>CM038143.1:108538446-110938446 GCA_021437245.1 Aegilops speltoides
AAATTTGTCTTTTCACTTTAGGTCGTTCACCCACGGTGTGTGTAGGCCCCCCAGCTCCTTCTTTACGGCACACATCGATCGATATGCCTCTCTAGCCAGGTGTGCCTAGCACAAACACAAGCTTCCCCTCTTCTCTTGTCACCGTCCATGCCTCACTCCCACCACTGTTATCATCGTTCTCGTACTCGCACACTCCTCCCCGCTCGATATAGTATGCCTCTCGTACCACCTCCTACATGCATCCCTCTATCTCTATCCTTCTCCTCGTGCCTCGTTTGCTTCTAACACACACATGCATGTATACCGATCGATCTCCCAACATATACCTGGATCGAATTTAACTACCCCCCCCCCATCGATCGACGTACCTCACAAGTTATGTCTCTCCTTTCTCTAACAAAGGGCGATTGATCTTCCTATGTAGTTATGTCTGCTTACCACAGCCACATCGTCCCCCCTCATCATTCGTGCATGCCTCCCGACCCGTCTCTCACACGCGTGCCTGAGACAACAAGCAGCCATCTCCTCTCTAATTGATATTGCGGGCGTGCCCTCCGTTTGTCTAGCAAGCCTATCCCACCATTTGTTAGAAGCAACTCCACTACCACCCCCTCCAACAATCTAGCTCTGTCTCTCTCCCAACCTTATTCCTCTCCTGCACATATGCATGGATGCCGATCGATCTCCCTTAATACATGAGGCAGATCGATCTCCTTAATACATGAGGTAGGCCTCTCTCCTCCTCCACACATATACCAGCCATTGTACCTCTATAGTTAATTGGGCCTCCCTCTTCCCCACCACACACCGATAGTCGGCCGCTGCGGTAGGTATCCATGCCACAGAGACAAACTGCACATGTCCCCTCTCACGTTCCAGTAGGCCAGCCACTCTATATCTTTGACGTGGGCACACACAAATTTGATGGCACTCTTTATCAATCGCGCGCGCACACACACACACGCATCATCCCTCTTTTCGATTCTACGGACACCTCAAGCCGGTGATACCTCCACTCTCTTCTCGTGGATCGTCCCCTCTATATATATGTTATATCGAGATTTCTTTCCAGTGTTCATGTCGAGTTGTTTCAAATCTTGGTCTCAACCACATGATATCTATTCAAAAAAACCACATGATATCTATTCAACATGTTGCTATTGTGACATTTTGCTTCGCTACGCGAAACACTTAGCTTGATTTCAGTGCAACTGCACAAAATGAGATTGGATTTCCTATTCGTGTTAGCAAATTTGTATTTTATCCTGGTGTTCTCATGAAAGGTCAGTACAGGCCTTCATCCACATGATTGTGCAGTGTGCTTTGAGATATTGTGCTACTTGTATTGGTACTATTTTAAATAAATGTTGAATTGAAGCTATTGTATTGCTGTCTTTTCCCATTAAGTGGTGAACAAAAATGGGACCAACCCAGACATGATGCTTGTTGCTTTGTTACAACAAACTCGCATCACCCCTTTATAAGTAGATGGAAGCACATATTGTTGTTGCGCCCTCTCCCTCGAGCTATTTATGCTTTTCGTTAATCTAATGCCGCTTGTAAAATTAAGCAATGCCACTCTCGTAATTAATTAACTCTGAATCTTAGTTCAAAAGCGCAACACTTGTTAGGAATGGTACTATCTGCTTTGTAGTTCTTTCTACATGTTTAACCAAGGTATTGTTAAGATAATGTCTCTTTAAAATGAATCAGTTGCATTGTTTTAGGAATGGTACTTTTACGCTTTGTTGTTCTTTATACATGTTGAACCAAGGCATTGTTAAGATAATGTCTCGGTCAATATGAATGAATCCTGTGATGGAGAATTGCTCCTCTCTGCTTTGTTTCCCATTAAGACAAGTCATCAACCGTTATTTCTCGATAATTGTTTCCCTTATACCTATTGTTGCTTCGAGGATATCAAAATTAAAGCTCGGTTTTATTCCGACTTTGATTTTAGTTGAAGCGCACAAAAGGAGCCAATGTGTCCAAGGCAAACATTGCGTTCTTGGGTCGATTAGTCGTTCCACTTTGCGTAAAGAAGCGATCCTTTGGATGCGGTACATTATAGAAGGACCGAGAAGCTTTACAGAGTATTATTAGACACCGATGACATGACTAGTCTGCAGAGACCATTGGCAATTTAACAACACGTGGAGTGCCCTGGGCAAAAAGTGCCCAAACAAGTACAAGAAGCTAAGACAGGACATGATCATAGGCATTACATATTTTGAATGGGAAAAGCTTGTCAAAGTTTAATCATTGATGTTAGCAAGAAGACGTTAGTTTAATATATTGGAATTGGAAAACCTTGTCAAAATTTGCTCATTGATGTTAGCAAGAAGGCGTTAGTTTAATATATTGGAATTGGAAAACTTTGTCAAAATTTGCTCATTGATGTTAGCGAAGACATGCATTTGATATTTTTGAGTGGGGCGCCCTTCTTTGTGAGCAGCGTCGAGTGTTTTTCCTATTCACGAGTTACTCTGCTTTGAGATATTCTGTGTTAAGAGTTTGTTACGAATATTGTCTATGTAATGCGGGCCTTGTGTTTGATTGCAAAGTTGAGCTTGGAATGTTGTGGCATGCGGCATCACGAGCTGTTCACCGTGCCTCCTGAGAATAATACTTCGTATTGTTTTGCATGTTGATCTAATGTCAGTGATTTGCTTGTTAAGAAGATCATCCTCTTCTGTTGTTTCCGTGTGTAAGAAGTTCATCGTCTGATGTTTCATTCATAGCCTATACGACATGTCGGGTAGGTTAGACGTGAAACCATATGATCTTCCGACCAACTCATGATATTAGGCCGTGATTGGATCGTCGTTTTCCAACCAAAACCGCTTGTAAACCGGCGCTTGTAAATTAAAGCAGATGGTCTCGGCGAAGGCGCTTGGTTGGTCGATTTCGACTAGTAAAATATCGGAAGTACTTCACACACGATAAAAACGCTGAACGACACTCAGACGATTGCTAATCCAGCCGTTAGCTGCTGTTTCAGCCTTGCCCATGGATGGCATGATACGCACGTCATGCATGTATCGTCTGTTAATGTCGTCCATATAGCAATCGTAAAATATACACTGGTCTCTCAAATTACACGCATAACCCGCCGGTTTTACTTACAGACCTCGGTCCTTCCAATGACGAGTAAATTACACTTGTATGTTATCTGAGTTTGAAATAAACGAGCTCCCAAGCGCGGCCTTACATTTCATGCCGTCTAAGTTTCTCGAAGGTGCTCATAGGTGTCCGATCATCACGGCTTCTGAATGAGCAGCGGCTTTATATCGAGACCTCCGTAGGGAACGCGAGGCCCTCTCCGTTATCCTTCAAGTTGTTGCGCTCGCCGTGGCGTCGAGCATTATTAACATGGTCAGCGAACATGAGGATTCGGAGATGACTTTATTTTGTTGGATGACACTAGGGACCCACTAGGGCCATAGCCGTCACGCATAAGTGCCTCCTTATTATGTACAACTATATTTTTTTGCTTTCTCTGGTTTCACGACATCACGGTCCCACACCATTGTCAACCTATGTAGTCAATATAAATGAGAGAATTGCACAAGGTGCGGCCGGCAATTTGGGACCAAGTAGCTCGGCGATATTTGTGTTTTTGAGGCGTGAGCACCGCAGAGTTTTGTTGGCGATGATTTCGTTGTTGTTCGAGACGAGAGCAGGGTATTAAGCTGGCGGGCTGTGGCCCGTCTAGCCCGAGCAGATATCCGGCCGAGATACTACTTTTTCAAGATGAAAATGGCTAGCCCACTATCGTCTTTTGAGGAATACCCAGGCAAGGTCAACTTGTTATTCTCCGCCCCGCTGGGCTGCAAATCTTTCCTAGGAGGGATGCATTAGGCTTAACAGGAAAATGGGCTTTAAAAATAATAAATGGGATGTAATTATAAAAACTGGGCAGTAACTATAAAAAAATGCACCAAACACGAAATTAGTTTATAAAATATTATTTATGGATTTTGAAAATCTTAAATTTTCATTGTTCTGCGTGCAATGTTTCGTTAGATTTTTATGTAATACAAATTTATATTTAATCTGACTAGAAATTTCGGGATAAAAATATTTCGGATCCCATCAAAATGTGGGAAATTTTATTGAATTCTATCTTCAACGGTTGGTTGAAATTATTAATCGTTGTCCTAGCTAGAAAATGGGATGTACTTTTAACAAACTATAAATGGGCTGTTGTAAATTCCATTAGAATTCAAAAATGGGTTGTACATTCTTACAAAACACAAATGGGTTATAAGTTCTCTGCCACACACTTGTGGGCCTACTAAGTGACGCATCTCCTAAAAAAATAAGTTGACGCGTATGCAAGGCTTTGTCAACTTATTATAGTCAACACACGGTTCTAGCAGCAGTGGCCGTTGGATGTCTATCCAACGGATGTCGTCTTCTCCTTCAATCTCGGATATTCTTAGCCGGCCGCCCAAAAATGATTCCTCCCACGATATCCGGGCGCACCGCTTGGAGGCGACACGTGGGCCTACTAAGTTGGAGCGTACCAAGGGCTTTGTCAACTTAGTCAATATAAACGATTCTAGCCCGGTGACCGTCGATGTCCATCCAACGGCCGTAGTGCTTCTTCAACCTCTGGTCTTCTTGGTCCAGCCGCCCAAAGCAGCGCCGGTCGTGCCGCCTGCTCCTGCCTCCCATGGCCGGCTGTGCTGCCACGGAGGCCTCACCGCCCCCATACTACTCCCATCGCTGGCCAGGCCATCCCTCCACTCACCCACACCCCTTGTTATTCTGCGGCAACGGCAGCCTCACACCGCAGCCGAACCAGTGAACCCTCGTACTCCTCTCCGCGCGGGCTTCCACTGCTGCGTCTTCCCCGGCTCCGCGTCGTCCCCTTCCTAGGCGTCGCCGTCGTCCACCGCCCTGGTGCTCTTGGTGCGGCGTGGTCAATGTGGTCAACGACCGACTTCCATCGGAAGAGTACTGTACATGGAGGGCCGACAATTTGGGTCCACAATGCCGCAAGGAAGTGCCTCCTTATTACGCATAAAATAATTATTCCTCCACCTAACAGCAGGGACCCACGAGCAGGCCACCTTATTTCGCGAAAAATGTTTCCCCATTGCTGGTACCCACGGATGGGCCACCGTATTTAAAAAACGTTCCCCATTGTCACTCGGACCCACCGAAGTGCCTCTTTATTACGCACAAAAAATGAATACTCCCCGCTAGCTGGGACTCGACAGTGGGAAGCTGACTTGTGGGCCTACTAAGTTGACGGGGACGGAGGGCTTTGTCAACTTAGTCAATATGAATGATTCTAGCTCCAGTGACCGTAGGATGTCCATCCAACAACCGTAGTGCTTCTTCAACCTCTGGTCTTCTTGCTCCAGCCGCCCAAAGCAGCGCCGGTCGTGCCGCCTGCTCCTGCCTCTCGTGGCCGGCTGTGCTGCCGCGGAGGCCTCACTGCCTCCATACTACTCCCACCGCTGGCTAGGCCATCCCTCCACTCCACTCACCCATACCCCCTGTTATTCTGCGGCGACGGCAGCGCAGCCTAACCAGGAACCCTCATACTCCTCTCTGCGTGGGCATCCACTGCCGCGTCTTCCCTAGCTCCGCGTCGTCCCCTTCCTAGGCCTCACCGTCGTCCACCGTCGTGGTGCTCTCGGTGCGGCGTGGTCAATGTGGTCAACGACCAAATTCCATCAGAAGAATACTATATGTGAAGAGGCTGACAGCTGGGTCCATGGTAGCCGCAAGGAAGGGCCTCCTTATTACGCGGAAAATAATTATTCCTCCACCTGACAGCAGGGACCCACTGGACGGGCCACCAGTATTTCGTGAAAAAAACGTTTGCCCCTGACTGCTGGGACCCACCCAACAGGCCACCGTATTTCGCGAAAAAAACGTTCCCCCTGCTGTCAGCTCGGACCCACCGGAAGTGCCTCCTTATTACACACAAAAAAATGAATACCCCCCGCTAGCTGGGACCCACCTTGGTGGGAGGCTGACTTATGGGCCTACTAAGTTGACGGGGACGGAGGGCTTTGTCAACTTAGTCAATATAAACGATTCTAGCTCCAGTGACCGTACGATGTCCATCCAACGGCCGTAGTGCTTCTTCAACCTCTAGTCTTCTTGCTCCAGCCGCCCAAAGCAGCACCGGTCGTGTCGCATGCTCCCGCTTCTGTGGCGGATGTCTTGCCGCGGAGGCCAGCCTGCGGCGGCAGCGAGCCTCACACCACGGCCGAACCGGTGAACCCTCGTACTCCTCTCCGCGGGCTTCCCTTGCGCGTCTTCCCGGCTCCCGTCGTCCCTTCCTAGGCCTCGCCGTCGTCCACCGCCCTGGTGCTCTCGGCGGCGTGGTCAACATGGTCAAGGCGACTTCCATCGGACGTGGATGTATGTGGAGAGGTCGATATTTGGGTCCTGACGCGACAAGGAAGTGCCTTCTTATTATGCGAAAAATAATTATTCCTCCACCTGACAGCGGGGACCCACCGGACGGGCCACCATATTTCGTGAAAAAAACGTTTCCCCCCTGACTGCTGGGGCCCACCAGCTGCACCTTCGCACGCAAGGAAGTGCGTCCGGGCAAAAAAAACGATTCGCCCCCCTGACTGCTCGGACCCACCAGCTACATCTTTGCACACAAGGAAGTGCGTTCAGGCAAAAAAATGATTTGCCCCCCTGACTGCTGGGACCCACCAGCTACATCTTCGCACGCAAGGAAGTGCGTTTGGGCAAAAAAAAAACAAAACGATTCGCCCTCCTAATTGCTGGGACCCACCAGCTACATCTTCGCAGGCAAGGAAGTGCCTGACAGTCGGGACCCACCTGGTCGAAGCGTACGTAGCGTTGTCATTCTGGTCTCGAATGTGTACATACATAATGGCCGTTGTAGAGGCGTGCACGTGTCGTAGTAGAGGCACACACGTAGCATGTACATGTACGTACAGCGGCAAGGGTGCAAGAAAGAAAATACGGCCACGTACGTACATACGGGCAGGGTCTCGAACGCCTACTCGCGCATACGTACATGGCTGGGTCGGAACGGAGAAACAGAGTCGTCGTCGTGTTCATGGGGAGGCAACGGAATGCGTCGTGTTCATGGGGAGGCAACGGAATGCATCGTGTTCATCGGGAGGCAACAGAACGCGTGGGAGCCGACCGGCTTGGACGGAACAAGCGATGGAAATGAGGCCTGGCATACCGCACAACGGAGGAAACGGACCTCCTACGTTCGGAACGGGGTCTTGTTTGTCGGGAGGGGTGTGGCGTACCGCAAAATGGAGGAAACGGACCTCCTACGGTCGAAACGGGGGTCCTGTTGATCGGGAGGGTGTGGCGTCCGTAAAAGCGGAGAAGCGGACCTCCTACGGTCGAAGCGGGGTCTGTTGATCGGGAGGGTGTGGCGTACCGCAAAACGGACGAAACGGACTTGTGTTGGAGCATTACAGTCGAAACGGCGGTCCTGTTCATCAGGAGGGGTGTGGCGTACCACAAAACGAGACTCCACGGGATACTGTTCATCTCCACCATCGACCTTCTCCAGCCTCCACGGGCTACCGTCGACCTCCTCCAGCCCCCACGGGCTCATGTTCATCCAGCCTCCACCGCGCGCTACTCCACCGGCTACTATTCAACCACCCCTCCACCGTCAACTGTTCATCCAGCCCTCCACTGTCTATTGTTCATCCAGCCCTCCACACCACAGGGTCCTGTTCAACCACCCCTCCACGGCCACCCCTCCACCGTCTACTGTTCCTCCAGCCCTCCACACCATGGGGTCATGTTCATCCAGAGGCAACGCCACCGCTCATTGTTCATCCACCGCCCCCCATAGCGCTCCTTTGTTCATCGAGGCGGCATCGATCGGCTTGATTAGCGGCGATGGCGAAGAATCGCTCCATCGAGTTGATTAACGACCATCGATCGATCGCTCGGGTCGAAGAAGCGTAGCCCTCTGATCTGTCGCTCGGGTTGATTAGAGCCCAACGCCTCGCTTCGGGTTGATTAGAGCCAACGCCGCACACACGCTGCGTACTGTCACGAAGAAACACGATCGCTCGCCCCGACCTCCCACCGTAACCGGCAACTCCCCAGAATTTTCCTCCTCCTCGCTTCTATCATGGTTTTTTCCGTCATGGACGGCCCAAAGATTGTCATGCAGTTGCGTCTCCGGCCGCCCAGACGAAAAGCCCATTTTCTGTCATGATTTTTTTCATAAGTAGGAGCCCACCACATCTATGATGATACCGGGTTTTGTCACAATTATCGTCATAGAAGTGTCATATGTATGACAGAAAAAAAATTCGTTCGGCCCAAAATGTCACGGATGTGTCTTTTTTTTGTTGTGGAGGAAAGGGTGATGCAGCAAAGTAGCGTAAGTATTTCCCTTAGTTTTTGAGAACCAAGGTATCAATCCAGTAGGAGTCTCCTCAAAAGTCCCACGCACCTACACAAACAAACAAAGAACTCGCAACCAACACAATAAAGGGGTTGTCAATCCCTTCACGGCCACTTGCGAAAGTGAGATCTGATAGAGATAGTAAATATATTTTTGGTATTTTATAATATAGATGCAAAAAGTAAAGATGTAAATAAAAGTAGATTGAAAGCTTATATGATAAAAGATAGACCCGGGGGCCATAGGTTTCAGTAGTGGTTTCTCTCAAGATAGCATAAGTATATAGGCATCACGTCCGCGACAAGTAGACCGAATCCTGCCTGCATCTACTACTATTACTCCACACATCGACCGCTATCCAGCATGCATCTAGAGTATTAAGTTCATAAGAACAGAGTAACGCATTAATAAAGATGACATGATGTAGAGGGATAAACTCAAGCAATATGATATAAACCCCATCTTTTTATCCTCGATGGCAACAATACAATCGTTCCTTGCAACCCTTTACATCCTTGGGTAAGGACACGCAAGATTGAACCCAAAGCTAAGCACTTCTCCCATGGCAAGAAAGATCAATCTAGTAGGCCAAACCAAACTAATAATTCGAAGAGACTTGCAAAGATAACTCAATCATACATAAAAGAATTCAGAGGAGATTCAAATATTTCTCATAGATAAACTTGATCCTAAATCCACAATTCATCGGATCTCGATAAACACACCACAAAAAGAGTTTACATCGAATAGATCTCCACAAGAGAGGGGGAGAACATTGTATTGAGATCCAAAAAGAGAGAAGAAGCCATCTAGCTAATAACTATGGTCCCGAAGGTCTGTGGTAAACTACTCACAACTCATCGGAGGGGCTATGGTGTTGATGTAGAAGCCCTCTGTGGTCGATTCCCCCTGGAGAACAAAGCGAAGGCTCCAAGATGGGATCTCGCGGATCTGTAAGTTTCTGACGGTGGAAATTGTTTTTCGTTGGCTCCCTGGATGTTTTCGGGGTATGTAGGTATATATAGGAGGAAGAAGTACGTCGGTGGCCGCTCGTGGGGCCCAGGAGACAGGGGCACGCCCAGGAGGGGTGAGCGCGCCCTTCTATCTCCTGGCCGCCTCGTTTGCTTCTTGACTTGCACTCCAAGTCCTCTGGATCACGTTCGTTCTAAAAATCACGCTCCCGAAGGTTTCATTCCGTTTGGACTCCGTTTGATATTCCTTTTCTTCGAAATACTGAAATAGGCAAAAAAAACAGCAATACGGATTGGGCCTTTGGTTAGTAGGTTAGTCCCAAAAATGATATAAATATGTAAAATAAAGCCCATAAACATCCAAAAGGGGTAATATAATAGCATGGAACAATCAAAAATTATAGATACGTTGGAGACGTATCACTGCCTGTCGCTCACGGTGGAGCCGCTCCGCCTCCTGCTGCGCCGTGCAGAGGGCAGTTGCAACCACTGCCGACGTGGCCTGTGATGCCCTGGTGGCGGCCTTGCCGCGACCACCGTTCGCGGAGCAGTCTTTGAGCGACCCCTCCTAACCGATCTTGGCGAGCTCGCCGTCAAGGTGGCGGCGACGCCTGGCAGCCGTCTCCGCGATGGTGATGGAGTGGTCGAGCGCTGCGACGGCGAGGTCGGGGTCATTGCGGACCCACTCCGGCACCACGTCCATCTTGGCGAATTCGGAGCGGCGACCGACATTGCGCCGGTCGTACCTCGCATGCCGCTGTGCCATGCGTTCTGCCTCGGATACCATGGCCCGAGAGCCAGAGGCACCGCTGTAACCGCCGTTTCCGAGATAGTGGGGGATGCGGCCACACGCCTTAGCGATCGCGGGCGATAACTCCTCCTTCATGCAGAATTGGCGCCATGGTGGCGATGAGGGCCCGTCGATCCATGCGTAGCGGCTGTGCGGCTCCTCCTTCATGTGGCGGAGGTGCTGGGGGACGCTAGCTCTTGCTTCACGCGTCCATCGATTTGGAGGCTACGGTTGCATGGCAGGGACACCGGCTCGTCCTTCACCTGCCGGTGTGGGGATGTCGGCTCCCGCTTAATACAGACCCACGATGGGGAGGGTGACTCCTCCTTCACGCGCATCAGCGACAGTGGCGCCAGACCCATCTGACGGAGCGAGTGCTCCGTCATGATCTCCATCTGATGGACGAATTCTTCGTCCGTTAGAGACGCCTCTAAGAGTAGACGTGGACGCTGTTGCGGTTGGTCCCTCGTCGCCGGAGGAGATGACTGTCTCGTCCTTGCTGGAGGAGCCCGCTGCAGTGTATGCGGTTGGTCCAGGTGAGCGAGGGCGGCGTTGCTATGATCCATCGGTGAAGCCTGCCGGCGGAGAGAATTAGGACTTCGGCATCGCCGCTGGGCTCGGAGAGGAAGAAGAGCTCAGAAAGGGGGAGGAGGACAGTGCAGTTCTCTAAAGGGTGCAGATCTGCACGACGCTAGAGTGTGGCTTAAATAGCCATGGCCAGGGTAGGCGAAGGGGCGGTCAGCCAGCTTCAATGCGGCGTAGCGGCCGGAGTTGGTTTCTCGGACACGGTGTCCGCATTGAAGCGGCGGTGACAACCGAGAGTTCAGTTCCGTCTGTGGCGCCTTCCCATCCGGTCAAATCGCGGCATCAATGCAGCCCGCTGCATGCTCTGGGGTGGCATCAATGCGGCGCGGCAAAGTGGCGCGAGGCATGGGATGGGAAGCACGGGACAGGCAGATGGGTTTGTTTGGTAGGACAGGGCAATCAGAAGCGGGCTTGCGAGCGATTCGGACTCCCGCCACCTTCCCCACTTTTGTCTTTGATTTGCAGGGGAAATCGCGTCCGGACCGCTCCGCGGACCAATACAGGGCCGCGTTGTATGGCTTCCACGGTTGCGGGAGGTTTACGGGTCTGCCTAGGGGATGCCCTTAGCTCATAGTGTTGTAGCTTGTTCTTCGCATGACTGCACATTTTTTTTTCTTTCTCTGAAACTAAGGCAAGTCCCATTACCAAATCTCGCAAAAAAAGTCGCATTAGCTTTCTTTTAGAAGGAAAAAGTCGCATTACCAAGTTAACAACTACTATCAGATTAGGCCCAGACCGCAATGGCTATCAGGTTTAGCCCACATTGCGAAGGAGGCTAACAATTATACCCACATTGCAAAACCCCAAAAATGTAATGACGATGAACAATAATACATGGGCCCAATATTGAAAATATGATGGGCCTAGTCCTCCAAGTACATAAGCCCATCAAGTAGATTCATCCTATTCAGCGATGGCAAATCCTGCAAAAGCTATTGAAGGGTTATAGTCGTGGGAGCTCCTATTTGACGCGTTCTACGTCAAATTGGAGTCGCGACGCATACAGCAAGCCCCGAATGGGCCGACCCGTTAGCATGCTCGCGCGTTCGCCCCGCTCGGAAAGTGGCACGACGAAAAAAATGACAAGCGCCCGCAACAGGAATCGAACCGCAGACTAGTGGGTTACAAAGGGCTGTTGCTAACCAATGTACTGGACGATAATACATTGGTAAAATGAAGCGCTAAAGTTTAAGAACTAACAACAGCGCCAGATATGAATACCTTTTCACAAAAAATTAAACAATTTTCTTGCAAAGTGTAAATAAAAAATTAAAAGGCAAGTAGTATTTGAAAGTCTGAACATTTTGTGAAAGATGTGAACAAATTCCACAATTCTAAAGTTCTTTGAAATGCGATTTGCTGAAAATATGAACATATTATTTAACAATGCAAACAAATAGTGAAATTTCAAACTTCATCCAGAAAGGGCGAACAATTTTTGTAGGAAGTGATCATTTGTTGAAACTACGGTTTTTTTTTTGAAAACTCTGAACAAATTTGGACACCTCTAACATTTTTTTTGATATACTCAAACATTTTTTGAGTTTGTGAACAAAATTTGAAAAACAGGAATAATTTTTGAATTCCAAAAAAACAAAAAAAAACAATTTTTCAATTCTCAAACATTTTTTCTTTTGTGAACAAAATCGGAAAAACATAAACAATTTTTATACTTCTGAACAATTTTTGAAGACATGAAGAACTTTTTAAAATCTTGAACAATTTTTGAACTTGTGGACAAATTTGGAAAAACGGGAACATTTTTTCAAATTGTGAGCATATTATTTAACAATGCGAAAAAATAGTGAAATTTCGAACTTCATCCGAAAAGGGCGAACAATTTTTGTAGAAAGTGATTATTTTTTGAATCTGTGAATTTTATGGAAATTCTTAATTTTTTTAAATAATGAACAATTCAAAAAATTCTGAGCAAAATTGGAAACCTCTAAACATTTTTTCAGTTCTCGAACATTTTTTCCCATGTGTGAACAAAATTGGGAAGACAGTAACAATTTTTATACTTCTGAACAAATTTGAAGACATGAAGAAAATTTTAAAATCCTGAACATTTTTTGAAGTTGTGAACAAATTTCGAAAAGCAAGAACATTTTTAAACTTCTGAACAAGTATTGAAAACATGAACATTTTTAAAAATTTGACCTTCTTTGAAACATGGACCTCTTTTATCAGTTTATGAACAAATTTTGAGAAAGGAAACTTTTTAAATTTCGAGTTCAAATTTTTTCTAATAATAAAATAAATTTGAAAATTCAAAATGAAAACAAATGCAAAAGGAAAAAACAGAAACCGAAAAAAGAAAAAAAATTGATAAAGAAAAAGCAAGAAAAAAAGAAACAGGAAAAAACGAAAAAACCACTAGAAATCCGGTTCAGGAACTTTCTATTAGGTTCCCAAAATCAGAATCCTGTACCACGTTAACGCGACTGAAAATGGGCCGGGCGATATCGTTCGCTCGAACTTTTGCCTGTGCGTTTCGGCGACAGTTTGCCGCAGCGAGCGTCATATAGGATATTCCTATAGTCGTTGCTCGCCTAACATGAGTTGCTTAGTGGTGAGAGATGAACGGCGTGGTTTCGGCTATTTTCTTTTCCGCTTTTGACATTTAGTTTTTAATCTGTTTCTTTATTTTCATCCTATTTTTATAGATTTTTCATAAGTTTTGTCTTTTTTTTCTTATCTCCATACTTTTCTCATTTTCTCTTATCTTCTATTTCTTATTTTCTGTTCACAGTAGAAATAAAGATATTCATTGCATATATTTTTCAAAATAATTGTACATCTATTACAAAAACAATTTAGAGAGTATTTGGGCAAAAAATGAATGTCATTTGCGTATTTTTGATATCATCATGTATTTCAAATAATGTGCGTTGTGTGTTTCAAAAAAAATATTTAGGGTGTATTTTGAAATCTTTCTAAAGAATATACATCATGTATTTTCAAAAGTGTTCATCAGTCATCATATATTATAAAAATGATCATCTCAGCATAAAATAATTTCAATCGTGTATTTTCATATTTTCACTACTTTTCTAAATTAGAATATGTTTGCCTTATATCCTTTAAATGTTCATAATACATCTAATAGATGTTTATAGTATATTTTAAAAATGTTAATCATTTACTTCATTTTCAGCTTATTATTTTTCTACCTTTTTGTTTATATTTTAGAATTAGTAGATACTTTATAGATAATGATTTTTTTGTTAACTATGTGTTAGCCTTTTAAATTAAAAAACAATTTTGTAAATAAACTGTTATTTGCTAAAAATGAACAATTCGGGAAGTAAGTGGGGTTTTTTTAACAAAAAGTAAAAATTTTGTTTAAACATATAAACACTTTCGAAATTATTTGAGAAATTTTAAGTATGTGACCAACTTTATTATATGAACGTTTTCTTAAACATGCATGAACATTTTTTAGAAAAATATATCAATTTCTCAAACATGCCAACTCTTTTAAAAATACATGTGTAAAACGTATGTTTTGGGAACTGCTCGACACCCTAAAACGGGGTGTGGGTATCTCATTATATAGACGTACCAAGAGGTACAATACAAGGCATGTACAAGACTACATTATATACAGTCTAACACCTCCTCAATCTTAAGCAGTAGCACGAAGTATAAAGTAAGTTAAGATTGCGCCTACAGCCTACAAACTGTTGTTGTGGAAGAGGCTTCGTGAAGATGTCAGCAAGTTGATCTTTGGAGGAGATGAACTTGATACAAAGCAGTCTGTGTGCAACACGTTCCCGAACAAAATGATAGTCAACCTCGATGTGTTTCGTCCTAGCATGAAACACCGGATTAGATGAGAGGTATGCAGCGCCGATGTTATCACACCACAAAACTGGAGGATGAGCCGAGAGACTCTCGGCTCCGTAATAAAGGCTGTACCCATATGATCTCGGCGGTAGCATCAAGCAATGACTTTATACTCGGCCGAGATCGCTACGAGACACGGTGGCTTGCTTGCGTGCATTCGAGCGATCGAGTTAGGACCAAAGAACACCGCATATCCCCGTCGATCGCCGATCATCGGGACTGCCAGCCCAATCCGCATCGAGAACGCGAAAGGTCACAAGGCGGTGCATGAAGGAGCGAGACCATCTGCAAGCGAGGAAACATAACGGGATGCGCTTAATCGCCGAGAGATGAGTGGTGCGAGGTGCATGCAGATCTTGGCACACACGGTTGATCGTGCATAGGAGACATCAGTGCGGTGATAGTGAGATATTGCAGACCACCAACAAGGCTGCGATACTCGATGGCGTCATCGATGGAAAGAAGATCTCCATCAAGGCGAATAAACCGATCGATGGCGAACATCGAGTGATAGCATGTTTGCATTGGAGCATCAAAGACGGCCAAACAAATCCATTGAGTACTTTTTTCGACTCAAAGTCAAACCAAGAGAGGACCGTGACACCTCCAATACAAGAAAATAATGCGAGCACCCAAATCTTTGATGACAAATTCCTCACCCAATGCAAACACAAGGCGATCCGCAAAGTGACATTGGAGGAACCGACAAGGACGATATCATCAACATATACCAAAAGATACATCGTCACCTCGGTATTGAAGGAGAAATAGTGGCGTGTCGTGATTGAGGAATAAACCCAAGAGCCCGAGTGCGAGAACCAAGGCGAGCATGCCATGCACGAGGCGCTGTTTAAGTCCATACTGGCGCCTTGACTAGGCAGCGAGAGATGATGCGGCGCGTAGGATCAACAAAACCGGTGGTTGGCGCATATAAACCTCTTCCTCGAATTCCATGGAGGAAAGCATTACGCACATCAAGCTGACGAAGCGACCAGAGTAACGGCAAGAGACAGCAGTATACGAATAGTAGTAGGCTTGATAACTGGACTGAAAGTGTCTTCATAATCAAGACCGTACCTCTGCTTGAAACCCTTGGCAACCATCCGTGCCTTGTAGCGCTCAGTAGAACCATTTGCATGTCGTTTGACCTTAAATACCCACTTGGAGTCAATGATGTTGATGCCAGAGACCGGAGGAACAAGTTGCCAAGTACCATTTTTCAGCAAGGCCTGAAATTCCTGCTCCATCGCAGCACGCTAGTGGGGAATACCCAATGCATCCTGAAAATGACGCGGCTCTGCCGTGGGATCCGCAGCAGCATGAGCCACACAGGCAGCAAGCCACGCCACCGTCCCGTCTTTGCGTTCCTTAGGGCAAAAGACACCAGACCGGCTGCGTGTGTGCGGTCGATGATGAACCACAGCGGGTGGTGCTGGCACCACGGGGCTTGCCGCAGGAGACGAAGGCGTCGTGGCCGAGACAGGGCTGGAGGAGCCAGAGTCAGCAGACTCAGCACCAGAGGACATAGCCGAGGCGGGGCTGGCCGGCGCAGTTGTCGTGTCTGCTGGGCCCGACGAGGGCAGCTCCTGTGCCCTGACAGGCGAGCCGGGCACTGGGCTAGGCGAGCCAGGCGCTGGACCGGGTGACCCGATCGACAGGCGGCGACCGGGCGCGAGGCGGGTGACCAGCGCAGCGCGGGCGAAGCCGAGCGGCGGGCTGGCGACAGGCGTGGAGGTGGGCGACCGGACAGCGGAGCGGCCGCGGCGGAGTGCAGACGCGAGCCTCGCCGACGCCCGTGGGGCAGCAGTAGAAGCACCGGGCTGACGGGTAGGACCCGCCATGCATGGGCCATGCACAGGATCAACGTGGCCATCATGAGTGTCGTCGAGAATCTCATCATCCAGGAGTTCAAGGCGAGCACCGCGTCCAATAGCTGCAGCATGGTTAGGAAGCAACACAAGAGCATTTGCAACATCCACAAATTGGTCAGGTGAAGGTGTAGCGGAGTGCACAGGTGGTAAACTAGTGGTAGAGTGGTTCCGAAGAGCACGAAACGGGAACACATTCTCATCAAACACGACGTCACGAGAAATGTAGACACGATTGGTGGGAACATGATGTTGGGGAACGTAGTAATTTCAAAAAATTTCCTACGCACACACAAGATCATGGTGATGTATAGCAACGAGAGGGGAGAGTGTTGTCTACATACCCTTGTAGACCGAGGCGAAGCGATCAGCGTAGAGGAAGTAGTCGACGTTCTCCTCGCGATCCGACCGATCCCGGCGCCGTTACTCCGGCGCCCGAGTTCTTGACACAGTACAGCTCGATGGCGTCCCTCGTACTCGATCCAGCCGAGTGTCGAGGGAGAGTTTCGTCGACCGACGGCGTGGTGGCGATCTTGATGTTTCACCGGCGCGAGGCTTCGCCTAAGCTTGCATGACAGTATGACCGAGGTGGAATATGGTGGAGGGGGCACCGCACACGGCTAAGGAACGATCCGTAGATCAATACTTGTGTGTTCTAGGGTGCCCCCCGCCCGTATATAAAGGAGGGAGGGGAGGTCGGCCGGCCCCTATAGGCGCGCCAGGAGGGGGAGTCCTCCTCCTAGTTGAGTAGGACTCCCTTTCCTAGTCCTACTAGGAAGGAGAAGGGGAAGGAAAGAGAGGAGAGGGAGAGGAAAGGGGCGCCCCCTCCTTGTCCTATTCGGACTCCTTGGGGGGCGCCACCTCTGGTGCGGCCCTCTCTCTCCCTCTTGGCCCACTAAGGCCCATATTCCCCGGGGTTCCGGTAACCCCTCGGCACTCCGGTTTTCTCCGAAACTTCCGGAACCTTTCCGGTGTCCGAATATAGCCGTCAATATATCAATCTTTATGTCTCGACCATTTCGAGACTCCTCGTCATGTCCGTGATTACATCCGGGACTCGAACTTCTTCGGTACATCAAAATACATAAACTCATAATAAGCATCATCGAAACCTTAAGCGTGCGGACCCTACGGTTCGAGAACAATGTAGACATGACCTAGAACTATTCTCGGTCAATAACCAATAGCGGGACCTGGATGCCCATATTGGTTCCTACATATTCTACGTAGATCTTTATCGGTCAGACCGCATAACAACATACGTTGTTCCCTTTGTCATCGGTATGTTACTTGCCCGAGATTCGATCGTCGGTATCCAATACCTAGTTCAATCTCGTTACGCAAGTCTCTTTACTCGCTCGTAATGCATCATCTCACAACTAACTCATTAGTTGTAATGCTTGCAAGGCTTGATGATGTGCATTACCGAGAGGGCCCAGAGATACCTCTCCGACAATCGGAGTGACAAAACCTAATCTCGAAATCGCCAACCCAACATCGCCTTTGGAGACACCTGTAGTACTCCTTTATAATCACCCGATTCGTTGTGACGTTTGGTAGCACCAAAGTGTTCCTCCGTAAGCGGAGTTGCATAATCTCATAGTTACAGGAACATGTATAAGTCATGGATAAAAGCGGTAGCAACATACTAAGCGATCGTGTGCTAAGCTAATGGAATGGGTCATGTCAATCAGATCATTCTACTAATGATGTGACCTCGTTAATCAAATAACAACTCTTTGCTCATGGTCAGGAAACATAACCATCTTTGATTAACAAGCTAGTCTAGTAGAGGCATACTAGTGACATATTGTTTTGTCTATGCATTCACACATGTATCATGTTTCCGGTTTAATACAATTATAGCATGAATGATAAACATTTATCATGAAATGAGGAAATAAATAATAACTTTATTATTGCCTCTAGGGCATATTTCCTTCAGTCTCCCACTTGCACTAGAGTCAATAATCTAGATCACATCCCCATGTGATTAACATCGATAGTTCACATCATCATGTGATTAACACCCATAGTTCACATCGCCATGTGACCAACACCCAAAGGGTTTACTAGATTCAGTAATCTAGTTCACATTGCTATGTGATTAATACCCAAAGAGTACTAAAGTGTGATCATGTTTTGCTTGTGAGAGAGTCTTAGTCAACGGGTCTTTCACATTTAGATCCGTTATGTATTTTGCAATTTTTCTATGTCTACAATGCTCTGCACGAAGCTACTCTAGCTAATTGCTCCCACTTTCAATATGTATCTAGATCGAGACTTAGAGTCATCCAGATTAGTGTCAAAACTTGCATCGACGTAACCCTTTACGACGAACCTTTTGTCACTTCCATAACCGAGAAACATATCCTTATTCCACTAAGGATAATTTTGACCGCTGTCTAGTGATCCACTCCTAGATCACTATTGTACTCCCTTGCCAAACTCAGTGCAGGGTATACAATAGATCTGGTACACAGCATGGCATACTTTATAGAATCTATGGCCAAGGCATAGGGAATGACTTTCTTTCTCTTTCTATCTTCTGCCGTGGTCGGGTTTTGAGTCTTACTCAATTTCACACCTTGTAACACGTGCAAGAACTCTTTCTTTGACTGTTCCATTTTGAACTACTTCAAAATCTTGTCAAGGTATGTAATCATTGAAAAACTTATCAAGCATCTTGATCTATCTCTATAGATCTTGATGCTCAATATGTAAGCAGCTTCACCGAGGTCTTTCTTTGAAAAACTTCTTTCAAACACTCCTTTATGCTTTGCAGAATAATTCTACATTATTTCCGATCAACAATATGTCATTCACATATACTTATCGAAATCTTTGTAGTGCTCCCACTCACTTTCTTGTAAATCTGAGGCTTCACCGCAAGTCTGTATAAACTATATGCTTTGATCAACTTATCAAAGCGTATATTCCAACTCCGAGATGCTTGCACCAGTCCATAGATGGATCGTTGGAGCTTGCACACTTTGTTAGCTCCCTTTGGATCGATAAAACCTTCTGGTTGCATCACATACAACTCTTCCTCCAAAAACCCATTCAGGAATGCAGTTTTTACATCCATTTGCCAAATTTCATAAATTGTGGCAATTGCTAACATGATTTGGACAGACTTAAGCATCGCTACAGTTGAGAAAATCTCATTGTAGTCAACACCTTGAACTTGTCAAAAACCTTTTTGCGACAAGTCGAGCTTTGTAGATAGTAACACTACTATCAACGTCCGTCTTCCTCTTGAAGATCCATTTATACAATATGGCTTGCCGATCATCGGGCAACTCCACCAAAGTCCATACTTTGTTCTCATACATGGATCTCATCTCAGATTTCATGGCCTCAAGCCATTTCGTGGAATCTGGGCTCATCATCGCTTCCTCATAGTTCGTAGGTTCATCATGATCTAGTTACATGACTTCCAGAACAGGATTACCGTACCACTCTGGTGCGGATCTCACTCTGGTTTACCTACGAGATTCGGTAGTAACTTGATCTGAAGTTACATGATCATCATCATTAGCTTCCTCACTAATTGGTGTAGATAGTCACAGAACAGATTTACGTGATGAACTACTTTCAATAAGGGAGAAGGTACAATTACCTCATCAAGTTCTATTTTCCTCCCACTCACTTCTTTCGAGAGAAACTCCTTCTCTAGAAAGGATCCATTTATTAGCAACGAATGTTTGCCTTCAGATCTGTGATAGAAGGTGTACCCAACAATTTCCTTTGGGTATTCTATGAAGACGCACTTCTCGATTTGGGTTTGAGCTTATCGGGATGAAACTTTTTCACATAAGCATCGCAGCCCCAAACTTTAAGAAACGACAACTTTGGTTTCTTGCTAAACCACAGTTCATATAGTGTCGTCTCAACAGATTTAGATGGTGCCCTATTTAACGTGAATGCAGCTGTCTTAATGCATGATCCCAAAACGATATTGGTAAATCGGTAAGAAACATCATAGATTGTACTATATCCAATAAAGTATGGTTATGACGTTCGGACACACCATTATGATGTGGTGTTCCAGGTGGCATGAATTTGTGAAACTATTCCACATTGTTCAAATTGAAGACCAAACTCGTAACTGAAATATTTGTCTCCGCGATCAGATCGTAGAAACCTTATTTTCTTGTTACGATGATTTTTCCACTCCACTCTGAAATTCTTTGAACCTTTCAACTATTTTAGACTTATGTTTCATCAAGTAGATATACCCATATATGCTCAAATCATCTGTGAAGGTCAGAAAATAATGATACTTGTCGCGAGCCTTAATATTTATCGGACCACATACATCAGTATGTATGATTTCCAACAAATCTGTTGCTCGCTCCAATGTTCCGGAGAACGGCGTTTTAGTCATCTTGCCCAAGAGGCATGATTCGCAAGCATCAAGTGATTCATAATCAAGTGATTCCAAAATCCCATCAGCATGGAGTTTCTTCTTGCGCTTTACACCAATATGACTCTAAACAGCGAATGCCACAAATAAGTTGCACTATCATTATTAACTTTGCATCTTTTGGTTTCAATATTATGAATATGTGTATCACTACGATCGAGATCCAATGAACCATTTTCATTGGGTGTATGACCATTGAAAGTTTTATTCATGTAAACAGAACAACAATTATTCTCTGATTTAAATGAATAATCGTATTGCAATAAACATGATCAAATCATATTCATGCTCAATGCAAACACCAAATAACATTTATTTAGGTTCAACACTAATCCCGAAAGTATAGGGAGTGTGCGATGATGATCATATCAATCATGAAACTACTTTCAACACACATCGTCACTTCACCCTTAACTAGTTTACATTTATACGCAACTCCGTTTGAGTTACTACTCTTAGCAACTGAACCAGTACCAAATACCGAGGGGTTGCTATAAACACTAGTAAAGTACACATCAATAACATGTATATCAAATATACCTTTGTTCACTTTGCCATCCTTCTTATCCGCCAAATACTTGGGGTAGTTCGCTTCGATGACCAGTCCTTTGCGGTAGAAGCACTTAGTCTCGAGCTTAGGTCCGGACTTGGGCTTCTTCACTTGAGCAGACAACTTGCTTGCCGTTCTTCTTGAAGTTCCTTCTATCCTTTTGCCCTTTTCTTGAAACTAGTGGTCTTGTTAACCATCAACACTTGATGTTCCTTCTTGAATTCTACCTTCATCGATTTCATCATCATGAAAAACTCGGGAATCATTTTCATCATCCCTTGCATACTATAGTTCATCACGAAGTTCTACTAACTTGGTGATGGTGACTAGAGAATTTCATCAATCGATATCTTATCCGGAAGATTAACTCCCACTTGATTCAAGCGATTGAAGTACCCATACAATCTGAGCACATGCTCACTAGTTGAGCGATTCTCCTCCATCTTTTAGCTATAGTACTTGTTGGAGACTTCATATCTCTCAACTCGGGTATTTGCTTGAAATATTAACTTCAATTCCTCGAACATCTCATATGGTCCATGATGTTCAAAACATCTTTAAAGTCCCGATTCTAAGCTGTTAAGCATGGTGCATAAACTATCAAGTAGTCATCATTGAGCTAGCCAAGCGTTCATAACGTTTGCATCCGCTCTCGCAATAGGTCTGTCACCTAGCGGTGCATTAAGGACATAATTCTTACGTGCAGCAATGAGGATAAACCTCCGATCACGGATCGAATCCGCATCATTGCTACCAACATTTTTCAACACAATTTCTCTAGGAACATATCAAAACAAACATATGAAAGCAACAACGTGAGATATTGATCTACAACATAATTTGCAAAATACTACGGGACTAAGTTCATGATAAATTTAAGTTCAATTAATCATATTACTTAAAACTCCCACTTAGATAGACATCCTCTAATCCTCTAAGTGATCACGTGATCCAAATCAACTAAACCATAACCGATCATCACGTGAGATGGAGTAGTTTTCAATGGTGAACATCTTATGTTGATCATATCTACTACATGATTCACGCTCGACCTTTCGATCTCCGTGTTCGAGGCCATATCTGCATATGCTAGGCTCGTCAAGTATAACTCGAGTATTCTCGTGTGCAAAACTGGCTTGCACCGTTGTAGATGGACGTAGAGCTTATCACACCCGATCATCACGTGGTGTGCGGGCACGACGAACTTTGGCAGCGGTGCATACTCGGGAGAACACTTCTTGATAATTTAGTGAGAGATCATCTTATAATGCTACCGTCAATCAAAGCAAGATAAGATGCATAAAGGATAAACATCACATGCAAATCAATATAAGTGATATGATATGGTCATCATCATCTTGTGCTTCATGATCTCCATCTTGCAGCACCACCATGATCACCATCGTCACCGCGCGACACCTTGATCTCCATCGTAGCATCGTTGTCGTCTCGCCAAACTTATGCTTCTCGACTATCGCTACCGCTTAGTGATAAAGTAAAGCATTACGAAGCGATTGCATTGCATACAATAAAGCGACAACCATATGGCTCTCGCGATTGCCGATAACCGGTTACAAAACATGATCATCTCATACAATAAAATATAGCATCACGTCTTGACCATATCACATCACAACATGCCTGCAAAAACAAGTTAGACGTCCTCTACTTTGTTGTTGCAAATTTTACGTGGCTGCTACGGGCTTAAGCAAGATCCGGTCTCACCACGCATCAAAACCACAGCGATACTTCGTCAAATAGACTCGTTTAACCTTCTCAAGGACCGGCGTAGCCACACTCGGTTCAACTAAAGTGAGAGAGACAGCACCCACCGGTCACCTTTAAGCAACGAGTGCTCGTGGCGGTGAAACCAGTCTCGCGTAAGCGTCGCGTAATGTCGGTGCAGGCCGCTTCATCTCACAATACCGCTGAACCAAAGTATGACATCTGGTAGGTAGTATGACTTGTATCGCCCACAACTCACTTGTGTTCTACTCGTGCAAAACATCAAACCATAAAAACCTGGCTCGATGCCTTTGTTGGGGAACGTAGTAATTTCAAAAATTTTCCTCGCGCACACAAGATCATGGTGATGTATAGCAACGAGAGGGGAGAGTGTTGTCTACATACCCTTGTAGACCCGGCGGAAGCGATCTGGCGTAGAGGAAGTAGTCGACGTTCTCCTCGCGATCCGACCGATCCGGCGCCGTTACTCCGACGCCCCGAGTTCTTGACACACGTACAGCTCGATGGCGCCCTCGTACTCGATCCAGCCGAGTGTCGAGGAGAGTTTCGTCGACGACGGCGTGGTGGCGATCTTGATGTTTCACCGGCGCAGGCTTCGCCTAAGCTTGACAGTATGACCGAGGTGGAATATGGTGGAGGGGCACGCACACGGCTAAGGAACGATCCGTAGATCAATACTTGTGTGTTCTAGGGTGCCCCCCCCCCCGTATATAAAGGAGGGGGGAGGCGGCCGGCCCCTATAGGCGCGCCAGGAGGGGGGAGTCCTCCTCCTAGTTGGAGTAGGACTCCCTTTCCTAGTCCTACTAGGAAGGAGAAGGGGAAGGAAAGAGAGGGAGAGGAGAGGGAAGGGGGCGCCCCCCCTTGTCCTATTCGGACTCCTTGGGGGCGCGCCACCTCTGGTGCGGCCCTCTCTCTCCCTCTTGGCCCACTAAGGCCCATATTCCCCGGGGTTCCGGTAACCTCCCGGCACTCCGGTTTTCTCCGAAACTTCCGGAACCTTTCCGGTGTCGAATATAGCCGTCCAATATATCAATCTTTATGTCTCGACCATTTGAGACTCCTCGTCATGTCCGTGATTACATCCGGGACTCGAACTTCTTGGTACATCAAAATACATAAACTCATAATAAGCATCGAAACCTTAAGCGTGCGGACCCTACGGTTCGAGAACAATGTAGACATGACCTAGAACTATTCTCGGTCAATAACCAATAGCGGGACTGGATGCCCATATTGGTTCCTACATATTCTCGAAGATCTTTATCGGTCGACCGCATAACAACATACGTTGTTCCTTTGTCATCGGTATGTTACTTGCCGAGATTCGATCGTCGGTATCAATACCTAGTTCAATCTCGTTACGGCAAGTCTCTTTACTCGCTCGTAATGCATCATCTCACAACTAACTCATTAGTTGTAATGCTTGCAAGGCTTGATGATGTGCATTACGAGAGGGCCAGAGATACCTCTCCGACAATCGGAGTGACAAAACCTAATCTCAAATCGCCAACCCAACATCGCCTTTGGAGACACTGTAGTACTCCTTTATAATCACCCGATTACGTTGTGACGTTTGGTAGCACCAAAGTGTTCCTCCGTAAACGGAGTTGCATAATCTCATAGTTACAGGAACATGTATAAGTCATGGATAAAAGCAGTAGCAACATACTAAACGATCGTGTGCTAAGCTAATGGAATGGGTCATGTCAATCAGATCATTCTACTAATGATGTGACCTCGTTAATCAAATAACAACTCTTTGCTCATGGTCAGGAAACATAACCATCTTTGATTAACAAGCTAGTCTAGTAGAGGCATACTAGTGACATATTGTTTTGTCTATGCATTCACACATGTATCATGTTTCCGGTTTAATACAATTATAGCATGAATGATAAACATTTATCATGAAATGAGGAAATAAATAATAACTTTATTATTCCCTCTAGGGCATATTTCCTTCACATGAAGACACTTGTACCCTTTGTGAAGAGAACTGTACCCAAGGAAAACACACTTCTTAGACCGAGACTCTAATTTATGCTTGTTGTAAGGCCGCAAGTGCGGCCAACATGCGCATCCAAACACTTTGAGAAACGTGTAGTCTGGAATATCACCGAGCAAGAGTTCAAGAGGGGTTTTCATTTTCAGTAGTCGTGAGGGAAGCCTATTTATCAAGAAACAGGCAATGGAGAAAGCATCACTCCAGAGCCGAAACGGGACGGAGGCATGAGCTAGTAAAGTGAGGCCAGTCTCTACAAGATGACGATGCTTACGTTCAGCGGTGCCATTTTGCTGATGTGTATGAGGACAAGACACACGATGCGAAATCCCAAGCTTATTAAAAAACGAGTTGAGGTTGTGATATTCACCCCCCAATCGGATTGAACATGAATAATCTTATGCTTAAGGAGACGCTCAACGTGTGCTTGGAACTGAATAAAAACATTAAACACATCAGATTTACGCTTGATAAGATATAGCCAAGTAAACCGACTGTAAGCATCAATGAAACTGACATAGTAATTGTGACCACTAACAGATGTTTGGGCATGACCCCACACATCAGAAAACACAAGCTCAAGAGGATGTTTCACAACACGACTAGACTCTGAAAAAGGTAGTTGGTGACTCTTGCCCTGCTGACAGGCATCACAAATAGTTTCAGCAATTTTATTGGACACAACTAGTAGTTTGTTGGGGAACGTAGTAATTTCAAAAAATTTCCTACGCACACGCAAGATCATGGTGATGCATAGCAACGAGAGGGGAGAGTGTTGTCTACATACCCTTGTAGGTGAAGCGGAAGCGATCTGGCGTAGAGGAAGTAGTCGACGTTCTCCTCGAGATCCAACCGATCCGGCGCCGTTACTCGGCGCCTCCGAGTTCTTGACACACATACAGCTCGGTGGCGCTCCTCGGGCTCCGATCCAGCAAAGCTCCGGGAGAGAGTTCCGTCAAGACGACGGCGTGGAGCGATCTTGATGTTCTATCGACGCAGGCTTCGCCTAAGCACCGCCACGATATGACCGAGGTGGAATATGGTGGAGGGGCACCGCACTGACACGGCTAAGGAGCGATCTCAAGGATCAACTTGTGTGTCTTAGGGTGCCCCCCTGCCCCAGATATAAAGGAGCAAGGGGAGGGCCGGCCGGCCCTAGAGGCGCGCCAAGGGGGGAGTCCTCCTCCTAGTGGGAGTAGGACTCCCTTTCCTAGTCCAACTAGGAGGGGAAGGGGAAGGAAGGAGAGGGAGAGGAGAGGGAAGGGGCGCCCCCTCCTTGTCCAGTCGGACTCCTCATGGGGGCGCGCGCCACCTCTGGCGCAGCCCTCTCTCCCTCGTGGCCCATTAAGGCCCATTACTTCCTCGGGGGTTCAGTAACCCCTCGGCACTCGGTATTATCCAAACCACTCGGAACCATTCCGATGTCCGAACATAGCTGTCCAATATATCAATCTTTACGTCTCGACCGTTCCGAGACTCCTCGTCGTGTCCGTGATCACATCCGGACTCGAACTCCTTCGGTACATCAAAATACACAAACTCATAATATAACCGTCATCGAAACCTTAAGCGTCACGGACCCTACGGTTCGAGAACAATGTAGACATGACCGAGACACGTCTCGATCAATAACCAATAGCGGGACCTGGATGCCCATATTGGTTCCTACATATTCTACTGAAGATCTTTATCGGTCGACCGCATAACAATATACGTTTGTTCCTTTGTCATCGGTATGTTACTTGCCCGAGATTCGATCGTCGGTATCCAATACCTAGTTCAATCTCGTTACGGCAAGTCTCTTTACTCGTTCCGTAATACATCATCTTGCAACTAACTCATTAGTTGTAATGCTTGCAAGGCTTAAGTGATGTGCATTACCGAGAGGGCCTAGAGATACCTCTCCGACAATCGGAGTGACAAATCCTAATCTCGAAATCGCCAACCCAACATCTCGCCTTTGGAGACACTGTAGTACTCCTTTATAATCACCCGATTACGTTGTGACGTTTGGTAGTACCAAAGTGTTCCTCCGTAAGCGGAGTTGCATAATCTCATAGTTATAGGAACATGTATAAGTCATGGATAAAAGCAATAGCAACATACTAAGCGATCGGGTGCTAAGCTAATGGAATGGGTCATGTCAATCAGATCATTCAACTAATGATGTGACCTTGTTAATCAAATGACAACTCCTTTGTCTATGGTTAGGAAACTTAACCATCTTTGATTAACAAGCTAGTCGGTAGAGGCATACTAGTGACACTGTTTGTCTATATATTCACACATGTATTATGTTTCCGGTTAATACAATTCTAGCATGAATAATAAACATTTATCATGTAATAAGGAAATAAACAATAACTTTATTATTGCCTCTAGGGCATATTTCCTTGATCTCCCACTTGCACTAGAGTCAATAATCTAGATTACAAGATAATGATTCTAACACCCATGGAGTCTTGGTGTTGATCATGTTTTGCTCGTGGAAGAGGCTTAGTCAGCAGGTGCGCTACATTCAGATCCGTATGTATCTTGCAAATCTCTATGTCTCCCACGGACCAAGTCCCGAATGGAATTGAAACATCTCTTGATGTGTTTGGTTCTCTTGTGAAATCTGGATTCCTTCGCTAAAGCAATTGCTCGATATTGTCACAAAGATTTTCATTGGACCCGATGCACTAGGTATGACACCTAGATCGGATATGAACTCCTTCATCCGAATCCTTCATTAGCTGCTTCGAAGCTGCTATGTACTCCGCTTCACATGTAGATCCCCCTTCTGACGCTTTGTTTAGAACTGCACCAATCGACAGCTCCACCGTTTAGTGTAAACACGTATCCGGTTTGCGATTTAGAATCGTCCGGATCGGTGTCAAAGCTTGCATCAACGTAACTGCCACGATCAGCTCTTTGTCACCTCCATATCGAGAAACATATCCTTAGTCCTTTTCAAGTACTTGGGATGTTCTTGACCGCTGTCGATGATCCACTCTGGATTACTTTGGTACCTCCTGCTAAGCTAATAGCAAGGCACACATCAGGTCTGGTACACAGCATTGCATACATGATAGAGCCTATGGCTGAAGCATAGGAACATCTTTCATTTTCTCTCTATCTTCTGCGGTGGTGGGCATTGAGTCTTACTCAACTTCACACCTTGTAACACGTGCAAGAACCCTTTCTTTGCTTGATCCATTTTGAACTTCTTCAAAACTTTGTCAAGGTATGTGCTTTGTGAAAGTCGAATTAAGCGTCTTGATCTATCTCTATAGATTTTGATGCCCAATATGTAAGCAGCTTCACCGAGGTCCTTCATTGAAAAACTCTTATTCAAGTATCCCTTTATGCTATCCAGAAATTCTATATCATTTCCGATTAGTAATATGTCATCTACATATAATATCGAAATGCTCTGAGCTCCCACTCACTTTCTTGTAAATCTGAGGCTTCTCCAAAAGTCTCAGTATAAACCCAAATGCTTTGATCACACTATCAAAGCGTTTATTCCAACTCGAGATGCTTGCACCAGTCCATAAATGGATCGCTAGAGCTTGCACACTTTGTTAGCTCCTTTGGATCGATAAAACCTTCTGGTTGCATCATATACAACTCTTCTTCCGTAAATCCATTCAGAATGCGGTTTTACATCCATTTGCCAAATTTCATAATCATAAAATGCGGCAATTGCTAACATGATTCGAACAGACTTAAGCATCGCCACGGGTGAGAAGGTCTCATCGTAGTCAATCCCTTGAACTTGTCGAAAACCCTTTGCGACAAGTCGAGCTTTGTAGACGATAACATTACCGTCGGCGTTAGTCTTCTTCTTGAAGATCCACTTGTTTTCTATTGCTTGCCGACCCTCGAGCAAGTCAACCAAAGTCCACACTTTGTTTTCATACATGGATCCCATCTCGCATTTCATGGCCTCAAGCCATTTTGTGGAATCTGGGCTCACCATCGCTTCTTCATAGTTCGTGAGGTTCATCATGATCTAGTAGCATGACTTCCGAATAGGATTACCGCACCACTCACAGTGCGGATCTTACTCGTTGATCTACGAGGTTAGTAGTAACTTGATCTCAAGTTTCATGATCAACATCATCAACTTCCTCACTATTTGGTGTAGATGTCGCAGAAATCGGTTTCGTGATAAACTACTTTCCAATAAGGAGAAGGTACGATTACCTCATCAAGTTCTACTTTCCTCCCACTCACTTCTTTCGAGAGAAACTCCTTCTCTAGAAAGGATCCATTTTAGCAACAAATGTCTTGCCTTCGGATCTGTGATAGAAGGTGTACCCAACTGTCTCCTTTGGGTATCCTATGAAGACACATTTCTCGATTTGGGTTCGAGCTTATCAGGTTGAAGCTTTTCACATAAGCATCGCATCCCCAAACTTTAAGAAACGACAACTTTGGTTTCTTGCTAAACCATAGTTCATAAGGTGTCGTCTCAACGGATTTTGATGGTGTTCTATTCAGTGTGAATGCGGCCGTCTCAAGAGCATAACCCCAAAATGATAGCGGTAAATCTGAAGAGACATCATAGATCGCACCATATCCGAAGAAAGTGCGATTACGACGCTCGAAACACCATTCTTGTCGTGGATTTGTCACGGCAGATGTCCTAAGCGTAAGGACTTAGTCGTGGAGCCATCGCTACTGAGCTTACTTGCGGGGGTTAAAGCGGACACAAAGACATGAGGGTTTATACTAGTTCGGCCCCTTTGATGAAGGTAAAAGCCTACGTCTAGTTGTGATGGAATTGATGTAGTCTCGATGGCTAGGGAGCAAACAAGCTTCGCCTAGGCTCGAGTTGTGGTTGTATGTCTTTGAACCGCCGCCGGGTCGTCCCCTTATATACACGAGTGACGCCCGTCGGTTTGCAGAGTCCCAACCGGTTCATATTCATATCCCGGTTGGTATCTCTCTATTCCTAACTTACAATACAAGTCATACATCAGGCCGGTTTACGGCTACAAGTTCTAAACCAACTACAGGCCTTGGGCCTTTCCATGAGTACACCACTAGCAGAGCTAACCCGGCCCAAGCTTGGCCGGTTTACACCTAGCGGTAACATCCCCAACATTAGGCCCCAGATTGATTTGAACTGGTTTATGTCAATCCTTCACAGAACCTGCATCTTGGACATCTTCTTTTGTTTAATAAACCGTCACGTCGTCATTGCTTCGATCATCAGAACCGCATGACATCGTTGCTTCGTCATCTTAAACCGGCATGACGTCATCTTAAAGTTTATCCTTTATAACGCCTTCCTTAATGACAGTCCACGGATTCACGCGCTTGACCTAGCTTTTATCGCCTTATAAATAGGACGAAGGGTCATTCTTTTCCTCCTTCGCTTCCTCTTCTTCTTCCTCGCGCCGCTGCCTTTGGAGCTCGCCGTCGCCATCATCTTCGCTTCGACCTAGGCCGCTGCATCAACCTATACGTACCAGAACACTGCGGCCTTTCTCCGCATCTCCTCCGTTTCCGGTAAGCTTCTTGCCCTTCTTCAGTCTGTTCCTTTATTTTAGATCTGTTTCTAGGGTTCGAGCTTCATGCCCTGTTCTTCATGCATTTTCATCTTTTTAGTCTTGAACCATGCTATGAATCCCATTCTGTACCAATGATGACTCATGCGTATCCGCTGTACTTGCTTATCTTAATCTCATGGATCTTCTGTATATACATATACGCCTCATAGTCCACTTCCGTTTCTTCTTTACTTCCGCGGCACATTTCCTGTTTTCTGAAAACCCGCGTTTGATCCGTAGTAAACATGAAATTATGTGAAACCTGTTTCTGTCCATGACTTCAATTACCTTCGAAGCCAAGATTAGGCGGTTTAACTCACCATAGTAAAAAGTTGCTAATCCGGCATCGGTACACCATTAGTCCTCTTGTTGAACCGCCAGAACGTATCTGACATCATCTCATGACGAACTGATTTATAGGAACCACCTCCGGTTTATCATAACTTAGATCAATCACTCTGTAGTAAGCACTTTCTTAAACCAGATCCTTCTCCTTGTAGATCTCATGATGGCCAAACAGGTGTACGAATGCAACTGGGTTCCTTCCCGCGTCTCCGAGACACAGTTCAAAGAGCTGGTATCGATCGGCGCTTTAGATGATCAAAACACAATCCATTGGAGGGTTCCTGGAGAGGAATGTCCTCCCACACCTCAGGAAGGAGAAGTTGTAGTTTTCGCGGATCACCTAGCCCGGGGTTTCAAACCGCCCGGGTCAAAATTTTACCGGACGTGATGGCCAATTTTCAGCTCCGTCCCCAAGACATCGGCCCCAACTCTGTTACCAACCTCGTGCCACTTTGGTGTTTGTCCAAGCATATCTCGCAAGAGGAGCCTTCATTGAACTGTCAGGATCTCTTCCACCTAAACCGTCGCCTTGAATTCACCGACGACCCCAATACTGTAATTAGGCGGTATGGCTATCCGTAAGAGGAAGGAGATCACTTATCCCCACGTCAAACTCCACACTCACCCTAAAGAGTGGAACGCGACTTGGTTCTACTGCAAAGACACTTCCCCTGAAGGTGAAAATCCTTTACCTGGCTTTCGTCCAGAGCGGCTAAGCAACACTCATCCCTTTCCGCAACGATTGACTGCCAAAGAGAGAAGCAGATACGCCCCACAACTGTCCAAGCTTCGAGCCTTCATGGCCAACGGTTTGACTGGGATCGATCTGGCACGCTGCTGGTTATCTTGGGGCATATTACCTTTGAGCCGGCGTTCCGGTTTGATGTGCCAGTATACCGGCAGCGTCGATGACCCACTCCGACACACCAAACTGGAACTGTCTGAAGATGAAGTTACGGATTCAGTAAGGAAAATGCTGAATGAACCGGAGCATCTCTGTGCTCAAACCGTCTTGGCTCCTTCATCGCACCATTAACGCACCACTGCGGTAAGTCTCGATCGTGTCATTATAAAACCCGTTGTTATTTTCATATATCCAACTCTCAATTATTTTCGATCCAGGCGACAATCCGTTTTGGAGCAAAAAACTCTCTCAAGACAAAGCGGATAAATTTGGGCGCCAATTCGCCCAAAACAAAAGTTGTCAAGAAATTCGCCCACAAAAGGAAGACTATCGCTTCGTCTCGATCCGCCATTGATGATGATGTGGGTAATCCGAACTTGATTCTCTTGGCTTGTTTTTACACGCCTTATTGATGACGATGCTTGTCGATGACGCTGAAGCCAAGAACGCAGGATTTCTTGAGGTAACTATTCTCTCTTCGATTCAACAAATTTGCCTTCACCAAAATTTCGCGGCAAACCGGAAAGTTAACTTTTCTCACCCCTTGCTTACTTGGATCCCAAACTTCTTATGAAGACACAGCAACATGAGGCTCGTCGCACAACCCGGCACAGCGGACAGGTAGTTACCTCTGCCGGTTTACCAAACAGCCCGGCTCGAAAGCGCCGCACCGAGGTTTCCAACCTTTTTATTGCCTTAAATTCCAAAGCGGGTTTGTTTCGTCAACCTCTTAATCCGTCCGACTCCGATTATCAGGTCACCTCCCATTCATCCTCTGGCGAATCATCCGCCACTCAGCTACCACCATTGAAGATAGCCGTCGGGTAAGTTCATACAGCCATATGCTTTTCGATTTCTTCAGAATGTATACGCCTTGCTCCTGAATCTTTGTTTCTTCGTAACTAAACCGAAACCCACAAGAAGGCTCGCTTGGACAAAACAGTGAAGAGGCTACCGCTTGAGATCATGAGCGGCGCCGGATCTCAAAAATGTTGCTTCAAGATATTCCAAATGACCCTCCGGTTCAAGAAGATGTTATTCTGAGGAGAGGCTGTGAATGTTTCAATGTTCGTTGATCCGCCGCCAAGATCTTGTCCGGTCGAAAAGCTTCACGATCCTGCTGAAACATTGTGTGCCACACGATCCGTCGAATCGAAAGATGACGACGTTGTGATTACTGGAACAGGCCACTCTGAACCGGGGAACGCTGCAACTCTAACCCGGCATACTGTGAAGGAGGATTTTTCAACTTTGAACAAAGGAAAGTGGGCTGCCGAGCTGGAAACATATGCCGCTTTAAGCGCCCAAGATCTTCATTCTGGATACTTGAACCGGCTTTACAGTAGCCGTGATTATGAAGCTGGCTTGGTGAAACTAATGAGAGACAAGTTTGAGGTAACACTCCTTTCCTTATTACCAGTATAATAGTCCTTGTAGCCCCCAAGGGCTGGTTTGCAATCTTTGATCAAACTGGGACTTGATAAATTTCTTTGATAGATTTTGCAATCTTCCCTCATAGCCACCAGGGCCGGTTTAACGATGCATACTTAAACCGGTACTCCAAAAATTTCGACAACAACTGTAATAGAATCAAATAGCCATTAGCCCCTCAGTGCCGAGTTGAATACTCGTATTCAACTTGGGACTTTGCCATGTATTAGCGAAGAGAAAGATTGAAGGTACATTAGCCCCCAAGTGGCAAGCATATAACTGTGTTGTATGGTTGAGACTTTAACTTGAATTGTTGGCTGATCATACTATCCATGCGCAGCGGAGGTGAAGATCAAGGATGATCGGATTGCCGATTCTGAGCGGCTTTGAAAACCCAAAGAGGCCGAGACAGAAAAATCCAAGAAGGAGCTAACCGATTGCCTTGTCCGCGCTGAACAGTGAAGGAAAACATGAAGAAGGAACAGCGATGCAGGCCACCGAAAAGGCCGACTTGCTCAAACGGGCCGAGAATGAAGCTGCCCTTAAACCGTGGTGGATGATCGGCACCGTGAAGCGGCAAGTGCATTCTATGACGGCAGCCATCTTCGTAAGTTCCCCGTGAATAAGTGTAATATGCTTTTCCGCTGCACCATTATTCCGGTTTAAAACTATTCTGCTTATCATATGCGTGCACGCGTTGGGCACTTGGGAAATGATGTGCGGAAGAAATCAAGGCTGTCTACACTTTAGTAGAGCAGTTATATACCGGAGCCCAAAGCGTTATTACCACAATGTCACATAATAATCCAGCGCCGTCCACGATCCAAGATACCCCGAACGGCTATCCATCCTTCCTTCCCGGATTGAAGAGGTGAAGAAATCACGCACGAACCGGAGCCATCAACGCCTTGATCCGAGCCAAAGCACAGGTACCGGATTTTGACCCGTGGAAGCAGCTCAAGGCTATCCCGGTGTGAAGGAAGACGGCTCAGATTTGATGAAGAGGACTTGCGGGCAATAAACCGTGCGGTACGCCTACTGGCTTGTCAATTGGCGAATAGCCGATTTGGAACACTACCAAGCCCAATATAACAAGCGGAACAAGCGTGTGCCGCTCCAACCTTTGAACCGAAAACTTGATCCTCCAATCCGTAAGCACACTTACGCCCTCGACATTGAACCGTCGCCTCTGATTCACGAAGAGGCTGTTTTCCAAGCGCTAATGGGAATCGACTGGACTACTGTGGATTTCCAGCCGATGGGTAGGGATGAAGATGCTAAAGCGGCGGGCGATGAAGAACAGTCTTGAACCGGTAGCCGATTTAACCCAAAGAACAATTATCTCATTTGGGCACTGTATTGCCTTGTAATAGCCTTAGTCAAAACTTGCTGCCTGGATATGCCTTCGTGCATTGATGAAACTTTTGTTTGGATCATGCTTCCTGCAATCAAAAAATGGAACCTCGGCGGCGGTGACACCGCCAGCCGGTTTATGGCATCCAATATATTTTGTGTATCAAAAAATCAATTAGTATGCGATACAAATACCTGCCGTATCTGGGCATGAAGCTGGCATAGCCAATCTTGAAGCGGAGGTCTTTAAAAACCATGACCGTCTGGGGAGACAATAACTCCCACATAGGCGCGCTGAATCAGCACAAGCCCCCGTGTTATTCCATAAGGATGAACCGGAAAAAGGTAAACCAAGGAAAAAACTGCGATGCGATACCAAACCGTGTCCTGTCAGTTTGTTACCGACAGCTAAACCGGTTAAAAATATTCGTCGGGTTGAAAAACGCAACAAAAATCGAATACCAACTATGTGAAAATGTGGCAACAAAGGCAATAACTCTTTGCAAAAGTAAAGCTTCATGGAGTTGGTCAGATGGCATTACCATGGTCAGACGCAACCAAGCCCCCCGAAGGCGTAGCGATGGTGCTAGTCGGCCAGGTCCCCAAAAGACTCTTGGCGAGTACGCCGGCCAAATGGCGTGACATTGGTTCGGGTTCGACCAAGCCCCCAAGTGACGCTGGCCCTATTGGCGACCAAGAGGCGTGACGGTTCAGACGCGTGACCGTGTCCCCAATGATCTGGTGGCTTTCGCCTATCAAGAGGTGTTGCATTGGTTCGGACACGACCAAGCCCCCAAGTGATAAATATAAGCTGTCAAGGGTAAACCGAGGCCGCTTTAAAAGCAGAAGCACTCCATGTAACCGCACATGAAAAGAAAGACAGAGACCCCGCTTTAGCTGAGGCCCTGATTTTTATTATATCGAAGATAATATATACATTGTCATGCTATGTACATAAACTGAGCCGATGACTCAAGTGTAGTAAGGTCGAAGATGAGCTATATTCCATGGCCTATTGGTCTCCTCCTCTGATGTACGTGAGTCTTTACGCTCTCGAATATCAACCAGATAGTAGGAACCGTTGTGTAGATTCTTGCTGACCACAAAGGGTCCTTCCCAAGGCTCTTAACCTTGTGGTCTTGGGTTCGAGCCCCACGGTGGGCGCCAACTGTCGTGGATTTGTCACGGCAGATGTCCTAGCGTAAGGACTTAGTCGTGGAGCCATCGCTACGGGCTTACTTGCAGGGGTTAAAGCGGACACAAAGACACGAGGGTTTATACTAGTTCGGCCCCTTCGATGAAGGTAAAAGCCTACATCTAGTTGTGATGGAATTGATGTAGTCTCGATGGCTAGGGAGCAAACAAGCTTCGCCTAGGCTCGAGTTGTGGTTGTCTGTCTTTGAACCGCCGCCGGGTCGTCCCCTTATATACACGAGTGACGCCCGTCGGTTTGCAGAGTCCCAACCGGTTCATATTCGTATCCCGGTTGGTATCTCTCTATTCCTAACTTACAATACAAGTCATACATCAGGCCGGTTTACGGCTACAAGTTCTAAACCAACTACAGGCCTTGGGCCTTTCCATGAGTACACCACTAGCAGAGCTAACCCGGCCCAAGCTTGGCCGGTTTACACCTAGCGGTAACATCCCCAACAATTACGCTGTGGTGTTCCGGGTGGCGTGAGTTGCGAAACTATTCCGCATTGTTTCAAATGTAGACCAAACTCGTAACTCAAATATTCTCCTCCACGATCAGATCGTAGAAACTTTATTTTCTTATTACGATGATTTTCAACTTCACTCTGAAATTCTTTGAGCTTTTCAAATGTTTCAGACTTGTGTTTCATTAAGTAGATATACCCATATCTGCTTAAATCATCTGTGAAGGTGAGAAAATAACGATATCCGCCACGAGCCTCAACATTCATCGGACCACATACATTTGTATGTATGATTTCCAACAAATCTGTTGCTCTCTCCATAGTACCGAGAACGGGTTTTAGTCATCTTGCCCATGAGGCACGGTTCTTAAGTGCCAAGTGATTCATAATCAAGTGACTCCAAAAGTCCATCAAGATGGAGTTTCTTCATGCGCTTTATACCGATATGACCTAAACGGCGGTGCCACAAATAAGTTGCACTATCATTATCAACTCTGCATCTTTTGGCTTCAACATTATGAATATGTATATCACTACTATCGAGATTCATTAAAATAGACCACTCTTCAAGGGTGCATGACCATAAAAGATATTACTCATATAAATAGAACAACCATTATTCTCTGATTTAAATGAATAACCGTCTCGCATCAAACAAGATCCAGATATAATGTTCATGCTCAACGCCGCACCAAATAACAATTATTTAGGTCTAAAACTAATCCTCGAAGGTAGATGTAGAGGTAGCGTGCCGACCGCGATCACATCGACTTTGGAACCATTTCCCACGCCGATCGTCACCTCGTCCTTTGCTAGTGTTCGCAATCCGTAGTCCTGTTTGAGTTGCAAATATTAGCAATGTAACCGAGATCAAATACCCAGTGCTCTGCGAGCTCTAGTAAGGTACACATCAATAACATGTATATCACATATACCTTTGTTCACCTTGCCATCCTTCTTATCCGCCAAATACTTGGGGCAGTTCCGCTTCAAAGGACTACCGCTTGCGATAGAAGCACTCGATTTCAGGTTTAGGTCCAGACTTGGGTTTCTTCTCCTAAGCAGCAACTTGCTTGCTGTTCTTCTTGAAGTTCCCCTTCTTCTTCCCTTTGCATTTCTTCTTGAAACTAGTGGTCTTATTGACCATCAACACTTGATGCTCCTTCTTGATTTCTACCTCCGCAACCTTTAGCATTGCGAAGAGCTCGGGAATCGTCTTATCCATCCCTTGCATATTATAGTTCATCAAGCTCTTGTAGCTTGGTGGAAGTGATTGGAGAATTCATCAATGACGCTATCATCCGGAAGAGTAACTCCCGGTTGAATCAAGTGATTACAATACCCAGACATCTTGAGTATGTGCTCACTGACAAAACTATTCTCCTCCATATTGTAGCTATAGAACTTATTGGAGACTTCATATCTCTCAATCCGGGCATTCTTCTGGAATATCAACTTCAACTCTGAAACATCTCATATGCTCCATGACGCTCAAAACGTCGTTGAAGTCCCGGTTCTAAGCCGTAAAGCATGGCACATTGAACTATCGAGTAGTCATCGACTTTGCTCGCCAGACGTTCTTAACGTCGTCGGTTACAGATCAAGAAGCAGTTCGCACCCAGCGGTGCATCGGGGCGTAACTCTTACGTGCAGCAATGAGGATAATCCTCGGTTACTGGACCCGATCGTGTAATTGCTACCATCATCTTTCAACTTTGCTTTCTCAAGGAACGCATTAAAATTCAACGGAACAACAAAGATGAGCCATCTATCTACAAACAAACATAGATAAGCAAGATACTATCAGGTACTAAGTTCATGATAAATTTAAATTCAATTAATCATATTACTTAAGAACTCCCACTTAGACAGACATCTCTCTAGTCATCTAAGTGATCACGTGATCCAAATCAACTAAACCATAACCGATCATCACGTGAGATGGAGTAGTTTTCAATGGTGAACATCACTATGTTGATCATATCTACTATATGATTCACGCTCGACCTTTCGGTCTCCGTGTTCCGAGGCCATATCTACATATGCTAGGCTCGTCAAGTATAACCTGAGTATTCTGCGTGTGCAAAACTGGCTTGCACCCGTTATAGATGGACGAGAGCTTATCACACCCGATCATCACGTGGTGTCTCGGCACGATTTAACTTTGGCAACGGTGCATACTCAGGGAGAACACTACTTGATAATTTTTAGTGAGAGATCATCTTAAAATGCTACCGTCAATCAAAGCAAGATAAGATGCATAAAGGATAAACATCACATGCAATCAATATAAGTGATATGATATGGCCATCATCATCTTGTGCTTGTGATCTCCATCTTCGAAGCACCGTCGTGATCACCATCGTCACCGGCGCGACACCTTGATCTCCATCGTAGCATCGTTGTCGTTACGCCATCTATTGCTTCTACGACTATCGCTACCACTTAGTGATAAAGTAAAGCAATTACAGAGGCGTTTGCATTTCATACAATAAAGCGACAACCATATGGCTCTCGCCGATTGCCGATAACTTAGGTTACAAAACATGATCATCTCATACAATAAAATATAGCATCACATTTTGGCCATATCACATCACAACATGCCCTGCAAAAACAAGTTAGACGTCCTCTACTTTGTTGTTGCAAATTTTACGTGGCTGCTACGGGCTTAGCAAGAACCGTTCTTACCTACGCATCAAAACCACAACGATAGTTTGTCAAATAGACTCTGTTTTAACCTTCACAAGGACCGGGCGTAGCCACACTCGGTTCAACTAAAGTGAGAGAGACAGACACCCGCCAGTCACCTTTAAGCACGAGTGCTCGAACGGTGAAACCAGTCTCGCGTAAGCGTCACGCGTAATGTCGGTCCGGCCGCTTCATCTCACAATACCGCTGAACCAAAGTATGACATCTTTGGTAGGCAGTATGACTTATATCATCCACAACTCACTTGTGTTCTACTCATGCAAAACATCAAACCATAAAACCTGGCTCGGATGCCTTTGTTGGGGAACGAGTAATTTCAAAAATTTCCTACGCACACGCAAGATCATGGTGATGCATAGCAACGAGAGGGGAGAGTGTTGTCTACATACCCTTGTAGATCAAGCGAAGCGATCACAACGTAGAGGAAGTAGTCGACGTTCTCCTCGCGATCCAACCGATCCCAGCGCCGTTACATTCGGCGCCGCCCGAAGTTCTTGACACACGTACAGCTCGGTGACGCCTCGGGCTCCGATCCAGCAAGGCTCGGGAGAGAGTTCCACAAGACGACGGCGTGGTGACGATCTTGATGTTCTACTAACGCAGGCTTCGCCTAAGCACCGCCACGATATGACCGAGGTGGAATATGGTGGAGGGGGCACCGACACGGCTAAGGAACGATCTCAAGGATCAACTTGTGTGTCTTAGGGTGCCCCCCTGCCCCCGTATATAAAGGAGCAAGGGGGAGGGCCGGCCGGCCCGAGAGGGGCGCGCCAAGGGAGGGGGAGTCCTCCTCCTAGTGGGAGTAGGACTCCCCTTTCCTAGTCCAACTAGGAAGGGGGAAGGGGGAAGGAAGGAGAGGGAGAGGGAGAGGGAAAGGGGCCCCCCCTCCTTGTCCAATTCATACTCCTCATGGGGCGGCGCCACCTCTGGCGCAGCCCTCTCTCTCCCTCGTGGCCCATTAAGGCCCATTACTTCCCGGGGTTCCGGTAACCTCCCAAGCACTCGTATTATCCAAACCACTCGGAACCATTCCGATGTCCGAACATAGCTGTCCAATAAATCAATCTTTACGTCTCGACCGTTCCGAGACTCCTCGTCGTGTCCGTGATCACATCCGGGACTCGAACTCCTTCGTACATCAAAATACACAAACTCATAATATAACCGTCATCGAAACCTTAAGCGTGCGGACCCTACGGTTCGAGAACAATGTAGACATGACCGAGACACGTCTCCGATCAATAACCAATAGCGGACCTGGATGCCCATATTGGTTCCTACATATTCTATGAAGATCTTTATCGGTCGACCGCATAACAATATCGCTTGTTCCTTTGTCATCGGTATGTTACTTGCCCGAGATTCGATCGTCGGTATCCAATACCTAGTTCAATCTCGCTATCGCAAGTCTCTTTACTCGTTCAGTAATACACCATCTTGCAACTAACTCATTAGTTGTAATGCTTGCAAGGCTTAAGTGATGTGCATTACCGAGAGGGCCAGAGATACCTCTCCGACAATCGGAGTGACAAATCCTAATCTCAAAATACGCCAACCCAACATCGCCTTTGGAGACACCTGTAGTACTCCTTTATAATCACCCGATACGTTGTGACGTTTGGTAGTACCCAAAGTGTTCCTCCGGTAAACGGGAGTTGCATAATCTCATAGTTATAGGAACATGTATAAGTCATGGATAAAAGCAATAGCAACATACTAAACGATCGGGTGCTAAGCTAATGGAATGTGTCATGTCAATCAGATCATTCAACTAATGATGTGACCTTGTTAATCAAATGACAACTCCTTTGTCTATGGTTAGGAAACTTAACCATCTTTGATTAACAAGCTAGTCTGGTAGAGGCATACTAGTGTGTCGGTGTACTAAGGTAGGGGTACCTCAGTACCCCAACTTGTGCACGGGCAGCTGCAGCTTCCCGCGGCTAGATCCACCGTATGCTTGCCGGAGATCATTCCCACTCCACACCAAGCCATTCAAGAACAAAGTGTACAAGGCAGAAGCTCGAGACCCCGGCAAGAGGAGCTTGCCGGGAAGACCATTCCAGGCTCAAGATTACACCACTCGTGCGAGCCCTGGCGAGAGGAGCTCGCCGGGGAGATTAGAAGACTACACCACAGAAGACACGCCTCGACGCTATACGCGTCCCGGCGAGGGCTCGGGGAGCGACAAGTTACAAGCCCGACAAGCTCCCGGGCCCAGCAAGATCAAGACCCCGGCAAGGTACTTGCCGGGAGAGCTATGCTACGTGCCCGCACTCCAGTCATCTCGCCCACACGCCGCCTTGACTTTCTCGAGAGACGCGTGGCGGGTGGTCTGTCTTTGCATGAGGGTGCGGTGGCACTCCACGGTGGTGGCTCCATCGCCGTGGCAAACGGAGACGCAAGGGCGGAGCTTTTGGGGCGACGGCGACGGCATTAAATGCTCTTGTCCCCTCTGTCAAAAGTAGGTAGAATCCTTTGTTCAAGCTAATCGTAGCTGCACTTTGTTCCCGACTGCTCCAACTACCACCTCTTTTACGTTTTTACCCCTCTCTCCTACGTTGACACCTGTCGGTGACCCCTTGCCCTATAAAAGGAGGCCCATGCACAACGTAGAGGAGGTTCGACTCATTTGCAACCCTCACGCTCGGGTAGTCGCTAGCTCTTCAAGCTCCCGAAGCACAATACAACACAAAGCAGCAGTAGGGTTTTACGCGACCTTCGCGGCCCGAAGCTGGGTAAAAATCCCCCGCGTGCATCGCCTCGATCTGCTCTCCGCGCATCCTCCGCCCTCGTACCGAACTCACGAAGGGGCCGTCCCCGGCCCCATAGGTGTCGCGCCCCATCGCAGCCCGACATAGTGACACTCTGTTTGTCTATATATTCACACATGTATTATGTTTCCGGTTAATACAATTCTAGCATGAATAATAAACATTTATCATGTAATAAGGAAATAAACAATAACTTTATTATTGCCTCTAGGGCATATTTCCTTCATAGTTCATGGCGATGCAGCACATGACTAACTATAGGAGCAGCAGGGTGTCCAAGGCGCGCATGCCAGTGCATAGGTGACACACGAAAACCACTGAACACCTGAGGAGAAGACGGCGTAGGAGATGCAGACGGTGCGTCAAGTGCATATAAGCCATGGCGAAGACGACCACTAAGCAGAACGGCCCTCGTGTCCCGGTCCTTGATAAAGAAACGAAAAGGGTGAAACTCAGCAAGGACATTATTATCACGAGTAAGTTGAGGAATAGACAACAAACTACGCGTATCAGAGGGAACTCAAAGGACGTTAGAAAGATGCAGTTTGTGAAAATTGTGTGCAAGAAGTGATGCCTGACCAACATGGGAGATGCGCATACCTCCTCCATTGGCGGTGTGCACCTGATCATGTCCACGATACGGTTCCTGAACGGAGAGCTTGCCCATCTCGCTGGTGAGGTGATTCGTCGCTCCTGTATCCATGTACCACGCCGGATCAAGAGAGTACGATCGCAGCGCCCGTGGTCGTGTCCGGTCACCGCATTTGCAGCTCTGCTTATCATTCCTTTGCCATTGTTGCCAAGGCCAAGGAAGTCTTGCTTGTAGCGTCGGTGGCAGCGAGAGGCGAGGTGACGGTCTATGCCACAAAGTCGACAAGCCCGAGGAGCGCCAAGAATCGAACAACAAGCAATCGGGCGACTTCTCCCGTGATAGTCGGCGACCTTGCCCGCGAGGCTGTGAGGAAGCGGTGGTTTTCCATCCGATGGGGCCGGCTTCGAGGTTTGCCACGTGTGGCGGCGTTGGCGGAGACGGTTGGGGAGACACGGCGTTTTAATGCGCTGCTCACGCCAAGGAGGCGCGATAGAGCTCACGACGCGAAGTGTATCATCTCGACCATGGACGTTCTCAATGAGATTATCATAATCATCATCGAGCCCGTTGAGCACAAAGGTGGTGAAGTCCACGTCCAGAAGTGGCTCACCAACAAAGGCCAGAGTGTCTGCGAGGCTCGTCATCTTGTTGAAGTACTCCGTGATGCTGAGATCGCCAAGTTTGGTCTCGCCTAGCTCGGTGCGTATAGAGTGCGCACGCGCCTGAGACTGGGAGGCGAAACTGGTGTGGAGGGCCGCCCACGCCTCCCTGGACGTAGCGGCGAAGATGACCATCAACAAAACACTCGGCGTGAGCGAGGACTGGATGGCTGAGAGAATGGCCTGATCCTGCACCACCCACGTGTGATATGCCGGATGGTGAGGAGGTGGGCACGGGATGGACCCATCAATATAACCCTCCAAGTAACGACTGCGGAGGAGAGGCAGGACCTGCGCACGCCACGACAGGTAGTTGTCCGTCCCGAGCTTCACTTGCAGCAGGTGCGAGAAATAGAACGGCGATGGCGGTGAAGCACGATCCTGTGTCGGTGGCGCGTAGGGACCCATAGATGGATACATCTCGTGAGGTGGCGCGATGGCCAAGGGCGCGCCATAGCCAGGGGCACCAGCGTACGGGTCCCCTGGTGACGGAGGAGGCGCGGCCCCGTAGGGTAGCGAAGGCGGCGCCACGTAGGGTTGAGGACGCGTCGGCGCCCCATAGGGCTGCGGCGGCAGCACGCCATAGGGAGGCATCGGCCAGGCGGACAGCGGCGGTGGCGGAGCACCCAGAGCAGGGGCGCCATACCACGAATGGCCATAGGCCGGACCCGACCCACCGTATGGGTGCAGGGCGGCATATGGCGACGCAGCGGCGGCGCCATAGGTTGGTGCAGGGGCGGTGCCGTACGCCGGCGGCTGGCCCTGGAAGGGCGGCGGCGCCGGTAGGGCACCCGTAGAGGTCGAGGGCGACGGGCCGCCGGAGGGTGGCGGCGGAGGGAGGTCGCCGTGGATCGCTCCCGATCCGATTTAGGACCCTGGGCGGCTGGGTGTTCCACCATGCCGAGACCGCGCCGAGGCTGGGAGGCCAGAACGGCAGCGAGGGTGCGACGGCGAGGGGCGCGCAAGATGGGCGGCGCCGAGGCGGCGCTGAACGGGAGAAGGGATCGTGGCGGGCGGCGGCGGCGACGGCGGCAGCGGAAGACATCGTAACCCTAAACTGATACCATGTAAAACGTATGTTTTGGGAACTGCTCGACACCCTAAAACGGGATGTGGCTATCTCATTATATAGATGTACCAAGAGGTACAATACAAGGCATGTACAAGACTACGTATATACAGTCTAACAACATGCATATTTTTTATATACATGAGCAACCTTTTAAAGTGTACAAACTTTTTAAATATGCATGAATAATTTAATAAAATATGTGAACAGTTTTAAAATGCGTGAAGCACTCATTGTTGACGAGTTTTTTTTTTACCAAAGTGAAACTGAAAAGATGAGTCTTTTTTCAGAGAGAAAGAGATCAACTGAACAGATGAACTTTTCTTTATGAAAATGAGGATAGACCCCGCTCTCTGTGAACGATGCATGCGACTATATTATTAAATATTCACAGAGATCATACAAAGTAATACATCAGTCAGCCTGAAGACACCATCTAGGCAACACCTGTTGCTATCCCTACCCCATTGATGAAGGTGTGCCGAATATCTCGGCCTAATACCAAACGGACATCGCACCAAACTCTAACATCTAAAACCAGATGCCCTAGCCCAGCCACATACCGGGACTGGGTCCCATACCGGACCGATGCACTCTAAGAGCCTGCCGCCACCATCTTCCACCAGCCCATCTCCAGAGCAGTAACTGACCCATCGACCTTGCCTGGCCTGCCGTCGACGCCACCATGATACCAGACAACTCCATCATGCTGCACGTATCCGTCCACACGCGGCCGTCGCCGAACCTCCTCGGCGCCATGCCACCAGGATCCGCCGTCGGTCTTGCGGTGGATGAGACACCGCTCTTCCGTTTGTCACGTCCAACCAGGACTTGCTTCAAAACAATGCCATGGCATCAAAGGTATCATCATCAGTTGATCCGGAACAGATGAGCTGAACGCACACATATGACAACGTGTGATTCCTGAGCTTACCCACGTGAGCGAGTCTACGGGAAGACTCGCTACAAGTGATACATAAGGCCCTCCTGACATGAGTGCGTTATAAAAAGGTTTAAATAATGAAAATAGTTTGAAAACTAAAAATCTTGACATATTACAAGAAACTGTTCAGATTTGTTTAAAAATATTGGTGTGTTAAAAAATCAATGTATTTTGAAACAAATTAGGTAGTTTGAAAAGGTTGACGTTTTCAAGCAAAATTCACATATGTTTTTAATATGTTATTTATTAAAACATATGAATACATATTTACATACAATTGTAGTATCTTGTGGAGAGTGCTATCCAATGGTTTGGCAGTGGGGTCCGAGCTTCACAGAAGAAGGATAAAGCCGGGGGTATTTTGTACCGCCTGCGGAAGAGAAGAAACCATTTATCATCGTTTTTGGTCATGCCAACATTCAGTTCTGTTTTGGCAGTTGCTTCGCTCGGAGTTGGGAGATGTGGTGGCGACCCCACCATGCGAGCTTGTCTCCCAGAGGGAAGTAGCTCGATGGATTCTGCAGTGGTTGGCGGGAGCGTCGGATGATGCCAAACAAGTGTTGGTGCATGCGGTATATGAGCTTTGGCTGGCCAGGAATGAAACAAGGGAGGGAAAGAGGATAAAGGATCCACATGAAATAACGGCTTTGGTGATGAGGCACATGGAGGAGTGGAGGGTGGTTCACCCCACTGCGAGAAACAACCAGACTCGCGAGGCGATGCAACGTTGGGAACCGCCAGCCGAGGGCTGGATCAAGATCAACTCAGACGGCGCAACGGCAAAGGGGGGGAGCAAGGCGGGCGGAGGTGCGGTCCTGCGTGATCACATGGGAGCATTCAGAGCGGGTGTGTGTCAGCTCTTCCAAGGGGTGGCTGATCCGGAGTTGGCTGAGCTACTTGCGTGTAGGCGAGCTCTTGAGGTGGCCTCGGAGATGAATGTGCAAAGAGTCCATGTCGAACTAGATGCTAAAGGTGTGGTGCAAGCCCTGCAGAAACAAGCGAAGGACTTATCGGCGACAGGGCCCCTGGTGGAGGAGATCAAAGCTGTGTTGAGATCTTTTGATGAGTTTAAAATCTCTTGGGTACGACGTTCAGCAAATGTTGTCGCGCATAAATTTGCTAGAGTAGGTGTTGGTGATGAACTTTGTCAAGTTTGGTTGGGGGCTCCCCCGGATTTTGTTCTTTCGAATTTGTCGGATGAGATTCCGAACTTAATTTAAATAAAGCGGCAACGGTTTGACCCTCAAAAAAAAAATTGTAGTATTTTGAGAAATATTTATGGCTTTTAAAAACATGTATTTTAAAAATTATATTTTTATAAAAATGTTAATGCATGAAAAGATTTGTGTTCGTGCATTATGCTCAATAAATGAATGAACGCATACTCCCCAACCAGCGCCCAAATAGAGAAACTACAAAAACAAAAAAAGAAACAAAATAGGGGGAAAGGGAAACATAGAATAAAATGACCGAAATCCGGCTAAGAACTAGAAGGAAACCTGAATCTCAAGAAACAAATAACTTCCTTTTTGAGGGGTCAATGAAACAAATAACTAAAAGGAAACCAAATATCATAAACTAAATATTGGAAAACTGTTAAAAGGCGCGAATTCGCTGCCTCATTCGCACCCCAGTGGAATTTAGGGGCCTATGCTATGTTTATAGCCTGCCCATGTCGTTCGGCTGGTGGGCCGAGTTCAATAGCAAGTGCCTCGGTTGTTTTTTGCTATTCCTGTCTCTTTTCCATCTTCATGTTTCTTTTTTTTTCACTTTTTACGGCAAATACCTAAATATTTGTTTTCCTTAAACATCAGGAGATTTGTTTTTGTGGACGTAATAATATTGTTACACATCCATGAACACTACCCTTATCTCATGTCCATGATATGAACATATTTTTATCAAATATACGAGGAATGGTTTCATGTACTGGGACATCTTTATTCTGATGCATGAGCATTCGTTTTCAAATAAAAACAGTTTTTTGTACATGTGCACATTTTTTTATTTGGCAACATAGAATTGCTTTTTCTCTACTTCAAACTCATTTACAAAAAGAAAAAGAAAGTAAATACAAATATCCAAATTTACAAACCATGCATGTCAACGGGCAGTAGCAGTGCTCAGTCGATTATGCTTTCTTTCGGCCGGCATTTCCTTACATAGCACTTAAGGCGACGTATACAAGCTCTCTTCAGCGCCTGAGGCAACAAATATCCGGGAAATGCCTTAAGCCTCGTACATGGGCCGGCCACCGGCATAGCCAATAGCTTCACATGTTTTGTATTTAGAAATATGTTTTACTTAATTGAATGCGAATATGATGTTAAAATAAGTTTAATACTAAAAATCATAAGTAAATGCAGTGAAATGTCATATTAAAAATTTGTATGTATAAAACACATTCATGTATTAAAAATCATGTATTTAAAAGAAAAACTATTTGTGCACATCTGAATGCATGTTCATATACTCTAAAAAAGTTTAAGTATTCCGAAGAGAAACTAAAAAAGAAAATCTGAAAAGAGAAAAAAGAGGGAAATAAAAATATATAAAAAGGAAACCACAAATGGGCCAGTCAAACTAGACTTGACACATTTGATCATGTATTTCCTGAATTTAGTTCAGGCTTTCCGACACTCTTTTCTTTTAGTGGTAGTGGGTATGATGTGTCCATCGACTACGAGGTGCTTGTGACGACTTTGTTAATTTTAAGATTTTCGGCTAAGTATACCGAAGGTATTCATAAAAGTAGGATGTGTACGTGTGTTTGTGTCCACACTATGTTTGCTAAAATAATACTAAGGGCATCTCCAACGTCGATCCTTAAACCATCCGCAACAGTTCGGACCACATGGTCTAGACGTGTTTTACCATCCAATGTGGTCCAACATCGGTCCGACGATTGGTTCGGGCACACTTTCCCCGGAAGCCGGAAATAAAACTTGGAGGTTGGGAGGGCTTTGCGGGCGCCGCTACCATGCCCGGGCCTGCCTAACGTGGCCCAAAAAGAATCCTCCCGCGCCAGCAAGCTTTCCCACCCAAAGCCAGCTAACTACATTCACGCCGCTCTAGAGTGGCCGCTCCGCATTGACGCCGGACTGAGCGGACATGGCCTCTCACTGGTGCTAGGATTGAAGCGGCTCGCCGGTCAAGGGCGCTGCCCACGCCACGTCCCGGTGTCCGCATCTATTCATTATGGGAGAGACGTTTATTGGACGGGACATGACTGATATATACCATGCCAATTCAATGTCCGTCCCTCTATCTATCACAATTAAACAGGCTCGCTGGTCGAGAAACCAACTTCTACGCTCACGCATTGATGCACCCAGACGCTTGTCTTCACTGGCATTCACTATTTAAAGACGGCCACACGCGATGAAGAACACACCACAATCCCATCCGCTCCACATCTTCCTCCTAAGCACCACATACGCCATGACCACGAGGGGAACGCTCTGTGGGAGAGCATGCCGATGGAAATGAAGCACGAGGTAGCGACCCTTGCAACCGCCTGGCAGAGCCGCCATGCTAGGCAGATCGAGGTCGGCATGTTGTCACCTCCGCCGAGGTCTCCGATGATGACCCCGCGGTGGAGATGGGCTCCGACGATGACTTAGCGCCGGAGCACACGCTAGTGCATTTCGGCTTGACCATGGAGCAGGCGCAGACGTACTTCAACGCCACCATGGAGAAGGAGCAGACTGCGTCGGCGCCCATGTTGGCGTTCCTACAGGTGCGGGAGGAACATCGGTACATCATCTTCCTCCTCGAGCAGCACCCACTGGCGAAGGGCCAAATCTATGTGAGTGCGCGAGAGAAGAGACCATGGTGGCCATGGCCGCGGTGAACCCTAACTTTGCCGCCGAGCCGCGGGCATTCTACGAGGCCGACCACGCTCAATCCGCCGCTCGCGACGCACAACCGGCCATGGAGGCGACGTTGCCCGCGCACACGATCGCGGATGAGAACGTCGCTAGTTGCGCATCCTACGCACCGCCAAACACTATTTGGCCGCACCGGTGGGATGACAACAATGATGGCCCCTCCACTTCCATCGTGGACCTCACGTCCACCGGCGACGGATGGGTCACAGAATCCGCCGAGGATGAGTAGGGCATGGGGGGCAGCAGAGCCATGTCTCCCATTTGGGCTAGTCTGTGTCCCATGTTCTACTTTTTCTCCCGGTGACCGCACCTTCATTTCATGGGTCTTCTCGCTTCCGCTCATGGAGACGGCGGATGGGGGACGCGTTCACCAGAAGTGAACAACAAGGACTTGGACGATGGACGCCTTCGTAGTTTAGGTTTAGGTCCGATCCCCCCCCCTTTTAAATGAAAACTGCCCGAAATGTAATGAATGTGCTTTTCTGTGTATGAATATCGTCCAGTTTGCATGAATTTCGTCCAGTTAGTTGAAATCCAGTATGTGGATAGAAATGGATGGCCGACTTTTGCATCTGTGTCCGTGAATTGGTCCCCCTTGCCTATGAACAGATGCGGTGTCCGGTTTATGAGTCAGCGTCGGAGATGCCCTAAGGATTTATATTATTATTTTTCATTTCACAAATGGCGTATAATAGGAGTTGCCCGTCCAAGGCACTAAGAGCATCTACAGTCGTACTTTGCAAATCCAACCCCTCAAACTCCCACGAAAGCGTCCGGGCGCGTCCGCAGACACTGACCAGGCACTCCCTAAATCCACGCCTCCACACATGTGTATCTCATATCCGGCACCCTATATTCATACAAATTCATGCAAAGTACTTCCTCGTTCCTAAATATAAGTCTTTTTAGAGATTCCACTACAAACTACATATGGATGTATATAGACACATTTTAGAGTGTAGATTCACTCATTTTGATCCGTATGTAGTCCATAGGGTAATCTTTAGAAAGACTTATATTTAGGAACGGAGGTAGTAGTACGTAGATCACCAAACAGGCATAATTCATATAAACCCACCAAACAGGCATAATTCATATAAACATCAACAAAAGATCACCAAACTGGCATAGTTCACACAGTTCAACGATCTGGCACATTCTAACTACATACTAGAACTACATTATATAAAAGGAGAGGGTGAGCTTCACCATTTCCTCACCTGCCCTTTGCCCTTCCGGTCACCGGTGTTGCTGTAGGCGTTAGAAGTAGGAGGAGGGTCAATGTCAGAGTTGAACCTGTCGGAGGAGGAGGAATCGGAGATGACGATGTAGCCTTGCAAGAGCTGAACAATGCGATCTTGCTTGTGCTTGAGCTTGGCCACCCTCGTCGCCTCTGCCGTTGCCGCTGCCGCCTCCCGCTCGGATTGCTCAATGTCGACCAGGAGCTGCTTGGCGTTGATCCTCCAGAGCCGCCGGGCGTCCGTCTCCATCGTGGTAAGTGATTGACGATACACCCACTGGAGGAGAAGCTCCTCCTCCTCATCGGGCACCAGCATCACGCGGCGGCGGTGGACGGACTGCACAGTTGCGTTGGACCCGACCCCCATCTTCCTTGCCCTCTGCCTCCGCGGACTCTGGAGTCCGCATCCACGACGCCGGTGGAGCGGACACTAGAACCCACAGCTTCCCACGCGGAGCAGCGGCCGGAGGTGGAGGAGGCCGTCGGGCGGATGGAGCAGATTGGGCAGGCCGTGCAGATCCGCGTGTGGGGCGGGAAGGGCCGTTCACGGTGATCGGCGCGGGCAACAGGGCGTGAGGAGTTGAATCGGACGAGCCGCCGCCAGATTGACCTCACGGGCGCCGAGGGCGATCTGAGCGCGGGCTCAGATTATCTCTCGAACTCGCCGTTGGAGTGGGTGTCGGTGCTTGACATGCTCGCCGGCGCTTGGGATTGGACGGATTGGGTAAAAGGGAGCGTCAGGGAGCGGGGTGAAGTGAGTTAGGGTTTGCTTTTTTTTGAGACAAAGTTAGGGTTTGCTCCGGAAGGGGATATTGTGGGGTCGGGGTGGGCCAGCATGGGCCGGACTGGCGTGTTGGACGCGCCCGGGCCTCCTCATATCTGTTCTATAATTGGGCTGGATACGAGGATGCTGGTCAGCCCGGGCATTTGGCCGTTGGATCGTTTTTTATGACTGGTAGACGACATGTCTGGGGATTTGAGACGTGTTTGAGAGGTTCGGCTATAGATGCTCTAAACGGGACACAACTTCGGTGCCTTAAAGGCACCTATCTTTGGGTCACTGACATGTGGGCCAGCCACTTGTTGGGCCCACATGTCATAGACACAAAGGTAGGTGCCTTAAGGCAGCGAAGCATCGTCCCTCAAAACGTGCTGCTGCTGATTGCTGAACCATGCTGCTCGTTGACCAAATCAATGTTCCGCGAGACCGTCCAGGCGTCCATCATCGGCAGAGCCATGACCGACCGGTGAGGCACGCATGCGTACCTGGATAGATATGCGGCGCGGCAATATATTGTACACGATACATTGTGGCGTCGTCCGGCATCATCGGGTCGTCTACCGCACGGATCGTACATCCGCAGGCGCCCGTGCGAGCACTGCACCGAATATCGTGGATCGTGGCCGAAAAGTCATGTTTCCGGGTGGCTCACTCGGAGTGCTGCACTGCGAAACACGACCACACCTTCTGATGGCGATCGATCCCTTTCGATTGATTAATGCCATTTCGACGTGGTACTAGCCGGCAAGCACAGGACGAGTCCTTTGCCCAGATTCAGCACGCACGGACAGACATCCGGCCCCTCCGACGATCAACTCGACGTGTTGCCAACAAACATCCGCGGTCCATCTCCTTAACGCACCCCACGTGCAGGCTCGCGGCCACCGAAATTCTGGAATCCTATGCACGGCGTGACTCGCGTGCCAAAAGTCTGTTGAGACTTGAGGGGATTGATTGAGCCTGAGGAAGGACCAACGTTGATCTGGGTCTTTAGAGGTCTCGCAACAAAAAGTCCAATCAACGTGCAAAACAAATCGAGGAGACCTTTAACTATTTTCCGACGACCCCAGGTATGGCCGTGCCGGGCTAGACGATGGCTGCGCCTGCGCGGCAGAGCAGGGGTGGTGTTGGTGCGTGTGCTTCCTTGAAGCCGCGGACGATGTGATATTGGTCGTGTGTCTGCCACCCACAGGTGCAGACATGCATGTCTCTGCGGATTCCACAAGCAGTACGTGTTTCACATCGCCGCCCGCAGTATGACCACGAGGCGCCACTCATTTCATTCATGGAAGAAACAACTGGCCAATATACAAGATACGGAATGTTTGACCCGTATCACGGCAATGGAAAACGGAAACAGAGGATATGGATCAAGGCAAGGTCTCGGAGAACAGTCATTTTCAACCCTCTGACCCGAAGCCGCCGCTCCAGCCTCCAGAACGTTCGACTAGTTTCAATTTGAAGTAACAGAACGTCCTGCTACCGGATGGGATCCCCGGCGTATATATTACTACTATTCTAACACCATATTGAACGTGAGAAAACGACGTCGCCCGTGGGAGGATCAGATCAAATTTGCCACCGGATGGAATCAGTGGATCAGCGACCGATAGCCAACCAAAGTAATCGCCCCGCCCGACGGCGATTGTCGCTGTGGCTGCGCCTCGTTTGACCGGACACGCGCCGCGTTTATCGGTGGGTGGCGACGCCATGCATGACATGACTGCAGGCTGCGGGGACGCCAATCGGCAATCGGTTGGTTGGACGATGGCCCAACTGGTTAGTTGTCATGCATGGCGTGTGAGCCGGAACCGAGTAGTAGTAACAAACAAAGCCAAACAAATTGATGAATCAATCAACAGTTAGGTCATCATGTGTGAGACAAAGCAGCAAATCTGCTAGTAAGATTCTCTATAAATACACAATGCTTCCTAATTTTTAAGGCATTGCAATCAGTTGAGGTCTTCAATTTAAAACTGGGTAACCCGATTTTAACCGGTTCAATAATGTTTTAAGGAGTTTCTTTAATTCATCTCTCTTAGTAAATTCTTTTAATTCATCTCTCTTATTATATTCTTTTATTCGTTATGCTTTCTAATTCTTTAAAGAGAGCCTTGGCTTAGTGGTTGGGTATGCGGTTGTGCAGCCTAATGACCCGAGTTCAATTCCTAGAATTGACATGTGATGCACATTTATTGAGGATCAAGTTTGGTGTGTGGTGGAACCACTAACCAAAAAATATCTTGATACTCATTTAAAAAATTCGGAGGACCATGTTTATCTTGGTACTCATACTAAAATGGCCGTATGCCCTCCTCCGCTCCCCTCCGCCGCCGTCGCCCGGGGCGTCACAGGGCAAAGCCCTTGTGGCGTGGCGGCGGTGGCGCAGATCGGCAGCGACATGGAAGTGGTGCGACGGCGGCTGGGGAGGACGGCACCAGCAACGGCAGATCTGGCCTTGACTCATGTCGGGCTAATTCGTTGTGCTACCGATCTCAATCGCCGTCGGCGGGGCACTGCTCCTAGACTTGATGTGCAACACGAGGATGTCTGGGGCGCCGTCCCTAGGCTTGGTGGTGGTGGCCTTCTTCTTCGTCGGAGTTGGTCGGCCGGCTGGTGATGACGATGCCCTTATCATCGTTTCCTTCATGAAGGCATCATCGAGGTGAAGCTCCCAACTCCACTCAATACCTCCGGGGGAAACCCTAGATCGGCTGATCGGATGCTGGTGGCAATCATGTGTCGTAACCCCCTTGGGGGCGGCATTCTTGGAGGTGCACTCGGCTTCGCGGGACCAGCGGACGGCTTCTTTAGTGGAGCGGTGCTTCATCCATACATTGATGGCGACGGATCTGGACGGCGTGGCGCAGTGCATATTCGGAGTTCGATGTGGGAGGATGGACTTACGCAGGAGGACGACGCTGTCTGGCGTCGTGGTGGCGTCGATGGCTGAGAGACCTGGCACGGTAGATGCAACAATACATCTTTGAAGATGGACTCGTGGTAGGTGGCTGCGGCGGCCGCATACCCGGCAGGCATCCTGGTTGAGGAGTGCGCCGGACTGGTAGGTGCCCCATACCAGGAAGGCGTCCTGGTTGGGACCTCAGGTCTTAGATGTTTAGGTTTGGCTGTGATGTCTGTTTGGTATTAGGCCCAGACTATCAGCGTCCCTTCATCAACTAGATAGGTTTAGGGACAGTTGTTACTTAGACGGTGGCTTCAGACTTACTGTTGTATGACTTTGTAAGGTCTTGTGAGAATAATTAATAAAGTGGCCGCATGCATCGCCCAGATGCAGAGGCCGGGGGTCATCCTCCTTTTCTAAAAAAAATGCTTCCTAATTTTAAAGTTCTCTCATTGGACTGAGGTATTTAATTCTGGATTTGGTTCACGGTTTTGATCAAGTCGACGATTTTCCAAATCAATCAGCAATAATCGACCTATAAAAATATATCAATCTAGCATACTTTCTCACTGCCTAGAAAAATGAAGTGCCAACGAGAGTGGCGTTTTGGCTCTAAGGTGTAGATACACCTATTATGAAATACGTATATAAACACATTCGAAATGTTAAAAATTTCCAAGAAAAAAATCCCGCGTGTACATCCGGACGTCGTATGTTCGCACACAAAATTTCGGTGAAAAAGGACATTTTTTGTGGCATGTAATAAAAAAGATTAAGAAAATGCCTCATGAATAACTATAGTCAAGCATAAAAAATTGTCATTTTTACACAAGCCACAAAAAATGTTCTTTTTCATCGAAACTTGGTGAATGCACATATAATTTCCGGATTTACACGCGGGGTTTTTTCTCGGAATTTTTTAACTTTTTAAAATGTGTATTGGATGCATATACACCTATGAGCCAAAGTGAATTTCCGAGTGCGAGCATATGATATTGTAGAACCAATAGAACATACAACCACCGACGCAGAAATTTTTCGCACATAAGTATGGATTGATTAGCACATAACACTGAATCACTCCGCAGGAGGCCCACCAAAACATTGCATTATAAATAAAAAAGAAAATACACTCCATCGTCACCCCCAGTTGCCAAACCAAATACTCTCCCAGTTTCAAAATGTAAGGTGTATTATTTTTTTAAAAAGTATAATATCTTTAACTTTGATCAAGATCAGAGCCAAAAAATTGACATCCATAATACTAAATAAATAAACATGAAAATTTATTTCATGATGAATCTAATGATACCGATTTGATATTATGTAGATTGATATTTCTCTACAAACTGGGTAAACTTAAAGATGTTTGATTTAAAATAAAATGATGCACCTTATATTTTAAAACAGAGAAAATATTCTTTTTCTGAAAACCCAACAGCACCAACGGAGCAGCAAAGGGGCGCCCAACCCTTCTAGTGAATACTAATTTGTGGGGGGTCTAAATCTTTTTGTTTCAACGAAAGAGGATTTGGATCGTACACGAAACAGCTACCAGGAGACTGTTTTTGAACAAAAAAAATGGCATACGGAACGCGTGGGCTGGTATTTGGAGGGGCCGATTTGATCCTCACAACACAAGTAGGGAGAGGAGGCAAAACCCTAAGGCTGGTTATAGTGGGGAGTAACTTATACTAGTGTCATGCATATGACACTAGTCTAAGTTACTACCTTTATAGTGCAAAGTAACATAGTAGTAGTATCATAGAGGACTTCATTTATTAGCTTGTAGACTCATCTTGTATTGGGAAGCGCTATGTTCAGTAACATATTATGTTACCACTTTTCATTAACTACATGCCACGTAAGCAAAATTTTCTTGGAGTGCGCTGTTACTAGCTAAGTTACTCCCACTATGACTAGCCTAACTCGTTGTGTCCGGTATTTACAGCATGTCGCAGCCATGATCTAAACCGACCAGATTTTCAAATTTAATAACCAAGAAATCATCTCAAGAACTTGTTAGTCAAGAAACCAAAAAATAAAATTGCAAAAGTAAGTCACGCTATGCAAGCACACCGCATAATGGATTTTGGCGGACCATTCGCGGTAGAGGCGAAGGTGTCTCGATATTTCGACGAGAGGTAGCTATCGCTTTTTGTTGAAGTCGACTTTGACAATTCGACTACGAACGTACGAAGACGCCGTGCCTTAGCAATCACTATACCAATTCCGAGAGGTCATCGACCACGCCGAAGCACGATCAACCTAACCACAAGGGTCTATTTCCTGCATGCAATGAAGAACACACAAGAAATTGAGATTGTAATATGAATATTGTAAATTTAAGAGGAAAACTTTACTAATCAACGTGGGATTTTGTGACGTCCTGGTTTGTTCTTCAAACACAAACGAAGGACCCAAGTTGCAACTATGCCGAGCTTTAATCTAAAAAAACAAGTCTAAAACAACAGCCTAAGGGTTGTATTTATAAGGAGACAGAGCGGCATTTTTTCCACACTTAGCAAGGTGGGACTAAATTATATCCTAAATCCTTTTGCCTATTAATACGGACTCTAAAAACAACATATTCTGTGTATTTCGAAATTACATGGGCCTGACTCAAAAATAAGGTAGTGCAGCACCTAAAATAAACTATGGATGATATTTCTGAAAGGTCATCATGTATATTTCGTCCATGTCTTTTTATGTCATCATGGTGGCTTCAAAATGCTAAAAACTCCACTGGAAGTTCCGTTATTGTTCCCTCCACACTCGCCTTCATCTCCACGCTTGATCATACTCCAATGTTCATCCTTCTTGTCCATTCTAGGCCCTTCATTCATAAGCAAAACAAATGTATTAAATTTAGGCAACGTCGTATTCTCATGAACATTAGAATCATTACCAAGAAACGAAAGTACTTGCTATTTTAATTAGCGTGTGTGAGCTCTAGTAATTGGTTCAGTATGTGTAGCAATAGGGGTTGTAGGTTTAACTTTGGTAGTGATGTCCTCATCATCTTCCCCTTCTTGAATTGAAGTCATGCTCGACGGAACCTCGGATTCTTCTCCCACATAAGGCTTCAATTCTGCAATATTAAAATTAGAACTAACCCAAAATCTGCAGGCAACTTAAGTTTATAGACATTATCATTTATTTTCTCCAACACCTTAAAAGGACCATCAGCACGTGTCATTAGCTTTGGTTGTGCAAATGGCATATGCTACTAAGTGGCCCCCCTTACTCACGGGGGCTATCCGTAGTAGCAGCGTTGGCCTTGAGCCCGCGCTACTGTTAAGGCAGTAGGGCTACCCTACACGCGTTGCTACTACAGCTAGCCCGGGACCAGCCCACCGGCCCAACTTAGCAGCAGTGTGGGCTACAGGCCCGCGCTACAACTAAGTGGACTAGCAGCAGCGTGGGTTGGTGCCCCGCGCTACTGCTAACACCACCTTATCCTCTCGCACGCGCATGGCCTCACTCTCCCTCTCCACTCTCTTCGTCCTCTCCATCTCCCACCGCCCCGCCCCCGCATTGCCTTGCTGCCCCGTCGCCCGCATTGCCTTGTTGCTGCCGTCGCCCGCATTGCCTTGTTGTTGTCGTCGTCCCCCGATGCCGCCGTCGCCCCCCGGTAGGTCTCCCTCCCTCCATCCCTCCTTCCCCCTCCTTTCCTCTGACCCTCTCCCTCCCTCCCACCCTCTCCCTCCATCCCTCCCTCCCTCCCTCCAACATTGCATAAATGGATGGATGGAACTAGGTTTTTTTAGTAATGCTTGGATAGATGGATGGATAGACATATGGATGGAACTAGGTGAAAGAACATGCGGTGCCTCCATGTTTGGTTTTGGTAATTGATGACAATATCTATGGACTAATGGTTGCCTTGAGTTATATTTTAAGGATTTGTTCATAGGCATTTCTTGAAGTCCATGTGTTGGTTTCAAGGAGTTTATGAGTTGACCAAGGTGCTATTAAGGAATTATTCTAAGATTGGTCATTTGAGTGTTGAGCTTATTGCAAGCATGTCTTGAAGAAGAAGATTGTGTGATGAAGAGAATTGGAAAAAGATTCAAGGTTGATCAAGACTAAGTCAAGAGTGAATCAAGTTGATCAACTCAGAAAGCGTAGAAGATGTACCGAGAGGGATCGAGTGATCCCATGGTATGGTACGTGTTCATGTGCTTGCGTCAAGAGGAAGATATCATTCAACCCATGGAGAGGATGACATCAAGTGGTGATCGTCATCAAGATTGTCGTGTGCAAGTTCAAGTGGAGCATCACGAAGAGATCAAGTGTTTGAAGCTTGCCATCCATTGTGGTATCAATGGACTTGTGAGGATGTGCCGAAGAGTGGCTCACCCATAGTGGAGTATGGGAGAGCAATCATCTAGTCTTCATCGAGCCAATGCAATCAAGAAAGGTGGTCCAACTTGAGATCATCTAGCTCAAGTGGACCATGTGCAAGGCAAAGGTTTGCCCTTGATAGGTTTTGTATATTACCGGTCTCATGGTGGTAGTTTGGAGACCGGGTTATAGGATCGTTTGCCGTACTATCAAGGGGGGCTCTCAAGCGAGTAGCTTGATCACATCGTTCGTAGAGAGCTCAAACCATTGCATGCTTGCATCATCTTTCTTGGTTCTTGTTTGCTTTTCTCCTTGTGAGATTTGGAGCTTATGGTCATCTTCTTGACAAGCTCGAGTTCATCGAAAACGGAGTTCACATGCCTTTTCTATTGCGTTTTCGGTGTTGGAGTTTTTACCGGTCTTATTCGAGGAAGGGTTCTCACCATTTTCTTCTGGGACTTTTCTTATTTGCTTCTTATTGTTATTTCTATCAAGATTGTGTTAGCCCTTCTCGCTAGCTTTCGAACAAACTTGGTTTCGTCGAATTCAGAGCTCGTATGCGAAAGTTGTGGCTGTTTTGATCTTACATGTTTTACATATAGAGGTTGTACCGCCCATAGAGATGTTGTACCTCCCCATAGAGAGGTTGTACCGGTTGACCGGTACAACCGGTGTTTGGAGCTGTTGTGCCGCACCAGAATTGGTCTGGAGGTTGTACCGGCCATGTACCGCTCTACCACCGGACTAGTCTCTGCTGTGGTGCGGTTGTTGGGCGGTTGTGGGCCGGTTGTACCACTTATTGCCTGTTACCGGTTGTACCGGTGCTCTTAGCGGTTGTACCGCTCCTATGTTATTCAGCACATAACAGGCAGATTCTTGGGGACCTATTTAAGGGGGTCTTCTTCCCCAATGGTTCCCCATCTCTTGAGCTCGTTTTTGGCCCCATTGTTGGCCTTCTTTGAGCTTGCTAACTCTCAATCCTCCATGGATTCTTGCTACTTTTTGAGGGAAAAGAGAGAGGAGATCTAGATCCACACTTCCACCAATCACTTTCTCCTCTATGTGAGGGTAACCCCTTGGATCTAGATCTTTGAGTTATTGGTGTTCTCCTTCTTGTTCTTCCTCTCATTTTCCTCCCTAGCATTAGTTGCTTTGGTGGGATTTGGGAGAGAAGGACTTGGGCACTCCGTGTGCCCTTGCCATTGCATTTTGTGCACAAGTTTGAGTTCTCCACAGCGATACGTGGAAGTTACAAGTTGATAAGCTTATTACTCTTGGGTGCTTGGTACCCTTGAGCTTGTTCCTCTTGGGTGCTTGGGCGCCCTAGATGGTTGGTGGTGTTCGGAGCTCAATCATTGTGGTGTAAAGTTCCGGGCAAGCGTCGGGGTCTCCAATTAGGTTGTGGAGATCGCCCCAAGCAATTTGACGGGTTTCGATGACCGCCCCCAAGGGTTGCCAAAGTGTACGGGTTCGGTGACCGCCCCCAAGGGTTGCCATTTGTACGGGTTCGGTGACCGCCCTCAGGGGTCCCTTAGTGGAATCACGGCATCTTGCATTGTGCGGGGGCGTGAGGAGATTACGGTGGCCCTAGTGGATTCTTGGGGAGCATTGTGCCTCCACACCGCTCCAAACGGAGATTAGCATCCGCAAGGGTGTGAACTTCGGGATACATCGTTGTCTCTACGTGCCTCGGTTATCTCTTACCCGAGCCTTTTACTTATGCACTTTACTTTGTGATAGCCATATAGTTTCTTGTCATATATCTTGCTATCACTTAGTTGTTTATCTTTCTTAGCATAAGTTGTTGGTGCACATAGGTGAGCCTAGTTGTTGTAGGTTTTGTGCTTGACAAATTAACCGCTAGGTTTATTCCGCATTTGTTCTAGCCTAAACCGTAATTATTTTAAAGCGCCTATTCACCCCCCCTCTAGGCGACATCCACGATCTTTCAATTGGTATCAGAGCCTCGTCTCTCTTTGTTAGGCTTAACCGCCAAGAGAGTAAAGATGTCGACTAGGGGATTAGGATTCTTTGACACTCTTAGTTTCGATGGCACAAATTTTGATGTTTGGGTAATTCACATGCTTAATCTCTTTAGGGTCATGGACCCAAATTTAGAGCGAATTGTAGACATGGGTTTTTCTCCTCCAAAGGATCCCCAAAGATTATCTTTAGAGGATGAGAAAAACTCTTATCTCAATGCTCAAGCTTCTAATGTTCTTTTCGATGCTTTGAGCAATGTAGTTATATATATTTCAACTCATGTCATTCCGGGATGCTCATGAGTTGTGGACAAAGCTTCAAGATAAATATGGCGTGTCCAAGATTTGTGGGGATGATTGTTCTCCCTCCACCTCCGACCGTATTGTGTTCTCAACTTTTCTACTTCACCTACATGTGGTTTTCCACAAGGTAATGAAATGGTGAGTAGTGTTGGTCATTGCGATGATGATAGTATGCTTATTGTGGATGATCCTTCATCACTATCTTATTGCAATGCATCTTCTTTGCACTTTAACACTTCGAGCACCCTACATGTTTCTCATGCTTGTGTTGATAGTTCGTGCATATCTTGTAGAAATTGCTTGGCTAAATCTCATGATGATATGCTTGCTATATCTTCTTGCCATGATAAAAATGCTTGTATTTCCTCGAGTTGTTGTGCTAAGAATGTAGAGGAAACCCAACACTCCATGGAACAAGATGTGCTTTTAAATGATGCTTCAAGGGATCGTACATCATCATCTATTGCGGTTTGCCTTATGGCCAAGGCTTCGAAGGTATCTCCTACCTTGAACCCCAATATGTCTCTTGCTGATGATGTTGATGCTAATAATGATGAGGATAATGATGAAGAGAATGATAATGTTGCCTCCTTAAACATCAAGGGGGAAATGATTTTTAAAGCTCTTCATAAGAATGAAATTGCTCATTCCAACTTCATGAAATCATGTCTATTTCTATTGAGGGCAATAAATATATAGAGGAGTTGGAATCTCATCTAGAGGAGCTTGAGGTCACCATTGAAAAAATGGAAGGTCGTGAGCGTGATTACGCTAATGAGATTGCGGACCTCTCTCAAGCTCTTGAACTTGAACAAGCCTCCCAGGAATCTCTTGAGGAGACTTTTGCTCTAGAATTATCTAGAGTGAAGGAATCTCATGATAGAGCCCGTGAGGTGGCCAATGATTTTGAAGCTAAAAATGAGAAGCTTGAAGTTGCGCATGCTAAACTTCTTGATGACTTTGGGCACCTCGAAAATGGCTCCAGGGTCATTAAGAGTGACCTCATCAAACTAACCGAGTCTTATGCACAACTTAAAGCTTCATATTCAAAAGAGTTTCCCAAGTTGCCTTCTCCTCTTGCTATTATTGATTATGCTTGTGCTACTAACTCTATTACTTGTGAAACATCCATTTTGAAGGAGAATGTTGAGCTTCGGGTTCAACTTGAGTTTCTATCTAGCAATTATGGGAAATTGGTAGAAAGCCATGAAAATCTCTCAAGCTCTCATGATGATCTTATAGTATCCCATAATGTGCTAAAGATAGCTCATGAGGCCATGATTGCTAAGGTAACATCTAGTGAGCCTCATGTGGATACTAGCACTAGTTTTAGTCAAAATGCTATATTGCCTTGTGCTAGTCCTCGTAATTCATCTATGCATAACATTGGCACATCTTGTGATGTTGCTTTCCTTGCCTTGTTGCTCTAACGATGAAGCTTATACTTCCTCTAGTGCTTGTGTTGAGACTAACCATGTAGAGGAAATCAAAGAGCTCAAGGCCCAAGTCACTTCTTTGAATAAAGACTTGGAAAAGTGTCAAGAAGGGAAATCCACACTCAACAATATCTTGAGTGTGCAAAAATCCTCCAGTGACAAAGGTGGACTTGGATTCAACTCCAATAAGAAGAAGAAGTCCAAGATGAACAAGAAGAAGGGCCAAGAATTCGGCCAAGATTGGTTGCTTCAAGTGCAAAATTGAAGGGCATCATGTTAGATCTTGCCCATTGAAGAAGAAGGCCATTAGTGACAAGCAACAAGGGAAGTAGCCACAAGTTCAATCTCATGCTCAACCACAAGTTGAAGAAAGGCCTCTTCCCAAGAATACTCAAGCTAATGCTTCTCAAGTTGAGAACTCAAGCGAGAAGAAAGTGAAGAGTAGACATTGCTATTTATGTCGTGAGAAAGGTCACCTCGCTTCTTCATGCACTAGTGGTAACTCATCCAACCCAATTATTATTGATGATATCTATTCTCTTGGGAAGTATAAGGTTGGCAATGTGTTTGCCAAGTTTGTTGGTACTCAAAGTGGTGTCAAGCAAATAACCATTTGGGTAGCCAAGCCTATTGTGACTAAACTCTTAGGACCCAACTTGGTTGGGGACCAACTAGCTCCAACTTGATCAATAGGTGTCTATGGAGGGCATTGGAGACTTGGCTACATTATGAAGAATTAAGGGGATTTTCATCATTCATATTGTCTCAAGCCAAGTCATTCGAATTATCAAGTTTCTATCTTCAGTCCAATGTTCCTCCTTGCGGTAACTCGTGCTTAAAGTGTTTACATTGATAGTTACTTGCCCCTTTGCATGTTTGGTTTCGTTCCTTGCATGTGTTTGTATATGTTGTGCTTCCAACTTGATTATCTTGAGCAATCAAGTATGTGTGTGTTGGTTTGCACATGATGTACGTGTGTGTCATGCGTTGAGCCTTTTGCATCTTGCTTATATCTTAATTGGCTCGTGTGAGAGATTAATGGAACATCCCATTTTGGGGGAGTGATGTGCTTTGTGCACCTCACGGTCCCACAAATGTGTGTACATGAGGAATACCACCTAGTATTGATATTGCAAGCTTATCTACTCACTATGTGATATGTCTTCTCATGAGAAATTCAAATTCTAAATAGTACATTAATTATCTCTTGTTGGATCCTCTTATTGCCTCTTGTTAAGTTTTTATTGGTATCACATTATGGGGGAGTAATATGCTATGTGCATATTACAAGCCTAGAAAATGTGTACATTTGAGATATTGTCACCTAGAATTGATATTGTAAATTATCTTGTTCCTAGGTGGCATGTTAGCTCTACAATTTGCAATTTGCTTGTGTTTGGTGTGAAGATGATGTGGGATATCCTTGCTATCTACCAACGGAATTATTTCCAAATACTTCTTGTATTTTGAAAATTTGTACTCACTTATGTGTGATAGAAATTATTGATCATCTTTACATTGGCCTTTGCTTTTATTTGCCTTATCTCTTGCCTAGGATTGTGTTAACTCCCAGTGTATTCCATACCACTTGTGGATCTTGTCATTTCCTTGAGATTGTCTAGTGTTCGTATAGATATAGTGAAAGTGGTGATCCCATCTTGTGCTTTTTGTATTCAAATTCAATTCTCTATAATGCACAATGCTTGGGGGAGCTATCCTATTTTTCTTAGAACGCTCACCTTGTGATCCTTATCGAGTGTGTGTTGGTGGAATGCAAACCGTTTCTTTTTGGTACTTTGTGCCATCACAAAACTTTGTAGAGCACTTGGTTTGTTTGGAACCATTCTCTCTTTTGGGAGTTTGACATCATTATTTTTGAGTGTGCCAATGGATATCTCATTCCTTGATGTATCGGTTAATGATATCTTCCAAGTGATGGTTTCTCCTTTTGGTATCCTTTTCACTTGGTATTCCTTTTTCATTTGGTGTTGGTTCTTGAAAGTCTTTAGCATGCATATTTACTTCATGTATTTTCTTTGGCATGCTTTCTTTCTCTGACCCAATATATAAGGGAAACTCCACCAAGTCTCAAATTGGATGAGATGTGCATGGAATTCGTGTCCATATCTATATGCACATATTTATGTGGAATTTGTCCTATGTATATTGGTGTTTATAACTCTTTGGTCCCAATGAGTTCGGGTACCATGTTGTTTGTGATATTGGTCTAGGAACAATTGGAGATGCATTGGATGCTCGGCTCACTCACAAGGGAGGTGGTGTCACCATGTGCTTATTGGAGTCAAGCTAGGATGCTCAATGAACTACTATCTACTACCTTCAATTGGTTTCTACTACATCCTTCCATTGTTAACTCGGTAACAAATATCTTCATATACTTCATGCACACATTTCTTGCTTCAACCTTGCGTAGGTTGCATCTTAGCATGATATTCATTCCATCTTGTGATACTCATTTCCTTTCTCAAAGCATCTCAACGATGATCTCATGTTGCTAGTTGTGATGTCTTTAATGGTTGTGTGGTAGGAATTCATTTATATACAATAAGACCATATCTAGACGTGTGCTATGCTTCCAAGCAAATATCTTATTGGTATATGTATGACTTCCTTTTGGATATCTTGTTCCTTCGTGTTGTAACTGTTTCGGCTGTACATCCTTCTTTGTAGATATATATCATCATGATTTTGTCTACCTAGAACCTTATACACTTGAGAGAAATTACATCTCTAGATGATATCCTTTCTTTCACGTCCACCTTGCATTTCTTATGTTATTTCTTTGGTGGCATCGTGAAAGCTTTTGCCTTGAGTGCGTGTCTTATCTCGTTGCATTTTGATGCACTCTTGTGTGGTGAAGATTATTTTCCTCATGATTGTCCATATGAGGCTTTTGTCATCTTAATTGGTATCCCTCGTCTTGATGAGGCTTTCTTCTTCTATCTTCACCATGGGTTGTCGCAAGCTTTGTCGTTTTCTTTTTAGTGAGCTTGTGAACCCATTTGTTAGTTGGGTGTGTGGGGGAGGAATGTCATGCACCATGTATCTCATTTATCCAAGACTATGTTGATGCTTAATGCTCATCCTTATTTTAGTCTGCTCAAGTGCTTTGCCATGACTCACACACATCATTTTGGTTGAGCCTATTCTTAAGTTGCCTCTTTTACATGTTTCTCAACCATGTGTTTGTTGCAAGTGCTACGCTTTGTTTCCTACATGCTCACTTGCACTTGTTGTGAGTTTCTATTGATTTTCGGGGAGTGATGATTCTATTTTGTGCACTTGGTATCCTAATGCAAATATTCTAAGGAGTGCACAAATCATGGGGAGATTCACTAGTGTCTTTAGAACACTCTGTTGCTCTCTTGCACTTGTTGTGAGGTTCTATTGATCTTGGGGGAGTGACGATCCTATTTTCTGCTTGTTGTATCCAATTACAAAACTAAATTGTGCACAAATCATGGGGAGCTTCTCTAGTTTCTCTAGAACACTCCTTTGCTCATATCATAATATCCTTTATTCATGTGGCTCGTAGGATCTTTGGTCTAGTTAGTTCAATTTGTATCTTTTGATAGCTTGCTTCAATTGGTATCTTTTGATTGCTTGATTGCTTGTTTCTCTCTTTGTTATGTCTTTGTGGCATATCTTTCTTTTGCAATCTTTGAGCCTCAATATAGTTCGTCTTCCTCCAAGTATTTACCGTTGGATATGTGTATTGCATTCCACTCTCTTTTGGAGAAATACACAATTTATGGAGAAACACAACTTATATTGGCCTTCTAAGCTTTTCTCCCATTTTGGCAATCGATGCCAATGGGGGAGAAGTTTCAGAGAGTTTTGTGGAGAAGTTTAGAGAGTCATCTTTTCTTGCTTTGTTTGTGTTCCCAAGCGTTTGCATCTCTTACGCATGCATTATTGGTTGTTGCATTGCATGGTGATGCATAATTACTTATATAAACTCTCTTGAAAGTGATTGTCATCAATTACCAAAATGGGGGAGATTGAAAGAACATGCGGTGCCCCCATGTTTGGTTTTGGTAATTGATGACAATCTCTATGGACTAATGGTTTCCTTGAGTTATATTTTAAGGATTTGTCCATAGGCATTTCCTGACGTCCATGTGTTGGTTTCAAGGAGTTTATGAGTTGACCAAGGTGCTATTAAGGAATTATTCTAAGATTGGTCATGTGAGTGTTGAGCTTATTGCAAGCATGTCTTGAAGAAGAAGATTGTGTGATCATTCATGTTTACCTTCAAGACATCATCCAAATGAAGAGAGTTGGAAAGATTCAAGGTTGATTAAGACTAAGTAAAGAGTGAATCAAGGTGATCAACTCCGAAAGCGTAGAAGATGTACCTAGAGGGATCAAGTGATCCCATGGTATGGTACGTGAAAGGATCGATATGGTTGACTAGAGGGGGGATTGAATAGGCAACTAACAATTTTTAAGCTTTTCTTTACCAATTTAAACTTTGCAACAAAATAGTTTGTCTAGATATGCAACTATGTGAGCAACCTATATGATGCAAAAACAACTAGCACATAAGCAAGAAATGGATACAACACAAGTAGGCTTGCAAGAGTAAAGGCACGAAGTAACCAAGAGTGGAGCCGGTGAAGACGAGGATGTGTTACCGAAGTTCCTTCCTTTTAAGGGGAAGTACGTCTCCGTTAGAGCAGTGTGGAGGCACAATGCTCCCCAAGAAGCCACTAGGGCCACCGTATTCTCCTCACGCCCTCACACAATGCGAGATGCCGTGATTCCACTATTGGTGCCCTTGAAGGCGGCGACCGAACCTTTACAAACAAGGTTGGGGCTATCTCCACAACAATTGGAGGCTCCCAACAACAGCACGAAGCTTCACCACAATGGAATATGGCTTCAAGGTGAACTCAACCGTCTAGGGTGCTCAAACACCCAAGAGTAACAAGATCCGCTAGGGATAAGAGAGGGAATCAAATTTCTCTTGGTGGAAGTGTAGATCGGGCCTTCTCAACTAATCCCGAGAAAATCAACAAGTTTGATTGGCTAGGAGAGAGATCGGCGAAAATGGAGCTTGGAGCAACAACGGAGCTTTGGGGAAGAGGTAGGTCAACTTTGGGGAAGAAGACACCTTTATATAGTGGGGAACCAATCCAACCGTTACTCCCATGAACATCTGACGACAGAGCGGTACTACCGCTAGGGCAGGGCGGTACTATCACGAGAGCGGTACTACTGCTCCCACCCAGCGGTACTACCGCGCTGACGAGGAAGACAGGGTCCTGGCCCCAGAGCGGTACTACCGCGGGAGTAAGAGCGGTACTACCGCTCCTAGTACCGTAAAACCCGACACGAAAACCATCGGTCTCGAGTCGAGGCGGTAGTAGCCCGGAACCACTGCGGTACTACGGCCGAAGACCATAAGCGGTACTACCGCTCTGGGAGCGGTACTACCGCTGAGAGCGGTACTACCGCTCATGGAGCGATACTGCCGCTTGATGAGCTTCGGCGGTACTACCGCTGAGGACCGCGGTACTACCGCTGGGACAGGACGGAGCAGGTATGGAGGGAAAGGCAGCTCCAATGATGCGGAAGGAAGACGTCTGGTGTGATAAGGATGTGTACATGTTGATTCCACCCTAGCCTTACCAAAGTGGATCCCCTCTTGATAGTACGGTGACTCCTACTAAACTAGTCCACCAACAACGAAACGAAGGAGCTACACCGTCTTGAATAAAACACCGAGGGGAGGTAATCATCTCGTGCCAATGGACGAATCTCTGAAAGAACTTAACACACATGATTAGTCCGCAAAAGCATTGTCATCAATCACCAAAACAACTTGGGGATAAATACGCCCTTACAATCTCCCCCTTTTTGGTGGATTGATGACAATACGGGATTTGCACAAACATGAGAGATATAGGACAAGCGCAAAAACCCCACCATCCTAAAATGTAGATGGGCTCCCCCTAGATGTGTGCTATATAGATAAGTGCTTTGGACTGCACGGCACACATACTAGGATCAGCGCTCCCCCTACATTTTAGAGACCGACCAATCACCTAAGCATGGTATATGAGAGGAGCATAGATAACTTAACAGGATAAGCATGCAACTCATAAGCTAGATAGTGACATAGATAATGATACTGGAAAGATAAGGTAGCATATGTCTCATACCATATGACGGGAACTTAGGTCTCACTGACACAAACCAACCAAAGCAAATAGCGAGGAAAACACAAACACAGAAGAAGGAAGACCCAAAGCACAAATCCCTAATCTCTCTCCCCCTTTGGCATCGAGACACCAAAAAGGAGAGCGAGTGTTGATACGGCTCCAGGTGATAGCAATAGAGGGACACACACATCAGATCTCAGCGGCATCATCTGCGCCACCGTCGTCGGTCGGGAAGTGCTCGGCATCAGAATCTGTCCACGGGCAGTGCTGCTGAATCCACCTCCTCCTCGAAGCTGGTCCTCGATCCACCGTTAATCAGTAGCACCTAACCGACGATGAGCTCCTTGTGGCGACTTCGGGCCTTCTTCTCAGCCACATGAGTCATGTACTGACCGTGAGACTCCATGCAGAACATCTTCTTCATCTTGAGCTTGAGCTTCTTTGCCGAAGAGGGCTCTGCCTTAGAAGGCACGTAGTCATCATCATCATCCTCAGCCTCAGCCCCGCCTCCTCCTCGGTCTCCATGGCGTAGCGCGAAGGAACTCCAGCCTTAGGGGCCCGAGTGCCCCAGCTTATCCTTCTTCCTCGACGCTTGCTGTCGTGGAGAAACCAACTCTCCGGCCTCGGCATTACCTTGGGATAGACACGAGCCTGTGCCTTCTCAATAAGCAGCATGATGAACGGACCATAAATCGGGCACTTGCGCCGGAGATAGCAGATAACAGCTGCACCACATAACATGAGAAATATCCAGGACTCTCCGGTGTTCTGTTCCTTCTGACACTGGCAGAAGAGAAGCATGTCCACGAGATAGGAGTGAACCATATCCAGATTCCCGATACGAGGGAAAAGAGTCTCTCTGAAGACACGGTGAAGGATATCCAGATAGGCATGCAGCTCATAAGTTTCCTTCTTCGTCTTAGGGTTGATCCTCAAAGTGCAGTAGGGCCATAGAGCTTGCTTGTGAGTGGCCTTGGTGTTGCGGTGTGGGTAAAGCCGACGGAGACTCAAGTCCTAGATCTTGCACCCCAATCAACTCCATGAAAGCTTTCCACTTGATCGAAAGCAACTTGCCATTGGTCATCCAAGTCAGTGTCCTGTCCTCATCAGTCCCGAGATAAACCATGGCATAGAATTGGGCCACAATATCAAGATCATAATCTTTGTTGAATTGCATGACCACAAGAATGTTCATTGAGTGCACATCCAAGAGCTTCACCAAAGTATTCAGGATCCTTCTCCATATGGTCGGTGTCGATGGAGTGCACGCTGACAAAGAGGTTCTTCTTGGCTTTGAGAACATCAAAGAAGATAGCAAACCGAACTGTTCTGAATGCACGGTTGACCAAAGTGGGATCTTGGTCTACCTCATAGGGGTTGCGGCAACGCCTTGCCCAGAACTCCTTGGGTTGCATTTCTATCACGGTTTTGCCATAGTGCTTCGGCTTGACAACAGTCTTCTTTTGGAGTTGAGGTGGAGGTGGAGCACTTGAGGAACCTCCGGCAGACTCAGTGGTGCGGTAACGCTTGGACGTGGCACGACCAGGGTTGACACGATGAGCCGGATGCTCAGGAAGCTCATCACCTGGAACCGCACACAAGAACACGCAAACAACCAGAAAGAACGAGCATAAGCCACAAAACACGAGCAAAAAGATCACTGAGAGGTAAGAGCATGATGGAAACTGGTAGAGGGCGGTAGTACCGCGACCTGCGAGCGGTAGTACCGCCCCAAGCGGTAGTACCGCTCCACATAGAGCAGTAGTACCGCTCTGGAGAGAGCTGTAGTACCGCTCAAGACGGGGAAACAATAGTTTCCTACTACCGTGGTCAGATCCGGCACTACCGTCCTACCAAATTCAAAAATACTCCAACCAAACATCAATCCAAACTGCCTAGAAGCTTTCTCCATCCTACTCAAGCCTAGATTTGGCCAAAAATCTAGAGATGCAACTGCTACTTCCCCTAAGATGCTAGATTGGAAACCTAGACAAGAAGAAAGAGAGAACGGGAGCAATACCGGCATCCATGGCAAGAGGACAAGGTGGGGATCGACTCCACCGAAGGAAATGGAGAGGAACGCCCCGGAGAGGGAGATCCGCCGGAGCCCTCCCGCGGCGCCGGTTGCTGGATAGAGAGGAACAGAGCGAGGCGCGGCGAATGGGTATGGGGAGAAGAAAACCCCCGCCTCGATATAACCCCTGCTCGCCTCACACAGTAGTACCATACTGGAGGGCGGTAGTACCGCTCGGAGCGGTAGTACCGCTCGCCACCAGCGGTAGTACCGCTCAGCAACAAAAAGGCCTCTAAACAAATGGCTCAAGCACAAAAAGAGAACGAGAAAGCAAGGCCAAGAAAAATAAAGACCAACAAGGCAACACACACACTAATAACAGTCCAGAACCCACTCCTCCAAGACAACCACATGAAAGCAGAGCGAGCTCTGGCCTCTCTCAAGAGAGGGCGGTGGCCGGAGCCACCTATGTTTGAGTCAATTGGTATGGCACCGCGAAGAATTATCCGTGGGCCCATGACCAAAACTCGTCTTTGAAGTACAAGTACCATCAAAAATGGCTAATGTGAAAGAGTTGATCGTTTTATGCATAATGGGGGGAGGGAGAGTTCATTGAGAGAACAACACTCCCCCTATGTCCATGCCTACACCTAAACTAGACAACAGGTTGAGTGTGGTGGGGTGTGCAAGGGTTCAAGTCACATTGCTCGAATCAATGATATTTAGCTCATGCCTTAACTCGCGAAATCTTGCTTCATCCAAGGGCTTCGTGAAAATATCTGCAAGGTTATCATGAGTGTTGACATACTTGAGCTCGATCTCCCCTCGCCTAATGTGATCCCGGATGAAATGATACCGAATCTCAATATGCTTCGTCTTGAAGTGTTGCACCGGGTTGAGAGAAATCTTGATGGCACTTTCGTTGTCACACCAAAGAGGCACTTTGTCACAAATGACACCGTATTCCTTTAAAGTTTACCTCATCCATAAGAGTTGTGCACAACAACTGCCGGCCGCCACATACTCCGCTTCGGTGGACGAGAGAGACACACAACTTTGCTTCTTGGAAGACCAACTCACCAAAGAGCGCCCAAGAAACTGGCACCCTCCGGAAGTGGACTTCCTATCCACTTTGTCTCCCGCCCAATCGGAATCCGTAAATCCTTCAAGCTTGAAGTTTGCCCCTCTTGGGTACCATAAGCCGAAGTTTGGGGTATGAGCCAAACATCGAAAGATTCGCTTGACCGCCACATAGTGACTTTCCTTTGGTGCGGCTTGAAACCGTGCACACATCCCCACACTCAACATGATATCCGGTCTAGATGCACAAAGGTAAAGCAAGGAGCCAATCATGGAGCGATATACCATTGGGATCAATGTCAAGTTGGCACTTGGTGGGCATTGGAGTAGTAGCCGGCTTGACATCACTTAGCTTGAATCTTTTTAGCATGTCTTGAGTGTATTTGGCTTGGTTGATGAAGGTTCCTTCTCTTCTTTGTTTGATGTCAAAACCAAGGAAGAACTTCAATTCTCCCATCGAAGACATCTTGAACTTGGAGGTCATGAGAGCGGCAAATTCCTCATTGAAAGCTTTGTTAGGAGAAGCAAAGATAATATCCTCAACATATAGTTGGCATACAAACAACTCCCCTTTGACCTTCTTAGTAAAAAGAGTGGGATCGATTAGCCCCACCTCAAATCCACGATCTTGTAACAACTCGGTAAGGTGGTCATACCATGCACGTGGGGCTTGTTTAAGGCCATAGAGTGCCTTATCGAGTTGATACACATGATCCGAGAAGTAGGGATCCTCGAACTCGGGGGGTTGCTTGACATAGACCAACTCATTAATAGGACCATTAAGAAAAGCACTTTTCACATCCATTTGTTGCAACTTAAAGTTGTGATGGGAAGCATAAGCAATCAACAAACATATGGATTCAAGACGAGCAACGGGAGCAAAGGTTTCACCGTAGTCGATACCCTCGACTTGGGAATAGCCTTGTGCTACCAATCTTGCCTTGTTGCGAACGATGTTCCCATGAGCATCTTGCTTGTTCTTGAAGATCCACTTGGTTCCAATGACGTTGTGGTCCCCCGATGGCCTCGGCACAAATCTCCATACTTTGTTGTACTCGAAGTTGTTGAGTTCTTCATGCATGGCATTGAGCCAATCCGAGTCTTCGAGCGCCTCATAGACCTTTTGGGGTTCAACACAAGAGACAAACACGTGATGTTCACAATAGTTTGCTAATTGTCTAAGAGTGCTTACCCCCTTTCTTAGGCTTCCAACCACATTCTCCATGAGATGGCCTTGGGTGGTGAGCTTGGAAGCAATCTTCACGGCACGACGCTCTAATTCCTCCTCGGGTGTGGAAGGAGGAGGCTTGACTTGATCATCTTGAGCGCCGTCTTGAGCTTGTTCTTGATCTTGAGCTTGCTCATGATCTTGAACTTGCTCGAGGGGGAGAACTTGACCTTGGGCATCATTCAGAGGTTCACCACCATCTTGAGGTTGATCTTGCCCTTGGTCTTGTTCACGAGGTTGAGGGCCTTCACTTTGTTCTTCGGAAGCGTGTGGGTCTTGGTGAGGTGATGGCTCCACTTGCGTAGAGCATTGTCCTTCTCCTTCGGCCACAAGGGGTTCCTCAATGGGTAGAATATGACCAATACCCATTCTTCTTATGGCTTGGGGAGGAATTTCATCACCTACATCACAAGTACCACTTTGCTCCACTTGGGAGCCGTTATTTTAAATCAAACTCCACGTTACATCGCCCTCAATGAGTCCGTGGACTTGTTGAGAACACGGTAAGCATGAGAGTTTGTAGCATAACCAACAAATATGCCCTCATGAGCTCTAGCCTCAAATTTAGACAAACGAACACCTTTCTTGAGAATGAAACACTTACAACCGAACACCCAGAAGTACTTGAGGTTGGGCTTGTTGCCGATGAGTATCTCATAAGGAGTCTTGTTCAAGCCTTCGCAGAGATAGAGCCGATTGGATGCATGACATGCGGTGTTGATGGCTTCGGCCCAAAAGTTGTATGGAAACTTGAACTCCGCCATCATGGTCCTTGCCGCATCCATCAACGTCCGGTTCTTCTCTCCACTACAGCATTTTGTTGAGGGGTATAAGGTGCGTCATATTGATGCTTGATCCCCTCATCACTAAGAAACTCATCCAAGGTGTAGTTCTTGAACTCGGTGCTGTTGTCACTTCTTATTGTCAAGATTTTTGCATTATGTTGACGTTGAGCTTCATTTGCAAAGTCGATGACGGTTTGTTGAGTCTCACTCTTCCTCTTTAAGAAGTATACCCAAGTGTATCTTGAATAGTCATCCACAATCACCAAGCAATACTTTCTACCTCCAAGACTATCAAAAGATGGAGTTCCAAAGAGATCCATGTGAAGGAGCTCCAAGGGTCTCTTCGAGTAGATGATGGTTGATGGAGGGTGAGCCTTCTCATGAAGCTTTCCTTCAATACAAGCACTACAAGCACGATCTTTGGCAAAACTAACATTTGTTAGTCCACGGGCATGGTCCCCCTTGAGAAGACTTTGCAAAGATCTCATATTGACGTGGGCCAAACGACGATGCCAAAGCCATCCCACATCAACTTTAGCCATTAGACATGTCGCGGTCTTAGTGGGTCGCTCCGAAAAGTTAATCACATAGAGACCGTTCTCGACATGCCCAACAAAGGCTACTTTAAGAGTCTTGCTCCACAAGAGGGCCATGGTATCAATGTCAGAGAAAGTAGCAAAACCCATGAGTGCAAGTTGACGAACGGAAAGCAAATTGTATGCAAGGGACTCAACAAGCATGACTTTCTCGATCGTTAGATCATGAGAAACGACAACCTTGTCAAGACCCAATACCTTAGAATGTGAGGCATCACCCCACTCAACATTGGTGGGCATAGATGGAATCTTTTGCACGTCCACCACCAAGTCCTTGCTTCCGGTCATATGATTTGTTGCTCCACTATCAAGCAACCATGATCCCCCACCGGAAGCAAACACCTACAAGAGATCAATGCTTGGTTTTAGGTACCCATTAAGTAATGAGTCCTCTGATGTTAGTAACAAGGGTCTGAGGAACCCAAATAGACCACTCAATGTACTCATAAGGAGAACAAACAAATTTAGCATAAACATGTCCATCACTTGCACGGCACAACACATATGACGGGTTAAAGTCGCCGGCTTTGTTGGAGGAAATGCTTTTGCCCTTTTGGACGTCAACTCCCGTCACTTTTTCCTTCTTCTCCTTAGGAGCACTATCGGTGTCAAAACCGGCGGATCTCGGGTAGGGGGTCCCGAACTGTGCGTCTAGGCGGATGGTAACAGGAGACGAGGGACACAATGTTTTACCCAGGTTCAGGCCCTCTCGATGGAGGTAAAACTCTACGTCCTGCTTGATTAATATTGATGATATGGGTAGTACAAGAGTGGATCTACCACGAGATCAAGGAGGCTAAACCCTAAAGCTAGCCTATGGTATGATTGTTGTAATGTATGTTGTGTCCTAACGGACTAAAGCCCCCAGTTTATATAGACACCGGAGGAGGCTAGGGTTACACAGAGTCGGTTACAATGGTAGGAGATCTACATATCCAGATCGCCAAGCTTGCCTTCCACGCCAAGGAAAGTCCCATCCGGACACGGGACGGAGTCTTCAATCTTGTATCTTCGTAGTCTTGGAGTCCGCGGACGATGATAGTCCGCTGTCGGACACCCCTAGTCCAGACTCCTCAAGAGCTCCCGAACCAGATTCAATGACGATAAGTCCGGCGCGCATAATGTTCGGCATTGCAAGGCGGGTTCCTCCCTTGAATAATCCAGAGAAGATCATGAACACCAGGATAGTGTCCGGCTCTGCAAAATAAATTCCACATTCCACCGTAGAGAGAATAAAATGTACACCAGTCCAATCTGCTGACGTATTATGCGGCATGACATCACACCGCTACCAAGCCTTTGTTTGAATTGTTTTTTATTATACCACCTCAGCACGTTTAGCGAAGCGGTTTCCTTGGCACGTCTTGTCGAAGCAGAGATCGTGTTCCCCTTATTCTGGGATTCTCATCAATACGTGCGTGGGTAACCCAACCGTGCCCGTCGCCATGCCTCCTCTATCGAAGGTGAATCCCGAACGGTCACGGAGACGACTCTTGGTATTGTTCCCCTTTATAAGAGGACCAAGGATCGTTCCTTTTCTTCAATCTCGCATCAAATCTCCTTCTCGCTCCCAGTCCCAACACCCAGAGCCCCAGATTCGAGCGCTTCGGATTCTCAACCATGTCCGCCTCCGACCTCCAAGGTCGGTGGATGCCCTCCTCCGTCACGGAGGAGGACGTGTTAAAGCTGCGTGAGGCCAAGTACCTGTCCTACGAGATTTCGCACAGGTTGCCTGCCCAAGGGCAGGCCGTGCCCGCCCCCAAGCCTGGTGAGTACGTTGTCTTCGTATCCCACCTCCGTCGGGGTTTAGGCTTCCCGACGGACCCCTTCGTGAGAGGGCTCATGTTCTACTACGGGCTGGATTTTCACGACTTGGCTCCGGAGTCCATCCTCCATATCTCCGCATTCATTATCGTCATGAAGCCTTCCTCTGCGTCACTCCCCACTTCGGCCTGTGGCTGAAGACCTTCAATGTGGAGCCGAAGATGATCGGGGGGCGTCAAGCGGAGTGCGGCGGGGCGGCCATAAGCAGAAGGGCCGATGCCCCGTGGCCCGAGGGTTCCTTCCAAGAGGAACTCGGACTGTGGCAGCAGGAGTGGTTCTATATCACCGCTCCGAAGGGCAGCAAGCAAAAGCCGCCGCCTTCATTCCGCCCGGGACCTCCACGCCGACTGATGTCGTGGGTCAACCAAGGGCTCAATTGGGGGCCGTCCGAAGACGTGCCCTCCTTGCAGGGCCGGATTCGAGACCTCCAGGCGAGGGAGATCAATCTGGTCGTGGTGATGCAGGTTATGCTAATCAGGCGTCTTCTGCCCTGCAAACGCCGTCCTCTCCGTCTATGGGAGTTCAACCCGGAGGGACCTCGAATTCTCCAACACTTCATGGGTGCGACACCCGTGGAGATGTATGTTGTTCTTGGACCGCAGTAGCGTGTCCGAATTGACCGAGGACGCAGGCCTAAGCTGCAATCGCCCGGATACTCAGGTAAATAGCTCAGAGTCCGGACGTTCTGTTTATCTGCTTTTCTAGAGTTCGCCTCCTGACCCATTACTCTTCACAGGAGTGGGTAGCGCGATCGAAGCTGATAAGGTGTCGGCTCCCTCCCAGAGACTGCTGACCGAGCCCGTGGCTGGTCGGGAATGTTGGAGGTCGCGCCCGTAAAAGGGAGCGATGGGAAAAATAGAGGAGCTATTATTTCGCCCAAAGAGGCGTCTGAAGAGGGGGGAATCCAAAACCCCTCCTTCCAGGGGGAAAAGAGGACCGCCTCCAAAGATCCGGAGGCCAAAGCCCCTAAATGGGGGAAGAGATCTTCACCGGGGGGTCCGGCGTCCGGGGAGAATCCGGACGTACAATCATCGCCAAAGGATCAGCCCTCCAGCGAGCCGTGAGTAGGAAAAGGGGAGTTCACTAGTAAGAAAATACCTCCGTTCGTGCTTCTATGGGTAACCGAAATTATTATCTTGCAGTTCGGATTTGCAGCCTTCACAGATGAGTTCGTCTTCGGGGGACCTTCTTCCGGAGATGATGGTGTCGGGGGTTGGATGCGACATATGCCAACGGGTGGCTTATCATGGTGGGGGCGAGTAGAACGTCGCCGGTGCCTGGAAACGGGATGAGGCGAAGACATGCACGCCGGCGAATCTTACCCAGCTTGTGGCTCTCCGAGGAGATAACACCTTATCGCTGCTGCGGGGTCTCCGTGATGCTCACTATGGGATGATAGTACAATCGTGCTCCTTGAGCTGTATGGAGGCAGGAAGGAGCAAGGCTAGCTCTTTCCTTTGCTATATGTCTAAACCTATCCAGGGTCGAACCCTTTGCATGGGTGCCCCGGGGGGTTTATATAGGCCTACCCCCCGGGGGTACAATGGTAATCCGACTGGGCGTGGCCCTCACCGTCGATCCTCTCGCAGCCATCCTCCCCGCCGGCTTCGGGCTGCTGATGGCGGGCCTCATGACAGGTAGAACATCAGGCGGCGCTCGATGACGCAGCTTCGTCTGGGGTCGGGAACAAGGCTGCCGTCTGTCAGGTGATCATTGTCGCCACTCCCCGTCCAATCTGGTTTATGGCTTGTGGGGCCCGGGCCGGGAGGCGGCCGACTCTGGGGAGGCCGACTCCCGTAGGGCCGTCTTCGGACTCTCCGGCCGTCTTCTTCTATCTCACTGACGGGGGGCCCGGCGATCTCCGGGCCGTACGCGCCGCCGTCGTGGGCACAGTGCCTCGTGCACTGTGGCTGAGGTCAAGGGAGTCATGGCAACAGTGCCGCGCCTCACCGGAGATCTCCTGGCGACGCGGCTCACTGTAGCCATGCCCTCTTCCCGTGGGTCAGAGGGGATAGCCACGATGGGGCTGTACCCCGCATCGGTCTTCGTGAAAGGTCGCGGGCCGACTCTCTCAGTCGGCCCCTTGAGAGGTCGCAAGCCCGGAGTCGGCTTGTTCCAGAGTTGCCGTCTTCAGACTCTGCTTCTTCGTAGGTCGCCAGCTGGGTCGCGGCCTTCTGGAAGGTCGCCCGCTAGGACTCGGCCTTCCCAAAGGTCACCAGAAGGGAGCCGGCCCTCCCGGAGGTCGCCCAGCTGGGAGCCGGCCCTCCCAAAGGTCGCCCCGCTGGGACTCGGCTGAGGGGCGCGAGCCGCCCCGATGTCTTGAAAGATCTTGGGTCCTGGGTCAGCCTACCCATGGCCCATTACTCGACAGAGTCCCGGCTGGCGGCCGGCCGGCGCCGCCTCGTGGGGCTTCGCGATTCAGACTCGAGGTGCCGACTCGAGATTCGCCGCCGCGCGTCTTCGCCGCCTCATTGAGTCGGCTCGCCCATGAGGGCCGCCGCCGCAAGTCGTGGCGGGAAACCGAAGGCGTATCGGCTACGCTTCCCGCCATCTATGAGACGGTCCCATCGCGTGACGCCCGCGTGGGCGATTTACTGCCTCGCCCAGCGCTGCGGACGGACGGGCCGCCAGGTGGGGCCCGCCACTACGCGCCTCGGGCCCCGAGCGGATCCGCCGCGTCGAGGGCGGTTGGCATCCCACGCGGTTACTGCGGGCAGTAACTTCATGGGGATTTAATCGTGGGGTGTCGTGGGGTCGTGGGCGCAGTTAATCCCCACGTCGCCCCCTCGGCTTCTCAGCCCACGGGGCTATAAATAGGCTGAGGGGGAGCGGCGGCATAGCACGCGCACTCCCTTCCCTGCCCTCTTGCCTTTCTTCTTCCTTCGCCCCGCTCCGTCGCTTTCTTCTTCACCGACGATGAGTTCTTCCTCCGCCGCGCCTCCCGTCTCGCGCTCCGGCGAGTGGGACGGCTCGGACGTGGATGCGGAGGACATTGAGTTCCTTCGCCGGACCCGCCGTCTCCCGAGCTTGATTTGGTGCGAGCCGCCCGCGCCGGGGAAAATCCGGCCCGCGCCGGAGGCAAAGCGAAGGGTCATCTTCCGCTCGCATCTCATGCGCGGGATGGGGCTCCCGGCGAGCGGGTTCCTCCGCTCGTTCCTCGAGGTGTACAACTTGCAGCCGCACCACCTCACCCCAACGCGGTGGTGCTCCTCTCCGCCTTCGCCACCCTGTGCGAGGGCTACATCGGCGTTCTCCCCACCCTCGAGCTGTGGGGGAGTTCTTCTCTTCGAAGCTCGGCACGCAGGCTGCCGGCACGCCGGCGCAGTGCGGCACGTTCATCGCGTCACGGCACACGACGGCCGACAACCTCTTTCCGCCCATCCCGCTGGTGAAGTCGGTGAAGATGTGGCAGAAAACGTACTTCTACGTGAAGAACGTCGCCACCGACGGCGACTGGGTCAACCTGCCGCCCTTCGAACCCGAGCCGCTGACAGACCGGCCGGCTAGCTGGTCCCACCGGTCGAAGTCGCTCTCGCCCTCCGGAGTCGGCGCCGTGGCTCGCCTCCGAGTCATGACGCAGTCGGAGGGGCTCATCGCCTCCGATCTCTCGCCGCCGTGGCGCGCCGGTACTTCGCTCAAGGCGGCCCCTCATCATCTGCCGATGAGCGGCCGGCACGACCCCAGCCGGCTGTGCACCAAGGACATGCCGCGTGGGGAAGTGGCGAACATGGTGAACCTCATCGCCCACTGCAAGTTCACCGACGAGTGGCAGTTCGGCAAGGAGCCGTACTCGCGCGACAACCCTCCGCCAGTGGTAAGTTTTTTCTTCTGTACTTCGATCTCGCTTGTATCCGACTTCGAGTTCTGATCTTGTTGGTTTTCTGAGCAGAACCCTCTCACGGCGCCCGCAGCCGGCGCCACGAGAGAGCCGCGTGAGTACGTCCCTGACCGCGAGTTCAGCGACGTCGACGACCCCGACTTGGGAGCCACGGCGCTGGAGGCCGACGCCGAAGGCGGCGGGGAGGAGGTAGACGGCGGCCTCAGACTGTCGGTGACCTTCGCCGACTGGCCCGAGGATGACATCGACGCGGAAGTCATCCCGCGCCGCCAACCGAGAGCCGGCCCTTCCAACCAGGCCGGCGCGAAGAGGCGTCTCGCCGGGCCGAGTGCGCCCGGCGGCAGGTCGAAGAAGCCCAGGGGAACTGCCGCCGCGACCAAGCGGGAAGAGGCGGCCGCGAAAGCCAACCGCTTCCGGAAGGAAGTGAAGAGGCCGCCGCTTGTTTCTTCGTAAGTCTCTTGTTCTTTGCTCTTTTGTTGCTTTGCTTGAATCTTTCTGACTTCCCCCCTTTTTCTTCTCCAGCGCCCCCCTCTCCCTTGAGAGAGCCGCCGTGCCCTCCGTCATGGGGTCGGGGGCGACGTCCTCCAACACGCGGCGGGTTGATCCCGCTGCCGACCTCCGAGAGGCGACGGCGCGGAACGCGCAGGAGAAGCGCGCGGAGGAGGAGGCCGAGCGCCTGGAGAGGGCGCAGGCCGAGAAGGCGCCGCCAACGCCAGCCGCATCGGACGAGGCCGTGGCGCGCGCGCGCCGCCGCGGCAAAACGGGATGCCGAGGCGGCCGTTCGTCGCCAGCAGCAGCGATGTTTCGCCCTCCGCTGTCGTCAGCGCCTCCGCCCCCTGAATTCACGGGGCAGACCGGGGAGGTCGGCACCGCCAACCCTCTCGCAGAGGAAGGCGGCGACGCTTCGGGCTCGGACACTCGCGCGCCGCCTCCGTCTTCGAGGCCGCACGGTAAGGAGCCGGTGGACCCGCAAGATCCGCCGACTGCGGACGACGCCGATGCGCAGCTGCTCCTCCAGGTCGCCGAGCCGACACGCCGCCGGGTCGAGAGGACGATCTCGCGCCAAGGCGGAGACCGACACCGCCAAAGATGGCGAACTCGACGCCGAGGCCTCCAGCGCGCGCCCACCGGCTGGGTGCACGAAGGCGGCAACGGCCCGCTGAACCAGGCGCTTCTGGACGTTCAGTCCAAGTTGCGCAAGGAAGGCGAAGCCCTCCAACTCTACACCAGGACGCATCTAGCCATGCGGGCCTCCGTCCGGGTACGCTTTGTTTTTCCTTTTTCATTCTCTTGTCTTTTTTCGAGGCGCGCCAACAAGCACTCCACTGGTGTAGTCCCGAGTTCGAGTCGGCTGCCGAAAGCGGCGGCTCGGAACTCCTTCTAGCGAGCTCCAAAGGCTGACTCTGTTTTGGCGGCCTTGCAGGAGTATCACAACCTCCGCGCTACCGCCTTCAACCGTAACGTTGAGGAGCTGAGGATGCGGACCGCCAATCTGGCGGAGAGTCGAGGTGAGCGGATTCTTCCTTCTTCGCGGGGGCGCGCTGGCGCACCCGCGGGCTGTAGTCCCCGAGATTCGGGCCGACTGCTGAGCAGTCGGGCCGGATCTCTCCGGCGACCTTCGTTCTTTCTTCTCCGCGGGGGCGCGCTGGCGCGCCCGCGGGCTGTAGTCCCCGAGATTCAGGCCGACTGCTGAGCAGTCGGGCCGGATCTCTCCGGCGACCTTCGTTCTTGACGATACTTTATCTTTCTTTGGGCTTCAGATGCCAATGCCGCCCTCCAAGGGCAGCTTGATGAGGCCAATGCCGCCCGTCGCGCCAAAGAGGAGGAGTGCGACAAGCTCATCCAGGAGCGCGACCTTCTGGCGACGCAGCTGGCCGAGCAGAGGGACCTGCTTCGGAAGGCGCAGGAGGACGCCAAGACACGGGAGGAGGCTCTCCTGGCCGAGTTCGCGATGGAGCGAGCCGCCTGGACCGACCGTGAGGCGATGCTGACCTCCGGCTATCACGTGCTCGAGGACATCGTCGATGGTAACTTCTGGCTTCTCGTCTTTGTTCTTTCGACTCTGTGTCGAACTGTCTTCTAGTTTTTCTGACTATTTCTTTTTCTTGTCTTTGGCAGACTTCTTCCCCGGCCACTCGCAGGCTGTCCCTCCGGCCATCGAGGCGGATCGGGAGGAGCGGAGGGCGCAGGGCGAAGTGATTGCCGCCAACGCTCCCCGAACCGTTGACGAGCAGATCTTGAGCATCGGGGCTCGCCTTCGCCCTGCTCACCGCTTGATGCGCCGCCTTCAACGCGCCGGCGCCCAAGTCGTTTCCGCCCTGTGGCCGGAGGTGCCGGCTCTTCGCACCGCCAGTCGGACGGCCGACTGGCTGGAGGTCGCCGTCGGTCGCTTCGAAGCCTGGAGGGGCTCCTCGGCCCGCGCCGGAGCACGCCGGGCCCTGGAGTTCGTCAAGGGGTGGTACCCTGGGCTGGACTCGACTGCTGGCAGCGTTCGGCCGAGGCCCAGGCCGAGTTGGGAGCCGTGGAAGGCGCCCTTGTCGAGCGCGCGGCGGCCATCGCCGAGTACACGGACACCAGCGTCTTTGTGCCTCGGCGGGCCGCCGACGGCGAGGAGGTTCCGCCCGAGTGGTTCGGGATGCACCCAGAGTACGAGGAGGACTCGGCGGAGGTAATCGGCTCCAAAGACCGAGGGGAGGGCGAGTCGGAGGACGGAGGCGAGGAGGAGGAGGCACGGAGAACACGGCAAAGCGGCCAGCCTCACTGATCAAGCCCCAAAGAACGAGCCTCGAAGGACCAGCGACCGTCAGCTGAAGGCGACAAGCCGAGACCGCCCACCGATCGCGGCGACGCCGACGCCGCCGCCTCCGGCCCTCCGGCTCCGGAGGCCGCCCCCTAGAGTGCATCAGCTTTACCTGTCTCTTTTTGTCTTTTAGAAAACTTGTCAGCTGCGAACAATTCCACCCGCGGGGTGTATTCGGCCAAGGGCCTTATTGTAAATATTTATCAAATTTCCGCCTTTCCTTGCTTTGTCTCTTTAGACTTTTTCCTTTGCCGCCTTCCTTCGGTTGCCGCCTTGCCGACTGGGCAGCCACTCTGCGGACTACCGCTGGGTCAAGCGCTCAGCTACTTTAGGAGGCAAGTACTTAGTCGTTTTAGAGTGCCGTAGCAAGTTTGGCTGGAAATCGGCCGGCCGACTCTCAAAGTCGGTCGTTCTTATTAAAGGTTGAAACTATGAGCCGGCTGCTGGTGAGTCGGCTCAGTTAGGGGGGAACTGGGAGCCGGCTTGGGCTATGCGTAGCTCTTAAGTCCTTAGCCGTTTTTCGTGTGTGCGCTCGCTTCCGCCCCCCGCTTACCGACAGTCGCTCTGCGAGCTGCGGCTTTCCGTAGGAGACGGCCTTGAGCGCGGCACATTACTTGTCTGACCTCGGGGAGCATTTCATAGCACAAGGCGGCGAGTCCCCGGGCCGACTAGTCGGACCCGGTGCCAGACAGTATGATAAAAAAGGAGAATGCATTTCGGAAGCAAGATCCATATCATACAGATAATCAAAAAGGCAGTCCCCGAGCTCGTCTCGGGGGGCCTAAGGTCTTAGTACTTAATACAAAAAAGGGGTAGCGTGATACATACTGCATCAACTGTAAAATCTTCGAAGAAGATTTGCGTTCCATGGGCGCTCTGTTTCTTTGCCGGAGTCGTCCCTCTTGCGTGCTCGAGGCTTCTGAGCGTCGATCAAGTAGTAGGCATCGTTCCCTAGCACCTTGCTGATGATGAAGGGACCTTCCCAAGGCGCCGACAACTTGTGCTGGCCGGCTGTTCTCTGAATCAGCCGGAGCACAAGGTCGCCCTCTTGGAATGATCTTGGCTTGACCTTGCGGTTGTAGTATCGCCGCAGACTCGCTTTGGTAGATCTTTGGACCGCTATGCCAATAGCCGCCCTCTTCCAAAGAGGTCGACGCCGTCTTGGCTCGCTTCTTCAGCCTCCTCTTCGGTGTACATGGAGACTCGCGGGGAGTCGAATTGTATATCCGTCGGGATGACGGCTTCGGCACCGTAGACGAGGAAGAACGGCGTGAAGCCAGTTGATCTGTTCGGGGTCGTGCGCAGACTCCAGAGGACGGCAGGCAGCTCTTCCACCCAACAGCCGGGCGAGCGCTCGAGTGGTTCGACCAAACGAGGCTTGATGCCGGACAGGATGAGGCCGTTGGTCCGTTCCACCTGGCCGTTTGACTGCGGATGGGCAACGGACGCTAGGTCCAGTCGGATGCCCTGCGTCGCGCAGAAACGAGCCAAGGCGCCTTTGGCGAAATTGGTGCCATTGTCGGTGATGATGCTATGCGGTATGCCATACCGCACCGTGATGTCGGCAATGAAGGTCACTGCTGTGGGCCCATTTAATTTCTTGATGGGCTTTGCTTCTACCCACTTGGTGAACTTGTCCACTGCGACGAGCAAATGAGTTAGGCCGCCTCGGGCCGTCTTGAAAGGTCCCACCATGTCCAAGCCCCAAACTGCAAAGGGCCAGGCGATGGGGATTGTCTTCAGTGCAGAAGCCGGCTGAAGGGGCTTGGAGCGGAACACCTGGCATCCCTTGCACTTCTTGACTAGCTCTTTAGCTTCTTCGATCGATCCGGTGGCGGGCGTCGTTCTCTCCGACTCCCTCTCGGCGGCCGAGGCGATCTCCGAGGGTCGGATGCTCGACAGGCGGCGGAGAGACTCGCCGTTCTCTTTGGGGCGGGGGAGGCAGATAATCGCGCTCTACTGCTCTGGGGCGACCATCTTGGTCGCGCTCGATGGAGATGCGAGTCCGGCTGTGGCTCGCAGCCGGCTCCTTCTCTCTCCTCCCGCGGACTCCACCAGTCGGCGTCCGGGAGGTCGCGCCTTGATCTCGGCGAGGGGGTAAGTCGTCGTTCTCGTTGTTGCTTGCTGGCGTCGGTGGCGCTGCCGCCGCCGCGTTCGCGCAAGCAACGCGTCGAGGAGCTGCTGGACTCGCTCCGTCATCACACGGCGCTCTTCGCCGTCGAGGTTTCTCAGCTCTTCGGTCGCCGCTTGTGTGGCGCGGATGTTCTCCGCAGGGTGGCGACACGGGCGCCGCCTTCAACAGATCGGCGATGGCGCGCGCTCTCTGACCACGCCGAGACGGCTCGGCCCAGTCGGAGCCGGCGAGCCGCCCACAGCGCGGTCCATCTCGCGCTGATATGCTTCAGACAAGCGTCTCATTCTTGCCAACTTCTTGGCGCCTTCGATGAGCTGAAGGCGGCGCTCTTCCAGCATCTCTGCGTTCGCGTCCTCTGGGAGGGGCGCGGACAGGTCCTGCAGGGCCGCAGGCAGCGGGTCCTGGACGTTCTCGCCGGAATGCTCGCCGTGGCCGATGACGAGCACCTCCGTGACGGCGCTTCCATCACTCTCCTCGTACGGAAGCGGCTCGTCGTAAACCACCACGTTGGTGGGGAAGACATCAAGCGATACGGCGTCGGAGTCGACCAGCATCGGGTCGGAGGAGCCTACGGACTCCAAGTCTACGGCGGGCTCGCCGGCGACTTGAAGTTGGTCGAGGAGGCCCACGAGAAGGCTCTCGGGGCCACCCGCGCCTGCGCTCGGCACGGGTTCGTCAGAGAGGCGCACCTCGCCGATGAGTTTGGCGAGGCCGCTCGCTGCGCAGGCGGGCCGGCGCCAGCGCGGCAAGATCGATCAGAACTCGTCTGGCGAGCCGGGCTGGCTGCGCTCGCCAGGGAGGAAGAGGGTTCCTGTCCAGAACAGATCTCCGGACGACGGTGCACCTCGCCCCACGGTGGGCGCCAAATGTCGGGGGTTGGATGCGACATATGCCAACGGGTGGCTTATCATGGTGGGGGCGAGTAGAGCGTCGCGGTGCTCGAAGCGGATGAGGCGAAGACATGCACGCCGGTGAATCTTACCCAGCTTCGGGGCTCTCCGAGGAGATAACACCCCTACTGCTGCTCTGCGGGGTCTCCGCATGCTCACTATGGGATGATAGTACAATCGTGCTCCTTGAGCTGTATGGAGGCAGGAAGGAGCAAGGCTAGCTCTTTCCCTTTGCTATATGTCTAAACCTATCCAGGGCCGAACCCTTTGCATGGGTGCCCCGGGGGGTTTATATAGGCCTACCCCCCGGGGGTACAATGGTAATCCGACTGGGCGTGGCCCCCAGCCGTCAGTCTCTCTCGCAGCCATCCTCCCCGCTGGCCTCGGGCCCGCTGATTGGCGGGCCGCGCAACAGCAGTAACATCTTGCTTGGCGCTCGATGGCGCAGAGCTTCGTCGGGGTCGTGGGAACAGTGCCGCCGTCTGTCAGGTGATCATTTTCGCCACTCCCCGTCCAATCTGGTTTATGGCTTGTGGGGCCCGGGCTGGGAGGCGGCCGACTCTGGGGAGGCCGACTCCCGCAGGGCCGTCTTCGGACTCTCCGGCCGTCTTCTTCTATCTCACTGACGGGGGGCCCGGCGATCTCCGGGCCGTACGCGCCGCCGTCGTGGGCACAGTGCCTCGTGCACTGTGGCTGAGGTCAAGGGAGTCATGGCAACAGTGCCGCGCCTCACCGGAGATCTCCTGGCGACGCGGCTCACTGTAGCCATGCCCTCTTCCCGTGGGTCAGAGGGGATAGCCACGATGGGGCTGTTGAAGGAAATATGCCCTAGAGGCAATAATAAAGTTATTATTTATTTCCTTATTTCATGATAAATGTTTATCATTCATGCTAGAATTGTATTAACCGGAAACATGATACATGTGTGAATGCATAGACAAAACAAGATGTCACTAGTATGCCTCTACTAGACTAGCTTGTTAATCAAAGATGGTTATGTTTCCTAACCATGAACAAAGGAGTTGTTATTTGATTAATGAGGTCACATCATTAGTAGAATGATCGATTGACATGACCCATTCCCTTAGCTTAGCACACGATCGTTTAGTATGTTGCTCTGCTTTTATCCATGACTTATACATGTTCCTGTAACTATGAGATTATGCAACTCCCGTTTACCGGAGGAACACTTTGGGTGCTACCAAACGTCACAACGTAAATGGGTGATTATAAAGGAGTACTACAGGTGTCTCCAAAGGCAGATGTTGGGTTGGCGTATTTCGAGATTAGGTTTTGTCACTCCGATAGTCGGAGAGGTATCTCTGGGCCCTCTCGGTAATGCACATCATGAAGCCTTGCAAGCACTACAACTAATAAGTTAGTTGTGAGATGATGTATTACGGAACGAGTAAAGAGACTTGCGTAACGAGATTGAACTAGGTATTGGATACCGACGATCGAATCTCGGGCAAGTAACATACCGATGACAAAGGGAACAACGATGTTGTTATGCGGTCCGACCGATAAAGATCTTCAGTAGAATATGTAGGAACCAATATGGGCATCCAGGTCCGCTGTTGGTTATTGACCATGAATAGTTCTAGGTCATGTCTACATTGTTCTCGAACCGTAGGGTCCATGCACGCTTAAGGTTTCGATGATGCTTATTATGAGTTTATGTATTTTGATGTACCGAAGAAGTTCGAGTCCGGATGTGATCACGGACATGACGAGGAGTCTCGGAATGGTCGAGACATAAAGATTGATATATTGGAAGCCTATGTTTGGAGTTGGAATGGTTCCAAGTAAAACGGAATTTATCGAGTACCGGAGGTTACGGAACCCCCGGAGGTAAATGGGCCTCGATGGGCCCTAGTGGAAAGGAGGAGGGCAGCCCAAGCCTGGGCGCGCCTCCCCTTCCCTAGTCCTACTAGGACTAGGAGAAGGGGCCGCCCCTCTCTCCTTCCCCTCCAGGAATCCTAGTCCAACTAGGATTGGGGGAATCCTACTCCCGAGAGGAGTAGGACTCCTGGCGCGCCCTCCTTGGCGCCGCCCTCCCCTGGCTCCTTTATATACGGGGCAGGGGGCACCTTGGACACACAAGTTGATCGTGAGATCGTTCCTTAGCCGTGTCGGTGCCCCTCCACCATATTCCACCTCGGTTATACCGTCGCGAAGCTTAAGCGAAGCCTGCGCCGTGAAACATCAAGATCGTCACCACGCCGTCGTCTTGTGGAACTCTCCCTCGACACTCGGCTGGATCGAGTACGAGGGACGTCATCAAGCTGTACGTGTGTCAAGAACTCGGGGCGTCGAGTGTGGCGCCGGATCGGTCGGATCGCGAGGAGAACGTCGACTACTTCCTCTACGTTGTGATCGCTTCGCCGGGTCTACAAGGGTATGTAGACAACACTCTCCCTCTCGTTGCTATACATCACCATGATCTTGCGTGTGCGTGGAAAATTTTTGAAATTACTACGTTCCCCAACAAAGGGCATCCGAGCCTAGGTTTTTCTATGGTTTGATGTTTTGCACGAGTAGAACACAAGTGAGTTGTGGGCGATACAAGTCATACTACCTACCAGCATGTCATACTTTGGTTCAGCGGTATTGTGAGATGAAGCGGCCCTGACCGACATTACGCCAGACGCTTACGCGAGACTGGTTTCACCGCCACGAGCACTCGTTGCTTAAAGGTGATTGGTGGGTGTCTGCTCTCTCACTTTAGTTGAACCGAGTGTGGCTACGCCCGGTCCTTGAGAAGGTTAAAGCGGAGTCTATTTGACGAAGTATCGTTGTGGTTTTGATGCGAGGTGAGACTGGTTCTTGCTTAAGCCCGTAGCAGCCACGTAAAATTTGCAACAACAAAGTAGAGGACGTCTAACTTGTTTTGCAGGGCATGTTGTGATGTGATATGGTCAAGACGTGATGCTATATTTTATTGTATGAGATGATCATGTTTTGTAACCGGTTATCGGCAATGGCAGGAGCCATATGGTTGTCGCTTTATTGTATGCAATGCAATCGCATCTGTAATGCTTTACTTTATCACTAAGCGGTAGCGATAGTCGTAGTAGCATAAGTTTGGCGAGACGACAACGATGCTGCGATGGAGATCAAGGTGTCACGCCGGTGGCGATGGTGATCATGGTGGTGCAACAAGATGGAGATCGTGAAGCACAAGATGATGATGACCATATCATATCACTTATATTGATTTGCATGTGATGTTTATCCTTTTATGCATCTTATCTTGCTTTGATTGACGGTAGCATTATAAGATGATCTCTCACTAAATTATCAAGAAGTGTTCTCCCGAGTATGCACCGTTGCCAAAGTTAAATCGTGCCCGGACACCACGTGATGATCGGGTGTGATAAGCTCACGTCCATCTACAACGGGTGCAAGCCAGTTTTGCACACGCAGAATACTCGGGTTATACTTGACGAGCCTAGCATATGCAGATATGGCCTCGGAACACGGAGACCGAAAGGTCGGCGTGAATCATATAGTAGATATGATCAACATAAGATGTTCACCATTGAAAACTACTCCATTTCACGTGATGATCGGTTATGGTTTAGTTGATTTGGATCACGTGATCACTTAGATGACTAGAGAGATGTTTTTCTAAGTGGGAGTTCTTAAGTAATATGATTAATTGAACTTAAATTTATCATGAACTTAGTACCGATAGTATCTTGCTTGTTTATGTTTGATTGTAGATAGATGGCTCGTCTTTGTTGTTCCGTTGAATTTTAATCGTTCCTTGAGAAAGCAAAGTTGAAAGATGATGGTAGCAATTACACGGATTGGGTCCGTAATTTGAGGATCATCCTCATTGCTGCCTGTAAGAGTTACGTCTGGATGCACCGCTAGGTGACAACTCTTCTTTGGAGCAGCGCCAGATGTTATGAACGTCTGGCAAAGCAAAGTCGATGACTACTCTATAGTTCAAGATGTGCCATGCTTTACGGCTTAGAACCGGGACTTCAACGACGTTTTGAGCGTCATGGAGCATATGAGATGTTCCAGAGTTGAAGTTAATATTCAACAGAATGCCCGGATTGAGAGATATGAAGTCTCCAATAAGTTCTATAGCTGCAAGATGGAGGAGAATAGTTACATTAGTGAGCATATACTCGTAATGTGCGGGTACTACAATCACTTGACACAATTGGGAGTTAATCTTCCGGATGATTGTGTCATTGATGTAATTCTCAATCACGCCACCAAGCTACAAAGGCTTCGTGATGAACTATAATATGCAAGGGTTAGTAAAACTATACCGAGCTCTTCGCAATGCTAAAGGCTGCGGAGGTAGAAATCAAGAAGGAGCATCAAGTGTTGATGGTCAATAAGACCACTAGTTTCAAGAAGAAAGGCAAAGGGAAGAAGAAGGGAATCTCAAGAAGAACAGCAAGCAAGTTGCTGCTCAGAGAAGAAACCCAAGTCGGCCCTAAACCTGAAATCGAGTGCTTCTCCGCAAGCGATCGGTCCTTTGAAGCGGAACTGCCCCAAGTATTTGGCGGATAAGAAGGATGGCAAGGTGAACAAAGGTATATGTGATATACATGTTATTGATGTGTACCTTACTAGAGCTCGCATAGCACTTTGGGTATTTGATCTGGTTACATTGCTAATATTTGCAACTCGAAGCAGGGACTACGGATTAGCGAACACCGGAAAGGACGAGGTGACGATCGCGTGGGAAATGGTTCCAAAGTCGATGTGATCGCGGTCGCACGCTACCTCTACATCTACCTTCGGATTAGTTTTAGACCTAAATAATTGTTATTTGGTGCTGCGTTGAGCATGAACATTATATCTGGATCTTGTTTGATGCGAGACGGTTATTCATTTAAATCGAGAGAATAATGGTTGTTCTATTTATATGAGTAATATCTTTTATGGTCATGCACCCTTGAGGAGTGGTCTATTTTTATGAATCTCGATAGTAGTGATACACATATTCATAATGTTGAAACCAAAAGATGCAGAGTTGATAATGAAAGTGCAACTTATTTGTGGTACTTGCCGTTTAGGTCATATCGGTGTAAAGCGCATGAAGAAACTCCATCTTGATGGACTTTTGGAGTCACTTGATTATGAATCACTTGGCACTTGCGAACCGTGCCTCATGGGCAAGATGACTAGAACACCGTTCTCGGTACTATGGAGAGAGCAACAGATTTGTTGGAAATCATACATCTGAGATGTATGTGGTCCGATGAATGTTGAGGCTCGTGGCGGATATCGTTATTTTCTCACCTTCACAGATGACTTAAGCAGATATGGGTATATCTACTTAATGAAACATAAGTCTGAAACGTTTGAAAAGTTCAAAGAATTTCAGAGTGAAGTTGAAAATCATCGTAACAAGAAAATTAAGTTTCTACGATCGATCGTGGAGGTGAATATTTGAGTTACGAGTTTGGTCTACATTTGAAACAATGCGGAATAGTTTAGCAACTCACGCCACCGGAACACCACAACAGTAATGGTGTGTCCGAGCGTCAGAATCGTACTTTACTAGATATGGTACGATCTATGATGTCTCTTACAGATTTACCGCTATCGTTTTGGGGTTATGCTCTAGAGACGGCCGATTCACACTGAATAGAACACCGTCGAAATCCGTTGAGACGACACCTTATGAACTATGGTTTAGCAAGAAACCAAAGTTGTCGTTTCTTAAAGTTTGGGGATGCGATGCTTATGTGAAAAAGCTTCAACCTGATAAGCTCGAACCCAAATCGGAGAAATGTGTCTTCATAGGATACCCAAAGGAAACAGTTGGGTACACCTTCTATCACAGATCCGAAGGCAAAACATTTGTTGCTAAGAATGGATCCTTTCTAGAGAAGGAGTTTCTCTCGAAAGAAGTGAGTGGGAGGAAAGTGGAACTTGATGAGGTAATAGTACCTTCTCCCTTACTTGAAAGTAGTTCGTCGCAGAAACCGGTTTCTGAGACACCTACACCAAGTAGTGAGGAAGTTGATGATGTTGATCATGAAACTTCAGATCAAGTTACTCGAGAACCTCGTAGATCAACCAGAGTAAGATCCGCACTGAGTGGTACGGTAATCCTGTTCGGAAGTCATGCTACTAGATCATGATGAACCCACGAACTATGAAGAAGCGATGGTGAGCCCAGATTCCATAAAATGGCTTGAGGCCATGAAATCTGAGATGGGATCCATGTATGAAAACAAAGTGTGGACTTTGGTTGACTTGCCGAGGGTAGGCAAGCAATAGAAAACAAGTGGATCTTCAAGAAGAAGACCGACGCCGACGGTAATGTTATCGTCTATAAAGCTCGACTTATGCAAAAGGTTTTCGACAAGTTCAAGGGATTGACTACGATGAGACCTTCTCACCCGAAGCGATGCTTAAGTCCGTCCGAATCATGTTAGCAATTGCGCATTTTATGATTATGAAATTTGGCAAATGGATGTAAAGACTGCATTCTGAATGGATTTACGGAAGAAGAGTTGTATATGATGCAACGAGAAGGTTTTATCGATCCAAAGGAGCTAACAAAGTGTGCAAGCTCCAGCGATCCATTTATGGACTGGTGCAAGCATCTCGAGTTGGAATAAACACTTTGATAGTGTGATCAAAGCATTTGGGTTTTATCTGAGACTTTTGGAGAAGCTTTGATTTACAAGAAAGTGAGTGGGAGCTCAGTAGCATTTACGATATTATATGTGGATGACATATTGCTGATCGGAAATGATATAGAATTCTGGATAGCATAAAGGGATACTTGAATAAGAGTTTTTCAATGAAAGACCTCGGTGAAGCTGCTTACATATTGGGCATTAAGATCTATAGAGATAGATCAAGACGCTTAATTGGACTTTCACAAAGCACATACCTTGACAAAGTTTTGAAGAAGTTCAAAATGGATCAAGCAAAGAAAGGGTTCTTGCACGTGTTACAAGGTGTGAAGTTGAGTCGACTCAATGCCCGACCACCGCAGAAGATAGAGAAAATGAAAGATGTTCCTATGCTTCAGCCATAGGCTCTATCATGTATGCAATCTGTGTACCGGACTGATGTGTGCCTTGCTATAAGCCTAGCAGGAGGTACCAAAGTAATCCAGAGTGGATCTTTGGACAGCGGTCAAGAACATCTGAAATACGAAAAGGACTAAGGATATGTTTCTCGTATATGGAGGTGACAAAGAGCTCATCGTGAACAGTTACGTTGATGCAAGCTTTGACACCGATCCAGACGATTCTAAATCGCAGACCGGATCGTATTTACACTAAGCGGAGGAGCTGTCGGTTGGTGCAGTTCTAAACAAAGCGTCGTGGCGGGATCTACATGTGAAGCGGAATACATAGCAGCTTCGAAGCAGCTAATGAAGGAGTGCGGATGAAGGAGTTCATATCCGATCTAGGTGTCATACCTAGTGCATCGGGTCCAATGAAAATCTTCGTGACAATCTTCGAGCAATTGCCTTAGCAAAGGAATCCAGATTTCACAAGAGGACCAAGCACATCAAGAGACGCTTCAATTCCATCCGGACTTAGTCGATCGGAGACATAGAGATTTGCAAGATACATACGGATCTGAATGTTTGCGAGACCGTTGACTAAGCCTCTTCCACGAGCAAAACATGATCAGCACCAAGACTCCATGGGTGTTAGAATCATTACTATGTAATCTAGATTATTGACTCTAGTGCAAGTGGGAGATGAAGGAAATATGCCCTAGAGGCAATAATAAAGTTATTATTTATTTCCTTATTTCATGATAAATGTTTATCATTCATGCTAGAATTGTATTAACCGGAAACATGATACATGTGTGAATGCATAGACAAAACAAGATGTCACTAGTATGCCTCTACTAGACTAGCTTGTTAATCAAAGATGGTTATGTTTCCTAACCATGAACAAAGGAGTTGTTATTTGATTAATGAGGTCACATCATTAGTAGAATGATCGATTGACATGACCCATTCCCTTAGCTTAGCACACGATCGTTTAGTATGTTGCTCTGCTTTTATCCATGACTTATACATGTTCTCGTAACTATGAGATTATGCAACTCCGTTTACGGAGGAACACTTTGGTGCTACCAAACGTCACAGCGTAAATGGGTGATTATAAAGGAGTACTACAGTGTCTCCAAAGGCGGATGTTGGGTTGGCGATTTGAGATTAGGTTTTGTCACTCCGATAGTCGGAGAGGTATCTCTGGGCCCTCTCGGTAATGCACATCATGAAGCCTTGCAAGCACTACAACTAATGAGTTAGTTGTGAGATGATGTATTACGGAACGAGTAAAGAGACTTGCGTAGCGAGATTGAACTAGGTATTGGATACCGACGATCGAATCTCGGGCAAGTAACATACCGATGACAAAGGAACAACGTATGTTGTTATGCGGTCGACCGATAAAGATCTTCGTAGAATATGTAGGAACCAATATGGGCATCCAGGTCCGCTGTTGGTTATTGACCATGAATAGTTCTAGGTCATGTCTACATTGTTCTCGAACCGTAGGGTCCATGCGCTTAAGGTTTCGATGGCGGTTATTATGAGTTTATGTATTTTGATGTACGAAGAAGTTCGAGTCCCGGATGTGATCACGGACATGACGAGGAGTCTCGGAATGGTCGAGACATAAAGATTGATATATTGGAAGCCTATGTTTGGAGTTCGAATGGTTCGAGGCGGCGGAATTTCCGAGATACCGGAGGTTACGGAACCCCGGGAGGTAAATGGGCCTCGATGGGCCCTAGTGGAAAGGAGGAGGGCAGCCCAAGCCTGGCAAGCGCCCCCCCTTCCCTAGTCCTACTAGGACTAGGAGAAGGGGCCGCCCCTCTCTCTCCTTCCTCAGGAATCCTAGTCCAACTAGGATTGGGGGAATCCTACTCCCGAGAGGAGTAGGACTCCTTGGCGCGCCCTCCTTGGCCGCCCCCCTCCCCTGGCTCCTTTATATACGGGGCAGGGGGCACTTGGGACACACAAGTTGATCGTGAGATCGTTCCTTAGCCGTGTGCGGTGCCCCCTCCACCATATTCCACCTCGGTTATACCGTCATGAAGCTTAGGCGAAAGCCTGCGCCGTGAAACATCAAGATCGCCACCTGCGCCGTCGTCGTGGAACTCTCCCTCGACACTCGGCTGGATCGAGTACGAGGGACGTCATCAAGCTGTCGTGTGTCAAGAACTCGGGGCGTCGAGTAACGGCACGGGATCGGTCGGATCGCGAGGAGAACGTCGACTACTTCCTCTACGTTGTGATCGCTTCCGCTTCGGGTCTACAAGGGTATGTAGACAACACTCTCCCCTCTCGTTGCTATACATCACCATGATCTTGCGTGTGCGTAGGAAAATTTTTGAAATTACTACGTTCCCCAACAGCTGTACCCCGCATCGGTCTTCGTGAAAGGTCGCGGGCCGACTCTCTCAGTAGGCCCCTTGAGAGGTCGCAAGCCCGGAGTCGGCTTGTTCCAGAGTTGCCGTCTTCAGACTCTGCTTCTTCGTAGGTCGCCAGCTGGGTCGCGGCCTTCTGGAAGGTCGCCCGCTAGGACTCGGCCTTCCCGAAGGTTGCCAGCTGGGAGCCGGCCCTCCCGGAGGTCGCCCAGCTGGGAGCCGGCCCTCCCGAAGGTCGCCCCGCTGGGACTCGGCTGAGGGGCGCGAGCCGCCCCGATGTCTTGAAAGATCTTGGGTCCTGGGTCAGCCTACCCATGGCCCATTACTCCGACAGATGGAGAGCGAAACGCCTCCGTCTACTGCACCGTCAGATAGGGCAGACGAGCCTGAAGTATCGTCACGGAGGGTGTCCCCGAGTCCGGAGGGGCCGGAGAGTTCGGCGCCCACTAGTATCGGCCGGGAGAACTGAAGAATCTGCTTGAGAGGGCGTCCATCTCAGAAGATCACCGTGCTTTGATGTGTATGGTGATTGGAAGGATTTCGTCCGCCGAGGCGGATTGCGTAATGCCGCTCTGAGTTCTTTGGCGGGATTTGAGGTACGCAAGAATGAGCGCACCTATTTTTTTTTTTGACAGTTTTGCACATAAAAGTGTGCCCTGTATAGATAGTAGCCCCTGAGACTCGGGAGGTTGTCGAAAACGACAGCGTGCCGAGGATCAAAATCGCAAGTAATGGATATCTCCGTTCCTATGCAGGTGGCACATAGTCCGAGGGCTAGCCGGACTAGTGGAGTTGCCGAGTTAATGCGGCAACTTGACGTTGCAGATGCGGACATCGCACTTGTCAACCGGCGACTTGACGAGTCGCAAGGTAAATGAGTTCTCCACAGTCGCTTTATTAAGGGGGTCAAAGCCCTACTCTGATAAATTATATGTTGTGATCTGAGCGGTGCTTTGCTGCTGTGGAGAGTTTTCGGGCGAACTTGCTCAAGCTAAGGAGCAAGCCCGAAGGAGTGACGCGGCTGCCTCGGGGCCGCCGAGGAGTTGAAAGCGAAAAGGCTGCACCTTGCCTAAGCAGGAAGAGATGGCGAATTGGCGCAAAATTAAAAGATGCTGCCGACCGCAATGAGGCTCTTGAAAAGGAGCGCTTATCGGGCGGGAAGACACTGGGAAGGCCACCGCCGAGGCCAAGGATGCCCGTTCGCAATGCGGCTATGAAGGAGGAGCTGCGCCAAGCCGGAGATATTGTGGCTGGCAAGCCTTTTCTGTTGCGTCGCCGGTTTTCGGATCAAAAGTATGCTCAACTTGGCCAGCTGTGGGGTCCGGAGGGTCCGTATATGGACTTAGCGGCAAGTGCGGCTGATGCTGTTGAGCACTTCCGGAGCCAGAAGGATCACAAAACGGAAGAGCTATTTTGGTCTCAATTCCATAGTCCGGATCGTGCACTTCCGTTGACCGATCGGTTGGCCGAATGGGCCGAGCTGAATAGATTGTCCGGACTTGCCATGACTGGCATCGTGGCTCATGTCTAGCCAGAGAGGCCCAAGGCGACGAGTTATTTTGGCTTATTGCAGCAATTTCTTGGAGCGGTGCCTCATATCAAGGAGATGAAGCGGTCGACCTGTATCGAAGGCGCGCGGATGGCTCTTGCCCGTGTGAAGACACATTGGACAGAGATGGATGCCACCGCTATTGCCGCCCAGGGTTCGGATGAAAGCCGGTTACCCGCCGAGCACTATTTTGGGGAAGTTATGCGTGGCGCTCGTGTAATAGAGTCGCAGTGCTCAAAAAATGTCACGTTCAAATGAACGTTTTAGCTTGTAAAACGATGATTATGCTATAACTGCTTTTTATACTTGTGCGTCCCAAGTAGTAAAATTTCTCCTATGCGGCCGTTTACGTATACATTTGTATAACCTGAAAGATTGCAGTCTTCGGCTTCAGCCCCCACGCACAAGGTGCGGGGGTGTTCACAAAAATAGCGCGTTTTCACACTTAATCCGACGTCTCGGTCCTGTTAAGGAGGTGGTAGCGTAGCAAACGAGGCAATCCGGACTATAATGCTTTATCACTTTCACTTAGCCAGTGGAGTTCGAGGGTGGGGCTACGATATAGCCCCTTGGGGCACCGCACTCCTCCGAGTTCGGGGCGCGTGTGTGCCTGACCGGGAAACGGTCCTTCATCAAAGCGGGGAATTCTAAACATTCCGGTAGTCGATCGAGTGGTTGACCAGTCTCTCGCTATATCATGACGATCGATGCCGGCTTTCTCTCGAGGTGCTCACCCAAATTAACTGGGCACAATCGCAGAGTTCTCCGGTGCGCGTTAGCCGATGATACTGAACGTAAGGCAGCAAAACACAGGAGCCGGGCAAACCCAACATTTGACCAAAGACATGATTCGGAGCTGATGCATATAATGCCTAACTCGAGACGCCGAACACTCCCTAAGGTGTTCGGTCTTTATAATAATGGGAAGAACAATGCCCTAAGCCCCTAGTGTCCAGGTACGGGCATGGTCCTCTGACGCGGTCGATGCCAAAACGTCAGGATCCGCTTTGGTTATAGGAAGAAACCAAGGAAGAATAGCAACAAGAGACAGTAAAAAAGGTTTACGCAGGGTCTTAATCTGAAAAGAATCCGCAGAACGGGTCCCTCCGCACGCGTCTGCGCCTGTGTCTCCGTTGTGCCGTTATCCTGGACGGGTATGCACGTTGTTCATCTGTAAAAAGAGAGGAACGCTTAGTTTGAAAACGATTCGTGCGAAAAAGGTATGTGTGAAAGAAGAAATATAAATAAGTAAAGCGAGGTTTGTATGAACTCGCGGTTGTTTGTGCGCGCAGCCCCTTGCGAAGGGGTGTGCGGCTAGGGATCCCCTAGCCTACTGATGCCGGACTCGTCTATCCGTGTCCGGGGTCTTTGGGTGACCCTCGCACTGAAATGATGCCACGTGGACCGGGCATCTTGAGTGTAAGAGACGCGTAATGCGGTATGGCGTTGAAACGGACAAAAGCCTTTCGTCCCAAGAGTGCTTGATATCCACTTTTAAGTGGGACGATATGAAAGATTAGTTTTTCGTGTCGAAAGTTGTTCGATGATCCGAACACAACTTCTAGTAGTAGGGAGCCTGTTCACTTGGCGTAAGGGCCTGGCGTCGCTCCTTTGAAGGAAGTGCGGCTGTGTCGAATTTTAGTAGGGTCTATCCCCATCTTGCGGATTGTGTTTGAATACAACAGCTTTAAGTCGCTGCCTCCATCCATTAGGACTTTAGTAAATTGTAGTCCGTTGATTATGGGATCCAATATTAGGGCAGTCCGTCCCGCGTTTCCAACGCTTCTGGAATAATCCAGGTGGTCGAAAGTGATTGGTTTTGATATCCAATCTCTTTGGTCTGCTGGGTTGGACCATGCGAGGCTCTTTTTAGAAGGTGCCGCACTATTTTTCTGTATTATCACATGAAGTGAGTTTACTGCTTTGACCTCTTGTGGGAAAGTCTTTTGTTTTCCGGTGCTCTGCTGGTGGGGTTTATCGTCTTCGCTTGACGCGTCGAGCCCCTTGTGTTCGGCGTTTAGTCGGCCAGATTGTTTAAAAACCCAACAATCTCGATGGGTGTGGTTTGCAGGCCTTCCGGGGGTACTGTGGATTTGACATATCCGACCCAAAATCTTGTTTAAGTTGGACAGCTCATCGCTGTCATCCTTAAGAGGCGGTGTTTTGTTGTTTGGCCGCGAGCTTTTGAATCCGGCGTTGACTGCCGTGCTCTTTGGGCTTTTCTCTTTATTCCGGCGCTGCTCTTTTCTGCACCATGATTTTCCGTTTCCATCTCTTATCTCGGATGTACTTGGGTCGCTGGTGCTTCATCTTGCTAGCTGACTATCCTCTCCCGCATGAAGCGGGTCATGAGGCTTGTTAGCGCGGACATTGTCCTCGGTTTCTCTTGGCGAGGTGTCGGCAAGCCATTCGTCTCGGACGTTGTGTTTAAAGGCTGCTAAGGCTTGGCGTCCGGACGATTGACTATTTGGTTCTTTTGGTGAGAACCTGTTCCAGAATTTGCCTGACTCTCCGGGCTGTTGAGTTATATGACTTAGATCATCTGCATCCGGAGGGCGGACATAAGTCCCTTGAAAATTTGCTCTAAACGCGTCCTCGAGCTCTTCCCAACTTCCCACAGTGTTTTCTGGGAGGCTTTTAAGCCAATGACGGGCTGGCCCTTTGAGCTTGAGGGGTAGGTATTTTATGGCGTGGAGATCATCTCCTCTGGCCATGTGTATATGTAGTATATAGTCTTCTATCCAGACTCACAGGTGCATTGTTCCATCGTAGGCCTCTATGTTTATGGGTTTAAATCCTCTTTGGGAATTCATGGTCCAGCACCTCATTGGTGAAACATAGTGGGTGTCTGGCGCCCCAGATTTGGGTGTGCCACTATCTTGGACACTTGACGTGTTGCCTTGCTTCTGTGGCCTTCTTCTTTGGCCGTAGATGGACTGGCTGGGCCATCTGTCTTTCGAGTTCATTAGTTGGTTTATGTGCGGTGCCGCTTTCAGAATTTGGCCTATCATCCGCCGTCTATCCAACCAGCAGCCTCTTTATTTTTTGACCGTGGGGGCTCTATGGCCTCCTCGTGGTCTGTAGCACTTTGCGCCGGGTAGCTCTTTGGTTGGTGGCCATTGCCGTATTTATCCGCGGTTTTGAGTACTTTGCTCCACCTCATTCTGAGTGTGTCCTCTGCTGTTTTGAGCTTCCGCTTTTCCTTCTTCAAGCTTCTTGCAGTGTTGACGAGTCTTTTCCGAACGTTTTTACCCTCCGTCGGCGTGTCCGGCATGAGATCGTCCGGACTGTCGTTTTCGCCGGGCCTGGACTGATTATCTGACTCGTCCTGTTCGGACGGTTGCTTATTTGCATGTTCGTCATCCACTTGTGTGCCCTGCTGTATCGCGGGGTCCTTAGGAGCGTTGTTGTTGTCGAGGCGGGACTGCGGCGTCTGCGCCGCCGTTTTGGTTGTTTGTCGGTGGGGTTATCCTCTGTCGCGGCCCGTTGGTCCTCGTTATCGCTCTCTTTTGGGGTATCCACCATATATACGTCATATGACGAGGTGGTCCTCCGTGCCTCGTAGGCGCTGGTTCTGTTTCGTCTCGGCATCGCCGTCCATGGCGTCGATGTGTTGAGTCGTAGTCTAACATGTCGGTTAGATAAATCGGCAGTGGCTACAAAGTGGGTGGTGGGTGGGCTCTGAATTTCTTCGTCGTCCGTGTCCCAACCATCTCGCCATAGTCCGCCAGACTCTCCGTTAATGAGAGACGCTTTAGCGAATTTAGGATGTCGCCAAAGGGCGAGTGTTGGAAGATGTCCGCGGCGGTGAATTCCATAACCGGCGCCCAATCCGAATCGATTGGTAGGGGCGTGGGAGGTTTGGAGTCCGGCAAGGAGTCCGGCACCTCGGAATCACGAGTTTCGCGGGGGACAAGATTAGTGTTCGGATCCATCGCCGTGGAAGTTGAAGCCCCCGAGGTGGTGTCCATCCACCGATCCTCGATCTGGGCGTTCGGCTCCGGACTAAAGGCCGAAGCGGATTCGTGTGCGGCCACCAAGGCACTGTTCGGCGGCAGAGCTAGATCATGCCCATCGTAACAGCGCGGCGCGCTTGGCTGTGGCTCGAGCCCGTCGAAGATCAAGTCCCCGCGGACATCGGCCGTGAAGTTTAGACTTCCGAATCTGACCTGACGGCCAGGGGCGTAGTTTTCGATCAGCTCCAGATGGCCAAGCGAATTAGCCCGATCGCGAAGCCGCGAATCTGAAGATCTGTCCGGGAGAAAAGTCTCACCACGGGCAGCGTTGTTGGTTGAGGATGCCATCGAGCCTATCGGTGGCGATACGGAGGAACTCTCAATGAAAGCACCAATGTCGGTGTCAAAACCGGCGGATCTCGGTAGGGGGTCCCAAAGCTGTGCGTCTAGGCGGATGGTAACAGAGACGAGGGACACAATGTTTTACCTGTGTTGGGCCCTCTCAATGGAGGTAAAACCCTCGTCATGCTTGATTAATATTGATGATATGGGTAGTACAAGAGTGGATTTACCACGAGATCAAGGAGGCTAAACCCTAAAGCTAGCCTATGGTATGATTGTTGTAATGTATGTTGTGTCCTACGGACTAAAGCCCCCCGGTTTATATAGACACCGGAGGAGGCTAGGGTTACACTGAGTCGGTTACAATGGTAGGAGATCTACATATCCGTATCGCCAAGCTTGCCTTCCACGCCAAGGAAAGTCCCATCCGGACACGGGACGGAGTCTTCAATCTTGTATCTTCGTAGTCTTGGAGTCCGGCGGACGATGATAGTCCGGCTGTCCGAACACACCCTAGTCCAGGACTCCCTCAAGCACCCTCTCCCTCTTTCACAAACGTTTGCTTGAGAGGAGGAGGACGTTTGGTCTTGCCGTTCTTCTTCTTCTTATTCTTCGACTTGGGTGTAAACCCAATTCCTTCCTTGGCCACAACTTCCTTTTGATTGCTCAAAAGGTCGTTGAGGTTCTTATCACCTTGAATGCATGTCACAGGCCTTTCTCAAGTTGATCCTTCAATTTGGCATTCTCCTCCACAAGATGCACATGCTCACAACATGGGTTAGTAGCACATGCATTATCAATTAATACCATATGAGGGAAGGTGGCCTTTTCCTTGGTTAGCTTAACTTGGAGTTCAGCATGAGACTCCTTGAGGTTAGCGTGAACACCCTTCAAGACCTTGTGGGCCATGTCAAGTATCTCGAACTCCTATTTGAGTCTAGCATGATCAACCCCAAGTTTAGCCTTCTCGGAAGTTAGCACACGAGACACGACAAGAGCATGATCAAGATCTTTCTTTAACTTAGCATGGTCATCGTTGTGTGACTCCTCAAATGTCAAACGATGAACACGCTCTTCCTCAAGAGCATTAGAGAGATCCGATATCTCATCGGCATAGTCACGACTATGACCTTCCATCTTAGAGATGGTTTCTTCGTGAGCCTCGATCATGTCATTGGCCTCACCAAGTTGTTCCAAGAGAGCAACAAAATGCTTCTTGGACTTGCCTTTGAGCTTACTCATAAAAGACTCAAATTCATTAACTTCCTCATTAGACACGTCATGTTCATCAATGCAATCCTCCAAGGAGGGATTAGTAATGATGGTGGTTGTGATGTTGGGGGTTACCTTGTTTGAAGCTTTAGCCATGAGGCACTTGGAGGTGATGTTTTCGTTGGGTGAATCAAAGAGAGACACCGGGGGAGTAGTAGTTGTTGGGGAACGTTGCAGAAAATAAATTTTTTTTCCTACGGTTTCACCAAGATCCATCTATGAGTTCATCTAGCAACGAGTGATAAGAGTGCATCTACATACCCTTGTAGATCGCGAGCGGAAGCGTTCAAGAGAACGGGGTTGAGGGAGTCGTACTCGTCGTGATCCAAATCACCAATGACCAAGTGCCGAACAGACAGCACCTCCGCGTTCAACACACGTACGGAGCGGATGACGTCTCCTCCTTCTTGATCCAGCAAGGGGGAAGGAGAGGTTGAAGAAGATCCAAAGCGACGACGGCGTGGTGGTGGATGAAGAGTTCCGCAGAGCTTCACGAGCCTGCGAGAGGAGAGAGTGTAGCAGGGAGAGGAGGCGCCAAGACTGTGGTCGGCTGCCCTCTCCTTCCTTTATATAGGCCCCAGGGGCGCCGCCCTAGAGATGGGATCTCTAGGGGCGGACAAGGGGTGGAGTGCCCCCAAGGCAAGTGGAGGCGCCCCCTCCCCTAGGGTTCCCAACCCTAGGCGCAGAGGGGGGGCCCAGGGGGGCACACCAGCCCACCAGGGGCTGGTCCCCTCCCCACTTCAGCCCACGGGGCCCTCCGGGATAGGTGGCCCCACCCGGTGGACCCCCGGGACCCTTCCGGAGGTCCCGATACAATACCGGTGACCCCCGAAACTCTCCCGATGGCCGAAACTGCACTTCCTATATATTATTCTTTACCTCCGGACCATTCCGGAACTCCTCGTGACGTCCGGGATCTCACCCGGGACTCCAAACAACTTTCAGTTTGCTGCATACTCATATCTCTACAACCCTAGCATCACTGAACCTTAAGTGTGTAGACCCTACGGGTTCAGGAGACACGTAGACATGACCGAGACGGCTCTCTAGTCAATAACCAACAGCGGGATCTGGATACCCATGTTGGCTCCCACATGCTCCTCGATGATCTCATCGGATGAACCACGATGTCGAGGATTCAATCAACCCCGTATACAATTCCCTTTGTCAATCGGTACGTTACTTGCCCGAGACTCGATCGTCGGTATCCCAATACCTTGTTCAGTCTCGTTACCGGCAAGTCACTTTACTCGTACCGTAATGCATGATCCCGTGACCAGATACTTGGTTACTTTCAGCTCATTATGATGATGCATTACCGAGTGGGCCCAGAGATACCTCTCCGTCATACGGAGTGACAAATCCCAATCTCGATCCGTGTCAACCCAATGACACTTTCGGAGATACTGTAGTGCACCTTTATAGTCACCCAGTTACGTTGTGATGTTTGGTACACCCAAAGCACTCCTACAGTATCCGGGAGTTACACGATCTCATGGTCTAAGGAAAAGATACTTGACATTGGAAAAACTCGAACTACACGATCTTGTGCTATGCTTAGAATTGGGTCTTGTCCATCACATCATTCTCCTAATGATGTGATCCCGTTATCAACGACATCTAATGTCCATAGTCAGGAAACCATGACTATCTGTTGATTAACGAGCTAGTCAACTAGAGGCTTACTAGGGACATATTATGGTCTATGTATTCACATGTGTATTACGATTTCCGGATAATACAATTATAGCATGAATAAAGACAAATATCATGAACAAGGAAATATAATAATAATCCTTTTATTATTGCCTCTAGGGCATATTTCCAACAGTCTCCCACTTGCACTAGAGACAATAATCTAGTTACATAGTGATGAATCGAACACCCATAGAGTTCTGGTGTTGATCATGTTTTGCTCGCGAAAGAGGTTTAGTCAACGGATCTGCGACATTCAGATCTGTATGTACTTTGCAAATATCTATGTCTCCATCTTGAACATTTTCACGGATGGAGTTGAAGCGACGCTTGATGTGCTGGTCTTCTTGTGAAACACAGGCTCCTTGGCAAGGGCAATAGCTCGGTGTTGTCATAGAAGAGTTTGATCGGCCCCGACGCATTGGGTATGACACCTAGGTCGGTGATGAACTCCTTCACCCAAATTTCTTCATGCGCTGCCTCCGAGGCTGCCATGTACTCTGCTTCAAATGTAGATCCCGCCACGACGCTCTGCTTGCAGCTGCACCAGCTTACTGCTCCACCATTCAACATATACACGTATTCAGGTTGTGACTTAGAGTCATCCAGATCTGTGTCGAAGCTAGCGTCGATGTAACCCTTTACGACGAGCTCTTCGTCACCTTCCATAAACGAGAAACATGTCCTTTGTCCTTTTCAGGTACTTCAGGATATTCTTGACCGCTGTCCAGTGTTCCTTGCCGAGATTACTTTGGTACCTACCTACCAAACTTACGGCAAGGTTTACATCAGGTCTGGTACACAGCATGGCATACATAATAGATCCTATGGCTGAAGCATAGGGGATGGCACTCATCTCTTCCTTATCTTTTGGCGTGGTCGGGCATTGAGCCAAGCTCAATCTCACACCTTGCAATACAGGCAAGAACCCTTTCTTGGACTGATCCATTTTGAACTTCTTCAAAATCTTATCAAGGTATGTGCTTTGTGAAAGACCTATGAGGTGTCTCGATCTATCCCTATAGATCTTGATGCCTAATATGTAAGCAGCTTCTCCAAGGTCCTTCATTGAAAAACACTTATTCAAGTAGGCATTAATGTTGCCCAAAGTTCTATATCATTTCCCATCAAAAGTATGTCATCTACATATAATATGAGAAATGCTACAGAGCTCCCACTCACTTTCTTGTAGCGAGGCTTCTCCATAAGTCGCATAAACCAAACGCTTTGATCATCTCATCAAAGCGAATGTTCCAACTCGAGATGCTTGCACCAGCCCATAAATGGATCGCTGGAGCTTGCATACTTTGTTAGCATTCTTAGGATCGACAAAACCTTCCGGCTGCATCATATCAGTTCTTCCTTAAGATGTCCGTTAAGGAATGCCGTTTTGGCGTCCATCGCCATATCTCATAATCATAGTATGCGATTGCTAACATGATTCAGACGGACTTCAGCTTCGCTACGGGAGAGAATGTCTCATCATAGTCAACCCCTTGAACTTGCCGATAACCCTTAGCGACAAGTCGAGCTTTATAGATGGTAACATTACCATCCGCGTCCGTCTTCTTCTTAAAGATCCATTTGTTTTCTATCGCTCGCCGATCATCGGGCAAGTCTGTCAAAGTCCATACTTTGTTTCATACATGGATTCTATCTCGGATTGCATGGCTTCAAGCCATTTGTTGGAATCTGGGCCCGCCATCGCTTCTTCATAGTTTGAAGGTTCACCATTGTCTAACAACATTATTTCCAGGACAGGGTTGCCATACCACTCTGGTGTGGAACGTGTCCTTGTGGACCTACGAAGTTCAGTAGCAACTTGATCCAAAGTACCTTGATCATCATCATTAATTTCCTCTCCAGTCGATGTAGGCACCACAGGAACATTTTCCTGAGCTGCACTACTTTCCGGTTCAAGATGTAGTACTTCATCGAGTTCTACTTTCCTCCCACTTACTTCTTTCGAGAGAAACTCTTTTTCCAGAAAGGATCTGTTCTTGGCAACAAAGATCTTGCCCTCGGATCTTAAGTAGAAGGTATACCCAATGGTTACCTTAGGGTATCCTATGAAGACACATTTTTCTGACTTGGGTTTGAGCTTTTCAGGTTGAAGTTTCTTGACATAAGCATCACATCCCCAAACTTTTAGAAACGACAGCTTAGGTTTCTTCCCAAACCATAATTCATACGGTGTCATCTCAACGGATTTAGACGGAGCCCTATTTAAAGTGAATGTAGCTTTCTTTAGAGCGTATCCCCAAAATGATAGCGATAAATCGGTAACAGACATCATAGACCGCACCATATCCAATAGAGTGCGATTACGACATTCGGACACACCGTTACGCTGAGGTGTTCCAGGCGGCGTGAGTTGTGAAACGATTCCACATTTTCTTAAGTGCGTACCAAATTCGTGACTTAAATATTCTCCTCCACGATCTGATCGTAGGAACTTTATCTTTCGGTCACGTTGATTCTCTACCACATTCTGAAATTCCTTGAACTTTTCAAAGGTCTCAGACTTATGTTTCATTAAGTAGACATACCCATATCTACTCAAGTCATCAGTGAGAGTAAGAACATAACGATATCCTCCGCGAGCCTCAACGCTCATTGGACCGCACACATCGGTATGTATGATTTCCAATAAGTTGGTTGCTCGCTCCATTGTTCCGGAGAATGTAGTCTTGGTCATTTTGCCCATGAGGCATGGTTCGCATGTGTCAAATGATTCATAATCGAGAGACTTTAAAAGTCCATCAGCATGGAGCTTCTTCATGCGCTTGACACCAATGTGACCAAGGCGGCAGTGCCACAAGTATGTGGGACTATCGTTATCAACTCTACATCTTTTGGTATTCACACTATGAATATGTGTAACATTACGTTTGAGATTCATTAAGAATAAACCATTGACCATCAGGGCATGACCATAAAACATATCTCTCATATAAATAGAACAACCATTATTCTCGGATTTAAATGAGTAGCCATCTCGTATCAAACGAGATCCAGATACAATGTTCAAGCTCTAACTTGGCACTAAATAACAATTATTAAGGTTTAAAACTAATCCCGTAGGTAAATGTAGAGGTAGCGTGCCGACGGCGATCACATCGACCTTGGAACCATTCCCGACGCGCATCGTTACCTCGTCCTTCGCCAGTCTCCGTTTATTCCGCAGCTCCTACTATGAGTTACAAATATGAGCAACGGCACCAGTATCAAATACCCAGGAGTTACTACGAGTACTGGTAAGGTACACATCAATTACATGTATATCACATATACCTTTAGTGTTGCTGGCCTTCTTGTCTGCTAAGTATTTGGGGCATTTCCGCTTCTAGTGACCCTTCCCTTTGCAATAAAAGCACTCAGTCTCAGGCTTGGGTCCATTCTTTGACTTCTTCCCGGCAACTGGCTTACCGGGCGCGGGAACATCCTTGCCGTCCTTCTTGAAGTTCTTCTTACCCTTGCCCTTCTTGAACTTGGTGGTTTTATTGACCATCAACACTTTATGTTCTTTCTTGATTTCTACCTCTGCTGACTTCAGCATTGAAAATACTTCAAGAATAGTTTTCACCATCCCCTGCATATTGTAGTTCATCACAAAGCTCTTGTAGCTTGGTGGGAGCGACTGAAGGATTCTGTCAATGACCGCCTCGTCCGGAGGTTAATGTCCACTGGGACGGCGGTTGTGCGACCAGACATTTTGAGTATGTGCTCCTTGTGTAACTATTTTCCTCCATCTTACAACTATAGAACTTGTCGGAGACTTCATATCTCTCGACCGGGCATGAGCTTGGAAAACCATTTTCAGCTCCTCGAACATCTCATATGCTCCGTGTTGCTCAAAACGCTTTTGGAGCCCGGTTCTAGGTCTGTAAAGCATGCCGCCTTGAACGAGGAGTAATCATCAAGACGTGACTGCCAAGTGTTCATAACATCTTGGTTCTCGGGATGGGTGCTTCACCTAGCGGTCCTTCTAGGACATATGCTTTCTTGGCAGCTATGAGGATGATCCTCGGGTTCCGGACCCGTCCGTATAGTTCTGCCATCATCTTTCAGCTTGGTTTTCTCTAGGAGCGCGTTGAAGTTCATGTTGACATGGCGTTGGTCATTTGATCTACAAGACATATTTGCAAAGGTTTTAGACTAAGTTCATGATAATTAAGTTCATCTAATCAAATTATCTAATGAACTCCCACTCAGATTTGGACATCCCTCTAGTCATCTAAGTGTTGCACGACCCGAGTCGACTAGGCCGTGTCCGATCATGACGTGAGACGGACTAGTCATCATCGGTGAACATCTCCATGCTGATCGTATCTTCTATCGACTCATGTTCGACCTTCGGTCTCGTGTTCGAGGCCATGTCTGTACATGCTAGGCTCGTCAAGTTAACCCTAAGTGTTTTGCATGTGTAAAACTGTCTTACACCGTTGTATGTGAGCGTAAGAATCTATCACACCCGATCATCACGTGGTGCTTGAAGCGCACGAACTTTAGCAGCGGCCTTACAGTTAGGGAGAACACTTTCTTGAAATTATTATAAGGGATCATCTTATTTACTACCGTCGTTCTAAGTAAACAAGATGCATAAACATAATAAACATCACATACAATTATATAGTAGTGACATGATATGGCCAATATCATATAGCTCCTTTGATCTCCATCTTCGGGGCTCCATGATCATCTTCGTCACCGGCATGACACCATGATCTCCATCATCATGATCTCCATCATCGTGTCTCCATGAAGTTGCTCGCCAACTATTACTTCTACTACTATGGCTAACGGTTTAGCAATAAAGTAAAGTAACTACATGGCGTTAAATCATTGACACGCAGGTCATACAATAATTAAGACAACTCCTATGGCTCCTGCCGGTTGTCATACTCATCGACATGCAAGTCGTGATTCCTATTACAAGAACATGATCTCATACATCACAATATATCATTCATCATTCATCACAACTTTTGGCCATATCACATCACAAGGCAATTGCTGCAAAAACAAGTTAGACGTCCTCTAATTGTTGTTGCATCTTTTACGTGGCTGCAATAGGGTTCTAGCAAGAACGTTTTCTTACCTCTGAAAAAGCCTGGCGTGATTTGTCAACTTCTATTTACCCTTCATAAGGGCCCTTTTCATCGAATCCGCTCCAACTAAAGTGGGAGAGCAGACACCCGCTAGCCACCTTATGCAACTAGTGCATGTCGATCGGTGGAACCTGTCTCACGTAAGCGCACGTGTAAGGTCGGTCGGGCCGCTTCATCCCACAATACCGCTGAAGCAAAATAATACTAGTAGCGGCAAGAAAGTTGACAACATCTACGCCCACAACAAATTTGTGTTCTACTCGTGCAATAGAGAACTACGCATAGACCTAGCTCATGATGCCACTGTTGGGGAACGTTGCAGAAAATAAAAAATTTCCCTATGGTTTCACCAAGATCCATCTATGAGTTCATCTAGCAACGAGTGATAAGAGTGCATCTACATACCCTTGTAGATCGCGAGCGGAAGCGTTCAAGAGAACGGGGTTGAGGGAGTCGTACTCGTCGTGATCCAAATCACCGATGACCAAGTGCCGAACGGACAGCACCTCGCGTTCAACACACGTGACGGAGCGGATGATGTCTCCTCCTTCTTGATCCAGCAAGGGGAGGAGAGGTTGATGAAGATCCAGCAGCATGGCGTGGTGGTGGATGCAGAGAGTTCGTGAGCTTCACGAGCTTCTGCGAGAGGAGGGTGTGTGCAGGAGAGGGAGGCGCCAAGACTTGAGGTCCCGGCTGCCTCCCCCTCCTTTATATAGGCCCCCAAAGGCGCCGCCCCTAGAGATGGGATCTCTAGGGGGCGCGACCAAGGGGTGGAGTGCCCCCAAGGCAAGTGGGCGCCCCCCTAGGGTTCCCAACCCTAGGCGTGAGGGGGGCCTGTGGGGCGCACCAGCCCACCGGGATGGTCCCTCCCACTTCAGCCCACGGGGCCCTCCGGGATAGGTGGCCCCACCCGGTGGACCCCGGGACCCTTCCGGTGGTCCCGGTACAATACCGGTGACCCCCAAAACTCTCCCGATGGATGAAATTGCACTTCCTATATATTATTCTTTACCTTCGGACCATTCCGGAACTCCTCGTGACGTCCGAGATCTCATCCGGGACTCCGAACAACTTTCGTTTTGCTGCATACTCATATCTCTACAACCCTAGCGTCACCGAACCTTAAGTGTGTATACCCTACGGGTTCGGGAGACACGTAGACATGAGCGAGACGGCTCTCCGGTCAATGACCAATAGCAGGATCTGGATACCCATGTTGGCTCCCACATGCTCCTCGATGATCTCATCGGATGAACCACGATGTCGAGGATTCAATCAACCCCGTATACAATTCCCTTTGTCAATCGATGCGTTACTTGCCCGAGACTTCGATCGTCGGTATCCCAATACCTCGTTCGGTCTCGTTCTGCACGCAAGTCACTTTACTCGCATCCGTAATGCATGATCCCGTGACCAGACACTTGGTCATTTTGAGCTCATTATGATGATGCATTACCGAGTGGGCCCAGAGATACCTCTCCGTCATACAGAGTGACAAATCCCAGTCTTGATCCGTGTCAACCCAACAGACACTTTCGGAGATACTTGTAGTGCACCTTTATAGTCACCCAGTTACGTTGTGACGTTTGGTACACCCAAAGCACTCCTACGGTATCTGGGAGTTACACGATCTCATGGTCTAAGGAAAAGATACTTGACATTGGAAAAACTCTAGCAAAACGAACTACACGATCTTGTGCTATGCTTAGAATTGGGTCTTGTCCATCACATCATTCTCCTAAAGATGTGATCCCGTTATCAACGACATCTAATGTCCATAGTCAGGAAACCATGACTATCTGTTGATTAATGAGCTAGTCAACTAGAGGCTTACTAGGGACATATTATGGTCTATGTATTCACACGTGTATTATGATTTCCGGATAATACAATTATAGCATGAATAAAGACAATTATCATGAACAAGGAAATATAATAATAATCCTTTTATTATTGCCTCTAGGGCATATTTCCAACAGTAGCAATGGCAACGGATGCCATGGACATTGCTTCTCCATTTTCATCATCATCGTCATCCTCTTGGTATTCTTCTTGAACCACCAACCCACGAGTGGGAGTCTTCTTGGCGAAGTTGTTCTTGTTGGGGAAGGACTTGGCTTTGTCTTTTCAGATGAATTTGCCACCATTGTCTTCCCGCTTCTTGTGAGGACAATCCGCAACGAAATGGCTCACATTGCCACAGTTAAAGCAAGTTCTAACTCGTTGCTTGCCCTTGACGCCACTTGAGTTGTTCTTGTTGAAGTTGGGTCCTGTATTCTTCTTGCTCCAAAATTGTCTTGAAGCAAGGGCCATGTGCTCATGATAATCATACTTGGTGTCTTCGGGGTTGCTCTCCTCATCTTCCACTTCTTCCTCTTCTTCCATAATAACCTTGGCCTTCAAAGCAAGGTTGGGCTTCTTAGCCCTTTGAGAACGGAGCACTGCATTGTCGGTGGTCTTGTCCAAGATGCTCATTGCAACGAACTCATCCAACACTTCACTTGAGGTCATGGAGTGGAAGTCCGGTCTTTGACGAATGACGGAGGACATGGCCTTGTTGTAGGGCATCATGGCCTTGAGGAATTTGCGCTTGATCCAATTGTCATCCGTGTCCTTGCTTCCATGATCTCGGAGTGAGACCTCAAGTTTGGTCACTCTTCGAAAGAGCTCAAGAGGTTCTTCATCTTCTTTCATTGCAAACTCATCGGCTTCATCTTGCACCACTTCATAGTTGGAGCGTTGAATGCTAGCACTTCCTCGGTGGAGAGACACAACACATTTCCATGCGTCCTTAGCCATGGCATGAGGTCGAAGATGGGGGAGATCTTCGGGAAGGATTGCATCTTGGATGATGAAGAGAGCACTCTCATTGAATTGATTATCCACGGCTTCTCGAGGGGTGAAGTTGCTTGGGTCATGAGGATAAAAACCTTCTTCAATGATTCTCCAAAGGTTAGTATTCACATGTTTTAAATGACGCTTGAAGCGATAAACCCAAGAATCAAAATCTTCATGTTTCTCATACTTAGGAGGAGGACCGGCATGATTTAAATGAGTAAAGGGAATCAGCCCTCCATAAATTGGAGGTTCCACATGGGCAAAGATGCCGGTGCCATTTTTACCACTAGACATAGGAGCTTTCTCACTAGTAGCTTCCCCCTTTTCGGGGATAGCATCCGTCACCGTGTTGGCGGGATCACCCACTTTCACGGGCGCGGTGGAAAGTTTAAGCCCTTCTAAGAAATCCTTAAACATGTCCTTGACCTCGATCGTCATGGAGGTTTTCAATGTGTCCAATGCCACATTGAATTCCTCACGTGAGATCGAGTTACCCCCATCTCCCGTAGATGATATTGGATTTGCACCGGAGTGCTCTCCCACATCATCTACGACATCAACCATACTCTTCGGACGGTAAAGTCCTTAAAAAGAGGCGAGGCTCTGATACCAATTGAAAGGATTGATATGGTTGACTAGAGGGGGGGTGAATAGGCAACTAACAATTTTTAAGCTTTTCTTTACCAATTTAAACTTTGCAACAAAATAGGTTGTCTAGATATGCAACTATGTGAGCAACCTATATGATGCAAAAACTGAAGGAAATATGCCCTAGAGGCAATAATAAAGTTATTATTTATTTCCTTATTTCATGATAAATGTTTATCATTCATGCTAGAATTGTATTAACCGGAAACATGATACATGTGTGAATGCATAGACAAAACAACATGTCACTAGTATGCCTCTACTAGACTAGCTTGTTAATCAAAGATGGTTATGTTTCCTGACCATGAACAAGGAGTTGTTATTTGATTAACAAGGTCACATCATTAGTAGAATGATCTGATTGACATGACCCATTCCATAAGCTTAGCACACGATCGTTTAGTATGTTGCTCTTGCTTTTATCCATGACATATACATGTTCCGTAACTATGAGATTATGCAACTCCGTTTGCGGAGGAACACTTTGGTGCTACCAAGCGTCACAACGAATCGGGTGATTATAAAGGAGTACTACAGGTGTCTCCAAAGGCAGATGTTGGGTTGGCGTATTCGAGATTAGGTTTTGTCACTCCGATTGTCGGAGAGGTATCTCTGGGCCCTCTCGGTAATGCACATCACTTAAGCCTTGCAAGCATTACAACTAATGAGTTAGTTGTGAGATGATGTATTACGAACGAGTAAAGAGACTTGCGTGCGAGATTGAACTAGGTATTGGATACCGACGATCAAATCTCGGGCAAGTAACATACCGATGACAAAGGAACAACGTATGTTGTTATGCGGTCGACCGATAAAGATCTTCGTAGAATATGTAGGAACCAATATGGGCATCAGGTCCGCTATTGGTTATTGACCGAGAATAGTTCTAGGTCATGTCTACATTGTTCTCGAACCGTAGGGTCCGCACGCTTAAGGTTTCGATGGCGGTTATTATGAGTTTATGTATTTTGATGTACCGAAGAAGTTGAGTCCGGATGTGATCACGGACATGACGAGGAGTCTCAAAATGGTCGAGACATAAAGATTGATATATTGGACGGCTATATTTGGACACCGGAAAGGTTAGGAAGTTTCGGAGAAAACCGAGTCTTGGGAGGGTTACCGGAACCCCGGGGAATATGGGCCTTAGTGGGCCAAGAGGGGAGAGAGGGCCGCACCAGGAGGTGGCGCCCTGTGGGAGTCCGAATAGGTCAAGGAGGCGCGCGCCCCCTTTCCTCTCCCTCTCCTCTCTTTCCTTCCCCTTCTCCTTCCTAGTTGGACTAGGAAAGGGAGTCCTACTCAACTAGGAGGAGGACTCCCCCCTCCTTAGCGCGCCTATAGGGGCCGGCCGGCCTCCCCCTCCCTCCTTTATATCACGGGGCAAGGGGCACCCTAGGACACACAAGTTTGATCTACGGATCGTTCCTTAGCCGTGTGCGGTGCCCCCTCCACCATATTCCACCTCGGTCATACCGTCGTGAAGCTTAGGCGAAGCCTGCGCCGTGAAACATCAAGATCGTCCACCACGCCGTCGTCTTGTGGGACTCTCCTTGACACTCGGCTGGATCGAGTCTGAGGGCGTCATCGAGCTGCACGTGTGTCAAGAACTCGGGCGCCGAGTAACGGCGCCGGGATCGGTCGGATCGCGAGGAGAACGTCGACTACTTCCTCTACGTTGTGATCGCTTCCGCCGGGTCTACAAGGGTATGTAGACAACACTCTCCCTCTCGTTGCTATTCATCACCATGATCTTGCGTGTGCGTAGGAAAATTTTTGAAATTACTCGTTCCCCAACAGTGGCATCGAGCCAGGTTTTTATGGTTTGATGTTTTGCACGAGTAGAACACAAGTGAGTTGTGGGCGATACAAGTCATACTACCTACCAAGCATGTCATACTTTGGTTCAGCGGTATTGTGAGATGAAGCGGCCGGACCGACATTACGCAGACGCTTACGCGAGACTGGTTTCACCGCCACGAGCACTCGTTGCTTAAAGGTGACTGGTGGGTGCTGTCTCTCTCACTTTAGTTGAACCGAGTGTGGCTCGCCCGGTCCTTGAGAAGGTTAAAACGGAGTCTATTTGTGAAATATCGTTGTGGTTTTGATCGTAGGTGAGACTGGTTCTTGCTTAAGCCCGTAGCAGCCACGTAAAATTTGCAACAACAAAGTAGAGGACGTCTAACTTGTTTTTGCAGGGCATGTTGTGATGTGATATGGTCAAGGCGTGATGATATATTTTATTGTATGAGATGATCATGTTTTGTAACCGAAGTTATCGGCAATCGGCTGGAGCCATATGGTTGTCGCTTTATTGTATGCAATGCAATGCATTCTGTAATGCTTTACTTTATCACTAAGCGGTAGCGATAGTCGTAGAAGCATAAGATTGGCGAGGCGACAACGATGCTACGATGGAGATCAAGGTGTCACGCGGTGGCGATGGTGATCATGGTGGTGCTGCGGAGATGAAGATCACGAAGCACAAGATGATGATGGCCATATCATATCACTTATATTGATTTGCATGTGATGTTTATCCTTTATGCATCTTATCTTGCTTTGATTGACGGTAGCATTATAAGATGATCTCTCACTAAATTATCAAGAAGTGTTCTCCCAGTATGCACCGTTGCCAAAGTTCGTCGTGCCTGGACACCACATGATGATCGGGTGTGATAAGCTCTCGTCCATCTACAACGGGTGCAAGCCAGTTTTGCACACGCAGAATACTCGGGTTATACTTGACGAGCCTAGCATATGCAGATATGGCCTCGGAACACGGAGACCGAAAGGTCGGCGTGAATCATATAGTAGATATGATCAACATAAGATGTTCACCATTGAAAACTACTCCATTTCACGTGATGATCGGTTATGGTTTAGTTGATTTGGATCACGTGATCACTTAGATGACTAGAGATGTTTTTCTAAGTGGGAGTTCTTAAGTAATATGATTAATTGAACTTAAATTTATCATGAACTTAGTACTGATAGTATCTTGCTTGTTTATGTTTGATTGTAGATAGATGGCTCGTCTTTGTTGTTCCGTTGAATTTTAATGCGTTCCTTGAGAAAGCAAAGTTGAAAGATGATGGTAGCAATTACGGATCGGGTCCGTAATCTGAGGATTATCCTCATTGCTGCCTGTAAGAGTTACGTCTGGATGCACCGCTGGGTGCGAACTGCTGCTTGATGCAACCGGCGGCGTTAAGAGCGTCTGGCGAGCAAAGCGATGACTACTCTATAGTTCGATGTGCCATGCTTTACGGCTTAGAACCGGGACTTCAATGACGTTTTGAGCGTCATGGAGCATATGAGATGTTCCAGAGTTGAAGTTGATATTCCAACAGAATGCCCGGATTGAGAGATATGAAGTCTCCAATAAGTTCTATAGCTGCAAGATGGAGGAGAATAGTTACATTAGTGAGCACATACTCGGAATGTGCGGGTACTACAATCACTTGACACAATTGGGAGTTAATCTTCCGGATGATTGTGTCATTGATGAATTCTTCAATCACGCCACCAAGCTACAAAGGCTTCGTGATGAACTATAATATGCAAGGGTTAGTAAAGACTATACCGAGCTCTTCACAATGCTAAAGGCTGCGGAGGTAGAAATCAAGAAGGAGCATCAAGTGTTGATGGTCAATAAGACCACTAGTTTCAAGAAGAAAAGCAAAGGGAAGAAGAGGGAACTTCAAGAAGAACAGCAAGCAAGTTCTTTGCTCGGAGAAGAAACCCAAGTCTGGACCTAAGCCTGAAATCGAGTGCTTCTCCGCAAGCGGTAGTCCTTTGGAAGCGGAACTGCCCCAAGTATTTGGCGGATAAGAAGGATGGCAAGGTGAACAAAGGTATATGTGATATACATGTTATTGATGTGTACCTTACTAGAGCTCGCAGATAGCACTGGTATTTGATCTGGTTACATTGCTAATATTTGCAACTCAAGCAGGGACTACGGATTGCGAACACGGCAAAGGGCGAGGTGACGATGGCGTGGGAAATGGTTCCAAAGTCGATGTGATCGCGGTCGGCACGCTACCTCTACATCTACCTTGGGATTAGTTTTAGACCTAAATAATTGTTATTTGGTGCTGCGTTGAGCATGAACATTATATCTAGATCTTGTTTGATGCGAGAGGCGGTTATTCATTTAAATCGAGAGAATAATGGTTGTTCTATTTATATGAGTAATATCTTTTATGGTCATGCACCCTTGAGTGGTCTATTTTGATGAATCTCGATAGTAGTGATACACATATTCATAATGTTGAAATCAAAAGATGCAGAGTTGATAATGATAGTGCAACTTATTTGTGGCACTTGCCGTTTAGGTCATATCGGTGTAAAGCGCATGAAGAAACTCCATCTTGATGGACTTTTGGAGTCACTTGATTATGAATCACTTGGGCTATGAACCGTGCCTCATGGGCAAGATGACTAGAACCCGTTCTCGGTACTATGGAGAGAGCAACAGATTTGTTGGAAATCATACATCTGAGATGTATGTGGTCCGATGAATGTTGAGGCTCGTGGCGGATATCGTTATTTTCTCACCTTCACAGATGACTTAAGCGATATGGGTATATCTACTTAATGAAACATAAGTCTGAAACATTTGAAAAGTTCAAAGAATTTCAGAGTGAAGTTGAAAATCATCGTAACAAGAAAATTAAATTTCTACGATCGATCGTGGAGGTGAATATTTGAGTTCTGAGTTTGGTCTACATTTGAAACAATGCGGAATAGTTTAGCAACTCACGCCACCGGAACACCACAGCGTAATGGTGTGTCCGAATGTCGAATCGCACTTTACTAGATATGGTGCGATCTATGATGTCTCTTCTGATTTACCGCTATCGTTTTGGGGTTATGCTCTAGAGACGGCCGCATTCACCTTGAATAGAACACCGTCGAAATCCGTTGAGGCGACACCTTATGAACTATGGTTTGGCAAGAAACCAAAGTTGTCGTTTCTAAAAGTTTGGGGATGCGATGCTTATGTGAAAAAGCTTCAACCGATAAGCTCGAACCCAAATCGGAGAAATGTGTCTTCATAGGATACCCAAAGGAGACAGTTGGGTACACCTTCATCACAGATCCGAAGGCAAGACATTCGTTGCTAAGAATGGATCCTTTCTAGAGAAGGAGTTTCTCTCGAAAGAAGTGAGTGGGAGGAAAGTGGAACTTGATGAGGTAATAGTACCTTCTCCCTTACTTGAAAGTAGTTAAATCGCAGAAACCGGTTTCGAGACATCTACACCAAGTAGTGAGGAAGTTGATGATGTTGATCATGAAACTTCAGATCAAGTTCTTCGCAGAACCTCGTAGATCAACGAGTAAGATCCGCACAGTGAGTGGTACAGTAATCCTGTTCTCGGAAGTCATGCTACTAGATCATGATGAACCTACGAACTATGAAGAAGCGATGGTGAGCCCAGATTCATAAAATGGCTTGAAGCCATGAAATCGAGATGGGATCCATGTATGAAAACAAAGTATGGACTTTGGTTGACTTGCCCGAGGGTAGGCAAGCAATAGAAAACAAGTGGATCTTCAAGAAGAAGACCGTGGCGACGGTAATATTCTTGTCTATAAAGCTCGACTTATGCAAAAGGTTTCGGCAAGTTCAAGGGATTGACTACGATGAGACCTTCTCACCCGAAGCGATGCTTAAGTCCGTCCGAATCATGTTAGCAATTGCGCATTTTATGATTATGAAATTTGGCAAATGGATGTAAAGCGCATTCTGAATGGATTTACGGAAGAAGAGTTGTATATGATGCAACCGAAGGTTTTATCGATCCAAAGGAGCTAACAAAGTGTGCAAGCTCCAGCGATCCATCTATGGACTGGTGCAAGCATCTCGGAGTTGGAATAAGCGCTTTGATAGTGTGATCAAAGCATTTGGGTTTATCTGAGACTTTTGGAGAAGCTGTATTTACAAGAAAGTGAGTGGGAGCTCAGTAGCATTTACGATATTATATGTTGATGACATATTGCTAATCGGAAATGATATAGAATTCTGGATAGCATAAAGGGATACTTGAATAAGAGTTTTTCAATGAAAGACCTTGGTGAAGCTGCTTACATATTGGGCATTAAGATCTATAGAGATAGATCAAGGCGCTTAATTGGACTTTCACAAAGCACATACCTTGACAAAATTTTGAAGAAGTTCAAAATGGATCAAGCAAAGAAAGGGTTCTTGCACGTGTTACAAGGTGTGAAGTTGAGTAAGACTCAATGCCCGACCACTGCAGAAGATAGAGAGAAAATGAAAGATGTTCCTATGCTTCAGCCATAGGCTCTATCATGTATGCAATCTTGTGTACGGACTGATGTGTGCCTTGCTTTAAGCCTAGCAGGAGGTACCAAAGTAATCCAGAGTGGATCATGGACAGTGTCAAGAACATCTGAAATACCGAAAAGGACTAAGGATATGTTTCTCGTATATGGAGGTGACAAAGAGCTCATAAAACAGTTACGTTGATGCAAGCTTTGACACCGATCCGGACGATTCTAAATCGCAGACCGGATCGTATTTACACTAAGCGGAGGAGCTGTCGGTTGGTGCAGTTCTAAACAAAGCGTCGTGGCGGGATCTACATGTGAAGCGGAGTACAGCAGCTTCGGAAGCAGCTAATGAAGGAGTCGGATGAAGGAGTTCATATCCGATCTAGGTGTCATACCTAGTGCATCGGGTCCAATGAAAATCTTTCGTGACAATCTTGGAGCAATTGCCTTAGCGAAGGAATCCAGATTTCACAAGAGGACCAAGCACATCAAGAGGCGCTTCAATTCCATCCGGGACTTAGTCGGTGGGAGACATAGAGATTTGCAAGATACATACGGATCTGAATGTTGCGGACCCGTTGACTAAGCCTCTTCCATGAGCAAAACATGATCAGCACCAAGACTCCATGGGTGTTAGAATCATTACTATGTAATCTAGATTATTGACTCTAGTGCAAGTGGGAGATGAAGGAAATATGCCCTAGAGGCAATAATAAAGTTATTATTTATTTCCTTATTTCATGATAAATGTTTATCATTCATGCTAGAATTGTATTAACCGGAAACATGATACATGTGTGAATGCATAGACAAAACAACATGTCACTAGTATGCCTCTACTAGACTAGCTTGTTAATCAAAGATGGTTATGTTTCGACCATGAACAAGGAGTTGTTATTTGATTAACAAGGTCACATCATTAGTAGAATGATCGATTGACATGACCCATTCCATAAGCTTAGCACACGATCGTTTAGTATGTTGCTCTTGCTTTTATCCATGACATATACATGTTCCGTAACTATGAGATTATGCAACTCCGTTTGCGGAGGAACACTTTGGGTGCTACCAAACGTCACAAGCGTAATCGGGTGATTATAAAGGAGTACTACTGGTGTCTCCAAAGGCGGATGTTGGGTTGGCGTATTCGAGATTAGGTTTTGTCACTCCGATTGTCGGAGAGGTATCTCTGGCCCTCACGGTAATGCACATCACTTAAGCCTTGCAAGCATTACAACTAATGAGTTAGTTGTGAGATGATGTATTACGGAACGAGTAAAGAGACTTGCGTGCGAGATTGAACTAGGTATTGGATACCGACGATCAAATCTCGGGCAAGTAACATACCGATGACAAAGGAACAACGTATGTTGTTATGCGGTCTGACCGATAAAGATCTTCGTAGAATATGTAGGAACCAATATGGGCATCCAGGTCCCGCTATTGGTTATTGACCGAGAATAGTTCTAGGTCATGTCTACATTGTTCTCGAACCGTAGGGTCCCATGCTTAAGGTTTCGATGGCGGTTATTATGAGTTTATGTATTTTGATGTACCGAAGAAGTTGAGTCCGGATGTGATCACGGACATGACGAGGAGTCTCGAAATGGTCGAGACATAAAGATTGATATATTGACGGCTATATTCGGACACCGGAAAGGTTAGGAAGTTTCGGAGAAAACCGAGTTGGGAGGGGTTACGGAACCCCGGGGAATATGGGCCTTAGTGGGCCAAGAGGGAGAGATTGGGGCCGCACCGGAGGTGGCGCCCCCTGTGGGAGTCCGAATAGGACAAGGAGGGGCGCGCCCCTTCCCTCTCCTCTCCTCTCTTTCCTTCCCCTTCTCCTTCCTAGTTGGACTAGGAAAGGGAGTCCTACTCAACTAGGAGGAGGACTCCCTCCTTAGCAGCGCCTATAGGGGCCGGCCGGCCTCCCCCCCTCCCTCCTTTATATCACGGGGCAAGGGGCACCCTAGGACACACAAGTTTGATCTACGGATCGTTCCTTAGCCGTGTGCGGTGCCCCCCTCCACCATATTCCACCTCGGTCATACCGTCGCGAAGCTTAGGCGAAGCCCTGCGCCGGTGAAACATCAAGATCGTCACCACGCCGTCGTCTTGTGGGACTCTCCTTGACACTCGGCTGGATCGAGTCTGAGGGCGTCATCGAGCTGTACGTGTGTCAAGAACTCGGGGCGCAGAAGTGCTTGGCGCCGGATCGGTCGGATCGCGAGGAGAGCGTCGACTACTTCCTCTACGTTGTGATCGCTTCGCCGGGTCTACAAGGGTATGTAGACAACACTCTCCCCTCTCGTTGCTATTCATCACCATGATCTTGCGTGTGCGTAGGAATTTTTTTGAAATTACTACGTTCCCCAACAAAAACAACTAGCACATAAGCAAGCAATGGATACAACACAAGTAGGCTTGCAAGAGTAAAGGCACGAAGTAACCAAGAGTGGAGCCGGTGGAGACGAGGATGTGTTACCGAAGTTCCTTCCTTTTAAGGGGAAGTACGTCTCCGTTAGAGCGGTGTGGAGGCACAATGCTCCCCAAGAATCCACTAGGGCCACCGTATTCTCCTCACGCCCTCACACAATGCGAGATGCCGTGATTCCACTATTGGTGCCCTTGAAGGCGGCGATCGAACCTTTACAAACAAGGTTGGGGCTATCTCCACAACAATTGGAGGCTCCCAACAACACCACGAAGCTTCACCACAATGGAATATGGCTTGAGGTGACGTCAACCGTCTAGGGTGCTCAAACACCCAAGAGTAACAAGATCTGCTAGGGATAAGAGAGGGAATCAAATTTCTCTTGGTGGAAGTGTAGATCGGGGCCTTCTCAACCAATCCCGAGCAAATCAACAAGTTTGATTGGCTAGGGAGAGAGATCAGGCAAAAATCGAGCTTGGAGCAACAATGGAGCTTTGGGGGAAGAGGTAGGTCAACTTTGGGGAAGAAGACACCTTTATATAGTGGGGGAACCAATCCAACCGTTACCCCACTGAACATCCACACACAGAGCGGTACTACCGCTAGGGCAGGACGGTACTACCGCTGAGAGCGGTACTACCGCTCCCACCCAGCGATACTACCGCGCTGACGAGGAAGACATGGTCCTACCCTAGAGCGGTACTACCGCGGGAGTAAGAGCGGTACTACCGCTTGGAGCGGTACTACCGCCACTACTACCGCTCCTAGTACCGTAAAACCCGACACGAAAAACATCGGACTCGAGTCGAGGCGGTAGTAGCCCGGAACCACTGCGGTACTACGGCCGAAGACCACAAGCGGTACTACTGCTCTGGGAGCGGTACTACCGCTGAGAGCGGTACTACCGCTCGTGGGCAATCTTGCCGCTTGATGAGCTTCAGCGGTACTACGTGAGGACCGCAGTACTACATTTGGGACGAGATGGAGCAGGTACGGAGGGAAAGGCAGCTCCAATGATGCGGAAGGAAGACGTCGGGTGTGATAAGGATGTGTACATGTTGATTCCACCCTAGCCTTACCAAAGCGGATCCCCTCTTGATAGTACGGTGACTCCTACGAAACCAGTCCACCAACAACGAAACGAATGAGCTACACCGTCTTGAATAAAACACCGAGGGGAGGTAACCGTCTCGTGCCAATGGATGAATCTCTGAAAGAACTTAACGCACATGATTAGTCCGCAAAAGCATTGTCATCAATCACCAAAACAACTTGGGGATAAATATGCCCTTACAGTATGTGTTCATGGGCTTGCATCAAGAGGAAGATATCACTCAACCCATGGAGAGGATGACATCAAGTGGTGATCGTCATCAAGATTGTCGTGTGCAAGTTCAAGTGGAGCATCACGAAGAGATCAAGTGCTTGAAGCTTGCCATCCATTATTGTATCAATGGACTTGTGAAGATGTGCCCAAGAGTGGTCACCCATAGTGGAGTATGGGGGAGCAATCATCTAGTCTTCATCGAGCCAATGCAATCAAGAAAGGTGGCCCAACTTGAGGGAGTCAAGATCGTCATCATCTAGCTCAAGTGGACCATGTGCAAGGCAAAGATTTGCCCTTGATAGGTTTTCTATATTACCGGTCTCATGGTGATAGTTTGGAGACCGGGTTATAGGATCGTTTGCCGTACTATCAAGGGGGGCTCTCAAGTGAGTAGCTTGATCGTATCGTTCATACAGAGCTCAAACCATTGCATGCTTGCATCATCTTTCTTGGTTTTTGTTTGGTTTTCTCCTTATGAGATTTGGAGCTTATGGTCATCTTCTTGACAAGCTCGAGTTCATCGAAAACGGAGTTCACATGCTTCTTCTATTGCGTTTTCAGTGTTGGAGTTTTCACCGGTCTTATTCGAGGAAGGGTTCTCACCATTTTCTTATGGGACTTTTCTTATTTGCTTGTTATTGTTATTTCTATCAAGATTGTATTAGCTCTTGTCGCTAGCTTTCCATCAAACTTGGTTTCGTCGAATTCGGAGCTCGTATGCGAAAGTTGTGGCTGTTTTGATCTTACCTGTTTTACATAGAGAGGTTGTACCGCCCCATAGAGAGGTTGTACCGGTTGACCGGTACAACCGGTGTTTGGAGCGGTTGTACCGCTCTAGAATTGGTCCGGAGGTTGTACCGGCCATGTACCTCTCTACCACCGGACTAGTTTCTGTTGTGGTGCGGTTGTTGGGCGGTTGTGGGCTGGTTGTACCGCTTATTGCCTGTTACCGGTTGTATGGGTGCTCTTAGCGGTTGTATCGCTCCTACGTTATTTTGCACATAACGGGCAGATTCGTGGAGACCTATTTAAGAGGGTCTTCTTCCCCAATGGTTCCCCATCTCTTGAGCTCGTTTTTGCCCCCATTGTTGACCTTCTTTGAACTTGCTAACTCTCAATCCCTCCATGGATTCTTGCTACTTTTTGTGGGAAAAGAGAGAGGAGATCTAGATCCACACTTCCACCAATCACTTTCTCCTCTATGTGAAGGAAACCCCTTGGATCTAGATCTTGGAGTTCTTGGTGTTCTCCTTCTTGTTCTTCCTCTGATCCCATTTTCCTCCCTAGCATTAGTTGCTTTGGTGGGATTTGGGAGAGAAGGACTTGGGCACTCCGTGTGCCCTTGCCATTGCATTTTGTGCATAGGTTTGAGTTCTCCACGGTGATACATGGAAATTACAAGTTGAGAAGCTTATTACTCTTGGATGCTTGGTACCCTTGAGCTTGTTCCTCTTGGGTGCTTGGGCGCCCTAGACGGTTGGTGGTGTTCGGAGCTCAATCATTGTGGTGTAAAGCTCCGGGCAAGCGTCGGGGTCTCCAATTAGGTTGTGGAGATCGCCCCGAGCAATTTGACGGGTTTCGGAGACCGCCCCCAAGGGTTGCCAAAGTGTACGGGCTCGATGACCTCCCCCAAGGGTTCCCATTTGTACGGGTTCGATGACCGCCCTCAAGGGTCCCTTAGTGGAATCACGGCATCTTGCATTGTCTTGGCGTGAGGAGATTCTGAGTGGCCCTAGTGGCTTCTTGGGGAGCATTGTGCCTCCACACCGCTCCAAACAGAGATTAGCATCCGCAAGGGTGTGAACTTCGGGATACATCGTCGTCTCCACGTGCCTCGGTTATCTCTTACCCGAGCCCTTTACTTATGCACTTTACTTTGTGATAGCCATATAGTTTCTTGTCGTATATCTTGCTATCACTTAGTTGTTTATCTTTCTTAGCATAAGTTGCTGGTGCACATAGGTGAGCCTAGTTGTTGTAGGTTTTGTGCTTGACAAATTAATCGCTAGGTTTATTCTGCATTTGTTCTAACCTAAACAGTAATTATTTTAAAGCGCCTATTCACCCCCCCTCTAGGCGACATCCACGATCTTTCACTAGGGTTTTTTGTTAGTAATGCTTAGATAGATGGATGGATGTACCACGATCTTTCACTAGGGTTTTTTGTTAGTAATGCTTAGATAGATAGATGGATGTATGGATAGATGTTAGGGTTTAGAACTAGGGTATTTTTGGCAATATAAATTTTTAGTAAAAAAACTAGTAATAGATTTTTAGTAAATTTAGATCTTTTCAATGGTGTTGCTAATACAATTTTTATGAATAGTAATAAAATAGGAAATTTTAAGTAAAAAATAGTAATAGAATAGAAAATTTTAAGTAAAAAATAGTAATAGAATATAAAGTTGTTGTTGACAGTTATATTGGCGATATAATTTTTCAGTCGGTCGACTATGCAGGATTTCTTGTGTCGCGTCTCCCTCTCCCGCTCGGTCCCGTCTCACCACCGTGAGCACCTCCCTCTCCTCTCTGTTTAGTTTTTGGTTTAGTTTTATTTTAATATATATGTAGATGTATGTTTGTATGTTTGCTAGAATGGATGCATTATTGATTGTTGCACTTTTGTTTCATTATTGATTCTGAAAAAATCTGACAAAATGGATGCATTTTGAACGGAACACCTCTGAGTGGCCTATGTTTTACCGGAATGTTGATTAATTTCCATTTCGGAAAATTTCAGGCGCTCGATATGTCTTGTTTTAGCAAAGGTCATGCCCGAATTTTCCGTGGATTTTAGCATGACTTGTGTTATAAAGTAGGAAATATCGAGTGCCCGTGGTTTGCCGGAACAGGAATTAAATGTCATTCCGGTAACCCATAGGTCATTTTTATGTCATTACGCGATATAAGTAATGGGTTGACTGTCATTCTGTCGGGGCTCCGTGTGTGTGAGAGAGAGAGTCGACCATATGTTGTCGAAATATGAGAGGAAGAATGTCAACTGTTGTCATGGGGGTCGCTTCCTTTCCTTATTCTCGTGATATACCCTGCTAACGCACGAAAGGAGGAAGGGAAGCGGCCATCACCAACGGTCGAAATATTTGTGACGGAGAGTCCACCATATACTGTCGAAAAATGTGCTAAGAACAATTAACTAGTGTTGGTTATGAGTATGATGACGAGGAGAAGTTTTTATTATGATTATGATGATGAGTGATGTGCTATAATGATGAGTTGTTAAATGACTCTGATGATGAGTATGACTTGTTATTACGATAATGATGATGAGTTATTATTATGATGATGATGCTGAGTTTTTATACTATTATTATGAGCACGATAAGTTATTATATCAGTCTAATCCACTTGAATCTAATCCACGTCACCCATTGATATAATAACTCTTCATGATCATAAAATCATATGATGAGACTACTGTATAAAACATATACAAATACAACGTAAATATGCAGAAGAAAATAAAAATACAGGAAATTTTAGCCGTAGCGTCGGTTGAACACACGTTATTGCTTGGTAGGTGTAGCGGTAGCGCTGGTTGGACCAGCACTACTGCTAGGTAGGTTAGTAGTAGCGCTTGTCCAACCCCCGCTACTGCTAAACATTAGCTGTAGCGCCGGCCCCAGCGCTATTACTATACTTCCATCCAGCGCTACTACTGGGGTTTCTCCTAGTAGTGCGTGTATCGTCTATCTATGTATAAATTATCGAATTTTATTTTGGCACGCGAGGAATTGTCGTTTACTTTGTATCGTTGAGTCCATTGTTCAAATTATCGGCCGATTTATCGCTTATCAGGGTCAAACCGATAAGATAAGTGAATATCGGCGGCATTTACCGGTTTCACAACCGATATATCGCCAATATTCACTGATATTTGCCGATATTCACCGATAAATCTACGGGACCCAATTGATTTAGCTTTTTTTTTTGGGTTGAGTTTTTGTAGTCCGATACATGGCTGATGCCTTCTTTGTGTAGATAGATGGCTACCTTCGGTACATCTCAGGTCGCTTATGAGGAATACGGATGACATGGCTTACGGGTCCGCCATGTTGATTGATCCTAATGATACAAAAATCTGAGTTTTTTTTTAGAAAATCTTGCCGATAAATAGTTGACCGATAAGCCGATTCATCTTTTATCTTGGGTCAACCGATAACAAGAAGCGATATCCCGAACATTGGTTGAGTCCATGATAAATTTGTGATATATGATTTCCCGCAAAAAAAAAGGTGATATATGATGGACGAGTGCAAGAATTTGCATGGATATGGGTGTTTGCATGTATGGAGAAGGAGAAATGAGGAACGGTCCGGCGCCGTCCGTAGCGTGTGCGGTTGAAGATGCTCTTGTCTTCCAGAGGCGTAACATTTTCTTTGTCGAAACCGTCTTCTTGACACACTTTCATGGGTCGTCCTCCTCCGGAACACGATTCCGGCGGCCGAGCATGGGCCTTTTCAGAATCCGGCTAGGACATGCGTGCCAGTGTGCGCCGCCCCGCCCATCCCTGTCGCCACCAACCTGGGATCATCGTACTGCCCCATGCCCTTCCCGTGCATAACGCCATCCAGAAGGGAGGGCGCAAACGCACGAGGCCACGTCCCCCCAGGCTTCCCCTTCCGGCGTCTGCTTTCCCCGTCTGCGCGCCTCGTTTCTTCCACCGCGCGCGCAGCGAGCGCAGGGCATGAGCCAATCCGCCCCGGCCCGTGCAGCCAGCCCAACACAACACGGCCGCCACCTTTCGTTTTCCCAGCGCCACCCAGCCAGGCCAACCTTTGACCACCGGTTCCCACTCCAACCTTCCTCCCTTCCCCGCCCTGGCACGCATGGCTGCTTAAATACGCCGTCCCCGATAGACCAATTCAATACAATACTCGTGTTCCTTTGGTGTACAGGCCAGGGAGAGCTTGAGCCTTGAGCTCCACGGTAACCTCAGGGATCCAGCCAGCATTGGGCGGGCGCAACGCAATGGCGGAGCTGCTGCGGGCGGCCGATTTCTTTGACCTGCGCGCGGCGGCGCCGTTCGTGGCCGCGGCGGTGGCGCTCTACTTCCTGGCCGAGCAGCTGTCCTACCTCCGCAAGAAGGGCCCCCTGCCAGGCCCGTCGCTCGTCGTGCCGTTCCTCGGCAGCGCCGTGCGCATGATCCGCGACCCCACGGGGTTCTGGGACGTGCAGGCGGCGCGGGCCAGGGAATCCGGTGCCGGGCTCGCCGCCGACTTCCTCTTCGGCCGGTTTATCGTCTTCATCCGTGACTCCGAGCTGTCCCACCGCGTCTTCGCCAACGTCCGCCCCGACGCCTTCCACCTCATCGGCCACCCCTTCGGCAAGAAGCTCTTCGGCGACCACAACCTCATCTACATGTTCGGCGAGGACCACAAGGACCTGCGCCGCCGGATCACGCCCAACTTCACGCCGCGCGCGCTCTCCACCTACGCCGCCATCCAGCAGCGCGTCATCCTGGCTCACCTCCGGAGGTGGCTCGACCAGAGCGCCGCCACCGGCGAGGCCATGCCCATACGGGTGCCCTGCCGCGACATGAACCTGGAGACGTCGCAGACGGTGTTCGTGGGCTCCTACCTCACCGAGAAGGCGAGGGAGAGGTTCGCCATGGACTACGCCCTCTTCAACCTCGGCCTCATGACCGTCCCTGTTGACCTGCCCGGGTTCGCGTTCCGGCGCGCGAGGCTGGCCGTGGCGCGGCTTGTGCGCACGCTCGGGGAGTGCGCGCGGAAGAGCAAGGCGCGCATGCGCGCCGGCGGCGAGCCGGAGTGCTTGGTGGACTACTGGATGCAGGAGACGCTGCGGGAGATGGACGAGGCCGCAGCGGCGGGGCGGCCGCCGCCAGCGCACACCGACGACGAGGAGTTTGGGGGCTTCCTCTTCGACTTCCTGTTCGCCGCCCAGGACGCGTCCACATCCTCGCTCTGCTGGGCAGTCTCCGCCCTGGACTCCCACCCGGACGTGCTCGCCCGCGTGCGCGCGGAGGTGGCCGCGGTCTGGTCGCCGGAGTCCGGGAAGCCCATCACCGCCGAGAAGATCCAGGGGATGAAGTACACCCAGGCGGTGGCGCGGGAGGTGGTCCGCTACCGCCCGCCGGCGACGCTGGTGACGCACGTCGCCGGCGAGCCGTTCCAGCTGACGGAGTGGTACACGGTGCCCAAGGGGGCCATCGTGTTCCCGTCGGTGTACGAGTCGTCGTTCCAGGGGTTCACCTCGCCGGACGCGTTCGACCCGGAGCGCTTCTTCTCGGAGGCGCGCAGGGAGGACGTGGCGTGCAAGCGCAACTTCCTGGCCTTCGGCGCCGGCGCCCACCAGTGCGTCGGGCAGCGGTACGCCCTGAACCACCTCGTGCTGTTCCTGGCGCTGTTCGTGACCGTCGCCGACTTCCGGCGGGACAGGACGGCGGGGTGCGACGAGCCGGTGTACATGCCGACCATCGTGCCCAGGGATGGCTGCGCCGTGTACATGGAGCAGCGCTGTGACACGTTCCCATCGTTCTGAGCTGGTCCGGCTTCCTTGTCTTGTCCCCTTCGCCCACAGATTTCCTCTGTCTCTCGTCCCTTCCTCATTCGTTTACGTTTTCTATTCATCTGGTCATGTCAATGTGATGATTGTTGTCTCGCCCGGGTTGGTCCATTCATCAATTTATTATTTTGTTTGTCATTGGTTTGCTGGCCGGCTGGCCGCATGCGTCAGAGCATGGTTAATAGTATAGTCAGCTGCTGGCTATAAGCCATTCTTAATGTCATCTACTACCGTCTTATATACCAACACGTATGATAGTAGATTAAAAGAGTGTCTACTTTTTTATTATGTGGTCACCTTTCATTCTCATGAAAGTGTCAGGAAGCGCGTCTTTAGAAATTTGGCTCTTCACGAAGAGTTCCGCTTACCTCTCTCTCTCTTCTCTTTCCTCCAATTAGCAGAAATATCTTAGTTTATTCCTTATAGCCACCGACTCAAATTTCTATTGTACTTGCTCTCATGTGCAGATATTGTATTGGGGTTAAATTGGCCATGTGCCCATGTCTGAACTCTGAAATGGAATTGCACGATTGGAAGCATTTGTCTGACTATTTCTAGTCTTGGTCTCCTGTTTGGATAACTTACGGTGGAAATAACGTACCCCTCCGTTTCTTTTTTTTTTAACACAATACACATACAAGCACTCGTATAAACGCGCATACACTCACCCTTATGAAGGTACACCCGCACACCCTACCTGTATGAGCACTTTTGAGAGACTGAGCCGGCATTTCGTAGATTTTACGAAGTCACCGTAGACGCCTCGTAGTCGACGGAAGCGTCTCCTTCCACTGAGAGTGTATCGCCGGAAATTCTGAAATAAATTCAGAACAAATGCGAGCACCAGGACTTGAACCCTGGTGGACTGAGGATATCATTGTCCACCTAACCATCCCAACCATAGGTTGATTCGCAATGTAGTATATATAGATTTTTTTAATCAATTCTCATAAACTTTGACAAAGTGGGAGAAAAACATTTCATCTGGAATGTCAAACATATACTCCCTGCATTTCTATATACAAGGCCATAAACTCAAATTGGAGGCACCAAGGTAAAATTTAATACATATTTGCAACCCAACTTTTTTTCTCGTTTACTGGAATCATTAATATACCGCATGCATGCAAGAAAACCGAATGGAAAAAATAGCTAAGTGTCATTATGACTGGATGCATGCAAGTATTAAACAAGTTGCTAGTACGAGGAGACATCATTAATTGTTGTCTCAATTACTGTCGGCCTTGTATAGAAGCAAAATGTATATTACATAGTGGTCTTGTATAAGTAAATGGAGGGGGTATCATTAAATCAACCATAGGATGTAATTCCATATTCTATATATTTCGTATTATATAGATATAAATCATTTTCTCTATAAACTTGATCAAATTTGAAAATAATTGTCATTTTCAAAAATCCATATGCTTTACATTATGAAATAGAGGGAGCAGTACTCCTAGTACTTCGAGTATAACATGCATGTCACGCAAAGAGAGAACGGGAGTAACATAATATGTTATCATCTCATAACACTTTTCATTGAAAATGACTCTACAAAGAAATAAATACCATCAATGTATGAGACCCACAATATGAGTTCTTCACAGTGGTAACCTATTCTTTGTGATCGGAGATCCCGTGAATTAGATGTGGAAGACAAGCCGTTGGTCAACTGGGAGGAGAGTACCCTTATTATTAAAAAATACCACTCCATGAAGATGCAACACTCTCCTAAATCTGCATGGCAGGTTGATGTATATCTTAATGTGTTCTAAGAGGCTCATTGAAGCAGAGATGTTGTCCTGCAGAACATCTTTTGAAGAACGCACCTATATGAGTCTGATTGTTAAACGTTGCAATCTATGAGAGTAGGCTTCTCTCTAGTAAACTAATGAAAGTTCTCGTAGTATGACGCATAATCTCCACCCGCAGGGAAGACCCACGGTAGCCACATATCGGTCAAGGCTTTGTGTGAAGCTAGATTCGCAGAAAACTTGCAGTTCAAGGCCCAGTCCACTGTTCAAGTTGCTTACTAGTGTAGCATACAGTTCTAGGTGGAAGTTCAATTTAACAGTCTCCACTGCAGTACCGGTATATAAAACAATGTTTTGGAACCAAAGGCAAATTTTGTGTGCCTCTGGGATCTGGTGGGGGATTGCTGGAATTTTTGTCTATTTGGGCCTAGCCCAATAGCAGTTTTAGAAATTCCTAATAAATCCTAGAGGCCAACGCAGCGCATTCGTGCAAGGCAAGAGGTGGAACTAAAGTTTATTCTCACATTGCTAGTTTAGAGGGAGTTGGACCTCTTTATAAGGGAGGTTCTTTCCCCACTTGTATGAGCATGAGAACAAGAGGCGCGCGCTCCTCCTCAGCCGCCTGCCTCACCATGCCTCGACGCGACGCTACACAGGTTGCGGGAATGAGCCGAGCCGATGCTAAGTTTTTGCCACACACTACGGGTATACGAAAGGTCACTCGGGAGCTGAAAAGTTTTTGCTGTAGTGGATATTCAATACGAACGCTGCTGCCTGTTAGTTTCGTCTCCCTCATTCCCTTCAGCTCCCGGCGCATTCTCTCGCCTCCTTCTCTTGCTCCTATAAAAGGGAGGTCGCTCCTCTCAAAGAGACACACCAGAACTCATTCATCCTCTCGCCACCGGTTCCTGAACACTGCGCTGCTGCTACGATCTTCCTCGTCCCGGCTTGCGGCATGCACCGCAGGTCGGGATAGTAGGCCTCCAAAACCGCACCTCTTTGAGTCCCGTACGGGAGAAGGGTGATAAGGTTTTTGGGGAGCGCTCTGCGCGAGGACTGACTTCTTCGTCACGGACGCCCCAGACTCTGACGACTACTTCCCCTACGATGACTACTTCCCCGACGTCGACAACCTCCTCGACGACATGGTTACTGAGGACACCGACCCCAAGTCGAGCGCTACTGTTGTTGCTGATGTCCCGTACGTGTTTTCGTTTTTCCTGTTAGAGGTTCTGCCATAGTTCCTTGTTCTTGCCATTGCCCTAGACATGATATGTTCTACTTCATATATGCAACTTGGTCTACTGTCTGCTCCAGAGATGTTCAGTTCTAGTTTATATTTGTAGATGTTATTTACCTTCTCTCTGTCAGATCGCATGACTTGCTTTATCTCTGCTATTTTAGTCATGCTTTACCTAATATTTCCGTTAATTAAATCATATGGTAAATTGCTCATATTTCCAACAATCCAAAAACCTTATTATAGGCAATTTACCCCAAGTGGTTTTGCTGCTTCCATGTGACCTCCTATGTTTGAGGGTATCCACTATAAGAGGTGGCGCGTGAGAGCAGTCTTATGGTTTAAAACCATGAGTTGCTATGACGCCACTCTTGGCAAACCCGAAGGAGAGCAAGATGCTCAATAGGCACAAGCTTTTCAGAAAATGGATACCCTGTTTAAGGCTGCTCTCTTGAGTGTTCTTGGTGAGAACATAGTTGATGCTTATGCATCAATTGATAATGGAAAACATATGTGGGACTCACTCGAGGCCAAGTTTGGGGTCTTGGATGCTGGCACTGAGCTGTACATCATGGAGCAATTCTATGACTACAGGATGACTGAAGAGTGCTCCGTGGTTGAGCAAGCTCATGAGATACAGTCATTTGCTAGAGAATTTGAGCACTTCAATTGTATCCTACTGGACAAGTTTATTCCCGGAGGTATCATCACTAAGCTTCCTCCCATGTGGAGGAACTTTGCTACCTCACTGAAGCATAAGAGGCAGGAGTTTTCTGTTCCGGATCTCATTGGTACTCTTGATGTGGAAGAAAAGGCGAGAGCAAAGGACAACCGTGCTCGAGGTATTGAGGGAGGTTCTAGTGCCAATCTGGTATAGAAGAAGAACTTCCAGCCCCACAAGTTCAAGAATAAGGGCAAGTTTGATGGTAAAGCAAAGTTTGATGGGAAGAACAAGGTTGTGCAGCACACGAACTTCAAGAAGAAGAATGACAAGAAGAAAGGTGTTTGTCATGTGTGTGGGGATCCTGATCATTGGGCTCCTAGTTGCCCTAATCGCTATGACAAGCGTCATCCTGGGAAAGGCGGCAAGACCGCTAATGTTGTCATTGGAGACACTGACATGAAGGATGCTGGGTATGGTATATTTCCCACTATTCTTTCAGTATGTCATTCTCCTAATTTGTTGATTGACACGGGTGCTATTGTGCATGTATGCGGTGATATTTCCATGTTTTCGTCTTATCAGACCGCAGGGACTTCAACCGTGCTGATGGGCAATAGTTCAAGTGCTTCTGTTCGTGGTGTTGGCACGGTCGATCTGAAGTTTGCTTCCGGGAAGATCGTGCGGCTGAAGAACGTGCATTATGTCCCCTCCGTCAATAAAAATCTTGTTAGCGGATCTCTTTTGTGTAGAGATGGCTACAAGCTTCTCTTTGAGTCGAATAAATTTGTAATATCCAAGTATGGAACCTTTGTCGGTAAAGGCTATGAGTCAGGAGGCCTATTTCGTTTATCCTTGTCAGATGTTTGCAATAAAGTTTTTAATCTTGTTTGCAATAATAGTGAATCAAATGTGTGGCATTCACGTCTTTGTCATGTTAACTTTGGTTGCATGACGCGGTTAGCAAAGTTGACCTTAATCCCTAGTTTCACCAATGTCAAGGGATCTAAGTGTCAAGTGTGTGTGCAAGCTAAGCAACCTCGTAAGTCTCATGTGACTGCGGAAACGAGAAATCTTGCACCACTAGAACTCATACATTCAGATCTATGTGAAATGAATGGTGTTTTGACAAAAGGTCGAAAGAAGTATTTTATGACGTTAATTGATGACTCCAGTAGATACTGTCATTTGTATCTTCTGAAATCTAAGGATGAGGCTTTGAACTATTTCAAGATGTATAAAGCTGAAGCGGAAAACCAACTTGATCGAAAGATCAAGAGGCTTAGGTCCGATCGTGGTGGAGAGTATTTCTCAAATGAATTTGATTCCTTTTGTGCGGAACATGGTATAATCCATGAGAGGACACCTCCCTATTCACCTCAGTCAAATGGGGTGGCCGAAAGAAAGAATCGTACTCTAACTGATTTGGTTAACGCCATGTTAGACACATCGGGTCTCTTCAAGGCATGGTGGGGGGAGGCGATATTGACAGTGAAGGAAATATGCCCTAGAGGCAATAATAAAGTTATTATTTATTTCCTTATTTCATGATAAATGTTTATCATTCATGCTAGAATTGTATTAACCGGAAACATGATACATGTGTGAATGCATAGACAAAACAACATGTCACTAGTATGCCTCTACTAGACTAGCTTGTTAATCAAAGATGGTTATGTTTCCGACCATGAACAAGGAGTTGTTATTTGATTAACAAGGTCACATCATTAGTAGAATGATCTGATTGACATGACCCATTCCTTAGCTTAGCACACGATCGTTTAGTATGTTGCTCTGCTTTTATCCATGACATATACATATTCACGTAACTATGAGATTATGCAACTCCGTTTACGGAGGAACACTTTGGTGCTACCAAGCGTCACTGGCGTGAATCGGGTGATTATAAAGGAGTACTACAGGTGTCTCCAAAGGCAAATGTTGGGTTGGCGTATTTGAGATTAGGTTTTGTCACTCCGATTGTCGGAGAGGTATCTCTGGCCCTCTCGGTAATGCACATCACTTAAGCCTTGCAAGCACTACAACTAATGAGTTAGTTGTGAGATGATGTATTACGGAACGAGTAAAGAGACTTGCGGTAACGAGATTGAACTAGGTATTGGATACCGACGATCGAATCTCGGGCAAGTAACATACCGATGACAAAGGGAACAACGTATGTTGTCATGCGGTCTCGACCGATAAAGATCTTCGTAGAATATGTAGGAACCAATATGGGCATCCAGGTCCGCTGTTGGTTATTGACCGTGAATAGTTCTAGGTCATGTCTACATTGTTCTCGAACCGTAGGGTCCATGCACGCTTAAGGTTTCGATGGCGGTTATTATGAGTTTATGTATTTTGATGTACCGAAGAAGTTGAGTCCGGATGTGATCACGGACATGACGAGGAGTCTCGAAATGGTCGAGACATAAAGATTGATATATTGGAAGCCTATGTTTGGAGTTCGAATGGTTCCGGCGAAATTCTGAATCTGAGTACCGGAGGTTCTGGAACCCCCGGAGGTAAATGGGCCTCGATGGGCCTTAGTGGAAAGGAGAAGGGCCAGCCCTGGGGGCGTGCGCCCCCCTTCCCTAGTCCTACTAGGACTAGGAGAAGGGCCGCCCTCTCTCTCTTTCCCCTCCGAAATCCTAGTCCAACTAGGATTGGGGGAGGGGGAATCCTACTCCCGGAGGGAGTAGGACTCCTTGCGCGCCTCCCTTGGGCCGCCCCTCCCCTTGCTCCTTTATATCTGAGGGGGGGGGCACCTTGGAACACACAAGTTGATCTAGAGATCGTTCCTTAGCCGTGTGCGGTGCCCCCTCCACCATATTCCACCTCGGTTATACCGTCGTGAAGCTTAAGCGAAGCCTGCGCGGTGAAACATCAAGATCGTCACCACGCCGTCGTCTTGTGAAACTCTCCTCGACACTCGGCTGGATCGAGTCTGAAGGGCGTCATCGAGCTGTACGTGTGTCAAGAACTCGAGGCGTCGAGTGCTTGGCGCGGGATCGGTCGGATCGCGAGGAGAACGTCGACTACTTCCTCTACGTTGTGATCGCTTCGCCCGGGTCTACAAGGGTATGTAGACAACACTCTCCCCTCTCGTTGCTATACATCACCATGATCTTGAGTGTGCGAGGAAATTTTTGAAATTACTCGTTCCCCAACAGATGGCATCCGAGCCTAGGTTTTTCTATGGTTTGATGTTTTGCACGAGTAGAACACAAGTGAGTTGTGGGCGATACAAGTCATACTACCTACCAGCATGTCATACTTTGGTTCAGCGGTATTGTGAGATGAAGCGGCCTGGACCGACATTACGCGACGCTTACGCGAGACTGGTTTCACCGCTCGAGCACTCGTTGCTTAAAGGTATTGGTGGGTGCTGTCTCTCTCACTTTAGTTGAACGAGAGTGGCTCGCCGGTCCTTGAGAAGGTTAAAACGGAGTCTATTTGTGAAATATCGTTGTGGTTTTGATGCGAGGTGAGACTGGTTCTTGCTTAAGCCCGTAGCAGCCACGTAAAATTTGCAACAACAAAGTAGAGGACGTCTAACTTGTTTTTGCAGGCATGTTGTGATGTGATATGGTCAAGGCGTGATGCTATATTTTATTGTATGAGATGATCATGTTTTGTAACGAAGTTATCGGCAATGGCGGAGCCATATGGTTGTCGCTTTATTGTATGCAATGCAATCGCCTGTAATGTTTTACTTTATCACTAAGCGGTAGCGATAGTCGTAGTAACATAAGTTTGGCGAGGCGACAACGATGCTGCGATGGAGATCAAGGTGTCGCGCCGGTGGCGATGGTGATCATGGTGGTGCTGCAAGATGGAGATCGTGAAGCACAAGATGATGATGACCATATCATATCACTTATATTGATTTGCATGTGATGTTTATCCTTTTATGCATCTTATCTTGCTTTGATTGACGGTAGCATTATAAGATGATCTCTCACTAAATTATCAAGAAGTGTTCTCCCAGTATGCACCGTTGCCAAAGTTAAATCGTGCCGGACACCACGTGATGATCGGGTGTGATAAGCTCTCGTCCATCTACAACGGGTGCAAGCCAGTTTTGCACACGCAGAATACTCGGGTTATACTTGACGAGCCTAGCATATGCAGATATGGCCTCGGAACACGGAGACCGAAAGGTCGGCGTGAATCATATAGTAGATATGATCAACATAAGATGTTCACCATTGAAAACTACTCCATTTCACGTGATGATCGATTATGGTTTAGTTGATTTGGATCACGTGATCACTTAGATGACTAGAGATGTTTTTCTAAGTGGGAGTTCTTAAGTAATATGATTAATTGAACTTAAATTTATCATGAACTTAGTACTGATAGTATCTTGCTTGTTTATGTTTGATTGTAGATAGATGGCTCGTCTTTGTTGTTCCGTTGAATTTTAATGCGTTCCTTGAGAAAGCAAAGTTGGAAGATGATGGTAGCAATTACACGGATCGGGTCCGTAACTTGAGGATCATCCTCATTCTGCACGAGAAGAGTTACGTCTGGATGCACCGCTAGGTGACAGTGCCTCTTCTTTGAGCAACGCCAGATGTTGTGAGCGTCTGGCGAGCAAAGCGATGACTACTCTATAGTTCGGTGTGCCATGCTACGGCTTAGAACCGGGACTTCAACGACGTTTTGAGCGTCATGGAGCATATGAGATGTTCCAGGAGTTGAAGTTAATATTCCAATGAATGCCCGGATTGAGAGATATGAAGTCTCCAATAAGTTCTATAGCTGCAAGATGGAGGAGAACAGTTACATTAGTGAGCATATACTCAAGATGTCCGGGTACTACAATCACTTGACACAATTGGGAGTTAATCTTCCGGATGATTGTGTCATTGATGAATTCTCAATCACGCCACCAAGCTACAAAGGCTTCGTGATGAACTATAATATGCAAGGGTTAGTAAAGACTATACCGAGCTCTTCGCAATGCTAAAGGCTGCGGAGGTAGAAATCAGAAGGAGCATCAAGTGTTGATGGTCAATAAGACCACTAGTTTCAAGAAGAAAGGCAAAGGGAAGAAGAAGGGAATCTCAAGAAGAACAGCAAGCAAGTTGTTGCTCAGAGAAGAAACCCAAGTCGGCCCTAAACCTGAAATCGAGTGCTTCTCCGCAAGCGATGGTCCTTTGAAGCGGAACTGCCCCAAGTATTTGGCGGATAAGAAGGATGGCAAGGTGAACAAAGGTATATGTGATATACATGTTATTGATGTGTACCTTACTAGAGCTCGCAGATAGCACTGGTATTTGATCTTGGTTACATTGCTAATATTTGCAACTCGAAGCAGGGACTACGGATTGCGAACACGGCAAAGGACGAGGTGACGGCGCGCGTGGGAAATGGTTCCAAAGTCGATGTGATCGCGGTCGGCACGCTACCTCTACATCTACCTTGGGATTAGTTTTAGACCTAAATAATTGTTATTTGGTGCTGCGTTGAGCATGAACATTATATCTGGATCTTGTTTGATGCGAGGCGGTTATTCATTTAAATCGAGAATAATGGTTGTTCTATTTATATGAGTAATATCTTTTATGGTCATGCACCCTTGAGGAGTGGTCTATTTCTTATGAATCTCGATAGTAGTGATACACATATTCATAATGTTGAAACCAAAAGATGCAGAGTTGATAATGATAGTGCAACTTATTTGTGCACTTGCCGTTTAGGTCATATCGGTGTAAAGCGCATGAAGAAACTCCATCTTGATGGACTTTTGGAGTCACTTGATTATGAATCACTTGGCACTTATGAACCGTGCCTCATGGGCAAGATGACTAGAACACCGTTCTCGGTACTATGGAGAGAGCAACAGATTTGTTGGAAATCATACATACTGAGATGTATGTGGTCCGATGAATATTGAGGCTCGTGGCGGATATCGTTATTTTCTCACCTTCACAGATGACTTAAGCGAGATATGGGTATATCTACTTAATGAAACATAAGTCTGAAACGTTTGAAAAGTTCAAAGAATTTCAGAGTGAAGTTGAAAATCATCGTAACAAGAAAATTAAGTTTCTACGATCGATCGTGGAGGTGAATATTTGAGTTACGAGTTTGGTCTACATTTGAAACAATGCGGAATAGTTTAGCAACTCACGCCACCGGAACACCACAGCGTAATGGTGTGTCCGAACGTCGAATCGTACTTTACTAGATATGGTACGATCTATGATGTCTCTTACAGATTTACCGCTATCGTTTTGGGGTTATGCTCTAGAGGCGGCCGCATTCACCTTGAATAGAACACCGTCGAAATCCGTTGAGACGACACCTTATGAACTATGGTTTGGCAAGAAACCAAAGTTGTCGTTTCTTAAAGTTTGGGGATGCGATGCTTATGTGAAAAGCTTCAACCCGATAAGCTCGAACCCAAATCGAGAATGTGTCTTCATAGGATACCCAAAGGAGACAGTTGGGTACACCTTCTATCACAGATCGAAGGCAAGACATTCGTTGCTAAGAATGGATCCTTTCTAGAGAAGGAGTTTCTCTCGAAAGAAGTGAGTGGGAGGAAAGTGGAACTTGATGAGGTAATAGTACCTTCTCCCTTACTTGAAAATAGTTAAATCGCAGAAACCAGTTTCGAGACATCTACACCAAGTAGCGAGGAAGTTGATGATGTTGATCATGAAACTTCAGATCAAGCTACCGCAGAACCTCGTGAGATCAACCAGAGTAAGATCCGCACTGAGTGGTACGGTAATCCTGTTCGGAAGTCATGCTACTAGATCATGATGAACCTACGAACTATGAAGAAGCGATGGTGAGCCCAGATTCCATAAAATGGCTTGAGGCCATGAAATCGAGATGGGATCCATGTATGAAAACAAAGTGTGGACTTTGGTTGACTTGCCCGAGGGTAGGCAAGCAATAGAAAACAAGTGGATCTTCAAGAAGAAGACCGACGACGACGGTAATGTTATCGTCTATAAAGCTCGACTTGTCGCAAAAGGTTTTCGACAAGTTCAAGGGATTGACTACGATGAGACCTTCTCACCGAAGCGATGCTTAAGTCCGTCCGAATCATGTTAGCAATTGCCGCATTTTATGATTATGAAATTTGGCAAATGGATGTAAAGACGCATTCTGAATGGATTTACGGAAGAAGAGTTGTATATGATGCAACGAGAAGGTTTTATCGATCCAAAGGAGCTAACAAAGTGTGCAAGCTCCAGCGATCCATCTATGGACTGGTGCAAGCATCTCGGAGTTGGAATAAGCGCTTTGATAGTGTGATCAAAGCATTTGGGTTTGTCAGACTTTTGGAGAAGCCTGTATTTACAAGAAAGTGAGTGGGAGCTCAGAGTAGCATTTACGATATTATATGTAGATGACATATTGCTGATCGGAAATGATATAGAATTCTGGATAGCATAAAGGGATACTTGAATAAGAGTTTTTCAATGAAAGACCTCGGTGAAGCTGCTTACATATTGGGCATCAAGATCTATAGAGATAGATCAAGGCGCTTAATTGGACTTTCACAAAGCACATACCTTGACAAAGTTTTGAAGAAGTTCAAAATGGATCAAGCAAAGAAAGGGTTCTTGCACGTGTTACAAGGTGTGAAGTTGAGTCGACTCAATGCCCGACCACTGCAGAAGATAGAGAGAAAATGAAAGATGTTCCTATGCTTCAGCCATAGGCTCTATCATGTATGCAATCTGTGTACCGGACCGATGTGTGCCTTGCTATAAGCCTAGCAGGAGGTACCAAAGTAATCCAGAGTGGATCATGGACAGCGGTCAAGAACATCTGAAATACGAAAAGGACTAAGGATATGTTTCTCGTATATGGAGGTGACAAAGAGCTCATAAATGGCAGTTACGTTGATGCAAGCTTTGACACCGATCCGGACGATTCTAAATCGCAGACCGGATCGATTTACACTAAGCGGAGGAGCTGTCGGTTGGTGCAGTTCTAAACAAAGCGTCGTGGCGGGATCTACATGTGAAGCGGAATACATAGCAGCTTCGGAAGCAGCTAATGAAGGAGTGCGGATGAAGGAGTTCATATCCGATCTAGGTGTCATACCTAGTGCATCGGGTCCAATGAAAATCTTCGTGACAATATCGAGCAATTGCCTTAGCAAAGGAATCCAGATTTCACAAGAGGACCAAGCACATCAAGAGACGCTTCAATTCCATCCGGGACTTAGTCCGACGGGAGACATAGAGATTTGCAAGATACATACGGATCTGAATGTTGCGCACCGTTGACTAAGCCTCTTCCACGAGCAAAACATGATCAGCACCAAGACTCCATGGGTGTTAGAATCATTACTATGTAATCTAGATTATTGACTCTAGTGCAAGTGGGAGATGAAGGAAATATGCCCTAGAGGCAATAATAAAGTTATTATTTATTTCCTTATTTCATGATAAATGTTTATCATTCATGCTAGAATTGTATTAACAGGAAACATGATACATGTGTGAATGCATAGACAAAACAACATGTCACTAGTATGCCTCTACTAGACTAGCTTGTTAATCAAAGATGGTTATGTTTCCGACCATGAACAAGGAGTTGTTATTTGATTAACAAGGTCACATCATTAGTAGAATGATCGATTGACATGACCCATTCCCTTAGCTTAGCACACGATCGTTTAGTATGTTGCTCTGCTTTTATCCATGACATATACATATTCACGTAACTATGAGATTATGCAACTCCGTTTACGGAGGAACACTTTGGTGCTACCAAGCGTCACAACGAATCGGGTGATTATAAAGGAGTACTACAGGTGTCTCCAAAGGCAAATGTTGGGTTGGCGTATTTGAGATTAGGTTTTGTCACTCCGATTGTCGGAGAGGTATCTCTGGGCCCTCTCGGTAATGCACATCACTTAAGCCTTGCAAGCACTACAACTAATGAGTTAGTTGTGAGATGATGTATTACGGAACGAGTAAAGAGACTTGCGTAACGAGATTGAACTAGGTATTGGATACCGACGATCGAATCTCGGGCAAGTAACATACCGATGACAAAGGGAACAACGTATGTTGTCATGCGGATCGACCGATAAAGATCTTCGTAGAATATGTAGGAACCAATATGGGCATCCAGGTCCCGCTGTTGGTTATTGACCGTGAATAGTTCTAGGTCATGTCTACATTGTTCTCGAACCGTAGGGTCCGCACGCTTAAGGTTTCGATGGCGGTTATTATGAGTTTATGTATTTTGATGTACCGAAGAAGTTGAGTCCGGATGTGATCACGGACATGACGAGGAGTCTCGAAATGGTCGAGACATAAAGATTGATATATTGGAAGCCTATGTTTGGAGTTGGAATGGTTCGAGGTAAAACGGAATTTCTGAGTACCGGAGGTTACCGGAACCCCGGAGGTAAATGGGCCTCGATGGGCCTTAGTGGAAAGGAGAAGGGCCAGCCCTAGGTGGGTGGCGCCCCCCCTTCCCTAGTCCTACTAGGACTAGGAGAAGGGGCCGCCCCTCTCTCTCTTCCCCCTCCGAAATCCTAGTCCAACTAGGATTGGGGGAATCCTACTCCAGAGAGGAGTAGGACTCCCTGGCGCGCCTCCCTTGGCCGCCGCCCCCCCCCTTGCTCCTTTATATCTGGGGGGGGGGCACCTTGAACACACAAGTTGATCTAGAGATCGTTCCTTAGCCGTGTCAGCGGTGCCCCCTCCACCATATTCCACCTCGGTTATACCGTCATGAAGCTTAAGCGAAGCCCTCGCGCCGGTGAAACATCAAAATCGTCCTGCGCCGTCGTCTTGTGAAACTCTCCTCGACACTCGGCTGGATCGAGTCTGAAGGGCGTCATCGAGCTGTACGTGTGTCAAGAACTTCGGGCGTCGAGTATGCTTGGCGCGGGATCGGTCGGATCGCGAGGAGAACGTACGACTACTTCCTCTACGTTGTGATCGCTTCCGCTTCGGGTCTACAAGGGTATGTAGACAACACTCTCCCCTCTCGTTGCTATACATCACCATGATCTTGAGTGTGCGTAGGAAAATTTTTGAAATTACTACGTTCCCCAACAGACAGCATGTCATGTCCTAAACCGAGTTCCCACAAAGAACAAAGAGATAACTCCATTTGAGGAATAGGAGAAGAAAAGGTTAAAACTCTCTTATCTACGAACCTGGGGTTGTTTGGCAAAAGTCAATGTGCCAATTCCAAAGAAGCAGAAGCTGGGACCAAAAACTGTTGTTTGTGTTTTCCTGGGATATGCTTTCATAGCAATGGTTATAGATTCTTGGTTGTAAAATCTGAGGTACCTGACATGCATGTCGGTACGATCATGGAGTCGAATGATGCGACTTTCTTTGAAGATATCTTTCCCACGAAGGATATGGCTACCTCATCTAATCAGGAGATGCCTAGTTCATCGAATCAGGAACCAGTTACAATTACTAAACCTGCCATATCGATGGAACACTTTGAAAGTCCTGTGGAGGAGTGAAGGAAATATGCCCTAGAGGCAATAATAAAGTTATTATTTATTTCCTTATTTCATGATAAATGTTTATCATTCATGCTAGAATTGTATTAACCGGAAACATGATACATGTGTGAATGCATAGACAAACAATATGTCACTAGTGTGCCTCTACTAGACTAGCTTGTTAATCAAAGATGGTTATGTTTCCTAACCATGAACAAAGAGTTGTTATTTGATTAACAAGGTCACATCATTAGTAGAATGATCTGATTGACATGACCCATTCCATTAGCTTAGCACACGATCGTTTAGTATGTTGCTCTGCTTTTATCCATGACTTATACATGTTCCTATAACTATGAGATTATGCAACTCCGTTTACGGAGGAACACTTTGGTGCTACCAAGCGTCACAACGTAATCGGGTGATTATAAAGGAGTACTACAGGTGTCTCCAAAGGCAAATGTTGGGTTGGTGTATTTGAGATTAGGTTTTGTCACTCCGATTGTCGGAGAGGTATCTCTGGGCCCTCTCGGTAATACACATCATGAAGCCTTGCAAGCATTACAACTAATGAGTTAGCTGTGAGATGATGTATTACGGACGAGTAAAGAGACTTGCGTAAGCGAGATTGAACTAGGTATTGGATACCGACGATCGAATCTCGGGCAAGTAACATACCGATGACAAAGGAACAACGTATGTTGTTATGCGGTCGACCGATAAAGATCTTCGTAGAATATGTAGGAACCAATATGGGCATCCAGGTCCCGCTATTGGTTATTGACCGGAGACATGTCTCGGTCATGTCTACATTGTTCTCGAACCGTAGGGTCCGCACGCTTAAGGTTTCGATGATGGTTATATTATGAGTTTATGTATTTTGATGTACCGAAGAAGTTGAGTCCGGATGTGATCACGGACATGACGAGGAGTCTCGAAATGGTCGAGACATAAAGATTGATATATTGGAAGCCTATATTTGGAGTTCGAATGGTTCGGGTGAAATCGGGATTTTCTGGAACACCGGGGTTCGGAACCTCCCGGAGGCTATTGGGCCTTAGTGGGCCACGAGGGAGAAGAGGAAGGGCCGGCCGGGGGCAGGCCGCGCGCCTCCCCTAGTCCGAATAGGACAAGGAGAGGGGCGCCCCTTCCCTCTTCCCCTCCCCAATCCTACTCCAACTAGGAAAGGGGGGAGTCCTACTCCCGGTGGGAGTAGGACTCCTCCGGCGCGCCTCCTCCTAGGCCGGCCGCACCCCCCCTTGATCCTTTATATACGGGGGCAGGGGGGCACCCTAGGACACACAAGTTTGATCTACGGATCGTTCCTTAGCCGTGTCGGTGCCCCCTCCACCATATTCCACCTCGGTCATATCGTCGCAAAGCTTAGGCGAAGCCTGCGCGATAGAACATCAAGATCGCCACCACGCCGTCAGGTCTTGTGAAACTCTCCTCCCCGAAGCTCTCTTGGATTGGAGCCCGAGGAGCGCCATCGAGCTGTACGTGTGTCAAGAACTCGGGGCGCCGAGTAACGGCGCCGGATCGGTCGGATCGCGAGGAGAACGTCGACTACTTCCTCTACGTTGTGATCGCTTCGCTTCGGTCTCACGAGGGTACGAGACAACACTCTCTCCTCTCGTTGCTATACATCACCATGATCTTGCGTGTGCGTAGGAAATTTTTGAAATTACTACGTTCCCCAACAAAGTGGTATCGAGCCTAGGTTTTTATGGTTTGATGTTTTGCACGAGTAGAACACAAGTGAGTTGTGGGCGATACAAGTCATACTACCTACCAAGCATGTCATACTTTGGTTCAGCGGTATTGTGAGATGAAGCGGCCCGGACCGACATTACGCCAGACGCTTACGCGAGACTGGTTTCACCGCCACGAGCACTCGTTGCTTAAAGGTGATTGGTGGGTGTCTGTCTCTCTCACTTTAGTTGAACCGAGTGTGGCTACGCCGGTCCTTGAGAAGGTTAAACGGAGTCTATTTGACGAAGTATCGTTGTGGTTTTGATGCGTAGGTGAGATTGGTTCTCGCTTAAGCCCGTAGCAGCCACGTAAAATTTGCAACAACAAAGTAGAGGACGTCTAACTTGTTTTTGCAGGGCATGTTGTGATGTGATATGGTCAAGACGTGATGCTATATTTTATTGTATGAGATGATCATGTTTTGTAACGAAGTTATCGGCAATGGCAGAGCCATATGGTTGTCGCTTTATTGTATGAAATGCAATTGCCTCGTAATGCTTTACTTTATCACTAAGCGGTAGCGATAGTCGAGAAGCATAAGATTGGCGAGGCGACAACGATGCTACGATGGAGATCAAGGTGTCGTGCGGTGGCGATGGTGATCATGATGGTGCTTGAGATGGAGATCACGAAGCACAAGGCGATGATGACCATATCATATCACTTATATTGATTTGCATGTGATGTTTATCTTTTATGCATCTTATCTTGCTTTGATTGACGGTACCATTATAAGATGATCTCTCACTAAATTATCAAGAAGTGTTCTCCCGAGTATGCACCGTTGCCAAAGTTCGTCGTGCCCGGACACCACGTGATGATCGGGTGTGATAAGCTCTCGTCCATCTACAACGGGTGCAAGCCAGTTTTGCACACGCAGAATACTCGGGTTATACTTGACGAGCCTAGCATATGCGAGATATGGCCTCGGAACACGGAGACCGAAAGGTCGGCGTGAATCATATAGTAGATATGATCAACATAGGATGTTCACCATTGAAAACTACTCCATTTCACGTGATGATCGGTTATGGTTTAGTTGATTTGGATCACGTGATCACTTAGATGACTAGAGGATGTCTGTCTAAGTGGGAGTTCTTAAGTAATATGATTAATTGAACTTAAATTTATCATGAACTTAGTACCGATAGTATCTTGCTTGTCTATGTTTGATTGTAGATAGATGGCTCGTCTTTGTTGTTCCGTTGAATTTTAATGCGTTCCTTGAGAAAGCAAAGTTGAAAGATGATGGTAGCAACTACACGGACTAGGTCCGTAACTGAGGATTATCCTCATTGCTGCACAAAAGAGTTACGCCCTGGATGCACCGCTAGGTGCGAACTGCTTCTTGATGCAACCGACGACGTTAAGAACGTCTGGCGAGCAAAGTCGATGACTACTCTATAGTTCAGTGTGCCATGCTTTACGGCTTAGAACCGGGACTTCAACGACGTTTTGAGCGTCATGGAGCATATGAGATGTTCCAGAGTTGAAGTTGATATTCCACAGAATGCCCGGATTGAGAGATATGAAGTCTCCAATAAGTTCTATAGCTGCAAGATGGAGGAGAATAGTTACATCGGTGAGCACATACTCAAAATGTCGGGTATTACAATCACTTGACTCAAGCGGGAGTTAATCTTCCGGATGATTGTGTCATTGATGAATTCTTCAATCACGCCACCAAGCTACAAAGGCTTCGTGATGAACTATAATATGCAAGGGTTAGTAAAGACTATACCGAGCTCTTCGCAATGCTAAAGGCTGCGGAGGTAGAAATCAAGAAGGAGCATCAAGTGTTGATGGTCAATAAGACCACTAGTTTCAAGAAGAAAGGCAAAGGGAAGAAGAAGGGAACTTCAAGAAGAACAGCAAGCAAGTTGTTGCTCAGAGAAGAAACCCAAGTCGGCCCTAAACACTGAAACCGAGTGCTTCTACCGCAAGCGATCGTCCTTTGGAAGCGGAACTGCCCCAAGTATTTGGCGGATAAGAAGGATGGCAAGGTGAACAAAGGTATATGTGATATACATGTTATTGATGTGTACCTTACTAGAGCTCGCAGAGCACTGGTATTTGATCTTGGTTACATTGCTAATATTTGCAACTCGAAACAGGGACTACGGATTAAGCGAACACTGGCAAAGGACGAGGTGACGATGCGCGTGGGAAATGGTTCCAAAGTCGATGTGATCGCGGTCGGCACGCTTCGGGATTAGTTTTAGACCTAAATAATTGTTATTTGGTGCCTGCATTGAGCATGAACATTATATCTGGATCTTGTTTGATGCGAGACGGTTATTCATTTAAATCAGAGAATAATGGTTGTTCTATTTATATGAGTAATATCTTTTATGGTCATGCACCCTTGAAGAGTGGTCTATTTTTGATGAATCTCGATAGTAGTGATACACATATTCATAATGTTGAAACCAAAAGATGCAGAGTTGATAATGATAGTGCAACTTATTTGTGTACTTGCCGTTTAGGTCATATCGGTGTAAAGCGCATGAAGAAACTCCATCTTGATGGACTTTTGGAGTCACTTGATTATGAATCACTTGGCACTTATGAACCGTGCCTCATGGGCAAGATGACTAGAACCCCGTTCTCCGGTACTATGGAGAGAGCAACAGATTGTTGGAAATCATACATACAGATGTATGTGGTCCAATGAATATTGAGGCTCGTGGCGGATATCGTTATTTTCTCACCTTCACAGATGATTTAAGCAGATATGGATATATCTACTTAATGAAACATAAGTCTGAAACATTTGAAAAGTTCAAAGAATTTCAGAGTGAAGTAGAAAATCATCGTAATAAGAAAATAAAGTTTCTACAATCTGATCGTGGAGGTGAATATTTGAGTTACGAGTTTGGTCTACATTTGAAACAATGCGGAATAGTTTCGCAACTCACGCCACCTGGAACACCACAACGTAATGGTGTGTCCGAACGTCGTAATCGCACTTTACTAGATATGGTGCGATCTATGATGTCTCTTACAGATTTACCGCTATCATTTTGGGGTTATGCTCTAGAGACGGCCGCATTCACACTGAATAGAACACCGTCGAAATCCGTTGAGACGACACCTTATGAACTGTGGTTTAGCAAGAAACCAAAGTTGTCAATTCTTAAAGTTTGGGGATGCGATGCTTATGTGAAAAAGCTTCAACCTGATAAGCTCGAACCCAAATCGGAGAAATGTGTCTTCATAGGATACCCAAAGGAGACAGTTGGGTACACCTTCTATCACAGATCCGAAGGCAAGACATTTGTTGCTAAGAATGGATCCTTTCTAGAGAAGGAGTTTCTCTCGAAATAAGTGAGTGGGAGGAAAGTAGAACTTGATGAGGTAATTGTACCTTCTCCCTTACTTGAAAGTAGTTTGTCGCAGAAACCGGTTTCTGAGACATCTACACCAAGTAGTGAGGAAGTTGATGATGTTGATCATGAAACTTCAGATCAAGTTACTCTGAGAACCACGTAGATCAACCAGAGTAAGATCCGCACTGAGTGGATGCGGTAATCCTGTTCGGAAATCATGCTACTAGATCATGATGAACCCACGAACTATGAAGAAGCGATGGTGAGCCCAGATTCGCAAAATGGCTTGAGGCCATAAAATCGAGATGGGATCCATGTATGAAAACAAAGTATGGACTTTGGTTGACTTGCCCGAGGGTAGGCAAGCAATAGAAAACAAGTGGATCTTCAAGAAGAAGACCGACACGACGGTAATATTATCGTCTACAAAGCTTGACTTGTCGCAAAGGGTTTTCGACAAGTTCAAGGGGTTGACTACGATGAGACCTTCTCACCCGTAGCGATGCTTAAGTCTGTCCGAATCATGTTAGCAATTGCGCATTTTATGATTATGAAATTTGGCAAATGGATGTAAAGACTGCATTCTGAATGGATTTACGGAAGAAGAGTTGTATATGATGCAAACGAGAAGGTTTTATCGATCCAAAGGAGCTAACAAAGTATGCAAGCTCCAGCGATCCATTTATGGACTGGTGCAAGCATCTCGGAGTTGGAATAAGCGCTTTGATAGTGTGATCAAAGCATTTGGGTTCATCTGAGACTTTTGGAGAAGCTTTGTATTTACAAGAAAGTGAGTGGGAGCTCAGTAGCATTTACGATATTATATGTAGATGACATATTGCTAATCGGAAATGATATAGAATTCTCGTAAGCATAAAGGGATACTTGAATAAGAGTTTTTCAATGAAAGACCTCGGTGAAGCTGCTTACATATTGGGCATCAAAATCTATAGAGATAGATCAAGGCGCTTAATTGGACTTTCACAAAGCACATACCTTGACAAAATTTTGAAGAAGTTCAAAATGGATCAAGCAAAGAAAGGGTTCTTGCACGTGTTACAAGGTGTGAAGTTGAGTAAGACTCAATGCCCGACCACTGCAGAAGATAGAGAGAAAATGAAAGATGTTCCTATGCTTCAACCATAGGCTCTATCATGTATGCAATCTTGTGTACCGGACTGATGTGTGCCTTGCTATAAGTTTAGCAGGAGGTACCAAAGTAATCCGAGTGGATCATGGACAGCGGTCAAGAACATCTGAAATACCGAAAAGGACTAAGGATATGTTTCTCGTTTATGGAGGTGACAAAGAGCTCATAAAACGCAGTTACGTTGATGCAAGCTTTGACACGATCCGGACGATTCTAAATCGAGACCGGATCGTATTTACACTAAACGGAGGAGCTGTCGGTTGGTGCGTTCTAAACAAAGCGTCGTGGCGGGATCTACATGTGAAGCGGAGTACATAGCAGCTTCGAAGCAGCTAATGAAGGAGTCGGATGAAGGAGTTCATATCCGATCTAGGTGTCATACCTAGCGCATCGGGTCCAATGAAAATCTTCGTGACAATATGGAGCAATTGCCTTAGCAAAAGAATCCAGATTTCACAAGAGGACCAAGCACATCAAGAGACGCTTCAATTCCATCCGGATTTAGTCCGGTGGGAGACATAGAGATTTGCAAGATACATACGGATCTGAATGTAGCAGACCGTTGACTAAGCCTCTTCCACGAGCAAAACATGATCAACACCAAGACTCCATGGGTGTTAGAATCATTACTATATAATCTAGATTATTGACTCTAGTGCAAGTGGGAGGATCAAGGAAATATGCCCTAGAGGCAATAATAAAGTTATTATTTATTTCCTTATTTCATGATAAATGTTTATCATTCATGCTAGAATTGTATTAACCGGAAACATGATACATGTGTGAATGCATAGACAAACAATATGTCACTAGTATGCCTCTACTAGACTAGCTTGTTAATCAAAGATGGTTATGTTTCCTAACCATGAACAAAGAGTTGTTATTTGATTAACAAGGTCACATCATTAGTAGAATGATCTGATTGACATGACCCATTCCATTAGCTTAGCACACGATCGTTTAGTATGTTGCTACTACTTTTATCCATGACTTATACATGTTCCTATAACTATGAGATTATGCAACTCCCGTTTACCGGAGGAACACTTTGGTGCTACCAAACGTCACAACGAATCGGGTGATTATAAAGGAGTACTACAGGTGTCTCCAAAGGCAAATGTTGGGTTGGCGTATTTGAGATTAGGTTTTGTCACTCCGATTGTCGGAGAGGTATCTCTGGGCCCTCTCGGTAATACACATCACTGAAGCCTTGCAAGCATTACAACTAATGAGTTAGCTGTGAGATGATGTATTACGGAACGAGTAAAGAGACTTGCCGGTAATGAGATTGAACTAGGTATTGGATACCGACGATCGAATCTCGGGCAAGTAACATACCGATGACAAAGGGAACAACGTATGTTGTTATGCGGTCTGACCGATAAAGATCTTCGTAGAATATGTAGGAACCAATATGGGTATCCAGGTCCCGCTATTGGTTATTGACCGGAGACGTGTCTCGGTCATGTCTACATTGTTCTCGAACCGTAGGGTCCGCACGCTTAAGGTTTCGATGACGGTTATATTATGAGTTTATGTATTTTGATGTACCGAAGAAGTTGAGTCCGGATGTGATCACGGACATGACGAGGAGTCTTGAAATGGTCGAGACATAAAGATTGATATATTGGAAGCCTATATTTGGAGTTGGAATGGTTAGGGTGAAATCGGATTTTCTAGGAACACCGGGGTTACGGAACCCTCCGGAGGCTATTGGGCCTTAGTGGGCCACGAGGGAGAAGAGGAAGGGCGGGCGGGGCAGGCGCGCGCCTCCCCTAGTCCGAATAGGACAGGAGAGGCGGCGCCCCTTCCCTCTTCCCCTCCCCCAATCCTACTCCAACTAGGAAAGGGGGGAGTCCTACTCCCAGTGGGAGTAGGACTCCTCCGGCGCGCCTCCTCCTAGGCCGGCCGCACCCCCCCTTGCTCCTTTATATATGGGGGCAGGGGGGAACCCTAGAACACACAAGTTTGATCTACGGATCGTTCCTTAGCCGTGTGCGGTGCCCCCCTCCACCATATTCCACCTCGGTCATATCGTCGCAAAGCTTAGGCGAAGCCCTGCGCCGGTAGAACATCAAGATCGTCACCACGCCGTCGTCCGACGAAACTCTCCTCCCCAGCTCTCTTTGGATTGGAGCCGAGGAGCGTCATCGAGCTGTCGTGTGTCAAGAACTCGGGGCGCCGAGTAACGGCGCGGGATCGGTCGGATCGCGAGGAGAACGTCGACTACTTCCTCTACGTTGTGATCGCTTCGCTTCGGTCTACGAGGGTACGTAGACAACACTCTCCCCTCTCGTTGCTATACATCACCATGATCTTGTGTGTGCGTAGGAAATTTTTTGAAATTACTACGTTCCCCAACAAGGAGAACAATGAAGTTCCTACTAGGAGCAAGAGACAAAGGACTGCAAAGTCCTTTGGTGATGATTTTCTTGTGCATCTCATAGATGACACTCCCAGTTCTATTTCAGAGGCCTATGCATCTGAAGATGTTGACTACTCGAAGGAAGCAGTTCGTAGCGAGATGGATTCCATCTTGGCGAATGAAACTTGGGAGATAACTGATCGTCCTTATGGGTGCAAACCTATAGGATTCAAATGGGTATTCAAGAAGAAGATTAGGCCTGATGGTACTATTGAAAAGTACAAGGCTCGACTCGTGGCTAAGGGTTATACCGAAAAGGAAGGTGAAGACTTCTTTGATACTTATTTTGGAAATATGCCCTAGAGGCAATAATAAAATTGTTATTATTATATTTCCTTGTTCATGATAATTGTCTATTGTTCATGCTATAATTGTATTGACCGAAAACCGTAATACATGTGTGAATACATAGACCACAACATGTCCCTAGTGAGCCTCTAATTGACTAGCTCGTTGATCAACAGATAGTCATGGTTTCCCGACTATGGACATTGGATGTCATTGATAACGGGATCACATCATTTGGAGAATGATGTGATGGACAAGACCCAATCCTAAGCATAGCACAAGATCGTGTAGTTCATTTGCTAAAGCTTTTCTAATGTCAAGTATCATTTCCTTAGACCATGAGATTGTCTAACTCTCGGATACCATAGAAATGCTTTGGGTGTACCAAACTTCACAACGTAACTGGGTGGCTATAAAGGTGCACTACAGGTATCTCCGAAAGTGTCTGTTGGGTTGGCACGAATCGAGACTGGGATTTGTCACTCCGTATGACGGAGAGGTATCTCCGGGCCATCTCGGTAATGCATCATCATAATGAGCTCAATGTGACTAAGTAGTTGGTCACGGGATCATGCATTACGGAACGAGTAAAGTGACTTGCCGGCAACGAGATTGAATGAGGTATTGGGATACCGACGATTGAATCTCGGGCAAGTAACGTACCGATTGACAAAGGGAATTGTATACGGGATTGCTTGAATCCTTGACATCGTGGTTCATCTGATGAGATCATCGTGAAACATGTGGGAGCCAACAAGGGTATCCAGATCCTGCTGTTGGTTATTGGCCAGAGAGCTGTCTCGGTCATGTGTGCATGATTCCCGAACCCGTAGGATCTACACACTTAAGGTTCGGTGACGCTAGAGTTGTTATGGGAAATAGTATGTGGTTATCGAATGTTGTTCGGAGTCCCGGATAAGATCCCGGACGTCACGAGGAGTTCCGGAATGGTCCGGAGGTGAAGATTTATGTATGGGAAGTCATCATACGGTCACCGGAAGTATTCGGGGGTTTGCCAGTATTGTACCGGGACCATCGAAGGGGTTCCGGTGGTCTACCGGGAGGGTCCACCTGCCCCGGAGGGCCCTATGGGCTGTATGTGGAAGGGAACCAGCCCTAAGTGGGCTGGGCACCATCCCCCCTAGGTCCCATGTGCCTAGGGTGGGGGAACCCAAAAGGGGGTGCCCCCCCTTGGCTTGGGGGGCAAGCCCCCTCCCCTTGGCCACTGCCCCCTCTAGATCTCATCTAGAGGGGCCGGTCCCCTTACCCCTTCACCCTATAAATAGAGGGGAGGAGGGAGGGCACCACCACATCCAAGGCGCAGCCCTCCCCCTCTCCAACACCTCTCCTCCTCCGTTTGAGCTTGGCGAAGCCCTGCCGGAGAACCGCTGCTCCATCACCACCACGCCGTCGTGCTCCTGCTGGAGTTGTCTTCCCCAACCTCTCCCTCCTCCTTGCTGGATCAGGGCGCGGGAGATGTCACCGGGCTGCACGTGTGTTGAACGCGGAGACGCCGTTGTTCGGTGCTAAGATCGGAATCGACCGCTATCTGAATCGCTACGTGTACGACTCCTCCAACTACGTTCTTGCAACACTTCCATTTCGCAATCTTCAAGGGTATGAAGATGCACTCCCCTCTCTCTCGTTGCTAGTCTCTCCATAGATTGATCCTGGTGATGCGTAGAATTGTTTTAATTTCGGCAACAATCCCCAACAACTTACTCACCTGTGGCTCGACTGACCACTATTCGAGTTCTACTTTCACTAGCTGCCTCACATGGTCTTCTCGTTCATCAAATGGATGTTAAGACTGCTTTCCTAAATGGAGAGTTGGAAGAGGAAATTTATATGGAACAACCAGATGGGTTTGTAATAGATGGTCGGGAAAGGAAAGTGTGCAAGTTGCTGAAGTCTTTGTATGGATTCAAGCAAGCACCCAAACAGTGGCATGAGAAGTTTGAAAGAACTTTAACAGCTGTAGGCTTTGTTGTGAAAGAAGCTGACAAATGTGTGTACTATCGCCATGGTGGGGGCAAGGGAGTAATCCTTTGCTTATACATTGATGACATACTTATTTTCGGAACAAATCTGAAGGTTATTAAGGAGGTCAAGGATTTCCTATCTCATTGCTTTGAGATGAAGGATTTAGGAGTGGCTGATGTCATTCTGAACATCAAGTTGTTGAGAGACGATGATGGTAGGATTACCTTGTTTCAATCCTACTATGTGGAAAAGATCTTGAGTTGCTTTGGCTAAAGTGACTGCAAGCCCTCTCCAACACCATGTAATGCTAGTGTGTTGCTTCGAAAGAATCGAAGAATTGCTAGAGACCAATTGAAATATTCTCAGATTATTGGATCGCTCATGTATTTAACCAGTGCTACAAGACCTGACATCTCTTTTGCTGTTAGCAAACTGAGTCGGTTTGTCTCAAAACCAGGAGATGTGCATTGGAAAGCTCTAGAGAGAGTTTTGCGTTATTTGAAAGGCACTGCGAATTATGGAATTCACTACACTGGGCACCCAAAGGTGCTTGAAAGGTATAGTGACTCAAACTGGATCTCAGATGCTGATGAGATAAAGTCCACGAGCGGATATGTATTCACTCATGGAGGTGGCGTTGTTTCTTGGATGTCTTGCAAGCAGACCATCTTAACGTGGTCAAAAATGGAAGCAGAACTCACAGCACTAGATACAACTACGGTCGAAGCAGATTGGCTTTGCCGGCTCTTGGATGACTTGCTGGTTGTTGAGAAACCTGTACCAGGTATCCTTATGAATTGCGACAATTAAACTGTGATCACGAAAGTGAGCAGCTCAAAGGATAACATGAAGTCATCAAGACACGTTCAGAGAAGGTTAAAGCTTGTCAGAAAAATGAGAAACTCCGGAGTTATTGCATTGAATTATATCCAAACATCTAAAAATCTGGCAGATCCTTTTACTAAGGGTCTATCATGTCATGTGATAGATAATGCATCGAGGGAGATGGGTATGAGACCCAAAATATGAGTTGTTCACAGTGGTAACCTATTCTTTGTGATCGGAGGTCCCGTGAATTAGATGTGGAAGACAAGCTGTTGGTCAACTGGGAGGAGAGTACCCTTATTATTAAAAAATACCAGCAATACTCTCCTAAATCTGCATGGCAGGTTGATGTATATCTTAATGTGTTCTAAGAGGCTCATTGGAGCAGAGATGTTGTCCTGCAGAACATCTTTTGAAGAACGCACCTGTATGAGTCTGATTGTTAAACGTCGCAATCTATGAGAGTAGGGTTCTCTCTAGTAAACTCATGAAAGGTCTCGGAGTATGACGCATAAGCTCCACTCGCGGGGAAGACCCACGGTAGCCACGTATCGGTCAAGGCTTTGTGTGAAGCTAGATTCGCAAAAAACTTGCAGTTCAAAGCCAAGTCCACTGTTCAAGTTGCTTACTAGTGTAGCATAGAGTTCTAGGTGGAAGTTCAACTTAACAGTCTCCACTGCAGTACCGATATATAAAACAATGTTTTGGAACCAAAGGCAAATTTTGTGTGCCTCTGGGATCTGGTGGGGGATTGCTGGAATTTTTGTCTATTTGGGCCTAGTCCAATAGCACTTTCAGAAATTCCTAATAAATCCTAGAGGTCCACGCAGCCCATTCGTGCAAGGGAAGAGGTGGAACTAAAGTTTAGTCCCACATTGCTAGTTTAGAGGGAGTTGGACCTCTTTATAAGGGAGGTTCTTTCCCCACTTGTATGAGCGTGAGAACAAGAGGGACATCCACGTGCACTCCTCCTCTGCCACCCGCCTCACCACGCCATGCCTCGTCACGACGCGCCGCACCGCGGGTTGCGGGAATGAGCCGAGCCGATGTCAAAAATTTTGCCACGCACTACGGGTATACGAAAGGTCATTCGGGAGCTGAAAAGTTTTTGTTGTAGTGGATATTGAATTTGAACGCTGCTGCCTGTTTGTTTCGTCTCCCTTGTTCCCTTCAGCTCCCGGCGCAGCCTCTTGCCTCCTTCTCTTGCGCCTATAAAAGGGAGGTCGCTCCTCTCAGAGAGACACACCAGAACTCATTCTTCCTCTCGCCACCGGTTCTTGAACACTGCGCTGCTGCTATGATCTTCCTCATCCCGGCTTGTGGCGTGCACCGCAGGTCGGGACAGTAGGCCTCCGAAACCGCACCTCTTTGAGTCCTGTACGGGAGAAGGGTGATAAGGTTTTTGGGGAGCGCTCTCTGCGACATCGACTTCTTCGTCACGGACGCCCAGACTCCGATGACTACTTCCCCAACGACGACTACTTCCCCGATGTCGACAACCTCCTTGACGACATGGCTACCAAGGACACCGACCCCAAGTCCAAGGCTCTTTATGCTGCTGCTTTGTCCAGCACGTGTTCTTGTTTTTCTGTTAGAGGTTTACGCCACAGTTCCTTGTTCGATCTTTGCCCTAGACATGATAGGTTCTACTTATATATATATATATATATATATATATATATATATATATATATATATATATATATATATATATATATATATGCAACTTGGTCTATTGTCTGCTCCAGAGATGTTCAGTTCTAGTTTATATTTGCAGATGTTATTTACCTTCTCTCTGTCAGATCGCATGACTTGCTTTATCTCTGCTATTTTAGTCATGCTTTACCTAATATTTCCATTAATAAAATCATATGGTAAATCACTCATATTTCCAACAATCCAAAAACCTTATTATAGGCAATTTACCCCAAGTGTTTTTGTTGCTTCCATGAGACCTCCTATGTTTGAGGGTATCCACTATAAGAGGTGGCGCGTGAGAGCAGTCTTATGGTTTCAAACTATCAGTTGCTATGACGCCACTCTTGGCAAACCTGAAGGAGAGCAAGATGCTCAACAGGCACAAGCTTTTCAGAAAATGGATACCCTGTTTAAGGCTGCTCTCTTGAGTGTTCTTGGTGAGAACATAGTTGATGCTTATGCATCAATTCATAATGGAAAAGATATGTGGGACGCACTCGAGGCCAAGTTTGGGGTCTCGGATGCTGGCACTGAGCTGTACATCATGGAGCAATTCTATGACTACAAGACGACTGAAGAGCGCTCCGTGGTTGAGCAAGCTCATGAGATATAGTCATTTGCTAGAGAACTTCAGCACTTCAATTGTATCCTACCGGAAAAGTTTATTGCCGTAGGTATCATCACTAAGCTTCCTCCCACGTGGAGGAACTTTGCTACCTCACTGAAGCATAAGAGGCAGGAGTCTTTCGTTCCGGATCTCATTGGTACTCTTGATGTGGAAGAAAAGGCGAGGGCAAAGGACAACCATGCTTGAGGTATTGAGGGAGGTTCTAGTGCCAATCTGGTACAGAAGAAGAACTTCCAGCCCCACAAGTTCAAGAACAAGGGCAAGTTTGATGGTAAAGCAAAGTTTGATGGGAAGAACAAGGCTATGCAGCACACGAACTTCAAGAAGAAGAATGACAAGAAGAAAGGTGTTTGTCATGTGTGTGGGGATCCTGATCATTGGGCTCCTAGTTGCCCTAATCGCTATGGCAATCATCATCCTGGGAAAGGCGGCAAGACCGCTAATGTTGTCATTGGGGACACTGACATGAAGGATGCTGGGTATGGTATATTTCCCACTATTCTTTCAGTATGTCGTTCTCCTGATTGGTTGATTGACACGGGTGCTAATGTGCATGTATGCGGTGATATTTCCATGTTTTCGTCTTATCAGACCGCATGGACTTCAACCATGCTGATGGGCAATAGTTCAAGTGCTTATTTTCGTGGTGTTGGCACGGCTGATCGTGCGGCTGAAGAACGTGCATTATGTCCCCTCCGTCAATAAAAATCTTGTTAGCGGACCTCTTATGTGTAGAGATAGCTACAAGCTTCTCATTGAGTCTAATAAATTTGTAATATCCAAGTATGGATCCGTTGTCGGTAAATGCTACGAGTCAGGAGGCCTATTTTGTTTAACCTTGTCAGATGTTTGCAATAAAGTTGTTAATCATGTTGGCAATAATAGTGAATCAAATGTGTGGCATTCACGTCTTTGTCATGTTAACTTTGGTTGCATGACGTGGTTAGCAAAGTTGAACTTAATCCCTAGTTTCACCAATGTCAAGGGATCTAAGTGTCAAGTGCGTGTGCAAGCTAAGCAACCTCGTAAGTCTCATGTGGCTGCGGAAACGAGAAATCTTGCACCACTAGAACTCATACATTTAGATCTATGTGAAATGAATGGTGTTTTGACAAAAGGTGGAAATAAGTATTTATGACATTAATTGATGACTCCACTAGATACTGTCATGTGTATCTTCTGAAATCTAAGGATGAAGCTTTGAAGTATTTCAAGATCTGTAAAGCTGAAGCGGAAAATCAACTTGATCGAAAGATCAAGAGGCTTAGGTCCGATTGTGGTGGAGAGTATTTCTCAAATGAATTTGATTCCTTTTGTGCGGAACATGGTATAATCCATGGGAGGACGCCTCCCTATTCACCTCAGTCAAATGGGGTGGCCGAAAGAAAGAACCGTACTCTAATTGATTTGGTTAACGCCATGTTAGACACATCGGGTCTCTCCAAGGCATGGTGGGGGGAGGCGATATTGACAGCATGTCATGTCCTAAGCCGAGTTCCCACAAAGAACAAAGAGATAACTCCATTTGAGGAATAGGAGAAGAAAAGGTTAAAACTCTCTTATCTACGAACTTGGGGATGTTTGGCAAAAGTCAATGTGCCAATTCCAAAGAAGCGGAAGCTAGGACCAAACACTATGGATTGTGTTTTCCTGGGATATGCTTTTCATAGCATTGGTTATAGATTCTTTGTTGTAAAATCTGAGGTACCTGACATGCATGTCGGTACGATCATGGAGTCGAATGATGCGACTTTCTTTGAAGATATCTTTCCCATGAAGGATATGGCTACCTCATCTAATCAGGAGATGCCTAGTTCATCGAATCAGAACCGATTACAATTCTTGAACCTGCCATTTCGATGGAACACTTTGAAAGTCCTGTGGAGGAGAACAATGAAGTTCCTACTAGGAGCAAGAGACAGAGGACTGCAAAGTCCTTTGGTGATGATTTTCTTGTGTATCTCATAGATGACACTCCCAATTCTATTTCAGAGGCCTATGCATCTGAAGAAGCTCACTACTGGAAGGAAGCACTTCGTAGCGAGATGGATTCCATCTTGGCGAATGAAACTTGGGAGATAACCGATCGTCCTTATGGGTGCAAACCTATAGGATGCAAATGGCTATTCAAGAAGAAGATTAGGCCTGATGGTACTATTGAAAAGTACAAGGCTCGGCTCGTGGCTAAGGGTTATACCCAAAAGGAAGGTGAAGACTTCTTTGATACTTATGTTGGAAATATACCCTAAAGGCAATAATAAAATGGTTATTATTATATTTCCTTGTTCATGATAATTGTCTATTGTTCATGCTATAATTGTATTGACCGAAAACCGTAATACATGTGTGAATACATAGACCTCAACATGTCCCTAGTGAGCCTCTAGTTGACTAGCTCGTTGATCAACAGGTGGTCATGGTTTCCTGACTATGGACATTGGATGTCATTGATAACGGGATCACATCATTAGGAGAATGATGTGATGGACAAGACACAATCCTAAGCATAGCACAAGATCGTGTAGTTCATTTGCTAAAGCTTTTCTAATGTCAAGTATCATTTCCTTAGACCATGAGATTGTATAACTGTTGGATACCGTAGGAATGCTTTGGGTGTACCAAATGTCACAATGTAACTGGGTGGCTATAAAGGTGCACTATAGGTATCTCCGAAAGTGTCTGCTGGGTTGGCACGAATCGAGACTGGGATTTGTCACTTCGTATGACAGAGAGGTATCTCTGGGCCCTCTCGGTAATGCATCATCATAATGAGCTCAATGTGACTAAGTAGTTGGTCATGGGATGATGCATTACGGAATGTGTAAAGTGACTTGTCGGTAACGAGATTGAACAAGGTATTGGGATACCGACGATCGAATCTCGGGCAAGTAACGTACCGACTGACAAAGGGAATTGTATACGGGATTGCTTGAATCCTTGACATCGTGGTTCATCCGATGAAATCATCGTGGAACATGTGGGAGCCAACAAGGGTATCCAGATCCCGCTGTTGGTTATTGGCCAGAGAGCTGTCTCGGTCTTGTCTGCATGATTCCCGAACCCGTAGGGTCTACACACTTCAGGTTCGGTGACGCTAGACTTGTTATGGGAAATAGTATGTGGTTACCGAATGTTGTTAGGAGTCCCGGATAAGATCCCGGACGTCAGGAGGAGTTCTGGAATGGTCCGGAGGTGAAGATTTATGTATGGGAAGTCATCATACGGTCACCGGAAGTATTCGGGGGTTTGCCGGTATTGTGCCGGGATCACATCCAAGGCGCAGCCCTCCCCCTCTCCAACACATCTCCTCCTCCATTTGAGCTTGGCGAAGCCCTGCCAGAGAACCGCTGCTCCACCACCACCATGCCGTCGTGCTGCTGCTGGACTTGTCTTCCCCAACCTCTCCCTCCTCCTTGCTGGATCAAGGCGCAGGAGACGTCACGGGGCTGCACATGTGTTGAATGCGGAGGCGCCGTTATTCGGCGCTAAGATCGGAATCGACTGTGATCTGAATCGCTACGTGTACGACTCCTCCAACTGCGTTCTTGCAGCGCTTCCGTTTCGCGATCTTTAAGGGTATGAAGATGCACGCCCCTCTCCCTCGTTGCTAGTCTCTCCATAGATTGATCCTGGTGATGCATAGAATTTTTTTAACTTCTGCAACGATCCCCAACAGTGGCATCATGAGGTAGATCTATGCGTAGTTTCTATGCACGAGTAGAACACAAGTTGTTGTGGGCGTTGATTTTGTCAATTTACTCGTCGTTACTATTCTTATCATGATTTGGCGACATCGTGGGATGAAGCGGCCCAGACCGACCTTACACGTATGGTTACGTGAGACAGGTTCCACCGACTGACATGCACTAATTGCATAAGGTGGCTAGCGGATGTCGGTCTCTCCCACTTTAATTGGATAAGATTCGATGAAAAGGGTTCTTATGAAGGGTAAATATCAATTGGCATATCACGTTGTGGTTTTGGCGTAGGTAAGAAACGTTCTTGCTAGAAACCTAAAACAGCCACGTAAAAACTTGCAACAACAATTAGAGGACGTCTAACTTGTTTTTGCATCATATGCCCTGTGATGTGATATGGCCAAAAGGATGTGATGAATGATATATATGTGATGTATGAGATTTATCATGTTCTTGTAATAGGAATCATGACTTGGATGTCGATGAGTATGACAACCGGCAGGAGCCATAGGAGTTGTCTTAATTTATTGTATGACCCGCGTGTCATTGAATAACGCCATGTAATTACTTTACTTTATTGCTAAACCGTTAGCCATAGTAGTAAAAGTAATAGTTGGCGAGACAACTTCATGAAGACACGATGATGGAGATCATGGTGTCATGCCGGTGACGATGATGATCATGGCGCCCCGAAGATGGAGATCAAAAGGAGCAAAATGATATTGGCCATATCATGTCACTATTTGATTGCATGTGATGTTTATCATGTTGATACATCTTATTTGCTTAGAATGACGGTAGCATAAATAAGATGATCCCTCATAAAATTTCAAGAAAGTGTTCCCCCTAACTGTGCACCCTTGCGAAAGTTCGTTGTTTCGAAGCACCATGTGATGATCGGGTGTGATATATTCTAACATTCGCATACAACGGGTGTAAGCCAGATTTACACATGCAAAACACTTAGGTTGACTTGACGAGCCTAGCATGTACAGACATGGCCTCGGAACACAAGAGACATAAAGGCCAAACATGAGTCGTATAGCAGATACGATCAACATGAAGATGTTCACCGATGATGACTAGTCCGTCTCACGTGATGATCGGACACGGCCTAGTTGACTCGGATCATGTATCACTTAGATGACGAGAGGGATGTCTATCTAAGTGGGAGTTCATTAAGTAATTTGATTATATGAACTTAATTATCATGAACTTAGTCTAAAATCTTTGCAATATGTCTTGTAGATCAAATGGCCCACGCTAATGTTGCCCTCAAATTCAACGCGTTCCTAGAGAAAACCAAGCTAAAAGACGATGGTAGCAACTATACGGACCGGGTCCGGAACTTGAGGATCATCCTCATAGCTGCCAAGAAAGCATATGTCCTAGAAGCACCGCTAGGTGAAGCACCCGTTTTCCCAGCAACTCAAGACATTATGAACGCCTGGCAATCGCGTAGTGATGATTACTCCCTGGTTCGGTCGGCATGCTTTCTGACTTAGAACCGGGGCTCCAAAAGCATTTTGAGCAGCACGGAGCATATGAGATGTTCCAAGAGCTGAAAATGGTTTTCCAAGCTCATGCCCGGGTCGAGAGATATGAAGTCTCCGACAAGTTCTAAGTTGTAAGATGGAGGAGAATAGTTCTGTCAGCGACCACATACTCAAAATGGCTGGGTTGCACAACCGCTTGTCTCAGCTGGGAGTTAATCTCCCGGATGATGCGGTCATTGACAGAATCCTTCAGTCGCTTCCACCTAGCTACAAGAGCTTTATGATGAATTTCAATATGCAAGGGATGGAGAAAACCATTCCTAAGGTATATTCAATGATAAAATCAGCGGAGGTGGAGATCAAAAAAGGAACATCAAGTGTTGATGGTCAATAAAACCACTAGTTTCAATAAAGGCAAGGGTAAGAAGAACTTCAAGAAGGACGGCAAGGGAGTTGCCGCGCCCGGTAAGTCAGTTGCCGGGAAGAAGCCAAAGCATGGACCCAAACCTGAGACTAAGTGCTTTTATTGCAAGGGAAACAATCACCGGAAGCGGAACTGCCCCAAGTAGTTACCGGACAAGAAGGCCGGCAACACCAAAGGTATATGTGATATACATGTTATTGATGTGTACCTTACCAGTACTCGTAGTAGCTCCTGGGTATTTAATACCGGTGCGGTTGCTCATATTTGTAACTCAAAACAGGAGCTGCGGAATAAGCAGAGACTGGCGAAGGACGAGGTGACGATACGCGTCGGGAATGGTTCCAAGGTCGATGTGATCGCCGTCGGCACCCTATCTCTACATTTACCTACGAGATTAGTTTTAAACCTTAATAATTGTTATTTAGTGCCAGCTTTGAGCATGAACATTGTATCTGGATCTCGTTTAATGCGAGATGGCTACTCATTTAAATCCGAGAATAATGGTTGTTATATTTATATGAGAGATATGTTTTATGGTTATTATCGGTGGGAAACAACACCTATGGGATCACTGGAATCCCTTCTACGGTTGCGGGGCGTGGGGATCGTGGGAAGAGCGGGACTAGTAGACAACACAAAGGGGATTTACCTAGGTTCGGGCCGCAAAGATGCGTAAAACCCTACAATCCTGCTTTGGTGGATGTATTTAGTGTTCTTGAGCTCTCGAACTAGCTCTAGGTGATGCGAGGTTCGAAAGATCCGAATCCCTCTCCCCTGCGCCATGGGCCTCCTTTTATAGGCGAAAGGGGTTGCCACAGTGGCACACAGGAGGTGGAAAGTGCTACAGCGTCGCGAGCTTATCGCTGGTATTAAAGGACAAAGCGCATTTAATGTGAGGCTTAGGTGTCCCTTTGCTTTATCAGGAACGGGGGCGAGGCCCGTCCCGTCCGTCGCTGTTCCAACTCGCTTCGACACGCGCCTTGGCCAGCGATGCATGCGGTGCCATGTAGGCAGGCATGCAGCTGAGGTGGCGCGGTGGTGGAGCCTCCACGAAGGGCTGCATGTTGCCACACAGGTGCCTGCCCAGCTGGTTGGGTCGGCAGCTGCATGTGAACGGCGGCGAAGACTTGGCTGGCGCGGGCCTGGCGGTTGCCCTGCCGATGTGCTTGGCGAGGGTCTTGCCAGGTGGCCCGGCAATGGTCTTGCCGTGGCGCACTGGCTTCCCCGGCAAGGATTTTGCCGGGGGTCTTGTGGGTTTCTTCGGTGAGGATGGTTGCCTCCCTATCCTCATTTGATCTTGTTCATCTTATGTCTTCACAAAGATCTGCATGCTACCACGGAGGTGCCTTGTCTGGCGTTTGGTGGGCTCAAGGGTGGCTAACTCAGCTGGTGTGGGCGAGCTGCCCCGGCAAGGGTCTTGCCGGGGCTGCTGAGGCTGCCCCGGCAAGGGTCCTTGCCGGGGAAACCTGCTTTGTCCATTCAATCTTTGTGGCCTTGGTCCTTGTCGTTGCCTTATTGGTCTTGTGGCTTCGGCTTCTCTCTGGCTTCCCTTTCCTGTCCTGTTATGCGTGGCTGTGGCGGGAGGCTCTGACTGCCCGTGCACAAGTAAAGGGGTCAAAAGAAAAGCCCCTACTTTTGTACACCGACAGGAGCCCCCGGGCCTGGGCCACACATAAGTGCAGCACGTTGTTGGGCCAGGCCCAGAACGATGCGCGGGCATTTGGGGCGGATTTTTACCGCGGCCACTGTTCCGTCCGCTGCGTTTCGCCACGACCCGCGTTGAACGCGCGACGTTGGGGTCGTGCGCACGCATGACGTGGGAGGCATGCGTGGGACAGCGCTCGCACGCATGCGTCACATCGCAGTTAATGGGAAAGGAGGTGGCCCGCGCCTTCCCCATAAAAAGGAATAACCGCGGGCGTGCTGCTCACTTTACCCCTCCCCTGCGCCTTCCTCCAATATCAGAACCGCCGCCCCCTTTCTTCCTTCTTCTCGAGCCTCCCTGCCTTCGCCCATCGCCACCGTGCTTCCGTCATCCTCTGCTTTTTCGCTTCCCGCAGCCGCCATGGCGCCTAAGTCCACCAAGAGCAAGGGAGCAGCGAAGGATGCCGGCGTGTCGGAGCAGCCAGAGAGCGAGCTGGTGGCACGGCGGGCGCAGTCCGCCTACTTCCCCTCGACGGTTGGCGTGCCCGAGCTTTGGGAGATGTTCAAGGATCTGTGGGGAGTGAAGACGGGGGGGAGAGAAGATGGGGCATCCAGCCATGCACGTCGTCCCCGCCAGCACCGGGCCTTTCCCACATCGGTATCCCTTCTTCGTCGACTATTTCTCTTGTGGGCTCTGTCCCCCCTTTTCTGATTTCTTCAAGGACATCATGCACACCTATGGCTTCCGCCTCTTGGATTTCACTCCGAATGCCGTGGCGTGCATGGCTCTCTTCGCACATCTCTATGAGGGCTTTGTCGGGGTGCACCCCAACACGATGCTCTTCCGCCACTACTTCTCCCCTCGAATCCAAAAAGAGGGCACCATTGCTGGCTGCGTCGCCTGGATCCCGAGGGCCAAGGGGGCGTACCCGGATGGCGCCACGAAGGAGAGGTGGGAAGAATGGTGGGGCCGGTGGTGCTGGATTGAGGAGAAAGACCCGCCAGCATTCTGCGAGGTTTGCCAGAAGCCGCCGGTCCGTGGCGGCGATTGGGGCGACGTCGACACCGACGACATGAAGCTCACGGTCGCCAGCACCAGGATTCTTCGGCTCACCCAGGCCGGGCTCACCCTCGAGATGATCGGGGCGGATTTCATCCGCCGCTGGATTGCCCCTCTGCATGACAAGGGGAGGCCAGCCTGGCTCTTCGTGAACGCCGCCGACATCATGAGGCTCCGTCCCGGCCTCGACAACAACCTGACGGTGCTGCGGCATGCCCATCTTTGCCAGCAAATCTTCCAGCTCGAGGTCGATGACGAGGGCGAGGTCAAGCGGTCCGGCAAGCTTGCCAGGGCTGCTGCGAAGGCCGGCAAGGTTGACAAGGAGCCCGTTTTCAAGCTGCCGGCGGGAGTGGTTCCGCTAAGCAACAACTCTCGCCGGAACGAGATCATCGCCATGATGCCGCTCTTCAACGCGCATGGCCTTGACCCGAACTGGGTTGAGCCGGACGGGCTCGTGGTGCAGGAGTTCTTCGACACCCTGCATGAGATATATGTCACCGACGAGCCGCGGCTTATCCAGGACACCTCTCCGGCGGAGCTCGATTATATTGTCGCCAGGGTGGAGGAGGAGAGGCTTGCCGAGGAGGAGGCAAAGCTCGTCAGGGAGGCCGACAGCGCCGGCGGCGTGGTGGGCAAGGCCGCGGCGAAGGCGGAGGAGGGGGAGCTCTCCCGGTGGGCAGCAGCCGCTGGGGAGGCCAGTGGCACCGACACCGGGGCTCCCATCGTCGAAGACGCCGCTGCCGTGTCCTCGTCGGAGGAGGGCGAGGAGGGGAGGACCGCGACCGCCGATCCCCCGATCACCGGAAAAAGGCGGGTCCTGCGGCGGGCCACCTCCGGCGAGCCGGTCCACCTTGACCGGGCCGTGCAGCTACGACAAGCCCAGGAAGCGCCCGTGCGCCAGACGAGGGCGGTGGCGATGAAGAAAACGGCAAAAGCCGTGGCGTCGAAGAAGAGGACATCTGCTTCTTCGTCATCCTAGCGCACCCGGACGCCACCACCTCCCCCCTCGCCGGCGAACGTTGGCGCAGGGTTTGCATTTGACTTCGGGCCTCTCAGCCCGGAGAGGAAGAGGAAAGCAGTAGAGGAGGAGGAAGAGAACGAAGAGTAAGCCTCTGCTTTCCTCCCTCCTTCCTTACACTCCCCCCGATGGCGTTGCTTACTTATCTTTATCTTGTAGGGATGTGGAGACGCTGGCCCAGAGGATAAAGAGGGCCAGGATTTTGGTGAGTGGCCAGCCCCCGGTAGGCACCTCCAGTACGCAACTAGTGGTGTCGAGCAGCCCAGACAGCGGCCCCCAGCCCAGCCCCCAACGTGAGTCCACCACCCACCCTCGATCAATGTGCAACGTGCGCGATGCTTCAGTGTTAACCATGTCGTGGATGCAGGAGAGGAGCAACACCAAGAGGAGCCACAGGGGGCTTCTCCGATCATGCCGCCTCCATCGACTACACCGCCCCAAGGGGCGTCCCCGGCAAGGATACCAAGCACCGAGGCCATGCACTCGGAGGAGGGGGAGGGGAACGCAGGCGCCGGTGGCTTTGCCTCGACGCTAGACCTTGGCGGAGAAGGGGCTTCCGCCTCTTGGCCCGGCATGGGTAAGCCACTCACACTCCACTTCTGCTTGCATTCTTCTTTTCCCCTTTCCCTTATTGACTTTCGATCTTGGCTCCGCCCTGTCTCTTTCATGGCGTTCAGACCTCTCCTCAGAGGACATTGACACCACCATCAAGGACGTCGCCGCGGACGCCGCGGTGGAGGCGGAGAAGATTGCTGCCGAGGAGAGCACCAGGGGCGCCACCGAGGATGCCGCCAAGGGCCCCGCCGAAGAGCCCGGCAAGGGGCCTGCCGACGGAGCCGGCATGGCCACTGCCGAGGAGGGGGCGTTTGATGACCTGCCCTCCTCCTGCGCTGCCTCTCGCTCCGGCAGGTACTTTCTACGGGATCACTGTAATCCCTTCTACGGTTGCGGGGCGCGGGGATCGTGAGAAGAGCGGGACTAGTAGACAACACAAAGGGGATTTACCCAGGTTTGGGCCGCAAAGACGCGTAAAACCCTACGATCCTGCTTTGGTGGATGTATTTAGTGTTCTTGAGCTCTCGAACTAGCTCTAGGTGCTGCGAGGTTCGAAAGAGCCGAATCCCTCTCCCGTGCTCCATGGGCCTCCTTTTATAGGCGAAAGGGGTTTACACAGTGGCACACAGGAGGTGGAAAGTGCTACAACGTCGCGAGCTTATCGCTGGTATTAGATGACAAAGCGCATTTAATGCAAGGCTTAGGTGTCCCTTTGCTTTATCGGGGACGGGGGCGAGGCCCGTCCCGTCCGTCGCAGCTCCTCCTCGCTTCGACACGCGCCTTGGCCAGTGATGCATGCGGTGCCATGTAGGCAAGCAGGCAGCTGAGGTGGCGCGGTGGTGGAGCCTCAACGAAGGGCTGCATGTTGCCACGCAGGTGTTTTCCCAGCTGGTTGGGTCGGCAGCAGCATGTGAATGGCAGCGAAGACTTGGCTGGCGCAGGCCTGGCGGTGGCCCTGCCGGTGCGCTTGGCGAGGGTCTTGCCGGGTGGCCCGGCAAGGGTCTTACCGTGGCGTGCTGGCTTCCCCGGCAAGGATTTTGCCAGGGGTCTTGTGGGTTTCTTCGGTGAGGATGGTTGCCTCCCTATCCTCGTTTGATCTTGTTCATCTTATGTCTTCACAAAGATCTGCACGCTACCACGGAGGTGCCTCCCAAGCCCTGCCCCAACGCGTTTGTCTGGCGTTTGGTGGGCTCAAGGGTGGCTCACTCAGCTGGTGTGGGCGAGCTGCCCCGGCAAGGGTCCTTGCCGGGGAAACCTGCTTCGTCCATTCGTTCTTTGTGGCCTTGGTCCTTGTCGTTGCCTTGTTGGTCTTGTGCCTTCGGCTTCTCTCCGGCTTCCCTTTCCTGCCTTGTTATGCATGGCCGTGGCGGGAGGCTTTGACTGCCCGTGCACAAGGGGTCAAAAGCAGAGCCCCTACTTTTATACACCGACAGTCATGCCCCGCTGGTCAATGGTTTATTCTTATTGAATCTTGAATGTGATGTTACACATATTCATAGTGTGAGTACCAAAAGATGTAAGGTTAATAATGATAGTCCCACATACTTGTGGCACTCCCGCCTTGGTCACATTGGTGTCAAACACATGAAGAAGCTCCATGCAGATGGACTTTTGGAGTCTCTTGATTATGAATCATTTGACACGTGTGAACCATGCCTCATGGGCAAAATGACCAAGACTCCGTTCTCCAAAACAATGGAGCGGGCAACCAACTTATTGGAAATCATACATACTAATGTGTGCGGTCCAATGAGCATTGAGGCTCGCAGTGGCTATCGTTATGTTCTCACCCTCACTGATGACTTAAGTAGATATGGGTATGTCTACTTAATGAAACACAAGTATGAGACCTTTGAAAAGTTCAAGGAATTTCAGAGTGAGGTGGAGAATCAACATGACAGAAAAATAAAGTTCTTACGATCAAATCGTGGGGGAGAATATTTAAGTCACGAGTTTGGTACACACTTAAGGAAATGTGGAATTGTTTCACAACTCACGCCGCCTGGAACATGTCAGTGTAACGGTGTGTCCGAACGTCGTAATCGCACTCTATTGGATATGGTGCAATCTATGATGTCTCTTACCGATTTGCCGTTATCATTTTGGGGATATGCTTTAGAGACAGCCACATTCACTTTAAATAGGCACTGTCTAAATCCGTTGAGACGACACCGTATGAATTATGGTTTGGGAAGAAACCTAAGCTGTCGTTTCTAACAATTTGGGGATGCGATGCTTATGTCAAGAAACTTCAACCTGAAAAGCTCGAACCCAAGTCGAAAAAATGCGTCTTCATAGGATAACCTAAGGAAACCATTGGGTATACCTTCTACCTCAGATCTGAAGGCAAGATCTTCGTTGCCAAGAACGGGTCCTTTCTGGAGAAAGAGTTTCTCTCGAAAGAAGTGAGTGGGAGGAAAGTAGAACTTGATGAAGTACTGCCTCTTGAACCGGAAAGTAGCCTAGCTCAGGAAGATGTTTCTGTGGTGCCTGCACCGACTAGAGAGGAAGTTAATGATGATGATCAAGGTACTTCAGATCAAGTTGCTACTGAACTTTGTAGGTCCATAAAGACACGTTCCACACCAGAATGGTATGGCAACCCTATCCTGGAAATCATGTTGTTAGACAATGGTGAACCTTCACACTATGGAGAAGCGATGGCGGGCCCAGATTCCAACAAATGGCTTGAAGCCATGCAATCCAAGATAGGATCCATGTATGAAATCAAAGTATGGACTTTGACAGACTTGCCCGATGATCGGCGAGCGATAGAAAATAAATGGATCTTTAAGAAGAAGACGGACGCGAATGGTAATGTTACCATCTATAAAGCTCGGCTTGTTGCTAAGGGTTAACGACAAGTTCAAGGGATTGACTATGATGAGACCTTCTCACCCGTAGCGAAGCTGAAGTCCGTCCGAATCATGTTAGCAATTGTCGCATTCTACGATTATGGGATATGGCAAATGGGCGTCAAAACGGCATTCCTTAACAGTTTCCTTAAGGAAGAATTGTATATGACGCAGCCGGAAGGTTTTGTCAATCCTGGGAATGCTAACAAGGTATGCAAGCTCTAGCGCTCCATCTATGGGCTGCTGCAAGCATCTCGGAGTTGGAACATTCGCTTTGATGAAATGATCAAAGCATTTGGGTTTATGCATACTTATGGAGAAGCCTGCGTTTACAAGAAAGTGAGTGGGAGCTCTGTAGCATTTCTCATATTATATGTGGATGACATACTATTGATGGGAAATGATATAGAACTTTTGGAAAGCATAAAGGCCTACATGAATAAGTGTTTTTCAATGAAGGACCTTGGAGAAGCTGCTTACATATTAGGCATCAAGATCTATAGAGATAGATCGGGACGCCTCATAGGTCTTTCACAAAGCACATACCTTGATAAGATATTGAAGAAGTTCAATATGGATCAGTCCAATAAGGGGTTCTTGCCTGTATTGCAAGGTGTGAAATTGAGCTCGGCTCAAAGCCCGACCACGACAGAAGATAGAGAAAAGATGAGTGTCATCCCCTAAGCCTCAGCCATTGGGTCTATTATGTATGTCATGTTGTCTACCCGACCTGATGTAAACCTTGCCGTAAGTTTGGTAGGGAGGTACCAAAGTAATCCCGGCATGGAACACCGGACAACGGTCAAGAATATCCTAAAGTACCTGGAAAGGACTAAGGATATATTTCTCGTTTATGGAGGTGACAAAGAGCTCGTCGTAAAGGGTTACATCGATGCTAGCTTCGACACAGATCTGGATGACTCCAAGCACAAACCGGATACGTGTATATTTTGAATGGTGGGGCAGTAAGCTAGTGCAGTTGCAAGCAAAGCGTCGTGGCGGGATCTACATGTGAAGCGGAGTACATGGCAACCTCGGAGGCAGCGCATGAAGCAATCTGGATGAAGGAGTTCATTACCGACCTAGGAGTTATTCCCAATGCATCGGGCCCAATGACTCTCTTCTATGACAACACTGGAGCTATTGCCATTGCAAACAAGCCCAGGTTTCACAAGAAGACCAGGCACATCAAGCGTCGCTTCAACTCCATTCATGAAAATGTTCAAGATGGAGACATAGATATTGGTAAAGTGCATACGGATCTGAATGTCGCAGATCCGTTGACTAAACCTCTTCCACGAGCAAAACATGATCAACACTAGAACTCTATGGGTGTTCGATTCATCACAATGTAACTTGATTATTGACTCTAGTGCAAGTGGGAGACTGTTGGAAATACGCCCTAGAGGCAATAATAAAATGGTTATTATTATATTTCCTTATTCATGATAATTGTCTCATGCTATAATTGTATTGACCGGAAACCGTAATACATGTATGAATACATAGACCACAACATGTCCGTAGTGAGCCTCTAGTTGACTAGCTCGTTGATCAACAAATGGTCATGGTTTCCTGACTATGGGCATTGGATGTCATTGATAACGAGATCACATCATTAGGAGAATGAGGTGATGGACAAGACCCAATCCTAAGCATAGCACAAGTTCGTGTAGTTCGTTGGCTCAAGCTTTTCTAATGTCAAGTATCATTTCCTTAGACCATGAGATTGTGTAACTCCCGGATACCGTAGGAATGCTTTGGGTGTACCAAACGTCACAACGTAACTGGGTGGCTATAAAGGTGCACTACAGGTATCTCCGAAAGTGTCTGTTGGGTTGGCATGAATCGAGACTGGGATTTGTCACTCCGTATGACGGAGAGGTATCTCTGGGCCCTCTGAGTAATGCATCATCATAATGAGCTCAATGTGACTAATCAGTTGGTCACGGGATCATGCATTACGGAACGAGTAAAGTGACTTGCCAGTAACGAGATTCAACGAGGTATTGGGATATCGACGATCGAATCTCGGGCAAGTAACGTACCGATTGACAAAGGGAATTGTATAAGGGATTGCTTGAATCCTTGACATCGTGGTTCATCCGATGAGATCATCATGGAACGTGTGGGAGCCAACAAGGGTATTCAGATCCCGCTGTTGGTTATTGGCCAGAGAGCTGTCTCAGTCATGTCTGCATGATTCCCGAACCTGTAGGGTCTACACACTTAAGGTTCGGTGACGCTAGAGTTGTTACGGGAAATATTATATGGTTACTGAACGTTGTTCAGAGTCCCGGATAAGATCCCGGACGTCACGAGGAGTTTTAGAATGGTCCGGAGGTGAAGATTTATGTACGGGAAGTAATCATACGGTCACCGGAAGTATTCGGGGGTTTGCCGGTATTGTACCGGGACCATCGAAGGGGTTCCAGTGGTCCACCGGGAGGGTCCACCTCCCCCGGAGGGCCCTATGGGCTGTATGTGGAAGGGAACCAGCCCCTAAGTGGGCTGGGCGCCATCCCCCATAGGGCCCATGCGCCTAGTGTTGGGGGGGGGACCCTAAAGGGGGCGCCCCCCTTGGCTTGGGGGGCAAGCCCCTCCCCTGGGCCGCCCCCCCCTCTAGATATCATCTAGAGGGGCCGGCCCCCTGCCCCCTTCACCCTATAGATAGAGGGGAGGAGGGAGGGCAGCCGCACCACATCCAAGGCGCAGCCCTACCCCTCTCCAACACCTCTCTTCCTCCGTTTGAGCTTGGCGAAGCCCTACCAGAGAATCGCTGCTCCACCACCACCACGCCGTTGTGCTGCTGCTGGAGTTGTCTTCTCCAACCTCTCCCTCCTCCTTGCTGGATTAAGGCATGGGAGACGTCACCGGGCTGCACGTGTGTTGAACGCGGAGGCGTCGTTGTTCGGTGCTAAGATCGGAATCAACTGTGATCTGAATTGCTACGTGTACGACTCCTCCAACCGTGTTCTTGCAACGCTTCCGTTTCACGATCTTCAAGGGTATGAAGATGCACTCCACTCTCTCTCGTTGCTAGTCTCTCCATGGATTGATCCTGGTGATGCATAGAATTTTTTTAATTTCTGCAATGATCCCCAACAACTTACTTACCTGTGGCTCAACTGACCACTATTCGAGTTCTACTTGCACTAGCTGCCTCACATGGTCTTCTCGTTCATCAAATGGATGTTAAGACTGCTTTCCTAAATGGAGAGTTGGACGAGGAAATTTATATGGAACAACCAGATGGGTTTGTAATAGATGGTCAGGAAAGGAAAGTGTGCAAGTTGCTGAAGTCTTTGTATGGACTCAAGCAAGAACCCAAACAGTGGCATGAGAAGTTTGAAAGAACTTTAACAGCTGCAGGCTTTGTTGTGAACGAAGCTGACAAATGTGTGTACTATCGCCATGGTGGGGGCGAGTGAGTTATCCTTTGCTTATACATTGATGACATACTGATTTTTGGAACAAATCTGAAGGTTATTAAGGAGGTCAAGGATTTCCTATATCGTTGCTTTGAGATGAAGGATTTAGGAGTGGCTGATGTCATTGTGAACATCAAGTTGTTGAGAGACGATTATGGTGGGATTATCTTGCTTCAATCCCACTGTGTGGAAAAGATCTTGAGTCGCTTTTGCTACAGTGACTGCAAGCCCTCTCCAACACCATATGATGCTAGTGTGTTGCTTCGAAAGAATCGAAGAATTGCTAGATACCAATCGAAATATTCTCAGATTATTGGCTCGCTCATGTATTTAACAAATGCTACAAGACCTGACATCACTTTTGCTGTTAGCAAACTGAGCCGGTTTGTCTCAAAACTTGGATATGTGCATTGGAAAGCTCTAGAGATAATTTTGCATTACTTGAAAGGCACTGTGAATTATGGAATTCACTACACTGGGCACCCGAAGGTGCTTGAAGGGCATAGTGACTCAAACTAGATCTCAGATGCTGATGAGATAAAGGCCACGAGCGGATATGTATTCACTCATGGAGGTGGCATTGTTTCTTGGAAGTCTTGCAAGCAGACCATCTTAACGAGGTCAAAAAATGGAAGCATAACTCACAGCACTAGATACAGCTATGGTCGAAGTTGATTGGCTTCGCCGGCTCTTGTATGACATGCCAGTTGTTGAGAAACCTGTACCGGGTATCCTTATGAATTGCGACAATCAAACTGTGATCACGAAAGTGAGAAGCTCAAAGGATAACATGAAGTCATCAAGACACGTTCAGCGAAGGTTAAAGGTTGTCAGAAAAATGAGAAACTCCGAAGTTATTGCATTGGATTATATCCAAACAACTAAAAATCTGGCAGATCCTTTTACTAAGGGTCTGTCACGTAATGTGATAGGTAATGCATCGAAGGAGATGGGTATGAGACCCACAATATGAGTTGTTCACAGTGGTAACCTATTCTTTGTGATCGGAGATCCCGTGAATTAGATGTGGAAGACAAGCTGTTGGTCAACTGGGAGGAGAGTACCCTTATTATTCAAAAATACCACTCCATGAAGATGCAATACTCTCTTAAATTTGCATGGCAGGTTGATGTATATCTTAATGTGTTCTAAGAGGCTCACTGAAGCAGAGATGTTGTCCTGCAGAACATCTTTTGAAGAACGCACCTATATGAGTCTGATTGTTAGATGTTGCAATCTATGAGAGTAGGGTTCTCTCTAGTAAACTAATGAAAGGTCTCGTAGTATGACGCATAAGCTCCACCCACGGGGAAAACCCATGGTAGCCACATATCGGTCAAGGCTTTGTGTGAAGCTAGATTCGCAGAAAACTTGCAGTTCAAGGCCCAGTCCACCGTTCAAGTTGCTTACTAGTGTAGCATAGAGTTCTAGGTGGATGTTCAACTTAACAGTCTTCACTTCAGTACCGTATATAAAACAATGTTTTGGAACCAAAGGCAAATTTTGTGTGCCTCTGGGATCTGGTGGGGGATTGCTGGAATTTTTGTCTATTTGGGCCTAGCCTAATAGCAGTTTCAGAAATTCCTAATAAATCCTAGAGGCCCACGCAGCCCATTCGTGCAAGGCAAGAGGTGGAACTAAAGGTTAGTCTCACATTGCTAGTTTAGAGGGAGTTGGACCTCTTTATAAGGGAGGTTCTTTCTCCACTTGTATGAGCATGAGAACAAGAGGGACATCCACGCGCGCTCCTCCTCCGCCGCCCGCCTCGCCATGCCACACCTCGTCACGACGCGCCGCGCCGCGCCACGGGTTGCGGGAATGAGCCGATGTCTAAATTTTGCCACGCTCTATGGGTAGACGAAAGGTCACTCGGGAGCTGAAAAGTTTTTGTTGTAGTGGATTTGAATACGAACGTTGCTGCCTGTTCGTTTTGTCTTCCTCGTTCCCTTCAGCTCCCGGCGCAGCCTCTTGCCTCCTTCTCTTGCGCCTATAAAAGGGAGGTCGCTCCTCTCAGAGAGACACACCAGAACTCATTCTTCCTCCCGCCATCGGTTCCTGAACACTGCGCTGCTGCTACGATCTTCCTCATCCCGGCTTGCGGCGTGCACTGCAGGTCGGGACAATAGGCCTCCGAAACCGCACCTCTTTGAGTCCTTTACGGGAGAAGGGTGATAAAGTTTTTGGGGAGCGCTCTGCGTGAATACTGATTTCTTCGTCACGGACGCCCCAGGCTCCGATGACTACTTCCCCGACGTCGACAACCTCCTCGACGACATGGCTACCGAGGACACCGACCCCAAGTCCGGTGCTACTGTTGCTGCTGCTGTCCCGTACATGTTCTTGTTTTCCTGTTAGAGGTTCTATCACAGTTCCTTGTTTTAGTATTTACCCTAGACATGATAGGTTCTACTTCATATATGCAACTTGGTCTACTATCTGCTTCAGAGATGTCCAGTTCTAGTTTATATTTGCAGATGTTATTTACCTTCTCTCTGTCAGATCACATGACTTGCTTTATCTCTGCTATTTTAGTCATGCTTTACCTAATATTTCTGTTAATAAAATCATATGGTAAGTTGCTCATATTTCCAACATGGAGTACCAGGGGTATTGTAAAAATACCTCAAGATGATAAGCTCAGATCGCTTTGTTTGTTTACAATTCAGATATATCAAAAGATCATTTTATGGAACCAAAAGACTTTTTGATATAAATTGTTTCATCGAACCATCAATGGAAAAACGCATGAACTCTCCAAAAGGATTGGACGTACTACGATATATAGTTGTCTTTTAAAATTTATATATGTATAGTTGTTATAGAGACAATTTTCTTTGCATGAGGTTCCAAAACTATCTTGGAAATTAATACGGGTGTCCCAACGGGGGCCGACGTCTTCTAACATCATATACGCATGTTCTCCTTAAAAGAAAATACTATACACATGTGAGTCACGCCGCAAGGTTTCCTGCCAAGTTGTATTATCTACTTATTTCAAAATATCTAACTAGTTTTTAAGAGCATGAAATAGGATTACGTGTCACTGTATTAAGAGGGAGAGAACGGTTTAGTGACAAGAAATGCTCGACTAGCCACGGACGACCATCTAGCATTGAAAAAAAAATAGCATGTTATGGCGCCAATAATAGCATGGTACATCGTGTTGGGAAATTATTCGCTAAATAAATCATTGTAAAATGTCTCACTAATAGCGTTTTATAATGCGATATAGCACGCTAACAACAGATTTTAAGGCCGGCACCATGTTATTGTGACATGTTATTTTTTCCACTAAGCTTCACACACAATCAACATTCCAGACTACTCTTTGCACATCATATCCACACGAACAAGCTTCCAAAGCGTAAATTCTGCGTGCGCTTGACTCAGGATCTATGTCCCCGTGCATGCATCGTTCTCAAGCAGTCTCTTGTTACGTGCTAGCCAGTGGCGGAGCCAGGAAAATCTAATGAGGGGGGCAAGTGTTGTTAAGCTTTGTTGAGATGGGTCTGTCCATTATAATAAACAGTTTTAGCAGCAAAAGTCACAGTTACACACATGCTAGGCTTAAACCAGTGACGTTGGGGGGCCAGAGCCTTATCCCCTGTCTCCGCCACCGGTTCTAGCCAGATGAAGCAAAACAATGATGAGTGAGTTAATCTCGGTGCGTCGATTTTGGGGTTGGCTGCGAAGATGGTGTGCCACCAATCACATAACCCGATCAGGGACATCCACGTGAAGTGAGGGAGCCAATAAAGGAGCAGAACAAAGAACCAAACATCCCTCAAGAGCGGGCACCGGAGAAGCATGTGCCTGAGATTCTCTGAAGCTTGGTCTTATAGGTTGCGGTAGACAGGGTGCAAAAGGGAGATATGCGCATGAGTGCGTAAGCCAGAGTTCATTGCCTGTCGGGAACCGTAAATCGATGGCCAGAAACTCGTGCGCTGCGATAGCGGCGACCACGAGTTCTCATTGATACGTCGAACGAGCGGAGTACTTCCATGGCCGAAATATATTAACTTGCTTTTATGTTTCTGTACACCACGCCGGAGCCAAAAGACTTGAGTAGATTAAACATCGCTCTTGTCCTGACCTTCATTTGTCGGGCTCAGTAGCGACAAACTTGCGTTATTACCTTGTTGAAGGCGTTTGTCTACTTTTTATTGTGTTGGTCTCATTGGTTGGTATTGACAACCAGGATAAAAATCCACTAGTGGTTGGGACGCCACCCTGTGGCGCCGATTGAGAGAAAAATGTACGCACTTTTTCATTAAAGAAAAAACATAGACTCCTCGCCTCCGTCAAAGAGAACAATCTTAGAAAATATCGTCACCTTCATCTAAAAATAGAAGTAAAAAAGAAAAAAAAAGAAAAAATATTATCACCGCAGCCTACCAGCGAGTGCCACTTTGCATAACCCATCATTTAAAAATACAAGAGATCCTCACCTCCATCTAAAAAGAAAAAAATACATTAATCAACACCTTCATCTAAAAAAAATTCCAAAAGATTTCTCACTGCGGCCAACCAGCTTGCGCCATGTGGCATAGCTGGTTGGCTGCCCTTTGCGCGTAGCTTAATGGGTTTAATGCCCATGGCGTCTTCGGCCAGACATGGCGTGAGAACGTTTACTCCTTCTTGAAGGTGTTGTTGTGGAAATATCACTTAGTCGTGGGTATTCTTCTATATATGTAATAGTTTGACATGATTGTATTTGTTATGATTCAGAGGCTGAGCGTTTCAACTGCTTTTCTCAAAAGAAAAAAATGACACGATGAGAAAGTCCTTCAATTCCATGAATACAAATAATTAAGTTAACAATTTCTTTCTCGCCAATAATCATGTTGTTCTTGTCAATTCAATCTAAAGCTTTCAATATGAATACCATCTCAGACGTGGCGTTTTGGCTCCCGGGTTCGGATGAGCCCGGGAGTGAACAGTAAATTCGTTTAAAACACTAGAAAAAATTAAAAAAAATCTGAATTTTTTATGGTGAAAGATGCTTGTGTGTGTGATGTTCGTGCTAAATTTTAGAGCATCTGGACAGCCAAAAAGACAAATTTAGGATCTGTGAAAAGTTTACTGTCTTGTATTGTTTGAACCTGTTTTTTTTTTTTTTTTTTGCTAAGAGCTACTTAGATATTTGAATGCTTTGAAATTTGGCACGAGTATCACGTGCTCCAATATCTTTCACCAGAAAACAAATCGGATTTTTAAGTTTTTTCTAGTATTTATTTTGAATTTACTGTTCATAGGTGTAGATGAGCTCAGTGGATTGGATATTCGTATCTTCTCTAGTTACCGTTCCGTTCGTCTAACCCGGGAAAGTTATTGCACAACACGATTGCTTAAAGCAGAAGTGACGCTACACAACACAAATGCTCGCGAGAGCTCCTACACATACGGCGGTGTGCTGCCGATGTTTGCACGATGCTATTGATCCAACCGTACATCCGTGGCACAAAGTGGTGGCCGGCCGCTGGGTCAAAGCATCGTCCAATGTTCCGCCAATGAGTATCGGCTGCTCAGTAGTTCCGAACAAAACTACTTAACGGACGGCATGTGCTTGCATGATCCTGGCCCGATGCCTAATCCAACGACTTTCTGTACATTAGCGCTTTGAATGGATGGTGCGATATGAAGTATCGTGATGAAATTGTCCATCAATCGTCGTCTGTGTAGCAGTGCTCATTCCTAATGCTGGAGGGAGAAGAGACATCCACGGATGAATTACACGACGCGTCAGATCGGCCGATTGTCCCAGTGGCTTGCAACCACTCAGGATGTGTTTGGTTCGATACATTTTACTCGTTATCTGATTACACCGTCACCTGATTCCTTAAAACATGTTTGGTTGATTTAGCACGTGAACACGTACTATCTCCATCCTAGTTTATTGATCATCTTAGTATATATTGACTAACAAATTGTTGATGCATGTCATAAAAATTATATTATTGAATTCATATCTGAACATAGTTTTCGATAATATTATTTTTACTATGTATAACTTATATTTTATAAGTTAAAATAATGATCAAAATAATAACATAAATAAAGGGGACTAATAATTCAGGACGGATGTAGTAACCCGTAAAAAAGTTACGGCCCAAAACCGATACCGCCCAACTCCCACCAGAAACAGACTGCATTGAATATCAAAAAAAAAAAAACAGACTGCATTACCGGGCGGAAAGCCTCCATTGTACGTCGCCATGCACATCAATCAATCGTGTGTCATAAAGGGTTCCGTTTACAGTTTCTTCGGGGTTTCATGTGTAGCCGCAATCAAAGTCATCGAGACAAGTACACTCCTCAAATCCGGAGCGAGGTCTGCAGATTTGATTAATCGTCTGTGCTTAGGTAAACTATCACGTTTGCATTTCATCAATACTTTCATGTGTGGTTGCTGTCGAGGATACGGGACATGCACTAAGCTCCGAATTCTGCAGGAATAAATAAAGGATGTAAGAATAAGAAAGCAAAATACTGAAATTCTTAGGGCATGTACAATGGTGCTATCTTAGGAGTGCCACATAGATAGATGATGAGGTGGAGAAGAAAAAACTCATAAGAAAAGGCTTGTCTTCTCTTATTTAAGAGAAGACAAGAGGTGATCTCTGACCACAATGTCTCACCACATTTTTAGGAATTGCAAGTTATTGAAGATAAGGCTAAGAGATGACCCATTGTAGACAAATTTTTTTGTCATCTCTAAATCACATGCAAAACATAAGATAAGACTATCTTATCAACCATTGTACATGCCCTTAGGCTGCGTTCGGTTCAGAGGATTTATAGAGGAAAAGTACAGGAATAAAGAAACAGAGGAAAGATTCCCTGATGCAGCGTTCAGTCTGCAGAGATGAAGTACTAGAATTCCATAGGAAAGTTTATGTAGCCTGCAGTTTCACGGGAAATCAAACATCCAGTGCGAGCTCTTTTTCTGCGCGGAGTCCCGAGGTGAGGCTGGCGAAAAGCAAGTTGAGACCCACACCGTGAGAGGCTTCAGTCTTGCATGACAATAATTTGAGTATTTAACCAAAAACTACCACAATTGACGGAAACGTGATGAAAAAATGCCACTTTACAATTTTGTGCGGAAAACTACCAACTCATGAAAATGCTCGCTTCGCTAGCGCTAAGCCTGATATTGACCGGTTGGGCCCACGAATCAGTTACCACCGTGGCCAACCAACGCCCGCCACGCGTTAACGGCGCGTTTGCGGTCGGAACGGCGGCTGTCGGTCGGGTGCGGGTCAAATCTTATCCGTTTCCCTCTCGCTTCACTCTCTCCCTCCTCTCCCTCTCTCTGACCTAGGTGGCGGCTGCCATGTCGCCGGTGATTCCGGAGGGGGGGGGGGGGCGAAATGGGTGGCGGCGGCGGCGGCACAAGTATGGAGGTTGTGGGCTCAGTCAATAATTGGTTGGGGACCACCAGTTTCTCAACCCAGGCAGGCTCGCAGCAGCCGGAGGCACCGCTCGCCCAGTCATCGTCGGCGCCTGGATGTTCTATGGGTTGCAGGTATGGAAATATCTCTTGCTTAAATGAACATGTTTTCTTCAATCTGGCAAATTAGTAAGATGTGTTTGTTTCTATTTGTTGAGCATGTGTAGTAAATTGTATTGCACTTGTAGTTCTATCAATTTCAATTCAATTCATGAGCACTTATTTGTGCAGTTTGACTGACCAGAAGTGGGTCATATGGTTTCATTTTGAAGAAAGAAACCATGTGAAAAGGGGTATATATGAGACAGATATTTCTTTTCTTACTCTACAATTACTCATTGCTAGTGAAGGGTATGGGGAGAGTGATTACATGTACTATGTGAAGAAGGAGGAAATTAGATCTGAAAGAGTAAAGTATTTAGGTAATTAAGCTAGTGTTCATGAAATGTTGGAGTTTTATCATCATGTCAAGGTTGTCAACATAAGGGTTCTAAGAGATGTTGAACCTGCAAGTAGTACATAGGCTAATGAGAATTACATGAACACTCAAGAGAGCTGCTATGTGAAAAAGATAGTGGAGCAATCTGAGCTTCAGAATCAGATAAATGATAGAAAGGCTCACCTTGAGAGGAGCAGGATTCAAAGAGAGGCAGATTTGAACCACTTTGAAGGAGACACTGAAGTGTCTGAATTTTGTTCGGATGATTCAGTTCATTCAGATGGGAGTGCTGAAGCTGTTCAAATGGAAATAGAGTGTGCCTCTGAAGAGGATAGAGCATTGGAAACAACTGCTATTGTGAAACATGTGAAGAATCCTGGTCCAACTAAGATGTCACAATGAGGTAGAGAAAAAACGCTTTGAAGATTGGTTTCCTGAAGCAGATGAGTTTTGTTTTGCTGGTGATGTAGGCATAAGTGATGAGGAAGAAGAAGATGAAGTTGAACTACCATACCTCCCGAAGAAGCCAAAGAGTAATAAGAAAAAGGTGAAGGATAGGGTATATTTTGACCCTTCAATTCCCAATTCACATTTACTGTTGTGCAAGAGCTTGTGTTTTGAGAGTGTTTACCAGTTCAGAGAAGCATTAAGGGATTTTCATATAAGGACTTTGAGGTCTTTTCACTACCACAGGAACTCCCCAACAAGAATTATTGTTTGGTGTTCACAGAGAGAGCATGGACGTGAATTTTACATGTGTGCCTCCGGGATAGCTCATGAAAGAACTTTTTGCATTAAGAAGTGTAACATGGAGCACACTTGTCCAGCATCAGCAGAGAACACAAAGGTTACTACTAAGTGGCTTTCCAAAGTAGTTGAGCCTTCTCTTAGAGCAGATAATACAGCTCCTGTGGATGCACTTATTAGAAATAGCAAAGTCAAGTTTTCTGTTGATGTATCAAAGAGTGTGGCCTATAGGGCAAGGAGGAAGGCTCTTAAGGTTGTGCAAGGTGATCAGAAGCAACAGTACTATAGACTGAGGACTACCTATAAGCAATTATTGATACAAACCCTGGTAGCAGGTGTATAGTTACAACATTTGAGGACCCAGAAAACCCTGCACCAACTCCCAGATTTAAGTACATGTTCTACTGCTTGCATGCATCAAAGCAAGGATTTCTTAATGGTTGCAGGCCCTTTATAGGTAAATGTACAACTGTATTTTCTTCAAAATATCTTGTTGAGAAAATTATGGTAGCTAATTTGGGTATGGATGCAGGACTTGATGGTTGCTTCATCCAGCTAACCAGTGGACAAAAAATTCTTGCAGCCACAGGAAGAGATGGCAACAACAACATCTACCCCATAGCCTTTGGTGCGGTTGATAAGGAACATTCTGATAGTTGGACATGGTTCCTAACCCAGCTAAAATGTTGCATTGGAAGTGGAAGCAAATTTGGAACCTACACCATTATTTCTGACAGGCAAAAGGTATGCACCCTATCTCTGCCAGTACTTTAGAAATATTGATATTAGTGGCTTAATTTCTTTTTATTCATGAGCATGGTTATTAATTTATAAATAGGGTCTTCTTAAGGCTATAAATGAGGTGTTCCCTAATTCCCCTCAGAGGTACTGCCTCAGGCACATATACGCAAATTTTCGGTCAGCTGGTTTCAGAGGAGCAGAACTAAGGAAGCTAGTAGATAAGGTTAGCTACTCATTCACCAAACATGGCCATGAATTAGAAATGGCAGAGCTGAAAGCAGAGTGTGAGGATGCTTGGAAGTGGCTTAAAAAAATTTCCAAAGGTGGATTATAATTGCAAAACTGATCTTGTTGTGAACAACCTTAGTGAGGTTTTCAACAAAATGATCCTTGATGTTAGGGCCAAACCAATTAGGACAATGTTTGAAGGAATTAGGACTAAGCAGATGATTAAAAGGTAGAAGACTAGGGAAAAGACAGAGACCAGCAGGTGAATGATCACACCCAACTATTCAGAGAAACTAGAGGAGAATAAGAAGTATGCCAAATTTTGTGAGGCACATAGGGCTGGTCCTGACATTTGGCAAGTGTCAAGTGGTGAAAATCAGTATTGTATGAACATAGGTACTAAATCATGTGACCGCAGGAGGTCGGACATGACATGTGTGACATGTAGTCATGCAATAGCAGCAATGATCAAGCTTCACATGCACCCAGAGGACTATGTGCATGAATTTTTCAAAAAACCAGTATATATTGAAGCATACAAAGACATTGTGTACCCTGTCCCTGGTCCTGAATTCTGGCCTGACACACATACTCAAGATATTGAGCCCCCAGTGTTCAAAGAAAAACCGGGCAAGAAACAGACAACTAGGAGGAAGGGCCAGTTTGAGGTGCCTACACCAAAGGACACAAGCAGGATGAGACCAATTACATGCAGCAATTGTGGTCTACAAGGCCATAGATATACAAACTGTGGGAAAGCTCTAAAACCAAGCCTTGAGATGAGAAAGAACTTACATCGGGTCATTTGAAATCAGTGTGTTTAATTATTTTAGGTGTGGTCTAATTACTAACTGTTTTAATTTTGTGATGAAGGAGAATAGAGAAATTTTCAAGGGTTCATCTAGTGCTACACATGTACCTCCACAACCACCACATCAACACCAAAGTTCACACATCCCAGCCTCATCTGCTCCACCTCCTAAAGCAATGAGGAACAGAAAACAACAACAGCTAAGAGAGGTTCAGCATCAACAGTTTCAGCAGGACCAGCCAAGTCTTCACCAGCACCTCCAAGAGGATCAAGATTAACAAGAGCTCCAAGAGGATTCAGTGCACCCAGAACATCCACTAGAGAACCTGGGATATTAACAGGCAAGAGGAAGAGGAAACCTCCTGGCAAGTTTGCAGCCTATTTCAGTGCAAGTGGAAATCATTGAAACTCTGTTTTGCCACTTCAATGTTGAGTGTATGCTACTAAGTTTCTATTGTGCCACTTGAGTGTTGATTGTATGCTACTAAGTTTGTGTTCTGGTACTTGAATGGTTAAATTCAGACTTGTGAGCTTGAATGTTGAATATATGGTACTGAATTTTTGATAGTGGCAAGTGCATGTTCAGAAATGTTTATATTTGTTTTAATTTGTTTTGCTACTTGGCATTTCTACAGTTCAGAATTTTTTTATATTTGTTTTAATTTGTTTTTGCTACTTGGCATTTCTACAATTTAGAGATGTTCATATGAACCAGAAGTCATAGAAAAAATCATTTTATAAAACAAGAAAAAAATTGTTTGGCATGGGGCTCGAACCCAGGACCAGGGGGTGTAACCATGCGTTCAATGCCAATGGGCTACTGCTAGTGATTTGTTTGACTAGCATCGGCCATCCTAGTTATGTTGGTTGGTGGGCACCTACTGTGTTGAGCGTGCGTTGTGCCGGCTGCGTCGTGAGCGTGCGTTTTGTACCGCCTGCCATTTCGGATTCTCACGCATTAATACGTGTCTAGTAGCCGCTCTCTCTGCCCACTCGCCCACTCGCTGCTCGCACTACCCACTACACTCCCCCCTCTCTCCCGTCAAAATCCACGCCGACAACCACCCCACCGCCGTTGCCATGGACGGGAGCCTAGGTTGGAAAAGGCCGTCGAGGAGCTCGCCGATAACAACCAGGAGATGCGCGCGTAGTACAGGGAGACGCGCGCTGGTTCCCCGATGCAGAGATGATGAGGAACCACGCCCCGCGGCCTGGTGAAGGTCATGACGGCTGCTAAAAAGCAACGTGCCTTCCCTTGCGGCTTCACCTTCCCGTTGGCGACCATTCTTCTGTCAGCGATGCGCGAGGTGTAGCGCTCCCCCGACCCCAGGCAGCGCGCTCGGTGGTGGATGCACCGCTCATCCACCATGCCGCCGGTAGGCAACGATTGTCGGTGTCAAAACCGGCGGATCTCGGGTAGGGGGTCCCGAACTGTGCGTCTAGGCGGATGGTAACAAGAGACGAGGGACACAATGTTTTTACCAGGTTGGGCCCTCTCGATGGAGGTAAAACCCTACGCCCCTGCTTGATTAATATTGATGATATGGGTAGTACAAGAGTAAATCTACCACGAGATCAAGGAGGCTAAACCCTAGAAGCTAGCCTATGGTATGATTGTTGAGATGTATGTTGTCCTACGGACTAAAGCCCTCCGGTTTATATAGACACCGGAGGAGGCTAGGGTTACACAGAGTCGGTTACAATGGTAGGAGATCTACATATCCGTATTGCCAAGCTTGCCTTCCACGCCAAGGAAAGTACCATCCGAACATGAGCCGGAGTCTTCAATCTTGTATCTTCGTAGTCTTGGAGTCCGGCGGATATTGATAGTCCGGCTGTCCGGACACCCCCTAGTCCAAGACTCCCTCAGTAGCCCCTGAACCAGTCTTCAATGACGATAAGTCCGGCGTGCATAATGTTCGGCATTGCAAGGCGGGTTCCTCCCTTGAATAATCCATAGAAGATAATGAACACCAGGATAGTGTCCGGCTCTGCAAAAATAATTTCCACATTCCACCGTAGAGAGAATAAAATGTACACTTAGTTCAATCTGCTGACGTATTACGCGGCGTGCCATCACACCGCAACCAAGCCTTTGTTTGAATTACTATACCACCTCAAAGACGCTTAGCGGCGGTTTCCTTGGCACGCCCCGTCGAGCGAGATCGTGTTCCCCTTATTCCGGGATTCTCATCAATACGTGTGTGGGTAACCCAACCGCGCCATTGATGGTGGCGCTTGGGAGATAAGCGAGTTTTACCAGGCCGGTGGGGGACGCATAGTTTTGTCCGCCTATATATAAGGGATAAGGATTCACCTTCTCACCTACGCCTTCTTCCTCCTTTGCTCATCCATCCCTGCGAACTCCAGCTCCAACGCCCAAGCTCGCGCATCTCGCCTCGATCTTCTCCGAATATGTCCGGAGCGGAAGGTAAATGGCTAGCCTCCACCGCCAAGGAGGAGGACATCACCAAGCTGCGCGACGCCGGATATCTTTCCAGCGATATTGCGCATCGGCTGCCCGACGAGGGGCAGCTCATCCCTACCCGAGGGCCTCATGAGAGGGTCGTCTTCCTTCCCCACTTCCTCCGCGGACTGGGCTTTCCACTCCATCCATTTGTCCGGGGGCTCATGTTTTACTACGGCCTGGATTTCCACGATCTGGCACCGAACTTCATCCTCAACATCTCGGCGTTTATCGTCGTGTGCGAGGCCTTTCTCTGCATCCAGTCCCACTTCGGCCTGTGGCTCAAGACCTTCAACGTCAAGCCGAAGGTTGTGAAGGGCACGCAAGCGGAATGCGGAGACGCCATGTTGGGAAAATTTCCCAACGTCCCTTGGCTAGAAGGGACCTTCGTGGACTCCGTCAAGGGGTGGCAATCGGGGTGGTTCTACATCACCGAGCCGTGCAAGCCCACATGGGCGGCGGCCCCCGAGTTTAGATCTGGAATTCCCACGCAGCTCACCTCCTCGAAAGAGAAGGGCTTGCAGTGGGGCAATCCGGTGGAGGTGACGGGACTCCGAGCCTGCATCAAGAAGATGGTGAGCAATAGGCTCCGGCTCGTCGACGTGGTCCAAGTCATGCTCCTCCGGCGGATTCTCCCATGCCAAGAGTGGGCATTCAACTTGTGGGAGTTTAATCCGGAACAGCACCAGGCGCTAAGCGGGCTCTTCGATACAACACACGAAGGTGCCTGGAGGGTGCTGTTCAAGGGCGCCGAAGCCCCCGCATCCGCGAACGAGGACCGCGGATTCAGCTCGCAGTCTCCGACTGACGAGGTAAGTGATTCAACCCCATTACGGGACACTTGTGGTAATTAGATTGACTCTAGTGAGGTTTTAATCTGCCTCTCCCTTTGACAGGAATGGATGGAGAAGGCCAAGCTGCTCATCAGCCCGGCTCCCATGCCAGAAGAACCAGTGGACGCCCGCTTAGCTGGGCTGCTGGTTCCGCACCGCACGTGGTGGGAGAAGAAGGCCAAGAAGGTGGCGCGGGGACTCGAAGAGTTCCAAGAATCGAGCGTCGACGACGACGAGGACTCTCCCCGAGGGCGAGGAGGAGGAGTACTCTCTCCCGGAGGAGGGAGAGAATAAGAGGAAGGCTTCCCCAATCGGGGAGGCCGAAGGGTCCAAGAGGGGGAGAACTATCCCCCCGGCCAGTTTCGCCAACATCAGCGTTGGCGAGGATGAGTGGCCTCCAAGGGCCAGGCGTCCGGCAGGATCGTAAGTATCCGGATCACTTATATGCCGTACCTTTCATGTCGCGTAGTATCCCTCTAACGCCGCATTCTGTCCGTAGTCCGGCCAAGGATGATCTCCCCGACTCATTGAGCGGGTCATTGGCCTCATTGGATGTGAATTCCATCCCGACTGCCTCTACCCCACGCACCGTCAAGGACGCCGAGGTGGGATCCCAAAGAGGGACCCATCAGGAGGAGGCTCCGGAGGCGCCGTCAGGCGACCTCCCGGACTTCGTGCCGGACTCTACATCGGAACCCGCAGTGGTTCCAGAGTCCGGCAAGCGGCCCCTTCGGAAGAAGGGCAGGACCGTGATGCCGGCGGCCTCCGTCCAACCGGAGGCGCCGAATAACCTATTGGAGGCGCTTAAAGGCGCTTCCATCGAGGAAGAACACCGCACTATTATGAGTGCGGTGATTGAGAAGGTTCAGCCCGCCAAGAGCGGGCTGACCGAAGCCTGCAGCAGCCTTCTAACAGGCTTTGAGGTAAGAAGTTGAAATTGTGTAATGTAATACCGCATAGACAGAGTAGCCCCGATGCTTAGTTCGTGTTCGGAAAGAAAAGTCGGACTGAGGATCTAACAAGATATACGCAGGGTTGCTAAAAATATGTCAATATGGGTTTGCAGGCTGCGTTGCTGGCCTCTGCCGCTTTAACGGCGGAGGTCGATGTGCTGAAGAAGGACCTCGAGCAGTCCGAGCAAGAGCTCGGCCAGGCGAAGAAGCCGCTCGAGGAGAAAGAAGGGTAGTAACACCTCTAAGTACCTTACAAAAAAGGAATTTGGTTGCAAATAAAATTAACAAGGATAATATGTGTATTGCAGGGGCCACTAATGAGGTGGCAGCCCTGAAGGATGCTGTGTCCGTGGCCGAACGCAATGCGGCCACAGAACTGGCTGAGCGAGAAAAGCAAGAGGCCCTGGTGGCGGAAGTTCGGCAAGAGCTCCAGGCTCTCATGGAAAAGCATGAGAGTTTGGAGCGTGACTCCAAGACTCGAGAGTCCGAGCTTGCCTCGGCTCGAAAGTGCCAAGTCCGCCAAGGCCGAGGCCCGTAAGGCCCTTCAGAAGTGGAGGACATAAAGAAGATAGCGACGGTAAGGCATTTTTCATGCAAAGGCATGTTAGTGTGAACTACCCGACACTTACCCAATTCGAGCTCTCGAGGCGTTGCAGATCTGCCGCAGAGTGCGTCTCGATGCCGCCGCCTTCTATCGTGGCGAGGAGGGAGCTCGACGGAGAAGGTCTTGGTCTCAAGACTCGAGGCCGGCCATCCGGTGCCCCCAAGCGACCAGCTGAAGCAGCTGGTCGAACTCCACAAGGTAGCTGAGGAGGCCATGAAGGGTCTCATAGTCCGGCTGTGGCCTGGACAGGCCATGCCTGGAAGCTACTTTGGCCTCGTGCGGCGGCTGGTGGATGCATGCCCCAGGCTGGATGTAGTCAAGCGCTCCGCTTGTATTGAAGGCGCTCGTCGTGCCCTTGCCCGCATAAAGGTGCAATGGGGCAAATTGGATGCGGAGAAGCTTCTCACGGACCCGCCGCCGCCGGGCAAGGAGTATCGCACGCCGGAGAAGTACTATAAGATTGTCCTGAAGGGAGCCTGCGATATTGCAGATGAATGCTCCCGAGATGTAATTTTTGAGTGAACTCGCTGTATGTTTATCCTGTGCGCTAAAAACTTCGTTCATATGCGCCATGAGCAACACTTGTTTAATTTAAAATATTACCTTGTGTGCGGCCGTTTATAAAATCTGAGAGATGGCAAGTCATTGGCTTCAGCCCCCAAGCCACGAGTGCTGGGGTGTTCGGTGATAAACTTGAGCACTCTTGTTCCCATTTTTGGGTCCATCTAGGGAGGCGCTCAACACAACGGACAAGGCGACCGGACTTATAATGCTTGAACACTCTCACTGAGCCATAGAATTCTGTAATTTTAAATTTCGGCGAAGCCCCTGGTTTTCGGAAGGCCAAATCCGGGGCGCTATCCACGCCTTCGTCGGACATTATCCGGAACTTCGCTCGAAGCGGCGTGAGTCTTTAAAGACCCGAAAAAACTTCTCGAACAGCGACCGGTCTCTCGCCTTATCATGCCAGTCAGTTTTAGCTTTCTCCACTGAGGCGTTAACCCGACTCAACCGGGGCGCAATCGCAGTGGTTCTCCAGTGCTACCTTAGCCGACGGAATGGAACGTAAGGCACCAAAACATGGGAGCCGGGCAAACCCAACTATTGACCCAAGACATGATTCGAGCCGATTCATATAATGCTATAAGTTCGGGTGCGACTTGTGAAAGTGTTCGGACTTAATCACACCGAATGTGGGGAGCGAAGCCCCTGGTGTATTCGGCCGTACTCAAAAAATATACGGATGCGATGTCATATAATGAACATATATAAAAGATAACGCAACTGCAATAAAAAGGTGCTGCATTATTTATTAAAGAAAGTCTGATAGTAAATCGGACTGATACAAATAGTGCGGTAAGCGAGGGGTTTGGACTAAATAAACGTGTCCCCCTCCAGGGATGAGCTGCAGACTTGGTGTATATAACCGAATTTAATGCTCGTAATTGAGACCACCTGAATGTTCGTCGCGGCCTTCTTTGGTCCCTGACTGTTGTATCATGTGTTCGGCAGGTTCGCCACCGGATAGGGCTTCTGGTTGACTGAGTCCTGTGTACATAAAAGAAGAAGAAAAATAAAAAGGAAGGAGGCGACTTGTGAGCCCTGGTGTGGTCGAACCGCTCTGGGTCCATTGTGATCGTGCCCTTTCCTGCACCCATGGTATCTCCAAAGCGTAATGATGTACGCGAGTGTTATTCTTTGCGATTATGCGGGTGAGGTTGGGGCCGCATTGCTACGCGATGCTCGATCACGCCAGTGGTCTTGGTTGGTGTTGCTTCGGGCGCGCTTGGTGTATCCGGCTTTTGACCGCGGACTCGAGAATTGCCCGAGAAGGCTGCTCAGATTTCGCGCGCGAGAGCCAGTATGTTCCTCCGTTCGGAGGGAGCGTTCCGTATTTCCATTGACCGTGATGACTCCACGAGGGCCGGGCATCTTGAGCTTTAGGTATGCATAATGCGGCACCGCGTTGAATTTTGCAAACGCGGTCCGTTCGAGCAGAGCGTGATAGCCACTGCGAAACGGGACTATGTCGAAGATTAACTCTTCGCTTCGGAAATTATCCGGGGATCCGAAGACCACTTCCCAGTGTGATTGAGCCTGTACAGTTGGCTTCCACTCCTAGGATGACACCTTTAAAGGTTGTCTTTGTAGGTTTAATCCTTGATGGGTCTATGCCCATTTTGCGCACTGTATCCTGATAAAGCAGGTTCAGGCTGCTACCGCTGTCCATCAGGACTCTCGTGAGGTGGAACCCATCGACGATTGGGTCTAAAACCAATGCGGCGAATCCGCCGTGGCGTATGCTGGTCGGATGGTCTCTTCAATCGAAAGTGATCGGGCAAGAGGACCATGGGTTGAACTTTGGGGCGATGGCTCCATCGCATAGGCGTCCCAGGTCGCGCTTCCTCTCCCTCTTGGGTATATGGGTCGCGTATATCATATTCACCGTCCGCACTTGTGGGGGAAACCCTTCTATCCTCCTTTGTTCGGCGGCCGGGTCTCTTCCTCGTCGTCGCTATTTAGCCCCTTGTCATTGTTTTCGGCAATTAACTTGCCGGCCTGCTTGAACACCCAACAATCTCTATTGGTGTGATTAGCTGGCTTTTCAGAGGTGCCATGTATCCGCATAAGCGGTCGAGTATTCGGTCCAGTTGGACGGACCCGAGTAGTTCTTTTAAATGGCTTCTTCCGCGACGGGTTTAGAGCCTCGAATCCGGCATTGATCGCCGATCCTCCTTATCGTCGCCAAGCACGCGGCGCTTGTTTTTGATTCGGCATGACTGCCGTTGTTGTCCTTAGTATCCGGACCGCCGAGTTTTTACGGAGATTGTTGTTTGCGGGCTAGCCAGCTGTCCTCTCCCACGCAAAGCGGGTCATTAATGATGTGAGGGCTGCCATGGATTTTGGCTTTTCCTGCCCCATGTGCCGGGCTAGCCATTCGTCCCGGATGTTATGTTTGAAGGCTGCGAGGGCCTCTGCATCCGGACAGTCAACGATTTGGTTTTTCTTCGTCAAGAACCATGTCCAGAATTGTCTAGCCGATTCGTCTGGCTGCTGAATAATATGGCTTAGGTTATCGGCGTCTGGTGGTCGCACATATGTGCCTTGTAAGTTATCAAGGAACACGGCCTCCAGGTCTTCCCAACACCCAATTGACTCTGCGGGCAAGCTGTTAAGCCAATGCCGAGTTGGTCCTTTAAGCTTGAGTGGTAGGTACTTGATGGCATGGAGATCATCGCCGCGGGCCATATGGATGTGGAGAAGGTAGTCTTCGATCCACACTGCGGGGTCTGTTGTGCCATCGTAAGATTCAATGTTTACGGGTTTAAACCCTTCGGGGATCTGATGATCCATTACTTCGTCAGTGAAGCATAACGGGTGTGCGGCGCCTCAGATTGAGCGATATCGCGACGCAGCTCGAGAGCGCTGTCTCGCTGTGTTCGCCCCGCCGGGTTATTATATCCGCACGACGGTATTCGCCGTAGGTCGTAGGGCGCCCACGTGATCCATAGATGGATCTGGATTGCCTTGCTTTGTCCTCTAATATGTCTCGCAAGTTCGGCGCGTTCCCTCTTGGCTTCGTACTTTTGGAGCGATGCCGGGGTACGGTCTTGGTGGGGCTGGATGCCTCTCACGTCACGACCACGAGGTGGTCGGTCACCATATTGTGCGTTGGTGATGAAGGTATGTATGCTTCCTCCTCTAATCGGGGAGCAACTTGCGCCTTGGGTAACTTTTGAGGGCGTTCGAGTTTATACTTTTCGACGCGAGGACCTCGGTCCATCGATCGGCAAAGAGGTCTTGATCAGCTTGAAGCTGTTGCTGCTTTTTCTTTAGGCTGTTTGCTATGGCGATAAGCCGCTTGAAGCGCTCTTGTTCGACGGGATCCTCAGTACGATTTAACTCATCATCGTTGAGGCTTGCCGCCTTGGAGGGAGGCATATAGTTATCATCCTCAACCCTTCGCCCCGCCGCCCTCTCATGGGGCTTGCTTCAGCATCCTCCTGCTTGAGTCTTGCAGAAGGGATTGTCTTCGCACTCTCCGAGTATTATTATCTCCGTGCCGAATCTCCATTCTTCTTTGTGGCGGGATTTAGAGCGGCGCCACCGACGTCGGCGTTTGGGCTACTTCTTTAGGGAATCTGCCTCCGCTGCTTGCCGCCATCCCGCTTTTGGGGTGTCCACCATGTATACGCTATATGACGAGGTGGCCTTCCAAAGGTCCTGTAGGCGCTGGTTCTGTTAAATCTCCCGCATCGTCGTCCATAGCGTCGATGTCGTGGTAGTCAAGTTCAGCATGTCGGTTAAATCCTCGACAGTGGCTACAAAGTGGGTGGTGGGTGGGCGCTGAATTTCTTCGTCGTCCGTACCCCAACCATCCTAGCCATAGTCCGGCCAGGACTCTCCTGATAACGAGAGATGCTTTAATGAATCCAGGATATCGCCGAAAGGCGAGTGTTGGAATATGTCCGCGGCAGTGAATTCCATAACCAGCACCCAATCCGGATAGATTGGCAAGGGCACGGGAGGTTGGGAGTCCGGCAAGGAGTTCGGCGCCTCGGAATCATGAGTTTCCTGGGGGACAAGATTGGTGTTCGGCTCCATCGCCGTGGATGTTGAAGCCCCCAGGGCAGCGTCTATCCACCGCCCTCGATCCGGGCGATCGGCTCGGGCTAATGGTCAAGCAGATTCATGTCGCGCCACCAAGGCACTTTGCTCGCGGCAGAGCTAGATCATGCCCATCGCCACAAAGGCGGCATGCTCGATCAGGCTCGAGTCCGTCAAGATCAAGTCTCCGCGACATCGGCTGTGAAGTTTAAGCTTCAAATCGACCGACGCCGGGCGTAGCTTCGATCTGCTCAGATGGCCAAGTGAATTGACCCGCAGGCGGCCGCCAATACTGAAGATCTGTTCGGGAGAAAAGTCTCACCACGACAGCGTTGCTGGTTGAAGATGCCATCAAGCCTATCGGTGGCGACACGGAGGAACTCTCAATGAAAGCACCAATGTCGGTGTCAAAACCGGCGGATCTCGGTAGGGGTCCCGAATGCGTCTAGGTGGATGGTAACAAGAGACGAGGACACAATGTTTTTACCTGTGTTCGGGCCCTCTCGATGGAGGTAAAACCCTCACGCCCCGCTTGATTAATATTGATGATATGGGTAGTACAAGAGTAGATCTACCACGAGATTAAGGATGCTAAACCCTAGAAGCTAGCCTATGGTATGATTGTTGAGATGTATGTTGCCCTACGGACTAAAGCCCTCCAGTTTATATAGACACCGGAGGAGGCTAGGGTTATACAGAGTCGGTTACAATGGTAGGAGATCTACATATCCGTATTGCCAAGCTTGCCTTCCATGCCAAGGAAAGTACCATCCGGACACGAGCCGGAGTCTTCAATCTTGTATCTTCGTAGTCTTGGAGTCCGGCGGATATTGATAGTCCGGCTGTCCGGACACCCCCTAGTCCAGGACTCCCTCAACGATCCTGCACGCGTTGCGTCCAGGGCGGAGCACGTCACCGATGCCGTCCTAGCTCCCCCAGCCCCCATCAACAACGCCCACTGGAAGCGGCGCAATCCATGGGTCCTCGGGCGAGACAACGACTCCAAGGACTTCTCTGATGACTCTGACGACGAGTCCTGTGATGATGAGGTGCAGGAGCTTGTCATACTCTCCCATGATGAGCCGGATGTGTAGCTGCTCGCGCCCGTCCTCGATGCCGTGGAGGGGGACAAGAACCTCCCAATTGACGTGGATAAGCTGCCAGAGGTCGCAGATCTCCCAGAGGTCGTCGTCGTGAAGGAAGAGGTTGAGGAGGAATATGTGGTCGCCCCGACGCCGGGCAACAAGAGGGCGGCGCCGAAGAAGACTGCGGTGCGGCACTCCCAACGCCTGAAGATGCTGAAGAAGGAGGACTGAGATGTTGTCTTCAGTTTCGTCAATCTAAGAAATGCTCAGTTTTGTCAGTCTTATCTTAGTTCATTAAGTTAAAATGTTCAGTTTGGTCAGTATTTTGTGACTCCTAGGGCTGTTCTATGTCAGTTCAGTTAGTTTGGTAATCTACTTGCTATCTATGTATGCCAACACTATGTCAGACTATCTATGCCACTACTATCTATGTATGCTAGCACTATGTTCAGTTCTATGTCAGACTATCTACTTGCTATCTATGTATGCCACTACTATGTTCTCAGTTCAGTATCTATGTTCACAGTTCACTATCTATGTCAGACTATCTCAGTTCACTATCTAGGGCAATAATGACTATCTATGTTATCATTTCCATGTATGTCACTACTATCAGCTAGCTAGATATATATGCAGATATTGGCTACACATAATATATGCAGAGTAAAACAGCCTCATCATAGAAAAAATATTCTTACTTACTTAACTTAGCATGAGTACTCACTTGTCATAGTAGGTCTTAACATAAAAGTCATTACATCATACATAAAACCACCTAGTTCTTAAACCATAACAGTAGCTGGCTCATACCATCTTGATTCAGGTTCTGAAACCACATGAAACTTTCCCAAAATATACACCTAACATGCATGACATTCCAAGGCCAGCTATATATATAGGCCATTACTTAACCAACACAACAATCACTTCACTCATTCATTATTTCCTTGATCCGCTCCAGCTTATCTTTGCTGGCATGCCCAGCATTGAGCAGATCAGCAATCAGATACTCCAGCTTCTTCTTCTCTTGCTTAAGTAGGTCCCTGTCCCCCTCCACTTCCTTCATGGCCTTCCTCATGTTGTGAATGATATCTGCTTGGCTTTGAAGACTGCACCTTTGATCCTTGGCAAGCTTCAGCTTTTCCATACTTATCTCAGTCTTTGCCTGATCCTCAAGTTGTTTCTTCTTCTCATTTAGTTCATTGATTGCCTGACTGGTATAGTCCATGTCATGAGACATCTTGCCATCTTGATAGTCAAAAATCTTGGACACATCTTCCACCAACTAGCTGTAGTTCTTTGACAGGAACTCAATTTCCTTCTTTAGCTTGCCCACCTCTTTCTTATGAGCTTGTTTGTCCTTCACCCTACCCAACTTCTGCTCATGGTACATGTCCCAAATCCTTGCTAGGCACCTTTGTATAATCTCTGGCCAAGGACCATCCACCCACTCCACCACCCAAGAGTTGACACCTGAAGCAATTCTTTAAAATTAAGCACAAAGCACCTTACTAACAAACTTAGTATAGATAACTCAAGTCATTTAAGTGAAACCCTATGTTTAATTAAATGCTCTCTGAATTCAGCTACATAATTCTTTCAAACTAAGCACACGACACCTTATTTAGCAGCAGAGATTAATTTAGTTAACTCTGTTCTTTTCAGTTAACAGATATATTCAGTTAACAGCTAACATAATTTCAGTTAACAGTTCACATTTAACAGATGTTCTCAGGTTCACAGTTAATAGGTGTCCTCAGCAGAGATAAATTCAGTTAACTCTGCACTTTTCAGTTTTAGTTCTAAACACAACACACTTCTATGCACAACTTAATACCTGCTGCACCACACATCTCCAGCAGCAAAACACATCACACACCACACATCTCCACCAACAAAGCAAGCAAGTGTTCAAGATTTAATACCTGGTGAACAGGACAACCAAGGAATCGCCTCCCTGTCAAAGCAACTTCAAAACCTACCGTCTTCTTCGGCCTCTGATGATGCATCATGCACGTCGGCAGAGATTCAGTGGAAGAACCACACAAAGATGGATCCATCACACTGTCAGGGGTTTCCTGCAAAAGAAATTTGGAATCAAACCAAAAGCAACTAGGAATCTCCAATTTGGATGAGCTGAGTATCCATTGAAACCATGCAGATGTCCTTGTCCGAGCTCTCCTCGTCATTCCAGGATGGCATCCTCAAGTTCTATCGGCAACAATGGCAGCGACGGTGACGGTGATAAGCTCAAAGCACCAGGGAGAGGGAGAGGATGAGGAGGAGTGACTGGGCGAGCGAGGAGGAAGAGGATGAGTGAGTGGCTGAGCTCGCTCTCACCTGTGGGGCCACTTATTGGACCACTGACAGCCGCAAATGCGCCTTTAATGGCTGTTGATGCGTGGCGGGCATCGATTGCCCACAGTGGCACTTGGTTCATGGGCCCAACCGGTCAGATTTGGGCTTAGCGCGGGCGAAGCGAGCGGTTACACGACTTGGTAGTTTTTTGCCATGGTTTAAGAAAAAAGTGGTAGTTTTTCGCACAAAATCATAAAGTGGTAGTTTTTCGTCACGTTTCCATGAATTGTGGTAGTTTTTGATTAAATACTCCAATAATTTAGGATGTGGAGGCACCCAAATCCTTGTTTTCATTTCCTTTGTACCGATCGCTCCACATATTTTTACTTTCATTGTCTCTAGTTTCATAGGTTCCAACTGTTACCTCAACCCGACTCCTACAAAGCTTTTTATTCCTTTGTTTTCTATACATCCATTCCGAATGAAGCCTTAGGGCCTTTTTTTGCCAGTGTTTTTAGGGCCCTTTGATTCAAAGGATTTCCAAAGGAATTTTGGAGGATTCTGATCCTTAGGATTTTCTCCTATGTAGCTTCTTTGATTTGTAGGATTACAATCCATATGATTTTTTTTCCATACAGTGTTCTAACCTTCCTCTCCTCTTGGGTCACCCCTCTCGCGGGCAACACGGAAAGCCTCAACCTCCGCCACCAACGACCTTCTTAAGTGACCCACCTCCACCTCCGTCCTCGCTATTGGTCGGTGTCGGGCAAAGCCTGTGAGTGCGACAACGGCGGTGGAGGGCCTCTCCTCCCTCTCCAGATCCATGGGGTGCATCCCTCCCGGCGGCGGCGCTTGGTGTGCTGCTGGTGGGGCTCGGCCAGAGGTATAGGGGTGCGACCAGGCGTGGCTAGTGGCGGCAGAAACGTCTGGCCTGGATCCTGTGGCAGCGGCTCGGGTCGGCGGCAGTGGGTGAAGCTCAGGTGACCCTCATCAGCATGGCGTAGTGGTGCCCATGTCCAAGGCGGAGTTGTATCGGTGATCTGGTGGCTTTGGCTCCAGTTGGTTCGGATTAGCGACAGTGATGAGCAAGACCAGGATCCTTCCTGGTGGCTCTCGCCGTTTGGCGTGGTGGGGTGGCATCCTGCCCCCAGGTTCCAATGGTGGCATTCAACGGTAGTGGCGAGAGCGTTAGGGATCCCGCGGTGGTAGTGCTGTTGGGTAGTTGTCGTATCTGGACGGACATATTTGGGGCTTTGAAGTTGGTCTGGACGGTGCATAGGATGTCAGTTGGAATCTCGTGAGGCAGATCCGGGTGAAAACCTTGTCTTCGGCCGGTGGCTGGAACCAGCGATGATGACGCCCTTGGTGATGTTTCCTTCTTGAAGGCATCATTGACGTGAAGCTACCACTTCCTTACGCTACCTCCGAGGGAAACACTTGATCATTTGATTGGATAATGGCGGCACTCATGTGGCGTTCCTCTCGTGGGAGCGTCATTCTTGGAGGTTGAGGGAGTCCTAGATTAGGGGGTGTCCGGATAGCCGGACTATCATCATCGGCTGGACTCCAAGACTATGAAGATACAAGATTGAAGACTTCGTCCCGTGTCCGGATGGGACTTTCCTTGGCGTGGAAGGCAAGCTTGGCAATACGGATATATAGATCTCCTATCATTGTAACCGACTCTGTGTAACCCTAGCCCTCTCCGGTGTCTATATAAACCGGAGGGTTTTAGTCCGTAGGACGAACAACCATTACAACAATCATACCATAGGCTAGCTTCTAAGGTTTAACCTCCTTGATCTCGTGGTAGATCCACTCTTGTACTACCCATATCATCAATATTAATCAAGCAGGAGTAGGTTTTTACCTCCATCGAGAGGGCCGAACTCAGGTAAAAACATCGTGTCCCTTGTCTCCTGTTACCATCCGCCTAGGCCTTGATTCGGGACCCCCTACCGAGATCCGCCGGTTTTGACACCGACATTGGTGCTTTCATTGAGAGTTCCTTCTGGCCGTCATGATCGTGAAGGATGCTCTCCTGTCTTTAAAGACGGTACCATCGCTAAAGGAGCTTTGGCCACCGGCCAAACTATCCGGCTAGGTGGTCTTCTCATGACCGCCTGTTCGGCCACCGCTTCGACGATGGCCTCTCGAGTCATCAAAAACAATCTTCACGTCAACTCGGAATTCGCCGAGCAGCTGGATCCAATGGAGCTCTCTTCCGTAAACAAGCTCTTGGATCGCATCGCCACCCTAGGAGTCGCTACAGACTACAATCAGATTGGGCTTAAAACCGATCTGAGAGAGATTAACTCTCCCCAGGTTACCCACCATGTTGTGGTGGTAGAGGAACAAAGCGGCGACTCTTCTTCTGTATTAAAAACTAGTTATGTCCGGACTCCCGAATCCTCCATGCCGGATTCCCGCGGAGGGACAGACGTCGATCAAGTACTGAACCTAAAGTCAGGCAGTAGACCAGACTCGTCGGACAACGTCCAGCAATCCAAGCTTCCATATTCGGAAACTTTTCGGCCCTTGAGCCTCAAGATGGGCAGGGTTCCGGACTCAATTCCACCCACCCACCCAAACATATGCGATCTATCTCACATCCGGAAGAGCCCATTGAAGCAGTACATCATTATTGGGCAGATTCCTCCCGGTTATGGGCGAGGATAAAGGACTGCCGTGAGGAAAACGCAATTTCAATTTTCTCGCAACAATTGCACGGACAAGGAATCTTGAGCGCCGTAAGTCGTCAGCGAAATTACACGCCATGCAGACTGGCATCCATAATACGAAAATACTGTGCGATGGAGAGTGTCCGGAAAACCAAAACTAAGTTTTGGGACAATCCGCCTCCGAACACAACCCTAGTCCAAAACAAAAGGGTGCACAATGCTCAGGCACCCAGGACAAGAACCAAAAAGCAAAAACCCCATAAAGGGCACGGAACCGTACTGGAGGGATGGCTTAGCAGGCCCTGTAAAATCCATAGTACAGAGGGCGCCACTCCAACTCATAGCCTTCGAGCATGTTGGATACTGCGGCAGGTGGCCAAAAGTGGCGAGGAGCTTCTAGCCCCGGAGACCCACCCCATCAGTACCAGTACGGTATTAACAGTCTTCGAGACTTTCACATCAAATAATATGCGGAAAAGAACAATCCGCAGCCTCGCCGAAGTCTACCAAGTAGCAACAACAAATCCATGGAGCGACACGGCCATCACCTTCAATGCCAGCGACGAACCTAAATTCCGAACAGCCCGAGCACCAGCCGCATTGGTCCTCATAGTGGACGACTTTCGTCTTACCAAGGCACTCATGGATGGCGGCAGCGGATTAAACCTCATCTACGAGGAAACCCTTCAAAAAATGGAAATAGACTGGAGCCGCATTGAGCGAAGCAGCACAACCTTTAGAGGAATAATCCCTAGCCGAGAAGCACGCTGCACAGGAAAAATCACACTTGATGTGGTGTTCGGCTCGCCGGACAATTACAGGTCTGAGGAGGTCACGTTCCAAGTGGCCCCGTTCAGCAGCGGATATCATGCTTTATTAGGACGAGAGGCATTCACAATTTTCCAAGCCATACCCCATTACGGGTACATGAAGCTTAAAATGCCCGGGCCCAATGGAACCATGACCCTTGCCAGTGATCCAGACATAGCCCTACGCGCCGAAAACAAGACAGCCGCATTAGCCCTAGAGGCACTATCCGAAGCCCTAGCAGCGGAGGAACTCACTGCGCTGCGCTCTACGGTGAACAGGGATGATGTGATACTCGATATGAGATCCAAGTCCACCTCTTTTAAACCAGCGGACGAAATAGTCAAATTCCAGGTCCATCCAACGGACCCAACAAAGATGGCCTCCATTGGGGCACAGTTGAACCACGGCGTGACGCGCGCACTACGAGAATTCCTTGAGAGAATTGGGACATCTTTGCACAGCACCCTTCAGATATGCCAGAATCCCACGCAGATTAGCGAGAACACAGCCTAAACATCCTAAAAGGATTCAAGCCGATCAAGCAGGCTCTTGGTGATTTTCGAACCCAAAAGATAGGCAATGGGAGAGGAGCTAGCCAAACTATCGAGCCGGATTCATCGAGACATCAAACATCCGGATCGCTAGCAAACCTCGTAATGGTACCAAAGATGGACAAATCACTGGCGCCTATGTGTCGATTTTAAAGACCTCAACAAGGCTTGCCCAAAGGATCCTTTCCCCTTCCCGCATCGACCAAATAATCGATGCTACTACGAACACGATTCATTGTGCTTCCTCGTATACTCCGCTACCATCAAATCAAGATGGCGGAGGCGGACCAAGCCGCAACGGCATTCATTACTCCATACGGACCATTACGCTTCAACACGATGCCCTTCGGACTCAAAAGCGTCGGTACGCAACATATCAGCGCATGATTCGGACATGTCGGCTACCCGGATCGGCAAAACAGTAGAGGCATACGTGAGCGGCGTGGTCGTCAGAACCAAACACGTCGAAACTCTAGTAGACGATTTGAGGCTCACATTCGACAACCTCCGAGCATATGTTATATATCGCGGCAACACATCAAGTTGTAAGCGCGGTGCTCGTCGTCGAACGAGAAATAGAAGGGCATAAATTCCCTCTTCAAAAACCAGTGTACTACGTATCCACTGTCTTAACTCCCTGCAAGTCCCGGTACCCGCATTATCAAAAGATAGCATACGTGGTGCTCATGGCATCCCGGAAGCTGCGACACTACTTTCAAGAGTGTTCGATAACAGTGGCCTCCGAAGTACCCCTCAACGACATCATAAACAACCGCGACGCAACGGGCAGGATTGCAAAATGGGCCATTGAGCTCTTACCATTTGACATAACTTACAAACCACGATGAGTTATAAAGTCGCAAGTCTTGGCTGACTTCGTCACGGAATGGACTGAAGCCGAACTCCCTAAAGAGTACGGCACATACTCCAATTGGATCATGCATTTCGACGGCTCTAAAAAGTTGGCCGGCTTGGGGGCTGGCGTCGTTTTGACGTCCCCAACCGGAGACGCAGTCCAATATGTACTTCAAATAATGTACACAGACTCCAACAACGCAGCCGAATACGAGGCCCTTCTGCACGGTCTCCGGATAGCAATCTCCATGGGCATTCAATGCCTCGAGTGCGAGGATTCAAACCTCGCAATATCACAAGTAAACGGAGACTTCGATGCCAAAGATCCGAAAATGGAAGCCTACCGTAACGCCGTCTTAAAAATGTCAGCTTGGTTCGAAGGACTCGAATTCCACCATGTAGCCCAGGATAATAACCAGGCGGCCGACGTGTTGGCACGCATCGGCGCAAAACGCCACGCCATCCCTCCAAACATCTTCCTGGAGCGGCTCTTTAAGCCATCCGTTGTATGGGAAGAGGAGACTGGAAACAACAATCCGGAACCAACCGCACCGCCCAACACCGAACATTCTGACACAACCGGTGGCTCAGCCAATGACATAACACCTTCCGCCCACGAAATAATGGCAGTCATTGCCCCATGGACGGAACCATTCCTAGCCTACTTAATTAGGCGGGAACTTCCGAAGACCAAAATGAGGCCCATTTGCATAGTTGGCGATCTAAAGCCTACAAGGTCCATGAGGGGGAACTTTATAAGAAAAGCACAACCGGAGTCCTTCAAAGGTGTATCTCCGAAGAGGAAGGGCGGAATCTTCTGGCTGAAATTCACGCTGGACTAGGCGGACACCACGCTGCAGCCCGGGCCCTTGTAGGTAAGGCCTTCCATACAGGATTTTATTGGCCGACGGCCCGGGCAGATGCTTAGGACTTAGTCCAACGATGCGTTGGTTGTCAGCTCTTTGCTAATCAGAGCCACATGCCACCCACCGCCCTCAAAACTATACCCATAACCTGGCCGTTTGTGGTCTGGGGGCTTGACATGGTTGGACCCCTTAAAGGGGGAACCCACAAGCAAAAATACCTATTGGTCATGGTGGACAAATTCACCAAATGGATAGAGGCCAAGCCAGTTAAAACGGCCGAATCAGGACCTGTGATAGACTTCATATCTGGGGTAGTACACCGTTATGGTGTCCCCCACAGCATCATCACCGATAATGGCACGAACTTCACGGCCGACGAGGTTAAACTCTGGTACAAAAATATGGGCATTAAGCTCGACTACGCTTCAGTCTATCACCCTCAAACCAACGGTCAAGTTGAACGAGTAAATGGTCTAATCATGAGCGGCATCAAACCCAGATTAGTGCGGTCCCTTACGGAATCTAACAGGCACTGGGTAGAGGAGCTCAACTCCGTACTCTGGGGGCTGCGGACCACGCCAAACCGTACTACCGGGTTCACACCATTCTTTATGGTATATGGCGCAGAGGCAGTTTTGCCCTGCGACATAATTCATGACTCACCTCGAGTGCGCATGTATGAAGAAAGAGAAGCCGAGTTGGATCGGCAGGACAGCTTGGACGCATTGGAGGAGGAACGCGACGTGGCCAAGGCTTGTTCCGCATTCTATCAGCAGCAGGCTCGAAGATATCAAAGCAGAGAGGTACGAGCCAAGACGTACAATGTTGGCGAGCTAGTTCTATGCCTGCCAGTCAAGAAAAAGGACAAACTCAAGCCCAAATGGGAAGGTCCCTTCATCATCGACCAAGTTCTGACCAGCGGAGCATACCGTCTGCGAAACGCATCGGACAACTGACTCGAGTTGAACCCATGGAACGCAGCCCGCCTCTGAAGATTCTACGCCTAGCGCCGGACTCAGAGTTCGTCTCCTTCCTCCGTCCACATTTTTACACTTTAGCTGTCTTTTGTTTCTCTCTTTTCTCCCACCTTTTTTGTAAAGCCCTTGAGGGCCGATTTGCGCATTGTTCGCACACACTTGATTTGCTACCCGCACTCATTATACCTAGGGGCTTCTTTAACAGAAGCTTACTTATACGGGCTTTATGCCCAACACATGTCAAACTTCGCATGTACCTTTTACTCACCATTATATGCATCGATATGACTTAAGTTTGGCCAAGCTGGGTTGCTGGCTCCTATCTTACCCTCGTTCCCGATTGTTCGGCTAGGAGGTAAAGGGTGCACCTCTGTGATTACTCTTGCTTGGTCGACCGGATGTGTACCTCAGTGGGTGAAGCGAAAGCTAAGCGTTCTTAAGGAATATTCGATCGGTGACTTGAAAGATGATTTTTACCTATTTATTTATCTGCCCCTAGATGTTTTCCTGCTCTTTTGCAGTCGGACATGCACTTTAGGGCATGCCTCGAGAAAGGAACCCTTAAGGAACTATTCTCCCGGAAGATGTTTCTTACTAACCATGTAATATAACATAACTAGTTGGGCACTTATGCGATAAAGCACTAATGACCCCTCGCTTTGGTCTCCATGCATGCCCGGTTTTTAATAAGCGAGAAGGTATTCGGACACTCAGGACTCTAGGGTCCCGAGGTTGAAGCGAAAAGGTCGGCAAAGACAAACGATCTACAATCCGGCTAGAAGGCATTTTACATGTCATTTTAGATACATCGTCAAATCGACTGACTGTACTCCTCCTCAATCCCGTCTAACAGGCTGTCTAATTTACAATCCCGTTGGGAATACTTAGCGGCCAACTCTACCTGGCTGTACACTAAGCTCACAGGGATCTCCTTCCCATCGGTCCCCACAGGTCCGACCTCGGCCATGTGGTTTGGATCCGCCTTCTTGTACCGCGTCTTCACCATGGCGAGGCCTCCCTCGCACCTTGGCGGCGGACAATATCTTCCATAAGCAGGCGCTGCTGTGCTCCTGAAGCTTCTCCATAAGCTCTCCAAGGCCCTTGGTAGGGAGATGGATGGCCATAAGGCACGGGCGGCGCCACTCATCGCCTACCGAACACGTTCGAGCAGTTGCACCAGCTCGGGAAGTTGGTCATCCGTTGAACAGGGCATTTCCTCCGCAGGGCGACCTGTGAGCACACCTACAAACATATTTCTGTCAATTGACTTCCTCGTCGAACTCTTCTTTTCAAAAGAGTTTGTAAGCACTACTATAGATGCGCGGCGGCCGCGGATTCTCCTTCACGCGCGGATAGCTGGCCCGAACACCTTTAGCTCTTCTCCAAGCTGGGTGTGGGCATCTTGGAGCTTGTTCCTCTCTGCTACACCTTCATAAGCACCCTCTCGCGGCCTTCAATGGCGCGATGGCTGTTGCTTGTCCGGATCAAGTCCGCAACATCTGCAATATTATTGTCGACTTATCATACGCCGCACACTGCTTATCTTTTTGAAATATGTGTTACCGGAGGGGGTCTCGGTGTCTCCTCCTGCGGCGGCTAGTGCGGCCTCAAGTTGGGCCTTGCACCCTTGTAGCTTCTGAGACAATTGGGCATTCTTCCCCGTGAGATCCTGCATATCAAATGATCCTTAAATCAGTTATTTTAACTACTTTAAGTCTCGGGGGCTACTGGCATATATAACTATTAAAATCCTTTACCCGTATGTCTTTTACATACTGCTCCGTGGCTCTGGTTAAACCATCTTGAGTGGCACGGAGGTGCGCGTCTCCCGCGTTAAAGGCATTCAACGCCTCTGGGGAGAAACACGCGTCACGAAGAACTGTCCGGCGGCGCCTATGATTCATGGCGCTCTCCACCTCAGACCTGGTGGTGGACAGCCTGTCGGCATCCTCCATTGGAGGAGTATCCGGCTCACGCCTTGCGCTCGCCTCCCCCTCCGGACCAGGTGTTGGAGCCTGGCTGGCGGAGGCTTGGTTGGCAACCTCTCCGGGCACGATCCAGTGGCGCTCTTTCTCCTGAAAAGTCATGGCGTTAATCGCCTCCAGGAATCTTTTTCCTAAACAGCGGTCGTGAGCTATACCGTTGCGGTGGCGTTCGGTCGCACCGCACCCCTCTTCCACTTTCTTTGGGCGGATGACCCTTGTTGGTCAGCCGCGTGAGTTCGGCTTCCGCCTTGAAGGCACCTCCTGCAAGACACCATTGTATGCAGTCGTCGAAATCGCAGGGGCGAAGTAATGGTGTCAGGACTCCGGTCATAATTACCTAGGAAGCCGGAGACAAGCCGGGGTAGTCAGCCGTAATGGCGACTAGAGCATTGTCCATGCTAAGTTGGTGGAACACCCCGTCGATTAGCTCCACCTTTATGTCCGGATCCTCTTGGAGGCGGGTCGAGGATCTTCTGGGTCCTCGGGTTGTGGAGCGGACTATGTATGCCCTCCACATGCAGGCGCAGTTCCTGCGTCAAAATCATAAAGTAAAGCAACTTTGAAAGCAGGTCGGATGAATAAACATCCGCTTACCCAGCTCGAGGTTATTCATGGAGAACCCATTCAATGGGCTCGTCTGGAGGAAGTCCTCCTTCTCCCCCTTATGCAGGCGGACAGGATCTTCACGAGATCATGGCGATCCCGCCTGCGGCCATGGCGGGTGGCGTCATTCTCCCGTTGAAATCCCACATGGGGTGGCCCTATATTGAGTGGCTGCACCCCTCGCATGATGCTGCGTGGCCATGACTCCAATCATGGTCAATCTGGAATGGGCGACAACCTTATCCGGCCCATCAAATAATGGGCGCTCTGTCTTCCTCTGTTGAGGGCTCGCGGGTGCCAACAAGGCGTTTCTTGAGGAGCCTTGCTGAACTCCGGGAGGCCGATCCGAACTAGGTCGGCGGTGGAGCATCTTCCACATAAAACCATTCGAGGGCGGTCTTGGGCGCCTTCTTTGGGGTTCCGGATAGATATCCGGTCGGCGATCGCCATATTTCGGCTCCGCCCACTTGATATATTGACCCCTCGTGAGAAGCGGAGTGCGAGGCAAAATAGTCTCTTCCACAGCGCAAAATGGGTCTCAATGCCCGGAACAACTCACAAGAGCTAGAAACTTCGCGATGTGCAGAATAGGCGGGCGTGAGGTGATGAAAATTTGAGTCAGTAGAACTCGAAGCCCGGAGAAAGCGGATGTATGGGAAATCCGAGCCCCTTAGTAGATAAGGAACGAAGCACACCGCTCTCCTTTGGAGGGACTAGGGGTGGCCTCCGCTTGCTTTCCACCTTTGTAGGTGTCCAGCACGGCTCGAACTGGGACCATAAAGGCCGGAGGAAGGTATCCCTCCGCTTGGAGCATCACCAGCTCGTTGTGCGGAACTGCACATCTCCTCCAATCTCCTGGCTGAGGGCTAGGAGCGCGAGAGGAGGAGCAGCGTCGACGGTCCATGATGGAATGGATTTTTGGTCAGAAGCGCTCTGATGAGTACTCGCGGAAGGAAGATGGTGTGATTTGGATCTGGATTCTTGCCTCTCTTATAGGCAGATTATTTGCGCAACTAGGGAGTAAAATATAAAAATACCTTGGCCTTTCGCATTCGTGCGACACGTGGAAGAGGGCCATTATTGGGCGTGGAAGCCAAGGGCATAGCGTTTATAAGGAAGCGGACACTATTAAACGGCAAGCACATGGAATTTGGAGGAGAACCCGCCTTGCGCGCGAAGACAATATCTGCGCCGGACTACGTCGTCATTGAAGCCTAGTTAAAGGGACTCTTGAGGAGTCTGGATTAGGGGTGTCCGGATAAGCGGACTATCATCATCGGCGGACTCCAAGACTATGAAGATACAAGATTGAAGACTTAGTCCCGTGTCCGGATGGGACTTTCCTTGGCGTGGAAGGCAAGCTTGGCAATATGGATATATAGATCTCCTATCATCGTAACCCGACTACGTGTAACCTTAGCCCTCTCCGGTGTCTATATAAGCCGGAGGGTTTTAATCCGTGGGGCGAACAACCATTACAACAATCATGCCATAGGCTAGCTTCTAGGGTTTAGCCTCCTTGATCTCGTGGTAGATCCACTCTTGTACTACCCATATCATCAATATTAATCAGCGGGGTAGGGTTTTACCTCCATCGAGAGGGCGAACACAGGTAAAAACATCGTGTCCCTTGTCTCCTGTTACCATCCGCCTAGACGCACAGTCCGGGACCCCCTACTCGAGATCCGCCAGTTTTGACACCGACAGAGGTGTATCAGCTCGAGGGACCATTGGACAATTTTAGTGGTGGAGCGGCCTTTCTTGTGACTCATTGATGACGTGGAGTCTTGGTGGCGTGGTGCAGCAAGATCTCAGCGATGGATGCGAGATGATCGACGCTCGTAGGGAGGTGGCGCTCTCTGGTGACAGGCCTAGCAAGGTTAATATGTTGATACCAGTTCTGAAGAGGTATAGGATGAAGACTGTGGCGGTAGCCTCTGGAGCGTGCACTACAAAAAAACGACACATCCGTGACATTTTGGGCCGAACGAATTTTTTTTCTGTCATACATATGACACTTCTATGATGATAATTGTGACAAAACCCGGTATCATCATAGATGTGGTGAGCTCCTACTTCTATGACAAAAACCATGACGGAAAATGGGCTTTTCGTCCTGGGCGGGCGGAGCGGCTGCATGACATTCTTTGGGCCGTCCATGTGGAAAAAACCGTGGTAGAAGCGAGGAGAAAATTTTCGGGAGTTGCGGTTACGGTGGGAGGTCGAGGCAGCGATGCGCGTTTATCTACGTGCGTATTATGCGGCGTGTGTAAGCGGCGTTAGCTCTAGCCGAACCCGGCGGCGTTGGGATCTAACGAACCCGGCGATTGCACTACGAGCTCTGGCGTTCTGAACCGAAGTGATCGATCAATGGCTATTCGCTGAACCCGATCGGCGATTCGCCGCTCTGCGCTAACTGAAGCCGTCGATTGGAATGAGTGAGCATTGCGGGGGTGGGGGTGGATTGGATGAGCGATGGCCCGGTGGCGTTGCCTCACGGATGAACAGGCCCCGTGGTGTGGAGGCTGGATGAGCGATGAGGCGGTGGAGGGGTGGTTGAGCGGGACCCGTGGTGCGGAGGTTGGATGAATAGTGAGCGGTGGAGGTGGTTGAGCGGTGAGGCGGTGGAGTAGCGGTGGAGGCTAGATGAGCGAGGAGCCCGTGGAGGTGGAGGAGGTCGGCGGTAGCCCGTGGAAGTGGAGGAGGTCGGCGGTGGAGATGAGCAGTATCAGGAGTCCCATTTTGCGATCACGCCCACACCTCGATGAAGCAGGACCCCGTTTTGGCCGTGGCGCTCCAACACAAGTCCGTTTAGTCCGTTTTGTGATACGCAACACCCTCCCGATCAACAGGACCCCGTTTCACGACCGTAGGAGGTCCGTTTCATCCGTTTGCGATCGCCACACCCTCCCGATCAACGGGACCCCGTTTGACCTTAGGAGGTCCGTTTCGTCCGTTTTGCGATCGCCACACCCTCGATCAGCAGGACCCCGTTTACATTGTAGGAGGTCCGTTTCCTCCCCGTTTGTGATGCGCCACACCTCCCAATCAACAGGACCCCATTCGAGCAGTAGGAGGTTTGTTTCCTCTGTTGTCTGATGCGCGGTCTCGTTCCATCGCTGTTCCGTCCCGGCCCTCCCGATGAACGACCACGCATTCGTTCGACCCAACCGGTTGGCTCCCCATGAACACGACAGCGACACTGTTTCTGTTCGACCCAGCCATGTGCGTATGTGCGGTAGGCGTTCGAGACCCGCCGTATGTACACATACGTGGCCGTATTTTCTTTCTTGCACCGGCATTTGTGCGTGCGTGTACATGCTATATGCGGCGCCTCTACATCCACCGATATATATGCGTACCGTTCGCGACCAGAATAACCGTGCTGCCGACCAGGTGGGTCCCGACTATCGAGCCCTTCCTTGGGTGCGAAGATGTAGCTGGTGGGTCCGGCGGTCGAGGCGAATCGTTTTTTGCCGGATGCACTTCCTTGCGTGCGAAGGTGTAGTGGTGGATCCGGCAGTCGAAGCTTTTTAGCGAAATATGGTGGCCCGTCCGGTGGATCGGTGTCGGTGGAGAATAATTATTTTGCGCGTAATAAGGAGGCACTTCCTTGCGGCGCCATGGACCGGTATCGACCTCTCGAGCCTGATACTCTTCGGATGGAAGTTGGTCATTGAGGAGTCTGGATTAGGGGTATCCGGACAGCGGACTATGTACAATATCTGGACTATTGAGCGTGAAGATACAAGACTCAAGACTTCAGCCCGAACACAGGTAAACATCTGTGTCCCTTGCTTCCTGTTCCCATCGGCCTTGGCCTTGATCGGGACCCCTAACCAAGATCCACGGTTTGACACCGACATTGGTGCTTTCATTGAGAGTTCCTCGTATCGTCCTTTGTCGGGCTTGATGGCTCCTTCAATCATCATCAGCAGCGCTTTGTCGGTAAGAGACTTTCCTCCCGGACAGATCTTCATGTTCGTGCGCCGCCTTCTTGAGCCCAATTAAGCAGCCACAGAGCGGATCGATAGCTATCGCCCGGCCACTAGGTCGAGTTCGGAAACTTGAACTACACGGCGGATATTAGCGGGAACTTGATCTTGACGGATTTAGGCAGCGTCGGGGAGCACCAAGCAGTCACAATGAGCATGGCTTAGACACTGTTGTCGAGATGATGCTCGGGATATCACCCGCGCGAAGCCTCGGATCTAAATCCGGGGCGGGTTCACGTTCCCTAAGGGCGGAGGCTGGACCCGCCCGCGGTACGTACCCTCATCGGCGATGGAGGCGAACACGAGCATCACCACGAGGAGCCTATGACTCCGGACCCCAGATTCATATCCGGTTGTAGGTTCCGGTCCGCGCGTCCAAGACCCGCCGAACTGGTTGAGCTCCGTTGATGGAGTTCACCGCGGTGGGCGTCTTCGGCCTTTCGCCCTTTGGCGACATGCTGAACATTGAAGTCTCTCTCTTTGTCGAGACTCTGGGCGAACTATGTCGGCAGTGGGAAGCGAGCGACAACGGAATTCGTTGCCCACCACCACCACTTCATTGCCACGATCGATGATCTAACCGGCGTGCTTGACTTTGACTCAAGACAATGGCGGTATGGGCGGCGATGTAGGAGAGTTCTGAGCCACCGCTCACGAGGCGGTGGGCGGCCACCTCCTCATACTATATATATATGGTGGACACTCGAAGAAACCAATGGCGATGAAGCAGCGGAGGATAACCCCTCGGGAAGAAAAAACAAAGCATGGGCGTGTCGGCGCCGCTCAAGCCCGCCGCCTTATCGGCCCGGAGGCGAAAGTAAACCAGATGGCGCGAAGAGAATATGACCTGACCAGCCCGCCTTGAGCAGGCGAGCAGGGAAGATGAGCAGGTCAGCCTAGAAGAATAAGCGTGCAAGCGGATACCGGAGGAGGACAACTACATGCCGCCTCCCGAAGGCGAGATTAGCCTCGGTGGCGGCGGATTCGGCGTACTGAGATCCGTGGGCGAGGCGCTTCAGCGTGAACTTATAGCCAGTTTGAGGAGCACGAAGAAGAAGCGGACAACTCCAAGATGATCAAGACCTACTCACGAGATAGATGGACTGAAGTCACGGCAATGCGAGGAATATGGACTCGGCGTAAGCGGTGACCGGCCACCCGTGGCGAGGATAAAGCGGATATCAGCCCGAATACCAGCCCACACACCCGCTGATACACTACGGCCCAGTGCATAAGGCAAGACCTACAAGATATTCTGGAAAACAAAGCAGGACAGCCAAGATCGATCTACGGATCGCGAGGCCGCGCCCATTGTAGCGATAGCGATCATCGGCGCGGATACATCATCAACAAGTCGGCGGACCGAACACGACAGCCAGACCAATTGAGCTGCGTAGCCATATAGCCCGACGCAGGCGCGCACACCCTCTACGCTTCACCGGCAGTGATGGGTCATGAATTCGAAGGGTTCAAACCCATAAACATCGAATCATCACGATGGCTACAGCAGACCCCGCGGTATGGATCAAGATTTCCTTCTCCACATTCACATGCCCAGTGATGATCTACACACCATCAAGTATCTTCCACTTAAGCTCAAAGGACCAGATCGGCACTGGTTGAACGACCTGCCACCAAATTCCATTGGCAGTTGGGAAAACTGGAAGACACATTCCTCGATAACTTCCGGGGCACATATATGCGACCACGAGCGCCGATGACTGAGCCACATTACTCAACAGCCGGAGAATGCGCGGAAATTCGGACTTGGTTCCTTACTAAAAAGAACCAAATAGTCATTGTCGGAGCGAAAAGCCTTGGCAGCTTTTAAACATAATATCCGTGACGAGTGGCTCGCTCGATACCTCGGCCAGGAAAAACCTAAGTCCATGGCAGCTCTCACAACCCTAATGACCCGCTTTTGTGCGGGTGAGGATAGCTGGTTGGCTCGCAGCGGCACCATGCCACATTCCGGCACTTCGGACGGCCGCGATGCTAACGGCAAGCCACGACGTAACAGACATAGGAGATGGAACAATGGCGACAGCACTGAAGACACGGCGGTCAATGCCGGATTCAACGGATCTAAGTCCGGTCAGCGGGAAAAGCCGTTCAAAAGAAATAATGGGGACCGTCAACTTTGGACCGCATCTTTGGGCGCTTCGTGCCAAATTCATGGCAGAACCGGACAGGCCAGACCAACCACCAATAGAGACTATTGTGCGTTCAAACAGGCGGTAAGATAAGCGCTGAAACAAGGACAAGGGCTGCTGCAGCGATGACGAAGAGCCGGCGTCGAACACCGAGGACAAAAAATCCCCCTAGGTGAAAGCGGTCGACATGACCTACCACCCCAACAACTAGCGGGGAGCAGGCGGGCACTACGGGGCGTCTATGCGATGGAGCGATCGCCCCCAAGTTCAACCCATGGTCGACTTGTCCGATCACCTTTGCCCATAGGGATCACGCTACTAGCATCCGTCCCGGCGGCTCGGCCGCATTGGTCTTAGACCCAATCGCCGATGGATTCCACCTCACGCATGTCCTTATGGACAGCGGCGTGACTTGAACCTGCTTTATCGGGACCACAGTCGCCAAGATGGGCATTGACCCTTCAAGGATCAAGCCCACAAAACTACCTTTAAAGGTGTAATTCACTGGGTAGAGGCCCATTTATGCGGGCTCTATAACTTGGAAGTGGTCTTGGATCCCGGATAACCGGAGGCGAAGAGTTAATCTTTGATATCGTCCCTTTCCATAGTGGTTACCCACGCCTTTGCTTGAGCCGAACCGCATTCTCTAGATTCAATGCGCTACCACATTACAAATACCTCAAGCTCAAGATGCGGGACGGCGGGGTCATCAACATCAATGGAAATATGGACCGCTCCTTGAGCGAGGAAGAGCATCGGCAGCCCTAAGCGGCGAAGTACATTGTGGCCTACTCGAACAAACCAATCCGCGACAACTCCGAGCACCGTCAAGAGAGTCGGAGCACCCGCCTGCGAGGTCATCAAACGCCAAGGCGTGATTAGCGATCGACCTCCCTCAAGCCCCATCAAAGCAGCATGCGTGCCCGCGTACACAATGCCTTTTCGAGATACCATGGGCATAAGCGGGGCGCAACAACGACCAGTCGATAGTCGCGGGTAACGCGAAATACCCTCATAATCTTTCCCTTTTACCTTCGGGACGCCGCTTTAGTGCTGCATCCTCGGAAGAGCCATTTGCGGGACTTACATGGGAGAGACATCCAAGGAGGCAGGCGGCGTTGTCTTGTGAAAGAAATACCAGTGGAATCTATTTACGATCATTATACTGTTTTATCTATACGTACATAGCACCTTACTGGATAGGACATGTCAATTAGTCCTATTTATCTCCGCTTAATGCATCCATTGTAAACATACGCTTAAACGTATTATTCGTCAATGTGAGATCATATATAGCGTCAGCTTATTATTCTTATTCGAGCATTTTCTCTCTTATAAATGTTTATTTGATATTGAATCCGTACACCTTGGTACGGTCAGTTTGCCATGGGCTCCTCATGGCACCCCGTAAGATGGCAATTAAAGTCCGAACACTTTCAACAATGCGGCACCCCAAACTTATAGCATTATATGCATCAGCTCCGAATCATGTCTTGGGTCTACAGTTGGGATAGCCCGACTCCCTTGTTTTGGTGCCTTACGTTCCGTTATATCGGCTAAGGTAGCGAGGAGAACTCACTGCGATTGTGTCCGGTTCTTCGAGACGAGCACCTCGGTGAAAGCGGCCTGGCCCGGCATGATGTGGCGAGCTGGTCGCTGTTGAAGGTCTTAAAATCATTAAGATTTTCCGCTTTAGGCAATAAATCGGCTTTGTCGATCTAGGCGTATATAAGCGCCCCAATTGACCTTCAGTTCTAGGGGCTTCGCTGAAATTTAAAATTGTGACTTCTATGGCTAAGTGAAAGTTATAAAGCCGCATAGTCCGATTGCCTTGTTAAGCTGCACGGACACCTCCTTAAGGGACCAAACATTTGCATAAAGAGTGTCAGGGTTTTCCACGAACACCCGATTACTAGTTACATGAGGCGGAAGCCGACGGTAGCCTACTTTCAGAATTTTATAAACAGCTGCACGAGAAGGTAATATTTTAAATAACAAAAGCGCTACATAAGCGCAAGTAACAAATCCTTAAAATACAAACATGACAGTGAATTCACTCAAAAATGGTGTCCTTGGTACATTCATCAGCCACGAGACGAGCACCCTTCATGATGTCATCATAGTACATCTCGGGATGGCGATGCGCCTTGCCCTCTGGCGGCCCGTCCTTGACCAGCTTCTCTGCATCCAGCTTGCCCCAATGCACCTTGATGCGGGCAAAGGCCCGGTGGCCACCCTCGATTCAAACGAATCGCTTGATCACTTCCAGCCGCGGGCAGGCATCCACCATCCGCTTGATCAGGCCAAAGTAGCTACTAGGCATGAGTTCACCAGGCCACATCCGTACTATGAAACCTTTCATAGCCAATTGGCATACTGTGAGTTCGACCAACTGTTTGAGTTGGTCACTCGAAACATCGGTGTTCGGCCCCAACATCTTTGGGACGAACAGCTTCTCCGTTGAGTTCCCCTCACAGGCATGGCGAGAACTCCATAGCGTCGATCTGTTGCATGGCGGATCTGCGAATGCCTGGAGAGCTCGAATTCGAGTAAATGCGCCTCCTTCACATGTTTGCTTTGCATAAGAACTTCTTACCGCTGCTATCTTCTTGGCCTCCTGGATTTCTCTTTGTGCTTTCTCAGCCGACCTGGTGTCCTTCATACTCACAAGGCCTTCCATAGCTCGGCCTCTTTCATCTTCAAATCATGCTCCACGGACTCATACTTTTTGCGAGGTCCCGGAGCTCTTGCTGTACCTCACCCACTCTAGCACTTTGCTTTTCGCGCTCCTTACATTCCGAGGCCGCCTTGTCTTGACCTCGGACAGTCTGCTTCGGGGCGCCACTTGGCGGTGGCCCTATTACACACTCACGACACGTAGGTGTTAGACTCACCATTTTTGCCTATCCTCAAATGCATAAGAGCGGAAATCACTTACCCTTGATCTCTTCAAGCTGCCTCTTCGTAAGGTCGAGCTCTCCCTGCGCCTGCTTCAGGTCCCGTTTCAGTTCGGCAACCTCGGCAGTACGGGCAGCAGCAGCAAGCAGCACAGCCTGCTTATTTACAACAATTCTTGTTATTAGACTCCTGCGGATTATAATTGACCCTCCGTTTGGCTTTTCTTTCTGAACACCAAACAGAGTATCAGGGGCTACTACCTATCGGGTGGTAATTTTACACATATTTACTACGTACCTCAAAGCCTATCAAGAGGCTGGTGCAAGCTTCGGTTAGTCCGCTTTTGGAGGACGAAACCTTCTGAATCACCGTACTCATAAGAGTACGGTGCTCTTCATCCATGTAAGCACCGTGAAGCGCTTCCAGCAGACAATCTGGCGCCTCATGTGCAATGGAAGTCCTCGATGCAGACGGCTCGCCCTCCCTAACATGGGGCCGCCCGCCTGAGTCTGGAACCATCGAAGGTTCCGGAACTGTGTTCGGCTGAGAGCCCGACTTGCCATGGCTCTCGCCGACCACGATCATGGGGATCTTGAACCCAGCGTGTCCGACATTGGAATCCGCCTTGGCGAGTCTCGATCCACCTCCCCGCTCTGGGGAGCCTTGGGACAACACCTCCGCGTCATCCACGGGTTGAGGGTAGTGGCCGTCGGAAGCGAATTATCGCTGAATCGCTCAGGGATCCGGAGGAAGATACCTCGGGGTGAGCCCTGGCCGGACTGCATATATGTTCGGCATTATAAATACAAAAATATGAAGTGAAACCATGTTAGAATGCGGACACTTACGATCGCACTGGGGGCTTCCCCCTGGGCAGCCACCCCTCCTCGCTGTGGCCAGTGGCGGAATAATCACGGAAGGATCGTTTCCCTTCTTGGGCCTTGCCTCCCCTTAGGGAGGCTTTTCTCTTTCTCTCATCCCTAGTGCGGGGAGGTAGAGTTTCTTCTTGGTTCCTCCCGCCTCCGCGGGAAGAATCTATCTCGTCGTCATCACACGACAGGGGTATGATGGCCTTACGCCGAGGACCTTTTCCGGCCCCTTGGTCCGCTTCCCCGGGCCCCTCATCCTTTCTGGATGGGGCATCTTCTTCTTCTTCCTCCTCCCCTTCATGGGAGGAGTCCGTCTCGTCGTCTTCGGACGAGGCCTCTGGCACAACCTTACGACGGAGACCCTTTCGGGTCCCTGGGGCCTTCCTTTCGGCCTTCTTCTCCGGCACCTTGTACGGTGCAGGGACAAGCATCTCCGTTAGGAGAGCATCAGCTGGGCCTTCTGGCAGCGGAGCCGGGCAGTAAATATGCTCCACTGTCTCCACATAATCCTGAACAAATGTGCATAACTGCTTAAAATTCTCCCATGAATATATTGCAAAGAACTGAATCTGGTGGTAGTTTGAGAACTCACTTGACTAGGAGCCCGCGCGGCGTGAAGCCCACGGTCCTCGGATGTGGGAGGAGGTACTTCGGAGGCCTTGAACAACAACGTCCATGCGCCATTGTGCGTCATGTCATAGAGCTTCCTAAGCGTCTGGTGTTCAGCCGAGACGTACTCTCACAGATTGAATGCCCGCCTTTGGCATGGCAGAATCCGGTGCACGAGCATGACCTGGATCATGTTGACAAGCTTGATGTTCTTGTCCCTCATGCTTTTGATGCAGATCTGGAGTCCGATCAGCTCTGTAGATTCGCCCCAGGACAGGCCCTTCTTTTCCTAGGAAGTAAGCCGCATGGGGGCTCTGGATTGGAACTCGGGGGCCGCCGCCCAGTTGGCGTCGCGCGGCTCGGTGATGTAAAACCACCCCGATTGCCACCCTTTTACGGTCTCCACAAAGGAACCGTCGAGCCATGTGACATTGGGCATTCTGCCCACCATGGCCCCTCCGCACTCCGCTTGTTGGCCGCTTACAACCTTCGGCTTCACGCAGAAGGTTTGCAGCCATAGGCCGAAGTGAGGCCCGATGCGGAGAAGGCCTGCATCGAGGATGAGCGCCCGAGATGTTGAGGGCGAAATTGAGGCTGAATCATAAATCTAGCCCGTAGTAGGGCTATGAGCCCGCAGACGAAGGGTGAAGTGGGAACCCGAGTCCACGGACGAAGTGAGAGCGAACCGACCCTCTCATGGGGTCACAGGGTCGGGATGACCTGCCGGCGTCCGGTGGCAGTGCGCTATGTCTGTGACCAAGTGTCCGGCCGCTCAAAGATTTGTGACATGCTTCTCCTTGATGGTGGAAGCCACCCACTTGCCTCCTGTTCCGGACATGTTTAGCTGTGCGGAGAAGACTTTGGCTTGGGCGCTGGAGCTCGAGGGGGCAAGAGTGGGCGAGGAAGAAAGAAGGTGTGGGTAAAAATGTGGAAATCTTATCCCTTTATAGAGGCGACGAAAGCGGTGCGCCTCCCCACTTTCCCGTCGGGAATCGCTTGCTTCCCAAGCACCATGATTGATGGCGTGGTGGGATTACCCATACCCGTATTGATGAGAATCCCGCGATAAGGGGACATGATCTCTGCTTTGACAGGACGTGTCACAGAAACTGCCTCGTGATATGTGCTGTAGCTGGTTGTGGGAAAACGGTTCGAATAATGGTCCGACTGTAATAACATGTCGCGTCGTCAGAAAAGTTGTTAGCAGATTGCATTTGTGAAAATATCATTCTCTCTATGGTGGTGTGTAAAGATCTTCTTGCAGATCCAGACACGGTCTACGTGTTCGCTAACTACTTTGGAGTATTTGGAAAAGGAACCCGCCTTGCAATGCCGAAGACAATACTTTGCGCCGGACTCATCGTCATTGAAGCTTGGTTGAGACTCTTGAAGGAGTCTGGATTAGGGGTATCTGGACAACGGAATTTGTGTACAGCGTCTGGACTATTGAGCGTGAAGATACAAGACTCAAGACTTGGCCCGTGTCGGATGGGACTCTCCTTTGCGTGGAAGGCAAGCTTGGCGATCCGGATATTGTGTTCCTTCCTTGTAACCGACTCCATGTAAACCCTAGCCCTCTCGGTGTCTATATAAACCGGAGAGGTTGGTCTTTAGAAGGCCGATCACAATTACAATCATACCATCATAGGCTAGCTCTTGGGGTTTAGCCTCTACGATCTCGTGGTAGATCTACTCTTGTACTACCCATATCATCAATATTAATCAAGCGAGGAAGTAGGGTTTTACCTCCATCGAGAGGGCGAACACAGGTAAACATCTGTGTCCTTGCTTCCTATTACCATCAACCTTGGCCTTGATCGGGACCCCCTACCGAGATCCGCGGTTTGACACCGGCGATCGTTGACCACATTGACCACGCCCGCGCCGAGCACACCACGGCGGTGGGCGGCGGCGAGCCTAGGAAGGGGACGGCGGGCCGTGGAAAGCAGCAGTGGATGCCCGCGAAGAATCTGAGGTTCACTGGTTCGGCTGCGATGTGAGGCTGCCATCGCCGCAGAATAACAGGGGGTGTGGGTGAGTAGAGGGATGGCCTGGCTAGCGGTGGGAGTAGTAGGGGGCGGTGAGGCCTCCGTGGTACCACAGCCGGCCACGGGAGGAAGGAGCATGCGACACGATCGGCGCTGCTTTGGGCGGCTGGAGAACGAAGACCAGAGGGTAAACAAGCACTACGGCCGTTGGATGGACATCGTACGGTCACTGGAGTATTGACTAAGTTGACAAATCCCTTCGTCCCCATCAACTTAGTAGGCCCACAAGTCAGCTAGCAGGGGGAGTATTCATTTTTTTGCGTAATAAGGAGGCACTTCCTTGCGTGCGAAGATATAGCTGGTGGGTCCAAGCTGTCAGCGGTGGTAATGTTTTTTTCGTGAAGGCCCTTTCGGTGGGTCCCAGATGTCAGGTGGAGGAATCATTATTTTGCGCGTAATAAGGAGGCATTTCCTTGCGTGCGGCCGTGGACTCAGCTGTCGGCCTCTCGCGTCTGATCCACTTTAGATGCATGTCGATCGTGACCCGTTGACCGAGCAGCGCCCGAAGCACCAGGCGGTGGGCGGCGGCGAGGCCTAGGAAGGGAGCGACATGGAGGCGGGGAAGACTTCGGCAGTTGTTTCCCACGTGGAGGGTAATGCGACTATCGAGGTTTCTTGGTTACGTCTGCCGTCGCGGAGAATAACAACGGTGTGGGTGAGTAGAGGATGGCTAGGCCAGCGGCAGAATCTGGTGGGGCGGTGAGGCTGCTTGTGATGCCTGGTGGCCATGAGGAGGAGGAAGCGAGCAGATCCACTTGGCGCTTGTTTGGCCATTTGGGCGGGGAAGAGCATAGATTGAAGAAGCACGACAGTCGTTGGATGGACATCCAACAGTCACTGCTTGTGCGTCAACCTTTTTTTAGGAAAGCCTCAAATTTGTGGAAAAGAGCATACATCCCATCTGCCATTATTTCTATAATTTACAGCCCATTTGCTAATTCTTAAGGTTTTTTTTGGAGCCCATATTCTTTTTGTTAGCATTACAGCCCATATTGTGGCCACGGTTAAAAAATTATATGAAATTTTGCATATTTCGGTGCGGTCCGAACTGTTTTAGGTCCCGAAATTTCGACTCACATTCAAACTAATTTGAAAAATAAATGTATATCAATATAAAATCCAACAAATTCTCCACGCATAAAAATTAATGTAATTTAAAATCTCAAAATGAAAAAAAGATATTTGAAACTAATTGCCGGTTTGATGTGTTTTAAAAATGTATAGCCCATTTCTCATTACTGATGGGCCATTTTCTCGGCCAGCCGAATGAAGCTCTCCTCGTCTTGAAAGATTTGCAGCCCAACAGGCCTGACAAAATGACTTACTTGGCAAATCACAAAAAAATTGGGCTGTGGCTGTGGACCCAGCTATCAGCCTCTCCACGCACAGTACTCTTCTGATGGAAGTCGTTCCTTGATCATGTTGACCATGCCGTGCGGAGAGCACCACGGCGGTGGACGACGGCGAAGCCTAGGAAGGGGCGACAGAGCCGGGAAGGCAGCGGCGGTGGATGCCCACGGAGGAGAGAATCGAGGTTCACTGGTTGACTGCGCGTGAGGCTGTCGTCGCCTTGAGAATAACGAGGTGTGGGTGAGTAGAGGGATACCCTGGGCCAGCGGTAGGAGTAGTAGGGGGCGGTGAGGCCTCCACGGCATCACAGCCAGTAGGAGCACGCGGCACGACCGACGTTGCTTTGGGCGGCTGGAGCAAGAAGACCAGAGGTTGAAGAAGCACTATGGCCGTTGGATGGACATCGTACGGTCACTGGAGCTAGAATCGTTCATATTGACTAAGTTGACAAAGCCCTCCATCCTCGTCAACTTAGTAGGCCCACAAGTCAGACGACCACTATGGTGGGTCCCAGCTAGGAGGGGGTACTCATTTTTTGGTGCGTAATAAGGAGGCACTTCCTTGCGTGCGAAGATATAGCTGGTGGGTCTGACCTGTCAGCAGGAGGAACATTTTTTTTGTGAAATATAGAAGCCCTTTCCATGTACAGTGCGTAATAAGGAGGAACTTTCCTTGCGTGCGACCATGGACCTCGTGGGTTCCAGCCGTCAGGCTCTCCACGTACAGTCCTCTTCCGATGACTCTCGTATGTTGACCACGCTGTGCCGAGCACACCGAGGCGGTGGACGACAGCGAGGCCCTAGACTGGAACGACCCGGAGATGGGGAAGACGCGACAGTGGAGTCGGAGACGGAGAGGAGTGGGAAACTTGACTGATTCGGGTGCGGGGTGGGCCTACACTCGGCAGAGAATAACAGGAGGTGCGGAGTGGAGGGATGGCCTGTCCGTCGGCGGGGTAGCGTTCATTGAGGCGCAAAACAACGCCGTTGGGCCTTGAAAGGCTGGAAGCGGCCCGGTTCGGCAGCGCTGGGGAAAAATCGAGAGATTGAAGAAGAATGCGGCCGTTGGATGTAAATCCAACGCCTTCTTAAGGATTCGACCTCTTGGCCCACATGTCGGCCAGTCCATTTGTTTTTAGTCCATTTGGTGGGCTGGGTGAAACAATGATGTAGCATCTATGCAGCCGTTTAAATCCCATTTGCATTTTTCTCGAAATCCAGCGGACTTCTTTGGGCTGGGTGAAAATATCATGTTGGGCTAGGCGAATGTTATAAAAACATAAACACATGATTGCGCGTCAGTAAAATCTTTGCAAGCTTATGTACGCAATCACTAGGAGTTAACTTTCCAAGTTATATATAAACAATTATTATTATTATTATTTTGTAAGAACTTCCAACTTACGAAATAAAATATCATTTTAATATGATGAGTTAATAGTATGTGGGGTATTATTATTTTTTAGGCTAGACGTGGGACAGTTGAGTTTGTTCTAGGGGAAAGTACTGGGAGAAAATTCAGAGACCTGCTGGGTCCACCTCAGGAGGGGAATATGTTGGGAGGAAGGAGATTCAAAGCACGGTAGCTGAGTGAACTAGTTTTTTTACGGACAAGTGAACTAGTTTACATACATAAGCAAATAGCCACTAAAAAAAGCAATCAGGCTAATGGGTTCTTAAAAGAAATATTTAAGACAAAACAGATAATTACGACACATAGGCTAATGCATGAAACACTGAGATCATAAAGGTGTTTATAAACAGATAAAGTACAACATCTAGACCTTCCTGGCACGCTTGATCATGACGCTGCGGCTGTCCGTGTACTCGTCGATTACGGGAAGCAGACACGCCCTCATGTCCAAGATCTGCCTGTACATGTCGTAGCATGCGTATGCATCCTTGGACGCGTAGGTTATGTAGGCTAGATTCAGAGGTACCTCCCACGTGTTCAGGTCGTCTTCTTTAATGTTGGGCGTATCAGGGGTCGATGATGGTCTCAGCGAGGTCAACCAAGGAGTCCTTCTCCTGCCCGTTCCTGATGATCTTGTATTGTTTCTGGATGTCGACAAGCTTGTTGCACGAGATGGCCAAATCGTCGCGTTCTTCCTTCTCTCCACCATAGCAAAGGTGCGATCGGTCTTTAGCGATGAAATGGGCGAATGCTCGAACTGGTGCAGCCATAGGGTGAGGCGGCGAGCTTCACGAGTCCGTGTCGTTGGTGTACATCACATTCAACTTGGTGTAGCCATAGGACTGAACGGCGAACTCAAAGGGGAACTACTTGCTGAAGTCCATATCCAGCAGGCTCACCCCTCGGATCGCCATTGGAGTCTCTTCGAGTGAACGAGTGTGTAGGCCGCGGCAGCAGTTTGTTTTTCAGCTCTTGGGGAAATGGATTCAATAGTAAGCTGAGTTTGTACAGGCGACAACAGTTACTACCCCTCCCTCGTCCGCTGCACGCCCGGCAGAAGATGCACCCTCGGCGCATTCAAACGCCTCCATTAAGAAACCTACTCCGGCCACACGTTGGTTCACGAGCGGGTATGTATTGGTACCGTAATAACAGGAGTTAGTGGTCACTTTACTTAAATTTAATTAGCTTTAATAGAAATTTATACTTAAAACAAGCAATGCATTCGCTCGTTCTATCAGTGCAACACGATTAACATGCACAACAATTAGAAGTATTATTCTTAGGACGCACACGATCAACACATTTGTCACACTTTCACAAAGATAATACTACCAAGTTTGAACTGTTTGTTATGGTTGTTGTCCTCTGCATCATCATGCCGTGTTTCCTAGCTTGCAAGATTCAGAACCAACAAATAAGATCCAAATACTAAGTACAAAAAAGATGCGTACACATCTCATTGATTCCCAGCTTGCAAGATTCAGAACCAACAAATAAGATCCATATAATAAGTACAACAAAGATGCCTACACATCTCATTGATTCCTAGCTTGCAAGATTCAGAACCAACAAATAAGATTCAAATAATAAGTACAACAAAGATGCCTACACATCTCACTGATTCCCAGCTTGCAAGATTCAGAACCAACCCATTAGAGCCTTTTGATAAAGTGAATATCGGGATTAAATCCATATTGGCTAGCCATGTCATACAATCAAAGAACTCGGTGAATGCTCTTGACCGTCACAACATCTGTAGTTGAGTATTCCTGTTTGCACAACATGTTTGCACAGCACAAACAAGGAGACAGGAGAGCATGATTTCACTTTAATAGCGGCCTCCTTGAACTCAACCACCAGCTCTACTTGGATGAGGTCTGCCTGGAGTTCCATGATTCAATTCATCCGCCTTTTCTGCAGTTCACCTGAAATGAAGCAAAGATTGCATCATTCAGCTAGCAAGAAGTACTTGCTCTTGTGAGCTGGCAGGTTCTTCTTTAGTAGTTGCACTAAAATTGAGGAACATTAAGGTTGGCTGTCCGTCTCATGTAAGGTGCAACTATAATTTTCTTATCCTTTTGTGCAGTTCCACTAAAATAAAGTGCCATTGTGGTGACAGATGATGGCTCCATCTTGCAAAGGCTAATAAAATGTTGCGAGATTACCAGTGAGAACTTGGCGGAGATTTTGGAAACTCAATCACCATTTTGTGCAGTTCCACCAAAATTGAGAGATGTTGCCCACGTGACATTTTAGTTGAACGCACAAGACACTCATTCCAAAAAAGTGTTTTGTGCAGTTCACCAAAAGGTCACAATAGCAACAGGTGAAATGGATATCCCTATCTGCACAAAAGATAGAAAGTAAACGATTCTTTGGTCAATAATAATATCGAATACATATACAAAATTAAAAGAAGCATTTTAATTATGTTCATGGCAATCACGCAAGGACGGTAGAAATTTTAAAACGTCAGCAATGCTTCATGTTACCAGAAGCATTACGATCAACAATGAGATTCCTCAAATATGGGATTACTTTAATGGTGGGATTGCTTGTTTACCAGACACAGTAAATCAACATCAGCTAAAGAGTTGGTTAAAGGGCATGGGACCGTGGGGACACCAGGACACTCAGTAGCGTAAAGGAGCAACTTACTTATCATACTAGGGAAAACAGCAGGAGTGCCATTTGTAACACAGTTTAATTTCATCTTATCACTGGAGGCATTAGATTAACAATTACACTGGCTAGACATGTCCCTAAGGTAACAGTGTGATCGCTTCATTTTACATGCGCCCTTACATTAACAACAGCAAAAGGTTGGTATAAGAACATGCGACAGTGGACGCATCAGCACAACGTACCTACAAGGAGGCATAAAGTGGTGATACCGAGTTTGTTCATGCTATGTGAGGGCAGCAAACATAATCCTGGAGACCTTGTACTATGTGAGGGCAGAAAACATAATCCTGGAGACCTTTTACTCTGTGAGGGCAGAAAATCTAATCTTGGAGACCTTTTACTATGTGAGGCGACAAATCTAATCCAGAGACCTTTTACTATGTGAGGCGACAAATCTAATCCGAGACCTTTTACTATGTGAGGCAGGAAATCTAATCACTGGAGACCTTTTACTATGTGATGGCAGCAAATCTAATCTTGGAAATACTCATTGACTTGTCCACGGCCGCCACTTTCTATCCTTTTTTCAACCAATAATAGATATGTTCCTTATCCAGTTTGTACTGTGTTTTCCCATTATTTCCCTTTTCAACCAAGAGACCGGTTGGGTATCAGGTCTCTACTACTTTCAGCATATAATTTCCTCTTTGAATCAAGTCCTAGATTCATGCTACAACTTTCCCCCCTTTCTTCGTTGTTTGAACAAAGCCCTAGATTCGAATGCATGAAGTAGCTTTACCTCTAATAATACTAAAAATTTAGGTGGCTTTGGAAGAGCTGATGGGAGTAGAAAAAGATGCACATCTGGAACCGTGGGGAGCTGGGGCGTGAGAGCAAGGCAGCTTTCGAAGAACTTATACCTGAGGGTCACGGGATGTCGGCGGCGGCAGGTCGGATCTGCGGACCATACGGCAGGGAGGAAGAAGGGTCTTAGGACCTCCCGAGCCGGCGCTCTGCCGGAGAGAACGACACGGGCAGAGGATCGGGCCCCTCCGGCAGCTGTGGGTTTGCTCCTTCGGCGGCTGTGACCGCGTGAACGATGCACCTTTTAGTCCTCTACACACACCGGCCGAAGGGATCCGGCCGGATTTGTGACCAGCGGTGAGCAGAGAGAAAATGTCACTACCCCTATCTTGTTTATATCTGGAGAGGATGAGAGAATGAAGAGAGCAACCCTAGTAAAGCAAGCGCTCAGGCCCCTGCGTCCATATATAGTGGAGTTATTATCTTTTTTCTCTCCACAACAAGCATTTCAATTTGTGTACGTGGCATTAAAGAAAAGAAACTCTCTATTTAAGGTGACTACTGTACTACAGTATTGTTCACTTGTGCTCCCCGCCCTCCATTCATTGAACAACCCCACGGGTGAATAAACATATACTAAGTACTGTATTTACATAGAACGAACAAGCTCGAACTATTTTCGCGTAGTTAAAAGTTGAGGGCGGGGCTTTTCCCGGGCAGTACGCGCGGCAGTTTTTGGGTAGGCGGTTTGACAGAGAGGTAAGGAGGGTGAGCGAGTGGGGCTGTACGATTTGATGGCACGTTACTGTTGGAAAGACTTGTGATATGACCACTCACTATAGTCATGAATTACTGGCGCTCCGACCGGGGTGATGCCCCCCCTTCCGTTCCACACACTAATCTGGTGCATGACACGTCGACCCAGATGCTGGCTCTCCCACATGTCGGAGTAGTAAGAAGGAGCAAAGAATGATGCAGTATATACTAGTACTATACTACTAACTCAGGTCGGAGGAGTGCGAACCACGGCAGCCCAGTGAACCAGCAGTGCAAACCACGGTAGCCCAGTGAACCAGCAGTAGAAAACAATGTGCTACGGTCCACACTATAGCATGTACAGTAACACTCCTCTTTGTTTGGATCCGTGAGTTAGAGCTAGTTTGGGTTGAAATAGCCTCAAATGATCGAAACAAGAGGGGTTAGTTTGAGCTAGTTTGCTCTAACCTAGCTAAAAAAATGGCCCGATGGAGAGGTTCTAATCGGGTTAGTTATCCTCGGGCCCACTAAAAGAGAACTAAAAAAATCCCCCCTGCCCGCACCAGATCTCTCCCCCCCCCTCTCGCATGACTCCTCTCTGTTCCCCATAGGGCCGCCCGCCCAAGCACCGCTCGCCCTCTCTCTCCTCCGGCCGCCCTCTCCTTTCGGCCTCGCCCGCCCTACTACAGCCGCCCTCTCCCTCCGGCCTTCGAAGGTCGCCTCGCTCCCCCTTCACGATCGTTTTCTCCTCTGTCGTGAGCAGTGGCGCATCTACCGGGGAGGTCGCGAGAGGGTGAGTTTGTTCGTTCCTTCTCATCTCACGGCCATATCATTGATCTTGCTTGCTCTAGCGCTAATTCTGATTTGGAAAGTAGATCCTGATCAAACTTGGTATAGATTTGTGGTGCACGCATGGAATTGTTTGATGCTGCTTGAGGAGGTAATAAATCTTTCTAGAGGCCCAAAGATTCAGGTCACTTTTCTAGGTATTTCAATTTCAGGCTTGCATTATTTCTAGAGGCCCAAAGATTCAGTTCACCTTTCTAGGTATTTCAATTTCAGGCTTGCATTATTTCTTGAGGACCAAAGATTCAGTTCACCTTTCTAGGTATTTCAGTTTAGAGCTTGCATTATTTCTAGAGGCCCAAAGATTGATTCACCTTTCTAGGTATTTCAGTTTAGAGCTTGCATTATTTCTAGAGGCCCAAAGATTGAGTTCACCTTTCTAGGTATTTCACTTTTAGGCTTGCATTATTTCTAGAGGCCCAAAGATTGAGTTCACCTTTCTAGGTATTTCAGGTTTCAAGCTTGCATTATTTCTAGAGGCCCAAAGATTGAGTTCACCTTTCTAGGTATTTTAGTTCTGAGCTTGCATTTTTCTAGAGGCCCAAAGATTAAGTTCGATCGGTGTGGCGGCCTGCTACCCATGCCGGTGTCGACCTCAACTCGCAAGGACCGGCGTTAGAGGGGTTCCCGGGGCTTGGGCTCTACAGAGCCTTCCTACAGAGCGACGATGGCGAGCTCCTCCCTCGGTGCGTGAGGGGCTCCAGGCTCCCTCCCTATAGTGAATGACTTCCGTGATGAGTTAGCTCATTCTTTGTTTCATGAAGTGTTTTTTTATTTTGTGAAGCTTGATTGACGACTTGTATGTTTAAGTGGGATATCTCATTTGTATAGACAAAGTAAAAATTATCATGTTTTGCATGCAAGATTTGTATAGATGGTTCGTTTATGTCAATTGTGAGCGGGAGGAGGCCACAGAAGAGCCGGCCACACCAAGAGGGTGCTTGGATCCAAGGGACTTATTTTAGTCTGACTAAAAATAGTCTCTTTAAGAGGCTAAACTTCCAAGCACCCCTGACTAAAGAGGGGCTAAAACTAGTCTTGAGACTAAATTTTTTTAGTGAGGGGTACCCCTACTAAAATGTGGATTAGTCCTCTCTCTCCTCATTTAACTCCTCTCCTTTAACACAGGCGAGTTCTGGATTGGAGGGTTTGGAGGATAATAAATGCTCATTAACTTGATTTTAGTCTCTTTAGTATTTGGATCCAAGCATTGGTGAGGCTAGCAAGTTTTAGTCCCACTACTTTTAGTCATGGAACTAAAACGTATCCAAGCACCCTCCAAATCCGGCAGGAAATAGGGTCCAAAGTAGTCAAATGATTGAGATAGAGAATTTATTGTCAATCCAACCCTGCCATCCATACACCCCTTTGGTTTAGAGTTAGTTCAGGGTTAGAATCGAACTCTAACCTCTAACTGAGTTAGAGTTCTCCTCGTCTTGGTTCATCGCCATCATACTTTCCCCATTCCTGTGTTTTCAGTATCCTACGAATCAAAGAGGCCCTTTTTTTGCGGGAAAAATCAAAGAGGCCTTTAGACTGGTTTAGGTCCGGTCATTTTCTATAAACGTGTTATGTCCAAAATTTAATGAACGTGCTCCGGTTTCCACGAAAATAATCCGTTTTCATGTAGTAATTCATTCATTTATTTATTCTTCTGCAGGGGGTTTGCATGTAATTCGTGAGGTCTGAAATGTAAAGTACCCCGGCATATGCTCCGAGTCGTGAATGCACTACGACCCAGATGCTCTGTGTCCCACATGTCAGCGAATGGGAGCACGTGGAAATAGCCTAGGAGTACATATAGGAGGATAAATGCGTGAAAAAATATGTACTGTGAAGCGTAGTCGCGGTTCGAAAAGGAGACCTAAAGTGATGACAGCTATAGGTCGCATGCACCCAACTAGTGGTACTAGACATACGAATAACTTTTCCCTCAAAAAAAGAGGCACGAGTGCTCAGTACTACTCATATTCTATAAACACGAGTCCCATCTGACAACAGCGTCCGTGCTACAGCTAGCTCTCCTCCCTCGTTTCTCTCTTCTAATTCTAAACTCGGCCAACGCCCGGTGGGCGGGGTGGGTTTGCTCAACTGCGGCCCCACCTCACAGTGAAAACATTACGACTGGAATAAAAATGCCATATACTCCCTCCGTTCATAAATATAAGCCTTTTTAGATACTATTTCAATTGGAATACAGCATACAGATGTATGTAGACATAGTTTAGAGTGTAGATTCACTCATTTTGCTCCGTATGTAGTAGTCACTTGCTGGAATCTTTAGAAAGACTTATATTTGGGAACGGAGGGAGTACTACTAATAAAACATTAAGGCCACGAGGAGATGTAGTGCTGGTTACAGGAGGCAAGAAGAAGAGATGCATCCATCAACGACGTCCACCTCCTCGACTCGTGGCGCCCACCCACGAGATGGCGCCTAAGTAGCGGCGGCTTTCGTGGCGGTCGGCGTGCTTCTGAACAATGGCGTCCAAAGATTCCAGCCGCTAGAAGAAGGCCAACGTCTTTCTGTCCTCGCTTGCCTTGTAGTGGCCTATGTAGACGATTTCCTCGTAGACGTGGATGTGTAGGTCGACGGTTTCTTGCATGGCAAGGCGCTACGCGGCGAGCGCGGCCTCGAGGTGCACATTCTTTGTTGCGACCTCCGGCACCTGCAGGGCCACCAGAGCTTGAAAGAGTTCGTCACCATGGAGGCCGATGAGGGTGGCAGGCAATGAGGAGCCTGGCGCTGGCCGCTGGAAGCGATCTGGCAAGGTCGTCCGCGCGCTTCTTGACGGCGGTGAACTTGCGGATGGAGTTGACCATCATGTCGTCCATGCGAGAGGCGAAGCCGACATCGGCAAGGGCTACGATGCCTGCGGTGGCCAGCACCGTCTGGAAACGCTGCACGGTGCGGGGCCGCAGGACGTCGCCTTGGATGATTTGGTACAACCGACTGCCGCTCTTGTCCATCGCCTCCATAGGTGCTTGTGGCTTCTGGTCACTTGGTCTTGGATTGGAGTGAGCAGTGTTGCGCAGAGACTTGGGAGTAGATGGATTGGAGTGGTGGGGCGCCTTTATTATATGAGAGTCCAAACTCTGTTGCATTCACATCGTGCTGGCTCTATTCTGTTTCTCCAATTAATTCCCTCTGCATGTAATTGAGGATGCATCATTGACCGTTCAATGTCTTGGGAACCGCTACCCTCTCCCTCCTTGGCATTCAAGCACCTATGAACCCGTCGACAACGAGGTGCCTATGGTGACTCGTAAATTTCAAGATGATAGTGTCGTGCATGTGTGCGTTCATAGGGGTGAGTGTATGCGCGTGTATATGAGCGCTTGCGTCTGTACTGTGTCAAAAAAATGTAAATGCGTGTCAAAAAGAGACTAGTCAGTATACTCAATATTGTGCACCTCGGAGAGGAAAACAATAGAACTAGTACGTATTTATTTACGGTGCAGATTCACTCATTTTGCTCCATATGTACTCCATCTCGGTGTAGTCTAGTCACTTGTTGAAATCTCTAGAAGGGCAAATACTCCTTTTTGGTTTACAGGGCTATAGTAGCAAGTAGTTGTACGTACTAGTACAATAGTGGGCTCACATAGCAATTTTGTCTCATGCAAGAGCCTGGCTATATGTGTGCTCCAATGTTCGCAACTGCAACGTTCAGTTTGTGCTTGGCTCTTCGCCTCTTTGAGAAGACAAACAATGATGTTACTACTACCGCTTCTACAGTGTCAAATCAACTGCTGCATGTCCGTCCACTGCGAGCGGGACGGATAGCTTGTTGTAGAAGTACTACTAAGCAAAAGCCTGTCCTTGTTTGCGAGCAACTGCGCGCATGGGCGAGGGAGAAGGCGTGTAGTAATATCAAGCTTCTCCTCGTTGTACGAGTTGACACGACACATCATAGCACTGGCCCCACATGCTTGCCTCTAAACTTGGCTGAAAGACCCGCAGTGTACAATATATTTGCTGCAACCTCTAACATTTACCCACCACAAATTAAAATATATGTGGTCGTATGCATCGATTACGATGCATAGGCGAGAGTCCCCAGCTTGAAAAAAAACAAATTAAAATATATATTCCTGTCTTGACCAGATGAACGTGCAAACTACAATCACCAGGGAGATAGGTAGGGCCAGAAGACTATTTTAATTTTTTTTAAACTTTGAGATGGCCACATAGCATGGAGCCGACCCCAATGATTTTAAGCTTACAGGCACGGTAGACGCTATCCTAGACTACTCTACACATGAAACTGCCACACGAGCGTCCGGGCTGCACTTGGCTCTTTGCCTCTTTGGGAAGTCGAACAATGATGGAGTACTCTGCCTTTGGAGGAGTACTACTGATGCGCTTCAGCCATCGACACCGATTGAACTGCTACATGTCCACCGCGTGCGAGAAGGAGAGTGTGCAGCGAAAGCTTCTCCTAGTCTTGCCAGCCACCACGCTCATGGGCAAGGGAGGGACGCTCCTGCCTTTGCGTGTATGACAGGTGGGCCCGACAGGTGTGTGGCCAACCTGTCATACAACCAAAGGCAGGTGTAGTTAAGTCAGTGAGGGAGAGGATAATCAAAATTCTCGTTGATGTATGAGTTGACGCGACACATCAAAGCACTGCACTTGATATATTTCAATAATTTGCGTTTACCGACGCATTAATTACAACTCATGCATGCATGCCGTGACTCTCCTTTTGATACTTGCATGTGTTGATTTAATGCACCTTGAAGTAGTATAAAATATGTGACAGTAAAGCTTTGTAATACCCCGGCCCAAGTCGAGAGATGGTTGTGCACGAGGAGGGCGAGATCATGCAGACCAAACTAGACACGATGATGGAGCTCTCTAAGGTCTCGATGGACCTCACCGTGCTCCACTGCCCCTTGTGCCTCTGCCCCTTGACGCCTCCAGTGTATGAGGTTCGAATACACCTCATCCGTTCGGCTGATTGAGCATGGTGCAGGTTTCTTGATTGATGTGATGTTCGATTGATTTGGCGGTGCAAGGAGGCACTGCTGCGCGGACTGCCGCGTCGAGCGCCCCGGGAACCAGCGGCAGTGCCAGAAGTGCGAGCGCGGCGGTGGCTTCGACGTGCGGAACACGGTGGTGGACTATGTCCTTTCGTCGATGAGGGTGGAGTGTCTGCACGACAGTTGTGGGCTCTATGTCACTTACCACAAGCTCGCCGATCACCAGAGCGTGTGTCCGCTCGCCCCCTGCAAATGCCCCGTGCCTGTCTGCGGCTACGAAGGCCCGCCGTCGGCGCTCTACCACCACATCAGCACCGCGCATCCATGCCGTGCACGGGATCGATCTGACGGCAAGGTGCTCCAGCTGCAAGTGCCACTGTCGGAGACACGGCTCTTGCTGTTCGCGGAGGAGGACCGCCGTGCATTTTTCTTGGTCGGCGGCGTGCTCGACATCGGCGCGCCTATAGCCGTGTCGGTCATCTGCATCAGAGCAGGGGCGTCCCCATTGCCGCACTACGTGGCCAAGCTGTGGGCGAACGGCCCGCCGGGGGAGCCCAAAGGCACGACCGACGCCGTCAAGGTGGAAATGGAGGTGACAAGCAGCAAGGATCTCGGCAACGTCGACGTGCAGGAGCTGACCTTCTTGACAGTTCTGCCCAAGCTGCTGCCCGGGGCTAAGCTTGTGTCCCTCCATATTCAGATTGACAAGCTCACGTCCTAAATGTTTCTACAGTGCCTTTTGTTTATCTTAGTAATATGCTAATATAGGGATTACTTTTGTCTACTTTAGCTTAAGAAATGGTGGGTTTTGGTGGCGATGCAGCAATTACTTCGACATCAGATCAGTAATTTCCAACGATCGAGCGGATATTTTGTATGCATTGGATATAAAGTTCCTTTGGGTAAGAAGTACTACTTGTCATCAAAATGGATAAAGGAGATGTATGTAGGCGTATTTTAGTTCTAGATCGTCCTTTTATCCATTTTGATGACAAGCACTCCTCCGTTCCACAATACATGCCTTCCATTTGTCAAAATATAGATGTATCTAGACATGTTTTAGTATATAGGTACATCCATGATAGAGCCAATCGGATGGTTGAGAACACTACAATTAAGTAGCTCTGAGATCGTGTGTGACTCCCAGATGTAGAGGCCAGGGGTCATCATCCTCCTTTTCGAGAAAAAACAGATGCGTGTGTGAGAGGACGAGTGCATGCGTGCACCTCATCTCTTCCTGTATAGCGTACTACTAAACTCAGAGTACAAGTTTTTGTGGGTGGCACGATGGTGGGTGCGAGAAGTCCCAAGAGATAGATTTAATGTGTCTGAAAAAAAGACTAGCCTAGAGCTCGCCACGCGGCTATTCCTGTGGAACGCCCCATTAACCGTAAGATATGTATAGCGGTGCGGTTATTGCCGCATTACAATGAGTACTCCCTCCTTTCCGGTTTATAGGGCTTAATTCAAAAATCTCATCAACCAAGATGGTGAGTGGTGGAATATTTTCTGTAGTTTGCAAAAGCACCTAATTAATGCTCTTGTTTTTCTCAAAAAAAAATATGTTTATCAATGCATTAATTGCAATGCATGCATGCATAAAGTACATGCATTGGTCAATTTTCTCTTAATACTTGCATGCAATGATTTAATGCACCTTAGAATCTGAACATGTGTTGGGGAACAACCAAATTGAGCTTTATAAAATGGAAAAACTAAAATTTTGAGATAAGCCCTATAAAACCAGAAAGGAGGGAGTAGAAAAAGAACTACTCCATCCGGGAATATTGCCGCACTTCGAAACTAGAACCGTCAATAAATTTTGAGCTTGCGTCTCGTCACATTCCAAATTACTCCACGCTATATTGAATTGCAAACCTGTTCACACCGATCACAACCTAAACGGTTTCCCACTTGGGAGCGTATTAGTACTTGGTTATAAATACTAGTATGCCAAGATGACTGCACATTCCTCCTCAACTCCTCATCCACAAAAACAAACAAGTCATTCACCATCCTTCCTTAAATACGCCATGGCCAGCGTGAGTTACAGGTCGAGATTGCCACGAGGAGAGGCGAGCATGGAAGCGAAGCACGAGAGATGTCTGCCTCGCTGCGAGAGCAGTGACATATCCCTCCGTGCGGAAGTAGCAACCTGAAGGTCCAGCGGCTGTCGATCTGCAGCAGGCCTGGTCGGCAGCGCCCATGAAGCAGCAGAACATGTCCACCTTGGCGCATGGCATGCAGAAAAAATTTCATGGGCGGCGGCAGTATTCTGGCGTATGCATGCGATCGTCCATAGCCAGATGGATCAGATCTCCGGCTGGGCAAGGTTGCAGGACAACGTGAAAGCCTCGTTTGAACAGGCTACCGGCGTCATCCGGCAACTAAGGAGGGTAATGAGAGGCTCGGGCGGCGCGACCTCTTGAGGGAGAAGATCGTCGAAGTGCAGACCAGCAGGAGGAGACCAGTGCCTTGTTGAAGAGGACCGGCGTCATCGTCAAGAAACTTATGGACGAGAATGACATGCTCCGCAACGAGCGCCAAAGGCCGGTGGAGGAATTCGTGGATGTTCTCAAGCAACGTCTTGAGGACACGAAAGAGCTCATCGCCGCTCGCCGCGGAGACTAGTTCCTGCGGCCTGCAGCAACGCATCAAGAAAGTAGAGATCAGCGAGCCAGATCCTTGTCTTCCTTCTTCTTTTGCCCTTGTATATTTCGGGTGTAGCCGCATGTGGCTTTTATAATTATCTTTCTAATTATGTAAGACAATTAATCGTCCTTATCTTTCTTTGGAAGATCAATGTTGCGAGGCTGGAATGAAGAAAACTCTTGTTGTGGCGACTCTGGCATTGCTGTTCTTCTAGTTGCTGCTGGGCTTCCTTCAATTTCCTGGTTTCTTTTGATGTAATAATTGGTTTAGTATGTGGATTGTGTCGTTGGTTGTGAAATGTTGGGTTCTAGCACGGATGTTTGGCCTTTGTTGGCCTCTTGGGATGTTGCGATTTCAATCTGGTAGCTTTTAGTCCTTCGTGTTAGGATGGAGTTGTGCTGAACTTCTTGTGAATTGTGGTGGTTTTCAGTAATGAAAATCGGAAGGGGCAAGACCTTCTTTCATCAAAAAATAAATTAGTCGTCCTTATATATTCATCAGTCTTCCTATAAGTCGCAGTAGATGCTATATAGGTCCGTCGGATCTTACATCAAGATCCGTGCTTTCAGATTTTCTTTTTTCTCTCTTAAATCTCAGTCGAGTGAGACATAGCCACGCCATTAAACAGAGGCTCGGGCGCAATTAATGGAGACCTTGGGAGAGAGGTGGACGGTAGATCGAGGTCAAAGGGCTCTCCTCCCGATAAGCACGCGCAGGGGTCTGATCGCACGCCTCTCGTACTCAAATAGCTACCCTGCACGACGCCTCCTAGCTCATCAAAAATGGGGACGCGTGGCGGCACATAAATGGTACTAGTAAGTAGAACGCCTACGGTTTCAATAATACTTGTGTTTCCGATTGTAACGTGACAACACTTGTTCCAAAATGACTTTGTTGATTGTTAATGTGTGCGCCTTCACAAATCAGACAGCAAATTTACCACAGCATGTTGGTACCATGTCATGGCACCAAGCCAAGTTTCATTATTTTCATGCGTGTTTTGGATTTACAAGAATTAAAAAACTAAGTTTCTCAATGTTTCCAACCCAGCCATGACGCCCAGAATTTTGAATTTCATTCCCATTTCTTACATGGAACCTAGAAATTTACCCGAGGACACACATGTGATTTTTCAACCAACTTTGGTGCACTGGAACATGTGCTTGTATTTCAAATTTGAATAATGCACACAAAGGTGACACGTTCCCTCCTAGAACCACGAGCCTTCTTGAGAGAAGCTCCGATTTGCAAGAAGCTTATACCAAAATTTGTTCCTATTTGGCCAAAAAGAATTACCACGGCATGGTACTACCATGACATGACACCATGCCAAGTTTCATGTTTTAAAACCAAGTTTCTCAATGTTCTCGACCGAGCCACGATGCCCAGATGTTTGAATTTTATTCTCATTTTTTGCATGGGACCTACTCCCTCCTTCCATCTATATAGGGCCTAATGTGTTTTTCAAGACAACGTTTGACTATTGACAAGATTAATAGCACATGAGGTGTATACTATGAAAATTATATTATTGAAAGCTCCTTTGACATACAAATTTGAAGGTATGCTTTGTGTAAGTTGCATGTCATATATTATTGCTCTAACGTTTGGTCAATGTTAGGCTTGAAAAAACGCATTAGGCCCTATATAGATGGAAGGAGGGAGTAGAAATTCACCCGAGCACACAAATGTGATTTTTCGACCAACTTTGGTGCACGGGAGCATGTGCTTGTAGTTCAAATTTGAATTATGCACATTAAATGACCAAAAACTCAATTAATGTGTAAACAAGGCCAAACGAAGCCGGAATAATTCCAAAATTTAACAGGGCACTCATGTAGTTCTATGTTGCCTTTGTAAATAAACTCAAGGGGGACAACGTATATCGTTTTGCACTCAAAGGTGGCACGTTCCTCTCAGAACCACGAGCCTTCTTGAGAGAAGCTTCGGTTTGCAAGAAGCATATACCAAAATTTGTTCCTATTCGGCCAATTTTTTTACCACAACATGGTAGTACCATGACATGACATCCATGCCAAGTTTCATGATTTTCAGACGTGTTTTGGATTTACAAGAATTTTAAAACCAAGTTTCTCAATGTTCTTGGCCGAGCCACGATGCCCAGATGTTTTAATTTTATTCTCATTTCTTGCATGGGACCTAGAAATTCACCCGAGGACACAAATGTGATTTTTCAACCAATTTGGTGCACGAGAGCATGTGTTGTAGTTCAAATTTGACTTATGCACATTAAATGACCAGAAACTCAATTAATGTATAAAAAACGACAAACGAATCCGGAATAATTCCAAAATTTAACAGGGCACTAATGTAGTTCTATCTTGACTTTGTTAAGAAACTCAAGGGGGGCAGCGTATATCGTTTCACACTCAAAGGTGGCACGTTCCCTCTTAGAACCACGAGCTTCCAAATCGGCCCAATTTTTTAGCACAACATGTTACTGCCATGACATGACACCATGCCAAGTTTCATGATTTCCAGGCGAGTTTTGGATTTACATGAATTTTAAATATAAGTTTCTCGATGTTCTCGGCCGAGTCATGACGCCCAGATGTTTGAATTTCATTCCCATTTATTCCATGGGACCTAGAAATTCAACCAAGGACACACATGTGATTTTTCAACCCACTTTGGTGCACCGGAGCATGTGCATGCAATTCATATTTAGATTATGCACATTAAAAGTCCAGAAACTCAATTAATGTATAAAAAGGCCAAATGAACCCAAAATAATTCCAAAATTTAACAGGGCACACATATAGTTCTATGTTGCCTCTGTAAATAAAATCAGGGGGGAGGCAGCGTATATCGTTTCGCACACAAAGGTGACACGTTCCCTCTCGGAACCACGAGGCTTGTTGAGAGAATCCCCGGTTTTGCAAGAAGCTTATACCAAAACTTGTCCCAATTCAGCCAAAAATTATACGTATGAAAACAGGGTTTAGATTATCCCGAACATCTCGCTACCCAGACCAATAATGTACTATGATTTGAATTCAACATAAAATGGATACAAATATTTGAATTGGAGAGCGTATGGTACATGTAGTTCATAGTGAAATATGATTACGGCTATATGCATGTTTTTTGTTATCAAGATAATATTTAAACTATTGTATAACTTGACAACAATCGTATTCAAATAAGGAAAATTGATTCAAATTTAGTCCATATGGTAGACGACAATATATATGTTCACATGGTGGAGTAAAATGTTCATATATGATGGAAGATCAAAATGTATGACTACATCAATTATAAACCGCAAGGTCACCTAACGATATATTCGAATTCAACATAACGTGGATTCAAAAATTGAAATTCAAGATCATGGCATCTGTAATCATATAAAAAGGGACATTACTCTTTCTTTGGTGGGAATTGATTTGTTTTTTGTTGTTGTTGAAGGAAGTGCGAATCGATTTGGTATTGTGCAGGGTAATCTTGTTCTCCCGATTTTTTTTACATTTTTCTTGTAGTTTTTTCAATGGCATCTATAGCAATATAGTAAAAGGTGACATGACTCTCTTGTGTCTTGTCTGAATTGTTTTTTACACGTTAAGTTTGTTCTGCCGAACAAGGAATCCGCACCTTGTTATCCCGAAATTCTCAAGCTCGAGTATCTTTTGTCTCACCTGCTTTGAAACTCCCGCTTCTTCAACCCGTGTTGCGCCTTGTTATCCGAAATTTGGGCCTGCGAGAACTCCCTCCTCATCTGAAATCGCTCCGCAGCCGGACCGAAATCCCCTTCTACCCCTCAGCCGAAAATGAAGCTCCACGTCGCAGTGTCAAAACCGGTGGGGGTAAGCTGGTAACTTACCCTACATTTCGAACAAGCGCGTCCCTAAGCTTGGCTCCCCCCTCCCCCTTCGCCCCCCCATTCGTACACCGAGGCTGCCAAAGCCCGCAAAACCCCACGCTCCTCCATCGGCCTCCCGACCGCCGCCCAGCCGGAGACTCTTCCCCGACTACGTCGTCCACCGCAACAGCTCGCCGTCCCTCATCCACCGCACTGGATGAGGATCCTTGTCGATCTCGTCGTCCCGCCGGATCAGCCGCCCCATCCTCCACCTCCAAGGAGATGCCCCGATGTTCGCCACGTCTATCGCGCCACCTCAATCCCCACAGCGCCGTCTTGACCTGCCCCACCGAAACCGGAGCACCCTCACCAATTCCTTCAATGAAGTCGAGGCCAACTCGGCGCCACCAAGGAGGTTCTGCACTCACCGCTGCATTTTATCTTTTATTCGATCTCACGGGGCTGCTGGTGCTCGATACCGAGCAGACATGGCGTGTCTCCATCGACGGCGCCGTCGCCAGCCACATCATCCACGACGTCTCACCCCCATGTCATTGCTTCCTCGGTGGCGACTTCCACAATGGCACTAGCTGCAGCTGCTCCGGCTCTCGCTCGCGTTGCGGCTCTGCTCTTGCTGTCGGTCGCGCTGCTACACTGCTCCTGCTTTCGTTCATGATGCTGCTCTGCTCTTGCTCTTGCTTGCGCTACTCCTGCTGCTGCAAGACCTCTAGTAGCTTCTGAGAGTTCTGCTTTGCTTTAGCACTTTCATGGTGCTCTTGCATGACTTGCTCTCTGCTAGTCGTTCCTGCTTTCGGCGTGTGCTGATTTAGATCATTGCTTCTCTGCTACTAGTGCTCGAGCGCCCTAAACATCTATTGCAATGCTCTGTTACTAGTTCAATCAGTTTCGACGATAAAATTCAGTTTATTTGTGAAGTTCATTTTCTTGATTAAGTTCAGAGTGAACAGTACTTATAGCATCTGTCGGAGCGGCCGTGGCGCGGCTGATGCGTTTTACATCTAGCACTTTTTGGTGATGTATTTTACATCATGTATTGCAGATGATATTAGGGTCCCACTTCAGATTAACATTGTCGGTCTTGTCATGCTTCAGCCTCGTCGCCGTACACCTTAATGGAGCTGATCCAACGATGGAACCATCCATCACAGCGGAGCAGTACCCTTGGCGCCGTTTCCAGAGGCCTTAGATCTTCTTCCCCGCCTCCGACAGTCATACCAGCATCATCACCATCCTCCACGTCCAACCCAATGACGCTGAGGTCCACAAGGCTATGCCAAAGAGGTTGTACACTCGTCGCATCACTTTGTTTCTCCATTCCTCTGTTCTTCCAATTCATGTGAGCCAAACACCCAGGTTGACTAAAACCCTATGTTTCCAAATGCTCTGTTTTGCACATGCATTCCTATCCTATTCCTGTGTTTTTCCTGTCCCTGCGTTTATAGAATCCTCCAATATAAGGATCCCTTACAGATTTACTTCATTTTCATATAGGCGTCAAAGAAAACTCTGTGTGTTATGTCCTGCTCCTGCCGTGTCGTCATCCACCCAACCTGAGGTGCACCATCGACAGAAGCATTCACTGCAGCGGAGATCCCGCCTGCAGACTCTCTTTCGCCGCCTCAGATCATCTTCCCCGTTGCCGGCAGCCACGACAACTGCATTACCATCATCGACTGAGCAGATGAACCTGAGGACTACGCAGTTTCGGAAGAGAGGTCGCAGTCTTTCGTGTTTGCTTACGTTATACATCGGTTATTATTACCTACTACTTTATCGTTCAACCTTGAGTTTTGAATTTCCCATGGGTCTCATATCGAGCCAGCAACAAATAGTATCCGTCTACTATCTGGTTCATCTGGGATCTTCTATGTGGTTCATGTTGGGTGGGCAACAAACAATAGATGATCCATTGTCTATCTTTTTAAACTGAAGCTATAATCTACCTGCTATCATTAGTTTTGGATCCATCCACTCGTCTGCTACCATCAGTCTTGATTTTTGCATGCACCCCTTAGCCTTACAAAATCTAACTTTTTTTATTATGCATGTCAGATATTGTACACAATCATCTTGAACATGTAGAGAAAAAAGAAGACCATTGCGTGAGAATATAATGTCATGCGAGGCCCGCTCCATGGTGGCGAAGTGCCCCCCCTCCTGCATTTCAGTTGTATTTGAGAGGAAGATAAGCTGTTGAGGATGGAGATTCGAAGGAGCCGACCACACTGTTTACCACGAGGTGTTTGCTCTAACTGGCATGCTGATGTTGGTCATATCATGCATATGGTGCCTTGCATTTCTTACATTATACATCTTGTATGTCATCATCTTAGTTTAGATTTGCTTTGTGTGAATGCCACCTGTTTGGTTTCTATATGATACTCCCACCATTCCTAAATATTTGTCTTTTTAGACATTTCAACAAGTGACTACATACAGAACAAAATGAGTGAATCTACACTCTAAAATATGTCTATATACATCCGTATGTGGTAGTCCATTTGAAATCTCTAAAAAGACAAATATTTAGGAACATAGGGAGTATATGGGAATTATGCAATGTCATCTTCTTTAGCCAGGCATCATATACGTGAATCATGCAATGCCATCCTGTTTAGCCAGTGATCGTATATGTGAATTGTATCGTGCCATATTTTTTTCCATAATGTATTCCATTTGTCAACAATGTTTATACATTCATCTACTCTTCCTGTGCATCAGCCATTTGAGTCGGTCATGGGAAAATCAGAGTGAAAACAAGGTCTTCGAGCAGTCGGTGCTACAGTCGAAGCAGATTTCTTCTTTGATTCTGAATAGCTCCTCAAAGGAGGATTGAGAGAGATGACCATCGTATCCCCCGAGGTGCATGCTCTAACTTGGTTGGGCTATATTGCTCATATCATGCATATGGTGTCTTGCATTGCCATGCCATCTGCTTAGATTAGACATGCTTTGTGTGAATGCCTCCTGTTTTCTTTCTATATCAGATATGTGAATTATGCAATGCCATGTTTTTCAGCCAGTTATCATATATGTGAATTATGCACCGCCATGGAGCCAGGCATCATATATGTGAATTATCTCATGCCATCTTTTTTTTCATTACGTATTCCATTTGTCGACAATCTGTGTATATTGAACTACTCTTCATGTGTATCAACCATTTGAGCCGGTTATGGAAAAATCTGGAGTGAAAACAAGGTCTTCAGAGCAGGCAATGGTACTTGTTGAAGCATATATGTCGATGGTTACAGGGAGCTTCTTAGAGGAGGATTCAGAGACAGATGACCAGTCCTATATCCCATCTGAGGTATATGCTCTAAGTTGCAATGTTTATATTTCTCATATGATGCATATGGTGTCTTGCATTGCTTAGTTTAGACATCATATGCACAATATTGAATTCTATCTGCTTAGTTTAGAGATCATACATGCGAGTGCCAGCTGCTTAGTATATGAATCAATTATCTCAATTATATCATGCCATCCTGTATACTTAGACAACATGTATGTGAATTATTTCATCCCAACCAATTTTAGAAAGACATCATATAGTTTTGTCATGTCATCCTGTTTAGGTACTCATCATATGTTGAATTATGCCATTATATCCTGTTAAGTTATCCATCATATATCTGAAACTGTGTCATGTTATCCTGTTTAGTTAGGCATCATATATGTGAAATTATGTCATGTTCTCCTGTTTGGTTAGACAACATATATGTGAATTACCACATCTGTCTATCATACAATGTCTCATGCGTTCAATTTCTTTTCTTGTTTATCAGCCATTTGAATTGGAGGGGTGATGGCGTATCTAAGGGAGCAAAAACCCATTCTTCACAAAAGACAGTGCTACCCGTCGATGCAGATAGAACCATGGTTGTACTGGCCCACAAACTAGCCCCACCACACATAATCAAGACTCTTCCAGATTGCACACTTACACCGTTGGGCAAAGAACCAACTACAACCCATCTAACCACAACCCCAGCGGATAGTAACCCAGTTATAGTTGACAAAGCACCATTGAGGGAGTCCTGGATTAGGGGGTATCCAGACAGCCGGACTGTGTACAACGTTCGGACTATTGAAGCGTGAAGATACAAGACTCAGGACTTCGGCCCGTGTCCGGATGGACTCTCCTTTGCGTGGGAGGCAAGCTTGGCGATCCGGATATTATATTTCCATCCTTGTAACCGACTCCATGTAAACCCTAGCCCTCTCCGGTGTCTATATAAACCGGAGAGGCTGGTCCTTAGAAGGCCGATCACAATTACATTCATACAATCATAGGCTAGCTCTTAGGGGTTAGCCCCTACAATCTCGTGGTAGATCCACTCTTGTACTACCCATATCATCAATATTAATCAAGCAGGAAGTAGGGTTTTAACTCCATCGATAGGGCCCAAACCTGGGGAAACATCTGTGTCCCTTGCTTCCTATTACCATCAGCCTTGCCGCACAGATCGGGACCCCCTACCCGAGATCCGCTGGTTTTGACCCCGACATTGGTGCTTTCATTGAGAGTTCCTCTGTGTCGTCGCTGTCAGGCTTGATGGCTCCTTCGATCATCACTAACAACGTTGTCCAGGGCGAGACTTTCCTTCCCGGACAGATCTTCGTGTTCGGCGGCTTCGCACTGCGGGCCAATTCACTTGGCCACCTTGAGCAGATCGATAGCTATTCCCCCGGCCACTAGGTCAGGTTCGGGAACTTGAACTACATGGAGAATATTCACGGGGACTTGATCTTCGACGGATTCGAGCCGGCGCCAGAAGCGCCGAACAGTCACGATGAGCACGGCTTGGACCTGCTGTCAGATGTTGCGCGGGATATCACCCTAGCAGAAGCCTCAGATCTGAATCTAGGGTAGGTCGCGTTGCCTAAGGACGGAGGGCTAGACCCCGCCCCGCAGGCCATACCCTCGTCGGCGATGGAGCTGAACACAGGTCTCACCTCCGAGGGAGCCTGTGATTCCGGACCCCCGGATTCATATTCGGATGTAGGTTCCAGTCCGCGCGCCCCCGGGCCTGCCAATCCTAGTTGGGCTCCGGTGATGGAGTTCACCGCGGCGGACGTCTTTCAACACTTGCCCTTTGGCGACATGCTGGATTTATTGAAGTCTCTCTCCTTGTCAGGAGACTCCGGGCCGAACTATGTCTGGCTCGAGTGGGAAGCGGACAAAGATGGAATTCGTTGCCCACCCACCACCCACTTCATTGCCATGATCGATGATCTAACCGACGTGCTTGACTTCGACTCCGAAGACATCGACGGTATGGACGACGATGTAGGAGAATCACAGGAACCACCGCTCATAGGGCGGCGGGCGGCGACCTCCTCATATGATGTATATATGGTGGACACTGCAAAGAAAACCAATGGCGGCGAGGCAACGGAGGACAACCCCTCAGGGAGCAAAGCAAAACATGTGTGTCATCGGTGCCACTCCAAACCCCGCCACATCAACACCGGCCCCGGAGATGAAAGCAGTCCAGATGGTGCCGAAGAGGAATACAGCCCTGGGCAGCCTACCCTTAAGTAGGCCGGACCGGTCACGATGAGATACTTGGAGAGGGGCAATTATACGCCCCCCTCCGACGACGAGGCAAGCCTCGGAAATGATGAGTTCGGTGTACCTTCGGACCCAGTGGAGCAAGTTCGCTTCAAGCGACATCTCATGGCCATGGCAAGGAGCCTGCAAAGGAAGCAAGAGCAGCTTAAAGCTGACCAAGATGTGCTAGCGGAAAGGTGGACCAATGTACTGGCTACCGAAAAATAGGAGCTCGACAGCCCCGGCAAAGGGCATACAAGGCACAACTCGCTACTTCAACTCGAGCAGGAAAAACACAGGTACGCACCCAAACTCCCACACATCACTACAGTCCAAGACAGTAAGAAGCATATGCAAAGAGGCACCCTAGGGCCTCGGCGCAGCGACAACAAACGTCAGGTCAAGGAAACGGGTGCTAGGTCCAATAAATACCAGTCCGGTCAATGGACAAAGAGTAGCTCAAACCTATTTGGCCTGAGCCACACGCTCGATCAACCATGTTAAATTCACGGTACCCCTAGAAGGACCGCAAAGCATACCAATAGAGAATGCAGGATCCTCAAAACAAAGCGGCTGGTCGCACGCTGGAAGTAATAAGGGAAGACGTCTCGACAAGAGCCCCTTGCCCCAGAGCAGAACAGTACGGCCGATCGCCAAAGATCACATAAACCACAGCAAGTCAATTGCAATGCCTCTAGACCTAGTAGTCCGGGGGCTACATAACACACAAAGCCCACAAGGGTATGACGCCACGAAAAACATCGCCTAAAGGATGTAAGGTGCAAAGGCCAAGTTTTCTTGGCCCACCACTCTAACGGTTGCCTTCGGATAACCTGAAAATGCTACGCCAAAGAATAAATCTTCAGCACCTTCACACCATGCGGAATTTTACAGTATGCTAATGGGAAAAACCACGTCGACTAGATTCCACATGGTAAATTATTCAGACCAACTATCCGGACACCCATCGCGGAGTCCGCACTACCTCACGGTCTAATGGCTGGGCACACCAGGGCCCGATTAGGGACCCCGGGACCAACAATAAGAGGACACCCAGCTGCCTTCAAGCATTTCGCATTTGCAAACTAACGATTGACGCAGAATAGGACTGGCGGCATGGAATTAGGCCGGATACACAAAGGAAGGAACATGCAGGTAGAAGGCAGTTCGGATTCATCCTTGATCCACTCACAAACTCCTCCAGTCCGGCCCCAACAGGTTCCGCCAAATAACACCTCTTTCCATACATCATACTCATATGTATAGACATATAATCCTACTACAATGCATAGACCTAAATAGCAATCACCGGTTGTCATCTATCGACGATGCCTTTTTGCCAAAAATGACAGCCACGCTTTGCGTTTGCCTGGTTGCACCAGGGGCTTCGCAGTACGGCAACAAAGTCCGACCACCTTTTCGGTCGCTCGGCACCCCGAACTTATAGCACTATATGCATCTGCTCCGAATCATGTCTTGGGTCATTGGTTGGGTTTGCCCGGCTCCCATGTTTTGGTACCTTACGTTCTGTTCTATCGGCTAAGGTAGCTTTGGGAGAACTCTGCTATTGTGTCCGGTTCAGCGGACGAGCACCTCGATGAAAGCGAAAACCGATTGTCATGATGAAGCGAGAGCCGGTCCGCTGTTCGAGAGGTTATAAAATCCCTAAAGATTTATTCCGCACAACGCCATTATAAATGCTGAGAGCGACGGATCGGTCTTCTGATCAGGCGCCAATAGAGCCCCTAGCTCGGCCTTCCGAATACTAGGGGTTGCGCCGACCATACTCGAATTCCTATGGCTAAGTGAGAGTAATAAAGCCTTATAGTCCGATTGTCTGGTTCGCGGAAAGATACACCTCCTTAAAAGGACCCAACTAAGGGATAAAGAGTGGTCAGATATATCCCGAACACCTCCGCATCCTTTTTACGAGGGGGCAGAAGCCGACGACTGGCCAACTCTTAGAATTTTCATATAATAAACAGCCGCACAGGAAGAACATGCGTTCAAATAAAATATAATAAACAGGCCATTATCTCATATTACAACAGGCGGCACAAATGCCCTCAGGGAAATATCATGTCTTTAGCACACTTGTCCGCCACAAGGCGGCCCCCTTTCATTACACCTTCATAATACAGCTCGGGCTTTCGGTGCTCCTTACCCTCCGGCAGCCCCTCAGTCATCAGCTTCTCCGTGTCAAGCCTCCCCCAATGCACTTTCGCACGGGAAAACGCCATACACGCGCCCACTATACAAACTGATCGCTTGATAGCATCAAGCCGAGGACAGGCGCCCACAATCCGCTTGACGAGTCCGAAGTAGTTGCTTGGAATCGGCTCCGCAGGCCATAGCCAGACAATTAAGTCCTTCATGGCTAGTTCGGCCGCCTGGTGCAGTTCGACCAGCTGTTTTAGCTGATCGATAAATGGCACCGGATAGTTCGGCGCCAGATACTGCGACCTGAAATCCCTCCCTGCAGTCTTCTTCCCCTCGGTGCGGTAGAATTGAGCAGCATCTGATATGCTGCGAGGAAGATCCGCAAAAGCCCTGGAAAAATAAGAATTCAGCTTGCCGCTTAGGATTCTTCGCATTCCAACATATAAAGAGCTAAGAATACAGAAGGCCTTACCAGCCGCCACTTTCCAGGCCTCCTGGATGTCCTGCGCAGCACCTCAGGCTTCTTCCCGAGCACCTTCTGCAGCCTCGAGGGCTTGGGCAATCTCGGATTCTTTGCCTTCTATATTCTGCTCCAAGCCCTCGCTTTTCTTCACAGCTTCCTGGAGCTCTCGCTCAGCTGTGATAACCCTGGCCTCGTGTTTTTCACGAAGCGCCTGTTCGGCCTCAGCCTTCTTGTTGGCATCAGACAAAGCTTCCTTTAGTGCCTCGTATTCGGCACCCACTCCTAGAGCACACCAATTCTAATATTTTTCATTCTGCACAACCATTCATTCGTGCCAACTCTAATACATATGTTTTCCACATACCTCGCTTATCTTCCAGTTGCTTCCTCACACGGCCAAGTTCCTCCTCGGCCAGTGCAAGGCTCTACTTCAGTTCGGACACTTCCGCATTGTAAGCGGCCGTCCTCGCTGCAGATGCCTGTTTTCACACAAAAGGGTATACGTCATTCACATAGGCTCCTGGGAGAGCAGGGGTTTTGATCCCCTGCCCGGCTCTGTCTCCTCCGCCGGACAGTGCATCAGGGGCTACTACTCATATTATGAAAACTCCTCAAGGGTTTCCTAGGAAACATACCTCAAAAGCCTTTATAAGGCCAAGGCAGGACTCGTTCAGCCCGCTCTCGGCACTGAATCCTTTCAACCACCGCGCCCATAAGGGCCCGATGCTCATCGACAATAGATGTGTTCTTCAACGCCGTTGATAGACCGCCAGGCAGCTCTACTCGAACAGAGGACGCCGACAGCATAGGCAGGCCCCCCACCATCGGGGGTGGCTGCTCGCTCGATCCGGAACCCTAGAGGTCCAGGGGGCCGTATCCATCCCCGCGTGTTCGACACCAGGGATATGTCCTCCCTGGTCTGGGTCTTGTCGAGATGACACCTCAGTGTCACGCCCGGACTTGGGGGAAGGGGCCTGCGGAGGTGTCTCGCTCGCCAAAGCGTCCGAGCCCAGTGAATGCTCCGACGAGGACCGGACGGCGCAGGACCTTGCCGGACTGTGCAATATGTAGGCAATAGTCAAAACTACTATACCCAAAAATGATCCCGGACGCATATGTGTGTTCGGATGCTTACGACTTCTCCAGGGGCTGGGCCCTGGGATCCCACTCCGGGCTGTTATCGGCAGCTGTAGGGGATGCACCTGAGAGGGAATTTCCCCCCTCTTGGGCGATCCGGCCTCCAGAGATATGGAGGTGGTCCTCTTTCTCCCTCCATCAGAGTGAGGCTCATCCTCCTCTGCTTCCTCCTCTTTGTGCTCGGACGAAGGATCATCGCTGGAGTCTTCAGATTTGACATCCGAAGCCTCGCGACGGCGAAGGCCACCACGGGTCTTCTTGGCCTTCTTACAGGCCTCTTTCTTTGGCGCCTTGTAAGGCGCGGGGACCAGCATCTTCGTCAGAAGGGGTTCGGCCGGTTCCTCCAGCAGGGGGGCTGGACAATGTAACCGCTCCACCTTCTTTACCCATCCCTGAAGTTGCAATGAAACGCGATTAGGATGTCTCCCGTATGACAGGCCAACTAAAGCATGAATAGACAGAGTGTGGCTGTGACTTACTGGGCTTGGAGAATGGGATGATTGATACCGACGGTCCTCGGCGGGGCCCGGCCACGATTTGCCGGACAGAAAGAGCACCTTCCAGATATCCTTGTGGGAGGAATCATAAAGCCCCCGAAGGGTTTGGTGCTCGTCCGGATCGAACTCCCACAGGGCACAAGCTCAGCGCTGACAAGGGAGAACCAGGCGAACTAGCATCACCTGGACTACGTCGACGAGCTTGACGTCCCTGTCGACCACACCCTGAATGCGCGTTTGGAGCAGTAACAGCTCATCGGACGAGCACCAGTTCGGGCCCTTCTCGAGCCAGGACGTGAGCCGTAGGGGAGCTCCGGATCTGAACTCTAGAGCTGCCGCCCACTTCTTGCCGCGTGGTTCGGTAATATAGAACCACTGCTGCTGCCACTTCTTGACGGAGTCGTTGAAAGCGCCTTTCGGCCAAACAGCCTTGGGCATCTTGCTTACCAAGGCGCCGCCGCACTCGACGTGTTCGCCACTCACCACCTTGGGCTTCATTGAAGATCTTGACCATAGGCGAAGTGGGGTGGGATCCGGAGAAAAGCCTCGCATTACTGACGATAAGCGTCGAGATATTGAGAAAGGAGTTGGGGAAAGATCATGAAAATCAATCCGTAGTAATACATGACTCCTCGGCGAGCGGGTGGAGAAACCCAAGCCCAGGCGAAATGGGGAACGAACACGACTCTTTCATGAGATTCCGGAGTGGGGACAACTTGTCCCGCCGGTGGAAGGCGGTGGCCGATCTTCTGGGCCAGATACCCGGCCCCCCGGAGCTTCTTGATGTCCTTCTCCTAGACGGTTGAGGCCATCCACCTGCCTCCAGCTCCGGATCCGGACATCTTCAGAACGCCTCTCTTAAATGGAGGAGAAAAGTGCTTGGGCGTTAGGGCTCGATCAGAGGGGATGAGCTAGCGGGAGGAGAAGGCGTGGGTAAAAGAGAAAGGAATCTGACCTCCTTATAGAGGCGATGAAAGCTTTTTGTGCCTCCCCACTTGCCTGGTGGAACCCGTCTGCCTCCCACTCACCGTGATTAGTGGCAAGGTTAGATTACCCATACCCGTATTAATGAGAATCATGTGATAAGGGGACATGATCTCTGCTTTGGCAGGACGTGTCAAAGAAACCGCCTCGCGATATGCGCTGTAGCTGGTTGTGGGGAAACGGATCGAATAATGATCCGACCGTAATAACATGTCACGTCATCAGAAAAAGCTGTCAGCGGATTGCATTTGTAAAATATCATTCTCTCTACGGTGACATATGAAGATTATCTCGCATATCCGGACACGGTCTAAGCGTCCGATGATCACTTTGGAGTATTCGGAGGAGGAACCCGCCTTGCAATGCCGAAGACAATGCTGCGCGCCGGACTTATCATCATTGAAGCCTGGTTCAAGGGCTACTGAGGGAGTCCTGGATTAGGGGGTATCCGGACAGCTGGACTGTGTACAACGTCCGGACTATTGAAGCATGAAGATACAAGACTCAGGACTTCGGCCCGTGTCTGGATGGGACTCTCCTTTGCGTGGGAGACAAGCTTGGCGATCCGGATATTATATTTCCTTCCTTGTAACCGACTCCATGTAAACCCTAGCCCTCTCCGGTGTCTATATAAACCAGAGAGGCTTCTCCTTAGAAGGCCGATCACAATTACATTCATACCATCATAGGCTAGCTCTTAGGGGTTAGCCCCTACGATCTCATGGTAGATCTACTCTTGTACTACCCATATCATCAATATTAATCAAGCAGGAAGTAGGGGTTTACCTCCATCGAGAGGGCCCGAACCTGGGTAAACATCTGTGTCCCTTGCTTCTTGTTATCATCAGCCTTGACGCACAGATCGGGACCCCCTACCCGAGATCCACCGGTTTTGACACCGACAACCATGTCCACCACAGTACCCCACATGAGCGGTTTGTAAAGCTCTTGCGGTGCCCAAAGCACGAAGACCACCATAGCTAACCCAAACTCCATGTTTAAAGCGGAAAAACAAGCTGTTCTCGTGTCGATTCGTAGCTATGGTCCATACTCCTTTGCTGTTGCATCACTGTATTTACTCATACCAACTACTTTCGAATTTGAAGGATCCAATTGAAACTCCAATGGTGCAACAGGTATTTTTAGACCTATTTCTTTAACTGGATTGCTGTTCTAACTTCTTGCTCTATGTTGATTTCAATTTAAGTTGTATAAACAGTTATGTTCTCATGTGATGCACATTACAAGTGCTGCCAATGCTGTGTAGTTTCTCACACTTATAATCTGTCTATGCTGTTATGTCTTAAAAATATATGAGTTGAACTGTGTCTCTATCTTGATTAGGGAACATAAACTAGAATGATATGGACAATACAGTGACCATAGTACATAGATATATGTTTGTTTCATGCTATTATCCTGTCCACCTTACTACTGAACATTTACCAAAATGATTTTCGTATACTACAAGCTAAACATGTGATGTGTCTGCTTGTTTCTCTTGTAGTATGCAAACAGAATATTGGAGAAGAGCACCCCACTATGCAATGGTAGAGAAAGTAATGCAGATAAGGTTCAAGATAGTGAGACAACCTGTTGGTCTCCAAGAAAGGTGATAAAACGATCTTGTAGAGCGGTGAGAAAACCCCCCGATCCTGCGTTGATGTAGTGTTCGAGTTCTTGGCGATCCGCGGCACAAGCTCTTCGAACTTCTTTGCTGAATCACTTGACTTCTTGAGCCTCACTACAAGTTGAAAGGCATCAGTCAGCTGTGCTGCGGCAAGAAGCCGAAGGACTGAGGAAGTCCCTGCAGAATTCAGATGCGTACTTTCTTGTGCAACAGCAAGTGCTGGAGGATTTAAGCACCAAACAAGAGAAAGTTAATAAGCTTGCAAGATGCTTTGCAGGCTCATTTCCAGCATTATGGCTAGGATATTGTTTCTTGAACTCTTCTAAAGTGGTTTCAGTTCTGGACTTGTTTTGCTGCGGTGTTTATATGCTGGTGGCGAACTTTGATGCCCAGTGGATGTAATATGTGTAATAGCCGTGATAGCCTAGCATAAGTTGCTTGCTTATTTATTTCCTTGTTGTCTTGTTTATTTGTTTGCTTGTAGTCAGTGCAGATCTTTTTCCGCGGTTTGCTAGTGGCTGCAATAACCTATTTTTTAAAACTAGGCCACAATAACCATGGGCTAATATTTACTGTAGTGACACTGGGCCTCCTACGGGCCGTAGAAACAATGGCCCTTCTACGGGCCGTATAAACAGTAGGCCTTCTACGGGCCGTAGAAACAATGGGCCTTCTACGGGCCATAGAAACAATGGGCCTTCTACGGGCTGTATCATCAATGGGCCTTATACGGGCCATATGATCGATTGGCCAAACACGGGCCAATAACAGGGCGCATTATGGCCGTAAACGGGCTAGAGTTGGAATCGTCCGTTCATGGGCCGACCATAATGGGCCATCGTTAATAGGCCGTATTTGATGACGCTATGAAAACGGCCCAACGTATTAACGGACCACAAGCGGGCCGATGTAACCACAGCTGAATTTGGCCCACAAGCAAAAATAGCGAGAATAAGCCGTAAGTAAGCGAATCTTTGAAATGAGCCCAAGAATAAATGGGCTCGAGAAGGTGAAAGATAACATGGGCTGAAACAGCCCAGCGGAATAACGGGCCGTTAATGGGTATAAAGTGATACTTTGTTCATTACGGGCCGATTTCACCACGGTCGATTAATGGGTGTAAAGTGATACTTTGTTCATTACGGGCTAGTTTCATCACAGGCCGTTAATAGGCCAAGAGTTACATAGGGCCAAAAGGCGTCATGGGCCATACATGGGCCGAAGCGAAAACAATTTGGAATCATATTGGATGGCCGGATGAGCGCTCATTGGGCCTAATTCGGATATGGCATAACGGGCCTTGGGTTAGCGGGTTGTAAATGGGCTATATGCGAACAGGCCGTTAGCAGGCTTTCCATGGGCCGGCCCGCCACCTTTTGACCAAGTCAAACGGGCCGGCCTTTTCACAAGAATGGGCCTCTGTTGGGTCGTGCCACGGTCGACGTATCATAGGCGTATACATCCAATGAGTGGATGACATCTGTCCCAACGATGAGCCGACACGTGTTTCCTCCAGCCAATGATGATTTTACACGTAGAAAATCCCCATTGGTCGGGGCTGTTAACGGGTTATCAGATCCAAAACCCGACCTGATAGCTTAACGGTGTTCCGTTACGGTGGATGACACGTGTCGTCACCCTTGACGAAAGTATTTTCTGTGACGCGCGATTTATCATCATGGAAGTGGACACTTCTGTGATGATAATTTTGGTAATGTCATGGAACACTTCTACGACAACACAGGTATGACTATCTTGATTCCTTCATAAAATCATCATGGATGTACATGCATGACAAAAAACGCGACCTACTGTGACAAACACGTATCATCATGGAAGTGTATTTTTTTGTAGTGGTGTGCATGCAGCTCCCATTGAGAGTATGTTGGACCAGTTTGTGCCCTCGACCTGCTATTGGATGACTTGGTTTGGGCCTCCGGTTTTGATGTTCGGTGATGGTGTGAGGTCAGGGCAGCGGTCGCGATAATGTGCACCCCCTTTATTACTTGATACGTGTAGCGACTATAGTTGCCAAAAAAGATGGCTTTAGACTTATTGGTACATTTCTTTGTAAGATCTTGGCGAACAAAAAATAAAATGGTTGTATGCATCGCCCTGATGCAAAGGCATGGGGTCATCCCCCTTTTCGAAAAGAATGAATGTTTTCATAGGATTCATTTGCTAGTTTTTATGGAAAATTTCCATCCACTCCAATCTCATGTGAAGAATGGTACGTTTTTCGCACATTGTCAAACGACCATACTAATGCTATAGTATTGACAAAGATGTCATGCCACTCCATTTTCATATTTTTACTATTCCTGCATTTTACAAATCCTGCGAATCAAAGAGGCCCTTATTTTTTTGCAAAGTTTTATCCATTGAAATAATAAAAAAAGAATGAACTTAGTTGGTTAAATTGAGTTAATCAAATTTGTCTATAATCCACAAATTTTCTATGTTTTTTTCATTTTGGATTTTTAATTCTGGTAATTGGGAACCCACACATGGGTCATTAATCATGGACGGGTTAATGTGTTGGAAGTATTAGCACTTCGATCAATCTAATCCACGAGTAGACACTAGGCATGGCAATCATGGTATGTAACTCATAATGTTATCTAAACATGTGAGCACGTACAATACATAGAACTGAAATATCTATGAAGAGAACATATACGGCTAGCACATGAACAAGCAAATAGAGGATGAACAAATCATACCCTTCGGTTGGCCAGGGCAATGCGGTGTCCCTGGCCTTTTTCTGGGCGGCGGCGGCAGCGGCCATGGGGTCGATGCAGGGGAAGTAGTCGAAGCAGAGGAGGACAGAGACGGGGGCGGATCGGGAGCAGCCGCGCTGAGACGCTCCCCAAAAACCTTATCATCATTCTCCCGGGCAGGATCTTGAACGACGGGGTTCCAGAGGCATCTGCTCTCTGACCAACCGTGCACACGGTCGTCGGGATGTGATCGGCGGAAGTAGCACAGTGAGAGGAACAATAGATGACGGCTAGGGTTATTTAGTTGGGAGTGAGTGAGTTGGGGTTCATTCTAGGCCAGCGGCTCCTTATATAGGTCGTCGGGTAGATGGGCCTAGGCTTAGGCCCACGACCGAGTCCGCGAACAGCCCACGGCCCAATGTTTCCGACAATGACGCATCCGTTAGCGACTCATTAATTAATCCATTATTAATAAACCATTCGTGACCGGCAAAAATAAGGCATGACTCATTCCTGCAACTTGTGATGCGTGCGCGTCCTGACGAGGCGAGGTAGGGAGGGCGGCGGAAGAGGAGCGCGCGTGTACAAATCTCTTTTCCAAGCTCCCAATGACATATGGTAGAGCAGTCCTTATAAAATGGTCTCACTCTTACTGTTGTAGTAATATGGTTTCAACACTTATCATGCACCTAAATGGGCCTTAAAGATTAATCATGGATTATTGTCCTATATGGGCTAGAGCCCATCTATAATCTAAAGAACGTATCTTCGTTTCATATTGTCATTGGGGAAAAAGGAATGGACACCAATGACCGGTCACTAAGAGTAACTCCAGCGCAACGACTCAAACAGACGCGGATTTTGTTTGTCCTTTTGGGTTGCTCGTCGGCATGTTCGTGTCCGCTTATTGATTTGGGTCGGCCGGTGCGCCCAATGGTCCTAGACGCATTTCAGAAATGCCCGCATCGACATTCGGTCGAACACCTGATGGGCGAGCTCCCGCGCTGCCGCTCGAGCAGCTCCCGCCCCCCTGTCGTGTCCCCGCAACTCGACTGCGTCCCGCCCCATAGTGTCAGGCCTGCATATCTTCAATCCAGGGTGTCGCACTCTTCAGTTAGCGGACGACCCAGATCATCTTGATCCAACGGCTCGCGGGGCGCCACTGTGTCGCTGTTACTATTCCATTTCACTAGCTGTAACTGTTTCCTGCCATTTGTCGTTGGGCTATATAAGCCAGCTTGTTCCCGTCTGTAAGCTACCGATCATTTGATGAATTCCTATCAACAATACTTTACAGCAATATAGCATATTCCTCTTGGATGCCAAATACACTTGCGTCTTTCGAACCCTAGCTCCGATCCCCCAATTTCTGATTTTGATCTACAGAAGAATAGGAGAAAACCAAGCAGTTGCCACTGCAAAACCCACCCAATTTGGCACCCATCAGAGTACCAAATGGTGCCCCTCCCCCGGGTTATGGAGACACATTGACGTGATGCTCACTCAGGTAATCAACTCCATCTACGGCTTACAGAACAGCTCATACTCCTGCCTTTCACAACTTTCAGCCTCCTGTTCTACGTACGTCTTGGGAGGACTACTACAAGCAATATGAAAAGGAAATGCGTACACAATTCCTCAAGTACATCACAAAAAGGACTCGTTTAGAATTCCCCGATTTTGATGCACTAACCCTGGTGGGTGGATCTGGTTAACACGTTCAGGCCTTCTGAAGAAAAAGCCCAGCCGGGAACAGTTTTGCACTGAGCTACTTCGCCGGTGTTCTGCTTCCAGTTCCTATGATCTCACTGAAAAATTCAATTCCTTGCAACAAAACACTTCTACGGTGGCTGAGTACACTAAACAATTTGAAGACATAATGGCAAAGGTTCAGCAAGACAAACCCATCACTTACTGAGAACTGGTTTGTGAGATGTTATGTCAATGGATTAAGATCACAACTCAAATTTCAGTTAAGACCACTAAGGCCTATCACATTAACAAATCCTTACTGGTTGGCCATTGATCTGGAAAAATGAGCACCAGTGAAAAAGCAGTTTCAACAATATACAACATTTTCCAAACCATCAACGGCCTACTCCAAGAAAATGGTGATAAGTTAGGACAAACCAACTGACTTTAAAGCACCCACAATCATTCAAAGGCCCAGGGAGCCGGGTAAATATTGGAAATGTGGGGATAATTGGATGCACAATCACAAATGCAAGAAGGCCCTGTTATTCACCTGCTCACTCGAGAGCAGCCAAAAGAAAACATCATGGAATAAGAAGAAATTGAGAAGACTGATCCGGAAGTTCAATAATGGAGAGGAGTAGTGCATGAAAATCTCACTGCAAGCGATGCAGGCTGACAGTGTCAACACTATATCCATCCTGGTGCACATTGGGGGGAAAACAAGTTATTGCTCTAGTTGTTTCTGGCAGAAATTCCACCTTCATGAGCCTGCAGTTTGCTCTCAGAACACCTGCACTATCTTGAAAGACAAAAGTAGAGCTATGACAGTTGCTAGTGGAGGAAAACTCTGGTCGGGGTCTTACATTACTGAGACCACCTTTACTGCTGGTTCTCATCAATTCCAGCAATAGTTGAGAGTGTTGGACTTACCTGGGCATGATATTGTGTTAGGATCAGATTGGATGGCCAAACACAGTCCTGTGGCATTTTGTTATGATCCTAGACAACTAATCATCAATCATCAAGGCCATAACTCTATCACAATACCTTCTTGTGAGACTCTATCTGCTACAAATGAAATAGATGCACTGGAGTTGAACAGATTACTGTTGAGTGGAGCTCCGGGTTTGCCATCCAACTAGCAGAAGATACAACAATCCAAAGCAGTAAATCACATCCTATCCCTCCTGAAATTGAGGAGATATTACACTCTTTTCCTGAAGTTTTCAAAGAACCCGAGGGACTGCCACCTCCCAGAGATTTGTACCATGAGATACCTCTCAAACCAGAATCCAAACCACCTAACATTATGCCTTATCGAGTGCCCCATATGCACAGAAATGAGATGGAAAAACAAGTGCACAAACTTCTACAGTCTAAAATCACCAGAGAAATTCAGAGCCCTTAGTCAACACCAGCAATACTTGTAATGAAGAAAGATGGTACTTGGAGGCTTTGCATCAATTACAGAAATTTAAATGCAGAAACAATAAAAAAATCACCTATTCCTATAATTGAGAACCTCTTGGATGAACTGCACGTTGCCAAAATCTTTTTCAAATTGGACCTGAGATCTGGTTACCACAAAGTGAGAATGAGTGAACAATACATACCCTAAACTGCCTTGAGAACCTATTTTGGGCATTATGAGTTCCTTGTTGTGCTATTCGGGCACACAAATTCCCTTCGTACCTCTCAAGCATTGATGAACATCATCTTTGGCCCTTACCTCAGAAAATTCATCTTGTTCTTCTTTGATGACATTCTCATCTTCAGTAAAACCCAGAAGAACACAAGGAGCATTTCAGGATAGTTATGGGACTGCTTAAGCAACACCAACTACATGCCAACATATCCAAGTGTGTCTTTGTTGTGGACCACATCTCTTATTCGGGGCACACCATTTCTAGGGAAGGAGTATCAACAGATCACTCTAATTTTTTTGCAGTAGCTGATTGGCCAGTACCTGCTACTCCCACTCAACTCAGGTTTTTTGGACTATGTGGTTACTACAGAAGATTTGTTCACAGTTTTGGTGCTATTGCTAGACCCTCGCATGATGTATTGAAAAAGGATAAGTTCACATGGGCAACTGCTCAAGTAGAGGCTTTTCAAGCTCTTAAACAAGCTCTAATCTCTGCTCCTATTCTGGCCCTTCTAGACTTTGCTTCTCCTTTTGTATTGGAAACAGAACCATAATTGACTGGGTTAGGGGCGGTAATGATGCAGAAGGGCAAACCAATAGCCTACTACAGCTCTACCGTATGCCCTAAAAATGTTGTTCTATCTAAGAGATGGAGACATTATTTTCTAGGAAATGATCTCATTACCAGAACTGATCATCAAAGCTTATAGTTTATGACCGATCAGAGAGTGGCTACTAGCATTCAACACAAATTGATGCTCAAGCTGTTGGAATTCAATTTTGTCCTGGAATATAAGAAATGAAAAGAGAACATTGTTGTTGATGCCCTATCCAGGAAACATACATGCATGGCCATCTCAATGGCAACTCCAGAATGGATATCTAAAGTGGAAAATTCCTACAGTGCAGACCCCCATTGCCAAAAGCTCCTGGAACAGCTGCTTCTGTCACCTACTCACACAGTCCATCAAAACAAGCTGCAAGATGGAGTGATCAGACACAAAGGAAAAATATATGTTGGGAAAAATTTATCTTTAAGGAACAGGTTTTGCAGGCCCTCCACTCATCTGCTATTGGAGGTCACTCTGGCCAGAAAGCTTCTTATCAAAGGCTTAAAATGTGTTCTATTGGCTAGGAATGAAGAAAGGTATGGACAATTTGGTTCTGCTCTGCCCTGTCTGTCAAAAGAACAAAGGTGAACACTGCCCTTACCCTGGTTTTCTGGATCCACTACACATTCCTGATATGGCCTGGACACACATCAGCATGGACTTGGTAGAGGGTTTACCAAAAACAGATGACAAGGAGCTCATTTTGGTAGTGGTGGACAGACTATCCTAGTTTGCTCATTTCATTCCTTTGGCCCATCCCTATACTGTTCAAACATAGCCAGGGCATTGATAACCCACAAGTATAGGAGATCGCAACAGTTTTCGAGGGTAGAGTATTCAACCCAAATTTATTGATTTGACACAAGGGGAGCCAAAGAATATTCTCAAGTATTAGCAATTGAGTTGTCAATTCAACCACACCTAGAAAACTTAATATCTGCAGCAAAGTATTTAGTAGCAAAGTAATATGGAAGTAAAGGGAACAGTGGCAAAAGTAACAGTAGCAGTGTTGCAGTAATTGTAATAGTGGCAACGGTAAAGTAACTAAGCAAAGATCAATATGTGAAAAGCTCGTAGGCATTGGATCAGTGATGGATAATTATGTCGGATGCGATTCCTCATGCAACAGTTATAACATAGGGTGACACAGAACTAGCTCCAGTTCATCAATGTAATGTAGGCATGTATTCCGAATATAGTCATACGTGCTTATGGAAAAGAACTTGCATGACATCTTTTGTCCTACCCTCCCGTGGTAGCGGGGTCCTATTGGAAACTAAGGGATATTAAGGCCTCCTTTTAATAGAGTACCGGACCAAAGCATTAACACTTAGTGAATACATGAACTCCTCAAACTACGGTCATCACCAGGAGTGGTCCCGATTATTGTCACTTCGGGGTTGCCGGATCATAACACATAGTAGGTGACTATTGACTTGCAAGATAGGAACAAGAACTCACATATATTCATGAAAACATAATAGCTTCAGATCTGAAATCATGGCACTCGGGCCCTAATGACAAGCATTAAGCATAGCAAAGTCATAGCAACATCAATCTTAGAACATAATGGATACTAGGGATCAAACCCTAACAAAACTAACTCGATTACATGGTAAATCTCATCCAACCCATCACCGTCCAGCAAGCCTGCGATGGAATTACTCACGCACGGCGGTGAGCATCATGAAATTGGTGATGGAGGATGGTTGATGATGACGACGGCGATGGATTCCCCTCTCCGGAGCCTCGAACGGACTCCAGATCAGCCCTCCCGAGAGAGTTTAGGGCTTGGCGGCGGCTCCGTATAGTAAAACGCCATAAATCCTTCTCTCTGATTTTATTCTCCCCGAACGTAAATATATGGAGTTGGAGTTGAGGTCGGTGGAGCCTCAAGGGGCCCACGAGACAGGGGGCACGCCCCAACCCTCGTGGACAGGGTGTGGGCCCCCTGGTCCTGATTCCTTCGCCAGTATTTTTTATTAATTTCAAAAATATTCTCCGTGAAGTTTCAGGTCATCCCGAGAACTTTTATTTCTACACAAAAATAACACCATCGCAATTCTGCTGAAAACAGTGTCAGTCCGGGTTAGTTCCATTCAAATCATGCAAGTTAGAGTCCAAAACAAGGGCAAAAGTGTTTGGAAAAGTAGATACGATGGAGACGTATCAACTCCCCCAAGCTTAAACCTTTGCTTGTCCTCAAGCAATTCTGTTGACAAACTGAAAGTGATAAAGAAAAACTTTTACAAACTCTGTTTGCTCTTGTTGTTGCAAATATGTAAAGCCAGCATTCAAGTTTTCAGCAAAGATTATGAACTAACCACATTCACAATAACATCTAGGTCTCCTATGTACTCATATCAATGGCATAATCAACTAGCGAGCAATAATAATAAATCTCGGATGAAAACACTTTCTCAAAATAATAATAATATGACATAACAAGATGGTATCTCACTAGCCCTTTCTGAGACCGCAAAACATAAATGCAGAGCACCTCTGAAGATCAAGGACTGACTGGACATTGTAATTCATGGTAAAAGAGATCCAGTCATAGTTATACTCAACATAAATTAATAGTAATGGATGCAAATGACAGTGGTGCTCTCCAACTGGTGCTTTTTAATAAGAGGATGATGACTCAACATAAAAGTAAATAGATAGGCCCTTCACAGAGGGAAGCGGGGATGTGTAGAGGTGCCAGAGCTTGAGTTTTGAAATAGAGATAAATAATATTTTGGGTGGTATACTTTCATTGTCAACATAACAACCAAGAGATCTCGATATCGTCCATGCTACACACATTATAGGCGGTTCCCAAACAGAATGGTAAAGTTTATACTCCCCCACCACCAACAAGCATCAATCCATGGCTTGCCCGAAATAATGGGTGCCTCCAACTAACAACAATCCTGGGGGAGTTTTGTTTGCAATTATTTTGATTTGAGCATGGGACTAGGCATCCCGGTTACCGGCCATTTTCTCGTGAGTGAGGAGCAGAGTCCACTCCTCGTGAGAATAACCCACCTAGCATGGAAGATATAGACAACCCTAGTTGATACATGAGTTGTTCGAGCATACAAAACAGAATTTCATTTGAAGGTTTAGAGTTTGGCATATACAAATTTACTTGGAACGGCAGGTAAATACCGCATATAGGAAGGTATGGTTGACTCATATGGAATAACTTTGGGGTTTATGGAAGTGGATGCACAAGCAGTATTCCCGCTTAGTACAAGTGAAGGCTAGAAAGAGATTGGGAAGCGACCAACTAGGGAGCAACAATAGTCATGAACATGCATTAATATTAATCAACACTGAGTGCAAGCATGAGTAGGATATGATTCACCATGAACATAAATATTGTGGAGGCTATGTTGATTTTGTTTCAACTACATGCGTGAACATGTCCCAAGTCAAGCCACTCGAATCGTTCAAAGGAGGATACCACCATATCATACCACATCACAACCATTTTAATAGCATGTTGGCATGCAAGCTAAACCATTATAAACTCGTAGCTAATTAAGCATGGCATGAGCAACTATAGTCTCTAATTGTCATTGCGAACATGTTTCATTCATAATACGCTGAATCAGAAACGATGAACTAATCATATTTACAAAAACAAGATAGGTCGAGTTCATACCAGCTTCTCTCATCTCAATCGGTCCATCATATATTGTCATTATTGCCTTTCACTTGCAGGACCGAACGGTGTGGATAATAATAATAGTGCACGTGCATTGGACTAAGCTGGAATCTGCAAGCATTCAATTCAAGGGAGAAGACAAGGTAATATGGGCTCTTGTTAAATCAATAATAATGCAAATGAGAGCCACTCAAAATTTTCATCATGGTCTTCTCCTCTCGACCCCCAAAGAAAATAAAAGAAATAAAACTATTTACACGGGAAAGCTCCCAACAAGCAAAAGAAGAATGAAAAATCTTTTTGGGTTTTCTTTTAATTACTACTACAAGCATGAAAAGTAAACTAGGTAAAAACAATAACTAATTTTTTTTGTTTTTTCTTAAGATTTTTCAAACACACAAGAAGAAGGCTTAGAAAAGAAAATAAACTAGCATGGATAGCACAATGAAAAAGTATGAGCACCGACAACTAGAATGAGTGTGTGAACATGAATGTAATGTCGGTGAGAAATACGTACTCCCCCAAGCTTAGGCTTTTGGCCTAAGTTGGTCTATGCCCATGGATCAAAGCTACTCTCTCCGGTGTACTGAGGAGGGTCCTCAGGGTGCCACTGGTTAGCAATCTCCTCCGGATCCCACTGATAAACAGACTGTCGATAAGGGTCAAGTTGTGGCTCCGGCTCATCCTCTGGAGCAGGTGTCGCGCTCAAGTATGCATGAATGTCCTCTGGAAAAATGAGGTACTTGCCTGAAAATATGTTAAACAAAGAGGGCGCAGGAAAGGTAAAAATCTCACAATAATTTTTATCAAATATCAAATTATACTTAAGCAGTTTCTTCTTATTTTTCACAATAAAATCATGTGCTACCATACTCTTATAATCTAGAAAAATAGAGGGCAACAACTTTTCTTCTTTCTCATAATGCCTAATAGGTATATTACAGTGTGCAGCAAGGAGCGAAGCAAAGATACCATCGAAGATGGGGCCCTTTGTACGGTTCAGACTTAATCGCTTAGCAATGACAACACCTAAACTGAAAGTTGTATCACGAAACAAAGCATGCCGCAAAATAACCATGTTAGGTGCACTAAGATTTCCACTATTCCCGCGACCAATTAAACATCTACTAGCAAATATTGCAAAGTAACGTAAAACAGGAAAATGTATGCTAGTAATTCTTGCACCTGAAACTTTCCTTGTTTCCCCTACAGCAATCATATTAGTAAACCCCTCCACATCATTACGGTGTGGTTCCTCTATGCTGCCCTCAAAGGGTATCTTGTAGACCCAACAAAAAAAATCATATAATTACATCTCCTTAACCTCATCATAGAAACTCCACTGAAGGTGGTGATTTCCTAGCATGAAAGTAAAAATTTTGCACGAAAATATTAGTGAGTAGGAGATACTGTTCGCGCTGGTCGTGGAGGAAGTCGGTGAAGCCTGCATTCTCCGCCAAATGATAAAAATCATCATGAATCCCGGCTACCTTCAAGAACTCATAAGAAGGCCATTCACACGGTCATACCTCCGCGGTGCGAGGGAGATTATATTTGGGCTTCTTATTTTCCTCACTTCCCTTATCCTTCGAGCTTCGGCTCGAAGAGCCCCTCAACAATCTCTTCATCATTTTATTTCTCTGAAAATTCCTGAAATTTTTTAATGACTCAAAATAAAAGTGAACCAAACTCAACAAAATTGATAACAACTACTCCCACAAGTGCCTAGAGGCTATATCATGCATTAGAACTACTTTTGACCATATAAATTTGACATGCAAGCTCAAGAACAGGGTCACCTTAGCAGTAGAAATTTGCAATAAATAAAGCACTAGAACAAAAACTAATTGGACCATTGGAGGAGTCACATACCGAAGAACAATCCCCCCAAACAGTTTTGTGAATGAAGCTTTGAGTAAGGAGATAAAAAATCATAGCAAAACGAGCTAGAACATGAGTTTGAGCTATTCAATAATTTTTTCTGGAGGAAGACGACGTGTGTGGGTCCAGGAATAAGTAGAGGGGGGCACGTGGGGCCCACGAGGCAAGGGGCGCACCCAGGGGGAGGGCGCGCCCTGGACCCTCGTGGCCAGGTGGTGTGGCCCCCGATGTCTTCTTAGTGCCAAATATTCTTAAATATTCTACAAAAAAAATCATATTTCATTTTTGGGACATTTGGAGAACTTTTATTTTTGGGGTATTTTTTATTTGCAAGGATAAATCAGAAAACAGACAGAAAAATACTATTTTTGCTTTATTTAATCTAAATAACAGAATGTAAAAGGAGGGTACAGAGAGTTGTGCTTTCTAACTTCATCCATCTCATGCTCATCAAAAGGAGTCCACTAACAAGGTTGATCAAGTCTTGTTAACAAACTCATTCCGAATCGCATGAAACCGGAGAATCTTCAAATAGCACTAAGTTACCTCAACGGGGATATGCATGTCCCCAACAATAAGAATATCATATTTCTTCTTGACAGTAGGAAGAGGAAATTCAAACCCTCCAATAGTAATCGTTGAAAATTTTCCAATACAATTGATACTGTGGACTTGAGGTTGTTTCCTCGGAAAGTGTACCATATACTCATTACCATTAACATGAAAAGTGACATTGCCTTTGTTGCAATCAATAACAGCCCCTGCAGTATTCAAAAAGGGTCTACCAAGGATACTTGACATACTATCATCCTCGGGAATATCAAGAATAACAAAGTCCATTAAAATAGTAACATTTGCAACCACAACAGGCACATCCTCACAAATACCGGCATGTATAGCAGTTGATTTATCGCCATTTGCAAAGATATTTCAGTAGGTGTCAACTTATTCAAATCAAGTCTAAGATATAAAGAGAGAGGCATAACACTAACACCGGCTCCAAGATCACATAAAGCAGTTTTAACATAGTTTCTTTTAATGGAGCATGGTATAGTTGGTACTCCTGGATCTCCTAGTTTCTTTGGTATTCCACCCTTAAAAGTATAATTAGCAAGCATGGTGGAAATTTCATCTTTTGGTATCTTTCTTTTATTTGTAACAATATCTTTCATGTACTTAGCATAAGGATTCATTTTAAGCATATCAGTCAAACGCATACACAAAAAGATAGGTCTAATCATTTCAGCAAAGCGCTCAAAATCCTCATCATCCTTTTTCTTGGATGGTTTAGGAGGAAAAGGAATGGGTTTCTGAACCCATGGTTCTCTTTATTTACCATGCTTCCTAGCAACGAAGTCTCTCTTGTCATAACGTTGATTCTTTGATTGTGGTTATCAAGATCAACAGCAGGTTCAATCTCTACATCATTATTATTGCTAGGTTGAGCATCAACATGAACATCATCATTAACATCATCACTGGGTTCATGTTCATTACCAGATTGTGTTTCAGCATCAGAAATAGAAATATCATTGGGATTCTCAGGTGTGTCAACAACAAGTTCACTAGAAGCATGCAAAGTCATATCATTTTTCTTCTTCTTCTTTTTAGAAGGACTAGGTGCATCAACAATATTTCTCTGAGAATCTTGCTCAATTCTCTTAGGGTGGCCTTCAGGATACAAAGGTTCCTGAGTCATTCTACCACCTCTAGTCACAACTCTAACAACATTATCATTTTTCTTATTATTTAAATCATTGAGCAAATCATTTTGTGCTTTAAGCACTTGTTCAGCTTGAGTGGTAACCATGGAAGCATGTTTACTAATAAGTTTAATTTCACCTTTAACTCTAGACATATAATCACTCAAGTGTTCAATCATATAACCATTGTGTTTCAATTGTCTACCAACATAAGCATTGAAGTTTTCTTGTTTAACAATAAAATTATCAAACTCATCCAAGCATTGACTAGCAGACTTTTAACGAGGAATATCACCTTCATCAAATCTATAGAGAGAATTTACCTTTACTACATGTGGTGGGTTATCAAGACCATGCATTTCTTCAATAGGCGGTAAATTCTTAACATCTTCAGCTTTAATACCCTTTTCTTTCATAGATTTCTTTGCCTCTTGCATATCTTCAGGACTGAGAAATAGAATACCCCTTTTCTCCGGAGTTGGCTTAGGAGTTGGTTCAGGAAGTGTCCAATTGTTTTCATTAGTCAACATATTATTCAATAACAATTCAGCTTGATCAACAGTTCTTTCCCTGAAAACACAACCAGCACAACTATCCAGGTGGTCTCTGGAAGCATCGGTTAGTCCATTATAAAAGATATCATGTATTTCATTTTTCTTGAGAGGATGATCAGGCAAGGCATTAAGTAATTGGAGAAGCCTCCCTCAAGCTTGTGGGAGACTCTCTTCTTCAATTTGCACAAAATTATATATTTCCCTTAAAGCAGCTTATTTCTTATGAGCAGGGAAATATTTAGTAGAAAAGTAATAAATCATATCCTGGGGACTACGCACACAACCAAGATCAAGAGAATTAAACCATATTTTAGCATCACCCTTTAATGAGAATGGAAATAACTTAAGGATATAGTAGTAACGAATTTTTTCCTCGTGAGTGAATAGGGGGGCTATATCATTCAGTTTAGTAAGATGTGCCACAACAGTTTCAGATTCATAGCCATAAAAAGGATCAGATTCAACCAAAGTAATTATCTCAGGATCGACAGAGAAATCATAATTCTTATCAGTAATACAGATAGGTGAAGTAGCAAAAACAGGGTCATATTTCATTCTAGCATTTAGAGACTTTTCTTTCAGCTTAGCTAATAATTTCTTAAGATCATATCTATCATTGCAAGCAAGAAAATCTCTAGCGGTTTCTTCATCCATAACATAACCCTCAGGCACAACAGCCAATTCATATCTAGGGGGAGAATCTTCATCATCACTTTCATCAGTATTATTAGTTTCAGTAATTTCATTCTCTCTAGCGCTAGCAAGTTGTTCATCAAGAAATTCACCTAATGGCACAGTATTATCAAGCATAGAAATAGTTTCATCATAAGCATCACGCATAGCATAAGTGGCATCATCACTAACATGCGACATATCAGAATTAATGGCAGAAGCAGGTTTAGGTGTCGCAAGTTTACTCAAAACAAAAGGAGAATCAAGTGAGAGCTAGATGGCAGTCCCTTACCTCCCCTCGTAGTTGAGGGATAAATCTTGGTTTTCTCGTCTTTCAAGTTCCTCATAGTGATCAGCAGATATAAATCCCAAGTGACTCAAAGAATAGAGCTATGCTCCCCGACAACAGCGCCAGAAAATAGTCTTGATAACCCACAAGTATAGGGGATCGCAACAGTTTTCGAGGGTAGAGTATTCAACCCAAATTTATTGATTCGACACAAGGGGATCCAAAGAATATTCTCAAGTATTAGCAGTTGAGTTGTCAATTCAACCACACCTGGAAAACTTAATATCTGCAGCAAAGTATTTAGTAGCAAAGTAATATGGAAGTAACGGATATGATGGAAAAAATAATGATGAGCAGTTTTGCAGTAATTGTAAAAGTGGCAACGGTAAAGTAACTAAGCAAAGATCAATATGTGAAAAGCTCGTAGGAATTGGATCAATGATGGATAATTATGTCGAATGCAATTCCTCATGCAACAGTTATAACATAGTGTCAGGACCCCGACTCAATGCCACATCGATCTAGCATGTAACACCTCATATCACTTTGCGGCCTCACACACGGTATTCCCACGGGTGTCGCCTTACCTTTGCCCAGGACCGTTTGCGCCTTTTGGCACACGTATATGATAGTGTCGTTAGCATCCATATGATAAGGAGCCCGGGCTAACATGGCTAGGCGTAAACCCAAAGTGGCACAAACTTACAGGGACAGCATCCATGACCCAAAGATCGAACGTGTTGGTCATCACGAGTGAATTCAGTCAGTAGCACTGGGCTAGCAGGACTGGGAACTGGGCTGTGGCGGGCTAACAGGACTCGGTATTCATCGCGTGACATTTCCTCGAAGGGACGGAACACAGAACGAAGAAGGACACATGCCGCCAGCCTAAGTGTCCGGAGCAAGTAGCAAGCTACCATGGCTCATTGGAAGCACTAGGAGACATTTCCGTAAGAGAGGCTACTAAGGATAAACAACTAGGTTGTCAGATCCCACACATACCAAGCATTTCAATAACATACACACAATATGCTTGATTTGTGCAAATACAACATGGCATCACAACATGAATCTACGACTCAAGTATTTTATTCAATAGGCTCCGAGGAGCGAGATATTACAAACATGGGTCTCTCGACCCAACATTTAGAGCATACAAGTCAAAGCACAAGCGGAAGCTTAACATGTCCGAGTACGCATAACTACAAATGAAAAAGGTGAGAAGCCCGACTAACTACTAGATCCGAGGGCACAAGATCGTAGCTGAGGTAACAAACTAAACATCGAAGTCCACATGGAACTACTAGTGAGACTCAAGTCTCTCTGCAAAAACATAAAATAGGCAAACGTGAGTACAAATGTACCCAGCAAGACTTACATCGAACTATCTACATATGCATCATTATCAACAAAGGGATGGTGGGGTTTAAGCTGCAGCAAGCCAGCTTTGACTCGGTGGCTATCCTGAACTACGATCGCAAGTAACTCTTTTGAGGTGGCGCACACGAGTCCACATATTCACCATATCAATACTCCGGTATGGATCCGCTCCGTCTCCCACGAGAACGCCATCCATAGCACTCACGCTTATCTTGCGCATTTTAGAGTATCCACTTTCACTTGTCTATGAACTATGCAAGGGTCCAAGTTTCCATATCCGAGGAATCCGGCTATTGAATAGATAATGATAACCTGCAGGGTGTACTTCTTCACACACGCTCTCGCCACTTATCACCCCAGACACGTCATGTACCTCGGCAACCTTCAAGCGGAAGCCAAGGCGGGAGTCGGCCACGACCGACTAACCACACAAGTCTCTAGTCGGGTTTATCGCCTATTCGGTTCCATCCGCAAAGAGATCCGCCAGGTGTCGCCACGGCCCCAAACGATGTGAGCGGGGTTCCCAAGCCCACCATCCGAAAGTACCACTTGGTACACCGTACATTGTGCCTAGTCTGTCCCAAGCCCACATGCAGGGTGCCACTTGGTAGACTACTAACACTACCTACAAACACCGAAACTAGTTGCAACTCCTAGACAGAGATCGGGTTGATTAATAAGTCGAGAGGGCCGAGTTACGGAACCCAATGTGTGGTAGTAGCTGTTCATGGATCACAAACACGTAACTCAGTTCTCGAGGACGGCCGCAATGAGACAACCCACCATGTACTCCTACATGGCCTCTCACCGCTACCTTTACCAAATCGTGTTCACACACTTAGCTCTCAACAGTAGGACATGTTTAGACACCTCCGATTCATTCCCGATGAATCAGACCTGACTCAACTCTAAGCAATAGCAGGCATGACAAACAAGCATGAATGAGTAGGCACATCAGGGCTCAAACAACTCCTACTCATGCTAGTGGGTTTCATCTATTTACTGTGGCAATGACAGGTCATGCAGAGGATAAAGGGGTTCAACTACCGCAGCAAGTAACAATTGTATCGTTGTTGTCCTAATGCAGTAAAAGAGAGTAGGAGCGAGAGAGTAGGATTGTATCGAAATGAACAAGGGGGTTTTGCTTGCCTGGCACTTCTGAAGATAGCATTGAGTCTTCATCAGTGTCAACGATCACAGCGTCCGTACAATGTCTACCGAGGGGGAACAACACCGGCAAACAGAGAAGAAACACGATCAATGCAATGCACAATATGATGCATGCTATGACATGGCAATATGAGTGTGTTGACCTGATGCAACTACAACCAGATGGGTTTGAACCATTTTGAATCAAAGATTCAAGTTTCAAGCTCATGCATGGTCATTATTAGTGCTTTATCTTGTTCTGCACTAAACAGCAGGTTAACTTGCTTAAACATGCATGAAACTAGTACACATGGATAGATTGGATTTTTCTGATAATTTTTCATATATAACTTGTTTAATTTGGAGTTACAGTTGAATTACTATGAATTTTTGAAGTTTGCAACATTTTCTGGAATTTTCTATATAAGAATAAATCCAGAAAATACGTTACTGCGTCAGCATGACATGGGTATGACGTCAGCAGGTCAACTGGGTCGGCCAGGTCAAACCTGGCCTATGGGACCCATACGTCAGTGTCACAGGGCTGTTTAGGTCGCTGACATGTGGGACCAGTCAACGCTGACTTGGCCAAAGTCAAACTGACACGTGGGGTCCGCAAGATTAACACTAATCTAAACAGGAAATAAAGCTGGAGTTAATTAGGGAGTGGGGTCCATGTGTCAGTGCCTTAGGGGGTTGGTTAGCAAGGTGACTAGCACTAATCGCGCGGCAACGTCATCACGCCGGAATGTGGCCGGCGGCGACCATCCAGTGCGGCGGAGGCGCGCCGAAATCGTGCTATGGGTGTCGGCTGGGCATGCGGCTTGGCTCTACGGCGAGCTGGATGTGTGCCGCATCCAGTGGTGCAGGTGGCTGGGTGCGGGGAGGCCGGTAACGACGGCGATGACGACAACCGCGGTGACCCGAGCTCGGGAGGTGACGGAGACGGGGCCACAGCGGTCAAATCGAACAACGGCTTGCACTTGCTGAACCCACGGGTGCTCACGAACTCAGAGGATACACGCACGGGACCCGAAGGTCACCGGAGCCATGCCGGCGATGAGCTCGGGCGGAGGTGAGCTTCGGCCTCAATGGCGGCGGCGGCTACGAGTCGAAAATGACGCAGGGAAGAGAGGGTAATCGACCGGAGGCTCACATGGGTCGCGTAGAGATGGTCAGCGAGCTCGGGGAAGCGACGACGGTGGCAAATCGACGGTGAAGATCCTCGGCGGCCGGTGGTGGAGAAGGCGACGGTGAGACGATGGAGGCCGTCCGGGCTCGCTTCCTTCAGTGGAGAGGTTCAGCGCGAGGAGGCGGAGCTCGGGCACTAACTGGCTGGGCATGGGGATGCTGGTGGCCGCGGTGGTGCGAACGGTGGCGGCAGTGGCGCTCGGTCGCACTTAGGGAAGGAGCTAGAGAGCGAGGGAGAGAACAGAGAGTGAGGGGAGAGGCAGAGGGGGGTTGTGGGGCATCTCCAGACGCGTTGGGGGCGCCTCGGTGGCAAGCAGGAGGTGGCCAGGGCGGCGTCGGCGCTCGCCACCGAGGTGCTTCGGGGCGAGGGGAAGGAAGGCGACAGGAGGATGGCCTGGTGGGCTGGGCCGGCCACTTGGGCCGCCAGGTGGCTTCACAGGTAAGCTCAGGTGGGTTTTCTCTCTCTCTTTTTTTCTAATTCTTTCTGTTTTTCTATTTTCTGCAACTGTGTTTGGCTTAATTAAAAATGCCAGAGCATTTCTAAAAATCTTGCAACTGCTCATGACCACTGTTGGGAATATATCCTACAGTAAACATTTCAGTTTGGGATTATTTGAGCATTAAAATGTTTACTAGCATTTAAATGCCCAAATGCAATTAACTAATGATTTAATCCAGTGACCCTATGTTGTCCTAGAAAAGTGTGCACCATTTTTGTCAGAGGTTGTAGACCAAGGCAAAGATGATGAACATTTTAGAAGGGCATTTTGGGTTCATTAAAAATGATTTTAGTAAACCCTAGTTTGTTTAAGGGGGGGTGCGTGGGGTTCTGTCATCCCCAATTCAAGTTAAAAAGAAATTAAACATGATGCAACACATGACTAGCTAGCTCAGAGCATACCAGAACTAGGATGTGACAACTCACCCCCACTAAACAAGAATCTCATCCCGAGATTCAAGACGTACGGTAAGAAGACAAAGGGGACACTAAGTATCACAAACTTCACAATCCAACTGCCTTCTCGAGGTTGTTGATATGTTGACCCAAATTGATCTTGACGTCTTTGCTTTCGAAATCTTCATCCAAATTGATGACGTCGGAAAGAAACTCTATCGGGAAGGATCATTGAAACTCTCTATACCAGACTAAGGCAATTCTCAAACGATCGTTTGGCGGGGTACGAAAGAATGGCATACTCGGACTAGGATGGATGATGTGGATTACCTTGTTGAAAACAACACAAGGGATGATTTTAGTAACTGAGGAGAAGCTCAACAGTAGAGGGTGAATCCACTATTTGAGAAGTTATAACATAATCGAGGAAACTGAGAGCAATCCCAGTTAGTGCCGATGATAACACCTAGCGCTTGTGCGTGCTCTCAAGAACTTGAGCATCTCCATATTCATCAAGGTTTTACCAATATCAGTGTCAAAGATCCTAGCAACACAACATGCTACCATGATGAATACCGGTGGCAGATGCAGATGCGAAGGAAGATAACACCTTCTCAGATTTCACCTTGGCGGGGCCAAGGGGACAAAATCTGGATGATCGACCGAGAGACATTTAGCACTCCGCTTCTAATGTTCTCCTTGATGTACCAGCTTATCCCATTCATTGAAATGGTTTGGTAACTAGACCATCAAGTAAAAGGTCGGACTTCGGGAGCACAAGAATCCATAAGGAACAATTAGGGAGTAATTCCTACGAAGTCCTTATGGGGAGGTGGCCAACTTCTTCAATCAAGATACTACAATAATAGGTCTTCCGGCTGGGTGTGTTGGCCACGACATCCATTTTACCGGGTTACAGAGAGACCAATATTATAGTTCTTGGGAAACGTTCCAACCATCATATCTGCCTGAGATTCAGATCTGGTTGGTGTCAGGATATTCTAGACTCTTCAAGTCTAGAAAGAAAAAAAGAAAGTTTGCAACACAAACCGACGAGATAACGTTGTGAGATTCTCGGGAAATGGACCGCGATAGCAAGCTCCAAAACATGAGTTGGTTCTGCTACAAGCATGTGAACACGTTGTCCCAGACAAACATGACCACATGGTAGTCTTACAACAAAACACTACCGAGTTCAGATTGGGAACCATCATTGAAATAACGAAGTCTTGTGCATGTCCTTCTAGGCCCTTCGGGAATAGCATTTGAACTTCTTATCCTTGGACAAATCAATCAGTGGCTTGTTGTGCTAGGGCATATAATGGAGTGGAGGTAATTAATCTACCAAACCATAGCATACATTCACACATGCATAACTGACTTGTGATGATTCCAGAGGAAACAAAAACAAACTTTCTCAAATTCATGGCGGCATCTTGCATCGAATGCACATGAATGAGAGGAAGTCACTTCTTTCATCCAAACATATACTTCATGAACGGAACATGAAGAAAATGCTTACACAAGTTTCCAACACCAGCTGGATGCTCAACATGAATCATGGAGGAGACAAAATGCTACTGATGGGCTCAACAGCAACTCATCAGAATTTCCATATCACTGGACTCCCACCATTATGTGAACACGGTGATAGCATTGGTCAGACCAAGCGATGTAATGGTGTATGCTCGAGGGATCAACCACGAGTAAGACAACATTACGAACATCATTGGTTCTGATTTGACTTGCCGATAGCCCATACTCAAGTCAAAGTTTTGACAAGACAATAGATCCAACAACTGATCACGAGGACCAATTGGTGAAGATATCATCTTTCTTCAACACACACACAAACACAAAGATATCCCTTCAAAAAGAGCCAAATTCGGCAAAGCTTTGTATCTTCCAACTCTCCAAGTTGTTGTTTAGCTTAACCAACTAGCTCAGGGGTATCCAACATAGATTCTTGGAGAAGGGGTGGTTTACAAGAAACCAACTTGATCACGAGCTCAACATAGCGATCAGGTGACAACCTGGTAATACTTCCGAGAAGATATTCAGAAAATCATGAACCACCGGTATGTTACTAAGCTCGAGAACAATCTTGCTTCTCAGGGCAAGATGATATGATCAAAAGAGCAAGGATTTGAAATAATCCTAACTCATCAATCGAAGAGTGCACTAGGAAAATGGACTAGGAAGCACAATCTATCTTAGAATGATGATTCAATAACCAACACGCTAAGAGTGAGAATATTGTCCATTTACTACCAAGCAACTAGTTGCTAGGAGTATTGATTTCACACATCACGATTCACTTGTCGGCATTCCAGTTACAATAACACGGGAACCAAGGAATGAACAATGATGGCAAGAGGTATTACTGCGTCAAGAATTCATAAGAGGTAGTGCAATTCTCATGACACTCTTGACATAAAGATGGTAACACTCCAAGGTAGAATGGAACAAAAGCTGGATTGGCATTTTGATCTGTGGAACACAACTGCTTTGACCCAATCCTAGCTATGGATGAGGTACGGAGTTTGTTTCTCCTAGTCATTCCAGAATAGAATGGCTTGACGAACCACAAGAGTAATAGGCATTAATGAGCGAATGCACGCATACTCTTGACTATCAATTGATAGACGAAGGTCAGAAGACAACTAAAGAGAACAACTCAAAGGAACATATAATTTTCTGAGTTGTGGATGCATAGATTAGTATGTCGAGCGAAGCTCAACATTTCTTTCGGATAACCCATGCGGAAAGGTAGAACTGGCAGAGACGCAATATAGAATGGAGTACTCCTCAAGAGCACCCTGGTTGTGATCTTTTGGCTCAAAAGAACTTCTGCCATAAGCAGTTCATGGTATTTGGAAGAAGGAAATACCACGGACCTCGAGGACTATCGCAAGGTTACTAATATCCTAAAGGGACTAGCAAACACTATCAACACGAGGTAAGTAGGGTGAATCTCGGGTTCAAAACCCAGGAGTAGAATACCTACTAACTAAATTACATCACGGGATGCTTTCGAGAATGGTGGCCAGAATCAACACACGGGGAACACAAGCATGGATGGATTACTAGGCTACACTCTAGACACCTAGGGTCATAATAATAGCTCCAACATAAATGTCGAGGCAATAGAATACCTCAACTCAAAAATTAGTGTGATTAACCTGGCCTAAGGAACATCGAAACCAGAGGGAAAGGATTTTGCAAATGCATCAGACTATTTAGAAACCTGGGATGACTCGGACAGCATAACGGCTATAAATGCTCAAAATGATTTGAGACATCCTGCAAAAATGGTGGCATAACCACTCATAAGCACAATATCAAGGTTCTGAGACCAACTATGAACACACGGAAGTAGTACAAACTGAACTGAGATTTGAACTATCAATTCTATAAGTCTATGGTTTAGTAACACGTCATCCTGATAGATAGATGAGAAGGCCTAGTTCTTAATCCCCGTAGAAGAGAAGAGGATGACTCAGATCAGAAGGCCATGAGGTATAAGGAGTAAAACGAGCCTTACGCTCCCTTCCACAATCAATTCCCTTACATAACTAAAGCATTTCTAGACACAACTTCGACCAGTTTGGCTTGGTAATCCTACAGGCAGTCAGGCTCTGATACCAAAGCTGTCAGGACCCCGACTCAATGCCACATCGATCTAGTATGTAACACCTCATATCACTTTGCGGCCTCACGCACGGTATTCCCACGGTGTCGCCTTACCTTTGCCGGGACCGTTTAGCCTTTTGGCACACGTATATGATAGTGTCGCTAGCATCCATATGATAAGGAGCCCGGCTGACATGGCTAGTCGTAAACCCAAAGTGGCACAAACTTACGAGGACAGCATCCATGACCCAAAGATCGAACGTGTCGGTCATCGGCGAGTGAATCCAGCTGTAGCTTTGGGCTAGCAGACTCGTGAACCGGCTATAGCGGGCTAATAGGACTCCGGTATTCATCGCGTGACATTTCCCGAAGGGATGTACACAGAACAAAGAAGGACACATGCCGCCAGCCTAAGTGTCCGGAGCAAGTAACAAGCTACCATGGCTCGATGGAAGCACTAGGAGACATTTCCAGTAAGAGAGGCTACTAAGGATAAACAACTAGGTTGTCAGATCCCACACATACCAAGCATTTCAATAACATACACACAATATGCTCGATTTGTGCAAATACAACATGGCATCACAACATGACTCTACGACTCAAGTATTTTATTCAATAGGCTCCGAGGAGCGAGATATTACAAACATGGGTCTCTCGACCCAACATTCAGAGCATACAAGTCAAAGCACAAGTGGAAGCTTAACATGTCTGAGTACAGACAACTACAAATGAAAAGGGCTGAGAAGCCTGACTAACTACTAGATCCTGCCGAGGGCACAAGATCGTAGCTGAGGTAACAAGTTAAACGTCGAAGTCCACACGGAACTACTAGTGAGACTGAAGTCTCTCTGCAAAAACATAAAATAGGAAAACGTGAGTACAAATGTACCCAGCAAGACTTACATCAGAACTATCTACATATGCATCATTATCAACAAAGGGGATGGTGGGGTTTAAGCTGCGACAAGCCAGCTTTGACTCGGTGGCTATCCCGAACTACATTGCAAGTAACTCTTTTGAGGTGGCGCACACGAGTCCACATATTCACCATATCAATACTCCAGTATGGATCCGCTCCCGTCTCCCTACGAGAACGCCATCCATAGGCACTCATGCTTATCTTGCGATTTTAGAGTATCCACTTTCACTTGTCTATGAACTATGCAAGGGGTCCAAGTTTCCATATCCGAGGAATCCGGCTATTCGAATAGATAATGATAACCCTGCAGGGGTGTACTTCTTCACACACGCTCTCGCCACTTATCGCCCTGTACACGTCATGTACCTCGGAAACCTTCAAGCGGAAGCCGGGCGAGGGAGTCGGCCACGACCTGACTAACCACACAAGTCTCTGGTCCAGGTTTATCGCCTATTCGGGTTCCATCCTCAAGGAGATCCGGCTAGGGTGTCGCTCACGGCCCCAAACGATGTGAGCAGGGTTCCCAAGCCCACCATCCGGGTGCCACTTGGTACACCGTACATCGTGCCTAGTCTGTCCCAAGCCCACTGCAGGGTGCCACTTGGTAGACTACTAACACTACCTACAAACACTAGAAACTAGTTGCAACTCCTAGACAGAGATCAGGTTGATTAATAAGTCGAGAGGGCCGAGTTACGTAACCCAATGTGTGGTAGTAGCTGTTCATGGATCACAAACACAGAACTCAGTTCCTGAGGACGGCTGCAATGAGACAACCCACCATGTACTCCTACATGGCCTCTCACCGCTACCTTTACCAAATCGTGTTCACACACTTAGCTCTCAACAGTAGGACATGTTTACACACCTCCGATTCATTCTCGATGAATCAGACCTGACTCAACTCAAAGCAATAGCAGGCATGAAAAACAAGCATGAATGAGTAGGCACATCAGGGCTCAAACAACTCCTACTCATGCTAGTGGGTTTCATCTATTTACTGTGGCAATGACAGGTCATGCAGAGGATAAAGGGGTTCAACTACCGCAGCAAGTAACAATTGTATCGTTGTTGTCCTAATGCAAAGAAAAGAGAGTAGGAGCGAGAGAGTAGGATTGTATCGAAATGAACAAGGGGGTTTTGCTTGCCTGGCACTTCTGAAGATAGCATTGAGTCTTCATCAGTGTCAACGATCACAGCGTCCGTACAACGTCTACCGAGGGGGAACAACACCGGCAAACAGAGAAGAAACACGATCAATGCAATGCACAACATGATGCATGCTATGACATGGCAATTTGAGTGTGTTGACCTAATGCAACTACAACCAGATGGGTTTGAACCATTTTGAATCAAAGATTCAAGTTTCAAGCTCATGCATGGTCATTATTAGTGCTTTATCTTGTTCTGCACTAAACAGCAGGTTAACTTGCTTAAACATGCATGAAACTAGTACAGATGGATAGATTGGATTTTTCTGATAATTTTTCATATATAACTTGTTTAATTTGGAGTTACGGTTGAATTACTATGAATTTTTTAAGTTTGCAACATTTTCTGGAATTTTCTATATAAGAATAAATCCAGAAAATATGTTACTGCGTCAGCATGACATAGGTATGACGTCAGCAGGTCAACTGGGTCGGCCAGGTCAAACCTGACCTGTGGGACCCATATGTCAGTGTCACAGGGTTGTTTAGGTCGCTGACATGTGGGACCAGTCAACGCTGACTTGGCCAAAGTCAAACTGACACGTGGGGTCCGCAAGATTAACACTAATCTAAACAGGAAATAAAGCTGGAGTTAATTAGGGAGTGGGGTCCATGTGTCAGTGCCTTAGGGGGTTGGTTAGGAGGGTGATTAGCACTAATCGCGCGGCCATGTCATCACGCCGGAATGTGGCCGGCGGCAACCATCCAGTGCGGCGGAGGCGCGCCGGAATCATGCTACGGGTGTTGGCTGGGCATGCGGCTTGGCTCTACGGCGAGCTGGATGTGTGCCGCATCCAGTGGTGCAGGTGGCTGGGTGCGGGGAGGCCGGTAACGACGGCGACAATGACAACCGCGGTGACCGGAGCTCGGGAGGTGACGGAGACGGGGCCACAGCGGTCAAATCGAGCAACGGCTTGCACTTGCTGAACCCACGGGTGCTCACGAACTCAGAGGATACACGCACGGGACCCGAAGGTCACCGGAGCTGCGCCGGCGATGAGCTCGGGCGAAGGTGAGCTTCGGCCTCAATGGCGGCGGCGGCTACGAGGCGAAAATGACGCAGGGAAGAGAGGGTAATCGACCGGAGGCTCACATGGGTCGCGTAGAGATGGTCAGCGAGCTCGGGGAAGCGACGACGGTGGCGAATCGACGGTGAAGATCCTTGGCGGCCGGTGGTGGAGAAGGCGACGGTGAGACGATGGAGGCCGTCCGGGCTCGCTTTCTTCGGTGGAGAGGTTCAGCGCGAGGAGGCGGAGCTCGGGCACTAACTGGCTGGGCGTGGGGATGCTGGTGGCCGCGGTGGTGCGAACGGCGGCGGCAGTGGCGCTCGGTCGCACTTGGGGAAGGAGCTAGAGAGCGAGGGAGAGAACAGAGAGTGAGGGGAGAGGCAGAGGGGGGTTGCGGGGCGTCTCCAAACGCGTCGGGGGCGCCTCGGTGGCAAGCAGGAGGTGGCCAGGGCGGCGTCGGCACTCGCCACCGAGCTACTTCGGGGCGAGGGGAAGGAAGGCGACAGGAGGATGGCCTGGTGGGCTGGGCTGGCCACTTGGGCCGCCAGGTGGCTTCACAGGTAAGCTTAGGTGGGTTTTCTCTCTCTCTCTCTTTTTCTAATTCTTTCTGTTTTTCTATTTTCTGCAATTGTGTTTGGCTTAATTAAAAATGCCAGAGCATTTCTAAAAATCTTGCAACTACTCATGACCACTGTTGGGAATATATCCTACAGTAAACATTTCAGTTTGGGATTATTTGAGCATTTAAAATATTTACTAGCATTTAAATGCCCAAATGCAATTAACTAATGATTTAATCCAGTGACCCTATGTTGTCCTAGAAAAGTGTGCACCATTTTTGTCAGAGGTTCTAGACCAAGGCAAAGATGATGAACATTTTAGAAGGGCATTTTGGGTTCATTAAAAATGATTTTAGTAAACCCTAGTTTGTTTAAGGGGGGGGTGCTGGGGGTTCTGTCATCCCCAATTCAAGTTAAAAATAAATTAAACATGATGCAACACATGACTAGCTAGCTCAGAGCATACCAGAACTAGGGATGTGACACATAGGGTGACACAGAACTAGCTCCAGTTCATCAATGTAATGTAGGCATGTATTCCGAATATAGTCATACGTGCTTATGGAAAAGAACTTGCATGACATCTTTTGTCCTACCCTCCCATGGCAGCGGGGTCCTATTGGAAACTGAGGGATATTAAGGCCTCCTTTTAATAGAGTACCGGACCAAAGCATTAACACTTAGTGAATACATGAGCTCCTCAAACTACGGTCATCACCGGGAGTGGTCCCGATTATTGTCACTTTGGGGTTGTCGGATCATAACACATAGTAGGTGACTATTGACTTGCAAGATAGGATCAAGAACTCACATATATTCATGAAAACATAATAGCTTCAGATCTGAAATCATGGCATTCGGGCCCTAGTGACAAGCATTAAGCATAGCAAAGTCATAGCAACATCAATCTTAGAACATAATGGATATAGGGATCAAACCCTAACAAAACTAACTCGATTACATGGTAAATCTCATCCAAGCCATTAGCGTCCAGCAAGCCTATGATGGAATTACTCACGCACGGCGGTAAGCATCATGAAATTGGTGATGGAGGATGGTTGATGATGACGACGGCGACGGATTCCCCTCTCCGGAGCCCCGAACGGACTCCAGATCAGCCCTCCCGAGAGAGTTTAGGGCTTGGCAGCGGCTCCATATCGTAAAACACGTTGAATCCTTCTCTCTAATTTTTTCTCCCTGAAGTTGAATATATGGAGTTGGAGTTGAGGTCGGTGAAGCCTCAGGGGGCCCACGAGACAGGGGGGCGTGCCCCCATCCTCGTGGACGGGGTGTGGGCCCCCTAGTCTTGACTCTTTCGCCATTATTTTTTCTTAATTCCAAAAATATTCTCCGTGAAGTTTCAGGTCATTCTGAGAACTTTTATTTCTGCACAAAAATAACACCATGGTAATTCTGTTGAAAACAGCATCAGTCCGGGTTAGTTCCATTCAAATCATGCAAGTAAAGTCCAAAACAAGGGCAAAAGTGTTTGGAAAAGTAGATATGATGGAGACGTATCATGCATTCATTGACAATGTTCTGAAACTGCATGGTCCTCCCCTGGCCATAGTATCTGACGGAGATAAGATCTTCACTAGCAAAATATGGCAAGATATATTTGCAGCTATGGGCACTGAATTATGATACAATTCAGCTTACCACCCACAAAATGACGGGCAAACGGAGCATGTAAACCAATGCATTGAAAGTTATTTGAGATGCCTTTCTCTGGTGAACCTAAGAAGTGGGCACTACATCTCTCCATGGAAGAATACTGGTACAATACCTCCTTCCACTCCTCTCTCCGGAAGACACCCTTTGAAGAAATATATGGCTTCCCACCTCCGGATATTCCCCTCAAGTTCTTTTCTGCTCCAACAGACAGCGAGGCCACAGGTTTCCTCAAGATCAGAAACATCATGTGGCAACACCTGAATGTGAACCTAGCTACTTCTCAGGCCCGTATGAAGAAATATGCTAACATGAAGCGAAGCGAAAGAGTACTGATGGTTGGAGACATGGTTTATCTTAAAATGCAACCCTATCGGCTCAATGCCTTTGGCGTCCGTTCCCACATCAAACTACAGAGCAAGTACTACGACCCCTTTCAGGTCATCGCCAAAATAGGCAATGTGGCATACAAGCTTCTGTTACCAGCTAGTGTGGGTATTCATCCGGACTTCCATGTGAGTCAACTCAAAAAGCACCTGGGTCCAATAGTCGTTCGATGTTCTGATTTACCTTTGATTGGTCCTGACAGCAAAATTCGCAATGAACCAGCAATAGTGTTGGGAACAAGACAGATACCACAGAACAACCTTCCTGTCGTTCGATGGCTGGTACAATGGGAGAACCTACCTCTGAAAGATGCATCATGGGAAGATGCAGACTTCATCAAGAAAACATTCCCAACTTTCTCCAAAGACACTGTTCAAGGTTGGTTCAACAGAGCACCTCCTTGAGGACAAGTTCGTCTTCAGAAGGGGTATTATCAGGCCTGCATATCTTCAGTCCAGGTTGTCACACTCTTTAGTTAGCGGACGGCCCAGATCATCCTCATCCAATGGCTCACGGGGCTCCATTGTGTCATTGTTACTATTCCGTTTCACTAGCTGTCGGGGATATACCCCGCGGTGTGACCCGGCCGGAGATATGACCCGGCTGGGACTTGGTGTTTCATTGGTGACCCAGCGGATTGTAAGCCGACGGACAGTTAAGTCAGATTGTAAGCCGGCGGACAGTTAAGCCAGATTGTAAGCCGATGGATAGTTAAGCCATATTGTAAGCCGGCGGACAGTTAAGCCAGATTGTAAGCCGGCGGATAGTTAAGCCAGATGGTAAGCCGGCAGAAGATACGCCAGATGGTAAGCCAGATTGTAAGTCACATTGGAAAGCCAGATTGTAAGTCAGATTGTAAGCCGGCAAATATTGGTAAGCCGGCTTACGTAAGAAGCCCATGCTGAGAATCCCATGGTAAGATGTCAGAATAGGTTAAGTCCTAATCCGAGTTTGACTCTACATGTAACCCACCCCTTCAACTTATATAAGGATGGGCGGGGCACCCCAAGAGAGGGGGAAGAGGAAAAATAATCTTTAAAGCTAGACAAAACTAGGAGAGCCGGAGACACGGCGACTCCCTCGTGATGATAATGAGACCTAGCCACAAATAGCATGTAGGGTTGTTAAGGGATGATGTTTCCCGGGGCCGAAGCTGTCTAAACCCTTGTCTTGTGTTGCATCTCTCGATTCCGATCAACCCCTCTCAAGCTACCACATGGATGCGTTGGCCTCACGACTAAGTCCTCACACTAGGACATCTACCATGACAATTCCACGATAGTTGGCGCCCACCGTGGGGACTACGCACGATGGTGTTGAGTTCTTGGAGGGATCTCTTTCAGGGTTCAAGAAGTTTGCAATCTTCCAGATGAAAAGGTTACAGCCTATTTGCTGCTATGATCCTACGATTTGTTCGACGTATTATGAGCCGCCTGAAGCTGACAGTTGGCGCCAATCGTAATGAAGCCGACGGATTTCTTAAACTCCTTAAGGAGCTGGCGTTTTTACTGCAATTGAAGGATACAAGTCGAGCCACTATTTTGACCCGTTCGCTATTGTTTTCTGCTAAAGCCGCTTCTGCTCCGGGTTGACCCTGAATAAAAGTTCAGATGAGTCGTCGTGCTACCGTGACAAAAAGAGGGATCCTGCGAGGTACCGTAGTTAGACTCCAGGTTAAGCCAGACTCGAACTTGTCGACCGCGCGCCCGCCTGGGATCTGACCTGAGTCGCCACCGTTTTCATTGCCTTGCTTCGCTTCTGCTCATAGGGGGGCTGATCGAGCCGCCGCACGGAGCCACCTTGTGACCTCCAAATCGCCGAGTTTTGAGCCGCTCGCCCTGCGTGACCCGCTTCTCGTTCGGCCTTCAACTGCGACCATCTATGCCTTGTCATTTCATCAGCACAAGCACGACTCAGAGGAGGACTCCGGGCTCTTTCCGCCCACGAGCGCCAAGATCACGCTACTCAGGGTCGGCCTGCACTGTGTCCTCCAACCTGCCGGCTATTGTCTAAACCGTCGTTCCCATGACCTTATCTCTTCCACAGGCCACCGGCGCACCTCTCCACCCGCCGTCGGCTCGCAGCGCCTCTCCGCCCTCTACTAGCTTGCCGCTTCGCCTCGCATGGGGCCCTCCTGAGCTGCTGCACCTGAGCTGCCCCGTTCCTCAGATCGGCCTCTCTGAGCTGTCGCCTACTTTATCATATTTTCTGCTCCATTGGCGAGCCACCCGGCGCCTCGCGCTTCCGCGACCGTCTCATCCTTGCGGTGAGCCGCTGCACCACTGCGGCCTTGAGCCGCCCACAAGTCATCGTCTCCATCCGCTTTCTAGCTGGTGCAGCCATGTTTCGCTTAACCATGGGACTCCGCTACTTCTGAGCCGTTGCAGTTGTCTCTGAGTCAATTTCTGTCGAGCTGCCTCTGAGTCACTGGGTTTCAAATCGCCATCACTGGCCTGTTTTAGTTCTGCCTTGCATCACGGGCTCCCACGGCCCTGCCGTCCGTTTCCTTGGATGCGTCCTTGAGCCGCCGGCCTCGACCTGCCGCTCCTGTCGTGGCTCTTACCTTGAGTCATCTTGAGCTGCCAGTGCCACCACGAGCGGTCCGTTTCACTGCCGCTACGGCCTCGCTCGGTTCCCCAGTCTACAAACTCGCCTGAGCCGTCGGGCCTCGCTGGAATCGCCCCACCTCTCTGCCATGGCTCGCCTTGCGCCGCCTCGAAGCCACTGCTGCTTGGCCTCGCTCTGAGCTGCCCTCACAGCCTGCTTCTCTGGCCTCACCTGCGCTGCCGCTCCTCACGCGGGCCCTGTCTTGTGGCCATCTCCGCGTTGGCCCGCGCCGCCGTGCTTCAATCCGAGCCGGCCTTGCGGCCGACTGTGCCGTGGCTTCGTGCCGACCCTGCCTCCACATGCCTCTGGGGCTATGCCTTCCTTGGCCTTGCCTTGATCCGTCACACGCCTCTGCGGCTGTGCCTGCCTTGGCCCCGTATGACCCACTGCTATCTCCACTGCTTTAACCCGCCGCTGTGAGCCGCTTGCGGGCCTCCGTTGCACTCGCATGTAACCTGTTCAGCCGACTTTTCCAGATCGCTAGTTGAGCTTGGTGCAAGCTACAATGGGGCTCACATATCTGCCAACAAATATTGACTTTGGATTGACTAAACTGCACTTCGAAATTCTCAACCTAGGAGTCACTTTGTGTTCCTGTTGACTCGGAGAGGTGGATAATCTTGCAAGCCCTTGCCTTCCGAGGAGTCAACTGACGACGTGTATCGAGCCGGCGGCCAAGGTGGTTGTGGCCTTGTTCTCGAGTCGGTATCGTTGTTGTTAATGACCATCTTGGCCTATCACTTCCGCCACCCACGGCGGCGGGCTCCGCACCAGCCTCCTACAACTCGGTCGAGCACAGGCCTAAAATTCTTATGCTCATACTTGATTTATGGAAAGATCTGTACTGGGTTTGCTCAAACCGGCCACGACCACCGTCAACAAGCGGCCGCTCCGGCATATTTCTCCAACCGTGTTTTCGTGAGCCATCATGTTCACTGTTTGCCTCGCCGTGTCATTTCAAAACCCGCATGTGGACCCGCTCCATCAAACACGCGGCTGATGCAAATATTCTGAGGAAAGTGGCAATGATGGCATTGAGGGAGTTGACTCAAGTAACACATGTTATGGTGGGACAGTTGACCTGTTGAATGAGGGACTAGCCGGTTTAAAGAAAAGAGGGGACACTACATGTCAAGCACGAGTGATGGATCAACTACTGGCATTGCTTATTTTGTCGTCTAAGTCAGTCGGCCAGTTACTCGACAAAAATATCAGGTGATATCCGTCCAGTCTGTTTTACATATTAATGTTTCTGTGGACAATTACTTTGGCTTGCGATATTTTTCGATGCAGGACAATTGTTCACTACAGAGTGATGGTTGTGTCATGGATCACGCCACCATTGTCATACACTGGCATCTGACTGTGCCATGATGCTCGTTGAATATATGTGCAAACCGTCGTTGGTGCGGCCCAATTTACATCAATATGAAGTGGTTGATTCACCCGTCTGCGTGGCTTACCGCGCCTGCGATTGCCTCGCCCGTCCGCCCTGGCTTAGAAACACCGCGGCCGGCTCATTTATCTGCTCATGCGGCCGACTCGGCCATGCTTGATTTCAGCTTCACCTGGTGGTCATCAACTTCGCGGTGGATAATTTCTGGACTAACATATCAGGTGAAATCCATCCAGTATATTTTTATATTACATATTGATTTATTTAAAAAGAGCAATTACTCTGGCTTGCAAGTTCTCCAATGCAGGACAAATTGTCTACTGCAAAAGGGACTATTATATCACTGAGCTATTGAATGACTCATACCGGTTTATATCACGGTCAAATATGGAGAATCTCAAGAAAACTCCTTGAGTCGTCTTAAGACTCGGGGGCTATAATGACATGACTCAGTAAATATTGCCAGTTTAAGCAGATTCAAGAACTCCGGGCTATTGGAGGGAAGATAACTTGGTCCCAGCGGCCACTGTTATATTGATGAAAATTTCAAGGCTGTCAAAAAAAATTCCGGCTCAAAATGAAGAATTCCGGTTTAAAATCCGGCTCAAGGAAAATTTATCTCTCACAAAGTTTTGAAGCTCTCAATATCCGATTTAAAATTCCGGCTCAAGAAGAATTTATCTCTCGCAAAGTTCGAGTTCTCAGAAAAATTAAAGGGACCAAAGAGAGTCTGTTGCAAAGCACAACTCAAACATGGGTACCCTGCTTCAATGGTCACTTGGGGGCTTCCTGGCCATATTCGAAGCATAGCTATAAATACCCTCTTGATCGGCGCAATGCCAAAACTTATGGTCACTTGGGGGCTTCCTGCTCGTATTCGAAGCATAGCTATAAATACCCTCTTGATCCGCGCAATAATAAAACTTATGGTCACTAGGGGGCTTCCTGATCGTATTTGAATCATAGCTGTGAATATCCCTCTTGATCGGCGCAATGCCAAAACTTATGGTCACTAGGGGGCTTCCTGATCGTATTCGAATCATACCTGTGAATATCCCTCTTGATTGGCGCAATGCCAAAACTTATGACCACTTGGGGGCTTCCTTCTCGTATTCGAAGCATAGCTATGAAATAACCCTTTTGGTCCGGCTTCCTGCTCGTATTCGAAGCATAGCCTCGTTTTCTTGTTTTGCTTGGTTTTTTGAACATTTTTTCGGTTCATCTTGGTACCATCTTGACATATGGTCTAAAGTGATTCAGGTCATGTAGCCTCAATTCTCACAGCTCATATTTGAAGCATACCCGTGATTTCTATTAAACCAGCCTGGATTTGGACGATAAGTCGCCAGTATATGATGATATTAAATACTTGGAAGTATTGGCTTTTACGTTTTGGGTTATCACCCTTATTGCATTGGTATCATAAGCCGGCAGTACGATTCAATATCACAGTTTTCAAAGTCGCTTCAGTGCAATGGCTATCATTATCTGGACAATGGATATAATTTTATATACAATGGAAGGAATAGTCTCGAGTCGCTGCAGGCTTACGACCCGGCACTTGGGGGCTACATTATTCAAATTGAGATTACATCAAATATGCAAGTCCCATGTTACTGCCATCATGCACCATGGCACTTGGGGGCTAATGAAAGATTACTTTTTATTGGCCTTATTGAAGACCCAACTCATCACATCGTAATGACCCGACCCTCGGGGGCTACCAATTCTTCCTGTCAAAAATTCAAGGTACACAAGCCTTATTCCACTATATTGAAGGGTCCATTGCTCAGTTGGTAAAGCACAAGGCTCTTAACCTTGTGGACGTGGGTTCAAACCCCATGGTGGGGGTTACATCATATGATGTTCTTTTCAAAGAAGTATATATAAAGTCCCAGCTTAGTATTATCTTACTAAGCCGACCCTTGGGGGATACACGTTGTTGTTCAAGTCTACATAATAATATCTACAAAGTCCCTGCTCATTATTGCATAATGACCCGGCCCTTGGGGTCATACTGGTTGAACTTTTTGTGAGCATAAGGCAATTGCAAGTCCCAGGTTGCTGCAAGCATGACAACCCAACACTTGGGGGATACATATGTGGAATATTCAGTTTTGACTAGTGACAAAGATGAACAACTTGGATTTCTTCAAGGTTGTAACATTTGTATTGAAGCATGTCTTAAGCGGTTACTACGCTCCCTTCTTAAGACTTGGGGGCTACAAGTGATATGCATATAAGGGAGATGAGTATTTCAAAGACCAATATCTTTTATTAAGCATTGGGAGATGAATCAAATGAACTATTCTTCATAATATTTCTCTGTGAGAAGCCAATGTCATCAAACTGATTATGAGGCTGGCCTATTAACCCGGATTTTCTAGAAGAAGGAAATACAAGGGAGTTAAGGATGATTAGGTGCCGGCTTACAAGAGTTCTTAACCTGGAGCATAATCTGTCAAAATTGTTCTTGTGTTTGTTTTATAGGATCAGTTTAACATGGATAAATCCAAATTAAACTGGGGGCTAATGTCGAGGATATACCCCTCGGTGTGACCCGGCCGGAGATATGACCCGGCTGGGACTTGGTGTTTCATTGGTGACCCGGTGGATTGTAAGCCGGTGGACAGTTAAGTCAGATTGTAAGCCGGCGGATAGTTAAGTTAGATTGTAAGCCGGCGAACAGTTAAGCCAGATTGTAAGCCGGCGGACAGTTAAGCCAGATTGTAAGCCGGTGGACAGTTAAGCTAGATGGTAAGCCGGCAGAAGATAAGCCAGATGGTAAGCCATATGGTAAGCCAGATTGTAAGTCAGATTGGTAAGCCAGATTGTAAGTCAGATTGTAAGCCGGCAGATATTGGTAAGACGGCTTACGTTAAGAAGCCCATGGTGAGAAGCCCATGGTAAGACATCAGAATAGGTTAAGTCCTAATCCGAGTTTGACTCTACATGTAAACCGCCCCTTCAACTTATATAAGGAGGGGCGGGGCACCCCAAGAGAGGGGGAAGAGGAAAAATAATCTTTAAGGCTAGACACAACTAGGAGAGTCGGACATACGGCGACTCCCTCGTGATGATAATGAGACCTAGCCACAAACAGCATGTAGGGTTGTTACCGGATGATGTTTTCCGGGGCCCGAAGCTATCTAAACCCTTGTCTTGTGTTGCGTCTCTCGATTCCGATCAACCCCTCTCAAGCTACCACATGGATGCGTTGGCCTCACGACTAAGTCCTCACACTAGGACATCTACCGTGACAATTCCACGACACTAGCTATAACTGTTTTCTGTCATTTGTCATTGGGCTATATAAGCCAGCTCGTTCCCATCTGTAAGCTATCGATCATTTTATGAATTCCTGTCAACAATACTTTACACCAATATAACATATTCCTCTTGGATGCCAAATACACATGCGTCTCGCCTCCGCCGCCAGGCTTTGCTTTTCGAAAGCCGCCGCCGCCCGGCCCCGTGCCCCGCCGAGCTCGCCTCCGCCGCCACTGTGCTCCACGTCGTGCTCGCACACGCCCCCGCCCGTGCTCCCCGCGTTGCGCGCTCACACCCGACCATGCCTGTGCTCCGCGCGACGTGCTCCTGGTCGTGTGCGCGGCCAACGGTGGCCATCCAGCTAGCTAGGACACGCGCGGCAGGCAGTGGCGGGCATGCTCGGGCAACGACGGCTAGCTAGCTAGCACGCAGGCCCAGCCAGCCGTGTCTAGCTAGCTAGCTAGCATGCATGGGCAGCAGCACCAGCATGCATGCTCGGCGAACGGCGGCTAGGTAGCTAGCTAGCCCATGCGCAGATGCACCAGTAGGCACGCGCGCGGCCAACTGCGGCTGATACTGGCTCGTCGCGGTGAAGCGGCGGTGGAGATCGGCGAGGCTCTCGCCGCAAAGGGGAGGTTGCCGCACCGGCAGTGTGCCCAGCTGCATCGGCATGGCGGCGTGCTCTACGCCGGTGTGGGTGGGCGAGAAAAAGAGAAAAGAAGGAGAGAGAAAGGGATGGGATGGGTGGTGGGTCCTTTTGTTTGGACGACAGATGAGGCAGCATCCACGTGCAGCGGACGTAGACGTACGAAGAGGGCACAAAAAATGTTTGCTTTGTGTCCGCCGCCGATCCAAATGTGACCTAAATTTGGGATGGAAATGGGTCCGCGCTGACACAAAACGGACACAAAATGAAAATTGGTAGTTGTGTTAGGCAGTCATTTTTGTTCGCGCAGACCTAAACGGACATGGACTGACGAAATGGGTCGCCCAGTTGGAGTTGCTCTAACTACAAAGTTAGTGACGAATCAATATCACGCACCGGTCACTAACTATACGGCTGCATGTGAAACCTTTAGCCATGACATATTTCTCTATTATTGTCTTTTTAACCAGTTCTGCAATTTTATCTGGAAAATTAATACGTTTTGAGATGACAAGTTCTTGCAGTAATTTCCTTTTCAAAACATGAATTTTCGTGGTTTGATAACCTATGGTATCTAGGGAAGAAGGCTATATCTACATCTGAAATTGGATGAGCGTGATCACAAATGCGCGAAGGAGGTCCACGTGGCCGCCGCACATGGCAAAGAGCCCTACATCCCGTCGGATCTGCACATCTATGCATTGCCAATCTTTACGCCGAAGTAGTCAAGCGGGCTTATCGTATAAGGATGTTTCACTTTTAAATCTCACACTCACTGAGTGGTGGGCTACAACCAACGCGGGAGTTCCAATGGCCAACAAGAGAGGTTTGAACACGTTCCTCATGCAACCATCTAGTCATTATGGAAACAACACCACGCGAGAGTCTTTGAGAGATTGGCCGAGCACAAGAATTCAGGGAAATTGTTGGAGCAAGTGCTGAATGAGATCAAAGAATGGCACCATGCCCATGTTGGTAGATTACATCGTTTTGTGGGAGAGTAGCTTTTAGGTGTTTCTAGGTGTGGGTGTGGTGTTTGGGGTAGCGTTGTTTGCAATGCTTGGCCTCACTCTTGTACATTTTAGCTCCCTTCTATAAAACAAGGGCACACCATTGGCGTACTCTCGAAAAAAAGTTATAGATATAATTGACCGCTTATTCCAGTGGCACCACCCCGGAAAACCGGTGCTAGGGGTCCGGGTTCAGACCTCAAGTTGGAGTTCGGTGCCCTTCAACAACGTTTGAGGTTTTGTTTCCTAGCATAGTGCTCTGGTTCTCTCTGCTTGAGGTTTTGTTTCCTCGCATAGTGTTCCAATTCTCTATTCATGATCGTGGCCGTTGTGTGTCCAAGAGGAGGTGCAAGGCTATCTCAGCGGAACATTGACCTTCAGCACAGTCTGCGGCCCCTCTTTATCAGGAGGCTAGGCGGCGGGAAGCCATTTGATGATGTCTGCAACTCTTCTTTGTCTTCAACGTGACGAGTGATCACAGCGCAGACGGTGACTTCTTTTCTACATCATCTCGGCGTCAGATCTCCTTTCGACAAATCCAACAATGTCAGTTTCCACACTTCTCAGTCTGCCTAGTGTGACGAGTGCTAAATTCATGGTGATGATTGCCTGTCGTAGCTCGTTTCTGGTTCTCTCCTACTTCTTCCCTGTAACTTCTTGCGCGTGCCAGGTGCTACTTTCTGTAGCCATTGCGTTTGTATCGCCTCCTTTCTTTCCAAAATGAACATGAAACTTGTACAGGCTGGCTTTTGCCTGCCGTAGCTGCTTCAAAACAGAAGTGCAATATCTTTCGGAGGTGGAGTTGTATTAAAAGATAGATGAACAACACGTCAGTTGAAACAGTAGCTCAGTATACAAAAACGCTACAGTTTTATGTAAGCCAGAGGATACAACCCTGGTATCATGGGCGTGTTTGGTTGCCCGCATTAGGCCCAGCCTGGCCCGAGCGGGAAGAATTTGGCCCGTTTGGTTTCCTGCATTCACTGAGTGGCTCGCATCGCACGAAACTTAAAGCACGTCCAGGCCAGGCCCAGGGGAAACGCACGATTCGGCAGTAGCTCGCGAGCCTGGCTCGGGCAAGGCAGGGGAGGGCGACACGCTTCTCCCCTCGTGCGAGCAGGGGAGATGGCGCGAGCTCGCCCGCGTCACCGAAAAATCGGCGGGAGGATTTAGGCTCACCTCCCGCCGCTCCACCCCCTATTTAGCCCCTCCCTCACCGCCCCAACTCCCGCCACGATTCTTCCTCTGTTCGCACTTTCCCGCCGACGTGCATCGGCACCGACGAGCAGGTAAGCGGCGCATCTTGATCGGCCGGTGGTCCACGGTGCCGGAGCTCCTTCACCGGCCGGCGTTCATCTTCCACCACCGTCCCCCCTCGTCCTCAAGCTGCAGCCATGGCCTCTGTGAGTTCACCCCCATTCTCTCTATTCCTTCTAGCTAGATCTGAGCTGCATCTAGGGTTTGATCTAGATGCATGGTTGATTAGTGGTCTGATCTGTGAGCTGATATGGTTGGTTGCTATGCTACGGTTGCAATTTGTGGTAGGGCTAGATGTTCAAGCATGTGGTAGGCTAGATTAGTAGTAGAGTTTGAAGTTGAACCTTGCGCTTGTGTTGAATCATGCTTAGATCTATGATTTGTACCTATTGGTGGTCCATTTGTAGCATGTTGTTTGTTGTAGATGTATGTTTCTGCACATTTGTCTGGTATGCTTATGAAGGAAATATGCCCTAGAGGCAATAATAAAGTTATTATTTATTTCCTTATTTTCATGATAAATGTTTATCATTCATGCTAGAATTGTATTAACCGGAAACATGATACATGTGTGAATGCATAGACAAACAATATGTCACTAGTATGCCTCTACTATAGCTTGTTAATCAAAGATGGTTATGTTTCCTAACCATAAACAAAGAGTTGTTATTTGATTAACAAGGTCACATCATTAGTAGAATGATCTGATTGACATGACCCATTCCATTAGCTTAGCACACGATCATTTAGTATGTTGCTACTGCTTTTATCCATGACATATACATGTTCTCGTAACTATGAGATTATGCAACTCCTGTTTACGGAGGAACACTTTGGTGCTACCAAACGTCACAACGTGAATCGGGTGATTATAAAGGAGTACTACTGGTGTCTCCAAAGGCGATGTTGGGTTGGCGATTTCGAGATTAGGTTTTGTCACTCCGATTGTCGGAGAGGTATCTCTGGGCCCTCTCGGTAATACACATCATCAAGCCTTGCAAGCATTACAACTAATGAGTTAGCTGTGAGATGATGTATTACGGAACGAGTAAAGAGACTTGCCGTAACGAGATTGAACTAGGTATTGATACCGACGATCGAATCTCGGGCAAGTAACATACCGATGACAAAGGGAACAACGATGTTGGTATGCGGTCCGACCGATAAAGATCTTCAGAGAATATGTAGGAGCCAATATGGGCATCCAGGTCCCGCTATTGGTTATTGACCGAGACGGTCTCGGTCATGTCTACATTGTTCTCGAACCGTAGGGTCCGCACGCTTAAGGTTTCGATGACGGTTATATTATGAGTTTATGTATTTTGATGTACCAAGAAGTTCGGAGTCCCGGATGTGATCACGGACATGACGAGGAGTCTCAAATGGTCGAGACATAAAGATTGATATATTGAAGCCTATATTTGGAGTTCGAATAGTTCGGGTGAAATCGGGATTTTACCGAACACCGAGGGTTACGGAACCTCCCGGGGCTATTGGGCCTTAGTGGGCCACGAGGGAGAAGAGGAAGGGCCGGCCGGGGCAGGCCGCGCGCCCCGCCCCTAGTCCGAATAGGACAGGGAGGGGGCGGCGCCCTTCCTCTTCCCTCCCCAATCCTACTCCAACTAGGGGGGAGTCCTACTCGGTGGGAGTAGGACTCCTCCGCCGCCTCCTCCTAGGCCGGCCGCACCCCCCTTGCTCCTTTATATACGAGGCAGGGGGCACCCTAGAACACACAAGTTTGATCTACGGATCGTTCCTTAGCGTGTGCGGTGCCCCTCCACCATATTCCACCTCGGTCATATCGCCGCAAAGCTTAGGCGAAGCCTCGCGCCGTAGAACATCAAGATCGCCACCACGCCGTCAGGCCGACGAAACTCTCCTCCCCAAGCTCTCTTTGGATTGGAGCCCGAGGAGCGCCATCGAGCTGTACGTGTGTCAAGAACTCGGGGCGCCGGAGTAACGGCGCCGGATCGGTCGGATCGCGAGGAGAACGACGACTACTTCCTCTACGTTGTGATCGCTTCGCCGCCCACGAGGGTACGAGACAACACTATCCCTCTCGTTGCTATACATCACCATGATCTTGCGTGTGCGAGGAAAATTTTTGAAATTACTACGTTCCCCAACAAAGGGTATCGAGCCTAGGTTTTTATGGTTTGATATTTTGCACGAGTAGAACACAAGTGAGTTGTGGGCGATACAAGTCATACTACCTACCAAAGATGTCATACTTTGGTTCAGCGGTATTGTGAGATGAAGCGCCGGACCGACATTACGCCAGACGCTTACGCGAGACTGGTTTCACCGCCACGAGCACTCGCTGCTTAAAGGTGATTGGCGGGTGTCTATCTCTCTCACTTTAGTTGAACTGAGTGTGGCTACGCCCGGTCCTTGAGAAGGTTAAACGGAGTCTATTTGACGAAGTATCGCTCTGGTTTTGATGCGAGGTGAGATTGGTTCTCGCTAAGCCCGTAGCAGCCACGTAAAATTTGCAACAACAAAGTAGAGGACATCTAACTTGTTTTTGCAGGGCATGTTGTGATGTGATATGGTCAAGACGTGATGCTATATTTTATTGTATGAGATGATCATGTTTTGTAACCGGTTATCGGCAATCGGCAGGAGCCATATGGTTGTCGCTTATTGTATGAAATGCATCGCTCGTAATGCTTTACTTTATCACTAAGCGGTAGCGATAATCGAGAAGCATAAGATTGGCGAGACGACAACGATGCTACGATGGAGATCAAGGTGTCGCTACCGGTGACGATGGTGATCATGATGGTGCTGCAGAGATGGAGATCACGAAGCACAAGACGATGATGACCATATCATATCACTTATATTGATTTGCATGTGATGTTTATCTTTTATGCATCTTATCTTGCTTTGATTAACGGTAGCATTATAAGATGATCTCTCACTAAATTATCAAGAAGTGTTCTCCCGAGTATGCACCGCTGCCAAAGTTCGTCGTGCCTGCACACCACGTGATGATCGGTGTGATAAGCTCACGTCCATCTACAACGGGTGCAAGCCAGTTTTTGCACACGCAGAATACTCGAGTTATACTTGACGAGCCTAGCATATGCAGATATGGCCTCGGAACACGGAGACCGAAAGGTCGAGCGTGAATCATATAGTAGATATGATCAACATAAGATGTTCACCATTGAAAACTACTCCATTTCATGTGATGATCGGTTATGGTTTAGTTGATTTGGATCGCGTGATCACTTAGATGACTAGAGAGATGTCTGTCTAAGTGGGAGTTCTTAAGTAATATGATTAATTGAACTTAGATTTATCATGAACTTAGTACCTGATAGTATCTTGCTTGTCTATGTTTGATTGTAGATAGATGGCTCGTGTTGTTGTTCCGTTGAATTTTAATGCGTTCCTTGAGAAAGCAAAGTTGAAAGATGATGGTAGCAACTACACGGACTAGGTCCGTAACTCGAGGATTATCCTCATTGCTGCATGTAAGAGTTACGCCCTGGATGCACCGCTAGGTGCAGAGCTCTTCTTTGTGGTAACCGACGACGTTAAGAACGTCTCGCGAGCAAAGCGATGACTACTCTATGGTTCAATGTGCCATGCTTTACGACTTAGAACCGGACTTCAACGACGTTTTGAACATCATGGAGCATATGAGATGTTCCAGAGTTGAAGTTGATATTCCAACAGTAATGCCCGGATTGAGAGATATGAAGTCTCCAATAAGTTCTATAGCTGCAAGATGGAGGAGAATAGTTCGTCGGTGAGCACATACTCAAAATGTCCGGGTATTACAATCACTTGACTCAACCGGGAGTTAATCTTCCGGATGATTGTGTCATTGATGTAATTCTTCAATCAACGCCACGAAGCTACAAAGGCTTCGTGATGAACTATAATATGCAAGGGTTAGTAAAGACTATACCGAGCTCTTCGCAATGCTAAAGGTCATGGAGGTAGAAATCAAGAAGGAGCATCAAGTGTTGATGGTCAATAAGACCACTAGTTTCAAGAAGAAAGGCAAAGGGAAGAAGAAGGAACTTCAAGAAGAACAGCAAGCAAGTTGCTGCTCAGAGAAGAAACCCAAGTCTGGCCCTAAACCTGAAATCGAGTGCTTCTACCGCAAGCGATCGTCATCGAAGCGGAACTGCCCCAAGTATTTGGCGGATAAGAAGGATGGCAAGGTGAACAAAGGTATATGTGATATACATGTTATTGATGTGTACCTTACTAGAGCTCGCAGAGCACTGGTATTTGATATCGGTTCATTGCTAATATTTGCAACTCAAACAGGGGACGGATTGCTTAACACCGCAAAGGACGAGGTGACGATGCGCGTGGGAAATGGTTCCAAAGTCGATGTGATCGCGGTCGGCACGCTACCTCTACATCTACCTTCGGGATTAGTTTTAGACCTAAATAATTGTTATTTGGTGCCTGCGTTGAGCATGAACATTATATCTGGATCTTGTTTGATGCGAGACGGTTATTCATTTAAATCAGAGAATAATGGTTGTTCTATTTATATGAGTAATATCTTTTATGGTCATGCACCCTTGAAGAGTGGTCTATGTTTGATGAATCTCGATAGTAGTGATACACATATTCATAATGTTGAAACCAAAAAATGCAGAGTTGATAATGATAGTGCAACTTATTTGTGGCACTACCGTTTAGGTCATATCGGTGTAAAGCGCATGAAGAAACTCCATCTCGATGGACTTTTGGAGTCACTTGATTATAAATCACTTGGCACTTATGTAACCGTGCCTCATGGGCAAGATGACTAGAACCCCGTTCTCCGGTACTATGGAGAGAGCAACAGATTTGTTGGAAATCATACATACAGATTTATGTGGTCCGATGAATGTTGAGGCTCGTGGCGGATATCGTTATTTTCTCACCTTCACAGATGACTTAAGCGAGATATGGGTATATCTACTTAATGAAACATAAGTCTGAAACATTTGAAAAGTTCAAAGAATTTCAGAGTGAAGTTGAAAATCATCGTAATAAGAAAATTAAATTTCTACGATCCGATCGTGGAGGTGAATATTTGAGTTACGAGTTTGGTCTACATTTGAAACAATGCGAATAGTTTAGCAACTCACGCCACCCGAACACCACAACGTAATGGTGTGTCCGAACGTCGAATCGCACTTTACTAGATATGGTGCGATCTATGATGTCTCTTACAGATTTACCGCTATCGCTTTGGGGTTATGCTCTAGAGACGGCGCGATTCACAATGAATAGAACACCGTCAAAATCCGCTGAGACGACACCTTATGAACTATGGTTTAGCAAGAAACCAAAGTTGTCGTTTCTTAAAGTTTGGGGATGCGATGCTTATGTGAAAAAGCTTCAACCCGATAAGCTCGAACCCAAATCGAGAAATGTGTCTTCATAGGATACCCAAAGGAGACAGTTGGGTACACCTTCTATCACAGATCCGAAGGCAAGACATTTGTTGTTATGAATGGATCCTTTCTAGAGAAGGAGTTTCTCTCGAAAGAAGTGAGTGGGAGGAAAGTAGAACTTGATGAGGTAATTGTACCTTCTCCATTACTTGAAAGTAGTTTGTCGCAGAAACCGTTTTCGAGACATCTACACCAAGTAGTGAGGAAGTTGATGATGTTGATCATGAAACTTCAGATCAAGTTACTACGTAACCTCGTAGATCAACCAGAGTAAGATCCGCACTGAGTGGTACGGTAATCCTGTTCGAATCATGCTACTAGATCATGATGAACCTACGAATTATGAAGAAGCGATGGTGAGCCCAGATTCGCAAAATGGCTCGAGGCCATGAAATCTGAGATGGGATCCATGTATGAAAACAAAGTATGGACTTTGGTTGACTTGCCCGAGGGTAGGCAAGCAATAGAAAACAAGTGGATCTTCAAGAAGAAGACCGACGCCGACGGTAATGTTATCGTCTACAAAGCTCGACTTGTCGCAAAGGGTTTTCGACAAGTTCAAGGGGTTGACTACGATGAGACCTTCTCACCCGAAGCGATGCTTAAGTCCGTCCGAATCATGTTAGCAATTGCCGCATTTTATGATTATGAAATTTGGCAAATGGATGTAAAGACTGCATTCTGAATGGATTTACGGAAGAAGAGTTGTATATGATGCAACGAGAAGGTTTTATCGATCCAAAGGAGCTAACAAAGTGTGCAAGCTCCAATGATCCATTTATGGACTGGTGCAAGCATCTCGAGTTGGAATAAACGCTTTGATAGTGTGATCAAAGCATTTGGGTTCATCTGAGACTTTTGGAGAAGCCTCAGATTTACATGAAAGTGAGTGGAGCTCAGTAGCATTTTCGATATTATATGTAGATGACATATTACTGATCGGAAATGATATAGAATTCTGGATAGCATAAAGGGATACTTGAATAAGAGTTCTTCAATGAAAGACCTCGGTGAAGCTGCTTACATATTGGGCATCAAAATCTATAGAGATAGATCAAGACGCTTAATTGACTTTCACAAAGCACATACCTTGACAAAATTTTGAAGAAGTTCAAAATGGATCAAGCAAAGAAAGGGTTCTTGCTGTGTTACAAGGTGTGAAGTTGAGTAAGACTCAATGCCCGACCACCGCAGAAGATAGAGAGAAAATGAAAGATGTTCCTATGCTTCAGCCATAGGCTCTATCATGTATGCAATGCTGTGTACTGGACTGATGTGTGCCTTGCTATAAGCTTAGCAGGAGGTACCAAAGTAATCCAGAGTGGATCATCGACAGCGGTCAAGAACATCCTGAAATACCGAAAAGGACTAAGGATATGTTTTCGATATGGAGGTGACAAAGAGCTCATCGTAAACGGTTACGTTGATGCAAGCTTTGACTTTGGTCCGGACGATTCTAAATCGCAGACCGGATACGATTTACACTAAACGGAGGAGCTGTCGGTTGGTGCAGTTCTAAACAAAGCGTCGTGGCGGGATCTACATGTGAAGCGGAGTACATAGCAGCTTCGAAGCAGCTAATGAAGGAGTCGGATGAAGGAGTTCATATCCGATCTAGGTGTCATACCTAGTGCATCGGGTCCAATGAAAATCTTCGTGACAATATCGAGCAATTGCCTTAGCAAAGGAATCCAGATTTCACAAGAGGACCAAGCACATCAAGAGACGCCAATTCCATCCGGATTTAGTCCGGTGGGAGACATAGAGATTTGCAAGATACATACGGATCTGAATGTAGCGCACCGTTGACTAAGCCTCTTCCACGAGCAAAACATGATCAACACCAAGACTCCATGGGTGTTAGAATCATTACTATGTAATCTAGATTATTGACTCTAGTGCAAGTGGGAGATCAAGGAAATATGCCCTAGAGGCAATAATAAAGTTATTATTTATTTCCTTATTTTCATGATAAATGTTTATCATTCATGCTAGAATTGTATTAACCGGAAACATGATACATGTGTGAATGCATAGACAAACAATATGTCACTAGTATGCCTCTACTAGACTAGCTTGTTAATCAAAGATGGTTATGTTTCCTAACCATAAACAAAGAGTTGTTATTTGATTAACAAGGTCACATCATTAGTAGAATGATCTGATTGACATGACCCATTCCATTAGCTTAGCACACGATCATTTAGTATGTTGCTACTGCTTTTATCCATGACATATACATGTTCCTGTAACTATGAGATTATGCAACTCCCGTTTATCGGAGGAACACTTTGGGTGCTACCAAACGTCACAATGTAACTAGGTGATTATAAAGGAGTACTACAGTGTCTCCAAAGGCGATGTTGGGTTGGCGATTTGAGATTAGGTTTTGTCACTCCGATTGTCGGAGAGGTATCTCTGGCCCTCTCGGTAATACACATCATCAAGCCTTGCAAGCATTACAACTAATGAGTTAGCTGTGAGATGATGTATTACGGAACGAGTAAAGAGACTTGCCGTAACGAGATTGAACTAGGTATTGATACCGACGATCGAATCTCGGGCAAGTAACATACCGATGACAAAGGAACAACGATGTTGTTATGCGGTCGACCGATAAAGATCTTCATAGAATATGTAGGAGCCAATATGGGCATCAGGTCCCGCTATTGGTTATTGACCGGAGACGGTCTCGGTCATGTCTACATTGTTCTCGAACCGTAGGGTCCGCACGCTTAAGGTTTCGATGACGGTTATATTATGAGTTTATGTATTTTGATGTACCGAAGAAGTTCGAGTCCCGGATGTGATCACGGACATGACGAGGAGTCTCGAAATGGTCGAGACATAAAGATTGATATATTGAAGCCTATATTTGGAGTTCGAATAGTTAGGGTGAAATTGGGATTTTACCGAACACCGGGGTTACTGAACCTCTCGGGGCTATTGGGCCTTAGTGGGCCACGAGGGAGAAGAGGAAGGGCGGCCAGGGCAGGCCACGCCCCCCCCGTAGTCCGAATAGGACAAGGAGAGGGGCGCGCCCTTCCCTCTTCCCCTCCCCCAATCCTATTCCAACTAGGAAAGGGGGGGGAGTCCTACTCCCGGTGGGAGTAGGACTCCTCCGGCGCGCCTCCTCTAGGGCCGGCCGCACCCCCCTTGCTCCTTTATATACGGGGGCAGGGGGGCACCCTAGAACACACAAGTTTGATCTACGGATCGTTCCTTAGCCGTGTGCGGTGCCCCCCTCCACCATATTCCACCTCGGTCATATCGTCGCAAAGCTTAGGCGAAGCCCCTGCGCCGGTAGAACATCAAGATTGTCACCATGCCGTCGTGCTGACGAAATTCTCCCTCCCCGAAGCTCTACTGGATTGGAGCCCGAGGAGCGTCATCAAGCTGTACGTGTGTCAAGAACTCGGGGCGCCGGAGTAATGGCGCCGAGATCGGTCGGATCGCGAGGAGATCGTACGACTACTTCCTCTACGTCGTGATCGCTTCCGCTTCGGTCTACGAGGGTACGTAGACAACACTCTCCCCTCTCGTTGCTATGCATCACCATGATCTTGCGTGTGCGTAGGAAAATTTTGAAATTACTACGTTCCCCAACAGCTTAGTATGATAGTGATGAAGCATGTGTTTGCTATGATAGTGACGAAACATGTACATGTATGCTCCTCGCTTTCATGGATTGTCCGTATGTTGTGTGCTATGCTCACTTTGTCAATGCGCGTGCTACGATTGTAGGACATGCCCACGCAGACCTTAAGATCGTAGTCGCCATTGTCATGTCCGGCTGACCAGTTTGCTCCATCGCTTGTCGAGGACTCGCAGCCTATGTCCGAGATGGCACCGATTCAGAGGTGTTCGAGTCGATTCCCTCTATGTGCAAGAGTGCTCGTTGAGCCAACTCCTGCTTCTTTGCATTCTTTGCCGCTGCAATCAAGCTAGCAGCAGCAAAGGCAAAGAAGGATGGTAGGTCCAACAACATGAAGTGGCATCCGTTCATGTCCACGTTCATGCTGAACAAGATGTGTGAGCTCATCTCTAGTGGAGTTAGGACTGACAAGGGCTTCAAGGAGGTGCACTTGAACACAGTTGCAAAGCAGGTTTTTGAGTTCTGTGGGCAAGAGGTGTCTGCCACCCAGGTGTACAACCACCTGAGGAAGTGGAGAAGTCGATGGATCCAAGTGTCCAAGCTGAGAGACCTTAGCGGCGCCTCATGGTATGAGAACACTTGCTCCATAGTTCTGGAGGCAGAGCACTACGCCGGCCATGTCGCGGTTAGCTCACATCTCTCTTCCTTTTCATACTATCCACCGTTGCCTACTCCTAATCGCAACTAACAACACTTGTGTTTCATTCTTAGGACCACCCAAGGGACGCTGAGTTCCTCAACACACCCATCCAGAACTACAACCAGATGCAACACATCTTCTCCTTCGGGTTGGCAACTGGGAAGCATGCCATGGGCTCGAGTGAGCCTCTTGGTTCTCCCATGCCGACTTCCTCAGGACACCGGACGCCGAGGTCCTTGATGGCCCCGACAAGCCCATCTGAAGCCCTTCGACAAGCCATTTGACCCGCCCATGATAGGAAGAGGAAGAGAGGAGGCCTGATGGAGGAGGAGATCAATGTCTTTGCAAAGATGACCGAGGCGGTGAAGGAGGTGGCAACAGCCATCAGGGAGTGCAAGCCCCTCGACATCCACCCTGATCTGTATGGCGCTGTCATGACCCAGGGTGGATTCAGCGACGAGGCTCTCATGGCAGCTCTCAGCCACCTGCTTGACAACAAGGCCCGAGGTGTTGGGTTCATTGCCATGGCCGACGCTCACAGGGTGCTGTGGCTCAGGAGCTGGCTGGGCAAGCACTACTACTAGAGTAGTGCTGCCTGTGAGCGTGCATGATCCCTGACGGCGATGGCGGTGGCGACGACGACGACCATGATGATGACAACGTACATTTTGTGTAGCTAGGGCTCAAAAACTATTTGATGGTCTGTATATTTTAGTGAGGTGGTATATACTAACCCCTCACGCTGGTGGTGAACTTGCGGTGGTAGGACGACACCCTCTTTTGGATGTGGTGGTAGGTTAACACCAAGGTCGTGCTAGGTTGAACTTGCTATGACATATGATCATGCATGCTTTACTTCTCTTCTGCTTCATTGTTGTTTGTGTGCTACTTTGCTTGCTACTTGTGCTCCATTGATTTGATGCTCCAACTCTTGCTCTTGTGCATTGCTAGGGCAAGTGGTATGCCGTGTTCATCGGTGAGGTTCCAGGGGTTTATAGTTCATTGTAACATCCCAAAATTCTAAATTCTGGAATGTTATAATAAATAGATAGATTTGATTGATTGTGTGAAATTGAGTGAAATTCAAAACTTTTTGAAAGTTAAATGAGAGGGAATAAAAGGACTTTCCCAAACTTTCATTTTCTTTTCTGATCTACATGAATTCAAATTCTTTTCAAATAACAAAACCCTTGAGCGAAGATGATATGACTTCTTCCATTTAAATAAATGAAAGGGTATTTGAAAATTTTTGAATTTCATTTGGAAATATTTCGATTCATAAACTTCACGCAACTCAATGATTTTCATGAGAGAAGATAAAATGACTTCTTCAAAATATATGAAATATGAGTTGGGAGTTTCAAAGAATTAAATGCAAAGTTCTTTTGAATTTATTTTTCAATTTGGAGTTATTTTAGTTTTATTCAAATTATTTTCTCCAAAAATAAAATATATGGAAAATAGGGTAACATGATTCCCTACATCGAAAATTGAGAGAAATAAATTTGAAATCATTGTGGTATTTTTAAAATGATTTTTACTGGATTTTACTAGGGCAGAAGCACTCTTTGCTTTATTTGAATTTGTGTGTATATTATTTGACTCTAAAAAATGTTCAGCTTGTGGGAAATCTTTTTCTAAAAATTTTGATATATTATATGCCTATATAATATCTATTATTTAGTTTGTTTTTTTTTGTTTTTTTTCTGTGAAAATGTTTTATTAAAAAAAAAATCTTTCCCCCCAGCCGAACTGGGCCGGCCCAACAAACCGCGGCCCAACCCAGCCGCGCATCCCCGACCTCCGAGCGGGAGTCTCGCTCGACCACGGCCGCCGCCGCCGTCCCGGACGCGGACTCCTCCGCCGCCTCTCCGTGTCCCCTCCTCCGCCTTTAAAAGGCGAAGCCGCCGCCCCCTCTCTCCTCTTTTCTCCCCTGCCGCCGCCGCCGGATCTCGCCACCACCGCCGCAGCCTGCCGCCTCGCCTCGAGCTCCACCGCCGCCCTCCGACGCCGACGCCGTTGGACTCGCCTCGATGCGCCGCCCCTTCCCCGCTACCCCGCCGTCGCCGCCGAGCCCCGGAGCACCGCCGGCGACCACGCCCTTCGCCGAAGACACCCGCCCCACCGCCGGAGTTAACCGAACCGGCCAAACCGGTAAAACCATTGGCCCGGTTCGATATGCTTTATTTTCGGTTTAGTTCGGTTTTTCTGAAAAACCCTAGATTTTTTTTTGGTTTATTATTTAACGAACGTTTTCTGTTTAGTTAGTTTTAGTGAATGTATTCGTTCTGTAGATCTGTGTAGTGAACGTTCGCTATTTAGTCTTTTTCTTTTATTTTAGTTTCTGCCAGGGGCTCGTTTGTGAGTATTATATTTACAGATTAGCCCCTAGTTTTCAAACGCTCACAACTTTTTACTCGTTTGTCCAAATCCAACGAAACCAACGCCCACTTCTTCGTTATGATCTCCTCTATCCAGTAAAACAACTTAAACATGTTTTTGAAAGTTTAAAATTTGAAATTTAAGTAATTTAGTATTTGAACTTCGTTTGATCATAACTTGAGTTTCGTAACTCCGATGTATTTGATTCTTTTTGCAAATTAAAGCTCTTGACCTAAACTTTCTGATAAGGCCAAATTCACATAATTCTGGTACTGTTAGAAATTGTTTTATGTTACAAGAGTTATTTGCTTGGTTTTGATGTTTTCCGAATCGTCTTCTTCGTTCTTTCCGATTGAGTGATTGCTTATGTGTGGTTACTATTGTTTGCTCATGATAGATTGACCGGAGTGTGACGAGTAGAACTATCAAGAGTTTTGAGTGCGAATCATCTTCATCAACATTGCAGGCAAGTTCACACTTTGATCATACCTTTTCTCATACCCAGTTTTTATGCATTAGTTCAATCCTCCAAACATTGCATGATTAGGATCTAATTAAATTGTGGGTTATGGGAATTAGTTGAGTTAGCACCTATTACCTGTTTTATTTTCAAACCCTTGGGAGTTACTTCTACGTTTGCTTATTATGCCATGCTATGCTAGTAGACGTGGATTGGGTGAGTGAATTTCCATGACAGATGTGAGATTGTTAATTAATGGTTTATTTAAGGTGGCAACTTAAACACACATCTGGGTGGATTGAGGCACCTGGTTACTCCAGACTTGCTGTCTAGGCACTGGGTTTCAGTGACTTGCCTGTTTTTCTTGGACCGCCACCGTGCTCAAAGGGATCATGATATTATTCAAACTAGAAACTTCCGTGTGCAGCCACATGCTATTATGGGCTCTAGCATAGTTGACTAAGTCGTGCGAACTCTTACGGGGTGGACTAGCAGATGTAGGGGATGTAGGTTGGTACGGTCTACCCCTTACGTAAGGTACAAGCGCTTCTGAAAGACTATGTCTCGGTCATCCATTTCTCAAACACCATGTAGTGCGAGAAACCAAACGGAGGAGATCGAGTCATGTGGGGAAAAGTGCGCAAACCTCTGCAGAGTGTACAAACTAATCATGATTAGCCGTGTCCCCGGTTATGGACATCTTGAGTATCTAGTACTTGATTTTCCTGTGAATCTCATCATGTTACTTTAATTAATCTTGTTGGGTTTTAATGAGTACTTTTAATTGGGATTGAGAATCCTGTCAACCATTCTCAATGTTTAATAACCACCATGATAGTTAAATAAATTTATTCCTTTGTAGTAGGGAAAAATTGGCTTTTCGCAAAAACATTATAACCATAGAGCCTCCACCAGTCATATATGCATGTAGTGATAGACTTTATTCATCATTGCTCTATGGTGTGAATTTGCTAGTACATTCAATGTACTGACCCTCTGTGGCTGCAACATCTCATGTTGTAGGATCTTACGACGAGTAAGTGATACGTTAGGGTTACGATTTTATATACTCAACTTTGCCGTTGGTGTTGATGGGAATCCACAACCTTGTTGCTTCCGCTATTTGGATTGAGGTAATAGTATTTTACGCTACTTTATAGATGTGATTTACCTCTGTTATAAATCCTCAAGTACTGTGTGTGTCAGCAGACCGATCCACGGATGACACGTAAGCACAGAGACTTGACCCATTCGGGTCGGGTCGCTACAAGATGGTATCAGAGCACATGTTGACTATAGGACGTGACCCTAGAAAATGGCAAGCCCATAGGAAAGATTTTTCTCTACAACTTTCTTTTCAAAAAGATCTTTTACCTCTCTTCTCTTCTGAGCTTATTCAAATATTCCCTTTTAGTGAGACCATACCCTTTACCCTTTTAACCCCTCGAAGATTCGACTGATGAGACCACTCCAAGAAGGACCGGATATCAGACAACTAAGACCACTTCGGAATGAAGAGGATTTTACCGAGCATTATAATGATGGAAACTATGACAGATAAAGACTTCGAAGAAGTTCCAGATTTGGTATGACAAAGGAAAGCTACACTTATGGAACTTGACAGACTATGGAAGCTGTCAATACCCGAGATCAAGGTGTATCGGGGAAAGACCGGAGCATGGAGAGCTAAAAAAACTCAAAGTTTTGTCAAGGAAAACCCTAAGACAGGAGATATCAATTATGGAATGAAAGCTCATGGCAGTAACATGGGCATAGACATGGCTAACCATGGTGTTATTTCCCGTCTATGCTATTGTCATCGGGCTGAGTTAAGCATGCATATGCATGGAAGGATTGGATGGTAGAAGGCTGATGGAGGATCTGTCAGCAAAGGATGCAGTTTTAACATTAGCTGGTGTATCGCCAGGATCTAGAGTATTACATCAAGGATTTAAGATGGACTCGTAGGAAGTTATATTTGACAGAGAAGCAGTTCATGAAGAACTCGGGACCCAAAAGCTGAAAGTAGCCAAGCTGGAGGAGCAAAACCTCGAGATACCGAAGATTTGTCAGGAAGGATAGTAGGACCATGGCTCATACCAAGGATGTTGAAACCCAGAAGTTTGGAACGCAACTCCAGAAATATTAAAGGATGTCACTAGAGACTTCGCGTCAACGGAGATCTGGCATAGGAACTTGAGAAGGACAAGCATGATCCGAAGGAGCCACCGGAGACATGACCAAGACTTGAAGAGTTTGGCAACTTTGAAGATTTATTGACCTTCAATAGACCAAACCTCTATTATATACTTACGTTAGATGCGATGATTGTGAGCTGTCATTTGTTTGTTGTTTTTCCGACAGCCACAATAAAATTTGTCTTTTCAAAACTTTTGTTTGTATTGTGTGTATCCCTCTCTATCTCTCTTATCCCACCCCAAAACCCATGGACCCCATATAGGATGAATGGAGATGAGCTTATATTTTTTGGACCGATGAGTCAATTGGATACGGACCAATGGATTCAGAACATGGAGGATCATGTGAAGAATAACCCTATAGCCGGAAAGGATATGACCCAGCATGCTCTTCAAAGTTTTGAAAGAGGTGTTGCTACTTGGTGGAGGATGTATCAAACCATAAATGGATGGCAAGGAGTAACCACTTGAGAAGAATTTAAGTTGACTTTGCAAAGGTCTTGTCTTGTGTCCCAGAAGTTGAGACCTTATGTAAAGGATATGAAGAAACCTTGCGCATACAAGCTTTGTGGAGAAATAGGACACATCTCCCAGAATTGTATGAATGGGGATCTAGTAGAATTCCCGATGGATGAAGTAGAGTATGACCCACAGGAAATAGAAGCCCTGATTGGAACGGAAAAGTCCAGGAAGAGAAGTAGATTGAATTCCAAGGACCTGAGTCATATCACCTGTTACAAATGCAAGGAGTCAGGGCACTACCTCAACACTTGCCCAAAAAGGAAGCCGAGGACCCAAGGAGGCTATGTGATCATGAGGAAACCTCGAGACTTGTCAGAAGTGTTATGTTTTCGTTGTAATGAAGCAGGGCACTCTGCCAGGGATTGTCCCAAGAAGAAGGAGACTTGTGCTAAATAGTTGAGTTAGCAGCAATGTAAATGTAGTAGTAGTAGGGAGAACATATCTTCTGTGTTGAGATGTTGAGTTGAGGCATGTAATGGAAATACAGGAGATTGTAGTAATTGGAGAATCAATAAAGTTATCATCATTGGTACTGTTTTGGATTTTTATGAGTTGTTACTCTATGAAGAAAGATTTTGACCATTTTCGAGGATATGAGAAATATGGTCTATGGATGAGATTGGAGCATTTTAAGGGTGGTAGTACCCTATGAGGATATTTGACCCTGGAAAGGATAATGATATTCCACGGAGTGGATTTCGGACTAAGCAAGCATGAGTTTTATCTCGATATGTTGGATACCCCAAGAGCATGGAGGAAAGAAGTATTACTATTGGATATAAAGGAGGTATGATGTTGGAAATATGGATCAATGGAAATTCCATGATGAGTCTGAGTAATCATGTCCTAGTTTGGTACAAATAAAAGGAAGGAAGACTTTACAATTGGATGGATTTTGAGTATGCTAGGAAGATGGAAGTTGAATGTTGGAATAATGATCAGTTGCCCCGATGATGAGTTCAAGGTTTACAAGTGATGAGATGGGCCATAACCCACAGGCCCCCAGGACCTGCCAAGAATCAAGCACATTTCTTGCTAAAGGAAAACCCTTGGAAGAGGATATGCCTTTACCCACCGACGATTTTATAGGAGCAACGCAAAACCTGAGAGTTGTGAAGGAACGATAGATGCTTGTTTGGCTTGCAGAATCAATGGATTTATCCGAACTTGGTTCGTTGACAAGAGAAATTCTGCAATGCTTGTGAGGATGACTGAGTGTTAGAATACGAGATTCACTAAACCATATACAGGGTAATGATTTGGGTGCGGGATGGACTGTTCACCATACCGACTTACTCTTATTGTTTGCCTTGCTATATGGGATGGTAAATCTGAGTGACTTACCTATAGTAGAGAGACGACGATCAAAACCTTGTTTGAACCTTAGAATGGTATAAGTATTTTCCCTTGTACAAGGTAGTTGTTGCCAATCGTAGGTCATACGGTGAGGTTCAGCCCAGACCCGTTTCCTGCAGGAAAAACCATAAATTGTTGACCACCAGGAGATATCGATAGTTGTTTAGTATTGGCGCCAGACCCGTCATCTAAGAAGACCCAGTCATGGAATAACCTTACCAGGATGAAATGGATACAAGAATTAAGAAAAAGGTTATGCCACTACCGGAAGGGCCCAGAGAAGGAATTTTCCGAGATCTGGGAAGACCGACACAGTCATGAATAAGGATGGAGTATATGAGTTTGGATGGAACCGTATCAATGTTTCTAAGGGTGGTAGCACCCCAGACCCCCCTAAGACGATCGATGGATTTTTTTTGAAGACCCCCAAACCCTAACCTATTTCTTGCTAGCCTCTCCGAATCTCGAGGATGAGATTCATTTTAAGGGTGGTAGGTTTGTAACATCCCAAAATTCTAAATTTTGGAATGTTATAATAAATAGATAGATTTGATTGATTGTGTGAAATTGAGTGAAATTCGAAACTTTTTGAAAGTTAAATGAGAGGGAATAAAAGGACTTTCCCAAACTTTCATTTTCTTTTCTGATCTACATGAATTCAAATTCTTTTCAAATAACAAAACCCTTGAGCGAAGATGATATGACTTCTTCCATTTAAATAAATGAAAGGGTATTTGAAAATATTTAAATTTCATTTGGAAATATTTCGATTCATAAACTTCACGCAACTCAATGATTTTCATGAGAGAAGATAAAATGACTTCTTCAAAATATATCAAATATGAGTTGGAAGTTTCAAAGAATTAAATGCAAAGTTCTTTTGAATTTATTTTTCAATTTGGAGTTATTTGAGTTTTATTCAAATTATTTTTCTCCAAAAATAAAATATATGGAAAATAGGGTAACATGATTCCCTACATCAGAAAATTGGAGAGAAATAAATTTGAAATCATTGTGGTATTTTTAAAATGATTTTTACTGGATTTTACTAAGGCAGAAGCACTCTTTGCTTTGTTTGAATTTGTGTGTATTTTATTTGACTCTAGAAAAATGTTCAGCTTGTGGGAAATCTTTGTCTGAAAATTTTGATATATTATATGCCTATATAATATCTATTATTTAGTTTGTTTTTTTGTTTTTTTTCTAAGAAAATGTTTTATTAAAAAAAATCTTTCCCCCAGCCGAACTGGGCCGGCCCAACAAGCCGCGGCCCAGCCCATCCGTGCATCCCCGACCTCCGAGCGGGAGTCCCGCTCGACCACGGCCGCCGCCGCCGTCCCGGACACGGACTCCTCTGCCGCCTCTCCGTGTCCCCTCCTTCGCCTTTAAAAGGCGAAGCCGCCGCCCCCTCTCTCCTCTTTTCTCCCCTGCCGCCGCCGCCGGATCTCGCCACCACCACCGCAGCCCTGCCGCCCTGCCCCAAGCTCCACTGCCGCCCTCGACCGACGCTGACGCCGCCGTTGGACTCGCCTCGCGCCGCTTCTCCTCGCTACTCCTACGTCGTCATTGCCGAGCCCGAGCACCGCTGGGCAGCGCGCTTCGCCAAGACACCCGCCCCACCGCCGGAGTTGACCGAACCGGCCGAACTGGTAAAACCGTTGGCCCGGTTCAATATGGTTAATTTTCGGTTTAGTTCGGTTTTTTTGAAAAAAACCCTAGATTTTTTTTGGTTTATTATTTAACGAACGTTTTCTGTTTAGTTAGTTTTAGTGAATGTATTCGTTCAGTAGATCTGTGTAGTGAACGTTCGCTATTTAGTCTTTTTCTTTTATTTTAGTTTCTGCCAGGGGCTCGTTTGTGAGTATTATATTTACAGATTAGCCCCTAGTTTTCAAACGCTCACAACTTTTTACTCGTTTGTCCAAATCCAACGAAACCAACGCCCACTTCTTCGTTATGATCTCCTCTATCCAGTAAAACAACTTAAACATGTTTTTGAAGTTTAAAATTTGAAATTCAAGTAGTTTAGTATTTGAACTTCGTTTGATCATAACTTGAGTTTCGTAACTCCGATTTATTTGATTCTTTTTGCAAATTAAAGCTCTTGACCTAAACTTTTTGATAAGGCCAAATTCACATAATTTTGGTACTGTTAGAAATTGTTTTATGTTACAAGAGTTATTTGCTTGGTTTTGATGTTTTCCGAATCGTCTTCTTCGTTCTTTCCGATCTTTTGAGTGATTGCTTATGTGTGGTTACTATTGTTTGCTCATGATAGATTGACCAGAGTGTGACGAGTAGAACTATTAAGAGTTTTGAGTGCGAATCATCTTCATCAACATTGCAGGCAAGTTCACACTTTGATCATACCTTTTCTCATACCTAGTTTTTATGCATTAGTTCAATCCTCCAAACATTGCATGATTAGGATCTAATTAAATTGTGGGTTATGGGAATTAGTTGAGTTAGCACCTATTACCTGTTTTATTTTCAAACCCTTGGGAGTTACTTCTACGTTTGCTTATTATGCCATGCTATGCTAGTAGACGTGGATTGGGTGAGTGAATTTCCATGATGATGTGAGATTGTTAATTAATGGTTTATTTAAGGTAGCAACTTAAACACACATCTGGTGGATTGAGGCACTGGTTACTCCAGACTTGCCTGCTTAGGCACCGAGTTTCGAGTGACTTGCCTGTTTTCTTGCACCGCCACCCGTGCTTAAAGGGATCATGAGATTATTCAAACTAGAAACTTCCGTGTGCAGCCACATGCTATTATGGGCTCTAGCATAGTTGACTAAGTCGTGCGAACTCTTACGGGGTGGACTAGCAGATGTAGGGGATGTAGGTTGGTACGGTCTACCCCTTACGTAAGGTGCAAGCGCTTCTGAAAGACTATGTCTCGGTCATCCATTTCTCAAACACCATGTAGTGCGAGAAACCAAACGGAGGAGATTGAGTCATGTGGGGAAAAGTGCGCAAACCTCTGCAGAGTGTACAAACTAATCATGATTAGCCGTGTCCCCGGTTATGGACATCTTGAGTATCTAGTACTTGATTTTCCTGTGAATCTCATCATGTTACTTTAATTAATCTTGTTGGGTTTTAATGAGTACTTTTAATTGGGATTGAGAATCCTGTCAACCATTCTCAATGTTTAACAACCACCATGATAGTTAAATAAATTTATTCCTTTGTAGTAGGGAAAAATTGGCTTTTCGCAAAAACATTATAACCATAGAGCCTCCACCAGTCATATATGCATGTAGTGATAGACTTTATTCATCATTGCTCTATGATGTGAATTTGCTAGTACATTCAATGTACTGACCCTCTGTGGCTGCAACGTCTCATGTTGCAGGATCTTACGACGAGTAAGTGATACGTTAGGGTTACAATTTTCTATACTCAACTTTGCCGTTGGTGTTTATGGGAATTCACAACCTTGTTGCTTCCGCTATTTGGATTGAGGTAATAGTATTTTACGCTACTTTATACATGTAATTTACCTCTGTTATAAATCCTCAAGTACTGTGTGTGTCAGCAGACCGATCCAGGGATGACACGTAAGCACAGAGACTTGACCCATTCGGGTCGAGTCGCTACATTCATGGGAAGAAGGCAATGCACAAGTGGCATCGTATAGCAACAACAACTATAGAGGGTTCAAGAGTAGGCAGGCAGCAGAACAAGCTTACTCCGCCTGGGTGCGAAAGCACGGAGGCAGCAGTATCGACAGTGCCAAGGTTGGAGCTGCCAAAGTGGAAGCTGCTAAGGTGGATCGTCAATTCAGCCTGAAGCTGAAAAACTTCATCATCTTCGCCCAGTTCGTCACCATTGCTGTGTTGTGGCATTGGTGTGCTAGCTGTGATCATTGTGGGTAAGCTCACCAACTAGGGTACAAGGTAAGCTCCACATGTAACGCCGTATGCAACCAAACGCCGTGTTCATGTGCCGCTAGGGCCAATGCAGCCAACCAAACAAAGTGCACTTGGATATTACCTAATGCAGGGACTAGGGATGCAGGCAACCAAACAAGTTGCGTATGACGTATTAGGGCCTGTTTACGTATTAGGGCCTGTTTTTCCTCAACCAGGCTGGGGTGAGAAGGGTTGTATCGCCTTCTTTCTTTCCAAAATGAACATGAAACTTGTACAGGCTGGCTTTTGCCCGCCGTAGCTGCTTCAAAACAGAAGTGCAATATACTTCGGAGGTGGAGTTGTATTAAAAGATAGATGAACAACACGTCAGTTGAAACAGTAGCTCAGTATACAAAAACGCTACAGTTTTATGCAAGCCAGAGGATACAACCCCGGTACCATACTGCACGGCTTCATTTGAGGTGTCCTAGAAACTCCACACGCAAAATTCTGTAAATCTGTAGTATATCAGCAAGCCGTAGGCTCGGGCATGCTGAAGGCTCAAACATCTACCATTCTAGAAGTACACTACAGAAATGAAACAGAAGTAATGAAAGAATGATAACCTATGCTCTCTATTTACGCTGAGACAAGACCAAGGTATCCTGCCAACACAGTTAAGAAGCATGTCATGATGTATGCACCCGCCACGATATAAGGCTCCTTTATGCCCCACAGTCTAAGATAGTAATGCGAGGGAAGAATTCGCTGGAAAGATCTGTTTGTCCCATGGATGTGCTTCAGAGTCATGCTTAAAGGAACCTGAGACAGAAATGAAACATGACGATATATTATGATCTTGCATTCTAAAATGGCACCATTCGACAAAGACATATAGTCCACACTGCACTATTGTGTTCTTACAAGAATGAAGAACGAAAACAATTAGCAAACATATGGACACAGTGCGCTGTAGAAATGATTGATAACTGAAGCTTCTTTTATGAAATTTGAATAAACTAGGATTATCAGTACGGATCATGAAGCAAAAAACAAGTCCAGCTAAATATGTTCTATGTGATGTATCATTGTTCACAAACTGATAGTTAAGTAACAGAATTATGCATTTCAATTGCCAATAATACCAAAAGGGCTTCACAGAAGGCCCTTGTTCAGTACTTCTCATCTCACTTTCACTCAATGAACTAGCACATAGGGCTCATGACTCTGGGCCACAAAGGTATAGAGGATAACATGAACTAGAGGATTTAGTGCTGCAGAATCAGAGCAAATGTCGATTATGACTTGATACAGGTTCATGATGAAAGGTGTAAAGCATATTCACACAAAACCAAGACAGAATGATCCAGTGATCAACTGATCGATGTTTAACCACTATCCACTGGAAAGCAATAAATATCATAATTCAACTCATGCAGTTCACTGCACATGCAAATACCTTATAACAGTAACAAAAGGGTATCAACAGTAAGCATATATCATAATTACTGAGCTAAAACGATAAATACAAACAGTACTATACCTGCAATATTACCACAAGTAGCTCGAGAAAGAAGACGCTGCATGCAATTAACATAGGAATGAACATTCCACTACATGCTGCAATTGTAGCAAGTGCTCCTCCAAGTGCAAAAGAGCCAACTCGACCCATAACTATTGAGGCCCTATATCTGTTATGTAAAAGAAAGCCGGTGCAAGCACCTGACATAGATGCTCCAAAAACACTCAGCTCTGCAACAATTGTGAATAGTTGATTCACACAAGACCTTGTTAGATTCAACAAAAAGTAGAAGATCATGAAGATGAATTTCAAAAAATTAACAAGACCCCTTTGCATCATACTATGGAAATCCAGTTATGATACACCATCTACCCTGACTAATGACTACACATAACGTTTTTTCCGAACTTTCAAGACACTGCGCTGAACCCTTTTCAGCAAATGGAGCATAGATCCATGAAAAGCTCCAGAAGAAATTAAATGGGTACAATAGACCATTACATGATGTCATGAGTTAAATAGGTTCGTCACCCTTTATCGAAAAAATGATGACAGGAGCAAAAGCTAGTATGCTATAAGGAGTTAATTACGATGTGGGATTACAACTTTGACAAAACATGTTAATTGGCAGAAATAACAAAGTACCCGAGCAAATCGGAAGAGCGGCAACAGACAATCCAACGAGTGCCAAAGCAGCAACACCACCAGCCAAACCATCAAGACCATCAACCAATGTTACTCCAGTACCCATGGAAAGAGAACATACTGTAGCCAGAACCAGATAAACTTTCCCCATGAATGCAAGACCAAATGGCGGAGGCAGGGGAACAATGAATTTCCTTCATGAACAAAGTCGAATCAGTAAAGTTGAGACAGTGAACCTGAGTATTAAACTATGATATTTTCTATATCTGTTCCTTGTAATGCGTGATCAGAGAATTAAGGGTCATATAATGTGCTCAGTATACCAAGATATGAGGTGGGAATTTAGACATCTTCAAAGTATAATCAGGAAAGCACCATTCACTCTAAAATTAACATGTAAACATTGTTACTGGTTACCAACGTGAGTTCAAAAACCAACATTAGTTGTGTAAGTATGCACTAAGATAAAGTGACACCATTGAAGGCCGCAGCCCATAGATAAAATGTTGTATGATCCTTGGGTTGTACTCTGACAAACCTTTAGGCAATTAAGAAAGATTTTGCTCTTCATGTTAACTGTTAAGAACACCAACTCGAAAACCAACCACAATCACAAGATAGCATAACTGATCAAGTACTAAATCAAACTGACCTAGCTTCAAGGCACACATCAGTTGCAATAATGCTTACATGTTGTATGGTGTTGAAATATTTGCAGAACCCAACCAGATAAAGAAGTAGATCCCAGCAGCAGTCTGCAAGGTATACAAGATAACTTCTAAGTTGCATTTACTGTAACATGTAAAGAGCACCCTATCATATAATTTGAGAAAAGCATCACTTACCTGAACCAAAAATCTTATCCACTGAGGTATTTTATGACTGCGATCCACGACAAGGTTTGAAATATCGTCAAGTAACCCAACTACTGCAAATATGATGGTTATTATAGCTGCTCCATTTACTCCACTTGAGTTCGAACCAACATGTCTTCTTGCAACCAAAATACCAATCGGAATGAAGAACAGTCCTCCCATTGCTGGGGTTGGTTTTCCATAGGATGGAGATATAGGCTTCCCTCTCCTCCGGAAATGATGAATCTTCATTCTATCAGCAATGGGTGCAAAAATAAATCCAGCTAATGTGGATAGAACTGCTGATATTAAAAAAGGGCGTGTCAAATAAAATGAGTCCAGAGGTAGCCTAACAATCCACCATGAACACCAGTCGACAAACAAAAGTAGCACTGCTAGGAAAGCAATCAGCCCAACATTATTCATCAGCCCTTGTTGAGTTCTGGGAATTGATGTAAGAAACTTTAGTCAGAAACTAGCAAACACATTTCTAAAAGCCTATCTGTTCTTATTGGTTCGGTACCCTTTGTGTTCAGTTAACCATGAAGAATAAGAATTACATAACCTTTCTAGCACAATATTAATCTGGAAGGTCATCACATATGCTCTTAATAAATTACCGTTACTCCACATTCGCTGAGTGTGTATTATTCCTGGAAAATTACACACTATACTATACAACTGCATATTCGTTAAGTGTGTGCTGTTCGCCGGAAAATTACACAATATACAATACAACTCGTTGTAATACAATGCTGACACCTAGCCATATTATTATGATGGTATATGACTTATGGCTGTAGAGGTACTTGAATTAGCTACACTTGTGATCTGAAAAGCTAGATAATTTACCTGCTCTTCCTTTGCCCTTTCCCAATGGTAGCGAGCCTATGGGCAGCAACAGTTATCGCACCCTCTGCCGCCTTGAAGCGCCTCTCGGTCATCATCGTTGGCAACTCAACATCCCCAATTTGAGTTAACACAACATCATCGTCGCTCCAATCACTCTCACTTGAATACAAAACAACACCAAATGCATCATCCTCATCGTCATGATGCACTAGCGAGAAATCCCCCAGATCCTACACCAAGTCACTGCAACTAGTAAATAAAATAATCTAATTCACGGTGTAGCACTGCTATTTCAATTTGAAGAAGAGAAACAGCACAATACATCATCAAATGATGTGGTGATTTGAATGGAACGACGCCTGCGTGTGGGCCCCGATGGGATGCTTCCAAGCTGGGTCTCCTGCAGAAGGGTAATAGCAGTTAGATCAGTTCCACCGTAGTTACACGTATTAGTAGTACGAAACTACTCTACAGACGACTGCACATGCACGATGTTTGGACGACAGCATCCTTGAACGGTGCAGATTTGTCAAACAATACTACTCAACGGGTGCTGTTGTCCATCGTCCACAAATCGTGCACAAGCTGTCGTCTGTGTAGCACTATGAACTGAAATTGTAGTGACATGTATTTTTGAACTATGAACTGAAACGCACACCAGTATTAGTAGCATACGACTACCGCCCTAAAATCCCTGAAGCTGCACACGATACTTCAACAACAAACACCCTGACCATTTCGAGCTAAGACACTGAATAAAATGGCAGCTCGTGGATTAGCTCAAGTATGCTGAGAGATCACTTGTCGCCAGCCGAGTAGTAGGTAGGAGTAGTACGCTTCGATGAATACGGCGGCAATAACGAGGCGAAAAACAATCTGTACGCGGAATGGGGCGGAGCGAGAGATCTAGGAGCTCACCTGCACAGCGGAGGGTCGGCGGGAGAACGGCGTCGAGGAGGGACGCAACCGCGGGAGAGGCGGCCGCCGGAGGGATCGCCGGAAGCGTGGGTGGTGGGGTGCGGGGCACGAATAGTAGGAGCAGGAGGCGGCGGAGGAGGAGGAGGAGGAGGGAGATGCCATGGCTGGTACTTCGTCGGCGGGGACGAGGGGGGTAGAAGATGGCCGGAGATCAAGGAGTATTTTCTGACGGCGACCGGAGGACTGCGACTACTGTTCTTCGAATGCGTCGTTGAGGTGGGTGTTTGCTACTACTTCTCGTTTTACCTCGGGGCAATTTTTCTCCCTTGGAAAAGTGGTCGCCGCTCCGCGCAGATTGACATTTGCTATGCGGTGGGTCTGGACATGTGGAGCTCTTTGTTGAACACATTGGGAACGTCGAAACACGATACTCCCTTCATTTCGATGAAATCAACCTCCACCATAAATTGGACCAATCAAATATGGGACCCAGTGAATCGTTTTCCTCCTGTCCTTGGCGGCTGGAACCCTAGCCGCCGTCAGGAGACCCAATCTTTCAGCGTCGTCCTCCAGCGGCTCCCCTCCGCCGGCGACCTCGGTCGTCGGTGGTGAGGGGGGTCGCCAGATCCACGCGTGTGGATCGTTTTTACTCCATCGTAGTTTAGATTTTTAGGTTGTTCATCGTCTTTGTTTCGGCGGTGACGATGACGGCGCTAAATAAAGATTCTTCGGATCCTTCCTTGACAAAGCCATTGGTCCTATGGTTGGAATGGATTTGGAAACCAGTCTGTTCAAGCAAGGATGGCGTGGCGGCGACGGCATCCTTGTGGTGGACCTGTGTCCTCGGGCTCCGCCGTTCATACTTGGCGTTGCTCCAAAGATCGGCGCGAGCTTGGGAGGTAGTCCAGAGCGGATGCGATTGTGGTCTGATCGACGACATCTGGAAGACGAAACATGTCTTTGGGTTCGTGGTTTGTGGATGGCGGTATGGTTTCCTTCCGCGACGCCTTAGTCGCGGTGGTGTCCGATCCGAGTTCGATGGCGTGTCCGGTGTTGCCCGATCCGATTCGCTCAACGGTAAGGGCTTCACTTTTGGTGAGCCACCTTGGAGGTCCGCAGTCGCATATCGGCGATGGAGCCGCGTCGAGCTCGGGTGAGGAGGCGATCCATCATTCTTTTCTTCGATGGCTCTTTGCCGTGGTGCCGAGGCGGGTGATGGGCGTTGGTGTCAAGCTCAGAGATGTTCTGCTATCTTTTCAGTTTTGTCATGTCGGTCCTTACGTGACTTGTACTTTAATCTTTATAATATGAATGAGACACGTATTACCATGTCAAAAAAAATATAAATTATACGTGATAAAAGTTATATCGTTCAATTCATATTAATTTTTCCATTGGTATACTTCTCAAGTCACAACAATATATATTATAGGCCTAATTATAGTCAAAGTTGAATATTAAAAAAATGGAGAAAGTACAAAGCTTTTTGTCTCCCGAAACAGGAATTTTCTTATTTCTTTCTTTAGGGGTGAGAAATGGGAATTTTCTAATCTACCCCCTCGTCCCATAATGTGAGATGTTTTTTGACACTACACTAGAGTCAAAAAAAAACGTCTTACATTATGAGACGGAGGGAGTATGATATTATTTTATAATATATATAGTGATTTAGTGAAAAGGGCAAATCTACTAGTTTTACATAATTCTAAGGGCGTCTCCGCCTCATACGTCCAAACATGGATGTTCGAACACAATTTGTCATCCAACATGGAACCCTATTGGTCCGCGGACGAGTTCACATGTTCGAAATCCCCCGAACTGGATGCAAACTGTTGTGTTTGTGTCGAATATTTTGTACTAGTTGGGTTACGCTTGGACTTGGTGTTGTAGTGTGGGCAGGATACGTGTAGTGTCGGAGTCGGACACGTTGTACCCTTGGCCTCTTATATATGAGGAGGCACCCCATATTGTAACCTATGACGACTAGATAGTGACAGGCTCGCAAGGGGGTGCTGGCGGCTTGTGCCGGCGTCCGGGTGGCCGGTGTTGCGGTATCTCGGGGAGGAGCGCCCGTAGTCATTGCCCTGGGGAGTAGGCGAGTTCGCTGAACCTCGTTAACAAATCTCGGTGTCGTCATTGTTTGTGATTGCTTGTTCCTCGGTGGATCGACTGCGTACCTCGGATTTATTCTAACAAGTGGTATCATGAGCAAGGTTACGAGAAGACGTTGTGTGTTGATCTGAGGATGGAGAAGCAGTCGCGTGGTTGGATGCCTAGGCGGAGGTGAGTTGCAGCTACAGGTCGAGATCTCGGCGACTCGACTCGGCGAGATGCGGCAGCGCGTCGCGCGCGTGCAAGGTGCGTGTGTGGGCTGCGGCCCAGGAAGCCGTACGACTGCAGGCAAGTCACGGCCGAGTGGTAGCTGGTTAGCGCGTACGCGTGCATACGGAGGTGCGCAAGACCGGGTCGTGTACAGCCAGGTATGTTCGAGATTTGTTTTGGAAACAGAAACAGGACCAAGTCCTGGTGGGACTCGTGTACGAGGCAGACACCGTGCGCTTGTGCACTTTAAAAGGTAGCCGCAGGGACGCACCGTACCGAGACAGAAGCAACAGATCCAATCAGCAGAAAAGGCCATCACTGGTTGTGCTATCCATCGGAATTAGCAAGGGCAAGGCAAAGCAAATTAGCTTAGCATCAGGAGTTGAGCCAGGACAGGAGCTATACACGTGAAGACCAGAAGAGATGTTTTGGTTGGAAGTGCTAGTAGTGCGTGGAGGACCGGAGGTTCAGTTGCGTACTTTGGGGCATCGCATGCAAAGCTCGGATAATTTTTCACAGGGTCAGCCGTACAAAGAACTATGGCGCCATCGGGTACCAGGTTTGAGGTGGAGAAGTTCAATGAAACTGGAAGCTTTGGGTTATGGCAGACAAGGGTGAAAGATTTGTTGGCACAACAGGGATGCTTGAAGGCGTTGTTGCAGGAAGCCAAGCTAGCTAAGATGGAGGCTGATGATTGGGAGGAGTTACAATTGAAAGCAGCCGGGACTATACGGTTGTGTCTGTCGGACCAGGTTATTTATCATGTGATGGACGAGATTTCGCCGAAGAAGATCTGGAAGAAGCTGGAAAGTCAGTTTATGTCCAAGACTGCAACGACCAAGGTGTATCTGAAGCAAAAGCTGTATGGGATGAGGATGCAGGAGGGGTCAGATCTTGTGGAGTATATGAACGCCTTTAATCAAGTCGTGACGGATCTAGCACGCTTGGGTGCGACGGTTGACGATGAGGATAGGGCAATTCTGCTTCTTTGTTCATTGCCATCATCCTATGACCATTTGATCACTACTTTGACGCACTGCAAGGAGACCGTCAAGAATGAGGATATTACTACGACATTGATATCTTATGATATGATAAAGAAGAACGCGGTGGAAGTCTCTCATGGTGAAGGTTTGCTAGTCAAGGGTGAGCAGTGGCGGAAGGGATATGACGCTGGGAAGAAAAAGAAAAAGAAAAAGAATATACAGTGTCACAAGTGTAAGCAGTGGGGACATATGAGAAAGGACTGTCCAGAACTCAATGGTGGGGCCGGTGCTAATAAGGCAACTTGACTCAGACAGCAGTAGTGATGTCCTCGTAGTATCAGACAGGCGGCCAACCAAAAGTGAAGCGTGGATGTTGGATTCAGCTTGCTCTTTTCATGCGACACCCAACAGTGAGTGGTTCTCTTCGTACAAGTCTGGTGAGTTTGGTTTAGCCTATGTGGGTGATGACACCGGTTATCGTGTTACTGGAGTAGGTGACATCAAAATCAAGATGTTTGACGGAGTTGAGAGGATGCTTCGGGGAGTCAGGCATGTGCCAGGGTAAGGAGGAATCTAATTTCGCTTGGTGTTCTTCATGATGGTGGTATGGTATTCCGTTGTGATCGGGATAGGAAGACCATGAGAATCATGGAAGATGAGGTGACCGTGATGATTGGAGGGAGGACGGATTCGCATCTTTACAAGTTGCAAGGGAGCACTATTGCAGGTGGAGTCATAGAGACCAAAGTTGCGGGAGTAGCAGCGAGGTCTCACGGCGGCGGCGGGTCTGGGGCAGACTCGTTGAGTAGCTCTCAGTAAGCTACGAAGAAGACAACACAAGTCCGGAGTACATGGAAGTTTGACGCATGGACAAATTCAAGGTGGTGGAGAATATTCGCCAAGGTGGAGTTTGTTGTGTTTGTGTCGAATATTTTGTACTAGTTGGGTTACGCTTGGACTTGGTGTTGTAGTGTGGGTAGGATACGTGTAGTGTCAGAGTCGGACACGTTGTACCCTTGGCCTCTTATATATGAGGAGGCACCCCACGTTGTAACCTATGACGACTAGATAGCTTACACGCCGCAAGAAGTGTTGGCGGCTTGTGCGGCGCGCGGGTGGCGATGTTGCGGTATCTCGGGGAGGAGCGCCCGTAGTCATTGCCCCGGGGAGTAGGCGAGTTCGCTGAACCTCGACAAATCTCGGTGTCGTCATTGTCTGTGATTGCTTGTTCCTCGGTGGATCGACTGCGTACCTCAGATTTATTCTAACACAAACCAGACGGGCTTTGCAGGCATATGAACTGCTGCCACATACGCGTCCACCCCGGACCCATCCAAAAAACTATCCTATGTGAAGCGTTTGCACGCATTCATGCCAGTCCGGGGCGCCAACGTCGCATTCATGCCAACCCAGTCAAGACCTCTCACTTGAGCCGACATTGAAGTGGCGCGCCAACCGAGAACGCCATCCTCGTCGTGTCTCAGTCTCCGTGCATGTTCAATGCCGGAGCGACATGAATGAACGGGACGGGACGACTATCTACCGCATTAAAACCGATTGCCCATTTGTCGGTCTACCGACATTCTACAGGTGTGGAGGCCGAGAAACCCATTATGGCGCCCGCATTAACATAACACGTCGCTTGATGACCGGCACCCGCTATTTAAACTGTGACGCCACCGATTCATTCGTACACTAATCATATACGCAAAATTTGTACGATCAAGAACAGGGACTCACGAAAAGATATCACAACACAACTCTAGACACAAATTAAAATAATACAAGCTTCATATTACAAGCTAGGGGCCTCGAGGGCTCGAATACATAAGCTCGATACACAAGAGGGTCAATGGAAGCAACAATGTTTGAGTACAGACATAAGTTAAACAAGTTTTGCCTTAAGAAGGCTAGTGCTACGTCTTGAGCTTGCGTTGGTTTTCCTCGAAGAGGAGAGGGTGATGCAGCAAAGTGTAGCGTAAGTATTTCCCTCAATTTTGAGAACCAAGGTATCAATCCAGTAGGAGGCTCCTCAAAAGTCTGACACACCTACACAAACAAACTGAGAACTCGCAACCAACGCAATAAAGGGGTTGTCAATCCCTTCACGGCCATTTGCGAAAGTGAGACCTAATAAAGGTAGTATGATAAGATAGATATATTTTTGGTATTTTATAATATAGATGCAAGAAGTAAAGGTGCAAATAAAAGTAGATTGAAAGCAAATATGATAAGAGATAGACCCGGGGGCCATAGGTTTCACTAGAGGCTTCTCTCAAGATAGCATAAGTATTATGGTGGGTGAACAAATTACTGTCAAGCAATTGATAGAAAAGCGCATAGTTATGAGATTATCTAGGCATGATCATGTATATAGGCATCACGTCCATAACAAGTATACCGACTCCTGCCTGCATCTACTACTATTACTCCACACATCGACCGACTTCTGCCTGCATCTAGAGTATTAAGTTCATAAGAATAGAGTAACACATTAAGCAAGATGACATGATGTAGAGGGATAAACACATGCAATATGATATAAACCCCATCTTGTTATCCTCGATGGCAACAATATAATACGCGCCTTGCAACCCTTTCTATCACTGGGTAAGGACACCGCAAGATTGAACCCAAAGCTAAGCACTTCTCCCATGGCAAGAAAGACCAATCTAGTAGGCCAAACCAAACTGACAATTCGAAGAGACTTGCAAAGATAACTCAATCATACATAAAAGAATTCAGAGAAGATTCAAATATTATTCATAGATAAACTTGATCATAAACCCACAATTCATCGGATCTCGACAAACACACCGCAAAAAGAGTTTACATCGAATAGATCTCCACAAGAGAGGGGGAGAAAATTGTATTGAGATCCAAAAAGAGAGAAGAAGCCATCTAGGTAATAACTATGGACCTATAGGTCTGTGGTAAACTACTCACAACTCATCGGAGGGGCAAGGATATTGATGTAGAAGCCCTCCGTGGTTGATTCCCCCTCTGGCAGCGTGCCGGCGAAGGCTCCAAGATGAGATCTCGCGGATACAGAAGGTTACGGCGGTGGAAATTGTGTTTCGTGGTGCTCCTGGATGTTTTCGCGGTACGTAGGTATATATAGGAGGAAGAAGTACGTCGGTGGATGCCCGAGGGGCCCACGAGACAGGGGGCGCGCCCTACGGGGGGCGTCCTCCTATCTCGTGGGGCCCTCGGAAGCTTCTTGACTTGCACTCCAAGCTCTCCGGATCACGTTCGTTCCAAAAATCACACTCCCAAAGATTTCATTCCGTTTGGACTCCATTTGATGTTCCTTTTCTTCGAAATACTGAAATAGGCAAAAAAATATAGCAATATGGGCTGGGCCTACGGTGAGTAGGTTAGTCCCAAAAATGATATAAATGTGTAAAATAAAGCCCATAAACATCCAAAAGAGGTAATATAATAGCATGGAACAATCAAAAATTATAGATATGTTGGAGACGTATCAAGCATCCCCAAGCTTAATTCCTATTCGTCCTCGAGTAGGTAAATGATAAAAAGAGAATTTTTAATGTGGAATGCTACCTAGCATAATTAATAATGTAATTTTCTTTATTGTGGCATGAATGTTCAGATCCAAATGAATACAAAATAAAAGTTCATATTGATAAAAGAAATAGTAACACTTCAAGCATACTAATCAAAGTAATCATGTCTTCTCAAAATAGCATGGCAAAAGAAAGTTCATCCCTACAAAATCATATAGTTAGGCTATGCTTCATTTTCGTCACACAAATATGTTCCCAACTTCTATACCCCCGATGACAAGCCAAGCAATTGTTTCATACTTAAATAATCTCAAACTTTTTCAACCTTCACGCAATACATGAGCGTGAGCCATGGATATAGCACTATGGATGGAATAGAATATGATGATGGGGATTGTGTGGAGAAGACAAAAAAAGGAGAAAGTCTCACATTGACGAGGATAATCAACGGGCTATGGAGATGCCCATCAATTGATGTCAACATGAGGAGTAGGGATTGCCATGCAACGGATGCACTAGAGCTATAAATGTTCAACAAAAGAAAACTAGTGGGTGTGCATCCAACTTGCTTGCTCACGAAGACCTAGGGCATTTGAGGAAGCCCATCGTAGGAATATACAAGCCAAGTTCTATAATGAAAAATTCCCACTAGTATGAAAAAGACAACTTATGAGACTCACTATATGAAAAACATGGTGCTACTTTGAAGCACAATATATGAGACTCACTACATGAAGAACAAGGTGCTACTTTGAAGCACAAGTGTGGAAAAAGAGATAGTAACATTGCCCTTTTTATTTATTTTCTTTTTCTGGGCCTTTTTTTTCTTTTTGGCCTTTCTCTTTTTTTTAATTGGGCAATGCTCTAATAATGATGATCATCACACTTCTATTGATTACAACATATGAATTACAACTCGAAACTAGAACAAGATATGACTCTATATGAATGCCTCCTATAGATGTATCGGATGGTGCAATGAATCAAGAGTGACATGTATGAAAAATAATGCATGGTGGCTTTGCCACAAATACGATGTCAACTACATGATCATGCAATGGCAATATGACAAAAGTAAAGTATGTCATGATGATGATGAGCGGAACGGTGTAAAGTTGCATGGCAATATATCTCGGAATGGCTATGGAAATGCCATAATAGGTAGGTATGGTGGCTGTTTATGGAAGATATAGGGTGGTTTATGTGTGATAGAGCGTATCGTATCACGGGGCTTGGATGCACCGGCGAAGTTTGCACCAACTTTCAAGGTGAGAAATGGCAATGCACGGTACAGAAGAGGCTAGCAAAGGTGGAAAGGTAAAAGTGCGTATAATCCATGGACTCAACATTAGTCAAAAGAACTCATATACTTATTGCAAAAATTTAGAAGTCATCAAAAATCAAGTACTACGTGCATGCTCCTAGGGGGATAGATTGGTAGGAAAAGACCATCGCTCGTCCCCAACCGCCTCTCATAAGGATGCACGAGCCAAGTACACTTCATGTTTCAAATTTGTTACACAACTTTAACCATACGTGCATGCTACAGGACTTGCTAACTTCAACACAAGCATTCTTTAAATTCATAATCACCCAACTAGCATGACTTTAATATCACTACCTCCATATCTCAAAACAATTATCAAGTATCAAATTGATCATAGCATCCAATTCACTTCCTATGATAGTTTTTATTATACCCAACTTGGATGCCTACCATTCTAAGACCAACTTTGTGATAATAGCAAATACCATGCTGTTCTAAAAGACTCTCAAAATAATATAACTGAAGCATGAGAGACTAGCAATTTCTTCAAAATTAAGACACCACCGTGCTCTAAAAGATATAAGTGAAGCACTTGAGCAAAAACTATCAAGCTCAAAAGATATAAGTGAAGCACATAGAGTATTCTAGCAAATTCTAATCAAATAGGCTTCTCCCAAAAGGTGTGTACAGCAAGGATGATTTTGGTAAACTAAAAAGCAAAGACTAATATAATACACGACGCTCCAAGCAAAACACATATCATGTGGCGAATAAAAATATAGCTCCAAGTAAAGTTACCAATGAACGAAGACGAAAGAGGGGATGCCCAGGCATCCCCAAGCTTAGGATTTTGGCTATCCTTGAATGTCTTGGGGTGCCATGGGAATCCCCAAGCTTACGCTCTTGCCACCCTTTATTCCATAGTCCATAAAAGCTTTACCCAAAACTTGAAAACTTCACAACACAAAACTCAACAGGAAATCTTATAAGCTCCGTTAGTGAAAGAAAACAAAACCACCACATAAGGTACTGCAATGAACTCATTCTTTATTTAATTTGGTGTTAAACCTACTGTGTTCCAACTTCTTTATGGTTCATAGACTGAATTACTAGCCATAGATGCATTGAAATAAGTAAACAACACACGAAAAACAGAATCTGTCAAAAACAGAACAGTCTGTAGCAATCTGTAACTAACGCAAACTTATGGAAATCTAAAAATCCTACCAAAATAGGAAGTTCTGTACAATTTGTTTATTTAACAGCAGCAAAAAGAATCAACGCAAAATCACGTTCCTGTGATTTAACAAAATTATATTCGTGCGTGCAAAGTTTCTGTTTTTCAGCAGAATCAAATCAACTATCATCGTAGGTTATCCTATAGGTTCTACTTGGCACAAACACTAATTAAAAGATAAAAATACATCTATCCAGAAGGTAGAAGCAAGATTTATTACTAAACAGAAGCAAAAACAAAAAACATAAAGAAAAATTGGGTTGTCTCCCAACTAGCGCTATCGTTTAACGCCCCTAGCTAGGCATAAAAGCAAGGATAGATCTAACGAGTGCCATCTTGTATTTTCAGTTTTTAGCAGAGTCATGCTCGAATCCGGGAGGTTCTTTTCGCTTCCCTTCATACTCGTAAATTTTTAGATCTAAAGAATCCAACCGCTTATTGCAAAGAGTAATCAACATATTCATGCGGTGAAGATTTCCGCTAACACTTTTAAGAGGCTCAAGGGATTTTTGTTAAAATTTTGTTACTTCGCAAATCTTTCCAAACACTTGGGTTTCTTCTTGGGTAAGATATGATCCTCCCTTTTGAGGTAGTGTTCCCACTATTCCCTCAATAATTTCATGCGTAATACTGGGATTAATCTCAATGAAATTTCCCTTAGCAATGCAATCCAAGAGTTGTCTATGCGTCATATTTAACCCAACATAAAAATTACGAAGAAGATTTCTAAAGTTCACCTCTAGGGTGCACTTGCGATAAGATTCCATCATCCTATACCAAGCATCTTTTAAGTTTTCTCCTTGCCTTTGCTTGAAGTGAAGAACTTCAAACTCGGGAGACATAGGAGCGGATAAGGAACTAGACATGATGACAAGGTAAACGAACTAACACACGGCAAACAGAAAAAGGCAAGCGAAAGGAGAGGAGGAGATTGGGAAAGAGAGGGCGAATAAAACGGCAAAGGTGAAGTGGGGGAGAGGAAAACGAGAGGCAAATGGCAAATAATGTAAATGCGAGGGAGATTGGTTTGTGATGGGTACTTGGTATGTCTTGACTTGAGCGAAGACCTCCTCGGCAACGGCACCAAAAATCCTTCTTGCTACGTCTTGAGCTTGCGTTGGTTTTCCTCGAAGAGGATAAGGTGATGAAGCAAAGTGTAGCATAAGTATTTCCCTCAGTTTTGAGAACCAAGGTATCAATCCAGTAGGAGGCTCCTCAAAAGTCCCACGCACCTACACAAACAAACTGAGAACTCGCAACCAACGCTATAAAGGGGTTGTCAATCCCTTCACGGCCACTTGCGAAAGTGAGATCTAATAAAGATAGTATGATAAGATAGATATATTTTTGGTATTTTATGATATAGATGCAAAAAGTAAAGATGCAAATAAAAGTAGATTGAAAGCAAATATGATAAGAGATAGACCCGGGGGCCATAGGTTTCACTAGAGGCTTCTCTCGAGATAGCATAAGTATTACGGTGGGTGAACAAATTACTGTCGAGCAATTGATAGAAAAGCGCATAGTTATGAGATTATCTAGGCATGCTCATGTATATAGGCATCACGTCCATAACAAGTAGACCGACTCCTGCCTGCATCTACTACTATTACTCCACACATCGACCGACTCCTGCCTGCATCTAGAGTATTAAGTTCATAAGAACAGAGCAACGCATTAAGCAAGATGACATGATGTAGAGGGATAAACACATGCAATATGATATAAACCCCATCTTGTTATCCTCGATGGCAACAATACAATACATGCCTTGCAACCCTTTCTATCACTGGGTAAGGACACCGCAAGATTGAACCCAAAGCTAAGCACTTCTCCCATGGCAAGAAAGACCAATCTAGTAGGCCAAACCAAACTGATAATTCAAAGAGACTTGCAAAGATAACCCAATCTTTACCTAATAATAAAGCAAATTGGGTTTCCTTCGTCTGTCATGGCATTTTTCAGAAAAGTCCCTCTATTTCAGTGAATTCAACCCGCAGTCCTGTTTCAAGTTAAAACGAACCGTTATTTTACATTTTCTGAAAACCCCCCTGATGTTTTAGGTAATTCATCTGCGGATCTTATTTAAGTCAAACAGTGTTTTCTTAAATCATCCACATCTTTTAAACCGTAACTCCGATTTGAACATGTTATATATGAAATTTGATTAGAAAAATTTGTAGAATATGAATATGAGATTATTTTCACCTGTTAAGTATTTTTAAATATTTTTTGGAATATATTTAAGTCAAACAAATGATTTTCTAAATTATTCGTATCTATTAAACCGTAACTTCGATTTTAACATATTATATATGAAATTTTATTAGAAAAATATGTGGAGTCTAAATATGATGTTAATTTTACCTGTTAAATATTTTAATATATCGTCTTGGGAGCAAACTTATAATTTATAGCGTAAGATCCGTTTTCCTTTCGTACCGGCGGCGACCCGGATTGCAAATAAACACCCCACTATAACAATATAGAGAAAAGATAACATCGATAACTACACATGCATACCTCTGAAAAATGTCGCAGGGGAAAACAACAGATTTCTCATCGCGAGAGTGAGAGAAAGCGAGAGAGAGAGAGAGAGAGAGAGAGAGAGAGGGAAGGAGGGGGAGGGAGGAGAGAGAGACACCTTAGGATTAAACATATTCAAACACGTTTTTGTTTTGTTTTGTGTAAACACCGAGGATATCGCCGGCGAGGGGAAGAAGGAGGATACGCGGCAACACAAATATGATGCCTCGCAAAAATAAAGGAGATGGACCTATTGTGGTCTTGAGTGATGGTTGTTGGGTTAAGAGTGTGTGTTATGTTATCTCTCCCGTTGCAACGCACGGGCTCTTTTGCTAGTAATAATAAAGAGAATTGGGTTTCTGTCGTCCGTCATTAGAATTGCCCTCAAAGTTAGCACAAATTACCCACTCTACCATCCGTAAGTAAAACGATTCGGGTTATTTCAAAATCGCCGCCTGGTTTGGTTCTTAAAGGATGATATGCTCATGGAACACAGAAATATAGCTAGCCTGACGGCTAAGGCGTTGGTCTACCGCACAGGCGACCATGGTTCGATCCCTGCTTCCCCACCCTTTTCCCCCACTTTTTTCTCAATATACGAAGCGCCCTCCTCCTCTCGTACGCCCTAATGGGCCGGCCCATGTACGGATGGTGGCGCCGCCTGTTTTCTATTTTGCTTTTTAGCTTTTCATTTTTATTTTTCATTTTCCTTCTTTCAACTAATTCGAGATTTTCAAATGAATCAAATTTAAAAATGATGTGAGCTTTAAAAATATATTGAGAAATCATAAACTGTTTATGAATTCATAAAATATTTGAAAATCATAGAATGTTTATGATTTAAAAAAATCGCATATGTTATAAAAATATTCACAAATCACAATAAATGTTCATGAAATAAAAAAATGATCATAATTTTTAAAAAATAATCCAGTATTAAAAACATGTTCTGGAAATAGAAAAAAAGGTACATGAATTATAGAAAATGTTCCAAAAATTAAAACATATCTGTAAATAATGGACAAAATGAATCATCGCTTGCGTAGAAGTTTTATTAGGGGATCCGTGGAGGTCGTTTTATGATTTTATTTAGTGCCTTGCGTCGGGTTAAAAAATGGTCTTCATGGTTCATACAACGCTGAGCTCAAAAAAATTGACGCATCTTCCTGTAGGTTAGTTTTTGTAAGCTATGCAAAAATGATAAATGTCTATTTTGCCTTCATACACATCTAATTTATTCTGGTACCACCGTACTGGTTATGATAAACACCGCTATGCTAGGTCAAGATGAGGCACATCATTCATCACTCTAGCTCAGGAAGGATCTATCAATGAAGTTTGCTCAGCCATTTTTTATCCGTTGTGACGCCTTAAGAAAACAAATCGTGATCAAATCATCACATGTTTAGTTTTTAAATGACTTTCTAGAATTCCCTTATTTCATCATGACTTTTAAATAACTCTTATTTCATCATGACATCACTTAGACATAGTTTGTCAAATGATATTTTAAAAGTCCTTATCTCATCTTGGCATTTGATGTAAATTTTTTATATCTATCACACCTGCATAATCTCCCGTTGCAACGCACGGGCATATTTGCTAGTCATACATAAAAGAATTCAGAGAAGATTCAAATATTATTCATAGATAAACTTGATCATAAACCCACAATTCATCGGATCTCGACAAACACACCGCAAAAAGAGTTTACATCGAATAGATCTCCACAAGAGAGGGGAGAACATTGTATTGAGATCCAAAAAGAGAGAAGAAGCCATCTAGCTAATAACTATGGACCCGTAGGTCTGTGGTAAACTACTCACAACTCATCGGAGGGGCAAGGATGCTGATGTAGAAGCCCTCCGTGGTTGATTCCTCCTCCGGCAGAGTGCCGGCGAAGGCTCCAAGATGAGATCTTGCGGATCTGTATGTTTCTGGCGGTGGAAATTGTGTTTCGTGGTGCTCCTGGATGTTTTCGGGGTACGTAGGTATATATAGGAGGAAGAAGTACGTCGGTGGTCGCCCGAGGGGCCCATGAGACAGGGGGCGCGCCCTACAGGGGGGGGGCTATCTCGTGGGGCCCTCGGAAGCTTCTTGACTTGCACTCCAAGCTCTCCGGATCACATTCGTCCCAAAAATCAGCTCCCAAATATTTCATTCCGTTTGGACTCCGTTTGATATTCCTTTTCTTCGAAATACTGAAATAGGCAAAAAAACAGCAATATGGGCGGGCCTCCGGTTAGTAGGTTAGTCCCAAAAATGATATAAATGTGTAAAATAAAGCCCATAAACATCTAAAGAGGTAATATAATAGCATGGAACAATCAAAAATTATAGATACGTTGGAGACGTATCAGCTAGCACAAAAGCAATATGATGACCGAAAATGCGAGTCCTCCTTCCTGGGACCTCCTAACTACTCCTGGTCGTCAGCGGTCTCCACATAGTAGTAGGCACCCTCGGGGTAGTGGCAGTAGTCGGCGGGGGCAGAATCTGGCTCCTGGGACCCCACCATTTGACCACAACAACCGGGTATAGGGGAAAAAGTTGTAGCAAAGCAACCGTGAGTACTCATCCAAAGTACTTGCAGGACTTACATCAGAACTACACTAATTATGCATCGGTATGAAAGGGATGGGGTTTTATCTGTGGACTGAACTGCAGAGTGCCAGAGGAGAAGGGAAAGCCTAGCCTATCGAAGACTATCATCTTCAATCATCTTGCAACATTCAGAAGAGTACAAAATAGCATTTTATAATTAACAAACATGTTGTAGTATTAACGCCCAGAGATCCTTCCTCGACTCCCTGAAAAAGCAATCCCGGAGCCATCATATCCATCTCATATCTCAAGTATCCATTTCTAGTTGTAATAGATCAGGATACAACTCCGAGCGCCCATTACCGTGGACACGACTATTCGAATAGATAACTTCCCTGCAGGGGTGTACCACATTACCCAACACACTTGATTACTCTAGCCGGACACACTTTCTTGGGTCATGCCCGGCCTTGGAAGATCAACACGTCGTAATCCTACCTAGGATCCGCAGAGGGGTCCCCGCCGGTCTACATCCTAAGCGCTTCAGGGTCTCGGACTCATCGCCCTTTGCACTCCAGGTCATTGCGTGCAGGGCGATCTAGGCCACCACCTCTGGGGCACCGACCAGGCCGTGCCACAATGCTGAACTGGATGTCCGACAAAGCTTTTTGAAGAAACGTACGACGCCGAGTGCCCATATATGTTCCTACGTCACTGTTAGTGCGTATAGGCCAGTGGCCAACTCAGAACAAATACCCAAACCTGTTAGTGAATTATTAAAACAAGTGACGGCTGTCGCCACAAGTCCGGAGCTACCACCACATCTTGGGTGATAGCGCTAAACAACCAGTCTCCACTATAACTCTCACGGGTGCTCTCCGGGCCCGCTCGACTTTCACAAGTATCTCTCGCGGGTGCTCTCTGGGCCCTCCCGACTTTCACAAGGAACTGAAGTAAAGTCAAGGTAACTGTGTGTCAAAAATACCAAGGTGGAAAATGATACGTCTCCAACGTATCTATAATTTTTTATTATTCCATGCTATTATATTATCTGTTTTGGATGTTTCATATGCATTATTATGCTATTTTATTTTATTTTATTTTTGGGACAAACCTATTAACCTAGAGCCCAGTGCCAGTTTCTGTTTTTCCTTGTTTTTGAGTTTCGCAGAAAAGGAATATGAAACGGAGTCCAAATGGAATAAAACTTCACGATGATATTTCTTGGAGCCGAAGACACCTAGAGGACTTGGAGTCCAAGCCAGAAGAGCAACGAGACGGCGGCAAGGGTGGAGGGCGTGCCCTAGGGGGGCGTCCCCTGCCTTGTGGCCCCCTCGAGGATCCCCTGACCTACTTCTTTGTCCTATATATTCACATATATTCCAGAATCCTCAGAAGCATCCACAAAAACTTTTCCACCGCTGCAGGTCTCTGACCTCATTAGATCCCATCTGTAGGCCTTTTTCGGTACTTTGCTGGAGGGGGATTCTATCATGGAGGGCTTCTACATCAACCCTATTGCCCTTCCGATGAAGCATGGGTAGTTTACCTCAGACCTACAGGCCCATAGCTAGTATCTAGATGTCTTCTCTTTCTTTGATTCTCAATACCATGTTCTCCTCGATGTTCTTGGAGATCTATCAGATGTAATATTCTTTTGCCATGTGTTTGTCGAGATCCGATGAATTGTGGATTTATGATCAGCTTATCTGAATTCTTATATGCATGATTTGATATCTTTGTATTCTATTGGGGAACGTAGTAATTTCAAAAAAAAAATCCTACGCACACGCAAGATCATGGTGATGCATAGCAACAAGAGGGGGAGTGTATCTTCATACCCTTGAAGATCGCTAAGCGGAAGCGTTTATCAACGCGGTTGATGTAGTCGTACGTCTTCACGATCCGACCGCTCCAAGTACCGAACGCACGGCACCTCCGAGTTCCGCACACGTTCAGCTCGATGACGTCCTCGCCTTCTCGATCCAGCAAGACGGGCGAAGTAGTAGATGAGTTCCGGCAGCACGACGGCGTGGTGACGGTGTTGGTGAAGAACAATCTCTGCAGGGGTTCGCCTAAGCACTACGGAAACTATGACGGAGGATAAACTAGAGGGGATGGGATTTCCGACACATGGCTTGGTGTTTCTTGATGTGTCTTTGATGCTAGCCCCGCCCCTCTATTTATATGTTGAGCCCCGGGGTCGAAACTTGGAGCTAAAGCCTCCTCAAAGTCGGTTTTGCCTGAAAGGCAAGAGTCCCACTCGGACTCCCGGACCAAACGCCACAATCCTTGGCGTCTGGCCCAGACGCCATGGGCCTCGGCGTCTGGCCCCAGGGTCTCCGGCGTTTGGCCCCCTGGCCTCCGCGAAACTCCTTTTTCACCGACTTATAGCCCCGTGAGCCTGACCCCTTGGCCTAACCGTATCATCCAATATATGAATCTTTACCTCCGAACCATTCCAGAGTTCCTCGTCATGTCCGTGATCTCATCCGGGACTCCGAACAACATTCAGTCACCAACATACATAACTCATATAATACTATATCGTCAATGAACGTTAAGCGTGCGGACCCTACGGGTTCGAGAACTATGTAGACATGACCGAGACACCTCTCTAGTCAATAACCAATAGCGGAACCTGGATGCCCATATTGGCTCCTACATATTCTACGAAGATCTTTATCGGTCGAACCGCATAACAACATACGTTGTTCCCTTTGTCATCGGTATGTTACTTGCCCGAGATTCGATCGTGGTATCTCAATACCTAGTTCAATCTCGTTACCGACAAGTCTCTTTACTCGTTCCATAATACATCATCCCGCAACTAACTTATTAGTTGCAATGCTTGCAAGGCTTATAGTGATGTGCATTACCGAGTGGGCCCAGAGATACCTCTCCGACAATCGGAGTGACAAATCCTAATCTCGAAATACGCCAATCCAACAAGTACCTTCGGAGACACCTGTAGAGCACCTTTATAATCACCCAGTTACGTTGTGACGTTTGGTAGCACACAAAGTGTTCCTCCGGTAAACGGGAGTTGCATAATCTCATAGTCATAGGAACATGTATAAGTCATGAAGAAAGCAATAGCAACATACTAAACGATCAAGTGCTAAGCTAACGAAATGGGTCAAGTCAATCACATCATTCTTCTAATGATGTGATCCCACTGATCAAATGATAACTCATATCCATGGTTAGGAAACTTAACCATCTTTGATTCAACGAGCTAGTCAAGTAGAGGCATACTAGTGATATTATGTTTGTCTATGTATTCACACATGTATTATGTTTCCGGTTAATACAATTCTAGCATGAATAATAAACATTTATCATGAAATAAGGAAATAAATAATAACTTTATTATTGCCTCTAGGGCATATTTCCTTCAGTCTCCCACTTGCACTAGAGTCAATAATCTAGTTCACATCGCCATGCAATTTAACACCAATATTCATATCTGTATATGATTAACACCCATAGTTCACATCTTCATGTGGCCAACACTCAAAGGGTTTACTAGAGCCAATAGTCTAGTTCACATCGCTATGTGATTAACACCCAAATAGTACGAAGGTGTGATCATGTTTTGCTCGTGAGAGAAGTTTAGTCAATGGGTCTGTCACATTCAGAGCCGTATGTATTTTGCAAAATATTCTATGTCTACAATGCTCTGTACGGAGCTACTCTAGCTAATTGCTCCCACTTTCAATATGTATCCAGATTGAGATTTAGAGTCATCTAGATCAGTTTCAAAACTTGCATCGACGTAACCCTTTACGACGAACCTCTTGTCACCTCCATAATCGAGAAACATATCCTTATTCCACTAAGGATAATTTTGACCAATGTCCAGGGATCTACTCCTAGATCACTATTGTACTCCCTTGCCAAACCAGGACAGAGTATACAATAAGTCTGGTCCATAGTATGGCATACTTTTATAGAACCTATGACTAAGGCATAGGGAATGACTTCCATTCTCTTTCTATGGTCGGGATTTGAGTCTTACTCAATTTCACACCTTTGCAACACAGGCAAGAACTCTTTCTTTGACTGTTCCATTTTGAACCACTTCAAAATCTTGTCAGGGTATGTATTCATTGAAAATCTTATCAAGCGTCTTGATCTATCTCAATAGATCTTGATGCTCAATATGTAAGTAGCTTTACCGAGGTCTTTCTTTTAAAGAACTCCTTTCAAACACTTCTTTATGCTTTCCAGAAAAATTTCTACATCATTTCTGATCAACAATATGTCACTGGCATATGCTTATCAGAAAGGCTTTAGTGCTCCCACTCACTTTATTGTAAATACAGGCTTCACTGCAAGTCCGTATAAAACTATATGCTTTGATCAATTTATCAAAGCTTATATTCCAACTCCGAGATGCTTGCACCAGTCCATAGATGGATCGCCGGAGCTTGCACATTTTGTTAGCACCTTTCGGATCAAAAAAACCTTCTGGTTGCATCATATACAACTCTTCTTCCAGAAATCCATTTAGGAATGCAGTTTTGACATCCATTTGCCAAATTTCATAATCATAAAATGCGGAAATTGCTAACAGGATTCGGACAAACTTAAGCATCGCTACGGGTGAGAAAATCTCATTGTAGTCAACACCTTGAACTTGTCGAAAACCTTTTTCCGACAAGTCGAGCTTTGTAGATAGTAACACTACTATCAGCGTCTTTTTTCCTATTGAAGATCCGTTTATACAATATGGCTTGCCGATCATCGGGTAATTCCACCAAAGTCCACACTTTGTTCTCATACATGGATCCCATCTCAGATTTCATGGCCACAAGCCATTTCGCGGAATCTGGGCCCATCATCGCTTCCTCATAGTTCGTAGGTTCATCATGTTCTAGTAACATGACTTCCAGAATAGTATTATCGTACCACTCTGGTGCGGACTGTACTTTGGAAAACCTACGAGGTTCTATAGTAACTTAATCTGAAGTTTCATGATCATCATCATTAGCTTCCTCACTAATTGGTGTAGGAATCACTAAAACTGATTTCTGTGATGAACTACTTTCCAACAAGGGAGTAGGTACAGTTACCTTATCAAGCTCTACTTTCCTCCCACTCACTTCTTTCGAGAGAAACTCCTTCTCTAGAAAGGATCCAAATTTAGCAACAAAAGTCTTGCCTTCAGATCTGTGATAGAAGGTGTACCCAATAGTCTCCTTTGGGTATCCTATGAAGACGCATTTCTCAGATTTGGGTTCGAGCTTATCAGGTTGAAACTTTTTCACATAAGCATCGCAACTCCAAACTTTAAGAAACAACAGCTTAGGTTTATTGCTAAACCATAGTTCATACGGTGTCGTCTCAACGGATTTAGATGGTGCCCTATTTAAAGTGAATGCAGCTATCTCTAATGCATAACCCCAAAATGATAGTGGCAAAATGATAGAAGGTGTACCCACAATCATAGATCGCACTATATCTAATAAAGTGTGGTTACGATGTTCGGACACACGATTACACTGTGGTGTTCTAGGTGGCATGAGTTTGTGAAACTATTCCACATTGTTTTAATTAAAGACCAAACTCGTAAATCAAATATTCGTCTCCGTGATCAGATCACAGAAACTTTATTTTCTCATGACGATGATTTTCCACTTCACTCTGAAATTCTTTGAACTTTTCAAATATTTCAGACTTATGTTTCATCAAGTAGATATACTCATATATGCTAAAATCATCTGTGAAGGTCAGAAAATAACGATACCCGCCACGAGCATCAATACTCATTGGACCGCATACATCGGTATGTATTATTTCCAATAAGTCAGTAGCTCGTTCCATTGTTCCGGAGAACGGAGTTTTGGTCATCTTGCCCAAAAGGCACGGTTCGCAAGCATCAAATGATTCATAACCAAGTGATTCCGAAAATCCATCTTTATGGAGTTTCTTTATGCGCTTTACACCGATATGACCAGAACGGCAGTGCCACAAATAAGTTGCACTATCATTATTAACTTTGCATCTTTTGGCATCAATATTATGAATATGTGTATCACTACGATCGAGATCCAACAAACTATTTTCATTGAGTGTATGACCATCGAAGGTTTTATTCATGTAAACAAAAAAACAATTATTCTCTGACTTTAAATGAATAACCGTATTGCAATAAACATGATCAAATCATATTCATGCTCAACGCAAACGCCAAATAACATTTATTTAGGTTTAACACTAATCCCGAAAGTATAGGGAGTGTGAGATGATGATCATATCAATCTTGGAACTACTTCCAACACACATCGTCACTTCACCCTCAACTAATCTCTGTTTATTCTGTAACTCCTGTTTCGAGTTACTAATTTTTAGCAATCAAACAAGTATCAAATACTCAGGGGCTACTATAAACACTAGTAAGGTACACATCAATAACCTGTATATCAAATATACCCTTGTTCACTTTGCCATCCTTCTTATCTACCAAATATTCAGGGCATTTCCGCTTCCGGTGACCATTTCCTTTGCAGTAGAAGCACTCAGTTTCAGGCTTTGGTCCAGCTTTGGGCTTCTTCATGGGAGTGACAACTTGCTTGTCATTCTACTTGAAGTTCCCTTTCTTTCCCTTTGCCCTTTTCTTAAAACTAGTGGTCTTGTCAATCATCAACACTTGATGCTCTTTCTTGATTTCTAACTTCGTCGATTTCAGTATCACGAAGAGCTCGGGAATCATTTTTGTCATCCCTTGCATACTATAGTTCATCACGAAGTTCTAGCAACTTGGTGATGGTGACTAGAGAACTCTGTTAATCACTATCTTATCTGGAAGATTAACTCCCACTTGATTCAAGCGATTGTAGTACCCAGACAATCTGAGTACATGCTCACTAGTTGAGCGATTCTCCTCCATCTTTTAGCTATCGAACTTGTTGGAGACTTCATATCTCTCAACTTGGGTATTTGCTTGAAATATTAACTTCAATTCCTGGAACATCTCATATGGTCCATGACGTTCAAAACGTCTTTGAAGTCCCGATTCTAAGCTGTTAAGCATGGTGCACTAAACTATCAAGTAGTCATCATATTGAGCTAGCCAAACGTTCATAATGTGCGCAATCGCTCCTGCAATAGGTCTATCACCTAGCGGTGCATTAGGGACATAATTCTTCTCAGGCAAAGAATGAGGATAAACCTCGATCACGGATCCAATCCGCATCATTGCTACTAACATCTTTCAACACAATTTTCTCTAGGAACATATCAAAATAAACATATGAAAACAACAACGCGAGCTATTGATCTACAAAATAATTTGCGAAATACTACCAGGACTAAGTTCATGATAAATTTAAGTTCATTTAATCATATTACTTAAGAACTCCCACTTAGACAGACATCTCTCTAGTCATCTAAGTGATCATGTGATCCAAATCAACTAAACCATGTCCGATCATCACGTGAGATGGAGTAGTTTTCAATGCTAAACATCACTATGTTGATCATATCTACTATATGATTCACGCTCGACCTTTCGGTCTCCGTGTTCCGAGGCCATATCTGTATATGCTAGGATCGTCAAGTTTAACCTGAGTATTCCGCGTGTGCAACTGTTTTGCACCCGTTTTATTTGAACGTAGAGCCTATCACACCCGATCGTCATGTGGTGTCTCAGCACGAAGAACTTTTGCAACGGTGCATCCTCAGGGAGAACACTTCTTGATAATTAGTGAGAGATCATCTTAAAATGCTACCGTCAATCAAAGCAAGATAAGATGCATAAAGGATAAACATCACACGCAATCAATATAAGTGATATGATATGGCCATCATCATCTTGTGCTTGTGATCTCCATCTCCGAAGCACTGTCGTGATCACCATCGTCACCGACGCGACACCTTGATCTCCATCGTAGCATTGTTGTCGTTTCGCCATCTATTGCTTCTACGACTATCGCTACCGCTTAGTGATAAAGTAAAGCAATTACATGGCGCTTGCATTTCATACAATAAAGCGACAACCCTATGGCTTCGCCGATTGCCGATAACTCGGTTACAAAACATGATCATCTCATACAATAAAATATAGCATCACGTCTTGACCATATCACATCACAACATGCCCTGCAAAAACAAGTTAGACGTCCTCTACTTTGTTGTTGCAAATTTTACGTGGCTGCTATAGGCTGAGCAAGAACCGTTCTTACCTACGCATCAAAACCACAACGATAGTTCGTCAAGTTAGTGCTGTTTTAACCTTCTCAAGGACCGGGAGTAGCCACACTCGGTTCCACTAAAGTTGGAGAAACTGACGCCCGCCAGCCACCTGTGTGCAAAGCACGCCGGTAGAACCGATCAGAAGCGTAAGCGTCTGGCGTAATGTCCGTCCGGGCCGCTTCATCCAACAATACCGCCGAACCAAAGTATGACATCTTTGGTAAGCAAGATGACTTGTATCGCCCACAACTCACTTGTGTTCTACTCGTGCATATAACATCTATGCATAAAACCTGGCTCGGATGCCACTGTTGGGGAACGTAGTAATTTCAAATAAAAAATCCTACGCACACGCAAGATCATGGTGATGCATAGCAACGAGAGGGGGAGTGTATCTTCATACCCTTGAAGATCGCTCAGCGGAAGTGGTTATCAGCGCGGTTGATGTAGTCATACGTCTTCATGATCCGACCGATCCAAGTACCGAACGCATGGCACCTCCGAGTTCTGCACACGTTCAACTCGATGACGTCCTCGCCTTCTCGATCCAGCAAGACGGGCAAAGTAGTAGATGAGTTCCGGCAGCACGACGACGTGGTGGCGGTGTTGGTGAAGAAAAATCTCCGCGGGGCTTCGCCTAAGCACTACGGAAACTATGACGGAGGATAAACAAGAGGGGACGGGATTGCCGGCACACGGCTTGGTGTTTCTTGATGTGTCTTTGGTGCTAGCCCCGCCCCTCTATTTATATGTTGAGCCCTGGGGTCGAAACTTGGAGCAAAAGCCTCCTCAAAGTCGGTTTTGCCCGAAAGGCAAGAGTCCCACTCGGACTCCAGGACCAAACGCCACAATCCTTGGCGTCTGGCCCAGGGCCGGACGCCAGGGTCTCCGGCGTTTGGCCCCCTGGCCTCCACGAAACTCCTTTTGCACTGACTTATAGCCCCGTGGGCCTGACCCCTTGGCCTAACCATATCATCCAATATATGAATCTTTACCTCCGGACCATTCCGGAGTTCCTCGTCATGTCCGTGATCTCATCCGGGACTCCGAACAACATTCGGTCACCAACATGCATAACTCATATAATACTATATCGTCAACGAACGTTAAGCGTGCGGACCCTACAGGTTCGAGAACTATGTAGACATGACCAAGACACCTCTCTGGTCAATAACCAATAGCGGAACCTGGATGCCCATATTGGCTCCTACATATTCTACGAAGATCTTTATCGGTCGAACCGCATAACAACATACGTTGTTCCCTTTGTCATCGGTATGTTACTTGCCCGAGATTCGATCATCGGTATCTCAATACCTAGTTCAATCTCGTTACCGGCAAGTCTCTTTACTCGTTTCATAATACATCATCCCGCAACTAACTTATTAGTTGTAATGCTTGCAAGGCTTATAGTGATGTGCATTACCGGGTGGGCCCAGAGATACCTCTCCGACAATCGGAGTGACAAATCCTAATCTCGAAATACGCCAACCCAACAAGTACCTTCGGAGACACCTGTAGAGCATCTTTATAATCACCCGATTCGTTGTGACGTTTGGTAGCACACAAAGTGTTCCTCCGGTAAACGGGAGTTGCATAATCTCATAGTCATAGGAACATGTATAAGTCATGAAGAAAGCAATAGCAACATACTAAACGATCAAGTGCTAATCTAACGAAATGGGTCAAGTCAATCACTTCATTCTTCTAATGATGTGATCCCACTGTTCGAATGATAACTCATATCCATGGTTAGGAAACTTAACCATCTTTGATTCAAGGAGCTAGTCAAGTAGAGGCATACTAGTGACATTATGTCTGTCTATGTATTCACACATGTATTATGTTTCCGGTTAATACAATTCTAGCATGAATAATAAACATTTATCATGAAATAAGGAAATAAATAATAACTTTATTATTGCCTCTAGGGCATATTTTCTTCATATTCCTCTTTGAACTATCGGTTTGGTTTGGCCAACTAGATTGCTTTTTCTTGCAATGGGAGAGGTGCTTAGCTTTATGTTCAATCTTGCGTGATTTCAAGTGACAAAGTAGGGGTAGCGAAACACGTATTGAATTGTTGCCATCGAGGATAAAAAGATGGGGTTTTCCTCATATTGCTTGAGTTAATTCCTCTACATAATGTCATCTTACTTAAGGCATTACTCCGTTCTTTATGAACTTAATACTCTAGATGCATGCTGGATAGCGGTCGATGTGTGGAGTAATAGTAGTAGATGCAGGCAGGAGTCGGTCTACTTGACACAGATGTGATGCCTATATGCATAATCATTGCCTTGGATATCGTCATAACTTTGCGCGTTTCTATCAATTGCTCGACAGTAATTTGTTCACCCACCGTATTATTTGCCTTCATGAGATAAGCCTCTAGTCAAACCTATGGCCCCTGGGTCTATTTTCCATCATACTTGTTTCCGATCTACTATTTACAATATTTTATTTTCAGATCTGTAAACCAAAAAACCCCAAAATATTTAGTTACCTTTTAGTTCTATCTATCTCTATCAGATCTCACCTTTGCAATTGACCATGAAGGGATTTACAACCCCTTTATCACGCTGGGTGCAAGTGTTTGATTGTTTGTGCAGGAGCATAGATTGGGGACTTTCATGTACCTCCTACTAGATTGATACCTTGGTTCTATAACTGAGGGAAATACTTATCTCTACTTTGCTGCATTACCCTTTCCTCTTCAAGGGAAAAAACAACGCAAGCTCAAGAAGTAGCAGGAATAATTTCTGGCGCCGTTGTCGGGGAGGTCTACATCAAGCCTATCGAGTACCCATCATAAACTCTCATCTCTTGCATTACATTATTTGCCATTTGCCTCTCGTTTTCCTCTCCCCCACTTGTAAAATGATTTTCAGAAAAATACAAAAAGATTTTCCTTTTTATTTTCCTTCTTTCCGTATGTCTTTTTGCTTGTTTGCTATCTTTGCTTGTGTTCCATGTGCCTTCTATTTTCTTGCTAAAAATCTTTTGATATGGATCCACTTAAAGTTTTCTACTTGGATCATCTTCAATCCATATGTGCTTGTGCTAAAACCCTAACTAGTTTAATTGAGGGAAAATCTTTAGATGAGCATGCTCATTTTGTGCGTCATTGTTTGTCTGAAAAAGGAAGACTCTTATGGAATCAAATAAATGGTGTTTGTTGGGTTGGCATAGATCGAGATTAGGATTTATCACTCCGAGTATCGGAGAGGTATCTCTAGGGCCTCTCGGTAATACACATCATAAGAAGCCTTGCAAGCAAAGTGACTAATGAGTTAGTTGCAGGTACGACACGAGTAAAGAGACTTGCCAGTAACGATATTGAACTAGGTATGAAGATACCGACGATCGAATCTCGGGGAAGTAACATACGGATGGACAAAGGGAATAACGTATGTTGTCATAATGGTTCGACCGATAAAGATCTTCATAGAATATGTGGGAGCCAATATGAGCATCTAAGTTCCGCTATTGGTTATTGACCGAAAAGGTGTCTCGGTCATGTCTACATAGTTCTCGAACCCGTAGGGTCCGCACGCTTAACGTTCATTGACAATATAGTATTTTATGAGTTATGTGATTTGGTGGAAGAATGTTGTTTGGAGTCCCGGATGTGATCACGGACATGACGAGGAGTCTCAAAATGGTCGATAGGTAAAGATTGATATATAGGACGATGGTATTCGGACACCTGAAGTGTTTCGGAGTGTATCGGGTATTTATCGGAGTACCGAGGGGTTACCAGAACCCCTGGGGGGGGGAGATATGGGCCATATGGGCCATGAGAGGGGAGCACACCAGCCCACAAGGGATGGCGCGCCCCTGATACGTCTCCAACGTGTCGACTTTTTCTGATGTTTTTCCTCTTGTTTTGGACTCTAATTTGCATTATTTGAATGAAACTAACCTCGGACTGATGCTGTTTTCAGCAGAACTACCATGGTGTTGTTTTTCTGTAGAAATAAAAGTTCTCAGAATGGAACGAAACTTTGCAAGGATTTTTTATATCAATAATAAGAATTTCTGGAGCCAAGACCTGAAGGAGAGGGGCACCTGGGTGGGCACAACCCACCAGGGCGCCCCCCCCCTCTCCTAGCGCGCCCAAGTGGGTTGTACCCACCTGGTGGCCCCGCAGACGACCCCCCTGACACTATAAAATCACATATTTCCAGAAAAAATCTGGGAGAAATAATTATCACGATCCACGAGACGGAGCCTCCGCCAAGCCCTGTTCTTCCTTGGAGGGCAGATCTGGAGTCCGTTTGGGGCTCCGGAGAGGGGGATCTTCGTTCTTCGTCATCACCAACCCATCTCCATCGCCAATTCCATGATGCTCCCCACCAAGAGTGAGTAATTCCTTCGTAGGCTCGCTGGTCGGTGAGGAGTTGGATGAGATTCATCATGTAATCGAGTTAGTTTTGTTAGGGCTTGATCCCTAGTATCCACTATGTTCTTAGATTAATGTTGCTATGACTTTGCTATGCTTAATGCTTGTCACTTTGGGCCCGGGTGCCATGAACTCAGATCTGAAACGTTTATGAATTCATCATTATATCCATGTTTTAGATCCGATCTTGCAAGTTATAGTCACCTACTATGGTTATGATCCGACAACCCCGGAGTGACAACAACCGGGCCCACTCTCGGTGATGACCGTAGTTTGAGGAGTTCATGTATTCACTATGTGTTAATGCTTTGTTCTGGTTCTCTATTAAAAGGAGGCCTTAATATAGTATCCCTTAGTTTCCAATATGGACCCCGCTGCCATGGGAGGGTAGGACAAAAGATGTCATGCAAGTTCTTTTAATAAAGCACATATGACTATTTACGGAATACATGCCTACATTATATCGATGAGCTAGAGCTAGTGCCGTATCGCCCTAGGTTATAACTGTCACATGATGAATATCATCCAACAAGTCACCGATCCAATGCCTACGAATTTATCATATATTGTTCTTGCTAAGTTACTACTATTGCTACTGCTATCGTTACTGCTACAATATCACTGCTACCACTGTTACTATTACCATTACTACTACTGCTATCATCAAAACTATCATACTACTGTGCTACTAATCTCTTTGCTGCAGATAATTAATCTCCAGGTGTGGTTGAATTGACAACTCAACTGCTAATACCTTCAAATATTCTTTGGCTCCCCTTGTGTCGAATCTATAAATTTGGGTTGAATACTCTACCCTCTAAAACTGTTGCGATCCCCTATACTTGTGGTTATCAAGACCTTTCTCTGGCGCTGTTGCCGGCGAGCATAGATATATTTGTTGAGTCACTTGGGATTATTATCAATTTATCACTATGAAGAATCTGAAGGATGCTAAGACTAAGATATTTCCCTCAAAGACGAGGGGAGGTAAGGAACTGCCATACAGTTCTGCTTTAGATTCACCTTCTGTTATGAGTAAACTTGCAACAGCACCACATGCTATTAATTCTGATATGTGACAAGTTATTGATGATGCTACTTCTACTATGAATGATGCTTATGATGATGCTAGTACCATGTTTGATAATGATGATGTGCCACTTGGTGAATTTCTTGATGAACAAATTGCTAGAGTAATACAACATGATGTTGTTGAATATGATGATGAGCTTGAAACTGAAACTCCTGAAACACTTGCTAGAGCTAGCCCTCCTAGATATGAATTGCCTAAGGTACCGGAAGGCTATCTTATGAGTGAAGAGGCAACTAGAGATATTCTTGCTTGTAAGGATAGAGATGATCTAGAGAAATTATTTCACAAGTATAAAACAAAATCTCTGAATGCTAGAATGAAATGTGATCCTAAGTTTGCTACTTCACATATTGTTATTGCTGATAAGGATTATGAATTCTCTGTCGACCCAGAGTTAATTACTTTGGTTGAATCTGATCCTTTCCATGGTTATGAAACTGAAACTGTTGTGGCACATCTTACTAAGTTGAATGATATAGCCACCCTTTTTTACTCATGATGAGAAAACTCGATACTACTTTATTCTCAGATTATTTCCTTTCTCATTAAAGGGTGATGCTAAAGCTTGGTACAACTCTCACTCCTGGTTGTGTGTGTAGTCCCCAGGATATGTTTTACTACTTCTCTGAAAATATTTTCCTTCTCATAAGAAACAAGCTGCCTTACAGGAAATATTTAACTTTGTTCAAACTAAAGAAGAGAGTCTCCCACAAGCTTGGGGGATGCTTTGCTAGTTACTTAATGCTTTGCCTGATCATCCTCTTAAGAAAAATGAAATACTTGATATCTTGTATAATGGACTAACTGATGCTTCTAGGGACTTCCTAGATAGTTGTGTTGGTTGTGTTTTCAGGGAACGAACTATTGCTCAAGCTGAAGAATTATTGAATAACATATTGAAAAATTATGATGATTGGACTATTCCTGAACCACCGCCTAAACCCACTCCAAAGAAGAGGGGTATTATTATATCTCAGTCCTGAAGATATGCAGGAGGCAAAGAAATCTATGATGGAAAAAGGTATTAAAGCTGAGGATGTTAAAAATTTAGCTCCTATTGAAGAAATACATGGGCTTGAAACACCATCACCACCTAAGGTGGTAGAGGTAAATTCTCTTATGAAGTTCAATGAAAATGATAATCCTCACAATATGCATCCTAGCCAATGCCTTTATGAGTTTGAAAACTACATTAGAAAACAAGACCACTTCAATGCAAATGTTATGAAACAATTGAAATATAATTCTGATATGATTGCTCGCTTGAGTGACTTGTTATTTAGAATCTCAAATGATGTTAGTGGTGTTGGAAAACATGCTTCTATGGTTGAAACCTAGTTAGAACAAGTTGCTAAATCACAAAGAGAATTAATTGATGAAATGAATCATAATATACATGACTTTGCTGTTTGAGTTGCAACTAGAGGAGGTAAAATGACTCAGGAACTAGTTTATCCTGAGGGACACCCAAACAGAATTGAACAAGATTCGCAAAGAAACAACACTAGTGCACCCAGTCCTTTTAAAAAGAAAAAGAAAAAGAAAAATGATAGGACATTGCATGCTTCTAGTGAACCTGAAATAGATAAACCTCCTGATAATGAAAATGAAACTTCTATCTCTGATGCTGAAACTCAATCTGGTAATGAACATCCACCTAGTGATAATGAAAAAGACAATGATGAGGTTCATGAATACACTCAACCAAATAATGATAAAGAACCAGATAATGATGTTGAGATAGAACCACATGTTGATCTTGATAACCCACAACCTAATAATAAAAGATATGATAAAAGAGACTTTGTTGCTAGAAAACATGGAAAGGAAAGAGAACCATGGGTTCAAAAGCCTACGCCCTTTCCACCTAAGTCAACTAAAAAGAATGATGGTGAAGAATTTGAACGCTTTGCTGAAATGCCGAGGCCAGTCCTTTTGCGTACTCGCTTGACTGATATCCTTAAAATGCCTCCTTATGCAAAGTATATGAAAGACATCATCACAAATAAGAGAAAAATACCGGAAGCTGAAATCTCCATTATGCTTGCTAACTATACCTTTAAAGATGGTGTACCTAAAAAACTTGGACATCCGGGAATACCAACTATACCTTGCTCTATCAAAAATAATTATGTGAAAACTGCTTTGTGTGATTTAGGAGCTGGTGTTAGTGTTATGCATTTCTCTTATACAAAGAACTTGACTTGAATAAACTCACACCTACTGAAATATCTTTGCAAATGGCTGACAAATCAACTGCCATACCTATCGGTATCTGTGAGGATGTGCCCGTTGTTGTTGCTAATGTTACTATTTTGACTGACTTTGTTATACTTGAGATGCCCGAGGATGACAACATGTCGATTATCCTTGGTAGACCCTTCTTGAATACTGCAGTGGCTGTTATTGATTGCAATAAAAGTAAGGTCACCTTTCATATTAATGGTAATGAGCATACAATGCACTTTCCGAAGAAACAATTCCAAGTGAATGGTATTAATGTTATTGAAAAATCTCCGACAATCACTATTGGAAGTTTTCAAATACCTCTACCTACTTTCAAAAAGAAATATGAAATACTTATTATTGAGGAAATGCATATCCCCGTTGAGGTAACTTAGTGATTTACGAAAGTTCTTCGGTTTCATGCTAATAAGACCTGATCAACCTTATTAATGAATTATTTTTGAACGGTATGAAGTTGATGAATTTAGTAAGCACTACCTTCTGTCCCTACTTTTTGTTTCATGTTTTTATTAGTTAAATAAAATAAAATGCCATGTTTTGTCTGTTTTCTGAATTTCCCGTGCAATAAAAAATGACCCAAAAATAGAAGTTCTCAGAATGCTCTGAAAACCTGACACGATTATGGTTGTTTTGACAACGTGTTGCTGTTTGAGATATTTTATTATTGCTCGCTAGATGATTATGTCATTGATATGAGTCAATATAATATTTAAATGTTATTGTTGACATAGTTAGTTATAATGTTGGCTGAAGACCTGGGTGTTGTTTAAGCTTCTTTATGAAAACAAGAGCAGAAGAGTTCGTAAAAGTTTTTCTTTCTCACTTTCAATTTATCAACTGAATTGCTTGAGGACAAGCAAAGGTTTAAGCTTGGGGGAGTTGATAAGTCTCCAACGTATCGACTTTTTCTCACGTTTTCCCTCTTGTTTTGGACTCTAATTTGCATGATTTGAATGAAACTAACCCCGGACTGACGCTGTTTTCAGCAGAACTACCATGGTGTTGTTTTTGTGAAGAAATAAAAGTTCTCGGAATGGAACGAAACTTTGCGAGGATTTTTTATATCAATAATAAGAATTTCTGGAGCCAAGACCTACAGGAGAGGGGCACCCGGGTGGGCACAACCCACCAGGGCGCGCCCGCCTCTCTTGGCACGCCCAGGTGGGTTGTACCCACCTGGTGGCCCCGCAGATGACCCTCCTGATACTATAAAATCACATATTTCCAGAAAAAAATTAGGGAGAAAGAATTATCACGATCCACAAGACGGAGCCGCCGCCAAGCCCTGTTCTTCCTCGGAGGGTAGATCTGGAGTCCGTCTGGGGCTCCGAAGAAGGGGGGGGTCTTCGATATTCGTCATCATCAACCCATCTCCATTGCCAATTCCATGATGCTCCCCACCGAGAGTGAGTAATTCCTTTGTAGGCTCGCTAGTCGGTGAGGAGTTGGATGAGATTCTTCATGTAATCGAGTTAGTTTTGTTAGGGCCTGATCCCTAGTATCCACTATGTTCTTAGATTGATGTTGCTATGACTTTGCTATGCTTAATGCTTCTCACTTTGGGCCCGGGTGCCATGAACTCAGATCTGAACCGTTTATGAATTCATCATTATATCCATGTTTTAGATCCGATCTTGCAAGTTATAGTCATCTACTACGGTTATGATCCGACAACCCCGGAGTGACAACAACCGGGCCCACTCTCGGTGATGGTCGTAGTTTGAGGAGTTCATGTATTCACTATGTGTTAATGCTTTGTTCCGGTTCTCTATTAAAAGGAGGCCTTAATATCCCTTAGTTTCCAATATGGACCCCGCTGCCACGGGAGGGTAGGACAAAAGATGGCATGCAACTTCTTTTAATAAAGCACGTATGACTATTTACGGAATACATGCCTACATTATATCGATGAACTGGAGTTAGTGTCGTATCGCCCTAGGTTATAACTGTCACATGATGAATATCATCCAACAAGTCACCGAAACAATGCCTACGAATTTATCATATATTGTTCTTGCTAAGTTACTAATGTTTCTACTGCTATCGTTACCGCTACAATATCACTGCTACCACTATTACTGTTACCGTTACTACTACTGCTATCATCAAAACTATCATACTACTGTGCTACTAATCCCTTTGCTGCAGATAATTAATCTCCAGGTGTGGTTGAATTGACAACTCAGTTGCTAATACCTTCAAATATTCTTTGGCTCCCCTTGTGTCAAATCTATAAATTTGGGTTGAGTACTCTACCCTCGAAAACTGTTGCGATCCCCTAAACATGTGGGTTATCAGCCCCCCTATGGCAGGAGGCCAAATTGGGAGAAGGAAAATGGGGGTTTGGTCCCCTTTCCTTTCTCTCTTCCCCTTCCCTTTTCATCTCCGGTGAAAAAAGGCAGGGGGCGCCAGATCCTACTTGGGGCGCCCCTTGGCTGCTCCTGTTGGAATTATGCCCTAGAGGCAATAATAAAATGGTTATTATTATATTTCCTTGTTCATGATAATTGTCTATTGTTCATGCTATAATTGTATTAACTGGAAACCGTAAGACATGTGTGAATACATAGACCACGACATGTCCCTAGTGAGCCTCTAGTTGACTAGCTCGTTGATCAATAGATGGTTATGGTTTCCTGACCATGGATATAGGATGTCATTGATAACGGGATCACATCATTAGGAGAATGATCTGATGGACAAGACCCAATCCTAAGCATAGCACAAGATCGTGTAGTTCATTTGCTAAAGCTTTTCTAATGTCAAGTATCATTTCCTTAGACCATGAGATTGCGCAACTCCCGGATACCGTAGGAATGCTTTGAGTGTGCCAAACGTCACAACGTAACTGGGTGGCTATAAAGGTGCACTACGGGTATCTCCGAAAGTGTCTGTTGGGTTGGCACGAATCGAGACTGGGATTTGTCACTCCGTGTAACGGAGAGGTATCTCTGGGCCCACTCGGTAGGACATCATCATAATGTGCAATGTGACCAAGGAGTTGATCACGGGATGATGTGTTACGGAACGAGTAAAGAGACTTGCCGGTAATGAGATTGAACAAGGTATCGGGATACCGACGATCGAATCTTGGGCAAGTACTATACCGGTAGACAAAGGGAATTGTTTACGTGATTGATTGAATCCTTGACATCTTGGTTCATCCGATGAGATCATCTTGGAACATGTGGGAGCCAACATGGGTATCCAGATCCCGCTGTTGGTTATTGGCCGGAGAGTTGTCTCGGTCATGTCTGCATGGTTCCCGAACCCGTAGGGTCTACACACTTAAGGTTCGATGACACTAGGGTTATAGGGAATAGATATACGTGGTCACCGAATGTTGTTCGGAGTCCCGACTGAGATCCTGGATGTCACGAGGAGTTCCGAAATGGTCCGGAGGTAAAGATTTATATATGGGAAGTCCTGTTTTGGTCACCGAAAAAGTTTCGGGTGCTATCGGTAATGTACCGGGACCACCGGAAGGGTCCCGGGGGTCCACCAGGTGGGGCCACCGGCCCCAGAGGGATGCGTGGGCCAAGTGTGGGAGGGGACCAGCCCCAGGTGGGTTGGTATGCCCCCACACCAGGGCCCAAGGCGAAGAGAGAAGGAAAAAAGGGGGAACCCTAGGCTCAGATGGGCCTAAGGCCCACCTAGCGGTGCGCCCCCCTCTCTCCCCCTTGGCCACCCCCCTAGATGGGATGTAGGGCTGTACGCCACCCCTAGGGGTGGAAACCTAGGTGGGGGCACAGCCCCTCCCTTCCCCCTATATATAGTGGGGGTTCAGCGCTTAGATCGGAATCAACCGCGATCTGAATCGCTACGAGTACGACTCCTTCATCCACGTTCTTGTAACGCTTCCGCATCGCGATCTTCAAGGGTATGAAGATGCACTCCCCTCTCTCTCGTTGCTAGTATCTCCATAGATTGATCTTGGTGATGCGTAGAAAATTTTGAATTTCTGCTACGTTCCCCAACAGTGGCATCATGAGCTAGGTCTATTGCGTAGATTCTTTGCACGAGTAGAACACAAGTAGTTGTGGGCGATGGTTTGTACAATTTTCTTACCGTTACTAGTCCTATCTTGATTCAGTGGCATTGTGGGATGAAGCGGCCTAGACCGACCTTACACGTACGCTTACGTGAGACAGGTTCTACCGACTGACATGCACTTGTTGCATAAGGTGGCTAGCGGGTGCCAGTCTCTCCCACTTTAGTCGGATCGGATTCAATGAAAAGGGTCCTTATGAAGGGTAAATAGAAATTGGCATATCACCATTGTGTATTTGCGTAGGTAAGAAATGTTCTTGCTAGAAACCCATAGCAGCCACGTAAAACATGCAACAACAATTAGAGGACGTCTAACTTGTTTTTGCAGGGTATGCTATGTGATGTGATATGGCCAAAAGAATGTGATGAATGATATATGTGATGTATGAGATTGATCATGTTCTTGTAATAGGAATCACGACTTGCATGTCAATGAGTATGACAACCGGCAGGAGCCATAGGAGTTGTCTTATTTATTGTATGACCTGCGTGTCAATGATAACGCCATGTAATTACTTAACTTTATTGCTAACCGTTAGCCATAGTAGTAGAAGTAATAGTTGGCGAGACAACTTCATGAAGACGCGATGATGGAGATCATGATGATGGAGATCATGGTGTCATGCCGGTGACGATGATGATCATGGAGCCCCGAAGATGGAGATCAAAAGGAGCAAAATGATATTGGCCATATCATGTCACTATTTGATTGCATGTGATGTTTATCATGTTTATGCATCTTATTTGCTTAGAACGACGGTAGTAAATAAGATGATCCCTCATAATAATTTCAAGAAAGTGTTCCCCCTAACTATGCACCGTTGCGAAAGTTCGTTGTTTCGAAGCACCACGTGATGATCAGGTGTGATAGATTCTAACGTTCACATACAACGGGTGTAAGCCAGATTTACACACGCGAAACACTTAGGTTGACTTGACGAGTCTAGCATGTACAGACATGGCCTCGGAACACAAGAGACCGAAAGGTTGAACATGAGTCGTATAGTGGATACGATCAACATGAAGATGTTCACCGACGATGACTAGTCCGTCTCACGTGATGATCGGACACGGCCTAGTTGACTCGGATCATGTATCACTTAGATGACTAGAGGGATGTCTATCTGAGTGGGAGTTCATAAGATGAACTTAATTATCTTGAACATAGTCAAAAAGGTTTTTGCAAATTCTGTCGTAGCTCGCGCTTTAGTTCTACTGTTTTAGATATATTCCTAGAGAAAATACAGTTGAAAGTTGATAGTAGCAATTATGCGGACTAGATCCGTAAACTGAGGATTGTCCTCGTTGCTTCGTAGAAGGCTTATAATGCACCGCTCGGTGTGCTGAACCTCGAACGTTGTCTGTGGATGTTGAGAACATCTGACATACACGTTTTGATAACTACGTGATAGTTCAGTAATGTTAAACGGTTTAGAGTTGAGGCACCGAAGATGATTTCAAACGTCATGGAACATATGAGATGTTTCGAGGGCTGAAATTGGGATTTCAGGCTCGTGCCCACGTCAAGAGGTATAAGACCTCCGACGAGTTTCTTAGCCTGCAAACTAAGGGAGAAAAGCTCAATCGTTGAGCATGTGCTCAGATTGTCTGAGTACCACAATCACTTGAATAGAGTGGGAGTTAATCTTCCAGATGAGATAGTGATGTTTCTCCAAAGTCATTGCCACCAAGCTGCTAGAGCTTCATGATGAACTATAACATCAGGGATAGATATGATGATCCTTGAAATATTCGCGATGTTTGACACCGCGAAAGTAGAAATCAAGAAGGAGCATCAATTGTTGATGGTTAGTGAAGCCACTAGTTTCAAGAAGGGCAAGGGCAAGAAGGGATACTTCATGAAACGGCAAATCAGTTGCTGCTCTAGTGAAGAAACCCAAAGTTTGAACCCACCCAAGACTAAGTGCTTCTGTAATGAGGGGAACAGTCATTGAAGCAGAACTACCCTAGATACTTGGTAGATGAGAAGGCTGGAAGGTCGATAGAAGTATATTGGATATACATTATATTAATGTGTACTTTACTAGTACTCCTAGTAGCACCAGGGTATTAGATACCAGTTCGGTTGCTAAGTGTTAGTAACTCGAAATAAAAGCTACAGAACAAATGGAGACTAGCTAAAGGTGAGATGACGATGTGTGTTGGAAGTGTTTCCAAGGTTGATGTGATAAGCATCGTATGCTCCCTCTACCATCGAGATTGGTGTTAAACCTAAATAATTGTTATTTGGTGTTTGCATTGAGCATAGACATGATTGGATCATGTTTATCACAATATGGTTATTCATTTAAGGAGAATAATGGTTACTCTGTTTATTTGAATAACACCTTCAATGGTCTTGCACCTAAAATAAATGGTTTATTGAATCTCGATCGTAGTGATACACATGTTCATGCCAAAAGATATAAGATAGTAATGATAGTACCATATACTTGTGGCACTGCCACTTGAGTCATATTGGTATAAAACGCATGAAGAAGCTCCATGTTGATGGATCTTTGGACTCACTCATTTTTGAAAAGATTGAGACATGCGAACCATGTCTATTGGTGTATACGCATGAAGAAACCCCATGCAGATGGATCGTTTGGACTCACTTGATTTTAAATCACTTGAGACATGCAAATCATACCACATGGGCAAGATGACTGAAAAGCCTCGGTTTCAATAAGATGGAACAAGAAAGCAACTTGTTGGAAGTAATACATTTTGATGTGTGCAGTCTAATGAGTGTTGAGGCACGCAGTGGATATCGTTATGTTCTTACTTCACAGATGATTTGAGTAGATTCTGAGTATGTTTACTTGATGAAACACAAATCTGAATTATTGAAAGGTTCAAGTAATTTCAGAGTGAAGTTGAAGATCGTCGTGACAAGAGGATAAAATGTCTATGATATGATCATAGAGATGAATATCCGAGTTACGAGTTTGGCACACAATTAAGACATTGTGGAAATTGTTTCACAACTAATACCGCCTGGAACGCCATAGTGTGATGGTGTGTCCGAACATCATAACTGCACCCTATTGGATATGATGCATACCATGATGTCGCTTATCAAATTACTACTATCGTCTATGGGTTAGGCATTAGAGACAACCACATTCACTTTAAATAGGTCACCACGCAATTCCGTTAAGACGACACCGTATGAACTATGGTTTAGAGAAACCTAAGTTGTCGTTTATTAAAAGTTTGGGGCTGCGATGCTTATGTGAAAAGTTTTAGCCTGATAAGCTCGAACCCAAAGCGGATAAATGCATCTTCATAGAACACCCAAAACAGTTGGGTATACCTCCTGTCTCAGTTCCGGAAGCAACAGAGATTGTTTCTAGAATCGGGTCCTTTCTCGAGGAAAAGTTTCTCTTGAAAGAATTGAGTGGGAGGATGGTGGAGACTTGATGAGGTTATTGAACCATCACTTCAACTAGTGTGTAGCAGGGCACTGGAAGTTGTTCCTATGGCGCCCACACCAATTGAAGTGGAAGCTAATGATAGTGATCATGAAACTTCAGATCAAGTCACTACCAAACCTCGTAGGTCGACAAGGATGCGTACTACTTCAGAGTGGTACTTAATCCTGTCTTGGAGGTCATGTTGCTAGTCAACAATGAACCTACGAGCTATGGAGAAGCGATGGTGGGCCCGGATTCCGACGAATGGCCCGAGGCCATAAAATCCGAGAGAGGATCCATGTATGAAAACAAAGTATAGACTTTGGAAGAACTACTCGATGGTCGTAAGGCTGTTGAGTACAGATGGATTTTAAAAGGAAGACAGACAATGATGGTAAGTGTCACCATTAAGAAAGCTCTACTTGTCGCTAAGATGTTTTCCGACAAGTTCAAGGAGTTGACTACGATGAGACTTTCTCACTCGTAGCGATGCTAAGAATCTGTTGGAATTATATTAGCAGTTACTGCATTATTTATGAAATCTTGCAGATAGGATGTCAAAAACATTGTTTCCTCGACGATTTTCTTGAGGAAAGTTTGTATGTGATACAACCAGAAGGTTTTGTCAATCCTAAAAGATGCTAACAAGTATGCAAAGCTCTAGCAATCCTTCTAAGGATTGGAGTAAGCATCTCGGAGTTGGAATATACGCTTTGGTGAGATGATCAAAGATTTTGGGTTTATACAAAGTTTATGAGAAACTTGTATTTCCAAAGAAGTGAGTGGGAGCACTATATCATTTCTGATGAGTATACATTGTTGACATATTGTTGATCGGAAATGATGTAGAATTTCTGGAAAGCATATAGGGTTATTTGAAAAGTGTTTTCAATGGAAAACCTGGATTAAACTGCTTGAACATTGAGCATCAAGATCTATAAGGATAGATCAAAATCGCTTGATAGTACTTTCAAATGAGTATGCACCGTGACAAGTTTTTGAAGGAGTTCAAAATAGATCGGCAAATAAGGAGTTCTTGGCTGTGTTATAAGGTGTGAGTATTGAGTAAGACTCAAGACCTGACCACGGCAGGAGAGAGAGAATGGACGAAGGTCATCCCCTATGCTTCAGACATAGGCTCTATAGTATGCTATGCTGTGTACCGCACCTGAAGTGTGCCTTGCCATGAGTCGGTATAGGGTACAAGAGTGATCCAAGAATGGATCACATGACAATGATCAAACTTATCCTTAGTAACTAGTGGACTAAGGAATTTTCTCGATTATGGAGGTGGTAAAAGAGTTTGTCGTAAAGGGTTACGCTGATGCAAACTTTGACACTAATCTGGGTGACTCTGAGAAGTAGACTGGATTCGTATAGTAGAGCAGTTATTTGGAATAGTTCCAAATAGCGCGTGGTAGCTGCATCTAGGAGATGACATAGATATTTGTAAAGCACACATGGATCTGAAAGGTTCAGACCCGTTGACTAATAAACCTCTCTCACAAGCGAGATATGATCAAACACCATGGGTGTTGGATTCAATGCAATCACATAATGATGTGAACTAGATTATTGACTCTAGTGCAAGTGGGAGACTGTTGGAAATATGCCCTAGAGGCAATAATAAAATGGTTATTGTTATATTTCCTTGTTCATGATAATTGTCTATTGTTCATGCTATAATTGTATTAACTGGAAACCGTAATACATGTGTGAATACATAGACCACGACATGTCCCTAGTGAGACTCTAGTTGACTAGCTCGTTGATCAATAGATGGTTATGGTTTCCTGACTATGGACATAGGATGTCATTGATAACGGGATCACATCATTAGGAGAATGATGTGATGGACAAGACCCAATCCTAAGCATAGCACAAGATCGTGTAGTTCGTTTGCTAAAGCTTTTCTAATGTCAAGTATCATTTCCTTAGACCATGAGATTGTGCAACTCCGGATACCGTAGGAATGCTTTGGTGTGCCAAACGTCACAACGTAACTGGGTGGCTATAAAGGTGCACTACGGGTATCTCCGAAAGTGTCTATTGGGTTGGCACGAATCGAGACTGGGATTTGTCACTCCGTGTAACGGAGAGGTATCTCTGGGCCCACTAGGTAGGACATCATCATAATGTGCACAATGTGACCAAGGAGTTGATCACGGGATGATGTGTTACAGAATGAGTAAAGAGACTTGCCGGTAACGAGATTGAACAAGGTATCGCGATACCGACGATCGAATCTCGGGCAAGTACTATACCGGTAGACAAAGGGAATTGTATACGAGATTGATTGAATCCTTGACATCGTGGTTCATCCGATGAGATCATCGTGGAACATGTGGGAGCCAACATGGGTATCCAGATCCCGCTGTTGGTTATTGGCCGGAGAGTTGTCTCGGTCATGTCTGCATGGTTCCCAAACCCGTAGGGTCGACACACTTAAGGTTCGATGACGCTAGGGTTATAGGGAATAGATATACGTGGTTACCGAATGTTGTTCGGAGTCCCGGATGATATCCCGGACGTCAGGAGGAGTTCCGGAATGGTCCAGAGGTAAAGATTTATATATGGGAAGTCCTGTTTTGGTCACCGAAAAAGTTTCGGGTGCTATCGGTAACGTACCGGGACCACCGGGAGGGTCCCGGGGGTCCACCAGGTGGGGCCATCGGCCCCAGAGGGCTGCATGGGCCAAGTGTGGAGGGGACCAGCCTCAGGTGGGCTGGTGCGCCCCCCACCAGGGCCCAAGGCGAAGAGAGAAGGAAAAAAGGGGGAACCCTAGGCTCAGATGGGCCTAAGGCCCACCTAGTGGTGCGCCCCCCTCTCTCCCCCTTGTCCGCCCCCTAGATGGGATCTAGGGCTGGCCACCACCCCTAGGGGTGGAAACCTAGGTGGGGGCGCAGCCCCTCCCTTCCCCCTATATATAGTGGGTGTTTGGGGCTGCCATACACATGAGAACATCTCCCTCTTGGCGCAGCCCTACCCCTCTCCCTCCTCGTCTCTTGCGGTGCTTGGCGAAGCCCTGCTGGAGTGCCACGCTCCTCCACCACCACCACAATGTCGTGCTGCTGCTGGACGGAGTCTTCCCCAACCTCTCCCTCTCCCCTTGCTGGATCAAGGCACGGGAGACGTCATCGGGCTGCACGTGTGTTGAACGCGGAGGTGCCTTTGTTCGGCGCTTAGATCGGAATCAACCGCGATCTGAATCGCTACGAGTACGACCCCTTCATCCGCGTTCTTGTAACGCTTCCGCATCGCGATCTTCAAGGGTATGAAGATGCACTCCCCTCTCTCTCGTTGCTAGTATCTCCATAGATTGATCTTGGTGATGCGTAGAAAATTTTGAATTTCTTCTACGTTCCCCAACAGCTCCCTCCTCCCCCACCTATATATATGTGGGAGGGGGCGTCTAGCACACCCCAGACATTATCTTAGTTGTGTGCGGCGCCCCCCTCCATAGTTTACGCCTCCAATCATAATTTCGTAGTGCTTAGGCGAAGCCCTGCGGAGATCACTTCACCGTCACCGTCACCACGCCCTCATGCTGACGGAACTCATCTACTACCTCGACATCTTGCTAGATCAAGAAGGCGAGGGACGTCACCGAGCTGAACGTGTGCAGAACTCGGAGGTGTCGTACGTTCGGTACTCTATCGGTGGATCGCGAAGAAAGTTCGACTACATCAACCGTGTTGTGAAACGTTTCCGCTTACGGTCTACGAGAGTACGTAGACACACTCCCCCCTCGTTGCTATTCATCCCCAAGATAGATCTTGCGTGAGTGTAGGATTTTTTTTGAAATTGCATGCTATGTTCCCCAACAGGCGGCTCGTCCGGCCCTGACACGGTGATGCCTGCTGGTGCCGCCAAACCTTCCTGAAGGGCGTCAGACACACCCTCCCCCACTACCCCCGCGTACCAGGGGAAACCCTAGGAGTTGTCCATGAAGGAAATATGCCCTAGAGGCAATAATAAAGTTATTATTTATTTCCTCATATCATGATAAATGTTTATTACTCATGCTAGAATTGTATTAACCGGAAACATAATACATGTGTGAATACATAGACAAACATAGTGTCACTAGTATGCCTCTACTTAACTAGCTTGTTAATCAAATATGGTTAAGTTTCCTAACCATAGACATAAGTTGTCATTTGATTAACGGGATCACATCATTAGGAGAATGATGTGATTGACTTGACCCATTCTGTTAGCTTAGCACTTAATCGTTTAGTATGTTGTTATTGCTTTCTTCATGACTTATACATGTTCCTATGACTATGAGATTATGCAACTCCCGTTTACCGGAGGAACACTTTGTGTGCTACCAAACATCACAACATAACTGGGTGATTATAAAGGTGCTCTACAGGTGTCTCCGAAGGTACTTGTTGAGTTGGCGTATTTCGAGATTAGGATTTGTCACTCCGATTGTCGGAGAGGTATCTCTAGGCCCTCTCGGTAATGCACATCACTATAAGCTTTGCAAGCAATGTGACTAATGAGTTAGTTGCGGGATAATGCATTACATAACGAGTAAAGAGACTTGCCAGTAACGGGATTGAACTAGGTATTGAGATACCGACGATCGAATCTCGGGCAAGTAACATACCGATGACAAAGGGAACAACGTATGTAGTTATGCGGTTTGACCGATAAAGATCTTTGTAGAATATGTGGGAACTAATATGAGCATCCAGGTTCCGCTATTGGTTATTGACCGGAGACGTGTCTCGGTCATGTCTACATAGTTCTCGAACCCGTAGGGTCCGCACGCTTAAAGTTCGGTGACGACCGGTATTATGAGTTTTTGTGTTTTGATGTACCGAAGGTAGTTTAGAGTCTCGGATATGATCGCAAACATGGCGAGGAGTCTTGAAATGGTCGAGACGTAAATATCGATATATTGGACGACTATGTTCGGACACCGGAAGTGTTTCGGGAGTTTTCAAACAGTTACCAGAGTACCGGGGGGTTATCAGAACCCCCGGGGGAGTATATTGGGCCTAATGGGCCTTAGTGGGAGAAGAGGAGGGGCGGCCAGGGCAGCCGCGCGCCCCCTCCCCCTCTAGTCCAAATTGGACAAGGAGGGGGGGCGCCCCCCTTTTTCCTTCTCCTCCTCTCTCCCTTCCTTCCCTTCTCCTACTCCTACAAGGGAAAGAGGAGTCCTACTCCCGGTGGGAGTAGGACTCCCTCCTTGGCGCGCCCTCCTCCTGGTCGGCCGCCTGCCCCCTTGCTCCTTTATATACGGGGGCAGGGGGCACCTCTACACACACAAGTTGATCTGTTGATCTCTCCCAACCGTGTGCGGTGCCCCCCTCCACCATATTCCACCTCGGTCATATCATAGCGGTGCTTAGGCGAAGCCATGCGTCGGTACAAGCATCATCACCGTCATCACGCCGACGTGCTGATGAAACTCTCCCGTGAAGCTCTGCTGGATCGGAGTTCGCGGGACGTCATCGAGCTGAACGTGTGCTGAACTCGGAGGTGCCGTACGTTCGATACTTGGATCGGTCGGATCGTGAAGACGTACGACTACATCAACCGCGTTGTGCTAACGCTTCCGCTTTCGGTCTACGAGGGTACGTGGACTCACTCTCACCGCTCGTTGCTATGCATCACCATGATCTTGCGTGTGCGTAGGATTTTTTTTGAAATTACTACGTTCCCCATCAGTCCGGGCAACAGCAGCGTCGTCGTCGCCTCCTTCTTAAAGGTGTTGCTTGGTACGCGGCGCTTCAGAGTGTCGGGTGCATGGTGGTACTTCTCCGAAGGGTGCAGCGGTTGCGGGCCATCTTCATTTCGTTGATCTGCTGTTGTTGGCATTTGTTTCTCTTTCTCTTTCTCTCTTCTTTCTTTGGGCTTGTTTGTGTTGCGGCCCCAGCGAGCTGGCTATACCGAATGGTGCTTTATCTATAAAGCAGGGGAAAACCCTTTATCGTCAAAAGAATCTGCACTTAAAATGACTCATTAAGAGCCAATGCATTGCAAACTAACATAACTCATATGGTTAGGCCCCTTGTAGTGGAACCTGTCCACTGGGGTTCAAGCCTTGGATTTGACACGGATGATTGGATTTTTCTGAATTTATTTCAGGGTTTTCAACGATATTCGTTCAGTTGTATGGTGTGCCCATCAACTATGAAGCGCCTGCGACGATTTCGTCAATCTCAAGATTTATCGACTTAGTCTGCGGTAGTTGCTTTGGAAGTGTCTTGACAACGGACATGGAGTTTCGGCTAATGAGCTCAAATACTCCCTCATGAATAGTAAATTAAAAATATAATATTTATTTTTTAAATATCTATTTTTTTGCAACAAACATTGACAATTTGTCTATACGCGTAAGCATTTTCATGAAGAAAAAAACATTCCTAAGTGGTCTGCATTGAAAAAAGAAAATTGATGACCCAAAAAGATTATTTCGAAAGCATTGATTTTTTTTAGAACATTAGGAATGATTTTTCTTCACCAAAAATCCACATATATATAGACAATTAGTCAATGTTTGTTGCCAAAATAAAATTTAATTATTTAAAATAACTAATGTTTTCTTAATTTTACTATTCACTTCAAGACATTTGAGCTCGTGAGAAAAAACGCTTTTCCTAAACATTTTGTTTGCAGGAAGCTTAACAAAATATTTTAAGACTCCCACATGAAGCGGGAGAGAATTTGTAGCAGTAGGGGGCACGTAACCTCCTTTTGCTTTTGGTTTTTGATTTTCAACATTTTCTATTTTTTGAACTAAAAATTCAAACTAAGTTTCATTTTCATATTTGTGTTTCTGGTGCCGATGCATTTCAAAGTAGATCCATTTTAAATACATTTTAATGAATTCTCAATATTTTATTAAGTTTTAACTTCTGGAACTTGGTGCGAGCAACCGACAAAACGTTAGTTTCAGACCCTACAATCGATAAAATAGTAAGCTTCTTTTTTACTTTGAAACTTGGTATGAGTGACTGACAAAATTATTAGTTTTAGAAGTTGCAACCGACAAAGTCATAGTTTCATAAATTAATACTTAAAGAGGGAAATCCATATTACAACCTCGAACTACCATCAAAGTCTAAAACACAACCCTAAACATGAAACTGTTTAATTTACAACCCTCAACTTTCAAAACCAGACAAAAACAACCCTGGGTTGGTTTTTGACTAGTTTTGATCGGTTTTCACCGGTCTACAGCCTAGTCAGCGTCAAGTCATATGCCACGACACCATCTCCTGAGTTTGAATTTTTCTTCTATTTCTTATCCATTGGGCAAAACTTCTTGAGACCTTCACGGATTGAATCTAAGGCCTGTGTGGATATTTGAGAATCGTTTCAATTTTTTCAGGAAACTTTATTTTTTTTTTTGCTAAAATTTGACCCAAAATAGCTTTGATTTTGAATTTTCGCTCTAATTGTTTTCTTCTACTTGGGAAAACTTGTAGAGACTTTGCCAAATTGAGATGGTGACATGGCGTATGATTTGGCGTTGATTAGGCTGTTGACTGGTCAAAACCAGTCAAAAACCACCCCAAGGTTGTTTTTTGTCTGGTTTTGAAAGTTGAGGGTTGTAAATTATATGGTTTCCTACTAGGGTTGTGTTTTAGACTTCGGTGGTAGTTCGAGGTTGTAATGTGGACTACTCTCAAACTTAAAACTTGTTATACCCACGTGCAGGATCCCAAGACATTGAGGATCGCGAGGCAATCGGGTAGCTGGCACGGCTGGACAGGTATGTGCCCCTGCGAATTTATATACATAAAGCTACTTCATAAAATTGCAAAAATAACAAATCTTATAATTTAGGTACCACAAAACGAGCGAGCAGCTAAAGCACCATGTACATCTTATACTTGCACCACAAAGAGCACGCTGAGAGCCACGATCAGGCCAACCGCCAAGCTGACTAGATTTAGAGTAGAATCCGAGGTACTAGTACTCGTCTCGTCATCGGAAGCACCGGCGTCCGACGGCGTGGAGACGTTCTTTGGGTGGCTGAAGTCGAAGGCCGGCGCCCTGTCCGCGCTGTCAGGCCCGGCTGCTGGCCCTGGTGCGTCGGCCACCGGCGGCCTGAGGTCCGGCGGGAGGCCTTGGCCGTGCGCAACCGCTATGGCGAAGCGCTGGCCGTTCTCGCACTGCTCGCCGTCGTAGTTCCCGGAGAAGAAATACGTGTTGCCCTCCTTGAGCAGTGGCACGGCGGCGGTGACGGCATCCTTGCTGAACTCCGGCGCGGCGGCAGACCAATCGACGGTGTCGTCGAGGCCGGAGTCGTCGTAGTCGCAGCTCTTGTACAGGGTCTCGTTTCGTGTCTGCACCACCGAGTGATTTTTGTCCGTGTTGAATACTGCATCACGGAGACGCCAAACGGTTAGTCTGTTTATTTTTACGCGAAACGGAGGCGCGAACGGGAACTTGATAATGGCCCCGCATCGTCGTTTGCAAAACTGTTGGTGATTGACAAAGCGACCGGGGACATGGAGCATGTTGCACTTCTCACCCGCGAGCAAGCCATGTGCACGTACAGGGGAGGGAAACCAATGGAGAAACGTAGCTGCTGCTTTCGATACCACGCTAATTAAGCATCGAGAAGAGCAGAGAGGTCTCACAAGCTGACTGAACTTGGACGGATGCAACGTAATCAAAGAGCGATGGACGGAGGCAGCTAGAGAATGCAACTGTATGTATACTCACTGAGGAAATCTCCGAGGGTGAAGTTGTAGCCTTCGGCCCACGCCTGGTAGTCGACCGCGAGGCCGTCGTACCAGCCCTTGTCGTCGCCGACGGTGTAATTCTTGTAGGCGTCCACGGCGGCGCGCGGGTTAGCGGCGCCCAGGACGGCCACCGCCAAGGCGACCACGAGGACGCGCCGTCTGCAAAGCTGCAGCATCGCGCGCGATCAGAGTGGCCGCAAGAGAACTGATGAGAAGAAGCTACGGCCGTCGTTGCCCGCCCAGCTGTTGCGGCCGGAGAGATGCTCTTGTGACGGCCGACACTGCGCCGTGTGCTGGCTAGCTGCGCATATATCTTTCGGGAGTTGGGAGCTGGGAACTTTATAGCTAGACTAGAGCACGCACTGATGGATTGGTGGGGAGGGGAAGCATATATTTTCTTGGTGTGCTGGCGCGGTACCGTCAGTGTCGGCAGCGAGGCGGTTGCTTTTCCGTCCATCTCGTGGGCATGTGAGACTGATGAATGGTGATGAAGACCGATCTCCGTTTCTGTTGCGGCGTCCTGTCACCGCACCCGATGCGCACCAGCCGGCCAGCTCCCTGCTGTTCTTCAATTCATCACGCGTATAACTATAGTGTTCGTCTATGACGCGTGTAACCAAGAAGAAGAATAAAATTAGGGCCAAATGAATAAAGGTCGGCATCAGCGCAGGCTTGACCAGCAGTTGTACTTGTCGGATTATACAGTACTCCATCTCTTAGTGCATGTCCTAATTATGTACAATATCTTTAGGAGTATAACTAACATAACATGTAGTACTACCAAATGATTACCAGGTCTTGTGAGTGATCAAGTGCTTTCTGTTGATAGGCCAGTCGGTATGACTCCAGGTGGCGTATCTGACTTCACCACTATTATGTTCTGATGAAGATTAAAAAAAAGGAAGAAGAGATGGCTGGACTATGACAGCTAACCATCTGCCGGTTATCCGTGATTGTTCAACCAAGGGCTGGTTGATGCCGATACTCCATCTGCCATATCGGCTGTTCGACTAGCAAACATCAATGACAACATTTATCCTATCGAAATCGATAGACTTGAACTTTTTATTAAACAAGGAAATAATTTTTAATTTCATTAACTAAGAGGAAGAGGGATTAGGAACAAAATGGACAAAAACCGTGAGAACGTGCTAATTAAGCGCGGCGCGCACACACACACACAAAATCCACATACACTATTGCGGAGAAAACATCGACGAGGATGCACATTGATGTCAGCGTCATCACTTCTCCCGAAGCAAGTTAGTCCGATTTCACCGCAGTGACCACCGGCAAGCCCACACATCAAAGACCACGAGAAGCAACATGAAGATCTGTGCCAAGCGATCAGCCACACACGTTAGCGGCAGCTTCGGATCAAAAATGATCAACAACGGAGAACAATGCAAGGTTGGTGCCGCGAAAGATCATCAACTGGCCTCTGTTGTGCAGCTCCGACTTCACCGCAACAAGTAGACCAACAGATAGACCACATGCAGTGCACGCTGAGGATCTGCTAGATCGGTTGGTGCTTCCGGCTAGCCGGCGAGCTGCTTGGTGAGGCCACCGGATTTCTTGGTGTGCCTCACGCGAGGTCAAGTCACATCAACAACCTTGATAAGGCGGCAGTTTTAGCCAGGAAGGTGGCTTTGGGTTAATTTACATATTTATTTTGTAAGACCTTGATTGAATAATGCAATAAAGATGATTGTGTGCATCGCTCGATGCAGAGGCCGGGGGTAATCCTCCTTTCGGAAAAACAAATAGACCACAACGGCCCTGTGAACGCACCTAAGAGTCGGCTACCGCAACCTTGCCATGACTCTGCCCTCACTCATACCTATAGTTGTTGCCACATGAGTTACCAACCGCCAACCACAACTTCCCTCAGTCGGAACCAACTCCAAAACGGTGCACCCAATATGTAAAAAAGACACGAGTGTTGCCACCTTCCGACTCGGATATACCCTCTCGGTGTTTCGTAACCAACAATGTTGTCGAGCGACAACGAGTTTGTTTAGAGGAGGTGCAAGCAGCGGATCGAGATGGTAAGGCGAGACAGGGAGTTTACCCAGGTTCGGACCTTCCGGGAGGTAAGACCCTACTCCTGCCTTTGGTATTTGTGTTGATCGAGTGCTCGTCGGCGATTGGGAGGATCACCAGAGAGATATATTTCTTTAGTTACAAGCTCTCGGCCTCGTGGCAGAGAGGAGGAAGTTGGTGGTATGTGAAAACCCTAGAGAATGAGTCATGAAATAGGCGAACAACGTGACCACCATCGACCACGGTGGTGAAAAAGGAAAGTGGCAACACAGATGGGTCGCTAGAGGCGTGCTAGGATTTGTTTCTCCCATTGCAACAAATTTGTTTCTCCCATTGCTTCCGGCGTGTACATTTGCTAGTTATTTCATACATGTCAATGAAATCTTAGTCCAGTTTTGCAAAGCAAGCATCGAAAAACACATAAATACAAGGTGCATTAAGGGACACACGCTTCTTAATGGTAAAATGTGTTTTAGTGTATCTTTAGTGAAATACTCCCTTTGTTTTAAAATATAAGTATTTTTAGAGATTTCAATACAAACTATATACAGATGTATATAGACATATTTTAGAGTGTAGATTCATCCATTATGTTCTGTATGTAGTTTTTTATTGGTATATCTAAAAAGACGTATATTTAAGAACAGAGAGAGTATGTTTTAGTGCATTAGGGAAAGGGAAAGTGGCAACACAGATGGGTCGCTAGAGGCGTGCTGGGATTCTCCCATTGCAGCGCATTCGTTTCTCCCATTGCAACCCACGTGTACATTTGCTAATTGTTTCATACATGTCGATGCAATCTTAGTCTAAGTTTTGTAAAGCAAGCATTGAAAAACACATAAATACAAATACAAGGTGCATTTAGGGACACGGGCTTCTTAATAGTAAAATGTGTTTTAGTGTATCTTTAGTGAAATATGTTTTAGTGCATGTCCAATAGAAAACCTGCCACTTGACTGCTGTGGCTTCAAATGGGCCAAAATGGTTGGGCTTAAGGCCCATCTTTGTTAATATTGTGTTCTTTAACTTGCACTCAGCGCGACAAGAGTAGTAGCTAGTGATCACAAAAGTTATCTTGAGCAAATCCAAATGATATAGAAGTGGTATGGCCATAGGAAAGACATTGGAATCGTCCATACACCATCAGTTGTCTTTCCATGTACGCTACACAATAGGACCCATGTACCGCTCGTCATACCTTATCCCTCTTTCCTTTTCACATAGGCACACATTTCCCCTTCAAGCCCTCTCTCTCTCTCTCTCTCACACACACACACACACACACACACACACACACACACACACACACACACACACACACACACACACACACACACACACACACACACACACTTATGTCGTCGGTGCTCAACCCCAATCCCAGGTAATTGCGCAACGCATCAAGGTGGGGTCACGCCATAGTTGCGAGTAGTTGAGCTGTCACGAACAGGGGCACTATCATTGTGTGCAAGGCCGCAGCTATGAGCCCACGTAAGGCAATGCTACAAACTGATTTGTGCCCCTTGTTACCGTCAACTTTTACCGCAATGCCCCCTCCTGGCGGCATGGTGCGGGAGGGTGCAAGGCGGGTGTCATGAGCGACATGGGAAGCAAATTCAAGAGGACGTGCAACAGGGCGATCTGATCGACATGCCCAAGGCCCAACAGATGGCTCCCATGGCGACCGATCGGTCGATTGACTGCTAGGATCGGGCCATATCGTCAGGGCAAGATGGAACTCCGTCTCGCCTTGAGGTGCGAGGGACTTGGTCGGCCAAGTACTGGAGTGCCTCTCGCTTGAGTTTTTTTTTCTTTTTTCAACACATTTTTTAATTATACACAGTACATTTTTAGTATACATGTGGAACTTTTTTTATACACGTTGAACATTTGTAAAATACTTGTTTTGAACATTTTTTAATACATGTTAAACATTTTTGAAATACATGTTGAGCATTTTTTTATTGGCATGAACCATTTTCTTAAACTATATGCACATTTTTCTACATTGTATAAAAAATATTAAATTGTCGCAAATATTTTTTTGGAACACGAGAATATTTCTTTAAAATTTCACATATATTTTTTAAAGGTACTTAACATTTTTCATACTATGTGAACTATCTATTACATTGTGCAAACCTTTTGTAAAATTGTCATGTACAATCTTTTGAAGCAGTGAACATCTTTTGAAATGTCACATACAGTTTTTTGGATGATACGAACATTTTTTTCAACTGCGAGAACTTTTTAACATTTTGTATAAAATCCCCCTTGGGCAGGTCGCCCGCGAGCGACCTGGCACGTACGTCCCCCCTCCACTCCACCCCCCCACCCCCCCCCCCACCCCGCTCCCCACGTGTGGTTGTTCAAAGGGCCCGGCCCATTTTCTTTTTTTAATACGTTTTTTCTTCTTTTTATTTTTTCGTTTTTTCTTTTCCCTTTCTTCTTCTTTTTCTTTTATCTTTTCTCTTCTTTACTTTTACGTTTTTTTGTGAGAATTTCTTATCAATCAGCAAACATTTTTTTGTTCATCAAATTTAAATTTTGTTCAGCGTATTTAAAAATGTTCAACAAATCCAAAATGTGTTCATCAAATTAAAAAATGTGCATCAACTATGACATTTGTTCATCGATTTAGAAAAGTGTTCATAAGATTCAAATTTTGTTCATCCATATCCATAAAAAATTTGTTCATCAAGTTCAAAAAAAGGTTCATTGGATTCAAAATTTGGTCATCGAATACCAAATAATGTTCATCTATTGAAAAATACCCATAAAAATTTGTTCATTAAAATTAAATAAATGTTCATTCTTTTTAAATCATGAACATTTTTCGAATTCATGAAATGGTTTTGAATCCGATGAACAATTTTTTGAATCCGTGGACTTTTTTGAAAGTCAGATTTTTTTAAAAAATCACGAAAAACAAATAGGGGCACCTCGCGCCCCACATGGGCCGGCCCATAACGGCGCACAGGGAGTGCGTGCGCCGGGGGATGCTACGGACTCAATGGAGAGGCTGAGTTGGGATTTTCTTATTGGGTAGAAATCAGGTGAAGGGCCCAACCCAACTGAGAATCGGGGAGGGGGGGGGGGGTGGATGAGATTGGTTATAAAGGAGGTCCCATAAAACCTTCGTAGTTGGCCCATGCGTCTAGAATTATGGGGGGGAGGGGGGTGCCCCCCTTCGTTCCGTGGCGCGCACAGCGCATAGGGGCTCCCTGGCTATACCTCGCTTATAGCGAGGCAGCCTTCTGGCTAGCTGAAGCGAGTGTATGGGCCGACCGAGTGAGTGGGAGACCACTGCCTTGTTTTTCATGTTTTTGTTTTCGTTTTTTCAATCATTTTGTCCTTTAAGTTATAATTTCACATATTCTAAATAAATATATTACAAAAAACGTGTTACATAAAAAAATTCAAAATAAAATGCTAACCAAGCATTTGAAAAATGTGAAATGTACATAAAGAAAATATTTCTCAGGTATACAAAAAAATATATAATGTGTGTAGGACAAGACGATCGTGTATTTAAAACATGTTAAGCCGGGCATTTGAAAAAAGTTAAACAAGTATTTAAACAATATTAATAAAGCATTTTAAAAATCTTAATTGTGTATATAAAAAATGTTGACCATGTATTAAAAAATGTTAAACTTATATTTGGAAAATGTTAATCAAGCATTTGAAAATGTTGAATGCGTATAGAAAATGTTGACCATGTATTGAAAAATGTTAGACCTGTATTTTTAAATAAGTTGGTCAAGAATTTGGAAACAATATTAAATATGTATAGAAAATGTTGACCATGTATTCAAAGAAATCTTAATCATGTATAGAAGAAATGTTGACCATGTATTCAAATAAATGTTAATCATGTATAGAATAAATGTTGACCATGTATTGAAAAATTGTTAAACTTTTATTTGAAAAATATTAAGGAAGGATTGGAAAAAATAAATGTGAATAGAAGAAATGTTAACCATATATTCAAAAAATATTTATCTGGTATTCGAAAAATGTTGATCAAGCATTTGAAAAATATTAAGCATATGTAGAAAAATGTTGATCAAGCATTTGAAAAATATTCAGTAAATGTTGAACTTGTATTTGAGAAAACAATAAAATTGTATTATAAAAATATTTGATATATACCAAAAAGGTGTATAGAAAAACAATGAAAACCGAGAGAAAACAAAATAAAAACCAACGAAGAAGGAAAAAACCAAAGAAAAAGGAAAGAAAACAAAAAATCTAGTGAAAGAAAGAAACAAATAAAATAAGAAACCAGTAAAAACAGAGAAAGGAATGAAGAAAAACGATGAGAACAGAAGAAAAAGAAAAAAAGGCCCAAAAAACAATTGAAAACCGGCTCTTTTTCTTTAAGGCCACCTCCAACAGGCGACCCAAATGGACGTTCGTTTTGTCCGAATTCTGTCTGTTTGATTCAGCCAAAGGGGCGGCGTCTGGCTGTTTCTACATTTGTGTTGGCCGTGCGCACAACCGGCGGACGCATTTCGTCTGGCCGCCAGAATTTTTTTACAAAGGAAATGTAATCTAGAATTTAGGCCATGTGGTTGTAGTTCATGCCGGCCAAAGCGCCAACGGCCAGCACACATCCCAGCCTAAACAATGATCACTCATACGTCTCCGTCGTATCTATAATTTCTGATTGTTCCATGTCAATATTATTCAACTTTTACATACTTTGGGCAACTTTTTATACTATTTTTTGGGACTAACATATTGATCCAAATGTCCAAGGTTCACATCATTGCATATTTTTGTTTCGCAAAAACCCAATATCAAACGGAGTCCAAACGGGATAAAAACGGACGGAGATTTTTTTGGAATATTTATGATTTTTGGGAAGTAAAATCAACGTGAAACGGTGTCCGGGGTGGCCACGAGACAGGGGACGCACCCTCCCCTCTAGGCGCGCCCTGGACTCTCGTGGGCCACCCGTAAGGCGGTTGATGCTCTTGTTTTGGCGCAAGAAAGCTAATTTTATGAGAAAGATCTGGGCGAAAGATTCACCCCAATCGGAGTTACGGATCTCTGAATATTTAAGAAACGGTGAAGGGGTAGAATCTGAGAACGCAGAAACAGAGAGATAGATCCAATCTCGGAGGGGCTCTCGCCCCTCCCACGCCATGGGAGCCAAGGACCAGAGGGAAAACCCTTCTCCCATCTAGGGAGGAGGTCAAGGAAAAAGAAGAAGAAGGGGGGCTCTCTCCCCTTGCTTCCGGTGGCGCCGGAACGCCGCCGGGGGCCATCATCATCACCACGATCTTCACCAACACCTCCGCCATCTTCACCAACATCTCCATCACCTTCCCCCTTCTATATTCAGCGGTCCACTCTCCCGCAACCCGTTGTACCCTCTACTTGAACATGGTGCTTTATGCTTCATATTATTATCCAATGATGTGCTGTCATCCTATGATGTCTGAGTAGATTTCTATTGTCCTATCGGTGATTGATCAATTGCTATGATTGATTTGAGTTGCATGTTTTATTATTGGTGTTGTCCTATGGTGCCCTCCGTGTCGCACAAGCGTGAGGGATTTCCGTTGTAGGGTGTTGCAATATGTTTATGATTTGCTTATGGTGGGTGGCGTGGTGATGAAGCACCTGCACCGAGTAAGTAGGTTGTTTGCGTATGGGATAAAGGGGACTTGATGCTTTAATGCTATGGTTGGGTTTTACCTTAATGAATCTTTAGTATTTGCGAATGCTTGCTAGATTTCCCATCATAAGTGCATATGATCCAAGTAGAGAAAGTATGTTAGCTTATGCCTCTCCCTCAAATAGAATTGCAATAGTGATTATCGGTCTAGTAACATAGTCAATTGCTTAGGGACAATTTCACAACTCCTACCACCACTTTTCCACACTCGCTATATTTACTTTATTGCATCTTTATCTAAACAGCCCCTACTTTTTATTTACGCGTTCTTTACTTTCTTGCAAACCTATCCAACAACACCTACAAAGTACTTATAGTTTCATACTTGTTCTAGGTAAAGCGAACGTCAAGCGTGCGTAGAGTCGTATCAGTGGCCGATAGGACTTGAGGGAGTATTTGTTCTACCTTTAGCTCCTCGTTGGGTTCGACACTCTTACTTATCGAAAGAGGCTACAACTATCCCGTATACTTGCGGGTCATCAAGACCTTTTTCTAGCGCCATTGCTGGGGAGTCATAGCGTGGGGTGAATATTCTCGTGTGTGCTTGTTTGCTTTATCACTAAGTAATTTTTATTTGCTGTTCTTAGTTGTTCTCTGTCTTTAGTTATGGATATGGAACACGAAATATCAAAAAAAATAGGTGTACTTGCTACTCATGGAGATGGGGTAACTCCTAAAACCCTTTATTCTCATTATGCGAGAGATATTATATACTACTTTGATAATCCTGAGAAAACCCCATTCAACTTTATAATGGGAGACACGTTGGATCAATGTGAATACTTTAGGGATTATCGCTCGACACAAAAAGGGAAACTATTATGGGATCAATTTATTATGTTGTGTTGGTATGCCTGGGCTCTATGCTTGAGATATGATATTACTTGTTGCTCTAGGATGGAGGCTCCACACCTTCCCTTTTCATGCAAATTTAATGATAATGAAACCTTAGCTTCTTATGCTAATGATATATATGATTACTATGATGTGGAACAAATGGAAGAATTTGTTGCTTTTAAGGCCGCTTATGAAATTGAATCTTTGTTTGAAAAGTATGAAGCTTTAGATGATGATGTTTATAGGCCTGAAAATCTTGCTATACTTAGATATTGCTATGCAAATTATGAATACAATTACTATATTAATGCATTTATGAAGAAATTCCCCGTTATTCAAGAAGAGACTAATATTTTGCAGGAAGCTATGGAAGAAGAAATTGATGAAACTGTGAGCTCATTGGATGAAAAAGATGATGATGAGAGCGAAGAACAAAAGGAGGAAGAGCGGATTAGCTACCCGTGCCCACCTTCTAATGAGAGTAACCCTCCAACTCATACATTGTTTAATTCCCCTTCGTGCTTACCGAAGGATGATTGCTATGATGATTGCTATGATCCCTTGAATTTGTTTGAAATATCCCTTTTTGATGATGCTTGCTATGCTTGTGGCTAAGATGCCAATATGAATTATGCTTATGGAGATGAACTTGCTATAGTTCCTTATGTTAAACATGAAATTGTTGTTATTGCTCCCACGCATGATAGTCCTATTTTCTTTTTGAATTCTCCAAACTACACTATATCGGAGAAGTTTGTGCTTATTAAGGATTATGTTGATGGGTTGCCTTTTACCATTGCACATGATGATTTTGATGAATATAATATGCATGTGCTTGCTGCTCCTACTTGCAATTATTATCAGAGAGAAACTCTATTTCCGCCTCTTTATGTTTCCAATATGATAGAATTGCAAGAAACTGCTTATACTATGCATTGGCCTTTACTATGTGTGCATGAATTGTTCTTTTATGACATGCCGATGCATAGGAAGAGAGTTAGACTTCGTTGTTGCATGATATATGTTAATTTGTGCTCACTACTAAACTACAAATCATTGTTAATTAAAATTGGCTTTGATATACCTTGGGATCCGGGTGGATTCATTACTTGAGCACTAAATGCCTAGCTTAATGGCTTTAAAGAAAGCGCTGCCAGGGAGACAACCCGGAAGTTTTAGAGAGTCATTTATTTCTGTTGAGTGCTTTCATACAGTTTAAAAACAAAAAAATAAAGAGGGGAACCTAAAAACTTTTCAAAAAGGAAAGTGAAAGTGAGAGAGACAAGCATTGTTGAAGTGGGAGCTAGCCTTGAACTTTGTTCATGCTCATGGAAACTTTGTGAATCTTGATTACAGAAACTTTTCAATAAAAATAATTATCCCCTTGTACAATTCCATTGTATTATAAAAATAATGTGCTAAGGTTTGCCTTTAGGATGTTTACAATGCTTGTTGGTTTGTACGGTGCAGGACAGAAACTTTGGCTGTAGTGCGTGATTTTACATTTTTAACTGGAACGTCAATTGGTTCTGATTCTTTATGCACTGTCTTTCTGTACAACTTTTTTATTTTTTCTAATTTTGGTAGAATTTTCGGGGTAACAGAAGTATGGTGGATGTTCAGATTGCTACAGACTGTTCTGTTTTTGACAGATTCTGTTTTTGATGCATAGTTTGCTTGTTTTGATGAATCTATCAATTTGTATCAGTGGATTAAGCCATGGAAAAGCTATATTAAAGTAGACACAATGCAAAAACAAAATATGAATTGGTTTGCAACAGTACTTAGAGTGGTGATTTGCTTTGTTATACTAACGGATCTTACCGAGTTTTCTGTTGTAGTTTTGTGTGGATGAAGTGTCTAAACGAGGAGGTCTCGATATGAGGAAAAGGAAGAGAGGCAAGAGCTCAAGCTTGGGGATGCCCGAGGCACCCCAAGTAAATATTCAAGGAGACTCAAGCGTCTAAGCTTGGGGATGCCCCGGAAGGCATCCCCTCTTTCTTCAACAAGTATCGGTATGTTTTCGCATTCGTTTCGTTTATGCATTATGTGCAAGTCTTGGAGCGTCTTTTGAATTTAGTTTTCACTTTTCTTTTATGCACCATGCTGGTATGAGATATTCCTTGGTTGATTTATAGAATGCTCATTGCACCTCACTTAAATCTTTTGAGTATGGCTTTATAGAATGCTTCATGTGCTTCACTTATATCATTTGAAGTTGGATTGCCTGTTTCTCTTTACATAGAATACCGCCATTTGTAGAATGCTCTTTTGCTTCACTTATATTTGTCAGAGCATGGGCATATCTTTTGTAGAAAGAATTAAACTCTCTTGCTTCACTTATATCTTTTTAGAGAGATGACAGGAATTGATCATTCACATGGTTAGTCATAAAATCCTACATAAACTTGTAGATCAATGAATATGATATGTTTGATTCCTTGCAATAGTTTTGCGATATAAAGATGGTGATATTAGAGTCATGCTAGTGGGTGGTTGTGGATTAGTAGAAATACTTGTGTTGAGGTTTGTGATTCCCGTAGCATGCACGTATGGTGAACCGCTTTGTGATGAAGTTAGACCACAATTTTATTTATTGATTGTCTTCCTTATGAGTGGCGGTCGGGGACGAGCGATGGTCTTTTCCTACCAATCTATCCCCATAGGAGCATGCACATAGTACTTTGTTTTCAATGGCTTGTAGATTTTTGCGATAAGTATATGAGTTCTTTATGATTAATGTTGAGTCCATGGATTATACGCACTCTCACCCTTCCATCATTGCTAGCCACTTCGGTACCATGCCTTGCCCTTTCTCACCTTGAGAGTTAGTGCAAACTTTGCCGGTGCATCCAAACCCCGTGATACGATACACTCTGTCACACATAAGCCTCCTTATATCTTCCTCAAAACAGCCACCATACCTACCTATTATGGCATTTCCATAGCCATTCCGAGATATATTGCCATGCAACTTCCATCATCATCATATACATGACTTGAGCATTTATTGTCATGTTGCTTTGCATGATCGTAAGATAGCTAGCATGATGTTTCATGGCTTGTCCATTTTTTGATGTCATTGCTACGCTAGATCATTGCACATCCCGGTACACCGCCGGAGGCATTCATATAGAGTCGTATCTTTGTTCTAGATATTGAGTTGTAAGTAAATAAAAGTGTGATGATCATCATTATTAGAGCATTGCCCCAGTGAGGAAAGGATGATGGAGACAATGATTCCCCCACAAGTCGGGATGAGACTCCGGACTTTATGAAAAATAAAAGAGGCCAAAGAAGCCCAAATAAAAAAAGAGGCCAAATAAGCCCACCAAAAAGAAAGAAAAAATAAAAAAATAAAAATAAAAAAAATAAAAAATGAGAGAAAAAGAGAGAAGGGGCAATGTTACTATCCTTTTACCACACTTGTGCTTCAGAGTAGCACCATGTTCTTCATAGAGAGAGTCTCCTATGCTTTCACTTCATATACTAGTGGGAATTTTCATTATAGAACTTGGCTTGTATATTCCGATGATGGGCTTCCTCAAATGCCCGAGGTCTTCATGAGCAAGCAAGTTGGATGCACACCCACTTAGTTTCAGTTTGAGCTTTCATACACTTATAGCTCTAGTGCGTCCGTTGCATGGCAATCCCTACTCACTCACATTGATATCTATTCATGGGCATCCCCATAGCCTGTTGACACGCCTAGTTGATGTGAGACTTTCTCCCTTTTTGTCTTCTCCACATAACCCCCACCATCATATTCTATTCCACCTATAGTGCTATATCCATGGCTAACGCTCATGTATTGCGTGGAAGTTGAAAAAGTTTGAGATTATTAAAGTATGAAACAATTGCTTGGCTTGTCATCGGGGTTGTGCATGATTAAATACTTTGTGTGATGAAGATAGAGCAACAGCCAGACTATATGATTTTGTAGGGATAACTTTCTTTGGCCATGTTGTTTTGAAAAGACATGATTGCTTTATTGGTACGCTCGAAGTATTATTGTTTTTATGTCAAATGATATACTATTGCTTTGAATCACTCATGTCTTAATATTCATGCCATGATTAGACATATGATCAAGATTATGCTAGGTAGCATTCCACATCAAAAATTTATCTTTTTATCATTTACCTACTCGAGGACGAGCAGGAATTAAGCTTGGGGATGTTGATACGTCTCCGTCGTATCTATAATTTTTGATTGTTCCGTGCCAATATTATTCAACTTTTATATACTTTTGGCAACTTTTTATACTATTTTTTGGGACTAACATATTGATCCAATGCCCAGTGCCAGTTCCTGTCTGTTGCATGTTTTTTGTTTCGCAGAAACCCAATTTCAAATGGAGTCCAAACGGGATAAAAACGGACGGAGATTTTTTTGGAATATTTATGATTTTTGGGAAGTAAAATCAACGCGAAACGGTGTCCGGGGTGGCCATGAGACAGGGGGGCGCGCCCTGGACTCTCGTGGGCCACCTGTAAGGCAGTTGACGCTCTTATTTTGGTGCAAGAAAGCTAATTTTATGAGAAAGATCTGGGCGAAAGATTCACCCCAATCGGAGTTACGGATCTCTGGATATTTAAGAAATGGGGAAGGGGTAGAATCTGAGAACGCAGAAACAGAGATATAGATCCAATCTCGGAGGGGCTCTCGCCCCTCCCACGCAATGGGAGCCAAGGACCAGAGGGGAAACCCTTCTCCCATCTAGGGAGGAGGTCAAGGAAGAAGAAGGGGGGCTCTCTCCCCCTTGCTTCCGGTGGCGCCGGAACGCCGCCGGGGGCCATCATCATCACCTCGATCTTCACCAACACCTCCGCCATCTTCACCAACATCTCCATCACCTTCCCCCTCCTATATTCAGCGGTCCACTCTCCCGCAACCCGCTGTACCCTCTACTTGAACATGGTGCTTTATGCTTCATATTATTATCCAATGATGTGCTGCCATCCTATGATGTCTGAGTAGATTTCTATTGTCCTATCGGTGATTGATGAATTGCTATGATTGGTTTGAGTTGCCTGTTTTATTATTGGTGCTGTCCTATGGTGCCCTCCGTGTCGCGCAAGCATGAGGGATTCCTGCTGTAGGGTGTTGCAATATGTTTATGATTTGCTTATGGTGGGTGGCGTGAGTGACAGAAGTACAGACCGGAGTAAGTAGGTTGTTTGCGTATGGGATAAAGGGGACTTGATGCTTTAATGCTATGGTTGGGTTTTACCTTAATGAATCTTTAGTATTTGCGGATGCTTGCTAGAGTTCCAATCATAAGTGCATATGATCCAAGTAGAGAAAGTATGTTAGCTTATGCCTCTCCCTCAAATAGAATTGCAATAGTGATTATCGGTATAGTAACATAGTCAATTGCTTAGGGACAATTTCACAACTCCTACCACCACTTTTCCACACTTGCTATATTTACTTTATTGCATCTTTATCTAAACAGCCCCTACTTTTTATTTACGCATTCTTTACTTTCTTGCAAACCTATCCAACAACACCTACAAAGTACTTCTAGTTTCATACTTGTTCTAGGTAAAGCGAACGTCAAGCGTGCATAGAGTCGTATCAGTGGCCGATAGGACTTGAGAGAGTATTTGTTCTACCTTTAGCTCCTCGTTGGGTTTGACACTCTTACTTATCGAAAGAGGCTACAACTATCCCGTATACTTGCGGGTCATCAATCACCCCATAGTTTCATGCCACCAAACAAAAGGCAACAGGCGATACACTTGCCATCGCACAAAAAAAGGACCATAGTTCATGTCTGGCGGGTCCCCTAGTTTATGCCGGCACACAAGCCGGCCTACAAAAATGATGTCGCTCTTGGCCATAGCCATATCGTCTTGCTGGAGTATCTCCTTTTGCTTCTTGTCGAACCAACTTCTTATTTTCGAGGACATCTTGCTCAAGTCCACGGTCATGAAAGCTAGCGCCACCTCCTTTTCTTTGGTGTTTGCATTGGTGGCCTCGATCTTGAGCTTCTTTGTTTGGGCGACCTCCTCGATCTCGAGCTTCCTCCTTTTGACGGCCTCCTCCATCTTGAGCTTCTTCGTTTGAAGCTCCATGTAGGCCTTCATTTGCTCTTATTTTTCTTGCCGCTTCCTCTCGTCCCTTGTTTTCTTTTGGGTCATCGTGCCTTGCAAAGTTTCTTGCAAGGCGAAAGATGTCGCATCCCACTTCTTGTCAACCTTTGAGTTGGTCTTACCCCGCGGCCTCTTGACTCCAGCTTCATGCCCAATGATGATCGCCGACCCTCCATGCTTCTTTAGAGAGGCATATTGATCTCTGAATTTGGGGCAATCTTTGATGAGCGTCCAACACTGGGTGAGGGTGAATGGCTTGTTCGCATGTCGGGCCTTGAAGGCCTTCGAAGTTTGGAATGCCTACACACAAAGTGAAGGCCATGGCGGTGGTGGAAAGAATGGTTGGCGGGTGTCGGCTAAACCCTAGCATGAGAAGGGCATGTATCATTGCTGCCTACGTGGCCTTGCCGACGAGGGCCTCGTTTTCCTCAACGGCGGCCTTGTGTTGTGCGGTGGCTGCCTCAAGGGTGGCCTAGGCCATGGCTTTCCTCTCCTTAACAGTGACCCTCCCGTCTTTCCTTTTGGTTGATTGTCGGGTCAGTCAGTCAAGTTCCTTCGGTGACAACTCCATGTTGGTGCAATATCTGCCCTCCTATTTTCTGGAGATTGCTGCCAGAAACAGGTATGGACTGATTTGTTTGCTAGTGCATTCAGAGAGAAAAGATTCATATAGAATCGAAGAGAATGATGTCTCCGATGCCAAGTTCGAGGAACTTCACCGAAGTATATCTGCATTGCAGAGACGAACGAGCTACATCTATTGAAGACATGTAGACGAAGAAGATTGAAGTGAAAGAATTATCCCCTCGAAATTCTATTACTAAAGCGAAACAATTGATCTGGTGTTGTTTTCCGAAGAAATTGACTGCAGCGAATGGAAGTCGAAGACAAAGTGAAGACGTAGTATTCATTTCGTTGTTCTTCTTTCATTTATTCGAGTCATAGGACCTCTGTACTATTAAGAGGGGCATAGGTTCTCGAAGCTTAGATCCGCTGTGATGCTCAGCTCAAAACCTATGAAAGATGCGAGAGAAATCTCTTTATGCTTCGAATGATTACTTGGCAACAGTACACGTTGTTCTTCATGCCGCAGGAGATATCTCTTGAACTGTTGCTCCGCAAGTAATGTTACCGTTGTGCTCAAATTTCTGACCCTTGGACTCGTGTCGTTCGGCCATTGGCTGCTCCACATGTCCAATTTGGTCATTTCCCTTCAGGGAAGGGTGCGGCTATAAATAGCCACCCCGCTCCAACGTTACCCGTTGGCTGCCCCGCTTAAGATTACTGAGAAGATTGATTGAGCATCCCTCCCGAGTGATTTGAGTTTAAGATCCACCGAGAGAAAAATCAAGAGCCCAAACTTAGACAGTGGTTGAGCATCACAATAGTTCTGATTTAGAGTTCTTGTACCATTACTCTTGAGAGCCGCGCACTCTCTAGACGGATAGGTGTCGGCTCGAGAGTTGAAGAGTTGTTGTCTTCACCGAGCAAGATCTTCATCAACCAAGATTGATTGTGGTTCGGGAAGGTCGACTGAAGGTTTGGAGATCGCTGACAAGTATCTACCATGAGTGAAATCAACTAGAGTTTGATCAACTCCGAGTTGAAGGAGAATAGGGCGAAGAGCGTTTATCTTCCATGTTACTCCCTCCGTTACAAAATAGATGACCCAACTTTGTACTAAATTTAGTACAAAGTTGGGTCATCTATTTTGGAACGGAGGGAGTAAGTCACAACCCCTCCAACCAGACGTAGTCCTTTGGCAGAAGGGTAAATTGGTCTACCAAATCCATCTGTCTCTATCGAGCACCACTAGATCTCTACCTTACTGCACTACCTTTGGCAGTTTACTTTTGTACTCCGTGACGATAGTTTATCTGATCTACTCTGTCTGTTGCATTTATTCACTCGGTAATCCTCATCAGTTATTGTTAGTTGTTCTTCTTGTGTCTTTTCATTCACCTCTTCAGTGTTAAGTCTCGTACTTTTCTCTCACAGTTCATGTCATGTTATACCTCTTGCTATTACATGTGTTTTCTTGTTGCATTACTATCATTGTAGTTAAACCTGTGATATCTCAAGCCCATGCCATAATTGCTTCCTATGACGATAGAAATGCTCCTCAGCATCGCGCTTGATTGAGTTCATTTCTATCGTACCTTGTTTTCGCTGTTGTCTTTGGGATCAGTACAAAACTTTAGCAAGAAATTTTGAATGTCCCATTCACCCCCACCCCCCTCTGGTCGATATACTCTCGTTCCTAACAATTGGTATCAGAGTGGGTACTCCCTGTATTTGTTTACTAAAGGTCTAACGTCCTTGGAGTTTTGAGTATGTCGTATGCAGGTAGATCCTTGCACTCTGAAAGATTTCCTATCTTTGATGGAAATGACTATCTCTACTGGAAAGAGAGAATGAGGATCAGACTTCAAGCTATCAACATAGATTTGTGGCAGATTGTGGAAATTGGATACACCATTCAGCAACCTGATGATCCCAATTTGGATGACAAAGCTAATCTGCGGTTGAATGCTCAAGCGAAAGATATCATCTGTAGCAGTCTTTCGAAAGAAATCTTCATTCGGTTCCAAAAGCTCGACACTGCAAAGCAACTCTGGGATGCCATAAAAATGCTCATGTTCAAATGCTTCGTGCCATGTTTGCTGGTTTCAGAAGTCTTTGTAAGGAAAGTGCTATGGAGTGCACTGGTCGGTTTGACAAACATTGTCGAAAGACTTCATCAACGAGGAGTAACATATATCACCATTAGAGATGTGGTCAACAAGCTATTGAGTGATCTTGATGTAACATTCGATCCCATCATAGCAAAGACCTGACTATGAAGAACTTCACTATGTTGAGATCATGACGATGTTTTCCATTCACGAAGAAAAGATGGAACTTGAAAATGGAGATCAAGAATCTTCTTTGGAAAGTGAAGGGAAAATTCTTTCACATTATGGCAGCTCACAATAAGAAGAAGATGTCAAAAATCAACACACTATCACAAAGGAACTTGAAATGCTCACAGAAAGGTTAAGTGATCTCAGAAGACATAATGTGTGCCTCACAGATAATGACGAATTTGACTTACCTAAATCTTCCAAAAAGTTACCTCCAAAATAAATGAAGTGCTTCAAGTGCAAACAGTTCGGTCATCTCATAGCAGACTGTCCTTGCTGGGAAGGAAAACCTAGCAACATATGGAAATATCTTCACCGCAATGGATTCACTCGAATGAATCTTCACACTAAGCTCTGCTACGTCTTGAGATTGCGTTGGTTTTCCTTGAAGAGGAAAGGGTGATGCAGTAATAGTAGCATAAGTATTTCCCTCAGTTTTTGAGAACCAAGGTATCAATCCAGTAGGAGGCTCCTCAAAAGTCCCACACACCTACACAAACAAACAAAGAACTCGCAACCAACACAATAAAGGGGTTGTCAATCCCTTCACGGCCACTTGCGAAAGTGAGATCTGATAGAGATAGTATGATAAGATAAATATATTTTTGGTATTTTATGATATAGATTGGAAAAGTAAAGATGCAAATAAAAGTAGATTGTAAGCTTATATGATAAAACATAGACACTGGGGCCATAGGTTTCACTAGTGGCTTCTCTCAAGATAGCATAAGTATTACGGTGGGTGAACAAATTACTGTCGAGCAATTGATAGAAAAGCGAATAATTATGAGATTATCTAGGCATGATCATGTATATAGGCATCACGTCCGTGACAAGTAGACCGACTCCTGCCTGCATCTACTACTATTACTCCACACATCGACCGCTATCCAGCATGCATCTAGAGTATTAAGTTTATAAAGAATAGAGTAACACATTAAGAAAGATGACATGATGTAGAGGGATAAACTCATGCAATATGATATAAACCCATAAAAAACTTGCAAAGATAACTTAATCACTCATAAAAAATTCAGAGGAGATTCAAATATTTCTCATAGATAAACTTGATCATAAACCCACAATTCATCGGATCTCGACAAACACACCTCAAAAAGAGTTACAACGAATAGATCTCCAAGAAGATCGAGGAGAACATGGTATTGAGATCCAAAAAGAGAGAAGAAGCCATCTAGCTAATAACTATGGACCCAAAGGTCTATGGTAAACTACTCACAACTCATTGGAGAGGCTATGGTGTTGATGTAGAAGCCCTCCGTGGTTGATTCCCCCTCCGGCGGAGCACCGACGAAGGCTCCAAGATGGGATCTCACGGATACAGAAGGTTACGGCGGCGGAAATAGTTTTTCGTGGTCGCTTCTGATGTTCTCGGGGTACGTGGGTATATATAGGAGGAAGAAGTAGGTCAGTGGCCGCCCGAGGGGCCCACGAGATAGGGGGGCGCGCCCTGCACCCTCGTGGCCGCCTTGACTGCTTCTTGACTTGCACTCCAAGTCCTCTGGATCACGTTCGTTCCAAAAATCATGCTCTCAAAGGTTTCATTCCATTTGGACTCCGTTTGCTATTCCTTTTCTTCGAAATACCGAAATAGGCAAGAAAACAGCAATACGGGCTGGGCCTCTGGTTAGTAGGTTAGTCCCAAAAATGATATAAATGTGTAAAGTAAAGCCCATAAACATCCAAAATGGGTAATATAATAGCATGGAACAATAAAAAATTATAGATACGTTGGAGACGTATCAAGCATCCCCAAGCTTAATTCCTGCTCGTCCTCGAGTAGGTAAATGATAAAAGTAGAATTTTTGATGTGGAATGCTACCTAGCATATTTCTCAATGTAATTTTCTTTATTGTGGCATGAATGTTCAGATCCAAAAGATTCAAAATAAAAGTTCATATTGACATAAGAAATAGTAATACTTCAAGCATACTAATCAAGCAATCATGTCTTCTCAAAATAACATGGCCAAAGAAAGTTATCCCTACAAAATCATATTGTCTGGCTGTTGCTCTATCTTCATCACACAAAGTATTTAATCATGCACAACTCCGATGACAAGCCAAGCAATTGTTTCATACTTTAGTAATCTCAAACTTTTTCAGCTTTCACGCAATACATGAGCGTGAGCCATGGACATAGCACTATATGTGGAATAGAATGATGGTTGTGGAGAAGACAAAAAAGGAGAAGATAATATCCCATCAACTTGGCGTATCAACGGGCTATGGAGATGTCCATTAATAGATATCAATGTGAGTGAGTAGGGATTGCCATGCAACGGATGCACTAGAGCTATAAATGTATGAAAGCTCAACAAAAGAAACTAAGTGGGTGTGCATCCAACTCGCTTGCTCATGAAGACCTAGGGCATTTTGAGGAAGCCCATCATTGGAATAGACAAGCCAAGTTCTATAATGAAAAATTCCCACTAGTATATGAAAGTGACAACATAGGAGACTCTCTATCATGAAGATCATGGTGCTACTTTGAAGCACAAGTGTGGTAAAAAGAGATAGTAGCATTGTCCCTTCTCTCTTTTTCTCTCATTTTTTTCTTTTTCTCTTTTTTTTCTTTTTTTTCTTTTTTTCTTTGGCCTTTCTTTTTTTTGGCCTTTTTTACTTTCACTTTTGTTTATAAAGTCTGAAGTCTCATCCCAACTTGTGGGGGAATCATAGTCTCCATCATCCTTTCCTCACTGGGACAATGCTCTAATAATGAAGATCATCACACTTTTATTTACTTACAACTCAAGAATTACAACTCAATACTTAGAACAAGATATGACTCTATATGAATGCCTCCGGCGGTGTACTGGGATATGCAATAAATCAAGAGCGACATGTATGAAAATTATGAAGGTGGCCTTGCCACAAATACGATGTCAACTACATGATCATGCAAAGAGCAATATGACAATGATGATGCGTGTCATATGAACGAAACGGTGGAAAGTTGCATGGCAATATATCTCGGAATGGCTATGGAAATGCCATAATAGGTAGGTATGGTGGCTGTTTTGAGGAAGGTATATGGTGGGTGTATGGTACCGGCGAAAGTTGCGCGGTACAAGAGAGGCTAGCAATGGTGGAAGGTGAGAGTGCGTATAATCCATGGACTCAACATTAGTCAAAAGAACTCATATACTTATTGCAAAAATCTACAAGTTATCAAAAACAAAGTATTACACACATGCTCCTAGGGGGTAGATTGGTAGGAAAAGACCATCGCTCGTCCCTAACCGCCACTCATAAGGAAGACAATCAATAAATAAAATTGTGCTCCAACTTCATCACAAAGCGGTTCACCATACGTGCATGCTACGGGAATCACAAACTTCAACACAAGCATTATTTAAATTCATAATCACCCAACTAGCATGACCTTTAGTATCACTACCTCCATATCTCAAAACAATTATCAAGTATCAAATTAATCATAGCATCCAATTCACTTTCTATGATAGTTTTTATTATACCCAACTTGGATGCCTACCATTCTAGGACCAATTTTATAACCATAGCAAATACCATGATGTTCTAAAAGACTCACAAAATAATATAAGTGAATCATGAGAGATCAATAATTTATTCAAAATTAAGCCACCGCCGTGCTCTAAAAGATATAAGTGAAGCACTAGAGCAAAAACTATCTAGCTCAAAAGATATAAGTGAAGCACGTAGAGTATTATAATAAATTCTAATCAAGTGGGCTTCTACCAAAAGGTGTGTACAGCAAGGATGATTGTGGTAAACTAAAAATCAAAGACTAATATCATACAAGACGCTCCAAGCAAAACACATATCATGTGGCGAATAAAAATATAGCTCCAAGTAAAGTTACCAATGAACAAAGACGAAAGAGGGGATGCCTTCCCGGGGCATCCCCAAGCTTAGGCTTTTGGCTATTCTTGAATATCTTGGGGTGCCATGGGCATCTCCAAGCTTAGGCTTTTGCCACTCCTTATTCCATAGTCCATCAAATCTTTACCCAAAACTTGAAAACTTCACAATACAAAACTCAACAGGAAATCTCATAAGCTCCGTTAGTGAAAGAAAGCAAAACCACCACATAAGGTACTGTAATGAACTCATTCTTTATTTCTATTGGTGTTAAACCTACTGTATTCCAAGTTCTCTATGGTTCATACCACTTAATACTAGCCATAGATGCATCAAAATAAGCAAACAACACACGAAAAAAATAGAATATGTCAAAAACAGAACATTCTGTAGCAATCTGTAACCCTCGAATACTTATTGAACTCTAAAAATCCTACCAAAATAGGAAGTCCTGGGACATTTGTCTGTTGATCTATAGTAAAAAGAATCAACGCAAAATCATGTTTATGTGGTTTAACAAAACTAATTTCGTGCGTGCAAAGTTTCTGTTTTTCAACAGAATCAAATTATCTATCACCATATGTTATCCTATATGTTCTACTTGGCACAAACACTAATTAAAACATAAAAAACATCTAAACAGAAGGTAAAAGCAAAATTTATTACTAAACAGAAACAAAAACAAAAAACACAAATAAAATTGGGTTGCCTCCCAACTAGCGCTATCGTTTAACGCCCCTAGCTAGGCATAAAAGTGAGGATAGATCTAAGTAGTGCCATCTTTGGCACTCAATTCATAAGTAGCCCGCATGATAGATTCATAAGGTAATTTCTTTATTGGAAAGTGCTCCATGCCTTTCCTTAATGGAAATTGGAATCTAATATTCCCTTCCTTCGTGTCAATAATCGCACCAATCGTTCTAAGGAAAGGTCTACCAAGAATAATAGGGCAAGAAAGGTTGCAATCTATATCAAGAACGATAAAATCTACGGGCACCAAATTTCTATTTTCAACAATGAGAACATCATTGATCCTTACCATTGGCTTTTTAATGGTGGAATCCGCAAGGTGCAAATTTAAAGAACAATCATCAAGATCATGGAAACCTAGAATATCACATAAAGTTTTCGGAATCGTGGAAACACTAGCACCCAAAACACATAAAGCATAAAACTCATGATCTTTAATTTTAATCTTTATAGTAGGTTCCCACTCATCATTAAGTTTTCTAGGTATAGAAACTTCCAAATTAAGTTTTTCATCAAAAGATTGCATCAAGGCATCAACAATATGTTTGGTACTATAAGCATGAGGAGAATTCACAACGGATTGCAACAAGGAAATACAACCTTCTAAAGAACAATTATCATAATCAAATTCCTTGAAATCCCAGATAATGGGTTCAATGCTATTTAAAGTCTTGACCTCTCCAATCCCACTTTTACCAAATTTAGCATCAAGATCTAAAAACTCCGAATTATTGGGACGCCTTTAACTAAAGTTGACTCATCTCCAGTCCCATCATTATTAAGATTCATATTGCAAAACAAAGATCTAATAGGGGACACATCAATAACTTTAAGATCTTCATCATTATTTCCATGGAAACTAGAAGAACACGCCTTTACAAAGCAATCTTTCTTAGCACGCAATCTAGCGGTTCTTTATTTGCACTCATCAATGGAAATTCTCATAGCTTTGAGAGACTCATTGATATCATGCTTAGGAGAAATAGATCTAAGTTTTAGAGAATCAACATCAAGCGAAAGTCTATCAACGTTCCTAGCCAAATCATTAACTTTGAGCAATTTTTCTTCAAGCAAGGCGTTAAAATTCTTTTGAGAGATCATAAATTATTTAACACTATTCTCAAAATCAGAGGGCATCTTATTAAAATTACCATAAGAATTATTGTAGGAATTTCCATAATTGTTGAGGAAATACTAGGGAACGGTCTAGGATTAAAGTTTCCTCTATAAGCATTATTACCAAAATTATTCCTACCAACAAAATTCACATCCATAGATTCATTATTATTCTCAATCAAAGTAGACAAAGGCGTATCATTGGGATCAAGAGGAGCACTCTTAGTAGCAAATAATTTCATAAGTTCATCCATCTTTCCACTCAAAACATTAATTTCTTCTATAGCATGCACTTTTTTACTAGTAGATCTTTCGGTGTGCCATTGAGAATAATTAGCCATAATATTATCAAGGAGTTTTGTAGCATCTCCTAAAGTGATTTCCATGAACGTGCCTCCCGCGGCCGAATCTAAAAGATTTCTAGAAGCAAAATTCAATCCGGCATAAAAATTTTGTATGATCATCCATAAACTCAAACCATGAGTAGGGCAATTGTGAATCATCAATTTCATTCTTTCCCAAGATTGGGCAACATGCTCATGATCAAGTTGTTTAAAATTCATAATATCGTTCCTAAGAGTGATGATCTTAGCGGGAGGAAAATATTTAGAGATAAAAGCATCTTTGCACTTGTTCCAAGAATCAATACTATTTTTAGGCAAAGACGAAAACCAAACTTTAGCACGATCTCTAAGTGACAACGGAAATAACTTCAATTTAACAATATCATTATCCGTATCTTTCTTCTTTTGCATCTCACACAAATCAACAAAGTTGTTTAGATGGGTAGCGGGATCTTCACTAGGAAGGTCGGCGAATTGATCTTTCATAACAAGATTCAACAAAGCAGTATTGATTTCACAAGACTCAACATCATTAAGAGGAGAAATCGGAGTACTAAGGAAATCATTATTATTGGTATTGGAGAAATCACACAATTTGGTATTATCTTGCGCCATGGCGACAAGTAATCCAACACACAAGCAAACAGAAAAAGGCAAGCGAAAAAGAGAGAGAGGAGAAGATTGGGAAAGAGAGGGTGAATAAAACGGCAAGGGTGAAGTGGGGGAGAGGAAAATGAGAGGCGAATGACAAATAATGTAAATGCGAGGGAGATGAGTTTGTGATGGGTACTTGGTATGTCTTGACTTGAGCAAAGACCTCCCCAGCAACGGCGCCAGAAATCCTTCTTGCTACGTCTTGAGCTTGCGTTGGTTTTCCTTGAAGAGGAAAGGGTGATGCAGCAATAGTAGCGTAAGTATTTCCCTCAGTTTTTGAGAACCAAGGTATCAATCCAGTAGGAGGCTCCTCAAAAGTCCCACACACCTACACAAACAAACAAAGAACTCGCAACCAACGCAATAAAGGGGTTGTCAATCCCTTCACGACCACTTGCGAAAGTGAGATCTGATAGAGATAGTATGATAAGATAAATATATTTTTGGTATTTTATGATATAGATTGGAAAAGTAAAGATGCAAATAAAAGTAGATTGAAAGCTTATATGATAAAAGATAGACCCAGGGGCCATAGGTTTCACTAGTGGCATCTCTCAAGATAGCATAAGTATTACGGTGGGTGAACAAATTACTATCGAGCAATTGATAGAAAAGCGAATAATTATGAGATTATCTAGGCATGATCATGTATATAGGCATCACGTCCGTGACAAGTAGACCGACTCTGCTGCATCTACTATCATTACTCCACACATCGACCGCTATCCGGCATGCATCTAGAGTATTAAGTTCATAAAGAACAGAGTAACGCATTAAGAAAGATGACATGATGTAGAGGATAAACTCATGCAATATGATATAAACCCCATCTTTTTATCCTCGATGGCAACAATACAATACGTGCCTTGCTGCCCTAACATCCTTTGGGAAAGGACACGCAAGATTGAACCCAAAGCTAAGCACTTCTACCATTGCAAGAAAGATCAATCTAGTAGGCCAAACCAAACTGATAATTCGAAGAGACTTGCAAAGATAACTTAATCACTCATAAAATAATTCAGATGAGATTCAAATATTTCTCATAGATAAACTTGATCATAAACCCACAATTCATCGGATCTCGACAAACACACCGCAAAAAGAGTTACATCGAATAGATCTCCAAGAAGATCGAGGAGAACATGGTAGTGAGATCCAAAAAGAGAGAAGAAGCCATCTAGCTAATAACTATGGACCCGAAGTTCTATGGTAAACTACTCACAACTCATCGGAGAGGCTATGGTGTTGATGTAGAAGCCCTCCGTGGTCGATTCCCCTCCGGTGGAGCGCTGGCGAAGGCTCCAAGATGGGATCTCGCGGATACAGAAGGTTACGGCGGTGGAAATAGTTTTTCATGGTCGCTTCTGATGTTCTCAGGGTACGTGGGTATATATAGGAGGAAGAAGTAGGTCGGTGGCCGCCCGAGGGGCCTACAAGATAGGGGGCGCGCCCTCCACCCTCGTGGCCACCTCGACTGCTTCTTGACTTGCACTCCAAGTCCTCTGGATCACGTTCGTTCCAAAAATCACGCTCCCGAAGGTTTCATTATGTTTGGACTCCGTTTGATATTCCTTTTCTTCAAAACACTGAAATAGGCAAAAAAACAGCAATACGGGCTGGGCCTCCGGTTAGTAGGTTAGTCCCAAAAATGATATAAATGTGTAAAGTAAAGCCCATAAACATCCAAAACGTGTAATATAATAGCATGGAACAACCAAAAATTATAGATACGTTGGAGACGTATCAAGCTCTCAAAGAAATATGAATCTCCATCATCCTCTTCTACGAGACCAGTCACTGACATACAAGCCAAAGCAACCATCGATTCAAATATGGAGAAGATATCACAGCTAAATGGAGTGTGTGCTTAAATGAAAAGAGTCTGAAGATGAGAAGTATGAATGAGAATCAGGTGATGAGAGCTTCACAGAAAGATAGGAAGGAGCAATGCCTTCGTTGCCTATGAATCATCTGAGAAATCATTCGAATCAGACACTGATAATGATGCTTCAAGTGATGATGAACAAATCGTATTCTGCCTCCTGGCAAAGCCATCTAAGGATCGGGTATCAGCAAAATACCAAAAATCCAAGAATGGATATTCTCCTGAATACATTGCCTATACTAAACTTGTTAAGATTGAAAAATCTCAACAAGTTGATCTTGAAATGCTTGAGAAGAATCTTAGGAAAACCTAAGGATTGCTGGACGAAGAGATGGAGAAGAATCAAAAGTTGATCGAAGAGCATGATGTTTTTTCTCAACTATTGATGATCTTTCTAATAGATATGATTCCCTCACAATTGACTACGAGAGTTTATCAGATGAACTCCTTAACAGGAATCAAGAACTCGAGTCACTGAAAGAGTCTCGTAATGTGCTGATGAAAGAAAGTGCTTCTCTATTCGCCGAGCAATCTACTCGAGTTCCTGATGATTTTGTGCCTTCGTGCTTAAAATGCCTAGAACGTAGCAATGCTGATTCTAAAGCCGAAACATTAAATGTTGTCATAGAGAATATTGCAACTATTACGAATGATATCTCTAACCCCTCTTAGGAGGAATTTGTTGTTATTTCTGATAAAAATTGCATATTAAAGAACTTGCTTGAGACATGAATGCTAAGGAGCCTAAAAGGGCATCAAACTCTTTGTGATGTGCTCAAGAAGTCTATACTGCACAAAACCCTCGAAAGGAAGGACTGGGTTTCGAAAGGAAACTCAACGTTGATGGAACCTACTGGACTCCCGAACAGTATCCTCGAACGAGTTGGGTTCTTGCTAAAAGCAAAACTCTAGAGCCTGCAATTCTGTCAGGATATGATACTCCCATTATTGTTGTTTCTCATGAGTCTGATGACTCGACCTACAAATTCTTGAAACAACAAAATGGTAAGGTTTTCGCTCGGTATGTTGGAACTAACTGCAGGTCTGGTTCACCCAAGAAGCAAATCTGGGTGAAGAAGTGCATCATTGAAAATCTATCTGTCATTGCTAACTTGAACATGCAGAGTGATTCTGTTCAAAGAAATGATTATCATTCATAGAATGACGCAGAAAGATTATTGAATGGGTGTCAGTCAAACCTTTGACAGAAGGAGTACATGTGTACCTCGTCAAATCATTATGCTCATGTCTTTGAAATAACTTCAGTGCATATTCATTTGATTACTCTCAAAATGCATAGGTGATTTACAGATCTCGTTGAAGGAATGTTCATGCTCAGACAAAGCAAATGAGATCCTCGTTGCCCATGCAAGTGTGGGTTGCGAAAAAGAACTAACCCTTTCTTGTAGATATAATCTTAGGGATGTCACTCGTTTATCCTTAGTCCTGAGATCTGTATAGTTGGTGCCAGCTCCCTGTGTTTTTCATTCGTTTGTGTTGTGTTTGATTCGTCGTGTTTGTGTTTTGTCCGAATATCAACTCAGTTAGAGTTTCATGTTTTTGTATTTCCTCTCGTTTGGCTGGGTGTTTTGCTTCAGACCCCATTATCCCTCTATTCTTTCTCATCCAATCATTGTTGTCCGTCATAAGCATGCAATTTGATCTGAAGAAGATTTTAGTCTGACGTCCTTGGTCGTGAAAGAAATCAACTTCAAAACTTAATCTATTTTTGGTGTTTGCCCTTCTTCAAACCTTTTGGCCTCCCGATCAGTTTCTGAGATTTTCGTAGGAAATGGTTGCCACGTGCCCACGATATCCACGATCGTGATCGTGTCCGTCGAATGTGGAACATCCCGCGTTTGTAGGCCGTAGATTTCGAAAGAGGTGGTTCTGCTCGCGGGCTATAATTACCCCCTCGGCTTCTTCTTCCTCAAACCCTCGTCCTCTCTCCTCCCGAGCCCATGCTTGAAGCAATGCCGTCGAAATGCCTCACCGTGCAACTTCAGTGAAGTCTCGTCGCCGTTTGTCGTGCTAGTGCGGTAAATCTTCTTTTCCACATGGCCGTAGTCAATCCATGCTGCCAAGTTAGGGCGCCTAGATCTGGAACTGGTCCTATCCACTTCTCTGTTCTAGGGCAGTTCTTACCGTCACGTTTTCTTTGATTTATTTCTTTGTGGTAGATCCTTAGGATTCACTAGGTTATGACTGGTATGGTTTGTAGTTTTTCCCTCGTACTAGTTTTCCTGGATCTAGGGTTCATGTAGTTTTTCCCAAGTAAGAGTGTCAAACCCAACGAGGAGATAAAGGTAGAACAAATATTCTCTCAAGTTCTATCGACCACCGATACAACTCTACGCACGCTTGACGTTCGCTTTACCTAGAACAACTATGAAACTAGAAGTACTTTGTAGGTGTTGTTGGATAGGTTTGCAAGATTATAAAGAACACATAAATATTAACTAGGGACTGTTAGATAAAGAAGCAATAAAGTAAATATAGCGAGTGTGGAAAAGTGGTGGTAGGAGTTGTGAACTTGTCCCTAAGCAATTGACTACGTTACTAGACCGGTAATCACTATTGCAATTCTATACAAGGGAGAGGCATAAGCTAACATACTTTCTCTTCTTGGATCATATGCACTTATGATTGGAACTCTAGCAAGCATCCGCAACTACTAAAGATCATTAAGGTAACACCCAACCATAGCATTAAAGCATCAAGTCCCCTTTATCCCATACGCAAACAACCTACTTACTCGGGTCTGCGCTTCTGTCACTCACGCCACCCACCATAAGCAAATCATGAACATATTGCAAACCCTACAACGGGAATCCCTCACGCTTGCGCGACACGAAGGGCACAATAGGACAGCACCAATAATAAAACATGCAATTCAAACCAATCATAGCAATTCATCAATCACCGGTAGGACAACGAAAATCTACTCGGACATCATAGGATGGCAACACATCATTGGATAATAATATGAAGCATAAAGCACAATGTTCAAGTAGAGGGTACAACGGGTTGCGGGAGAGTGGACCACTGAATATAGATGGGGGAAGGTGATGGAGATGTTGGTGAAGATGGCAGAGGTGTTGGTGAAGATCGCGGTGATGATGATGGCCCCCGGCAGCGCTCCGACGCCACCAGAAGCAAGGGGAAGAGAGCCCCCCTTCTTCTTCTTCTTCCTTGACCTTCTCCCTAGATGGAAGAAGGGTTTCCCCTCTGGTCCTTGGCTCCCATGGCGTGGGAGGGGCGAGAGGCCCTCCAAGATTGGATCTATCTCTCTTTCTCTCTCTGTTTCTGCGTTCTGCAGTTCTGCCCTGGCACCGTTTCCTTTATATCTGGAGATCCGTAACTCCGATTGGATCAAAACCTTCGCCCATATCGTTTTCCAAAAGTTAGCTTTCTTGCGGCCAAAGAAGGGCATCAACTGCCTTACGGGTGGCCCACGAGGGTGGGGGGCGCACCCACTTTAAGTGGACGTGGGCCCCTATCTCGTGGCCACCTCGGGCATGTTCTCGCGTTGATTCTTACTCCCAAAAATCACAAATATTCCAAAATAATTCTCCGTCCATTTTTATCCCATTTGGACTCCGTTTGATATGGGTTTTCTGCGAAACATAAAACATGCAACAGACAGGAACTGGCACTGGGCACTGGATCAATATGTTAGTCCCAAAAAATAGTATAGAAAGTTGCCAAAAGTATATGAAAGTTGAAGAATATTGGCGTGGAACAATAAAAAATTATAGATACGACAGAGACGTATCAGCATCCCCAAGCTTAATTCCTGCTCGTCCTCGAGTAGGTAAATGATAAAAAAGACAATTTTTGATGTGGAATACTACCTAACACAATCTTGATCATGTAATCTAATCATGGCATGAATATTAAGACACGAGTGATTCAAAGCAATAGTCTATCATTTGACATAAAAAAACAATAATACTTCGAGCGTACCAATAAAGCAATCTTGTCTTTTCAAAACAACAAGGCAAAAGCAAACTTATCCCTACAAAATCATATAGTTTGGCCATGCTTCATTTTCGTCACACAAAATGCCCCCATCATGCACAACCCCGATGACAAGCCGAGTAATTGGTTCATACTTTTTAACGCGCTTTAGCTTTTTCAACCCTCACGCAATACATGAGTGCAATCCATGGATATAGCACTGTAGGTGGAATAGAATAAGATGGTGGAGGTTTATATGGAGAAGACGAAAAGGGGAGAAAGTCTCACATTGACGCGGCTAATCAACTGGCTATGGAGATGCCCATCAATTGATGTCAATGCGAGGAGTAGGGATTGCCATGCAACGGATGCACTAAGAGCTATAAGTGTATGAAAGCTCAAACTTAAAACTAAGTGGGTGTGCATCCAACTTGCTTGCTCATGAAGACCTAGGGCATTTGAGGAAGCCCATCGTTGGAATATACAAGCCAAGTTCTATAATGAAAAATTCCCACTAGTATATGAAAGTGACAATGTAGGAGACTCTCTATATGAAGAATATGGTGCTACTCTGAAGCACAAGTGTGGTAAAAGAATAGTAACATTGCCCCTTCTCTTTTCTTTTTTTTCTTTTTTTGGTGGGCTTCTTTGGCCCCCTTTTTTTATTTAGGCTTCTTTGGCCTTTCCATTTTTCTTTTTTTTCATGGCGCAATGCTCTATAATGATGATCATCACACTTTTATTTTCTTACAACTCAATATTACAACTCGATACTGGAACAAAGATATGACTCTATATGAATGCTTCCGGCGGTGTACCGGGATGTGCAATGATCTAGCATAGCAATGACATAAAAAACGGACAAGCCATGAAAACATCATGCTAGCTATCTTACGATCATGCAAAGCAATATGACAATGAATGCTCAAGTCATGAATATGATGATGATGGAAGTTGCATGGCAATATATCTCGGAATGGCTATGGAAATGTCATGATAGGTAGGTATGGTGGCTGTTTTGAGGAAGATATAAGTAGGTTTATGTGTGATAGAGCGTATTGTATCACGGGGTTTGGATGCACCGGCGAAGTTTGCACCAACTCTCGAGGTGAGAAAGGGCAATGCACGGTACCGAAGAGGCTAGCAATGATGGAAAGGTAAAAGTGCGTATAATCCATGGACTCACATTAGTCATAAAGAACTCATATACTTATTGCAAAAGTTTATTAGCCCTCAAAGCAAAGTACTACTACGCATGCCCCTAGGGGGATAGATTGGTAGGAAAAGACCATCGCTCATCCCCGACCGCCACTCATAAGGAAGACAATCAAAGAAACACCGCATGCTTCAAATTTGTCACACAACGGTTACCATACGTGCATGCTACGGGACTTGCAAACCTCAACACAAGTGTCTCTACAATCCACAACCACCCACTAGCATGACTCTAATATCACCATCTTTATATCACAAAACTATTGCAAGGAATCAAACATATCATATTCAGTGATCTACAAGTTTATGTAGGATTTTATGACTAACCATGTGAATGACCAATTCTTGTCATCTTTCTAAATTCATATATGTGAAGCAAGAAGGTTTAATTCTTTCTACAAAAGATATGCCCACGCTCTAACAAATATAAGTGAAGCAAAAGAGCATTCTACAAATGGTGGTTTTCTATGTGAAGAGAAATAGGCAATCCAGACTTCAAATGATATAAGTGAAGCACATGAAGCATTCTATAAAGCCATACTCAAAAGATTTAAGTGAAGTGCAATGAGAATTCTACAAATCAACCAAGGACTATCTCATACCAGCATGGTGCATAAAAGAAAAGTGAAAACTAAATGCAAAAGACGCTCCAAGACTTACACATATCGCATGAACCAAACGAATACGAAAACATACCGATACTTGTTGAAGAAAGAGGGGATGCCTTCCAGGGCATCCCCAAGCTTAGACGCTTGAGTCTCCTTGAATATTTACTTGGTGTGCCTCGGGCATCCCCAAGCTTGAGCTCTTGCCTCTCTTCCTTCCTCATATCGAGACATCCTCGATTAGACACTTCATCCACACAAAACTTCAACAGAAAACTCGGTAAGATCTGTTAGTATAATAAAGAAAATCACTACTCTAAGTACTATTGAAAACCAATAATATTTTGTTTTTGCATTGTGTCTACTGTAATATAACTTTTTCATGGCTTAAATCCACTGATATAAATTGATAGTTTCATCAAAACAAGCAAACTATGCATCAAAAACAGAATCTGTCAAAAACAGAACAGTCTGTAGCAATCTGAACATTCACCATACTTCTGGTACCCCAAAAATTCTACCAAAATTAGAAAACAATAAACAATTTGTACAGCAAGACATTGGAAAACGAATCAGAACCGTTTGACTTTCTAGTTAAAAATGTAAAATCGCGCACTACAGCCAAAGTTTCTGTCCTGCACCGTACAAACCAACAAGCATTGTAAACATCCTAAAGGCAAACCTTGGCACATTATTTTTATAATAAAATGGAATTATAAAGGGGATAGTTATTTTTGTTGAAAAGTTTCTGTAATCAAGATTCACAAAGTTTCCGTGAGCATGAACAAAGTTCAAGGCTAGCTCCCACCTCAACAATGCTTGTCTTTCTCACTTTCACTTTCCTTTTTGAAAAAATTTCGGTTCCCCTCTTTATTTTTTTTATTTTTAAACTATATGAAAGCACATAACAGAAATAAATGACTCTCTAAAACTTCCGGGTTGTCTCCATGGCAGCACTTTCTTTAAAGCCATTAAGCTAGGCATATAGTGCTCAAGTAATGGATCCACCCGGATCCCATGGTATATCAAAGCCAATTTTAATTAACAATGATTTGTAATTTAGTAGTGAGCACAAAGCAACATATATCATGCAACAATGAATTCTAACTCTCTTCCTATGCATCGACATGTCATAAGAGAACAATTCATGCACACATAGTAAAGGCCAATGCATAGTATAAGCAGTTTCTTGCAATTTTATCATATTGGAAACATAGAGAGGTGGAGATATAGTTCCTCTCTCATAATAATTGCAAGTAGGAGCAGCAAGCACATGCATATTATATCTCTCAAAATCATCATGTATAGTAGTAAAACGCAACCCATCAATATAATCCTTAATAAGAGTAAACTTCTTCGGTATAGTGTAGTCGGGAGAATTCAAAAAGATAATAGGAATATCATGCGTGGGTGCAATAGCAACAATTTCAGGTTTAACATAAGGAACTATAGCAAGTTCATCTCCATAAGCATAATTCATATTGGCATCTTGGCCACAAGCATAGCAAGCATCATCAAAAAGGGGTATTTCAAGAGAATCAACGGGATCATAACAATCATCATAGCAATCATCATAGTAATCATCATAGCAATCATCCTTCGGTAAGCACGAAGGGGAATTAAACAATGTATGAGTTGAAGAGTTACTCTCATTAGAAGGTGGGCACGGGTGATCAATCCGCTCTTCCTCCTTTTGTTCTTCACTCTCCTCATCATCTTTTTCATCCAATGAGCTCACAGTTTCATCAATTTCTTCTTCCATAGCTTCCTGCAAAATATTAGTCTCTTCTTGGACAGCGGAGAATTTCTCAATATATAGTTTAACATAGGCATTAAAGCATAATTATCATAACAATATTCAAGTATGGCAAAATTTTCAGATTTGTAGAGAGTAGCATCATACTTTTCAATCAAAGAAGCAATTTCATAAGCACCCTTAAAAGCAACAAATTCTTCAATTTGTTGAACATCATAGTAATTATAAACACCCTTAGCATATGAAGATACGATTCCATTATCAATAAACTCACATTGGTAGGGAAGGTGTTTCTTAGGGTTTTCAGAACAGCAAGTATCATACATTTTCACATAAATTCCAAGCATAGCATTGCAAACGATGAATTTGATCCGGTAAAAGTTTCCCTTTTTCAGATATACGGTGTCGCACATAACAAGCATGCTCATCTAAAGATTTGCCCTAAACTAAGCTAGTTGGGGTTTCAGCACGAGCACATAGGGATCGAAGATGATCCAAGTAAAAAGCTTCAGTAGTGTGATAGATTTTGAGTGGTTCTTCAACCATTGGTGTAGTAGGTACCACTATTTTTTTCGGTATTTTGCGTTTCCTACCCATAACTAAAGATAGTAAACAACTAAGAACAGCTAATAAAAATTACTTAGTGATAAAGCAAACAAGCACACACGAGAATATTCACCCCACGCTATGACTCCCCGGCAATGGCGCCTGAAAAAAGGTCTTGATAACCCGCAAGTATACGGGATCAATTGTAGCCTCTTTCGATAAGTAAGAGTGTTGAACCCAACGAGGAGCTAAAGGTAGAACAAATATTCTCTCAAGTTCTATCGACCACCGATACAACTCTACGCACGCTTGACGTTCGCTTTACCTAGAACAAGTATGAAACTAGAAGTACTTTGTAGGTGTTGTTGGATAGGTTTGCAAGATTATAAAGAACACGTAAATATAAACTAGGGTCTGTTTAGATAAAGAAGCAATAAAGTAAATATAGCGAGTGTGGAAAAGTGGTGGTAGGAGTTGTAAAATTGTCCCTAAGTAATTGACTACGTTACTAGACAGGTAATCACTATTGCAATTCTATTTGAGGGAGAGGCATAAGCTAACATACTTTCTCTTCTTGGATCATATGCACTTATGATTGGAACTCTAGCAAGCATCCGCAACTACTAAAGATCATTAAGGTAAAACCCAACCATAGCATTAAAGCATCAAGTCCCCTTTATCCCATACGCAAATAACCTACTTACTCGGGTCTGTGCTTCTATCACTCACGCCACCCACCATAAGCAAATCATGAACATATTGCAAACCCTACAGCGGGAATCCCTCATGCTTGCGCGACACAGAGGGCACAATAGGACAGCACCAATAATAAAACATGCAATTCAAACCAATCATAGAAATTCATCAGTCACCGGTAAGACAACGAAAATCTACTCAGACATCATAGGATGGCAACACATCATTGGATAATAATATGAAGCATAAAGCACCATGTTCAAGTAGAGGGTATAGCGGGTTGCGGGAGAGTGGACCGCTGAATATAGATGGGGGAAGGTGATGGAGATGTTGGTGAAGATGGCGGAGGTGTTGGTGAAGATCGCGGTGATGATGATGGCCCCGGCGGCTCTCGACGCCCGGAAGCAAGGGAGAGAGAGCCCCCCCCCTTCTTCTTCTTCTTCCTTGACCTTCTCCCTAGATGGGAGAAGGGTTTCCCCTCTGGTCCTTGGCTCCCATGGCGTGGGAGGGGCGAGAGCCCCTCCGAGATTGGATCTACTTCTCTGTCTCTTTCTGTTTTTGCATTCTGCAATTCTGCCCTGGCACCGTTTCCTTTATATCTAGAGATCCGTAACTCCGATTGGATTGGAACCTTCGCCCAGATCGTTTTCCAAAAATTAGCTTTCTTGCGACCAAAGAAGGGCATCAACCGCCTTATGGGTGGCCCACGAGGGTGGGGGGCGCGCCCACTTTAAGTGGGCGTGGGCCCCTATCTCGTGGACACCTCAGGCATTGTCTCGCGTTGATTCTTCCTCCAAAAAATCACAAATATTCCAAAATAATTCTTCGTCCGTTTTTATCCCGTTTGGACTCCGTTTGATATGGGTTTTCTGCGAAACATAAAACATGCAGCAGCGAGAGGCGCTTTGGCCTTTGGATCAATATGTTAGTCCCAAAAAATAGTATAAAAAGTTGCCAAAAGTATATGAAAGTTGAAGAATATTGGCATGGAACAATCAAAAATTATAGATACGACGGAGATGTATCAATACCTTTTTGAGAGATTAGATAGTTTTTCTAAGCCTAAATCATTCTATGGCATGTTGCAAATCTATCGATGATGTCTTCTCAAAAGTATACCATGGATTTTCTGTTCTTTTCGAAAAACATTCCGTTTTCATTTTAAAAATGCTTCTGTGCATGTTTATAACCCTACCTCGTTTTCCCTCGTATATATTCTGCTTCACAGGTTGGTCATGGCACAAAGTTCTGAAGAGCATTCTGGTTCTGAAGAAGAATTGCCTCAGTTGCCACCTATGTCTAAACGAATGAGATTGACTGGTGGAGGAAAATCATCAAAGCCACCCAAGACACCAAAGAAGAAGATGATGATATTCCCTTGGCTCACGGCCAGCCTTAGGATGAACTGATCACTGACGCTCTGACACTTTTCTCTGATGGAAATCCTAAAAAGGGTGGTCGTGGCCGAGAGAAGAATACAACCGCCGAGATGTCTGAAACCGAAAGTTGTAAAAATCCACCTGGAGTTGAAACAACAACTGAGAGAAATAACAGGCTGCAAAGGATTTGCCATCACTGGGTGAAGAAATGGTTCAATTATGAAAACGTTCAGAGAAAATATCAGATCATGTTTGCCTTCACTCCACCTTGGAATGACTGCATTGTTGAGAATTGCCTCGGCCTAGATGATGAAAAACTCAGGCCTCCGCCGCCTCCAAATGCTCCTGTAGACTCCCTTAAAACCATCGCTGATTTTCCCGAGGAAGTGGAAAAGATATCCAAGGCCAGAGCCAAGCGTGAAGCCATGGCTGTGCAGAAAAATTAAGTCGAAGAGAGAAACGTCGTGCTGACTTAGCAAGATGTACAAAATAAAAAGGATCATGTTTCGAAAGGAAGCAAGTCCAGAAAGCCAGTTTCCCCTCGAGCTCCCTAAAAGAAATATTTCACCAGAAAATCTAAGAAGGTCGGTTCTGACTCGTCTAATGAGTCTTTTGATGAGAATGCTCCCGATCAAATACCCATGTATGATCAACGTGCTCTTCTAAACATACCATACCAGACTCCCTCACTAGTAAAAGTTTCACCCCCTATAAGGATTTCACCAAGACTTGCACCCACTCCAGTCCTTGACAAACCTTCGGGTTCTGCTGCCGCATCTACGAAGAGAAAACTGATGTCCGAAGAGAAAGCTGAAGTTTCTGGTTTCTGCTAAGAAAGCCAAATCCGGTGTTCCTGCTTCCCCAGAGGAACAAAAATATGACTTTAATTTCATGATTGATGTAATTGAGAGTGCTGACTACGATGCAAAATCTGTTGATTTATTCAGTCTGGGACTTCCTGATGATGTTGCAAAATTGGTAACGGGACATTTCATCGAGCTGAGGAAAATTACCAAGAAGCTGAACCAAGCTGTCAAGGACAAGAAAACCCTCAAGCAAATGAGGAGAGATGCCAACACTGAATCTGAAAGGAAAGGTCTGAAAAAAGAGATTGTTGAGCTCACAAAGGCTCTCTCTATCATGAGAAATGTCAAAATTGAGTGGCACTCACGTCTGAAAATGGAAGTATCTCAGCTGCGTGAGCGAAGGAATGATGAAATTGACTGTCAAGCAGATCTTGCTCGACGAAGAATCTAGGAAGAAAAATGTCAGAAAGCTAAGGCAAGAGCTAGCAAGCCGAAAGGAATCAAAGATTGCTGCATTCAGAATGTTGCAAGTGATGCTCCTATTGACTCAAGTGCTCCTCTGCAGCAGATACCACCATCTCCTCCTCATGAGGATGAACCCATGCAGCAAGCTGAGCCTGTGGTGGTTATTCTTCCTACTTTAGCTGCTCAAGAAATTGATGTCGTTGATATCTTTCTAAACAAGTCTGATGAGGAAAATTCTTTGCCTCAGCAACAAGTCACGGATGGTAAAACTGATGAGGAGATTGAGGTTGAGAAGGCAAATCCATCGCCTCCAAAGGAAATGCAAGCTGAGCCCTCCGGATCCAACAAGGAGGAGAATGAAAATATTGAGGGGGAGCTAAATGCTTCCCAAAACAATACCACCCCGGTCACATCATCTGGTGCCCCTACCCACCAGATGGATGTTGATCCTGCTCATGCTTCCACTGCACCACAGCTGGAAGAGGAAGAGAAGAAATTTGAAGAGCCCATGGCTCATGAAGGATTTGTTCCACCGGTTGTGTCCCAAGAAACCAAGAAATAAGTAGCCATGACCCAGGCTTCTGAAGAGGTTGTTGTGCCTCCCACCGATGAAAATAAACCGAAAGAAAATGCCCTAGTGCCCGAAAGTCAGAAAGCCATTGAAGGAGTTCCAACAAGCAAAATTGATAATCAGACAAGCACCCCAAAGCAGTCAGTACCAGAGAAATCAAGTATGTCTCGTGCTCCTCTTAAGCCAATTGAAGAAGATGTGCTAGCACCCGATGACATTCAGACCAAGTCAATGAGCGATGAAGAAAATATGAGAAATCCACAGGAAACATTTCCTTTGTTTCCCGATGAAGATGGCCCAAATGGTCCCACATTTAATGAGCAGCTTCATCTTTTGAAGCTTGCATTCTTTGGGACCAGCCCATATGATGAAGAAAGGACTATTTTGTCACCCAGATTCTGGACGAAAGAACATGCTATGTAGTATGATCGGTGAAAGAACATGCGGTGCCCCCATGTTTGGTTTTGGTAATTGATGACAATCTCTATGGACTAATGGTTCTCTTGAGTTATATTTGAAGGATTTGTCCATAGGCTTTTCTTGAAGTCCATATGTTGGTTTCAAGGAGTTTATGAGTTGACCAAGGTGCTATTAAGGAATTATCCAAAGATTGGTCATGTGAGTGTTGAGCTTATTGCAAGCATGTCTTGAAGAAGAAGGTTGTGTGGTCATTCATGTTTACCTTCAAGACATCATCCAAATGAAGAGAGTTCCAAAGATTCAAGGTTGATCAAGACTAAGTCAAGAGTGAATCAAGTTGATCAACTCACAAAGCATAGAAGATGTACCGAGAGGGATAAAGTGATCCCATGGTGTGGTAAGCATTGTCCATTGTACTTTGTGTACTAACCCATGGTCTATGTGAGACTTCTATGTGTTGGGAAACGTAGTAATTTCAAAAAATTTCCTACGCACACGCAAGATCATGGTGATGATATAGCAATGAGGGGAGAGTGTTGTCTACGTACCCTCGTAGACCGTAAGCGGAAGCGTTAGCACAACGCGGTTGATGTAGTCGTACGTCTTCACGATCCGACCGATCCAAGCACGGAACGTACGGAGCCTCCGAGTTCAGCACACGTTCAGCTCGATGACGTCCCTCGAACTCCGATCCAGCCGAGTGTCGAGGGAGAGTTCCGTCAGCATGACGGCGTGGTGACAATCTTGATGTTCTACCGGCGCAGGGCTTTGCCTAAGCACCGCTACAATATGACCGAGGTGTAATATCATGGAGGGGGGCACCGCACACGGCTAAGGAACGATCTCAATGATCAACTTGTGTATCTAGGGTGCCCCCCTACCCCCGTATATAAAGGAGGGAGGGAGGAGGTGGCCGCCCAAGGGGCGCACCATAGGGAGGAAACCTACTCCAAGTAGGTTTCCCTCCTTTTCCTAATCCAAGTTGGAGGGGAAGGAAGGAGTACTAGTAGTAGGAAGGAAGAGGGGAAGGAGAAAGGAAGGGGGGGCCCCCTCCCCAGTCGGATTGGGATTGGGGCGCGCCTCCCTTGCTCCTTCTCCTTCCTTCCAATTGGGCCCAATAAGGACCATATACTTACGGGGGTTCGGTAACCTCCCTGACTCAGTATATTCCCAAACTCTCCGGAACCTTTCCGGTGTCCAAATATATCCGTCAATATATCAATCTTTATGTCTCGACCATTTCGAGACTCCTCGTCATGTCCATGATCACATCCGGACTCCGAACAAACTTCGGTACATCAAAATACATAAACTCATAATATAACTGTCATCGAAACCTTAAGCGTGCGGACCCTACGGTTCGAGAACGATGTAGACATGACCGAGACACGTCTCTGGTCAATAACCAATAGCGGGACCTGGATGCCCATATTGGTTCCTACATATTCTACGAAGATCTTTATCGGTCAAACCGCACAACAACATACGTTGTTCCCTTTGTCATCGGTATGTTACTTACCCGAGATTTGATCGTCGGTATCCAATACCTAGTTCAATCTCGTTACCGGTAAGTCTCTTTACTCGTTCCATAATATGTCATCTCATAACTAACTCATTAGTTACATGCTTGCAAGGCTTAGGTGATGAGTATTACCGAGAGGGCCCAGAGATACATCTCCGACAATCGGAGTGACAAATCCTAATCTCGAATTATGCCAACTCAACATGTACCTTCGGAAACACCTGTAGTACTCCTTTATAATCACCCAGTTACGTTGTGACGTTTGGTAGTACCCAAAGTGTTCCTCCGGTAAACGGGAGTTACACAATTCTCATAGTTACAGGAACATGTATAAGTCATGAAGGAAGCAATAGCAGAATACTAAAAGATCAAGTGCTAAGCTAACGGATGGGTCATGTCAATCACATCATTCTCCTAATGATGTGATCCCATTAATCAAATGACAACACATGTCTATGGTTAGGAAACATAACCATCTTTGATTAATGAGCTAGTCAAGTAGAGGCATACTAGTGACTATATGTTTGTCTATGTATTCACACATGTATCATGTTTCCGGTTAATACAATTCTAGCATGAATAATAAACATTTATCATGATATGAGGAACTAAATAATAACTTTATTATTGCCTCTAGGGCATATTTCCTTGATCTCCCACTTGCACTAGAGTCAATAATCTAGATTACATAGTAATGATTCTAACACCCATGGAGTCTTGGTGCTGATCATGTTTTGCTCGTGAGAGAGGCTTAGTCAACGGTGCGCAACATTCAGATCCGTATGTATCTTGCAAATCTCTATGTCTCCCACTTGGACTTGGTCCCGAATGGAATTGAAGCGTCTCTTGATGTGCTTGGTCCTCTTGTGAAATCTGGATTCCTTTGCCAAGGCAATTGCACCAGTATTGTCACAGAAGATCTTCATTAGTCCCGATGCACTAGGTATGACACCTAGATCGGAAATGAACTCCTTCATCCAGACTCCTTCATTTGCTGCTTCAGAAGCAGCTATGTACTCCGCTTCACATGTAGATCCCGCTACGACGCTTTGTTTAGAAATGCACCAACTCACAGCTCCACCGTTTAATATAAACACGTATCCGGTTTGTGATTTAGAATCGTCCGGATTAGTGTCAAAGCTTGCATCGACGTAACCATTTACGACTAGCTCTTTGTCACCTCCATATATGAGAAACATATCCTTAGTCCTTTTCAGGTATTTCAGGATGTTCTTGACCGCTGTCCAGTGATCCACTCCTGGATTACTTTGGTACCTACCTGCCAAGCTTATTGCTAAGCATACGTCAGGTCTGGTACACAGCATTGCATACATGATAGAGCCTATGGCTGAAGCATAGGGAACACCTTTCATTTTCTATCTATCTTCTGCTGTGGTCGGGCATTGAGTTTGACTCAACTTCACACCTTGTAGCGCAGGCAAGAATCCTTTCTTTGCCTGATCCATTTTGAACTTTTTCAAAATTTTGTCAAGGTATGTGCTTTGTGAAAGTCCTATTAAGCGTCTTGATCTATCTCTATAGATCTTGATGCCCAATATGTAAGCAGCTTCACCGAGGTCTTTCATTGAAAAACTTTTATTCAAGTATCCCTTTATGCTATCCAGAAATTCTATATCATTTCCAATTAATAATATGTCATCAACATATAAAACTAGAAATGCTCTGAGCTCCCACTCACTTTCTTGTAAATACTGAGCTTCTCCAAAAGTCTCATATAAAACCATATGCTTTGATCACCTTGTCAAAGCGTTTATTCCAACTCCGAGATGCTTGCACCAGTCCATAAATGGAAGCTGGAGCTTGCACACTTTGTTAGCACCTTTTGGATCAACAAAACCTTCAGGCTGCATCATATACAACTCTTCTCCTAGAAATCCATTCAAGAATGCAGTCTTGACATCCATTTGCCAAATTTCATAATCATGAAATGCAGCAATAGCTAACATGACTCGGACAGACTTAAGCATCGCTACGGGTGAGAAAGTCTCATCGTAGTCAACCCCTTGAACTTGTCGAAAACCTTTCGCAACAAGTCGAGCTTTGTAGACAGTAACATTACCATCAGCGTCAGTCTTCTTCTTAAAGATCCATTTATTCTCAATGGCTTGTCGATCATCGGGCAAGTCAACAAAGTCCATACTTTGTTTTCATACATGGAGCCCATCTCAGATTTCATGGCCTCTAGCCATTTTGCGGAATCTGGGCTCATCATCGCTTCCTCATAGTTCGTAGGTTCATCATGGTCAAGTAACATGACTTCGAATAGGATTACCGTACCACTCAGTGCGGATCTTACTCGTAGACCCACGAGGTTCAAGAGAAACTTGATCTAAAGTTTCATGATCAATATCATTAGCTTCCTCACTAATTGGTGTAGTTGTCACAGGAACCGGTTCTTGTGATGAACTACCTTCCAATAAGGGAGTAGATACAGTTATCTCATCAAGTTCTACTTTCCTCCCACTCACTTCTTTCGAGAGAAACTCCTTCTCTAGAAAGGATCCGAATTTAGCAACGAAAATCTTGTCCTCAGATCTGTGATAGAAGGTGTACACAATAGTCTCCTTTGGGTATCCTATGAAGATACATTTCTCCGATTTGGGATCGAGCTTATCTGGTTGAAGTTTCTTCACATAAGCATCGCAGCCCCAAACTTTAAGAAACGACAACTTCGGTTTCTTGCCAAACCATAGTTCATAAGGCGTCGTCTCAACGGATTTTGATGGTGCCCTATTTAATGTGAATGCGGCCGTCTCTAAAGCATAACCCCAAAACGATAGCGGTAAATCGGTAAGAGACATCATAGATCGTACCATATCAAGTAAAGTACGATTACGACGTTCGGACACACCATTTCGTTGTGGTGTTCCAGGTGGCGTGAGTTGCGAAACTATTCCGCATTGTTTCAAATGTAAACCAAACTCGTAACTCAAATATTCTCCTCCACGATCAAATCGTAGAAACTTTATTTTCTTGTTACGATGATTTTCTACTTCACTCTGAAATTCTTTGAACTTTTCAAATGTTTCAGACTTGTGCTTCATCAAGTAGATATACCCATATCTGCTCAAATCATCTGTGAAGGTGAGAAAATAACGATATTTGCCACGAGCCTCAACATTCATCGGGCCACATACATCTGTATGTATGATTTCCAACAAATCTGTTGCTCTCTCCATAGATCCGGAGAACGGTGTTTTGGTCATCTTGCCCATGAGGCACGGTTCGCAAGTACCAAGTGATTCATAATCAAGTGATTCCAAAAGTCCATCAGTATGGAGTTTCTTCATGCGTTTTACACCGATATGACCTAAACGGCAGTGCCACAAATATGTTGCACTATCATTATCAACTCTGCATCTTTTGGCTTCAACATTATGAATATGTGTATCACTACTATCGAGATTCAATAAAATAGACCACTCTTCAAGGGTGCATGACCATAAAAGATATTACTCATATAAATAGAACAACCATTATTCTCTGATTTAAATGAATAACCGTCTCGCATCAAACAAGATCCAGATATAATGTTCATGCTCAACGCAGGCACCAAATAACAATTATTCAGGTCTAAAACTAATCCCGATGGTAGATGTAGAGGTAGCGTGCCGACTGCGATCACATCGACTTTGGAACCATTTCCCACGCGCATCGTCACCTCGTCCTTAGCTAATCTTCGCTTAATCCGTAGTCCTGTTTGAGTTGCAAATGTTAGCACAGAACCATATCAAATACCAGTGCTCTGTGAGCATTAGTAAGGTACACATCAATAACATGTATATCACATATACCTTTGTTCACTTTGCCATCCTTCTTATCCGCCAAATACTTGGGGCAGTTCCGCTTCCAGTGTCCAGTCTGCTTGCAGTAGAAGCACTCAGTTTCAGGCTTAGGTCCAGACTTGGGTTTCTTCTCTTGAGCAGCAACTTGTTTGCTGTTCTTTTTGAAGTTCCCCTTCTTCTTCCCTTTGCCCTTCTTGAAACTAGTGGTCTTGTTGACCATCAACACTTGATGCTCCTTCTTGATTTCTACCTCCGCGGCTTTCAGCATCGCGAAGAGCTCGGGAATAGTCTTGTTCATCCCTTGCATATTATAGTTCATCACAAAGCTCTTGTAGCTTGGTGGCAGTGATTGGAGAATTCTGTCAATGACGCTATCATCCGGAAGATTAACTCCCAGTTGAATCAAGTGATTATTATACCCAGACATTTTGAGTATATGCTCATTGACAGAACTGTTCTCCTCCATCTTGCAGCTGTAGAACTTATTGGAGACTTCATATCTCTCAATCCGGGCATTTGCTTGAAATATTAACTTCAACTCCTGGAACATCTCATATGCTCCATGACGTTCAAAACGTCGTTGAAGACCCGGTTCTAAGCCGTAAAGCATGGCACACTGAACTATAGAGTAGTCATCAGCTTTGCTCTGCCAGACGTTCTTAACGTCGTCAGTTGCATCAGCAGCAGGCCTGGCACCCAGCGGTGCTTCGGGGCGTAACTCTTCTCTGCAGCAATGAGGATAATCCTCGAGTTACGGACCCATCCGTGTAATTGCTATCATCATATTTCAACTTTGCTTTCTCAAGGAACGCATTAAAATTCAACGGAACAACAGCACGAGCCATCTATCTACAAACAAACATACACAAGCAAAATACTATCAGGTACTAAGTTCATGATAAATTTAAGTTCAATTAATCATTTTACTAAAGAACTCCCACTCAGACAGACATCTCTCTAGTCATCTAAGTGATCACGTGATCCAAATCAACTAAACCATGTCCGATCATCACGTGAGATGGAGTAGTTTCAATGGTGAACATCTCTATGTTGATCATATCTACTATATGATTCACGCTCGACCTTTCGGTCTCCGTGTTCCGAGGCCATATCTGTATATGCTAGGCTCGTCAAGTATAACCTGAGTATTCGCATGTGCAACTGTTTTGCACCGTTGTATTTGAACGTAGAGCCTATCACACCCGATCATCACGTGGTGTCTCAGCACGAAGAACTTTCACAACGGTGCATACTCAGGGAGAACACTTCTTGATAATTAGTGAGAGATCATCTTAAAATGCTACCGTCAATCAAAGCAAGATAAGATGCATAAAGGATAAACATCACATGCAATCAATATAAGTGATATGATATGGCCATCATCATCTTGTGCTTGTGATCTCCATCTCCGAAGCACCGTCGTGATCACCATGGTCACCGGCGCGACACCTTGATCTCCATCGTAGCATTGTTGTCGTTTACGCCATCTATTGCTTCTACGACTATCGCAACCGCTTAGTGATAAAGTAAAGCAATTACAGTAGCGCTTGCATTTCATACAATAAGCGACAACCATATGGCTCCAGCCGATTGCCGATAACCGGTTACAAAACATGATCATCTCATACAATAAAATATAGCATCACGTCTTTACCATATCACATCACAACATGCCCTGCAAAAACAAGTTAGACGTCCTCTACTTTGTTGTTGCAAATTTTACGTGGCTGCTACGGGCTTAGCAAGAACCGTTCTTACCTACGCATCAAAACCACAACGATAGTTTGTCAAATAGACTCCGTTTTAACCTTCACAAGGACCGGGCGTAGCCACACTCGGTTAAACTAAAGTTGGAGAAACAGACACCCGCTAGTCACCTGTGTGCAAAGCACGGCGGTAAAACCAGTCTCGCGTAAGCATACGCATAATGTCGGTCCAGGCCACTTCATCCAACAATACCGCTAAACCAAAGTATGACATGCTGGTAGGCAGTATGACTTATATCGTCCACAACTCATTTGTGTTATACTCGTGCATATAACATCAACGCATAAAACCTAGGCTCAGATGCCACTGTTGGGAAACGTAGTAATTTCAAAAAAATTCCTACGCACACGCAAGATCATGGTGATGATATAGCAACGAGGGGAGAGTGTTGTCTACGTACCCTCGTAGACCGTTAGCACAACACGGTTGATGTAGTCGTACGTCTTCACGATCCGACCGATCCAAGCACGGAACGTATGGAGCCTCCGAGTTCAGCACACGTTCAGCTCGATGACGTCCCTCGAACTCCGATCCAGCCGAGTGTCGAGGGAGAGTTCTGTCAGCATGACGGCGTGGTGACAATCTTGATGTTCTACCAGCGCAGGGCTTCGCCTAAGCACCGCTACAATATGACCGAGGTGTAATATCATGGAGGGGGGCACCGCACACGGCTAAGGAACGATCTCAATGATCAACTTGTGTATCTAGGGTGCCCCCCTACCCCCGTATATAAAGGAGGGAGGGAGGAGGTGGCCGGCCCAAGGGGGGCGCACCATAGGGAGGGGGAAACCTACTCCAAGTAGGTTTCCCCTCCTTTTTCCTAATCCAAGTTGGAGGGGGAAGGAAGGAGTACTAGTAGTAGGAAGGAAGAGGGGGAAGGAGAAAGGAAGGGGGCGGCCCCCCTCCCCCAGTCGGATTGGGCTTGGGGGGGCGCGCCTCCCTTGCTCCTTCTCCCTTCCTTCCACTTGGGCCCAATAAGGACCATATACTTACCGGGGGGTTCCGGTAACCTCCCGGAGCTCCGGTATATTCCCAAACTCTCCCGAAACCTTTCCGGTGTCCAAATATATCCGTCCAATATATCAATCTTTATGTCTCGACCATTTCGAGACTCCTCGTCATGTCCGTGATCACATCCGGGACTCCGAACAAACTTCGGTACATCAAAATACATAAACTCATAATATAACTGTCATCGAAACCTTAAGCATGCGGACCCTACGGTTCGAGAACGATGTAGACATGACTGAGACACGTCTCTGGTCAATAACCAATAGCGGGACCTGGATGCCCATATTGGTTCCTACATATTCTACGAAGATCTTTATCGGTCAAACCGCACAACAACATACGTTGTTCCCTTTGTCATCGGTATGTTACTTACCCGAGATTTGATCGTCGGTATCCAATACCTAGTTCAATCTCGTTACCGGTAAGTCTCTTTACTCGTTCCGTAATACGTCATCTCATAACTAACTCATTAGTTACATGCTTGCAAGGCTTAGGTGATGAGTATTACCGAGAGGGCCCAGAGATACCTCTCCGACAATCGGAGTGACAAATCCTAATCTCGAATTATGCCAACTCAACATGTACCTTCGGAAACACCTGTAGTACTCCTTTATAATCACCCAGTTACGTTGTGACGTTTGGTAGTACCCAAAGTGTTCCTCCGGTAAACGGGAGTTACACAATTCTCATAGTTACAGGAACATGTATAAGTCATGAAGGAAGCAATAGCAGAATACTAAACGATCAAGTGCTAAGCTAACGGGATGCGTCATGTCAATCACATCATTCTCCTAATGATGTGATCCCATTTAATCAAATGACAACACATGTCTATGGTTAGGAAACATAACCATCTTTGATTAATGAGCTAGTCAAGTAGAGGCATACTAGTGACTATATGTTTGTCTATGTATTCACACATGTATCATGTTTCCGGTTAATACAATTCTAGCATGAATAATAAACATTTATCATGATATGAGGAAATAAATAATAACTTTATTATTGCCTCTAGGGCATATTTCCTTCACTATGTGGGGTTAGGTACGTATCTATGGGCTTGCGTCAAGAGGAAGATATCATACAACCCATGGAAAGGATGACATCAAGTGGTGATCGTCATCAAGATTGCCATGTGCAAGTTCAAGTGGAGCATCACGAAGAGATCAAGTGCTTGAATCTTGCCATCCATTGTGGTGTCAATGGACTTGTGAAGATGTGCCAAAGAGTGGCTCACCCATAGTGAACTATGGGGGAGCAATCATCTAGTCTTCATCGAGCCAACGCAATCAAGAAAGGTGGTCCAACTTGAGGGAGTCAAGATCGTCATCATCTAGCTCAAGTGGACCATGTGCAAGGCAAAGGTTTGCCCTTGATAGGTTTTCTATTTTACTGGTCTCGTGGTGGTAGTTGGGAGACCGGGTTATAGGATCGTTTGCCGTACTATCAAGGGGGGGCTCTCAAGTTGGTAGCTTGATCGTATCATTAGTAGAGAGCTCAACCCATTGCATCCTTGCATCATGTTTCTTGATTCTTGTTTGGTTCTCTTTGTGAGTCTTAGAGCTCATGGTCATCTTGATGAAAAGCTTGAGTTCATCGAAAACGGAGTTCGCATGCGTCTTCTATGATGTTTCCAGTGTTGGAGGTTTTACCGGTCTTATCCGTGGAAGGGTTCTCACCATTTTCTCATGGGACTTTTCTAATTTGCTTCTTATTGATATTTCTTTCAAGATTGCGTTAGCCCTTGTCACTAGCTTTCCAACAAACTTGGTTTCATCGAATTCGGAGTCCGTTTGCAAAAGTTGTGGCAGTTTTGGTGTTCTGAAAAGGCTGCAGCGGTACTACCGCGAATTGGAGCGGATGTAATTTTTTACTACTGCTCCAGAGCGGTACTACCGCGGCTCCTACAGTGGTAGTACCGCTCCGGACCAAAAACTTGTCCCAAGTCCTGCGGTGGTAGGCCCGGATGTAATTTTTTAGTACCGCTTGCAAGTAGTAGTACCGCTACCCTTAGCAGTAGTACCGCTACCCCTAGCGGTAGTACCGTGAGGTCAAGCGGTACTACCGCTCCGATGATTCTTCTGGCCTTTTTGCCTCCTCACTGTTGTGTTTCAAAGGGGTACTACCTCCCTAGCAGTAGTACCGCTCCTTGGAGCGGTAGTACCGCTCTGTGCGGGCTGTGAGCATAACGGTTGGATTTTTTCCCACCTATAAAAGGGGGTCTTCTTCCCCAATGAACCTTATCCTTTGAGCTCGTGTTCTTCCCCATTGTTGACCTTCTTCGAGCTTGCTAACTCTCAATCCCTCCATGGATTGTTGCTAGTTTTTGAGGGAAAAAAGATAGGAGATCTGGATCCACATTTCCACCAATCACTTTCTCCTCTATGTGAGGGGAACCCCTTGGATCTAGATCTTGGAGTTCTTGGTGTTCTCCTTCTTGTTCTTCCTCTCATCTTCCTCCCTAGCATTAGTTTCTTCGGTGGGATTTGAGAGAGAAGGACTTGGGCACTCCGTGTACCCTTGCCATTGCATTTGGTGCATCGGTTTGAGTTCTCCACGTGATACGTGGAAGTTACAAGTTGAGAAGCTTATTACTCTTGGGTGCTTGGTACCCTTGAGCTCGTTACTCTTGGGTGTTTGGACACCCTAGAGCTTGTTCCTCTTAGGTGCCTTGGCGCCCTAGATGGTTGGTGTTGTTCGGAGCTCAATCATTGTGGTGTAAAGCTCCGGGCAAGCGTCGGGGTCTCCAATTAGGTTGTGGAGATCGCCCCAGGCAATTTGACAGGTACCGGTGACCGCCCCCAAGGGTTGCCAAAGTGTACGGGTTCGATGACCGCCCCAAGGGTCGCCATTTGTACGGGTTCGGTGACTGCCCTCAAGGGTCCCTTAGTGGAATCATGACATCTTGCATTGTGCGAGGGTGAGGAGATTATGGTGGCCCTAGTGGCTTCTTGGGGAGCATTGTGCCTCCACACCGCTCCAAACGAAGATTAGCATCCGCAAGGGTGTGAACTTCGGGATACATCGTCGTCTTCACGTGCCTCGGTTATCTCTTACCCGAGCCCTTTACTTATGCACTTTACTTTGTGATAGCCATATTGTTCTCTGTCATATATCTTGCTATCACACAGTTGCTTATCTTGCTTAGCATAAGTTGTTGGTGCACATAGGTGAGCCTAGTTGTTTTAGGTTTTGTGCTTGACAAATTAACCGCTAGGTTTATTCCGCATTTGTTCAAGCCTAAACCGTAATTATTTTAAAGCGCCTATTCACCCCCCCCCCCTCTAGGCGACATCCTCGATCTTTCACTCGGATTCTTTTCGGCAAGAATCGAATATTCAAGCACAAGATTCTAAACTTTGCTAAGCTCAAAACTTTACCGTGCTTCCATCACACCATCGAGCATATTTAACATGCTTTTCTAAAGGGTTTTCTTTGCTTCAATCATGGCTGGAATAGTGAAGTAATCCTTTAGTTCTATACCACTCTATACATCTCAGGAGAACTTGGAGATACCTCTACATGGATACTCGAATGGATAACGGGAGAGGAAAAGATCAGATGCTCGACAGACCAGTTCTTAGCTCTGCTAAATCTTCATTGGTGTGAATTTGATAAGGAACGAGAATACATGCTGCACTATTGGGATGTATCTAAAGCACAACTTCATTTGCTAATGGACCCCAAGCTTGTTGGTGATGAGTGCATTGAAATAAATCCAAAGAATTTGGCGTATGAGAACAAAGTGATGTTTTATATCCTCTACAATTCTCTCACGCCAACCAACAGAACAGAAACCATCAGTGGCATCATGGGAAATGCTCTTCTAGCCATTTCTCAAGGAATTCATTTTGATGTTCCAGATCTTTTCATTCGCAACTTGGCATGTGCTGCTGATAGTCCTCAAGCCTTGAAGCCATATGCACCTTGGATCATGTTTGCTACTGAGCAGCTGCTTGAAGAAAAATTTCTCTGCCCAGTTACACCGAAGGTTTTCATGCCACCAGTCCATGACACACTCCGGATGGTGAAGGATATTGGCAAAGGGAAGATACCAATGGATGCCACTACCTCTACTCCCGAGTCTGCTCTGAAAGTTAAGAAAGCGAGAGTTGAAATCCCTCATGAAGAAAATCCTTCTCTGTATGAGATTTGTATCCGCACTCAGCAAGCCCTTGAAAGACACATCAAGCTCGATCAAAAAGTGAAGCTGGAAATGATGAATGAAATAAATTTGCTTCACAATTATGCTCGCCAAACCCTCCTGCATGAGAAGGAGCACAAGAAGCGCTCTTGGACAGCTAGCTGCCAAGGGCTTCAAGAAATAATATGACTATCTGCAGTTATTTGTAGTTCCTCGAATCCGAAGGCAAACCAGTGTTTTGCATCAAATGACCTCCTGTTTGTCGAACCAGATGACGATATCGAAGACACAGCTAGAACACTTATCTTTAAGCCAGATGCACCTCACAACACTTCTTTCGAAGGTGTTCCAAAGCCCAAGCTGCAACGCCTGCTTCGGCCTCAACCATCCCTCACTCTGCTTCATCAAGCAGTGCTAATTCTGATTCTGAGGATTCTGAGGACGAGTAGTTCCTCGTATCTCTATCTTTTTTTGACACTTGTTGATGAAAAGGGGGAGAAGATCATCGAGTGATAGATGAACGGGGTATTTGTAGGGTGTTTCCATTCGCCATTTGCTTCTCTCTAGTCGAACGTTTTGGTTTCTTCGAACAATTTGCTTGTTGAACTTATCACATCGCCTGTGGTGTTGAAGTACTCGGTCGCCATGTACTGTTAATAAGCCCCCTGCAATATTATTTGCTTCCAACTATCTGTTTGCATGTGCTATCAAAAGTTTACTCCCTTGCAATGATTATCCTCAATAATTATCTTTGGTGCAGGGAAAGTAAGAGTTTTTCAACGAGGACAGGAAATCATGCTTCTCTAAACAGAGACATTTTTACTCCTTGATACTATATGTGTTATGGTTAGATATCCTATAATTATTATCCTTCATTATCTGACCCTGCAGGAGAAGAAAGTCAGCTTCAGTTTAAATTTCTTGACCCTCGAAATCCCTCTATATGACCGACAAACTGTTTTTCCTCGCAGATACCTATCGTATCAACTTTGTTGCAGGAAAACTTCGTCTAAATCTTACCTCCTCGGAATAATATCCAATATTTCCCTTGCTTTGACAATTATCGAGAATCTAACTTGCAGGGAACTTATATCTCGTGTGGATTCAAACTGTGTTCTAAGCAAAATTCTCTTGATTTATCCTTCGTCACAAATCATTTCAAAGTATTCCATCTAACTAATCCTTTCAAAGATTGTGTGTGACAGGAAACACCACAAACTCTATTGAGTGCATTGGAAGAGACCACAAATGAGATCATATGTCAATGTCACTCATACAAAAATTCATCTCGCTACCTTCAAATTTATCTGCCATGCATTCGATGCATATCTTCAGGGGTGCTTTATCTTCGTAATTATCTCTCGTCTTTCATTACCCTTCTCAGTCCATTTCATTCTGTTATCTATCCTTTGATGTGTTCTGTTTTGTCAACAATCGTCCAAAAAGGAGGAGATTGTTGGTGCAATATCTACCCTCCTGTGTTTTGGAGATTGTTGACAGAAACATGTATGGACTGATTTGTTTGCTAGTGTATTCAGAGAGAAAAAGTTGATACAAAACCAAAGGGAATGATGTCTCCGGTGCCAAGTTCGAGGAACTTCACCAAAGTATATCTGCATTGCAGAGATGAACAAGCTACATCTGTTGCAGACATGTAGAGGAAGAAGATTGATGTGAAGGAATTATCCCCTTGAAATTCTATTGCTGAAGCGAATCAATTAATTCGGTGTTGTTGTCCGAAGAAATTGACTGCAGTGAATGGAAGTCGAAGACAAAGTGAAGAAGTAGTATTCATTTCGTTGTTCTTCTTTCATTTATTTGAATCATAGGACCTCCATACTATTAAGAGGGGCATAGGTTCTCGAAGCTTAGATCCACTGTGATGCTTAGCCCAAAACCTATGAAAGATGCGAGAGAAATCTCTTTATGCTTCGATGATTACCTGGCAGCAGTAGACCTTGTTGTTCATGCCACAGGAGATATCTTTGAAACTAAGGAGTTAGCATTACTTCCTCCGCAAGCAATGTTACCATTGTGCTCAAATTTCTGACCGTTGGACTTGTGTCATTCAGCCATTGGCTGCTCCACATGTCCAATTTGGTCATTTCCCTTCAGGGAAGGATGCGACTATAAATAGCCACCCCGCTCCAACGTTGCCCGTTGGCTGCTCCGCTTAAGATTACTGAGATGATTGATTGAGCATCCCCTCTGAGAGTGATTTGAGATTAAGATCCACCGAGAGAAAAATCAAGAGCCCAAACTTAGATAGTGGTTGAGCATCACAGTAGTTCTGAGTTAGAGTTCTTGTACCTATTACTCCTGAGAGTTGCGCACTCTCTAGATGGATAGGTGTCGGCTCATGTGTTGAAGAGTTGTTGTGTTCACCGAGTAAGATCTTGAGCAAGCAAGAGTGATTGTGGTTCACGAAGGTCGACCGAAGGTTTGGAGATCGCCGACAAGTATCTACTACGAGTGAAATCAATTGGAGTCTGATCAGCTCTAAGTTGAAGGAGAATAGGGCGAAGAGAGTTTATCTTCCGTGTTAAGTCACAACCCCTCCAACCAGACATAGTCCTTCGGCAGAAGGGCGAACTTATGTCTTTTCATTCACCTCTTGGTGTTAAGTCTCGTACTTTTCTCTCCCAGTTCATGTCATGTTATACCTCTTGCTATTACATGTGTTTGCTTGTTGCATTACTATCATTGTAGTTAAACCTATGATATCTCAAGCCCGTACCATAATTGTTTCCTATGTCGATAGAAATGCTCCTCAGCATCGCGCTTGATTGATTTTGTTTCCATCGTAGCTTGTTTCTGCTGCTGTGTTTGGGATCAGTTCAAAACTTTTGCAAGAAATTTTAAATCTCCCATCACCCTCCTCTGGTCGATATACTCTCAGTCCTAACACTCCACCTTCAGTTTCTTCTTCTTCACTGCCGGTCGGGGGGAGGTGGCGGCGGGTTGCTGCGGGGTGCCGACCATGGAGCGGGAAGGGGCAGGGAGGGCGGAAGGGTTTTTGCGAAAGAAGGGGGAAATGGGAACATTGTGTCCCAGACGCGCGGGCCAGGGAAGGACAAGGGCGAGCGTCCCACCCATCTGCGCGCTGTCCATTTCGACGCAAATGCGGACCAAATTTGGGTCAAAAATGCGTTGGGATGGACAGAAAACGGACACCTGTCTGTTTGCGGGCGCATGTTGGGCCGCGATTTGTGTCTGTGTCGATCCAAACAGACGCGGACGGACGAAATGCGGTCGCGCGTCAGAGTTGGCCTAACAAAGTCGCAACCTAGTATCCCAATAGGAGTTCTTAGAGCGACCCTCGCAGGGCTTTACATTGGTATTACTCTACACAAGCCCATCATCTTAGAAACTGATTGTTCTTTTGTGGCTTCCTTTCTAGGAAATGATTATTTGGACAAGTCTCCCCTAGTGGATCTTAAGATAGAAGCATTGAGCATTTCCAGGTTGATGACAAGTTTCAAGATATCCAAAATTAACAGAAGGGCCAATAAGGTGGCGCATGAGATTTCTAAGTTCACCTTTGTTAATAGGTCTGATGGTGTGCTTCTTAATAGTGTTCCGCCCTGCGTGGTTGAAGTTGTAATAGACGATTGTATGAACATTTTTAATTAATTAATATATGGGAGGGGTTTTCAAAAAAATAGGAGTTCATAGGGATAGAATCCTTAGATGCCCCTTTTCTCTTGTGTTCTTCTTTTAAACATGCACGAATGGGCCGGCCGGCAACTATAGACCCTTCAGCAAAACAAAAGAAACACTCACTATAAGCGAGATACAGTGTTTGCGTCTTTGCTAACAACATTCTTTTAGTGTCACAGATCTTTTTTTAAAATGCTATCAACATTTTATTAAAGTTGCATGAACTTTCATTTTGCATTGCATTAACATTTTTTAAGATTTAAATAAAATCTTTATGCCCCTTCCTGGGCCATGTGATATACCTCCTTCGTTTCATGGAGCGCATCGTATCAGCTACTGCAGGTTGAGTGTGGACATCACCTCCCCCTAGCGCTCCCCTCCCTTCGCTCCCGCCGCCGGCCACTCCGGCCGCGGCGTCCACCTCCCCCCGCCGCGGTCCACTCCGGTCACGGCGGCCACCTCCTCCGGCGATGGCGGACGGTTCCTCCAGCCCGCCCTCGGTCTCTTCGGCGTTTCATCGGCCGCAGCCGGTGGTCTCCGGTCTGGGTCTCTCGGGGTCTCCTGGATCCAGCCGCGTTGCGTCCTCCGGCGAGGCGAGCCAGCAAGTGGCTGGCCCGTCGGCAGCTCCGGTGGAGGGATTCTGCCGCCCCAGGCCAACCCGCAAGGCGATGTGGTGCTGCCGGCGTGCACTTCGGCGCCAGCAGGAGGCTGGCCCGACTGCGCGCAGGGCTCCTCCCTCGCCATCATCTTCGTGGGAACGGAGGGAGTTCCCGATCGAGCTGCAAGGTCTCTGCTTTAAGTGTTTTGGGGACGACCACAAGAAGCAAGATTGCCCAAACCGCCCCATGTGTTACCGTTGTGGTGTGGAAGGGCATGAATCGTTCCAATGCAAGCGTCCTCGGAGTCCGGCCTCGGAGAGGGAGCTGATCCGGTCGGTCCTGTCCAAGATGGGCCGCCTGGACCCTTCGTGGCTGGTGCTCGGCGATACACCTCACCGGCGCCTAGGCAGGAGGTACCTATGGTTCCTCCCTCACCGGCAGCGGTTGAGCCTTTGTCCTCAGCATGGCCAGCAGCCCAGGCTTCTTCGGGGGCATCTGCATGCTCCAACGCTCCCCGGAGATGGATGATATGGAGCGTCGCCTTCGGCTGGCAGTGGTGGCATACATTGGTGGTGTGCGGCCATCGGTTTCCTGTGTGGAGGCGGCGGAGGACATTTCGATGCAGCTGGAGATTCCGCGTCACCGCTTCTCTGTTCATCGGTTCCAGCCGGAGGATTTCCTGATCGTCTTTGCCACCCCGGAGCTTCACAACATCGCCCTTTGCTCCCCCCCGGTTGGCAATGGAAGCTTCCAGCTTTTCTTTAAGCCTTGGTTGCAACAGGCGCAAGCTACGGCCAAGGCAATGAGGGTGCAGGTGGACCTCATGATTGAAGGAATCCCTTCGCATGCGTGGTCTCAAGATACGGCTGCAGAGATTCTGGGAAACGCTTGCAAAATTGACAGCTTGGCGCCAGAGACAGCGGACAGATCGGATTTGTCGTTGTTCAAGGTGCGTACCTGGTGTGTGCAACCGGACGATATCCCGGTGGACAAGCGGCTGTGGATCCCTGAGCCGGAGTTGGAAGATGCTCGGCAGCGGCGTGCTACGTCTCACCAATTCCTAGAGTACTCGACGCTCATCCACATTGGAAGGCTGTGGGATTTCAACGCCCCGGAGAACTGGCGCCTTTCGGCAAGCTCCGGCAGTAGCGGACAGAGTGGGCTGCCGGATGATTTCGACGGCTTCTCAGGAGGAGGGGAGCGCCGGGTTCTACCCTGGACGCGAGGCCAGAGGGACGGCCGTGGTGGTGCGCCTGGGGCTGCCGGAGTTGGAGCCACTAGCAGATCCTTCAAACAGGTTTTGATGGGCAGGCTGGGTGAATCCAACTGGCGGCTGCCGGTGATTGGAGTAGGCATCAAGCGGTTGGCAGGTGTGCCGGCTAACCGGATCGGCAACTCCGGTGAGCCCCGGGTTTCGAGTCAGACTTTGGTGGTGCCAGCAGCCCCGGCTGGCACACTGGATCTTGGTGGCCGTACTGTGGCTGCCGAGGCGTAGGCCACAGCGGCACCCACACGGCTTCTGGCAGTTGCAGATCCTGTGCCGGAGACAGCTGTCCCTCTGGCAAGGGTGACGCCCCTAGTCGGTGTGGGACCCGAGATGGATGTGGTGGCTGCTCCAGCAGCGATGGAGATTCCCTCTATCCACTCGCCGTTGGCCAATCATGAGGTGGTCGTCGTGCCATCTATGGATGCCGACAAAGGTGAGGTGGTTCTGGTAGGAGACAGTGGTGGTGGCCCTTGGGATCCCGAGGCAGAAGTGGTGGGCTCTTCGGGCAAACTGATTGCGGCAATCATTGCGGAGCCTGAGGCACGGATGGTGGAGAGCGACAAGTCGATGGGGGCAAAGCAGATTGATGCCCCGCCAGTGGAGACGGGGATTGGTCATGCGTCGCTGGAAGAGGGTGGGGATGAGGCCAGTAATCGAGATGCTGCTGCCCTCTGCTCCCCCGCTGCGGGCTGGGCCCCGGTGGAAGAAATCTTGTCGGCCACCTCCGCGTTGGTGCCAGCGGGTGGGGCCCAAGAGATTCTCTCGCAGATGGATGTGACCCCGCCATGCAACCTAACGCTGGCGGGCATGCAGGATGCGACACACGCATGCAGCGTGTTGGCGCTGGGCACCACACTTCCTAGGGATCAGTTGATCGTGCTTCCTGGCACGGGCGATGGCAATCAGATGGTGCATTGCCTGACGGACAAAGAACGAGTGGTGATGATAAAACTTAAGTCCTTCTGTGTGGGACTGCTTAGGAAGTTAGCACCACCTCTTCTCAAGGAGATTGAAGCTGTCAAAGGGGTGCAATTGGGTCAGGAACCGTGCACTCCTAGACGAACCACCCGCTCGGTGAGCACTGCAGCGCCGAGGAAACAAAAGGCCTCTGTGGCTGAAGCAGTGCTTCTCAAGACTCTGGGTGTTGCGGAGGATGATCTCGCAGTCCAGGACGGTGCTATGGGATTGCTCAAAGAAATCTTTGACTCACCTATCCATGAGCGACAGCTTCGAGCGATTGCAACAATCTTTGGCAAGTCTATTCCTTTGGACTTGGAGAGGCTACATGGAGAGACTAGGGTGGGCGCCGCGTGAGCCAGCTTGACTTGCGCCTTTTGGATGCTAGACTTTTTGATGTCTGGCAACAATGTGGAGTTGGTGTGTTGGAATGTGAGAGGGCTTAATAGCCTGGCCAAGAAAAAGTCCCTTAGAGAATTTGTAGATTCTATTAAGGCGGATATCATTTGTATTCAGGAGACCAAATTGGCCGTGGTGGATCGCTTTACTATTCTGCAATGTCTTGGCCCGGCATATGATGGCTTCGCTTATCTTCCGGCCAATGTGACACGTGGAGGCTGATGGATTCATGTACCTAGGGTAGGGTCATAGGCCTGATCTAAGTGCCCTACCCAAGGACACCCTTAGAAGAGATCACCTTCCAGTCGACCTACGAGGAACCCACTCGACTGACTTGAAGGACTCGACCATGAAGACTCACTCGACCACCAGAAGGTCAGGAGGCACTCTGCACTGCAACGGCCTGTAATTGAATAGACTTTATGGTAGTTAAGACACTTTATGTGGGGCGTTACCAGTAACGCCCCAGACTTAATGTACTTTAAACCCTTCATTACGTGGGCTGGCAGGGGTCCTGGCGCACTCTATATAAGCCACCCCCCTCCACAGGCAGAAGGGTTCGGACCTCTGTAACACATATACACATAATCCACTCGACCGCCTCAGGGCTCCAAGACGTAGGGCTTTTACTTCCTCCGAGAAGGGCCTGAACTCGTACATCGCTTGTGTTTACAACTCTCCATAGCTAGGACCTTGCCTCTCCATACCTACCCCCCACTCTACTGTCAGACTTAGAACCACGACAGTTGGCGCCCACCGTGGGGCAGGTGTTTTAGCGATTTTGTGGAGAAGTTGCGATACTTCCGAGTACTTTCATCATGATGACTGCTGGAGTTTTGGTCGAGGGGCGCGAGATCCGTCTCGGCGCTCTCACCTTTGTCGCCGACGACTCTGCATGGCTCAGGAGGCTCCACTCGGCGTTGATCGCTCCCGTCCGCGGTGCGGCGCATTTTCAGCGCATGTGTCCGCTGGCGTTCTGCTGCGGCAACCGTCGACCTCAGTCGGTCGACTCCCCAATCGGTCACCCGTCCGGTCTCCCACCAGCGCAAGCGCTCTGGTCGGTCGAGGCTCCAGCGGTGGGTGAAGCACGCGGTGGCTCGCCAGACGGCCACAACCCAGGTCGCGGCAATTGAGCCTGACGAGTCTCTCTACGGCCTGTTCAATCTGTCAACTGGCTCCATAGAGACTGCATCCGAGTGTGATAGCAGTGATCCGGCGGCAGAAATCCTGATGGTCAACGGACCCCGCAGTCCTCCTGGCTTCGCCCACGAGGGCGGGGCAGGCGGCGGAGGCGACCCCGTACGAGACCACGAAGAGTACCAGCCCGAGACACTCGACTCTCTGCAGAGGGAGGAGCTTCGCCGCAGGAACATGGATGCCCTGCATACTCCCATCGCGGGAGAAACCCCCGAGGCTCGTGCCTTGGAGGAGGCACGTTTGACCAATCTGGCTGAACGCGCTCGTCTGGAGAACCTCCAGCGGGCACTCGACGAGCGCGCGCGGCAACGAGTTCCCGACGCCAATCGACGTCAACTCTTTCCGCCGACTCAGGTATATCGAACCCCAATCCAGAATTTAGCAGCTGCAACCCGTATAGCAGAGTCCATCCAGCCCTCTTAGTGGGAGGCTGGCAGAGGTTTGATGCAGATCAGGGATTTGCTCCGGGTAGCAGGGGACCAGAACTCAGCCGTGTCGCAGTCGCGCAACAGAATTCACAGTCGATCCGTCGCTGCGAATACGGTTCAGTCGGCTCACAGTCCCAGATCGCCTCCACGGCGGAAGAAGCGCGACAATCGGCGAGATCAAGATGGAGACCGACACGACCGAGATGACAGCGTCGAGTGCCCACTTCCTCCGAGGGATGGGTCATACGCCTCGGCGGCAGGAGGATGACAAAGCGTCGATTCAGTGTGGGGCGAAGAGCTCGATCAACCCCGAGAACCAGGCTTCGACGCGCGATCCATCATCGTGCAGGGCTTGGTCGACCGGAACAGAGCCCATCGAGGCGGACCCGAGAGAGATGCTCCCACGAGCAGTCGAGTGCATGTTTCTGGTCCAGAATGTTTCAGCAGATCTATCAGAGCCGCAGTGATTCCCCCCAATTTCAGATTGGCAACAGGAGTCAGCAAGTTCACTGGTGAGTCTAAGCCCGAAACTTGGCTTGAGGACTACCGAGTGGCTGTTCAGATTGGTGGTGGGAATGACGAGGTGGCCATGAAGCATTTGCCCCTCATGTTGGAAGGTTCTTCCAGAGCATGGCTGAATCAGTTACCTCCTAGCAGCATCTACACTTGGGAAGATCTGTCCCGAGTGTTCGTCAGAACATTTGAAGGAACTTGCAAGCGACCAGCTGGATTGATGGAGCTGCAAGTCTGTGTGCAGAAGACCAATGAGACTCTCAGAGAGTATATTCAGAGATGGATCACTTTGCACCATACTGTGGAAAATGTGTCTGATCATCAGGCAGTTTGCGCCTTCAAAGATGGCGTCAAGAACAGAGAATTGAGTCTGAAGTTTGGTCGAACCGGGGACATGACCTTGAGTCGGATGATGGAGATTGCTACCAAGTACGCCAACGGCGAGGAAGAGGACCGACTCGAGCGGCAAGTACAAGCCAAGTCGATCGGAGAAGGGAAACTCGATCGGAAGCGAGCGGAAGGCGAACCAGCAGCTCTGGAGAGGCCCCGCCGTGACTCGTGGAAAGTTCAAGGGAAGCCAAAAGGATCCGGAATCCTAAGAAAGTAAAGGATAAAGAAGGAAGCGGCGTGATGGATATGCCGTGTCACATCCACATGAAAAAAGATGAAGAGGGCAATATCATTTACCCAAAGCATACCACTCGCTTGATGTCGACTCTGATCCAAAGAAGCCAGGAAAACAGTCTAAGGACAAGGAGAAGGAGCGGACAAGGCGAAGACAAAGAGGACGGTGAGGAAGGATATCCGCATGTCAACTCCACTCGATGATCTTCGCAGATGTGGAAAGCAAGAGTCGATTGAAAGTCATTAACCGTGAGGTGAACATGGTTGCCCCAAAAAACCAAGTTATCGAGATGGTCCCAAACACCCATCACATTTGACCAATCTGATCACCCGACTCATATTGTCACCCCTGGGAGGCAAGCTTTGGTGGTCAATCCAGTTGTCGAAGGCACTCGACTGACAAAAGTGCTGATGGACGGTGGTAGTGGGCTGAACTTGTTGTATGCAGACACACTGAAAGGAATGGGCATTATGATGTCCCGACTGAGCACCAGTAACATGAGTTTCCACGGAGTCATACCAGGGAAGAAAGCTGAGTCACCCAGCCAAATAGCTCTGGACGTGGTGTTTGGTGATTCAAAGCATTTTCGCAAGGAAAAGTTGACGTTTGAGGTCGTGGATTTTCAGAGTGCGTACCACGCCATTTTGGGGAGGCCAGCCTACGCACGGTTCATGGCTCGACCATGTTACGTGTACCTCAAACTGAAGATGCCCAGTCCCAAAGGAGTGATCACTGTCATCGGTGATCGGAAAAAGGCAGAAGAGTGCTTTCAGAAGGGCTCAAGATTGCGATTCGGTGACAATGGTCGAGTTTGAAGAGTATAAGCAAAGCAGATCCGAGTGATTTGCTGCGATCAAAACCCGCCACAGAATCTGCATTTCGCCGTCCGGTGAGGCGAAGCCTGTCCACATTCACCCGACCGACCCCAATGCAGCCCGACCCACATTTCCACAACGCCTCGACCGAAATAGGAAGAAGCGCTCATCCAGTTCCTCCGTGAGAGCTGGGTCATTTTGCATGGAAGCGGTGACATGCGGGTGTTCCTGTGGGATGGCTGAGCATCGCCTCGAGTCGACAAATCAGCAAAACCAATAAAGAGCATCTTGGCGGTCCGCCGCCCGTAAGAGAAAGGCTATTGGTGAGGAAGTGGCTCATTGTTGGCGGCGGATTTATTCGAGATATACCACTCGAGTGGCTCGCTAATGTCGTCATGGTTCCTAAGAAGGACAAGTCGCCCGCATGTGCATTGATTTCAAGCACATCAATCGGGCCTGCCGAAAGATCATTTTCCTCTCCTCGCATAGATCAAATTGTTGACTCGACCGCGGGATGTGAGAGGTTGTCTTTTCTAGGCGATATTTGGGTATCATCAGATCCGTCTTTATGGACCCGATGAGATAAAACAGCTTTCATCACTCCATTGGTGCTTCGCTATATCACCATGCCATTCGGCCTCAAGAATGCGAGCCACATTTATGCGAATGATTGAAGTGTCGCTCACTCAAATCAGTCGGAATGTGGAAGCGTATATGGATGATATCGTCGTCAAGTCACGAAAAGGTTCCGACCTGCTCGCTGACCTCGCCGAAACATTTGCCAACCTCAGAAGGTATGATATCAAGCTCAATCCATCAAAGTGCACATTCGGAGTTCTGGTGGAAAGTTACTCGGTTTTCGCTTTCGGCGAGGATCGATGCTAATCCGAGAAGATCGGCACTATTCTCCGAATGGAGCATACTGCGCGAGTGCACGATGTCGAAGCTTCTTGGATGCTTGGCGCATTAAGTCGATTCATCTCACGACTCGGTGAAAAGGCATTGCCTCTTTACCGACTGATGAAGAAGACAGACAAGTTCGAGTGGACTCCAGAAGCTGATGCAGCGCTTGCCGAGCTAAAAGCTCTGCTCTCCACCCAGCCGGTGCTTGCTGCTCCAATCAGCAAAGAGCCTCTGTTGCTTTATATCGCAGCCACAGGACAAGTCGTCGATAAAGGATTTACGGTCGCGGGAAGAGGAAGGAAAAGCCTTCAAAGTTCAGCGCCAAATGTATTATTTGTCGAAGTCTTGACTCCATCAGCAGAGATACCCTCATTATCGAAGCTTGTGTATGGGATATACATGACCACAAAGAAGGTTGCTCATTATTTCTCGATCATTCTATCACGATCGTCGTGACGCTCCATTATCGAGATTTTGCACAAGAGATGCAAGCTGGTCGAGTGGCGAAATGGGCGATTGAACTTCTTCCCTTGATATCAAGTTTGAGGCAAAGAAAGCCATTAAGTCGTGCAATAGCAGATTTCCTCGCCGAGTGGATAGAACAGCAGCAGCCGACTGAAGTTCACTCGGAGCACTGGACCATGTTTTTTGATGGCTCCAAGATGTTGAATGGTTCCGGTGCCGGGGTTGTCCTGGTTTCCCCCAGAGGAGACAAGCTTAGATATGTGCTCCAGATTCACTTTGATTCCTCCAACAATGAGGCAGAGTATGAGGCCCTCTTGTATGGATTGCGCATGGCCATCTCACTCGGCGTCCGTCGCCTGATGGTCTATGGCGACTCAGATTTGGTGGTCAATCAAGTGATGAAGGAGTGGGACGTGAGAAGCCCAGCCATGACTGGATACTGCAATGCAGTGAGGAAGCTGGAAAAGAAGTTCGAGGGGTTAGAGCTCCATCACATCCCCCGACTAAAAAATCAGGCAGCAGATGATCTGGCAAAGATAGGTTCCAAAAGAGAAGCCATTCCGAGTGGTGTGTTCTTGGAGCATATACACACTCCGTCAGTCAAAGAAGATCCTTTCACAGAGGAAGCTCCACAGCCCAAGAGTGCCACATGTCCGACTGAGGTTGAGGTCCCAGCAGTAGTCGACTTGATCATGGAAGTCTTAGTGGTCACTCCCGACTGGACAATTCCCTATATCGCGTATATCCTGAGAAAAGAGCTCCCAGAGGATGAGGATGAGGCTCGGCAGATCGTCCGTCGATCCAAAGCCTTTACCGTTATCAAAGGGCAATTATATAGAGAGAGCGCGACTGGAGTTGGTCAAAAATGCGTAACGCCAGAAGAAGGTCGAATCATTCTCAATGATATCCACTCGGGGACCTGTGGTCACCATGCGTCCTCACGGACCATCGTAGCCAAAGCATACCGAGCAGATTTCTTGGCCAAGGGCGAATGAGATGGCGAAGGAAATAGTGGACAAGTGCGAAGGATGTCAGTTCTACTCCAATATGTCACACAAGCCTGCGTCGGCTCTGAAGACCATTCCACTTGTCTGGCCTTTCGCAGTATGGGGGTTGGACATGGTCGGTCCCTTGAGAACAGGTCGAAGTGGTTCCACGCATGTCTTGGTAGCGATCGACAAGTTCACCAAGTGGATTGAGGCTAAACCAATCAAGAATCTTGACACGGTATCGCTGTTACCTTCATCGAGGAGCCGACGTTCAGATATGGAGTCCCGCACAGCATCATTACGGATAATGGGTGAATTTTGACTCGGAAGAATTCAGGGATTTCGCAACTCTCAAGGCACACAAGTCGACTACGCCGATCGCCCATCCGCAATCGAATGGACAAGCGAGCGAGCCAATGGCTTAATCCTCAAAGGTTTGAAGCCCCGTCGATCGTGATCTCAAGCATGCGGCTGGAGCATGGGTCGACGAACTCCCTTCGGTGCTTTGGGGATTGCGGACCACACCCAATCGGTCGACCGGAAGAACTCCATTCTTCTTGGTCTATGGAGCTGAAGCAGTCTTGCCGAGCGACCTTCTTCACAATGCTCCTCAGGTTGAGCTCTACAACGAAGCAGAAGCTGAGCAAGCGCGTCAGGACGTAGTCGACCTTCTAGAGGAAGAAAGGGAGATGGCTCTGATCCGATCGACCATCTACCAACAAGACTTGCGTCGCTTTCACACCAGAAATGTGAGAGGTCGAGCCTTCCAGGAAGGAGATCTAGTTCTCCGAGTGGACCAGCAGAAACAACATAAGCTCGCTCATTCTTGGGAAGGACCCTTCATCGTCACCAAGGTTCTCCACAACAGGGCATACCGTCTTTACAACGTCGAACACAATATCGAAGAGCCCCGAGCTTGGAATGCGGATCTGCTCCGCCCATTTTATACTTAAAGTTTTCACTCGAATGAGTTGTAATAAAGTACTTCTGTAGTTCATGGATTTCGAAATAATAGTGTCATAATTCCTCCATAATTTTTGTTACTTTTTATTTTGTCCAATAATATTTTCCCCCCAGTGGGTGACTTAGCCGCGAATCCGTTTTGCCTAAGTTTGTAAAAATCCTACCGAGTGGTAAGTCAGACTTCCACTCGGAGGCTTAGCCGCGAATCCGTTTCGCCTAAGTTATAAAAATCCTATCGAGTGGTAAGCCAGACTTCCACTCGGGGGCTTAGCTGCAGCCCAGTGCTCGCCTAAGTTATAAAAATCCTACCGAGTGGTAAGCCAGACTTCCACTCGGGGGCTTAGCTGTAGTCCAAGTACTCGCCTAAGTTATAAAAATCCTACCGAGTGGTAAGCCAGACTTCCACTCGGGGGCTTAGCTGAAGTCCAAGTACTTGCCTAAGTTATATAAATCCTACCGAGTGGTAAGCCAGACTTCCACTCGGAGGCTTAGCTGCAGTTTAAATACTCGCCTAAGTACAACGTACGCTCGCAAGGAGGACGAGGTGCAGGTCGACTGCGACCCTCTCCTCTGAGCTACACCATAAGTACAACGTACGCTCGCAAGGAGGAGGAGGTGCAGTTCGACTGCAACCCTCTCCTTTGAGCAACGTACGCTCGCAAGGAGAACGAGGTGCAGGTCGACTGCGACCCTCTCCTCTGAGCTACGCCATAAGTACAACGTACGCTCGCAAGGAGGACGAGGTGCAGTTCGACTGCAACCCTCTCCTCTGAGCTACGCCATAAGTACAACGAGAAAATCCTACCAAGTGAAGAGCAAACCTCTCACTCGGGGGCTTAGCTGCAGCCCAGCGCTCGCCTAAGATATAAAAATCCTACCGAGTGAAGAGCAAACCTCTCACCGGGGGCTTAGCTGCAGCCCAGCGCTCGCCTAAGATATAAAAATCCTACCGAGTGAAGAGCAAACCTCTCACTCCGAGGCTTAGCTGCAGCCCAGTGCTCGCCTAAGATATAAAAACCCTACCGAGTGAAGAGCAAACCTCTCGCTCGGAGGCTTAGCTGCAGCCCAGTGCTCGCCTAAGATATAAAAACCCTACCGAGTTAAGAGCAAACCTCTCACTCGGAGGCTTAGCTGCAGCCCAGTGCTCGCCTAAGGAATAAGTCAAATGCAGAGAGCATCTTGCTGTGAACCTGCAAAGGACATTTCGAGCCAAAAAGCAATCATATTCAAACATCAAATCCAAGTTTAGATCGATACCTAAAGGAACCGAAAGTGCTCAGGCGCTAAGCCTGTTAAGGTTTATCGGTTACAACTCCACTCGGCATACCGAGGCAAATTTAAAGTGTCGGGCTTAAAAGAAGTTTTTTACCCCTCCTGTGGAGGGCTGGAAGGAGCAACGAACTCATCAAGGTCGATTCCGTCTGCGATCCGAGTGGCAGCAGCGATGAAGGTTTCCATGAAGGACCTGAAGTCGTGTTTCTTGGTGTTGGCCACCCGGAGAGCTGCCAGCTTGTCTTCTCGCGTCTTTGCCATGGACTCGGGCGGATACGAGCAACATCTGCACCGCAACGAGCGAGGACTTCTTCCACTCCTGCACTCGGTCGGGGACTGCGTTCGATCGAGCCATCGGCGACTCGAGGTCATTCTCGAGTGTCGCCTGGGGCGAGCGTCGAGTCGATGCGAGATGCGGCGACCTTGATCTTGCAAGATAGTCCACGACAGCTGCAACACGGGACTCGGTCGGAAGACATTCATGGCAACTTCATCATTCATTGGAGAATTGACGGGTCAAGGTTTGGTTCCAAGCGGCTAGTCTCTTCTTCAAAGTTTCGACAGAATTCGCAAGGACAAACACCGAGTCAAGGCGGTGGTCGAATGGAAGCAACCTGAGTTGAAAATGATTGTCGAGTATAAAGGGTTACCTTCGAGCATAAGGAACAACTTCTTGGCAAGTCCATTCGGGAAGGCCTCTGGTCATTTTCTTCCCAATCAAGTGATTGATCTTGTCGGTCAGGGCAGTCTTGTCAGTCTTCATCAGTTGACTTCCTTGTTGGCAATCCCAAGAGCAGCTTTCAGATTAGTATTCTCTTCTTCGAGCTTGGTGAGTGAAGCTAACTTCTCATCAACAAGCTTGATCTTCTCAACTAGCTCAAGGTCTTTTTCTTCGGGCCTCCTTCACCTTGCACGCAAGTTTCTGAAAGGTCAGATTTTGAAACAAGTGAAGGGAAAAGGAGTAAATCGAGGTCTCACGAACATACCTTTGGTCTCCTCCTTCGCCTTCGTCAGATTCTCCTGAACCAGCTTCAGATCCAGCTCGAGCTGAATGTGCTTCTGTTCAAGCTCGGTATAGCGAGCCGCAAGGTCACAAGATTTCTGTGAAGAACCAATTGACAAAATATCAAAGATAATTCACTTCCGAGTGGATAAGAGAAAATCATATGTTTCTGAGACTACAGCCGGATACAAGCATTCGGCCGTAGTCTCGGGGACTACACCCAGTGGGTGCACTCAGCGTGCCCCCACTAGTTCTATTAAAGACAGAGTCGACGGTCAACCCAAAAAAGAGAGCGATTCTTCAGATGTAATCGATCGCGTGATCGACCACGATCTCGGGGACTACACCCGGTGGGTGCACTCGGCGTGCCCCCACGGTTTGAAATCCATTCGCCTCGATCGAATGACGTAAAGACTTTACTTACAAAGCCTAAGGCCGATCGCCAGTGATCGACCTTAGCCTTGGGGACTACACCCGGCGGGTGCACTCAATGAGCGTGCCCCGCTAACACGAGTTTTAATCAACACACCTAGTGGGTGATCTGCTATGGATTCGAAAGAGAAGTTTTGATAGCATATCCTAACAGTAAAGCGATGGTCGACGACCAACGTTGCTTTGAAGGGTGGAGCTGGCGTCGTAAGCTGCTTGGCTCGGCCCGGATGGTCTTCATCTGCTCCATCATGGCCCTCGCTGGCGATCGCTTCCTTGGCAGCGCTGGCTTGGTCCTCGGGGCGTGGTGTGTCGAAGAGAGAAGGTTGTGCGGCACTTTCGGCGAAGTGGGATGAGCACTCGTCAACGGCACCTTGAAAGACACGGTGTGTCGAGTGGTGTTCTCCCCCTCCGTGATCAGAGTTTCGGGCGTCGTCACATCCTGGACCACCTTGCCGGCAGACGCCTTCCTGCTCCTCCTATGCTTCAGCGGTTCCTCATCCTCATCATCATCATCGGGAAGGGTGATAACGACATTGGATAGAGCTACAGAAAAGAATCAGAATTAGAGATCATGAGTCAGTCGACTAAAGATGGAATTAAGAGTATAGTACCAGGATTTGAGGTTGCTGCGTCCTCCATCTCATGGTCGTCAGCCTTGCCTGAGGTCTCAGAAGTTGCAGCACTGCAATTCCAAAGAATTAGTCGACTAATTCAAGTATCAACCAGAGATAAAGCTTATACAAAACAAGAAGACTTAAGCAGCATGTTTACCCTGATATGGTGGGGATGGACACCTTCATCTTCGGCAGGAGCTTGGTTGGTTTTGATGGAGCCACCTTCGACTGCTTCGGTGCCTTTTCAGTCGGCGCCGGAGAAGTGGTCCGAGGGCGTTTGGTCGACTGCGAGGCAGTCGCAACCCCCTTGCCACGTTCAGTCGCAGGGTCATGGAAAAGTTTCGACCGCCTTTCCGAGCGCGGTGGAGCAATCTCCTCCTCCTCCTCTTCTTCGTCCTCATCATCGTCGTCGTCATCATCGTCGTCTTTGGCAGCGTCCGAGTCCCACTCCTCCTAGCTCTCGCCCCCGCTCACTTCTCCTTCTTCAGTCGGAGCCTGAGCTCCATTGGGCATTGAGTACAGCTTGGTGAGGGCCTGAAAGACGTCAAGACAGAGATCAATCGACCGACTTGCGTATGGAACAGAAATAAATATGACAAGAATACAATGGAAGGTAGGGCAAACATACCTTGTCTGGAGCGCTGTGGTGGTCGAGTGGAGAAATTCTTCTGGATCCGCGGGGATTATCGTTGTTCCCAGTGACCGCGGCCATCCACTTTTCCACCGTGGCGTCGTTGACTGCTTCCGGATGGATCCGAGTCTCGTCTTCAGTTCCGCAGTACAACCACATGCAGTGGCTCCGGAACTGAAGGGGCTGGATGCGCCGCCTAAGAAAAACCTCAAACAGGTCCATGCCAGTAACTCCGTCTCGGACCAACTGCACCACGCGATCCATCAACATCTTCACGTCAACTCTCTCCTCCGGAATCACCTTCAGAGAGGAGGGCTTGTTCACTCGGTCCATGGTGAATTGAGGGAGTCCACTCGGCGCCTCTAACGCCGGCTCATTCTCGCGAGAGAACCAAGTTGATCGCCACCTCGACCGACTCGGGAAACGTCATGGCTGGGAAGGTGCTCTTGTTCCTCACTTGGATCCCCAGGCCCCCACACATTTGGACAACTTGGGTTCTTTCATCGCCTGGACTCGCCTTCTTCACGGTCTGAGAGCGACACGTGAATATGTGCTTGAACAAGCCCCAGTGCGGTCGACAGCCCAGAAAATTCTCACACATGGAGACAAATGCAGCAAGATATGCGATGGAGTTCGGGGTGAAGTGGTGGAGTTGGGCTCCAAAGAAGTTCAAAAAACCACGGAAGAAAACACTCGGTGGCAAAGAAAATCCGCGGTCGACATGGGTGGCCAGAAGCACGCACTCACCCTCTTCCGGCTGGGGCTGCCACTCTTTCCCCGGAAGCCTTGCGACGCCGTGGGGGATCAGCCCGTCGTTGGCCATGTCGAGGAGATCCTTCTCCGTGATGGTCGACTGGATCCAATCTCCCTGGACCCAGCCCTTCGGCAGGCGAGATCTAGACGAAGACCCGCTGCGACTGGTGGATCTCCCCTTCGCCTTCTCCGCCGCCAACGCCTTCTTTGTGCGCTGCAGCACCGCCGTCTTCTCCTTGACCATGGCTGCCGGCGAGATGCGCAAAGAAGAAGCTTTGCGGAGGCGAAAGCGGGCGCGTTGGGCGGAGACGAGGAGAGCAGAGAGGGAATGATGAGGCACTGTTCAGAAAACCCTCGCTGGCCGCATTTATAAGATCCCTTCCGAGTGGATGACGGGTGGGCCCGGTCAGTCTAATCATATCCCGAAACAGTTGCATTGACGTGATACGTGGCGGAAAAAGCGGCGCAGAGATCGAGGCGTCTATGTGAAAGCACATTTGCTCCCTGGGTGGTTTTGGTAATTAATGACAACATACTTTGTGGTTGGACTAATGCTTTTATCAAGTATGTTTCAGGAAGGTCAATCACATTGGCATGGCAAAAGGACTGGAGAGGTGGACCCCTCAAGATGCTAAGGCAAGCATTGGCAAAAGCTCAAGACTCCATTTTTGGTTTAGTGATCCAAGATCACATTGAGTCTATAGGAAAGCCAATACTATTAAAAGGGGATGAGGTTATGTTGATGATCTGGTTGCTCAAGTGCTTAGTGATACATCTCCCAAACCATCAGCAATCTTTCATTCCAATATACACTCATAAGTAATCTCGGTCCCACCGATTCCATAAACTCAGTCACACCGAGATGAACCACCTCAGCCATATAGCCAAACCCTAGAAATTTCGGATTTTCCGATTCCAAACTCGGTCTCACCGAAACTAGTGTTGCCAAGCTTCTGTAACCTTCTGTCATCAAATCGGTGTCACCGAGATGATAAAGTCGGTCCCACCGAGATTGGCAAACCCTAGTCTTTGGAAGAATCAGACTCACCGAGATTGTATTTTCGGTCCCACCGAAAATCCCAACGTTCACAAGATTTGAACTTTCGGTCTCACCGAGTTGTCAACTTCGGTCTGACCGAGATTGGTCAAATGTGTGTAACGGTTGGATTTTGTGTGGAGGCTATAAATACCCCTCCACCTCCTCTTCATTCGTGGAGAGAGCCATCAGAAAGAACTACCACTCCTACCTTACATTTCTGAGAAGAAAACTACCTACCCTTGTGTTGAGATCAAGTTGCTCCACTCCCACCATATGAAACTTGATTTCTAGCATTCCAGCTTTCCACTCAATCCTTTCTTCCACCACAGCCAAATCAGTGAGGAGAGTTGAGTGTTGGGGAGATTATCATTTGAAGCACAAGAGCAAGGAGTTCATCATCATCAACACCATCTATTACCTTTTGGAGGGTGGTGCCTCCTAGATTGGTTAGGTGTCGCTTGGGAGCCTCCGTCAAGATGTGGAGTTGAACCAAGAAGTTTGTAAGGGCAAGGAGATCGCCTACTGTGAAGATCTACCCGAGTAAGGCTAGTCCTCCGTGGGCGTATGCCATGATGGCATAGACAAGGTTGCTTCTTCGTGGACCCTTCGTGGGTGGAGCCCTCCGTGGACTCTCGCAGCCGTTACCCTCCGTGGGTTGAAGTCTCCATCAACGTGGATTGACGATAGCACCACCTATCGGAACCACGAGAAAAATCTCCGTGTCTCCAAACTGCGTTTGATCTTCTCCACCTCTCTTTACTTCATGTGCAATTTACTTTCCGCTGCCCATACTCTAGAATTGCATGTGTAGTAAGCTGCTTGACTTGTGTGATATGCAAAATCTGCCAAAAAGTTGTCTTTGTCAAAAGGCATAATTTTTATCTTGTCGAGTAGTCTAATCACCCCCCCTCTAGACACTCTCACCTTCAACGATCCTACAATTGGTACCAGAGCATTGGTCTCCATTGCTTTGGTTTGCACACCATTGGAGGAAGATGGACGTATCTACGTTTGGGAGTGTTAGCCATAGAGTGCCTATTCTTGATGGAGTGTCCTATAACTCGTGGAGGATTGAAATGCTTATTATCTTTAAGATGTATAACTTGCGCAAATATGTTGAATCCCCATATGTGCCTCCATTTGACCCCTTGCACCCTACCATGGATGAAGAGCTTGATTTGCTTCGTAACCTTAGAACTGTAAATCTTATCATTAGAGGTTTGCCCGATAACTTGCTTAAGCTTGTCACAAACTTTGAATGCGCCTATGCTATATGGAAGTTCTTGGAAGAACTTTATCCAGACTACTCTTTGAGAGGTCTTGATGAAATTCTATACAAGACTATTGAATTTGATATGATGCGCCCGAATGATTCCAACTTTGATAAATGCTTCTTTGAGCTTCATGATCTTATGAAAAAGAAGGGTGATCCCGGTCTTATCAATGTTCGAATTAGAAATGCTCTTGTGTTGCATTCCGATGATTATTGTCACATTGACAAAACTAATGCAAGTTGTTGTCAAATTGACCTAGGAGTTGATGATGAACAATCTATGGGTCAATATGATGATGAGCATGAGCATGATGACGATTACTCTGATTCGGACACCGAGCTAGACAAGATCATGAAGAGTCTCAATCTTATGGCAAATCTGAGAGACTACATATCCGGTGGAAAAGAGTGGATTCTTGATAGTCGATGCACTGATCACATGACCGGAGACAAAGACATGTTTGGAGAGCTTGCAAAGAACGATGGTCCACGCAAGTACGTGACTTTTGGAGACAACTCCAAGGGTAAGGTACTTGGCCTTGGTAAGGTGGCCATATCTCATGATAGCTCTATTCAAAATGTCATGCTTGTTGAATCACTTGGATACAATTTACTTTCCGTTTCTAGATTAGCTGACTTTGGATTCAATGTGCTATTCACAGAAGTAGATTGCCAAGTTTTTCATCGTGACAATCATAACATGGTTTTTACCGGTATCCGTAGAGGTGATCTATATATTGTTGATTTCACTAAGAAAGCTCAACCTAGAACTTGCTTCATTGCTAAATCTGCTAAAGGTTGGTTGTGGCATAGAAGGCTTGGACATGTTGGTATGCGTAATCTAGACAAGCTAATCAAAGGTGATCATATTCTTGGTGTTAAAGATGTTCTCTTTGACAAAGATAGACTTTGTAGTGCTTGTCAGGCAGGAAAACAAGTAGGTGGAAGTCATCCCGTGAAGAACATCATGACCACAAGGAGACCGCTTGAGCTTCTTCATATGGATCTCTTCGGTCCCAATGCTTACAAAAGCCTTGGTGGTAACTCCTTTGGTCTAGTTATAGTTGATGATTATTCCATATTTACGTGGGTATTTTTCCTTGATGACAAATCTCAGGTTCAGAGAATCTTCAAAACCTTTGCCAGAAAGGCCCAAAATCAATTTGAGGTGAAGATCAAGAAAGTTCGGAGTGACAATGGAACGGAGTTCAAGAACGCCCATGTAGAATCTTTTCTCGATGAGGAAGGGATTCTACATGAGTTCTCGGCTACGTACACACCTCAACAAAATGGAGTTGTTGAGAGGAAGAACCGAACGCTCATAGAGATGGCGAGAACGATGCTTGATGAATACAAGACACCGAAGCACTTTTGGGGAGAAGCCGTCGAGACAGCTTGTCATGCTATCAACAGGCTTTATCTTCATAAGCTTCTCGGCAAGACTTCATACGAGCTCCTCACCGGTAACAAACCCCAAGTGGGATACTTTCGTGTCTTTGGTTCAAAATGCTATATCCTTGATAAGCATCGTCGGTCTAAATTTGCTCCTAAAACTCATGAAGGCTTTTTCCTCGGTTATGGATCAAACTCCCACACCTATCGTGTCTACAATAATTTCACCCGAAAGGTTGAAGAGACGGTAGATGTGAAGTTTGATGAATCTAATGGCTCGCAAGTAGAGCAAATGCCTATTGATGTAGGAGACAAGGACCCATCGGAAGCCATTCAAGATTTATCTATTGGAAAGATCCGTCCCATGGAAGTGAAGGAGAGTACCTCATCTACATATGTGGAGCCCCCTACCTCACGGCAAGATGAACCTCAAGTCAACATGGAGGCTTCCACAAGTGGAACTCACCAAGATGAGGAAGTGCAACAAGAAGATCCACCACAACCTCCTTCTCCACCACCTCAAGACAACACCAACAACAATGAAGAAGAAGAGGAAGATGAGGATGATGAGGAAGCTCAGCCACGACCACAACAAAAGCTATCCCGAGTCCGAGCAAGAGTCAAGAAGAATCATCCCGTGGAACAAATGATGAACGACATCGACTCCGGGAGAATCACTCGCTCAAAGACTCGCTTAGCTAACTTTTGTGAGCATTACTCATTTATCTCTAGTCTTGAACCTATGAAGGTAGAAGAAGCACTTGAAGACCCGGATTGGGTGAACGCTATGCATGAAGAGCTTCACAACTTCGAGAGGAACAATGCATGGACTTTGGTAGAGAAGCCCAAGGATGATCAAAACATCATTGGAACCAAATGGGTGTTTCGGAACAAGCAAGATGAAGATGGACAAGTCATCCGCAACAAGGCTCATCTCGTAGCTCAAGGTTACACACAAGTCGAAGGTATGGACTATGGTGAGACCTATGCCCCCGTTGCTAGACTTGAGTCCATTCGCATTCTTCTTGCTTATGCCAACCACCATGATATTACTCTCTATCAAATGGACATTAAAAGTGCTTTCCTAAATGGTGAAATTGAGGAGGAAGTATTTGTGAAACAACCTCCCGGATTTGTGAATCCTAAAAGCCTAATCATGTTTACAAGTTGCACAAAGCTCTTTATGGTCTTAAACAAGCTCCTAGAGCTTGGTACAAATGCTTAACTAGTTTTTTGCTCGAAAAAGGATTTGAGATTGGCAAAATAGACTCAACGCTATTCACTTAAAAGGGTTGATGGTGAACTATTTGTGTGCCAAATATATGTTGATGATATTATCTTTGGATCAACTAACCCTCATTTTAGCGAGAAGTTTGGAAAGCTCATGTCGGAGAAGTATGAGATGTCCATGATGAGTGAACTCAAATTCTTCCTTGGGTTGCAAATCAAGCAATCTAAGGAGGGTACCTTTGTCTCACAAACAAAGTACACCAAGGATCTCTTCAAGAAGTTCAACATGCAAGAAAGCAAAGGTATGAGAACCCCCATGCCTACTAGTGGACATAATGACTTGACTAAAGATGGAGAACCTGTTGATCAAAAGGTTTACCGATCCATGATTGGTTCTCTACTATATCTTTGTGCTTCTCGTCCTGACATAATGTTGAGTGTATGCATGTGTGCTCGATATCAAGCAGCCCCTAAAGAATGTCATCTTAAAGCTGTTAAAAGAATTGTGAGATATTTGATACACACACCTAACTTTGGCATTTGGTATCCTAAGAGGGCCTCTTTCGATCTTGTTGGCTATTCCGACTCGGACTATGCCGAGACAGGTTGATAGAAAGTCAACTTCGGCACGTGTCAATTCCTTGGTCGATCCCTTGTATCTTGGTCCTCCAAGAAACAAAATTGAGTATCATTATCTCTCTCAAGCGAATATATAGCTGCTGGTTCATGTTGTGCTCAGTTACTATGGATGACACAAACGCTTAAGGATTATGGGATACATGCGAGACATGTTCCCTTGCTTTGTGACAATGAGAGTGCGATTAAGATTTGACACAATCCTGTGCAACACTCTCGTACGAAACATATTGAAGTTCGTCACCATTTTATTCGTGATCACATTGCTAAGGGTGACATCAATCTTAAGCATGTTCGTACCGACAAACAACTTGCTGATATCTTTACAAAACCTCTTGATGAGAAAGTATTTTGTCGCTTAAGGAGTGAGTTGAACATCATTGATGCTTCAAACCTGGAGTGAAAACTTCATTGATGCATGCAAGGCATGAGCCTACTTGACTAATCCTTGATATTTCTCTTATGATGATGATCATATATCTTGGACACATTTGCCTCCTTGTATTGCATCTAACTCCTTGCAGGTACTTGGATGATCTACATTCCACGAGATTACCACACACTCAAATCTTGAGTAATCTTGTCATTGACCAAGTATCTAGCTCTTTGGGATGTTGAGTTCAAGGAACAAAATTCCACATATCCTTTTTGACATCTTATACATCTAGTATTTCACTCTTGTCATCTTAGATATTCTGGAGTATTTCCTTGCTTGCCTAACCCATGTAGGAAGATGAACTACACAATTGGAAATGGTGCTCCAACTTCACATTCTATGAGCATCTACATCAAGTTCACCTACATGAGTAAAGCAACAACAAGCCCAAGGTATGTTCTTCACATCTTGAAGAAGCTTTGCTCAAAGTCATGAGTACAAGCAGCTTCATAAGACGTGATCACATCAAATGCTTAATCGAAAAATGGCAACCCCATTTTGAGCTTAAACGATGAGTATGACCTATGATCAAATGTTCTCATTTGACTCCTAAGTCAAAATACTCAAACATAGGTGACCTAGTCGCCGACCCCTATCTAGATGAAGTACATATGTTTTTGCAGTCTTTCTAGTTTCTCTTATGTTTTCTCATTATGTTTTCAAAAAAAAACTTCATCTAGCAATCTTTTTCATTTCTATTCTTCTGTCTGTGTGAATATCTTTTTGGCTCTGATCAATTCCTTGAAAATCTTTTACAAATTCATTGCAAATCTTTTGAAACATTCCTTGCAAAGTGAGCTGAATTATTTCTATATTTCCTTGAATTAAACTCAAGGCCACCGATTTAAATACTTGATCGACCGAAAAGGATCTGCCTAAGTCTCGACTTTCGGACTCACCGATCCATATCAATTCGGTGTCACCGATTTACATTCACCAGGATATCATCTTCTGCAGCTCAACTCAATGATTCTTTATGCATGTTTCTTATTGCCCTGTTGTGATTCTTAAGGATCCCACTTCTTTCCTTCCATTCTTTCCCGACCTTCCTAGTTTGCTGTCCTTTTCGGCACTTGATGTCAAAGGGGGAGAAGATTTAGGGGGAGATTGGGAGATAAGGGGAGAAGAGAAGATTTAAAGGGAGAAGAAGAGCAATCTTATCTTAAGGGGGAGAGAATCACATCAAAGCTTTGCCGTGTTCCACATTGGATATTACTTTTGGCATCATTCTTTTGATTTTGCTTTCATTGCTCTCACAATTGATATCTTATGGAACGCAAAATCTCTCTGAGTTCATTGAAAATCTTTTAATTTTGGGAGACATGTTTGTTGATTCAAGCTTGTGCTCAATATGAGACACTCTTTACACATGTCATCCCTGGCTTGGTACTCTTGATGTTCTTCTTTGTTGGTTGAAGAAATACTCTTGTGTTATCTAACCTTGTTTTCCCAAGTTTTATTTCTTCAAGTACAATGCCAAGGAACCTCAAGGTAAGTATATGCATCCTGCAGAATGTGCATGATGGTGACTTGCTTGTGAATACTTGTTTGCAAGAAATCACCATGCACATATGCATTATCACTTACTTCCTTTCATCTCGCCTCGATGCATATAGCCAAGCTGCATGTAGCTCATCTTGTTTTCTCTCTTGTGTGCTTGTGGTAGTCCAAAACCATAATCTATGAAAATCTTGCACACTTGTAGGGGAGCTGTGGACTACATGTTTGTCAAAGCTTTAGTGACAATTCTGTCTTTCTTTCAAGAAGCTTTGATGTCTTGTTTTGTGTGTTGCCATCAATTACCAAAAGGGGATATTGAAAGCACATTTGCTCCTGGGTGGTTTTGGTAATTAATGACAACATACTTTGTGGTTGGACTAATGCTTTTATCAAGTATGTTTCAGAAGGTCAATCACATTGGCATGGCAAAAGGACTGGAGGGTGGACCCTCAAGATGCTAAGGCAAGCATTGGCAAAAGCTCAAGACTCCATTTTTGGTTTAGTGATCCAAGATCACATTGAGTCTATAGGAAAGCCAATACTATTAAAAGGGGATGAGGATATGTTGATGATCTGGTTGCTCAAGTGCTTAGTGATACATCTCCCAAACCATCAGCAATCTTTCATTCCAATATACACTCATAAGTAATCTCGGTCCCACCGATTCCATAAACTCAGTCGCACCGAGATGAACCACCTCATCCATATAGCCAAACCCTAGAAATTTCGGATTTTCCGATTCCAAACTCGGTCTCACCGAAACTAGTGTTGCCAAGCTTCTGTAACCTTCTGTCATCAAATCGGTGTCACCGAGATGATAAAGTCGGTCCCACCGAGATTGGCAAACCCTAGTCTTTGGAAGAATCGGACTCACCGAGATTGTATTTTCGGTCCCACGAAAATCCCAACGCTCACAAGATTTGAACTTTCGGTCTCACCGAGTTGTCAACTTCGGTCCGACCGAGATTGGTCAAATGTGTGTAACGGTTGGATTTTGTGTGGAGGCTATAAATACCCTCCACCTCCTCTTCATTCGTGGAGAGAGCCATCGAAAGAACTACCACTCCTACCTTACATTTCGAGAAGAAAACTACCTACCCTTGTGTTGAGATCAAGTTGCTCCACTCCCACCATATGAAACTTGATTTCTAGCCTTCCCAAGTTGCTTTCCACTCAATCCTTTCTTCCACCACAGCCAAATCAGTGAGGAGAGTTAAGTGTTGGGGAGATTATCATTTGAGGCACAAGAGCAAGGAGTTCATCATCATCAACACCATCTATTACCTTTTGGAGGGTGGTGCCTCCTAGATTGGTTAGGTGTCGCTTGGGAGCCTCCGTCAAGATGTGGAGTTGAACCAAGAAGTTTGTAAGGGCAAGGAGATCGCCTACTTCGTGAAGATCTACCCCGAGTAAGGCTAGTCCTCCGTGGGCGTATGCCATGATGGCATAGACAAGGTTGCTTCTTCGTGGACCCTTCGTGGGTGGAGCCCTCCGTGGACTCTCGCAGCCGTTACCCTCCGTGGGTTGAAGTCTCCATCAACGTGGATTGACGATAGCACCACCTATCGGAACCACGAGAAAAATCTCCGTGTCTCCAAACTGCGTTTGATCTTCTCCACCTCTCTTTACTTCATGTGCAATTTACTATCCGCTGCCCATACTCTAGAATTGCATGTGTAGTAAGCTGCTTGACTTGTGTGATATGCAAAATCTGCCAAAAACTTGTATTTTTCAAAAGGCATAATTTTTATCTTGTCGAGTAGTCTAATCACTCCCCCTCTAGACACTCTCACCTTCAACGATCCTACACTATGTCCTATCCCATCCGAGCGCCGCGGTCCGTTCCGCTTCACGCGCTTCCCCAAATTTCGTATCCCGTAGAATCCGCGAACGGCAGATCGATCTGTCAGACGCTGGATTTCTGCGATCCGTCGCGCCGAACCGCAAAGTCCAAAAGATCACTCGACGAAAGACAAGAATGGATCGAGTCGATCAAGAAAAGTTGCTCGTTATCAACAAAGAAGGTCTTGATCGCAAAGCAACAAGATAGCCAAGATGCAAAAGTCAATCGAAACAGCATCAACTCCTTCCTCACTCAAGCCTCAATCCATTCAGGGGCTAATGATGGATTCATGTACCTAGGGTAGGGTCATAGGCCTGATCTAAGTGCCCTACCCAAGGACACCCTTAGAAGAGATCACCTTCCAAATGACTCCACGAGGAACCCACTGACCGACTTGAAGGACTCGACCATGAAGACTCACTCGACCACCAGAAGGTCGAGGCACTCTGACCGCAACGGCCTGTAATTGAATAGACTTTATGGTAGTTAAGACACTTTATGTGGGCGTTAACGAAGAACGCCTGCACTTAATGTACTTTAAACCCTTCATTACGTAATGTGGCGGGGTCTGGCGACTCTATATAAGCCACCCTCCACAAAGTGTAAGGGTTCGGACCTCTGTAACACATATACACATAATCCACTCGACCGCCTTAGGGCTCCGAGACGTAGGGCTTTTACTTCCTCCGAGAAGGGCCTGAACTCGTACATCGCTTGTGTTTACAACCTCTCCATAGCTAGGACCTTGCCTCTCCATACCTACCCCCCACTCTACTGTCAGACTTAGAACCACGACAGAGGCATTTTGCTAGCGTGGAAGTCTAATCTTGTCCACATATCTAACCTAGTAAATGATTCAAACTTCATCACGGGCTATGTTACTCCCCTGGTGGGATCGCCCTGGTGGATATCGGTGGTGTATGGACCACAGGAGGACGCGAAGAAAATTGCCTTTCTTGATGAGTTGGTGGCAAGGCGTGCACTTTGCCCGGGACCTTGGATGGTAATTGGTGATTTGAACCTCATCTTATGCGCTTCGGACAAGAGCAACGCCAACATCGACAGGAGAATGATGGGACGATTTAGGCGTTTTATCGACAACATGGAACTGAAAGAACTTTTCCTTCATGGGCGTAAATTTACTTGGAGCAATGAAAGAGAGCTTGCCACCCTCACCAAGATCGATCGCGCTCTCGTTTCGGTTGATTGGGAGCTGGAATATCCAAATTGTGTGCTACAAGCGCTGTCCACGGATGTTTCTGACCATTGCCCCCTGCACCTAGCGTTGGAGGATCACATTCTCACGCCTAGGCGCTTTAGGTTTGAAGTGTTTTAGACCAAGATTGAGGGTTTTGAGGAGGCTGTGAAGGAGGCCTGGGTCTGCGAGCCGGGCATCTCGGATCCGTATAAGCACCTGGATGAGCTTCTTAGGAACACCGCCAAATTTTTCATGGCTTGGGGGCAGAAAAAGATTGGCAATGCCAAAATTCAGATGGCAACCGCGAGGTTGGTCATCAAGCTGTTTGATAAGGCAATGGATGATAGAAGCCTGACTACGGAGGAGAGATGGCTCCGTGGGGTTCTGAGAAAGACCTTACTTGGCCTTGCTTCGCTGGAAAGAATGATCGCTAGGCAACACTCTCGGATTAAATGGCTTCGGGAGGGCGATGCAAACTCTAAATTCTTCCAGCTGTATGCGAACGGGAGGAAGGCTAATAACTTCATTCCGGCAATCTCGGTCAGAGGGCAGATCATCACCGATCAACAAGGAAAGGAGTCAGCTTTCCATCAGGCCTATGAAGAGATCTTGGGCTCTGCGAAGGCAAGGTAGTTCACTATTGACCTACAATACCTGAACATGGAGCCTATCAACTTATCAGATCAGGATGCCATCTTCTCTGAGGAGGAAATTTGGGAGGTAATTAAAGGCATGCCTGCTGACAGAGCGCCCGGGCCTGACGGATTCATTGGGCTCTTCTTCCACAAAGCCTGGCCTGTTATCAAGGGTGATGTGATTGTTGTGATCCAGAAGTTCATGTTGGACAATGGTCGAGGTTTTGGCAGATTCAATAAGGCGCTGATTACTCTAATCCCCAAGAAGACGGATGCCTCCGAGATTGGTGACTTTAGACCGATCAGCTTGCTTCATAGCATCCCTAAAATCTGTGCAAAGCTTTTGGCATCCAAAGTTTGTGGGCGTATGGAGGAGATGATTCACCCCAACCAATCTGCTTTTATCAAAGGAAGAAATCTTCATGACAACTTCATGCTGGTGCGTCAAGTGGTGAGGAATCTACACAAATGGAAAGCTAAGGGAGTTTTGATTAAGATGGACATCTCGAGAGCATTTGATTCGTTGTCCTGGCCGTTCCTTTTCGAAGTGCTTCGGGCGAAAGGGTTCTCGAAGAGATGGAGATCGCTCATTGCTACACTGCTATCCTCGGCTAGCTCTCGAGTGATTGTCAATGGCAGCGCTGGAGATAAGATCTTACATGCTTGTGGCTTGAGGCAGGGCGATCCAATCTCCCCTCTCCTGTTTGTCATTGCGATGGATACCCTGTCGGCCATCATTGTTCAGGCTCAAGCTACTGGAGTTCTTAGCCCGATGCCAGGATGCTCTCCGGTTCAACGGCTATCGATCTACGCGGATGATGTCCTTCTCTTCATCAGGCCAACGCACATGGATCTTGCATTTGTCAAGGAAGTAATGCACATCTTTGGAGAGGCATTGGGCCTGAGGATTAACTATCAAAAATCCTTGGCAATCTTGATTAGGCCGGGAGTGGGGGACACCGAAAGAGTTGCGACATCGCTACCGTGGAGGATTCAAACCTTTCCGTGCAAATACCTCGGCCTCCAACTCTCGATCAAGCAGCTAACTCGCAATCAGTGGCAGCCTATGGTGGATGCGGTGCTCAACTTCATGCCAGGATGGTCGAGAGGGCTGATTATTAGGCCTGGCAGATTGATTCCTATCAACAGTGTTGTTAGAGCGAGGCCTACCCATCATCTTATCGTGGCCAATGCTCCGAAGTGGGCCTTGCAAAGCATTGACAGAGGATGTAAGGCGTTCTTTTGGGCGGTTCAGAGGAGATCCACGGTGGAAAGTGCCTAGTGGCTCGAACCGGTCTGCCGCCTAAGGTCTTGTGGGCTAGGTGTGATAAATTTGCATACACAAGGCATTGCCCTCGTGCTCGATGGGAATGGCTCAGACGATCGACAACTCCAAACCTTGGCAAGGTCTGTCTATGTCGGTGGACAAGGAGATGCAAGCAGCCTTCGCTAGCTTGGTGCATTGGACTCTGGGCAATGGAAGCCAAATCTTATTCTGGAAGGATAGATGGATCCAGGGTCTCCGCATTGTGGAAATTGCACCGCTAGTGGTAGAGCATGTTAGAACCCAAACAGTGAATCGGCGGTTGGCAAAGGATGGGTTGACCTCAAGCAATTGGATTAATGACATCAAAGGGGAGCTGTCAACGGATGGGCTTGTCCAATTCATTCAACTTTGGGAGATTTTAAGTACGGTGTGTTGGGGAACGTAGTAATTTCAAAAGAATTCCTACGCACACGCAAGATCATGGTGATGCATAGCAACGAGAGGGGAGAGTGTTGTCTACGTACCCTCGTAGACCGTTAAGCGGAAGCGTTATGACAACGCGGTTGATGTAGTCGTATGTCTTCACGATCCGACCAATCCAAGTACCGAACGTACGGCACCTCCGTGTTCAGCACACGTCCAGCTCGATGACGTTCCCCGGGCTTCAATCCAGCAAAGCATCGGGGATGAGTTTCGTCAGCACGACGGCGTGGTGACGATGATGATGTTCTACCGGCGCAGGGCTTCGCCTAAACTCCGCGACGATATGACCGAGGTGGAATATGGTGGGGGGCACCGCACACGGCTAAGGAACAATCCGTAGATCAACTTGTGTGTCATGGGGTGCCCCCTGCCTCGTGATATAAAGGAGCAAGGGAGGAGGGCCGGCCAAGGAGGAGGAGGCATGCCAAGGGGGCAATCCTACTCCAAGTAGGATTCCCCTCTTTCCAAGTCCTACTAGGAGAAGGGAAGGAAGGGAGGAGAAGGAGAAGGAAGGAGAGGAGGAGAAGAAGGAAGGGGGCCCGCCCCTAGTCCAATCGGTTTGCTAGGGGGGCGCCCTACCTCCTCTCTTCCACCACTTGGCCCATGAGGCCCATTGCTTCTTCCTCGTATTCCCAGAACTCCCGGTACCCCGAAAATACCCGAATCACTCGGAACCTTTCCGAAGTCCGAATATAGTCGTCCAATATATCGATGTTTACATCTCAACCATTTCGAGACTCCTCGTCATGTCCCCGATCTCATCCGGGAATCCGAACTCCTTCGGTACATCAAAACTCATAAACTCATAATATAACTGTCATCGAAACCTTAAGCGTGCGGACCCTACGGGTTCGAGAACTATGTAGACATGACCGAGACACGTCTCCGGTCAATAACCAATAGTGGAACCTGGATGTTCATATTGGCTCCTACATATTCTACGAAGATCTTTATCGGTCAAACCGCATAACAACATACGTTGTTCCCTTTGTCATGGTATGTTACTTGCCCGAGATTCGATCGTCGGTATCCAATACCTAGTTCAATCTCGTTACCGGCAAGTCTCTTTACTCGTTCTGTAATACATAATTCCGTAACTAACTCATTGGTTACAATGCTTGCAAGGCTTAAGTGATGTGTATTACCGAGAGGGCCCAGAGATACCTCTCCGACAATCGGAGTGACAAAACCTAATCTCGAATTACGCCAACTCAACATGTACCTTTGGAGACACCTGTAGAGCACCTTTATAATCACCCAGTTACATTGTGACATTTGGTAGCACACAAAGTGTTCCTCCGGTAAACGGGAGTTGCATAATCTCATAGTTGTAGGAACTTTGTATAAGTCATGAAGAAAGCAATAGCAATATACTAAACGATCAAGTGCTAGGCTAACGGAATGGGTCATGTCAATCACATCATTCTCCTAATGATGTGATCTCATTAATCAAATGACAACACATGTCTATGGTTAGGAAACATAACCATCTTTGATTAATGAGCTAGTCAAGTAGAGGCATACTAGTGACTATATGTTTGTCTATGTATTCACACATGTATCATATTTCCGGTTAATACAATTCTAGCATGAATAATAAACATTTATCATGATATGAGGAAATAAATAATAACTTTATTATTGCCTCTAGGGCATATTTCCTTCAGTCTCCCACTTGCACTAGAGTCAGTAATCTAGTTCACATCACCATGTGATTTAACACCAATATTCATATCTGTATATGATTAACACCCATAGTTCACATTGTCATGTGACCAACACCCAAAGGGTTTACTAGAGTCAATAATCTAGTTCACATTGCTTATGTGATTAACACCCAAAGAGTACTAAGGTGTGATCATGTTTTGCTCGTGAGAGAAGCTTAGTCAACGGGTCTGTCACATTCAGAGCCGTATGTATTTTGCAAATATTCTATGTCTACAATGCTCTGCACGGAGCTACTCTAGCTAATTGCTCCCACTTTCAATATGTATCCAGATTGAGACTTAGAGTCATCTGGATCAGTGCCAAAACTTGTATCGATGTAACCCTTTACGATGAACCTTTTTGTCACCTCCATAATCGAGAATCATATCCTTATTCCACTAAGGATAATTTTGACCAATGTCCAGTGATCTACTCCTAGATCACTATTGTACTTCCTTGCCAAACCAGGGCAGAGTATATAATAGGTATGGTCCATAGCATGGCATACTTTTATAGAACCTATGACTGAAGCATAGGGAATGACTTTCATTCTCATTCTATTTTCTGCTGTGGTCGGGATTTGAGTCTTACTCAATTTCATACCTTCGCAGCACAGGCAAGAACTCTTTCTTTGACTGTTCCATTTTAAACTACTTCAAAATCTTGTCAAGGTATGTACTCATTGAAAATCTTATCAAGCGTCTTGCTCTATCTCAATAGATCTTGATGCTCAATATGTAAGTAGCTTTTACTGAGGTCTTTCTTTGAAAAACTCCTTCAAAACACTCCTTTATGCTTTGCAGAATAATTCTACATTATTTCTGATCAACAATATGTCATTCACATACACTTATCAGAAATGCTGCAGTGCTCCCACTCACTTTCTTGTAAATACAGGCTTCACCGCAAGTCTGTATAAAACTATATGCTTTGATCAACTTATCAAAGCGTATATTCCTACTCCGAGATGCTTGCACCAGTCCATAGATGGATAGCTGGAGCTTGCATATTTTGTTAGCACCTTTAGGATTGACAAAGCCTTCCGGTTGCATCATATACAACTCTTCTTTAAGAAAACCATTAAGGAATGCAGTTTTGACATCCATTTGCCAGATTTCATAAATTGTGGCAATTGCTAACATGATTCGGACAGACTTAAGCATCGCTACAGTTGAGAAAATCTCATTGTAGTCAATACCTTGAACTTGTCAAAAACCTTTTTGTGACAAGTCGAGCTTTGTAGATAGTAACACTACTATCAACGTCCTGCCTTCCTCTTGAAGATCCATTTATTTTCTATGGTTTGCCGATCATCGGGCAAGTCCATCAAAGTCCACACTTTGTTCTCATACATGGATCCTATCTCGATTTCATGGCCTCCACCATTTTATGGAATCTGGGCTCATCATCGCTTCCTCATAGTTCGTAGGTTTATCATGGTCTATGACTTTCGAACAGGATTACCGTACCACTCGATGCGGACCGTACTCTGGAAGACCTACGAGGTTCTCAGAGTAACTTGATCAAGTTTCATGATCATCATCATTAGCTTCCTCACTAATTGGTGTAGGAATCACTAGAACTGATTTCGTGATGAACTATTTTCCAATTCGGGATAAGGTACTGATTACCTCATCAAGTTCTACTTTCCTCCCACTCACTTCTTTCGAGAGAAACTCCTTTCTCTAGAAAGGATCCATTCTTAGCAACGAATGTTTTGCCTTCGGATCTGTGATAGAAGGTGTACCCAACAGTTTCCTTTGGGTATTCTATGAAGACGACTTCTCGATTTGGGTTCGAGCTTATCGGGTTGAAAACCTTTTTCATATAAGCATCGCAACTCCAAACTTTAAGAAACGACAACTTAGGTTTATCGCTAAACCATAGTTCATACGGTGTCGCCTCAACGGATTTAGATGGTGCCCTTTAACGTGAATGCAGCTTGTCTCTAATGCATAACCCCAAAACAATAATGGTAAATCAAGAAGAGACATCATAGATCACACCATATCCAATAAAGTGCGGTTACGATGTTCGGACACATCATAACGTTGTGGTGTTCGGTGGCGTGAGCTGTGAAACTATTCCACATTGTTTTAATTGAAGACCAAACTCAGAACTCAAATATTCGTCTCGCGATCGATCGTAGAAATTTTATTTTCTTGTTACGATGATTTTTCCACTTCACTCTGAAATTCTTTGAACCTTTCAACTATTTCAGACTTATGTTTCATCAAGTAGATATACCCATATCTGCTCAAATCATCTTGTGAAGGTCAGAAAATAACGATACTTGCCACGAGCATCAACACTCATTGGATCGCATACATCGGTATGTATTATTTCCAATAAGTCAGTAGCTTGTTCCATTGTTCCGGAGAACGGGGTTTTAGTCATCTTGCCCAAAAGGCACGGTTCGCAAGCATCAAATATTCATAACCAAGTGATTCGAAAATCCATCTTTATGGAGTTTCTTCATGCGCTTTACAACGATATGACCCAAACGGCAGTGCCACAAATAAATTGCACTATCATTATTAACTTTGCATCTTTTGGCATCAATATTATGAATATGTGTATCACTACGATCGAGATCCAACAAACTATTTTCATTGGGTGTATGACCATCGAAGGCTTTATTCATGTAAATAGAATAACAATTATTCTCTGACTTTAAATGAATAACCGTATTGCAATAAACATGATCAAATCATATTCATGCTCAACGCAAACGCCAAATAACATTTATTTAGGTTCAACACTAATCTCGAAAGTATAGGGAGTGTGTGATGATGATCATATCAATCTTGGAACTATTTCCAACACTCACCGTCACTTCCCCTTCAACTAGTCTCTGTTTATTCTGCAACTCCTGTTTCGAGTTACTAATCTTAGCAACCGAACAAGTATCAAATACTCCGGGGCTACTATAAACACTAGTAAGGCACACATCAATAACATGTATATCAAATATACCCTTGTTCACTTTGCCATCCTTCTTATCCACCAAATATTCAGGGCATTTCCGCTTCTAGTGACCATTTCCTTTGCAGTGTAAGCACTCAGTTTCAGGCTTTGGTCCAGCTTTGGTCTTCTTCACGGAGTGACAACTTGTTTGCCATTCTACTTGAAGTTTCCTTTCTTTCCTTTGCCCTTTCTTGAAACTAGTGGTTTTGTCAATCATCAACACTTGATGCTCTTTCTTGATTTCTACCTTCGTCGATTTCAACATCACGAAGAGCTCGGGAATCCTTTTCGTCATCCCTTGCATACTATAGTTCATCACGAAGTTCTAGTAACTTAGTGATGGTGACTAGAGAATTCGTCAATCACTATCTTATCCGGAAGATTAACTCCCACTTGATTCAAGCGATTGAAGTACCTGCACAATCGAGCACATGCTCACTAGTTGAGCAATTCTCCTCCATCTTTTAGCTATAGAACTTGTTGGAGACTTCATATCTCTCAACTCGGTATTTGCTTGAAATATTAACTTCAATTCTCGAACATCTCATATGGTCCATGACGCTCAAAACATCTTTGAAGTCCCGATTCTAAGCCGTTAAGCATGGTGCACTAAACTATCAAGTAGTCATCATATTGAGCTAGCCAAACGCTCATAACGCCTCAGATCCGCTCCCGCAATAGGTTTGTCACCTAGCGGTGCATCAAGGACATAATTCTTCAGGCAGCAATGAGGATAAACCTCGATCACGGATCCAATCCGCATCATTGCTACTAACATTTTTCAACATAATTTTCTAGGAACATATCAAAATAAACATATGAAAGCAACAACGCGAGCTATTGATCTACAACATAATTTGCAAAATACTACCGGGACTAAGTTCATGATAAATTTAAGTTCAATTAATCATATTACTTAAGAACCGCCACTTAGATGACATCTCTCTAGTCATCTTAAGTGATCACGTGATCCAAATCAACTAAACCATAACCGATCATCACGTGAGATGGAGTAGTTTTCAATGGTGAACATCACTATGTTGATCATATCTACTATATGATTCACGCCGTCCTTTCGGTCTCCGTGTTCCGAGGCCACATCTCGCATATGCTAGGCTCGTCAAGTTTAACTCGAGTATTCGCGTGTGCAAAACTGGCTTGCACCCATTGTAGATGGACGAGAGCTTATCACACCCGATCATCACGTGGTGTCTGGGCACGACGAACTTTGGCAACGGTGCATACTCAGGGAGAACACTTCTTGATAATTAGTGAGAGATCATCTTAAAATGCTACCGTCAATCAAAACAAGATAAGATTCATAAAAGATAAACATCACATGCAATCAATATAAGTGATATGATATGGCCATCATCATCTTGTGCTTGTGATCTCCATCTCTGAAGCATCGTCATGATCACCATCGTCACCGGCGCGACACCTTGATCTCCATCGTAGCATCGTTGTCATTTACGCCGTCTATTGCTTCTACGACTATCGCTACTGCTTAGTGATAAAGTAAAGCAATTACAGGGCGTTTGCATTTCATACAATAAAGCGACAATCATATGGCTCCTGCCAGTTGCCGATAACTTCAGTTACAAAACATGATCATCTCATACAATAAAATATAGCATCACATCTTGACCATATCACATCACAACATGCCCTGCAAAAACAAGTTAGACGTCCTCTACTTTGTTGTTGCAAATTTTACGTGGCTGCTACGGGCTGAGCAAGAACCGTTCTTACCTACGCATCAAAACCACAACGATAGTTCGTCAAGTTAGTGCTGTTTTAATCTTTGCAAGGACCGGGCGTAGCAAACACTCGGTTCAACTAAAGTTGGAGAAACTGACACCCGCCAGCCACCTGTGTGCAAAGCACGTCGGTAGAACCAGTCTCGCGTAAGCGTACGCGTAATGTCGGTCCGGGCCGCTTCATCCAACAATACCGCCGAACCAAAGTATGACATGCTGGTAAGCAGTATGACTTGTATCGCCCACAACTCACTTGTGTTCTACTTGTGTATATAACATCAACGCATAAAACCTAGGCTCGGATGCCACTGTTGGGAAACGTAGTAATTTCAAAAAATTTCCTACGCACACGCAAGATCATGGTGATGCATAGCAACGAGAGGGGAGAGTGTTATCTACGTACCCTCGTAGACCGTTAAGCGGAAGCGTTATGACAACGCGGTTGACGTAGTCGTACGTCTTCACGATCCGACCGATCCAAGTACCGAACGTACGGCACCTCCGTGTTCAGCACACGTCCAGCTCGATGACGTTCCCCGGGCTTCAATCCAGCAAAGCGTCGGGGATGAGTTCCGTCAACACGACGGCGTGGTGACGATGATGATGTCCTACCGGCGCAGGGCTTCGCCTAAACTCCGCGACGATATGACCGAGGTGGAATATGGTGGAGGGGGGCACCGCACACGGCTAAGGAACAATCCGTAGATCAACTTGTGTGTCATGGGTGCCCCCTGCCTCGTATATAAAGGAGCAAGGGAGGAGGGCGGCCAAGGAGGAGGAGGCGCTACCAAGGGGGCAATCCTACTCAAGTAGGATTCCCCTCTTCCAAGTCCTACTAGGAGAAGGGAAGGAAGGGAGGAGAAGGAGAAGGAAGGAGAGGGAGGAGAAGAAGGAAAGGGGGGCCGGCCCCCTAGTCCAATTCGGTTTGGGCTAGGGGGGGCGCGCGCCCTACCTCCTCTCTTCCACCACTTGGCCCATGATGCCCATTGCTTCTTCCTCGTATTCCCGTAACTCCCCGGTACCCCCGAAAATACCCGAATCACTCGGAACCTTTCCAAAGTCCGAATATAGTCGTCCAATATATCGATGTTTACGTCTCGACCATTTCGAGACTCCTCGTCATGTCCCCGATCTCATCCGGGAATCCGAACTCCTTCGGTACATCAAAACTCATAAACTCATAATATAACTGTCATCGAAACCTTAAGCGTGCGGACCCTACGGGTTCGAGAACTATGTAGACATGACCGAGACACGTCTCCGGTCAATAACCAATAGTGGAACCTGGATGTTCATATTGGCTCCTACATATTCTACGAAGATCTTTATCGGTCAAACCGCATAACAACATACGTTGTTCCCTTTGTCATCGGTATGTTCGATCGTCGGTATCCAATACCTAGTTCAATCTCGTTACCGACAAGTCTCTTTACTCGTTCTGTAATACATCATTCCGTAACTAACTCATTGGTTACAATGCTTGCAAGGCTTAAGTGATGTGTATTACCGAGAGGGCCCAGAGATACCTCTCCGACAATCGGAGTGACAAAACATAATCTCGAATTACGCCAACTCAACATGTACCTTCGGAGACACCTGAGAGCACCTTTATAATCACCCGATTACGCTAGACGTTTGGTAGCACACAAAGTGTTCCTCCGGTAAACGGGAGTTGCATAATCTCATAGTTGTAGGAACTTTGTATAAGTCATGAAGAAAGCAATAGCAATATACTAAATGATCAAGTGCTAGGCTAACGGAATGGGTCATGTCAATCACATCATTCTCCTAATGATGTGATCCCATTAATCAAATGACAACACATGTCTATGGTTAGGAAACATAACCATCTTTGATGAATGAGCTAGTCAAGTAGAGGCATACTAGTGACTATATGTTTGTCTATGTATTCACACATGTATCATGTTTCCGGTTAATACAATTCTAGCATGAATAATAAACATTTATCATGATATGAGGAAATAAATAATAACTTTATTATTGCCTCTAGGGCATATTTCCTTCACGGTGGACATTACTCTTCTTTGGAAGATCAAGCTATTTGGAAGTGGTCGGCATCGGGACAGTACTCGGCCTCTTCGGCTTACCGGATCATGAACGAGGGGTCTATCAGATTGGGATGCGCTAAAGGACTGTGGAAATGCTGGGCTCCCCTGGGCTGCAGACTGTTTATGTGGTTGGCGCTGCAGCGAAGACTTTGGACCTCGGATCGTAGACTCCGACATGGTCTTCAGGATGCTACTTCTGTATGTTTCCTGTGTGATCAGGAGGAGGACTCAGTGGACCATATAATGCTCCAATGTATCTACTCGAGGCAAGTGTGGTTACATTGCTTCAGGTGGGCTAAGATCGACATGCAGCTGATGCCCTCTGCGACGGATGTTTTACAGGAATGGTGGCCTACTACCCGGAAGCGGATCCCCAAGGATTATCGAAAGGGGTTTGATTCGCTGGTGCTTCTAACCTGTTGGAGTATTTGGAAGCAAAGGAATGGGCGCATTTTTGATGGCCAAGGATTTAGCAATGAAGAGGAACTCTCTATGAAGATTTGCCAAGAGCTGCTATGGCTAGCGGCAGGAGCTAGGAGTGTGCAACGCGTGTGTGAGTAGTCGTGTATGGTAGGAGTAGGAGTCGGAGTCTTTTGGCTTTGCCCTCTTGTGGTGATGGCCATAACAATCCTCTTGTAATTATTTTCCCCCTTCTATAAAGCTTAGGTACGCTCTTGGCGTACTCTCAAAAAAATATATAAGTCTTTTTTAGAGATTCCAATATGGACTACATACGTTGCAAAATGAGTGAATCTACACTGTAAACTATGTCTATATATATATATATATATATATATTCTAAAAAAAACTATGTCTATATACATCTGTATGTAGTCCATATTGAAATATCTGAAATGACTTTTATATTTAGAAATGGAGTTTTTCCTGAAGCATGAAACGGGTTTAACCAATCGGCTGAATTTGAGGAGTAAATGGTAGGCGATGTTCAACCAAACTGTCCACTTTTGTGTAATTCGAGTGAGAAAGAAGACACTGACGATCCAGTAAATAGATCAGGATCAACTCAGTCAAAACCTGATCGTTACGTCTTTTCAAGAGATAATCCTCTGCAGTCTTGGCCAGTAACTAGTTACATCGGTTTCCATTTCCAAAACGGCAAAACCTTAATCACACGCAAAATCTACAAGCTGAAACCTAACCCAGCCGGTCACTAGTTCATAAATTTCTCACACACATAGGGGCCCTGCTGGTTAACAACATGGAAGCCACGACTCTGCGCAAAACTGGGCGGGTAGATCCCAGAATCATCTCCATTCCCACGAACTGGCACTTCTGTGCATGGAAGTAAACGAAAACCAAATCATTTCCAGATGCTGATCTATATAAAAAAGCAAGTTCACATGTTAGCAAAACCTGAGGGTGACATAAGAAAGAAAGGTGATCATCAAATAGCCACACGTGATGAAAGTTGAAAAGTATTGGGCACAGATGTCAGCAAGATGCAAAGCTCCCAGGAAGCCCGTGATGGAAGTCAGTGGATTGTGACTTTGTGAGGCAGGCTAAGCTGAAGCCATGCAACTTGCACATTTCCTCACAGGCTCCAGAAAGCAGGCTATTTCTTTCTTGATACTCCCAGCAAACCCGCGAAGGCAAATAAGCAAGACATGGTCAATTTCAAGTGGTTGAAAGTTTCCAGTAACAGCTGCGCGTCGCAAGGTGCATGAAACATCTACAACCATGGAGTATATTCTTATTATTTTGATTTTCAGAAGAGTGGATATATGAGATATGAAACGACCCAAATAACACAAGGTTCTTTACCTGTGGTCAACGAGAGAAAATATTTAATGTCTCATACATTATTAGATTGCTCAAGGATCAGAAAGTAATGATAGTGGTGACTGGCCTTTATTATTGCCAAAAAATGGTCCCAGGCATATTGAATAGACCTATCTACTGACCAGAAGAAGTATACGACATAACTCCCAGCATGCAGAGCATGGGAAAGGATGCTAAGAGCTGTAACAGCATTTAAGCTCACTTCATGTTGTTACTTCGACAGCATCACAAAATAAAAGCAAATGGAAACATTTCTGGTTAGCTAAGCAGCCAAAGAGAAGTATTATTGAATCCCCTATTCTCATAGTGTAAACTAATCTTTGCGGCGGGGCAAGAGTTTAATTTTCCAATTAGCCCAGGACCCTTGAGAGAAATTAATCATAACAATCCTTTATCTTCAACTAGAATGTTATATCCAGTTTTTCATTTCAGAGGCCAGTAAAATGCTTCCAATTAACTTCACGGCAAGATTAGTACTCCCTCCGATCCGAATTAAATGATGCAATCTCTATACAATTTTAGCAACACGTTGTATAGAGGTTGAGTCAATTAATCGGATCGGAGGGAGTAGCATATATCATGACTTTATGCAGGCAGCAAAGCATATTATTTTTACCTTGGGACTAAAATTTCACTTCACTATTATGGAGTCCCGCCCTACAGACAAAGTTAATGGGTGAATTACAGAAAATGATATTTCATCATATGAACTTCCAAAATTTTAACTTCTAATTAATTATGCCTATAATTCTGCAATTTGTCTGTCAAATCTGAAAAGAAATACTTCCCAAAGGACTGCAAACATCGTCTCCTAAACCCTGACCACACTCGGTAATGGTACACCAAAACAGTTACAGCCTTTCATAGCGAACCTACTATAACCATGAACAGTAAACTCAGACCACTTGTTTGCTTATTTTCATGTAGAAACAAAAAAGAACAAATAAAAGGTCACTATCTTTTAATGGCCACATCAAGGATCTCACTTCCGTTCCTTCGTCCATCCTCTTCTTTCTTGGAGCCAAGCCAAACTCTTATTTATTCTGACAACCAATACTTCAACACAGAATAGTACCATCCATGAAGGTTCAAAGGCATGCCAAGATAAAAATCCTCTTCAATAATCCAAATAGCCTGTAGAACTAGGATCGGCAGTAAGATACGTCCTGCTTCAGATACTACAATGGATAATATTAGCAATATCTTCCACAATGACCTACTCCCATCTCTAGGAGCAAGAGCAAACCAATCTATCAAGTTGAGAAAATTCATCATTTCTCCCTACGATTCCCGTTACAGGTAAAATCGCAATCTTTACTTTCTCTCGCATTATGTGTACACAAATACAGTAAATCTTCCACTCTTGTGGGTCTGCAGGATCTGGGAAACGTTCTTGCTTGTGCTCGTTGTTTATTCAGCATGGATCTACCCATTTGAGCTAGCATTTCTGAGACATCTCTCGTGGAAGCTTTTCCTAGTTGAGAACATTGTCAACAGCTTCTTTGCAATTGATATTGTTCTAACCTTTTTTCTAGCGTATCTCGATCACAAGTCTTATCTTCTAGTGGATAATCCAAAAAGGATTGCAGCTAGGTTGGTACTTGCACCTCAACTATTCCCAGCCTGTCATTCTTAATGGTAAAGCACATGTGCAAAGCTAACAATTTGAACAATACTGACACGAGGCTGTACACAGATATCTCTCTTCCTGGTTCATTCTTGACGTCTGTTCCACGATTCCATATCAACCGTTTGGGCTACTCTTTAACAAGCATGGAAATGGCCTTGCCTATAGGACACTTAACATGCTTCGATTATGGCGTCTCCGACGCCTCAGTGCTTTATTTGCCAGGTATGTGTCTTTTTATTATTTGAAACTTGAAAATAAGAGAACTGAAAATTACTAAGGCAAATCGCCCCCTCTAGGCTTGAAAAGGATATCCGATTGAACTACTACTGGATAAGGTGCACCAAACTAATTTCTGTAAGTTTGCATCCTCTCCTCTCCAAGTATGAAACAAATTGATGTATTACTGCCCTGATGAATGAAACATAGCTCTGCATGTTTGACTGAGCATTGCAGGTTACTCTTTTTGCAATACATTGTTCAGGATGTTTCATTTACTTAATAGCTGATACATACCCTGATCCATCAAGAACCTGGATAGGAGCAGCAATACCAAACTACAGATCAGAGAGTCTATGGGTTCGATACGTGACAGCAATTTATTGGTCCATTACAACACTCACAACAACTGGTTATGGCGATTTACATGCGGAGAATCCAAGAGAAATGTCATTTTGCATATGCTTCATGCTATTTAACCTGGGATTGACAGCATACCTCATTGGTAACATGACAAACCTGGTTGTCCAGGGAAGTTGCCGTACCAGAAATTTTGTACGCACTCTTCCAAATACCTTTCAAGCTTTGTTTTGTCATACTGTCATTGTTGATATTCCTGCTTGGCTTTACATCAGGATTGGAATAAGAAACGGACGGAAGTAAGAAACATGTGAACTTGTTTGCCCTGTAACACATATGCACCTTATAGACTGTAGGCCAGGATAGGCGGAAAAATAGATCACACCATGCTTATAGATATGTCACTAGCATGTCCCAGCTCTGGACTCCTAATGGCTTAAGGGCATGCATGTTCAGATAAACATGAAAACTCTAGCTAATTAAATGCATGTAGATATACCTGAATATGTACGGCCACATGTGTTGACATGCATAGAAGCAAGAGCTTTATTTCAAGAGTATCATATACTCCCTCCGCCCCAACTAATTGACACTCAAACGGATGTATCTAGCACTAAAATATGACTAGATACATCCATTTGAGCGTCAATTAATATGAGACGGAGGGTGTTTTATTCCTCTAACCTTCCCGTCTTCAACACTGCAGAGAGATACCATCCATGCTGCCTCTCGGTTTGCTGCAAGGAATCAGTTACCTGAACAAATTAGGGATGAAATGCTAGCTCATATCTGCCTGAGGTATAAGACAGAAGGGCTAAAACAAAAGGAAACATTGGATAGTCTCCCCAAGGCAATTCGTTCAAGCATAGCATGCCATTTATTCCTCCCTGTCCTAGAAAAAATCTATCTTTTCGATGGTGTTTCCTTTACTTGCAGGCTTCAATTGGTATGAATACAAAAATAGTTACTTATTCTAGAGCAACTGTAAAATAGTGTACACTGAATATCATCAACAGCTGGAAGGTAATACAGTATCGTCTACATGTAGGTTGCCACAATGGAAGCAGAGTACTACCCACCAAGAGAAACTGTCATACTCCAGAATGAAACACCTACAGATGTTTACATATTAGTTTCAGGAGCAGTGGTTAGTCCAACTATAAGTTTGATGATTGTCAAGATTCTGCAATTTCTTAGAACCATGCATACTAGTGTAAGTTTTATTATTTTGTTTGGCAGGAGGAACGGATGATGATTGATGGGCGAGAAAAGGTAAGAGAGCACAAATGATCATATTCCATATTTTAAAGGATAAAAGTTAATGCAGAATCTGCTATGTATCATCCAGGTTGAGAAACTACTATCAGGTGGTGACATATTTGGCGAAATAGGAGTTCTCTGCAACGTTCCTCAACCATTTACTTTCCGCACGTCCAGAATTTCACAACTATTAAGGCTTAACGCAACAGTGCTCAAAAACATCATTCAGGAAAACAAACACGACAAGGAAATTATAATGAACAATCTTTACCAGGTGAGTTCACAGCTTTTTTATCATTATGGCATCATATTTAGATAATTGAGTTGTTTATATAGAATGAAATAAGTATTCTTGTGCATTTGACAGAAAATGAATACAGATCAAAGGTTCTCTACTGGCACGATGGAGGTATGTGAAGGGACGCTCGATCAACACTTTGGAGAGTACAAAGGATGTTCTGCATCCAATCAAGTCAACATGAACAATGAATCAAAAGCAGGAGAAACATTAACACTGCCTTGCAGTGAAGAACGTTGTAAAGAACTCAATGGATCAGACAGACATGGAGCAATTCACAGTACTATCGAACAGGGTTTCTTCAATAGAAACGTTGATTTTCCTCATAAAGGTGAAGATATTGAAATTTGTGTTGCTACAAGTCAGATTACGGACAAATGGAAGGCAGATGAACATGAACATACATTGACAGACAACTGCATGACAGGATATAGAGGGGCTCGAGATAAGTTCAAACACATATGGCAAGGCACAATATTAGGGCAGCCAAAAATCACAGATAAAATGCTTACATGCTCAGTTACTGGAGAACTCCAGGAAATCACTGATACACGCACAGAAGCTGGTTCTGTGGTTTCAGAAAGAAAAAGAGTGACAATTCATATGCATCCACAACAGAACAAAAGCTCATCGGTGCCATATGCAAAAGTCATAAATCTACCAGGATCACTGGATCAACTTTTCGGCATAGCTCGTAAGTATTATATAATTCAGATGCATGATTGACAATTAAAGTCCAATTTAGCAGGGTTTAGCTTCTTATAGCTTGTCAGATATTTGATGGATAGGAGCTTCAGCTTGTCCGTACAGATGAGGTTGTTTAGGTTTCTCGTAGCCTCGCTAGTGTATTCTGACTTTAATTTTATACGAGAATCAAAAGGAGTTGTATAATGCGAGATCACAACCAGAACATAACTACTATATTACACAGTATTGGTTAGCAAACCACTGCCTTCTGATAACCTATGCTAACATACTTGCATGCTAAATAAACATTTTAAGTTAAGTTGTACAAGCTTAACTTATAACTGTTCAACTAAAGCTTATGTTTGTTAACTAGTCCTATGCCTGATTTTTTGTTTAACTGGACACAGTACGTCAGGTATTGCCCATATCCCCAAAGCATCAGGTCTAGGCCTTAGCCAGCTCTGATTTTAATATACTAAGTCGATGAATCAATGCCACACATGGTTTGTATTGACACCAAATAGCTAAAGCCGGAACCTTCTGGCATCTGTCATTCATAGTTGACATTGTACATGAATATGTTCCTGATTGAGTTGCACCCTGTACCAATTTTGGGAATGTTCAGTTCCTTTGCTGCCCCCTTAAAATTCAACAGTAGGCGTCCTAGCTCAGTGATGCAAGTCTGTTGAAAAAATGAAATCAACCAGTAATTGTAGTACCTTAATAGTGTGAAGGCCCCATTACGACTCGCCTAATGCCTGAAACCAGCATTGCATACAGTCTAAATCATGCAGTGCAATCCTTCTTTTAGTGTGAATATACTTATCCTGCATTTTTTTCTGTAGGTGAGAAGTTTCCGGGTTATTGTCCTGTGAAGCTGTTCAATCAAGATTTTGCTGAAATTGACGATATAACAGTAATTAGAGATGGTGACCAGTTGTTTCTTATGGAAGTTTGATTAAGGATGCTGAAAACTGTAAATCGTGGAAAGAGGCAAAGAGCAATGCATAGGATATGAAGTAGGACTTGCATTTGCGAAAGTTACCTAGATCTCAGCAAACAGAGATTGAGCGACTTGGTGAAATCATGAAGAAAATGGCATCCAGGAATTAGTTGGAGTTACAGTTGTACAGTAGCTACTAATTTAGCTCTGAATGTAGATATGAAGATGTGATGGAAACATTGAATCTGCTCTGCAGATGAAACGTTTGGGGAGGGCAGACCTCTGCTGAATTGATCGTTCTAGGCAAGAATATCACTTTCAGGCAACAAACATTAGCAATATTGAACGTTTCACCAAGGATATATAACTGGTAAAAAAAAATATATCATGATCGACATAAATTCTAGCTAACTGAGGGTACTCTGACCTTTTAACTATTAACTTGTGTGCTCTGTGACTGCAACTATTTAGATGATATGGTCGATACTTCAATAAAGTAATACTAGTGAAAACTAGAATTTCATGTTGTGGCAACTGATTACTACTAATTCATTTTGCTCGGCAGAGATATCACATTCACAGCAGCCAGCTAGCTGTCAACTTTGCAAAACTGCTACTGCATTTAATTAGTGCATTAGAAAACTAATTTTAGCATGGCCAGCAGATGCGGGGAGAGATCATTCAACGACCAAATTTGATGACTATGCACAGTAAGTCACACAGATCGAAATTAGCTACTGTACTTCAACTCACCAAATTCATCAACTGAAGATAAGAAGCCTGAAAACTCAGCTCATCAAACAAATTCCATTTGAGGAAGAAGCGTACGCAACGGGACTTACACAATCCGTTCGCCGCTGCGACTCCGGAACTAAGCCACCACCCAGCAGCACAATGCGATCCAAAGTTCCAGGCCCGCCGGTCTCTCACGGCCAGTGCCGTGCAGTGCGTCGCGGTGTAGGAGGCTGGCGCCCGTAACGCGCGATGGGAACGGGGAACGCCGGGAGCAGGCAGAGGCGCGTCCGCTGCGGCTGGTGGGGTTTCTAGAAGCTTCCGGCGTGGGGACGAACGGCGGGCGAGCAGCGGCGGCGGCGTGCATATCGAACTCTGCCAAAGCGCACATGGGATTTGCTTGGGATGGCAACTGAGTGTCCGTGCACCGTTGGATAGTAAATCAGCTGTCCAGATCGAGCAGTAGCCCCATCGCGATAATTGCTAGCAGCGGCTGGACACGTGCAAGCACATTTGGCTTTTAAAGCTACTAGTAAGTTTGTTGCACGTCTCGACTAATCCTTTTTTAGAGATACATTTACTCCCTATCAAATACACCTTGCCTACATGTTTGTCATACTACCATATTTTTATACTTCCTCCGTTCGATAATGTAAGACGTTTTTAGACACTACACTAGTTCTTAAAGAGCATGAATGTCGGGTTTGGCAACGTGAGATGGCAAGAATGCACTCGTACATTTTAAAGGCAATATTATTTCCAACCAAACAACATGCATGATGGTTGGCTCTTTTATCCTGGAGATGAATTCATCCTGATCATCTTGTAGACCATCCATCACTTTGTTTTGCTACAATTCCAGTATGTACAAGTACAACAATTTTTTGTCAAAAAGACCATCTGCTCAACGGAATTGGCAAAAAAGACCATCTTCCGATGAAATTGACAGAAGAGACCACCCGGTACTGTGGCGGCGCGTAGCCCACCGACCCGTGGCACTGTTGTTACACCGGCGGTAGCTTTGCCGCCACATGCCAGCGACGACAAGCGCATAACAACCACTCGCCCAAGATGGAATGGGGGATTGCATGTGGCCCGGACGCCTAGCGGCGTGGCGGCAGTACTGTTTTGCATGCACTATGTTTGCATGCTACTATGTTTTGTTTCGTCTGTGTTTCGTTTCATCTGACGAATAATGCCACCGATTCATATACCTATGATGTTGATTTCTACGCATGCAGTACAATGTTTTTTGCAAACAATAATCGTTTATTTTACAAAATAATACGAGCCTCCGTCACGGGCCTCATGGTCGGCCTCCTCGTGCCGGGCGATTCACCCGGCGGACCTTCACCGCCGCAGGCCTCATTGTCGGCCTCCTCGCGCCTGGCAAGTCACACGACGGACCTTCACCGCCGCGGGTCTCATCATTGGCCTCTTCATGTCGGCCTCATCACCTGGCGGACCTTTGCCACTGCAGGTCATCGTCGGCCTCTTCATGTCGGCCTCATCGCCCGACGGACCTTCGCCGCCGCAGGCCTCATCGTCGGCCTCCTCATGCTGACATCATCGCCCGGCAGACCTGCTCCGTCGCGGGCCTCATCGTCGGGCTCAACGCCCGTCTGCCTCCTCGCGTACCTTCGCCACCGCATGCCTCATCATCGACGTCGGCGCGAGAAGGCCGACGATGAGGCCTGCGGCGGCGAAGGTCCGCCGGGCGATGAGGCCGACACGAAGAGGCCGACGATGAGGCCTACGGCGGCGAAGGTACGCTAGACGATGAGGCCGACACGAAGAGGCCGACAATGAGACCCGCGGCGGTGAAGGTCCGCCGAGTGACTCGCCCGATGCGAAGAGGCCGACGATGAGGCCTGCGGCGGTGAAGGTCCGCCGGGTGAATCGCCCGGCGCGAGGAGGCTGGCCATGAGGCCCGTGACGGAGGCTCGTTTTATTATTTGTAAATAAATTATTATTATTTGCAAAAACATTGTACTGCATGCGTAGGAATCAACATCATAGGAATACGAATCTCCGGCATTATTCATCAGACGAGACGAAACGCAGACGAAACGAAACATAGTAGCATGCAAACACAGTGCATGCAAAACAGTACTGCCGCCACGTCGCTAGGTGACCGGGGCCACATGCAATCCCACGTTCCGTCTTGGGCAATAGCTGGCTGTTATGCGCTTGCTGCTGCCTGGGCATGTGGCAGCAGGTGCTGCCGCTTGCCCGTGTGGCGGCAGGTGCCACGCGTCGGCTGGCGCGCCTGCCGCCATGGCTGGGATGGTCTCTTCTGTCAATTTTATTCGAAGGTGGTCTTTTTTGCCAATTTCGTTAAGCAGATGGACTTTTTAGACAAAAAACCAAGTACAACACCATTCAGCCGGATCTTTATCTATTTTCTAAAAAGATTCCTTTATAGTTTATTTCAAACTGAAAAGGATCTTTATTCATTTTCTGAAAAGATTTCTTTATAGATCATCTTGTACATGCACAGAACAGAAGTAAAAGACAAGTTGGGAGTTGTGCATTTCAAACTGAAAAGGATCTTTATCTATTTTCTGAAAAGATTCCTTCATAGTTGTTTTTATTGGTCAGTAAAAGTAAGTAGGAAGACAAAGATTATGGTGGAAGCTCCTTTTTCTCTTTCTTGTGGACTGCAGGAGTGATAAAATGGTTTCTTTTGTTTATAAGCATAGTTTATAAATAATGACACTGTTTTCTTTGCTGAAAACCCTGTGTGCGATTTCAGCCAGTTTTATAACATGAGCAATAGCATCAGCAAGGAAAGTAATATGCAATTACAGAGAGCTAAACCCATAAGTATCCTCTCAAAATCCATATTCCAATGAACTGTCATTGTCTTACTCTCCTTCCTGTAGTATTTATAGTTCTTTTCAAGGTAAGCTTCACTAAACAGTTGAGAAACTTGCAGGTTCCATTCAAGAAAAAACTCGAGACATGTTTTTCTATGCATTGATCTATCAATGATGTTGACAGCAAGGAATAGTGTTTCACCCAGTAGCTCAAGCTTGTACTGCACCTGCATTGGACAATGAAACATTGGGGTTCCAGAGAATACTAAGATACGACTACTTTGCTGAATCCACAGAGCATCGAATGGAATACTTACCTCAATCAACCAGTCAATGGAATACTATGCCTTTTCTCATTGATATCAGTTTGGTGTGTCATGTAGGTGGGGGCCTCACAACTCAACTCCTACAGCACAGAGAATTTGGCAATGAGATTATTATTGCCGTACCAGGTCAGAACTCTGTAAATAACTTCGACAGGGTTCCAAGCAGATAATTACCTTGGTCTCTCTATAGAAGTTGTAAATTTCAGCGACATATTCGGCAATTGCGAGGGAGTTCCTGACATCACAGCTGTCGATGTTAGGTGCTACCTGGTAACAAGAAGAACAAATATGGTGAAACATGAACAGAGGTACTTCAAAAGCAGGATGCTGACCATGTAAATGTCTAAAGATCGATTAAATCTTCCATCAACTTATATGAACCAGTTGTTCACAAAATGTCATGCCATCATGACCCACAGGCATGTCACCCAGACAAACTTCGTTTACTAACTATAATTAGCATGTCCAGCATGTCATCTGCCCTGCACAAAAAGAGAACGCGCTTCTTTCACTAATAATGTTAGAATGTCGTGCTTTTCATATACACAACATGCATTGCCGCATTCATACCCCCAATACTACATATAATCCCTAAAATAGAAAAGATCCGCTAGTATAGTCGCTTCTGACAATCTGGGGCACCACAGTAGCATGGCAGCTTGACGATTTCAGCATCCGCAGAAATGACGTTGTTCAAGACATAGCCATAGTCGTAGCAATGCTCCGACAAAGCACGTATACCAGTTAGAACTCAAGAGAAGCTATATAGTTTTTCCTGTAGAAATTGTTGAGATGCAACAGAAATCAATTCACTTGAAGTGGAAGTACCGTGTCCGCAGCAAAAAGCATCACCTTTTCTAGCTTGACATCGTGGTGATTGGTTAGGACACACTGGGCGAAGAGGTTAGGGTTGCAGCAGTGGTTTATGAACCTTGCGAAACTTCCAACGGAGCCAGCATCGATGAGTACTCCAGTGCCGGTGGTGCCTCGGAATTGCTCTCGACGTGAAGTGATGGCATATGCATATCAGACACTGACCTTTTCTCTACCAGAGTGGAAACAAATCATTTACAAACATCCATTTTTTAAAGACAAACTAAGAAACCGATCAATGAGACAAATGATGCGTAAGAAATGAAAGCTTGAAGTGAAAAATTAGCACCTCCAGTCCTCGGCAACACACCAACATACTCACAAATTGGAGCCCCAGGGAGGATGGCGCACATGGGATTTTCTTGGGATGGCAACTGAGTATCTATGCACCGTTGGATAGTAAATCAGCTGTCCAGATCGAGCAGTAGCCCCATCACGATAATTGCTAGCAGCAGCTGGACACGTGCAAGCACATTTGGCTTTAAAGCTGGTTTTGTTATTTTTATTGCTATAGCACAAATGTACGTGTGTTGCAACGGGAGAAAACAGTGATTTTTGTCAATCAAGGTTGACCGGGTCAAGGAACTGCGAAGAATGGTCGCCACTGACAAAAAAGGATGGATCATTAAGCTCGGGACGGGAGTATTGATCCCAAGTAATTTGACTGAACAACATTAATTTTGGACTATAAGTTTTAATGGACATGACGTGGCAAATTCATTTCTAAAGGAAAAATGTGTTGGTTGATCCCCTTGCCCCCAACACACGAGGACTTCGATGTAAATCTATGAACACCACCAGCTTCCTAATCGAGCCGTGGACCCAGCTGTCAGTCTCTCCACGTACAGTACTCTTCCGATGAAAGTCGTTCCTTGACCACGTTGACCACGCCGCGCGGAGAGCACCACGGCGGTGGACGACGGCGAGGCCTAGGAAGGGGACGACGCGGAGCCGGGGAAGATGCGGCAGTGGAAGCCCGCGTGGAGAGGAGTGCAAGGGTTCACTGGTTCGGCTGCGGTGTGAGGCTGCCGTCGCCGTAGGGCCTGGCCAGCGCTGGGAATAGTAGGGGGCGGTGAGGCCTCCGCGCAAAGACAAGCCAAGCAACGGGAGGCAGGAGCATGCGGCACGACCGGCGCTACTTTGGGCGGCTGGAGCAAGAAGACCAGAGGTTGAAGAAGCACTATGGCCGTTGGATGGACATCGACGCCACCGGAGCTAGAATCGCTCATATTGACTAAGTTGACAAAGCCCTTCGTCCCCGTCAACTTAGTAGGCCCTAAGTCAGCCTCCCACCAAGGTGGGTCCCAGCTAGCCGGGGTATTCATTTTTGTGCGTAATAAGGAGGCACTTCCGGTGGGTCCGAGTCGACAATGGGGAACGTTTTTTCGCAAAATACGGTGGCCGTCAGTGGGTCCCAGCAATGTGGGGGCAAACGTTTTTCGCAAAATACGGTGGCCCGGCCCAAGTGGGTCCTCCGCCGCTTGGAGGAATCATTATTTTCGCGTAATAAGGAGGCACTTACTTGCTACGGCCGTGGACCCGGTGAGACTCTCCACATATAGTATACTTCGATGGAAGTCGTCGCTTGACCACGCTGACCTCGCGCGTTACATTGCATGCATGCGACCATGGGCGTGGTGCGTCCCACTGTCGACCTCTCACGACAAATCATCTTCCGATGACTCTCGGTTGTTGACAACGTTGACCATACCGCGTCGAGCGCACCCAGATCGAACGACCCGAGATGGGGAAGACGGGCGGTGGAGTCGCAGATGGAGAGGAGGGAAACTTCATCTGGTGGTGGTGGCGGCAAAGACAGCCGGTGCCGCTTACACGGAGACAGGAGCAAGAACAGAGGTTGAAGAAGGAGCACGGCTGTTGGATTAACATCCAACGGTCCAGCTGCTAGAATCATTTGTTGATTAAGTTGACAAAGCCGTGCGTACACGTCCGCTTAGTAGGCCCACAAGTCACTCACCAAATCTGACGGGTCCCAGCTGTCAACGGGATGAATAATTTTTTGCGCAAAACATGGAGGCACATCCTTCCGTGCGAAGATACAGCCGGTGGGTCCCAGCTGTCAGGTGGAGGAAACATTTTTTTCAGCTTAATAAGGAGGAACTTTCCTTACGTGTGACCATGGACCTCGTGGGTCCCAGCCGTCAGGCTCTCCACGTACAGTCCTCTTCCAATGACTCTCGTTTGTTGACCACGCCGCACCGAATGCAGCGAGGCGGTGGACGACGGCGAGGCCCCGGACGGGAACGACCCGGAGATGGGAAAACGCGGCAGTGGAATCGCAGATTGAGAGGAGGAGAAGGGTTATAACTAGTTCTGTTGCGGCATGGGGCTGTAGTCTGTGGAGAATAACAGGAGTTGTCGAGGGGTGGAGGGATAGCCTGGCCGGCGGTGGGGTAGCGCTTCGCAGCGATGCGTGCTAAGCAGAGCCGCTAGTCGCCGGAGGCCGGACTAGGTGGTCCCGGCGACGCTGGAGGAAGAAGACGAGAGATTGAAGGTGCATGCCGGCTGTTGGATATAAATCCAATGGCTGTGGATGACACAATCATTTGTTGACCAAGTTGACAATGCCCTGCGTAGGCTTCGACCTATTGGCCCACATGTCAGCCTGCAAAAATGTGGCATATATTTAACCCATGTTTTCTAGAATGTACAGTCCATTTGCTGGGCTGGGTGAACAAATAATTTCGCGTCAATCAGGCCCATTTATATTTTCTAAGAAATCCTAGCCCATTTGCACTTCCTTGAAATACACGTATTAGGTGGGCTCGTTATACATATAATGTTATGTCAGAAGGAGCAATTAATATCAAAGAATAAACCAGAGAGGCACATATATATATATATATATATATATATATATATATATATATATATATATATATATATAATTAACAAACTAGCGAGTTATTGCTCAAAATAAAATGAGTGCGTTATTATTAAATTGGTCCTTAAAATCTTCGCAAGCTTTTGTACGCAATCACCAGGATTTTCCTTGCCTGTGAGTCAAAAACAACCAGGATTTTCCTTGCCAACTTCTGTTAAAAATTTACTTTTATAAGTTAATAACACGTGGGATGTTTTTATAATGTATATATAAGTCTCTATAAAATATACGATAATAGTAATAATATAAATATATATAATGTGGTTAGAAGGAAGAACATAAATTGGACACAACATTACTTTTATAAGAGACGTGCGTTTTATACCCCACAGTAGGCATACTAACAAGTTCACACACAAATACAACAGAAAAGGTAAACATTCATATCAAACTCAAGTTCACAGGACACGTTCATATTCATAGCCAACATTCACTATCAACAACTCAAAAGATTCATATATACACAAGCTCAGCATATCTATGCATCCAAATGATTGATAGATCACACGACAATTCATACATAATTCACAAAAAGATTCAGATATACACATGTTCAGTATGTTTATGCATCCAAATGATTGAGATCACAGCCAATATGATCCATGGACGAACTTTAATTACCTAGGGTACAGACTGGTAAATGGTGTTCAATCGGAGGTACTTCTTGCTAAAATTAGTTCTTGTACGAGTAAACTTTTGAGTACATAAGAGGCAGCACAGACAATCTAAACTTTGCTTGTAGGTTTATCCTCAAATAGTGGCCTCGTGCCGAGGGAGGTTTGAGCAACTTGGCCACTACTTTCATCCAATTAGTTTACTGGCTCATCTTGGTCCTGTATCTCGCCAAAATTCTACATTACAGACGAGAAAGGAGGCGGTTGAGAAAATGAACCACCCAAATTTTTTGTGCAATTCAACTGAAATGGAGCATCCTTGGCGTGCAGACTGATTAAGTGCCAGATGAATATACGCGTCAACCAACTTGTCTGGAATCTTTAGACTCCATGCCATATAGTCCGCTACCATATGTGCTGATAATCAAAAGGCACAAGTTGGGACCAAAGACTGGACTGCGTTTTTCTGGGCTATGCACCAAGCAATATTTTTGGCGTTCACTCTCCTAATACTTGGAGTTTGACAATTGGTTGACGCCGGTTGATACTCGAATGAATATAGGCACTTCTTGTCAACATTGATGCTTGTCTGAGTGAACTTTTGAGTACATAGCAGCAGCATAAGTACCTGTCCATCTGATCATTTTGTGCAGTTCTACTGAAATCACCCGATGTAATGATTTGCCTGCGAGTTCAGGCTCCAAATTACTCCTTTATGAAATCGGCAAACAGTAGCACAATACCAAATTACCAATACATATGACAGGCACAATAATCAGGATAAAGACCAGTACCAACCTGTGTGAGGTAGCATATCAATTACTATTTCCTTTGACTGGAAGCCTAGATAAGCCAAGCGACTGACAGCAAAGTAAGAAAGCAAGCGGAGATTAGCGACTGACAGGAAAGGACGGAAGTTGTCGAGGCAATGAAGCACCCAAAGTTTTTGTGTAGTTCCACCAAAATCGAGCATCCTTGTTGGCACATATATTGAGAGAGTGAGATTACTGTAATAGTGGGACTAGTTGATGAAACATACACTAACAAATAGAAGCACCCTCATTATCTTAATGGGTAAAGTTAGCAACATAGTGGTCTTGCTTAAAGAGAGGTATTAGTTTATTTAATCAGTGCCAATTAGCTCAACTCAACACTCAAAGCATTGCCATTTATCATAGGTTGCAAAACTTTAACGTGCAAAGATAAAGGAGTTTCTCATGACAGTAGCACGATACAAATAGAGGTGACAACAAACTAATATGGATGAAGGCCTTAGGCCCGTACCAACCTGAGAAAAAAAGCTTATTCATGTAGTCCCATAAGAGATGATAAAGCACTCACTAGAATCACACAATAGTATATATTTTTGTGCACTTCAAATGTATGGTTGAAATCACTCTTGTTTACCAGTGCTGAGATTATATCGAAAGATTATCAAGAACTTCCAGCAGAGTTAAAGCACTGGCTGGGATACAGTTCATTGTATTGTCTTGTGTAGTTCCACTAAAATGTATGATTGGCACAACATGATCCTCTATTTGCACAAGTAGGAACAAGGTGAAACCTTCATTAGCTTAGTGAGAAAGGATAGGAAGACATTAGCATATTAGTCAAACAGTAGCATCAAATTCATGATGGACAATACGCAAAACATTGCCTCATTGAACCAATGGCAATAAATTGACATGCAAAACAATAGCACTATTATGTCATGACACTAATAATATTCCCTCCCTGCTCCACCACATGATTCACCTCCATAAACAAACATACACACATACATGATTCAGCATAGGGTCCTACTAAAGATTTGTTTAACTCCAACAGGAAAATTAGGCAGTAATAAATTAGTGGTACTTAAGTACTCCTAATTAATTAAGTGAGATAGCATAAGTGGAAGGGATCCCTGGAGGATCGTCTCACATGTAAGGTAGTCGTTGCCGAAGCCCTTGAATGGCCTCGACTGAGGCCTCTGGCTTCAGCAAGATCGCCTTGGCACTGTTTATTCTTCTTCTTCTTCTTCCTCTTCATGCTTTGTTTCTCTTTCTCCTCACCAGTTGGTGAAACCAAGTACATGATTGGCCTTCTAATTCAGAATTGGTTTTGTTGGTGAGGGAGTACAAGTGTACTAGTAAAAAACAACATTATTTTCTCATGGCAGTCGGAAAATAGAGATGAACACATGCATTAAATATCATTCTTACCTAAAGGAAGGTTATGGCGCCAATATGGATGATGAGGATTGGAACACAAATCTCCCTTTGTGCAGTTCCACCAAAATGAACCAACTGTTCCATTCTCGACATTCCGCTTAAACATCACAAAAGTCACTTCTTTTAAGAAGAGTTTTGTGCAAGGCACCAAAAGGTCACAACAAAGAACTGTGTGAATTGGATATCCTGTTTGCACAAAAAGGCACAGAGGAAACAAATGAGTCTCAAACAATTACAGGCAAAAACATTTGGCTAAACTTGTCATGGCTTATAACAAATGGCATGGCTTCATTTTTACCAGGACATTAGATTAAGAACAACTAAGGCTGCGTTCGGTTCACTGTGTTTGGTGCAGGATTTTCAGAGGAACACAATTCCTACGGTATTCTTTCCCTTCCAACCGTTCGGAACACGGGAAAGGTGAATAGTGTTTCATAGGAAAGCTGGTCTGGTAGTACTGATTCCATAGGATTAGAAACATCCACGCGCTGCTCATTTTTTGGGCGGAAGCCCGAGGCAGGCGCTCGCTGCCATGCGTTAGACAGGTTGATGTGCTGTGTTTGCCGGAATAAAAAAATCAACCTATGTGTGGTACGTGAGGTGAGAACAAGAGTAGTCACTGTGCAGCTGAATAAACAAATAGCATCTCATACTTCCAAGCATGCTACTCTAAAAAAACAAATCTGTACATTTCGTAGTCCATCCGAACATATTCTCTTGAGAGTTTCCTCCGGTTCGCTGTTCCATAGTTTTATACCTACATTCCTTTCCTATTCCTCTATTTTCATCAAGACCTATGTTTTCTGCCCCTTTATTCCGAACGGATCCTAAATATTTGGTATAAGGGCATGGGACAGTGGGTGCACCAGCAGTCCAGCACCATGTACGTAAACAGGGGCATAAAGTGGTGATCCATAGTTTGTTGCCCCGAGAAACAAACATCCAGGAAACATATCTGGGCTGGTCCCATTTTGTTCACTCTAGGCACCTACTCCTATGTGTGGATAGCAAATCTAGTCCTGGTCATACCACTATGTACAACGTTACCCCTATATTTCCCTTTTCGACCAAGATACCGTTTGGATGACCAGTCTGTACTACTTTCACCCCCTTTCCTTCCTGTTTGTACCAAGTCCGATGTACATACTAAATTCCCCACCCCACTTTATTTCTTGTTTGAATTAGTATCCTCCATTCGAACTACTTGTCATCAAAATGGATGTGTCTAGAACTAAAATACATCTAGATACATCCATTTCAATGACAAGTATTTTCGGACGGAGGGAGTACAAGATTCGACTCCTTGAAGTAGCTTTACCTCTAACAATAGAAGAAGAAAAATAGGTGACACTGGACCATCCGATCGAGAGGGGATGAGAGGTAGAAAATGATGCACATGCAGCGACGTAGCAAGCTGGGGAAGTAGAGCTAAGGCGGTTTCGAACGAAGATATACCTGAAGGTCGTCGGGATGTGGATAGGTGGGTGGCGGGAGGCCGGATCCGCCCACAGGCAATGATGAAGGGATCGGAGGACCTCCCGCGCCGGCGCTCGACCAGAGATAACGGTGCGGCCGGCAGTTGGTCTCCTCCCTCGCTGTCGACGACGGCCTAAACGCTGCCCCTCCTCCCCTTCACCGGCGGAGGGGGATACGTCCGGATCTGTAACCAGCGGTGAGGATAGAAAGCCAGTGTTTTTTGAAGGGAGAAAGACAGTGTTACTACCCCTATCTTGTTTAGATCTGGAGAGGATGAGAGTGTGCAAATAGAGCAACCCTAGCAAGCAAGCGCGGAGGCTCCGACCTATATATACGTAGTGGGGTAGTTTTCCTTTTTCACTCCATGAAAATAATCGTTTAAAATTGTGTACTACTACATGCGAGGTCGCGGTTTTTTTAGTTGTTGATTTTTTTATCGAGATAGCTACCCGCTTGTTCCAAGTGGTGTTACGGTGTGCCAGGTCGCACTTTGTATCGTTCAAGTCTGGTACTACAAGTCCCTCCATTAAATGAACAACCACCCCCTCGTAAAAATTGTGAACAAGCCCACGGCTAAAATGAGCGGAAACGTGGGTTGCCCCAACATGCATTATTATTTATATTTTCTACTCCCTCCGTTCCTAAACATAAGTCTTTTTTATTAGCCACACCTAAGACAAGATTTTTTTTTATTAGCAGTGAACCCCACATGTCATAGACACAAAAATTGTGGCAAGATTCCCTTAGGCAAGCCAAAGTGTGTCTAACAATTTGAGCAACTCAGGTTAGGCAAGTGTGGCAAGTGTGGGAAAAATAATGTGGCAACATAAGACAAACATAGTCACAATCCAAACAGCCCCGTAATTTTTTGTGACATGCATGAAAATTTGGTTAGTTAAATTTATAGTCAAAATTTGGCAAGGTGCATCAAATCAACACATGCAAGTATCAAAAGGAAAGTCATGACATGCATGCATGCGTTGTACTCCCTCCGTTTCCAAATATAAGTCTTTTTAGAGATTGCAACAAGTGACTACATATGAAGCAGAATATGTCTACTCCTACATACGAAGTAGCCCATTTGAAATGTGTAAAAAGACTTATATCGAGTGCAGTGCTTTGATGTGTCACGTCAACTCGCACAAGACCGAGAAATTTAATTACTACAACGCCTCTCCCTCATGGATCGAGCTCCGGTGTTTTAATCGCACTCGCCTTTGGCTGCATGACAGAGGGCCAACCACTGTTGGGCCCACATCATAGACGCAAAGGCAGGAGTAGTAAGTAGAAGCTTTCGCTACATGCTATCCCTTCCGCACGAGGTGGACGGACATGCAACAGTGGATTCGATACTATAGAAGTAGGAGTAACATCATTCTTCGTCTTCTCGAAGAGGCAAAGAGCCAAGCGCAACCCCAACATGGCAGTTGCGAACGCTCGCGTGGTGCGGTTCCTTGGAGCACGCATATACTAGCCAGGCTCTTGCATGAACAAAATTGCTATTGTTTAACAATTAAACTCCATTATCCATTGGTTGATACTCATTCTGCATAGGTCCACGCGCTTAGCACTGTTTCCTCCTGGGGTCACCAATGTTTATTTGCTAATTAATAGCATTGCATGCAATGAACTAGCCATTGCAAGTCATTAAAAGCATGCACACCTCTCATCTCTTATTAGTTGATATGTCAAGAAACAAGAAACAAGGTAGAAGTTAATGCACCGCGCCTAAGTGTTTTGGGACTATTTGGTTTTCGTAAGATGACTTACACACCTAGAAGGAGGGAGTAGTATAGCCCTGTAAACCGAAAAGGAGTATTTGCCTTTCTAGAGATTTCAACAAGTGACTAGACTACACCGTGTGCAGTACTCCCTCCCTTCCGGTTTATAGGGCTCAAATCTCAAATATCATGAACCAAGGCATTTTGCGATTTGAGGAATGTATCTCGTACTTTACAAAACTACCCTAATTAAACTCATGCATTAATTATGTAGTTCTCTCGTTTTCCTCTCCGCCTTGGTCGCGGTGCACAATATTGAGCACTCCTATATGACTACCCGCTCTATCTACATGCAGGGCATTTCAAAGCATCCGGGCCCGCGTGCCATCCACCAAATCTGGCGAGGTGCTACAGTCGAGGCTCACCTGTCACCCCGGTGTGGCCGTCATGACCCGTCATATCACAAAACCCACACCTTTACCAGCAGTGGTAAGGTGGCCTCCAAGTTGGACTGGACGAAGCAACCATCATTTCATAGCTGGAACGCTCGTTCAAGCCCTTTATTCCCTTTCTTGAAGAAAACCTCACTCCAGTCTACTCACTTCTGCCATTTTTCTTCTGTACCGACGAAGGAAAGGTGGGCGAATCAGTTATGCTGATATATTTTCATTCCAATAATCTTCTTTTTGTGAAGCACCGACCGATTCTCACATCCTATTCTTTTCCGTTTTCATTGCAATTGTGGTTTCCTTTCGATTGCTTTTTGTTTGTGAATTCATTGGTGGATCCTGGAGCACTAGGCAAAGAGTTGCCGGCGGACAACCCACTGGAGACAACGATCTTCAGGAAGCGAGCACTGACCAACGAGTTGACCATGTTGGCGGGCCAACCCATGGAGACGAAGAACTCCAAGAAACAAGCACTGGCCAAAGAGTTAAGGACGTTGGCGGACGAACTCCTCAAAGAAAGTTGGAAGAACAGCAAGGGCCCCACCGTGCCTACCCCAGGAACTCTGATTGCCACCTATGTGAGGCTCAAGACCGAGTTTGAGGAGATAGTCTCCGTTGAGAAGCAGTATTCCCCTCGCAAGGTGATGGTCCCCATCGAGGACGAGGAGATGGCCCCCGGAGGGATGAGATCCCCCCGTGGGCTGCACAAGGTAAAAAATAATGGCTTATTATCATAGTTGTGGTTTTTTATTATTTGCAATGTGCTTGCTAATATGTTAGGGTTGTGCAGGTGCCGGTGGTTGTCCTTGATGATTCCGATGTCGTGGCCCGTCCTGTTGGCATCGCCCCGGAGATCAATTCTGTCCATCCTGTGGACATCGCCCCAGAGATCGATTCCGATGTCGCGGTCAGTCCTGTGGACATCGCCCCAGAAATCGATTCCCATGCCGTTGTCCGTGCTGTGGTCATTGCCCGAGAGATCGATGACAAGAAATAGTTGGTCGCGCTAATCCTTCAGGGTAGTTTGCATTGCCCTGTGTTTAATTACCAGAACGATGCGTGTTATCAACCCATCTTAGGGCTAGTGCACTGTCTTGTGTGGGCGGATCTTGCTACTTTTGTTTGATAGTGAATCATGCGATGAATCATGCGAACCCTCTTCGAGTTATGGAAACAGATGTATCCTCACCAGCTTTTGATGTAATATATGGCATGCTTAGATGTAAGTTTGAACTGTTTATCATATCAGCAGGGCTTGTTTGATGATTCTTGGTGTTAGTAGGCTAGCTACTGTGCGAGCTATAGTACTTGCAAAACACTCACCAAAGAGAAACGTTGGGGCTGATGAGCTCGTGGTACGCTCATACTTATCCCTCGTCGATCGACCAGTAGCCCTAGCTCCTAAAATTGTAGGCTTAGCGATCGATCAGACAATAGTCGACATACATTCAGGCCTCATTTGGTTCATAGGGTAGGAAAATCGTAGCAAAAGTACAGAGAACGTGCAACACAAAATCATAGCAGTCCAGAGACGTACTCCCTCCGTTCCAAAATAGATGACCTAGGCGGGCTAGTTTGGCCTAGTGGGTTTCAGTGATATGACGTGGTACAGTGTCGTCTAGTCTTCGCGTCTGGTAGCAGTATTGCGGGTACAGTAAGTTTTCTTGAAGAAGCAGAATTCAATGAAGTCATGATGGTTCCTTCTTCCGAACAACTTACAGTGGGAAAGGTTGGGCCTCTGATACGACCGGGGTAGACCAGGATAATTTTGTGCATGGCAGGTGGACCAGGATGGTTGACGTCCCACATGTCGGCGAATGAAAGTATTCTTTCTGATATAGAGGACAAGCAACGAGTATTCATTGTTTATTTTTGATGAAAGCTATTGTCTCCACTGTTACGATGGAGGAGTGTGAAACACGGTAGCCCAGTGAAATTGCAAGACAACGCGTGTCCCCTCTGGTGAGCAGCATGCGAGCCGGACTGTCGGTGTTGCCACGCGTACGAGTCGTAAGTGTGTCGCCTTTTCCTTTAGAACTTGCGAAGCGTAACATTTTCGCACGATCGATCGATAGAAATCCAGAACAAAATGATGAGGGTTGTGCTTTCCCGCTTGTTAGGCGGGCTAGTTGGAGTGATATGACGTGCTACAGTGTCGTCCACTTGCTCCATTTTTATGTAAGCAAGAGTTTACACTCTTACGCGGGAGGAGTGCGAAACACCGCGGATCTGATTTTGATCGAGGGATAACTGTTCCCTACCAAATAATGGAGGATTGTTAGCGATTATAGCATGATAGTTAGGGCATCTCCAGCGCTGGCCCACAAATTTACACCGGCATCTGTCCGAGGACACTGATGGATGCCATCCGATGCTGCCCGCATACCTTTCGACAACTATATGAACTAACCGAACGAAATTCATGCAAACAAAGCAAATTTCAAATTAACCGGATGAAATTCATTACATTTCGAAAACTTTTCCTACAAACTGGATGAAATTCACTACATATTTCACACAAACCGTACTAAAACCTACTGTAAACCTAATCTAAACGATCGCCGGCGCCCAACCACCATGTCCGACCGTGAACCCGAGAAAGCCGGCCATTGCCTTTGCCTCCTCCTCATCCGCCTTGATAACCTCCTCCTTCGGAGCACAAGGTTCTGAAGATTTCCGCCTCCACGTCGCCGTCAAGCGGCTAATCGGCCACCGATGTTTACCCCACCAAGCTTGGCGTCGACTGAGTGGAGTAGCGGTGGCCTTCCCGAGACCCGAGCGGCGGCGACCTACCGTGTACTACTCTTCCTCGTTGTCGGCTGCGCGCAAGACGCGCGGCGGCCGTGGTCGTGGCGGCGAGGCGGCGCGGGGGTGGGTGGGTGGGTTGCCGGGCGATCTCCTTCGTTTGCTCTCGCGACAAGACATCAAGAGAGCTTTGAGCGCACCGAGCGGAGCCGCCGATGTCCCTCATCTCGCCTGCGCGACAAGACGCCCAAGAGAGCCGAGCGCCAGAGGCCATGGTTGAAGTGGTGCCGACAGAAGGAAGGGACCAGAGGAGAATAAGTGTGGGTCTTTGGCTATGGGTGGGAGCTGGGGCTCAAGTTAATATAGCGGGCGAATGGAAATGAGCCGCGGCAGACGGATGGACAACTAGCGCCGGAGTAGGTTCATCGGGCGTGAATGGGGACGCTGCTTCAGTGACTTAACTGCAAATGCGTTTGGGTTACTGACATGTGGGCCCAACGGGCATCTGGCCCGCATGTCAGTGACACACCAATTGCACCTGCAGTTAAGTCCGGTGAATGCGACATTGACATTCTGGAGAGACGGTGACCGTTTCAGGCGGGAAGCGCGCGCTAGCAATTGAAGGGGTTTCGGTGTGCAGTGGCACTAAGATCGGTCGCTCATGATAGTACATACTCCGTACCATAATACCATAGTACCCTCTTTAGCTTAGGCTGTTTTATAGATTGTCGTTGTGATGGACGATATACATGAGCAAGGCGGTCCGAGTATGACCTTTGGTGTTGAGCCAGGTGAATACATGCTCGGCGTTCGCGTAGGCCTCCATCAAACGTCTAAACAGTAATGTCAGGCACCGCCGGGGCACGCAGGTGATGGGCTCGCCGTTTGCGTTGCGCCACGAGCAGGACTTTGATTTAGAGGGCGACGTGCATGCAATAGCATGCTTTGACAGCGTGAGCGTGAGTGTCTGCCGCGAAGTATTTCATTTTCATTTGGCTGACGAGGGTGCATTGCAGCGACGAGTCCGTGGTTTGATTCCCCACATACGCATAATTTTGGTTTTTACAGTATTTCTTTCTCATTTGACAGGTAGGCCCGCGTAGATAGATAAAGAACACGAGCTGATGAGGCGCATGCGGACTGTTTGACTGGTCAACCAGGCAAATACGGAGCTATACGTTGAGCCAGTGACCGTATAATCACCATATCTCGTATACAATGATCAAAGTGAGCTATCAAGACAAGTTCGATGACAGCCAATGCATTTTACTCGGTAATAAATGACTAGGATTGAAGGGGAATCCAAATTTGCTTCGTCTTCTGTTCTTGAGCTCTTGACAAACCAATGCACTATACGGTTGTCCGGCCACTCCACCCCATAGCTCTCACCAAGTGTCGTTCATGCCACCGCGTCGCACACTAACCAGTAAGGCAGCGATGGCATCCCACCGCGCCGAGTTCCTCGCCGCCCACGACCGCACACAAAATGGTAGGGAAGCGATGGCATCCCGCCGTGCCGAGTTCATCGCCGCTCGCGACCACACAACTATGTGGGAGGAATTTGAAGATGCCAAGGCCGAATGGGAGGTAGAGCAAGAGGCGGCCAAAGCCGCACAGAGGGAGCGGAAAAGTCAGAAAGCACTCAAGAAAAGAGAGGCATGCCGCCTCAAGAAAGAAAAGGACGCACGCGCTGCTGTGGAGAGGACGGCGGAGATCCAAGCACGGTGGGGTGTCGCCGACAAACCCGGGAAGGAGAACGACGGTGTCTGGCCAGCATGTGAGAAGTAGTAGTACTAGTAGTTACTGTGTGTGTGTGTCTGAGTATGAGCATGTACCCGTACTAATAGTTACTACTGTAGTTTTTAGAGCAAATTACTAGTACATTAGCCTAGACTAAATGGAAAAAATTCCTATCATAAGCATCAAATGGCATCTCTTTCTCTATAGGAATTGAGATGCATGTCATCTCACTTCCTATGATTTTCATATTCCTATCCTATGAACGAAAGGAGGACTCTGTTGGAGTAACTACTGTAGCTAGCAGTACTGCTGGTACAGTAGTTTTCTTCAAGAAGCGGAATTCAATGAAGTCATGATGGTTCCTTCGTCCGAGCAACTTCAAAGTGGGAAGTGGGCCTGTGATTTGACGGCTCATTAGTCATTGTTATTGCGGCGCGATGACCTGGGTGACTCTCCCTTGGAGTTCTGCGTGCATGGAAAGTGGACCAGGATGGTCGACATCCCACATGTTGGCGAACAGAAGTATTCTTTCCGATATCGAGGAGCAAGGAAACCACATGGTATAGTATCACTGATGTGGTTCGCAAAAAAAAATAGTATCACTGCTGATTTATAATTATTTTTTATTTCTGATGAATGCTAGCGTTTCAACTCTTAGGACGAAGGGTGCCAAACACGGCACGTGCTGGATGTCGCACACGTCAGCGAAAGGAGTGGGACATGAACAGCGTGGTAGAGCCTAGCGTAAAAAAATAGCATGGTAGAGCGTCTCCACTTCTTCCACTTTTGGGTCAGAGACCACACGTAGTAGTACTTAGTGGTATGAACAATAAAAAGTGCGACCTGGAGAGAAAGACACGTCTAGTTGGAAGGTCTCGGGGCATACACGTAAACAAATATAAAAGTTAATATGTGCCTCCAACTAATATAGTAGTAGTAGAGTACTTAGGCACGTACTCCATAACATCACCGTGCATTGCACGTACAACATTTAGTGGTAGTACGTAGTAAGAGACAAATGCTGCCCAAGAGTTCCCTTCTCGACCTACTTTTGGGTGTTTGGTAGAGTATATGGAGGGTGCATGAGTCCACACTAGTTTAGCACAAATACACTAGAAGCATGTATGAAGAGAGCATGCATGAAGAGGGGTGTTGAGTTGAGCATGCATGAAGAGGGAACAACTATGCTGAGACGAGAACGCAACCAAACACACCCTATATGCCACGCATGTTCATACCATTTGTGCCTTTCTACTTCACTTACTGTGCTACATTATTCAGGTTCGTACGTCCACTCCTGGTTACATGTCCGTCTCGTAGTTCCAGTCCCGCGTGTTCTTCATATAGATGGAACGATCCTTGCATAACACGTGCACCTTGATGCTAGATGTCTCGCGTGTTGGAAAAAGGATGAACAAAGCTCACATAAAAAAATAGAGTGGAAGAACATAGATTCCGAACGATCGAGAAGGAGCAAGGAACCTCGTGGTGGAGCGTCTGCACTTATAATATTTGATATTATTCAGCGATATAAAATTAACCAATCATCTCCACAGTGGACTGGAAGAGTACAAAACACGGCAGCCCAGTGTAGTTACATCATACTAGTACATGGCTAACCCACGCTATCACCATATTTCTTGGCTTCCATGAGACACCTATCTCTAGTAATCCAGCAGCCTGTATCGCTTCTCCCTCCTCGTCTCTATCAAAGTGCGGCGGGCTGGCGTTTCTGCCGTCTATTGAGGTCGGTTAACTATCACATGTTAGCGACATGCCAAGAGCATTCTAAAAAAAATTCCTTTCACGTTCTGTTTTCAAAAAGAAAAAAATCCTTTCACGTACGAATTTGCCTGTATGCTTTGAGCAACTTGTATGTCCTATACTGCTCCTGTTTGATACTCTAACTTAGCTAGAGGTTAGACTAACTCATGGCTAACCCTGAACTAATTGTAGCCAAATAGGTGTTTGGGTGACAAGGTTAGATTGACAATAAATGCACTTCATGGAGAGAGAAAAGTGATTTTTCAGTGGTCCCAATGAGAACTATCTCCAGTTAGCACCTCTTGGGTGGGATAGTTTTTTTTTGGTGGGTTCGGTGCAACTTGCTCCAATTTAAACCCTCATGCTTGGATACTTTAGGGCTATTTGAGCCCCAACTAGCTCAAACTAACTCTAACCCATAGATCCAAAAAGGGCCTATGGCCAGTCTCGACGCGGAGCAATCGCGTGCACCGGGAAGCGGCGCTCTCTCGGCCGTCGCGCCACTTCAAAGTCGGCGCCAGTGAGAGGTCGCCCCCGCTGGCCGGCATTAATGCGGCATCGACGCTCGAGTATAACGCCTGACCGTTTCACGCGGAAGCGCTCCGCAAGGGAGTATAGGTTTTGAACCGTTTCATGTGTAGTATTGGTAGTTTGCAAAACTACTTAATTATTGCACTCAGTTTCCTAAGAAATTGTGGTAAAAACGTTATCGCACACCGCTTCCTTCTCCTTCCTCTTCCACCGCCACAAGACGTCAGGGAAGCGACCGGTCAACCCTTATATAGGAGTGCTAGCACAAAAAGATGCATGCATGACCACTACAATTTCCATATTAAAGCGCTGCTCCGGCAGGAGTATGGCGTATGTTGCTACCTTCGGCCGGCCCATGGCTACCGGGCGACGGCGACCAGAGAAGAGGCGGCGGGAGGGGAATGAATGCAGCTACTGTTTGGGTTTGCCTTCCGGCTTAAATAAATGCGCAGCATCACGTGTACCCGCCGGTGCACAAATTGTAACATACGTGTCTGCTTAAGTGGGCGTCACGTAACTGGTGTGTGTGTGTGTGAGAGAGATTCTGAGAGATAGAGTGCGTGTGTGCGACTCTACTCTTCGGACATGTACTCAACCTTTTGCATCGGGATATAAGTATAATGGTATTTACTTTAGCTAGTGATTTACATGGCCATGTTAATGTGGTTGTGTCAAAAAAATGTCACTTCCTGCTCGTGATTTGCGTTATATAATTACAAGCAAGATTCTCGTGCATTGCACGGAACATCGATATGCATTTTTTTACAAAACACCTGTTGTGATTGACCCATGCAGGAGTAATCCCATGTGTAAAAACTAATGATATCTCGAGAATTTTATCGGAAAACTGGTATCTCGAGAATGTCATCGGAAAAAAATGAAAGATGAGAGATAAGGCAAGGAGGAGTGGAGCGTGGTGGTCACTGGTGGTCGGAATGGGCGGAGGCATGGGGATGGACGGCGCCGGCAGGCGGCAGCGGCCACCATGCATGCTAGATTGTTTCAGAGACTTATTCCTTTTTTAATTGCTGAGCAATGAGGTTGCGGGAGATAATGATGTGGAGAGAGGTGCGGGTATATTTTGTAAAGTTATCATAGTTTGCTTTCTATCCGTCAGATATAGATCATACGGTCTGTATTACAAGATGGCAGGCACACCATCATCGCCAACTCGTTTTAAGTGTACAGATGATAAGTTTGCTGACTACTAAAGTAAAGTGGAATTTGTCCATGTTATGCAAGTAAATAAAGGTGATTGTTTATCATACGGGTAAGGTTGGATGAAGGGTGGTAGGAACAAATGCTCCGCCTAGAGCATGTGTGTGTGAGATGGAGTCTTAGTGTGTGTGTGTGTGTGTGTGTGTGTGTGAGAGAGAGAGAGAGAGAGAGATGGAGTCTTAGTGTGTGTGTGTGTGTGTGTGTGAGAGAGAGAGAGAGAGAGAGAGAGAGAGAGAGAGAGATAGAGTCTTAGTGTGTTAGTGAGAGAGAGAGAGATGGAGTCTTAGTGTGTGTGTGGGGGGGTGCGTGTGTGCGTGTGTGTGTTTGTGTGTGTGTGTGTGTGTGTGTGTGAGAGAGAGAGAGACGGAGTCTTAGTGTGTGTGTGGGGGGGGAGGGTGTGTGTGTGTGTGTCGCGGGGTCCTCTATGGCGGATGTAATTTAAGTGTGCATGGCTTCATCATAGAGAGGTGATGTGTATGGCAGAGGCCACTAATGATGGGGTGCGAGAGAGAAAATGCCCGTTGAGGGAGTCCTGGACTAGGGGGTGTCCGGATAGCCGAACTATCATCATCGGCCGGACTCCAAGACTATGAAGATACAAGATTGAAGACTTCGTCCCGTGTCCGGATGGGACTTTCCTTGGCGTGGAAGGCAAGCTTGGCGATACGGATATGTAGATCTCCTACCATTGTAACCGACTCTGTGTAACCCTAGCCCTCTCCGGTGTCTATATAAACCGGAGGGTTTTAGTCCCAGAGGACGGAACAACAATCATACCATAGGCTAGCTTCTAGGGTTTAGCCTCCTTGATCTCGTGGTAGATCCACTCTTGTACTACCCATATCATCAATATCAATCAAGCAGGAGTAGGGTTTTACCTCCATCAAGAGGGCCTGAACCTGGGTAAAAACATCGTGTCCCTTATCTCCTGTTACCATCCGCCTAGACGCACAGTTCGGGACCCCCTACCCGAGATCCGCCGGTTTTGACACCGACATTGGTGCTTTCATTGAGAGTTCCTCTGTGTCGTCACCAATAGGCTCGATGGCTCCTTCGATCATCAACAACGACGCAGTCCAGGGCGAGACTTTTCTCCCCGGACCGATCTTTGTATTCGGCGGCTTTGCACTGCGGGCCAATTCGCTTGGCCATCTGGAGCAGATCGAAAGCTACGCCCCTGGCCGTCAGGTCAGATTTGGAAGTCTGAACTTCACGACTAACATCCGTGGAGATTTGATCTTCGATGGATTCGAGCCACAGCCGAGCGCGCCGCACTGTCACGATGGGCATGATTTAGCTCTGCTTCCGGACAGTGCCCTGGAGGCCGCACAGAAGTCCGCTCCGACCCTTAATTCGGAGCCGGCTGCGCAGATCGAGGACGGGTGGCTAGACACCGCCTCGAGGGCTGCAACCTCTACGGTGATGGAGCCGAACATTGACCGTGTCCCTTGTGAAGCTCGTGACTCCGAGGTTCCGGACTCCTCGCCGGACTCCGAACCTCCCGCGCCCCCTCCAATCGAATCCGGTTGGGCGCCGATCATGGAGTTCACCGTTGCGGACATCTTTCAGCACTCACCTTTTGGCGACATCCTGAATTCGCTAAAGTATCTCTCGTTATCAGGAGAGCCCTGGCCGGATCACGGTCAGGATGGTTGGGATGCGGACGACGAAGAAATTCAAAGCCCACCCACCACCCACTTCGTAGCCACTGTCGACGACCTAACCGACGTGCTAGACTTCGACTCCGAAGACATTGACGGTATGGACGACGATGCCGGAGACGACCAAGAACCAGCACCTATTGGGCATTGGAAAGCCACCTCAACTTACGACATATACATGGTGGATACACCAAAAGGAAGCGATAACGAGGAACAACGGGACGCGGCGAAGGATAATTCCCCCGAAAAACAACCAAAACGGCGACGCAAGCGCCGCCCGAAGTCCCGCCTTGATAACAACAGCACCCATACTGACCCAGCCATAGAGCGGGGAGAACCAGTGGATGACGAACATGCCACCAAGCAACCATCCAAACAGGATGAATGGGACGAGCAACCCATCCCTGGCGAAAACAACAGTCCAGACGATCTCACGCCGGACACATCACCGGAGCATAAGAACCTTCACAAAAGGCTCGTCGCCACTGCAAGAAGTTTGAAGAAGGTAGTGAAAGCTCAAAACAGCGGAAGACGTACTCGAGAATGAGATGGAGCAAAGTACTCAAGACCGCAGATAAATACGGCGATAGTCACCAAGCAAAGAGCTACCCGAAGCGCAAGCTGTTGCCCAAATTTGACGAGGAAGCTGTAGAGCCCCCACAGTCAAAAAAAAAAGAGGCCGCCTGGCCGGATAGACGACCAGATGACAGGCTAAGAGCGGCAAGCGGCGCTGCACACAAGCCGACACACGATCCACATAAGGATCCTCACAAAAAGGATGGCCCGGTCAGGTCCATCTATGGGCCAAAAAAGAAGGCTCCAGGAAGCAACACAACACGCTAAGTGTTCGAAGATAAAGGCACACCTAAATACAGGGGTGCCGCACACCCACTATGTTTCACCGATGAGGTACTGGATCATGAATTTCCAGCGGGATTCAAACCCGTAAACATAGAGGCATATGACAGAACAACAGACCCCGGAGTCTGGATTGAGTATTATATCCTACACATACATATGGCTAGAGGAGACGATCTCCATGCCATAAAATACCTACCCCTCAAGCTCAAAGGGCTAGCTCGGCATTGGCTCAAAAGCCTCCCAGAAAATACCATCGGAAGTTGGGAAGAGCTCGAGGATGCGTTTCGAGCAAATTTTCAGGGAACTTATGTCCGCCCTCTAGATGTAGACGATTTAAGTCACATAACTCAACAGCCCGGAGCGTCAGCACGCAAATTCTGGAACAGGTTCCTCACCAAAAAGAACCAAATAGTCGACTGTCCGGACGCCGAAGCCTTAGCAGCCTTTAAACATAACGTCCGAGACGAATGGCTTGCCAGACACCTCGGCCAGGAAAAACCAAGAACAATGGTCGCACTAACAAGCCTCATGACCCGCTTTTGCGCGGGGGAAGATAGCTGGCTGGCAAGATGCAGCACCAGCGACCCGAGTACATCCGAAGTCAGGGATGGAAATGGGAAATCACAACGCAGAAAAGATCAGCACCGGAATAAGGAAAATGGCCCAAATAGCACGGCGGTCAACGCCGGGTTCAAAAGCTCTCGGCCGAATAACAAAACACTGCCTCTTAAGGACAACAGTGACGAGTTATCCAACCTAAACAAAATCTTGGATAGGATATGTCAAATCCACAGTACCCCCGGGAAGCCTGCAAACCATACCCACAGAGATTGTTGGGTCTTCAAGCAGTCCAGCCGACTTAACGCCGAACGCAAGGGGCTCGACACACCAAGCGAAGACGATGATGAACCCCACAAGCAGCACGCCGGAAAACAGAAGACTTTCCCACTAGAAGTCAAAACAGTGAACTCACTTCATGTGATAACAAGGAAAAATAGTGGGGCACCTGCTAAAGCATCGCTACCGCACGGTCCACCCCAATGAGTCGAAATTGGATGTCAAAACCAATTACTTTTGACCATCGAGGATTACTCGTATATTCAAACGCAGGAGGGACTGCTTTGATATTGGATCCCATAATCGACGGACTACAATTCACACAAGTCCTAATAGATGGCGGCAGTGATATAAACCTGCTATACCAGGACACCATCCGCAGAATGGGGATAGACCCTACCAAAATTCGCCATAGCAGCACTTCCTTCAAAGGAGTGACGCCAGGCCTTTATGCCAATTGTACAGGCTCTGTACTACTAGAGGTTGTGTTCGGTTCATCCGACAACTTCCGTCGCGAAAAGCTAATCTTCCATATCGCCACATTCAAAAGTAGCCATCAAGCACTACTGGGACGCAAAGCTTTCGCCCGCTTTAACACAATACCGCATTACGCGTCTCTTACACTTAAAATGCCCGGTCCACGCGGCATAATCTCATTAAAGGGTAACTCCGAGTGTTCCTCGACCACAGAAAAGCGTGAGACTGCCTTGACAGCCACACACTAATCCGGCCTTGCTGATCAAAGCCCCTAAAACAGGTCATTAGGACCTCGGACATGGTTAGAGAGTCCGTATAAATAAACAAGGGGCTTCCCAGCCGCATACCTCTTTACAAGGGGCTGCACGTATGAACAATGAGAGCCAATAAATCTCAACTTTATTCATCTTCCAAATCATACTCTGCTTTAAATACATTTTTTGCACGATATTTTTCCCAAACTAAGTTCTTCTCTTTTACAGATGAACCACGTGCTACACCGCCCAGGATACAAAGACAACGGAGACACAAAGCAGGCGTGCAGCGAGGACCCGTTGCAAGGATTCTTTTCAGATTAAGACCTGCGTAAACCTTTCTTCTCGTCTCTTGTTGATACACATCCCCGGTTTCCTACCATAACCGAGGAGGAGGTGGCGTTTGGCATCGGCCGCATCGAAGTTCTCACCCGCACGGACACTAGGGGCTTAGGGCATTGTTACGCCCGTTATCATAAAGACCGAATACCTCGTGGAGTGTTCGGCATCTCGAGTTAGGCCTTATATGCATCAGCTCGAATCATGTCTTTGGTCAAATGTTGGGTTTGCGGCTCTCGTGTTTTGCTGCCTTATGTTACGCTCCATCGGCTAACGCAGCACTGGAGAACTATCGCGATTGTGCCCGGTTCGCCGGGCGAGCACCTCAGTAGAGAAAGCCGAAAACTGACAGTCATGATATAGCAAGAGACTGGTCAACCACTCGATCGACTACTGGAATGTTTAGAATTCCTCCGCTTTGACGAAGGACCGCTTCCCGGTCAGGCACACACGCGCCCCAAGTTCGGAGAGCGCGGTGCCTCTAGGGGCTATATAGTAGCCCCACCATCGAGCTCCTATGGCTAAGTGAAAGTGATAAAGCATTATAGTCCGGTTGCCTAGTTTGCTATGCCATCACCTCCTTCAAAGGACCAAGACGTTAGATTAAGTGTGAAAATGCGGTTTTTTTCGCAAACACCCCCGCACCATGTGCGTGGGGGCTGAAGCCAAAGACTGCCATCTTTCAGGTTATACATACATATACATTAACGGCCGCACAGGAGATATTTCAATACTTGAACGCACAAGTATAAAAAGCCGTTACATTATAAATATGGTTTCACAAATCATACATGTCATTTGAACATAACATTTTTCGAGCACTGCGACTCTATTAAACGAGCGCCCTGCAGGACTTCCTCAAAATAGTGCTCGGCGGGTAATCGGCTTTTGTCCGAACCCCGGGATGCAACATCGGTGGCATCCATCTCCGCCCAGTATGTCTTAACACGGGCGAGAGCCATCCGTGCACCCTCTATGCATGCCGACCGCTTCATCGCCTTGATATGCGGCACCGCCCCAAGGAATTGCTGCAATAAGCCAAAATAACTCTTCGGCTTGGGCCTTTCCGGCCACAGATGAGCCACCACATCCGTCATGGCAAATCCGGACAATCTATTCAGCTCAGCCCACTCAGCCAACCGATCGGTCAACGAAAGTGGACGCTCCAGACTATGGAATTGAGACCAAAAAAGCTCTTCCATTTCGTGATCCTACGGCGGAAGTGCACGATGCGTCCGCCCTTTTCGCCGCCAAATTAAGATAAGGATCCTCCGCACCCCACAACTGGCCCAACTGAGCATACTTCGGATCCGTGAACTTCCTACGCAGCAGAAAGGGCTTTCCAGCCGCAATGTCTCCGGCCTGACAAAGTTCCTCCTTTATAGCCCGCATTGCAGAATGGGCATCCTTGGCTTCGGCGGTGGCCTTCTTCAGGTCCTCTTGCTCCGCTTGGCGTTCTCTTTCAAGAACCTCATAGCGGTCGGTAGCATCTTTTAGTTTCACGGCCATTCTGGCCATCTCCTCCCTGCTTCGGCAGTGAGCAGCCTTTTCAGCTTTTAGCTCCTTCGCTGCCTTCGAGGCAGCCGCATCACTTTTTCTGGCTTGCTCCTTGGCTCGAGCAAGCTCTGCCCGAAGGTCTTCCACAGCAGCGACACCATCTGCATCAAGCATACATGTTCTAAGGAGTGGGCATCAGCTCCCTTACCAGGTGACCGCGGAGAAACCACCTACCTTGTGACTCGTCAAGTCGTTTATTGACCAGCGCGATGTCCGCATCCGCAACGTCGAGTTGCCGCTTCAGCTCAGCAACTCTATCAGTCCGGCTGGCCACCGAACGTTCCGCCACCTGCATAGGAAAGGCGACATTTTATAACTGAGATTATGATCCTCGGCACGCTGTCGCTTTCGACAACATACCGAGTCTCAGGGGCTACTATCTATACAGGGCGCACTCTATGTGCAAAACTGTCAAAAGGTATGTCATTTTTTGCGTACCTCAAACCCCGTCAGTAAACTTCCGACGGCCTCATGCAGCCCGCTCTTGGCGGATGAGATCTTTTGAATCACCGTACTCATTAATGTGCGGTGATCTTCTGAGATAGACGCCCTCTCGAGCAGATCCTGCAGCTCCGTCGGCCGTACTCCAGTGGGTGCCGAACTCCCCAGCCCCGCCGGACTCGGGGAGACCCTCCGTGACGACACCTCAGGGTCATCCGCCCCGCCTAACGGGGTGGTAGATGGAGGCGTTTCGGTCTCCATCATCTCCGGACGAAGGTCCCCCGAGGATGAGCTCTGCTGAGAAGGGCTGAGATCCGAACTACAAGGTAAAAACTTCGGTTATCCTTATAAATAAAATAGGGATGTCCCTTATTACAAAACTCCCCTTTTTTCTACTTACAGCTCGCTGGAGGGCTGATTCCTTTGGGGAGACTGTGCGGCCGAGACTCCTCCCGCACAGACCTTCGGTCTGATTTCTTTCCCGCTTTGAGGCCTTGGCCTCCCGGTCTTCGAAGCGGTCCTCTTCTCCCCGGAGGGAGGGATTCTTGATTCCCTTGCCGAGAGCCTCCTTAGCGAGGTGGTAGTTTCCTGTTCCCCCTTCACCTCCTCGGCGTTACCTCCAACATTTTGATTAACACGGGATCCGGCGTGGTCTCGTGGAGGGGGGCGGACACGTGTCAGTTTTGCTTGCGCTATCCACTCTGTCCAAGGGATAGCTGGTTAAAAGGCAAATCCATGATAAATAAATGGATGATATGTCGGACACGTGGCTACTTACTTGAGTATCGAGGCGATTGCAGCTAAGCGGTGTCCTCGGTCAAGTCCGGACACATCTCTTGTGATCCAAGAACAGTTTGTACATCTCCACGGGTGTCGTATCCATGAAGTGTTGGAGAGCTCGTGGTCCCTCGGATTGAATTCCCACAGGCGGAGGGGGCGTTCTTGCAGGCGTAAGCGCCGAATCAGCATAACCTGCGTCACTACGACCAGATTGATCTCCCTCTCTTGGAGGTCTCGAATCCGGCCCTGCAATAGGGGTACGTCCTTGGACGGCCCCCAGTCAAGCCCTTTGTTGACCCATGACGTCAGCCGTTATGGAGGGCCCGAGCGAAAGGCGGGCGGCGGCCTTTACTGCTGCCCACGGGAGCGGTGATATAGAAACCCCTCCTACCTGCCACAAGCCGAGCTCCTCTGAAAAGAGCCCTCCGCCATGGAGCATCGGCCCTCTTGCTTATAATCGCCCGCCGACTTTCTGCTGACGCCCTCAACCATCTTCGGCTCCACGTTGAAGGTTTTGAGCCACAAACCGAAGTGAGGGGTAGTGCGGAGGAAGGCTTCGCAGACGACAATAAAGGATGAGATGTGGAGGATGGACTCCGGAGCCAAGTCGTGGAATTCCAGCCCATAGTAAAACATGAGCCCCCTCACGAAGGGATCCATCGGGAAGCATAAACCCCGACGGAGGTGAGACACGAATACGACACTCTCGCCAGGCTCGGGAGTAGGAATGACTTGCCCTTGGGCAGGCAACCTATGCGAAATCTCGTAGGTTAAGTACCTGGCGCCTCTCAGCTTTAGCACGTCCTCTTCCGTGACGGAGGAGGGCATCCACCGGCCGTGTAGGTCGGAGCTGGACATTGTCGAAGGTCCGAAGTGCCCGAATTTGGAGCCCTGGGTGTTGGAACTCGGGGCGAGGGGCAGATTCAATTGAGGATTGAAGAAAAGGAACGGGCCTTGGTCTCATTATAAAGAGGGAGAATACCAAGAGCCGTCCCCATGACCGTTGGGAACTCGCCTTCGATGGAGGGGGTGTGGCAACGGGCGCGGTTGGGTTACCCACGTCCGTATTGATGAGAATCCCGGAATAAGGGGAACACGATCTCTGCTTCGACAAGACGTGCCAAGGAAACCGCCGCTAAACGCTACCGAGGTGGTATAATAAAAATGATTCGAGTAAAAGCTTGGTTGTGGTGTGACGTCACGCCACAAAATACGTCAGCAGATTGAACTTGTGTAAATATTATTCTCTCTATGGTGGTATGTGGAATTTATTTCATAGAGCCGGACACTATCCTGGTGTTCGCAATCTTCTATGAATATTCGGAGGAGGAACCCGCGTTGCAATGTCGAAGACAATATGCGCGCCGGACTCGTCGTCATTGAAGCCTGGTTCAGGGGCTACTGAGGGAGTCCTGGACTAGGGGGTGTCCGGATAGCCGAACTATCATCATCGGCCGGACTCCAAGACTATGAAGATACAATATTGAAGACTTCGTCCTGTGTCCGGATGGGACTTTCCTTGGCGTGGAAGGCAAGCTTGGCGATACGGATATGTAGATCTCCTATCATTGTAACCGACTCTGTGTAACCCTAGCCCTCTTCGCTGTCTATATAAACCGGAGGGTTTTAGTCCATAGGACAGAACAACAATCATACCATAGGCTAGCTTCTAGGGTTTAGCCTCCTTGATCTCGTGGTAGATCCACTCTTGAACTACCCATATCATCAATATCAATCAAGCAGGAGTAGGGTTTTACCTCCATCGAGAGGGCCCGAACCTGGGTAAAAACATCATGTCCCTTGTCTCCTGTTACCATCCGCCTAGACGCACAGTTCGGGATCCCCTACCCGAGATCCGCCGGTTTTGACACCGACACCTGTAGAGAGGGAAGAGAAGGTGTGCGCGCGTGAGAGGAGTTGACATCGAGAGAACGTGTTTGTTCGAGAGACACCGAGGAAGACTACTATATATCGATGGTGCATGTAGGCAGGAATTAAACAAAGGGATGGTCTTATTGGTTTCGGGGATATAAGGGAAGAGTGAGAGGCGGGCACGGGGGGGGGGGGTAGCTAGAAGCAGATTGTTAAGTGTGACTGTGTGTTTTACGCATCCAGGCGGAAGTTATGTGTACAAAAGAGGAGACCGATTCGATGTGGCATTAGGATTGAGGGTAATTAACTACGTATGGAGACATAGAGACCTTGAACGTGCATGTGTGATAGGTATACATGTATACGTGGGATGTGTGTGTGCGCGCGAGCGCATGATCGAGATAAAAGAAAGAAGACATAAGTCATAAGATCAACGACATGGGAGAGACGGATCGGTAGGACAATATGCATGCATGTGAGAATGTAGGGAAGAAGGCCCGACAATTGAGCATGTGTTTTTGTCTTTAAGAGATAGTGGCGTGGGCTGGAGCATGCATCTATGGTTAGCAGAGGGAGTGAGGCGCAACGATTGTGCAAAAGAGATTAACCTATAAATGCATATGTATGGAGAGACATATATAGTGTGGGTGATAGGAAGCATAAGACTCCGTGCGAGAAAGAAATATTAACGGAGAAACTTGTCGGCGTTCTGGGAAAGGGGGTACCTGGACTTGCCTGCCTGCGGCCTACGGCGTGGCTCAATGAGTGGCCCAGTATGGCCCATCTTCATCAACACATGCTCAAGACCCTCGCGAGGGGCCAAGCCTCGTGGGGCGGACGACAGGTGGCTTCCTCGGGCACAGCCTCGTCAGGCTGGCTCGCGAGGTGGCGCAGAGATCAAGGCAGGGTACCTCGCGAGGTGCCCATGACGCAAGCCATGACGACCAAGGCCAGGCGGGCGCTGGCCCGCGCAGAGTTCTTGTTTCCTCTTTGGTGCAAAGGGGGCAAGCGCAGGCGAGAGTATCAAGCAAAGGCAACCATTTCGGTGCAACAAGACCAAGACCAGCAGGACGGCAGAGCGGAGGTCATCGTGGAGCCCAAGCCGACGTCATCGTCAGGGTCTTTGGCAGGCGAGGACCAACTTTAGTCAGGATAAGTGTACTAGATGTTTCCCTTCAAAATGGCCAATTGTTGGCGCCCTTCCCGTTCAATATTTGGGAAGAGGCCCGGGGACTTCGCCTATATATAGGACTAGCCACCCACAGGGTAGAGAGATCCGCATCTGCAGACGGAGGAGACTAGAGGCATCTGATACAGAGAGAGAGAGAGAGAGAGAGAGAGAGAGAGGCGACTGAACTCCCCTAGCAGTTCATCGCTCCAGCCAAGAACAGACCCTCGCGAGGCTGTTCTTCCATTGCACTGTTCATCATCAGCCCCCGAGGCAATCCACACACCACAAACTAGAGTTGGGTATTACACCACAATGGTGGCCTGAACCAGTATAAACCTCGTGTCCTCTGTGTTGTTCTTCGTGTAGTTTAGATCCCTGCAAGGCGGCGAGACATGGGTCGGCAGGGGGTGTGATCTCCGCATGCACCCCAGAGTTTGAACCTTGAGGGTCTGCCGGAACCCAAAATCCGACATTTGGCGCGCCAGGTAGGGGTGCGCTGGAATCTGCCTTCTGTTGCCTCGTGTTTTGCCGCCCGTCGCATCATCATTATCATGTCCGGTGACCCAACGGGCAATCCCGATCCCTGGGCGGCCTGGCCCGCCCGAGCAGAGCTGCCTGCCCAGGCCGACCTCAACCTCAGACCCAGGCAGCCCTTGATCTGCGAGCGCTGGGGCATGGGCGACACTGGCAAGGCGGCACCAGCGCTCACACCGCTGGCAGTGCGATCGGCAAAGAAGGCCTCAATCACGCCCGCCACCACGGCGCCGTACACCGGCGGAGCGAGCTAACTCAAGGGCAGCGCTCACGGTGGCTCGAGAGCTGCTGCGATGCGAGGCTCTTTGGAGGATGGCATGACGTGTTCTTTGGAGCGGTGGCGGAGCTCCTGGGCTCAGCCGCCTCGGGGGCTCACCCCTTTGGCGCCCAGCCGCCGCCTCAGGCCCAAGGTGGACCGCACGGAGGACCCGCGCACGCCCACACAGCTCCGAGCGGATTCCAGGGCCACTCCAGGGTCTTTGGCAGGCGAGGACCAACTTTAGTCAGGATAAGTGTACTAGATGTTCCCCTTCAAAATGGCCAATTGTTGGCGCCCTTCCCGTTCAATATTTGGGAAGAGGCCCGGGGCCTTCGCCTATATATAGGACTAGCCACCCACAGGGTAGAGAGATCCGCATCTACAGACGGAGGACACTAGAGGCATCTGATACAGAGAGAGAGAGAGAGGCGACTGAACTCCCCTAGCAGTTCATCGCTCCAGCCAAGAACAGACCCTCGCGAGGCTGTTCTTCCATTGTACTGTTCATCATCAGCCCCCGAGGCAATCCACACACCACAAACTAGAGTTGGGTATTACACCACAATGGTGGCCTGAACCAGTATAAACCTCGTGTCCTCTGTGTTGTTCTTCGTGTAGTTTAGATCCCTGCAAGGCGGCGAGACATGGGTCGGCAGGGGGTGTGATCTCCGCATGCACCCCAGAGTTCGAACCTTGAGGGTCTGCCGGAACCCAAAATCCGACATTTGGCGCGCCAGGTAGGGGTGCGCCGGAATCTGCCTTCCGCCGCCTCGTGTTTCTCCGCCCGTCGCATCATCATCATCATGTCCGGTGACCCAACGGGCAATCCCGATCCCTGGGCGGCCTGGCCCGCCCGCGCAGAGCCGCTTGCCCAGGCCGACCTCAACCCTGTACCCCAGGCAGCCAGCGTCCATGATCTTTGCGGCCCATGGCAGCTGCCAGGCGGCGGCAGCGCCACACACATGGCAGGTGCGGTCGGCAAAGAAGGGCCTCAATCCACGCCAGCCACGGCGGCGCGTACACCGGCGGGAGGCGCAGCAAACTCAAGGGCCGCGCTCACGGTGGCCGAGAGCTGCTGCGATGCAGGCTGCTGGAGGGTGGCCGCGACGTGTTACTGGAGCAGGTGGCGGAGCTCCTGGGCTCAGCCGCCTCGGGGGCTCACCCCTTTGGCGCCCAGCCGCCGCCTCAGGCTTAAGGTGGACCGCACGGAGGCCTCGCGCATGCCCACACAGCTCCGAGCGGATTCCAGGGCCACTCCAATGCCCACCCGGCCGTCGGCGCTGGGCTGCCGATATTGCCGCCTCCGCCTCTGACCAGCGAAGGGGCTTCCACTACAATCCACGGCCCCGGTGGACCACCGCGCTACCACTCCCAGGTGGGCACCTCGAGCGGGACTGCATGGCACACGGGGCACTACAACGAGGCATTCGGGGCGGAGGCCCCGGAAGCGTATGTGCCCCACATGGTGGATCAAGGACACGCGCAGGAAGAAGACCATGGCCCGTTCCTTTGCCCAGGCTGGGGGGAAGAGACACACAAAGCCGAACTCTTTCAGGAGCCCAGGGAAGGCCTCGTCGACCGCGCTGGAGGCAGCGACTATCGGGTACCGCTAATCCCTTAGGAACAGGCATACGCTAACCATGGATCGCAGGAGGTACAGGTCGTCGCGCCGGATGGCCGCCCCAATCCAGCAGCTTCCTACCCCTCAGGCGGAGGGCGCCGGGGGCTGCAGAAGGGGGGCCGAGATCCTGCCTCACCCCCGCGGAGCTCGGAGCAAGGCGTCCTCAGGAGGTAGGCCCTCTACCGGGGAGGTGCCTCAAGGCCTACCCCCTGCAGGGGACCCGTGGTCGTCAGGGGAACCGCTGGCGACCGCTCTATCCCATCGGTGGCATCCTCGGTCTCCGGCCGTCATCGGTGGCGATAGAGTGTGGCGCAAGGCGGGGCCCTCGTCTGGCGATATGAAGCAAGGCCTGTACCTGTGAAGAAGGCCCATTGCGTGTGAAGCTCGCCGCCCCGTGACACTCTCACGTAATAATGAGTGGGGCTGTACACGCCCCAGAGTCTCCGGAGAGCCACCCTCGGGCCTCGGGGCTCCATACGCCTGATGGCAGCACTTAGCTCCGCGCTGGTGAGAAGACGTCGAAGACTAGACTAGGTGCCGGATGCGGCCTTTCTGCTTTTTTGCCTTTCCGTTGGTTGTCGTTTTTCCCTGTTCGGATTTAAGTTGGATTTGAGCTTGAGACTTGCGTGTGTTTGGGGAAGGGGTGTTTAGTCTTGTTCGAGCATTCTCTCGCATTCTGGTTATCGCTTTACGCCCATCCAGCTTTAGCTGCCTCCCCTCGTGAGCCCCTCGCGAGCCGGGCCAGGCCCAGCATGCGCGCAGCCCAGACTGCTGACACCTTGCCCTCTCAGGAGGTTCTCATTACATGTTCAACGGGCTCGATCAGGAGCCATTCAGGGCGCCACGACCCTCCGCATGCTAGCTCGGGGCCCACACGGGTCAAAGGTAAACCAGTCAGTCGACTCATCACGAGACCAGCCGCTTGGCGCGGGCATACGAGTGAAATCATGTCTACAAATACGCTAACTGAAAGTTTTTACATGAGGGGCTCCCCCTCCCAAAATGCTCTTACAACCTTTTGGGCCAAGCCCGAACTCTCTCTGCGCAGGTAAAAGTAGGAACAACGCGCGGTCAATCGGATAAATCCCTCAATGCATCCTCAGGGACACCTCCAGAGTTGTCACTAGCATCGCTGGCCTTGCCATCACCTTCCACGTCACCGTCACCAGCACCTGGGCCGTTCACCACGCCGCCCTCATCAGCAACCACGACCACACTGTCATCAGCAGCGGTGAAGGCCCTAACAAGGGCGTCCACGTTGTCTTCCACCCAATGCGTCAGGTTGCCCCGGATGGCCAGGGGCACCGGTGCGATGGCGGCATCGAAGTCAAAGTGGGGGTCCATGTTCTGAAGATGGCTGAAGACACGAAAAAGCTGCGCCAAGCGGGCGCGGCTCCTCTCCTCCACCAACCTGTCGGCTCTGCCCGACCGAGCCTCCAGCTGCGTCACCACGTCGGTGAAGAACTGAAGGTTGCCAGCATAGTTGACCACATGAGGCTCCCCAACGGCTGCCTCGCAGATGTTGCCCAAGGCCGTGTTAGCTCTTTCCCGGAGTGTGCTGAGCATGGGGGCATGCATGTGCTCCAAGGTCTGCCGCTGGCGTGTCTCGTCCTCGCTCCGCCGCGCGACGGCTTCGGCTGCGTCCACCCTTTGATGGAGAAGAAGCACCTCGGCACGGGAGGAAGCCAGCTCCGCCTGTGCCGCGCCAAGAGCGGCCCCGGCAGCATCCTCGCGCCGCGTCACTTCATCCAGCTTGGCCTTCAGGGCGGCGGTCCTGCCCTCTGCTTCGACCTTGATCAACTCCAGCCTCTCCCCAAACTCGCGCTCGAGGTTCGAGCGGCCTCACCACAAGGGCAGTGCTTGAGCTCAGGGCACTTGGGGCGGTGGAGAGGGCGAGGCCTGGAGGGATAGCTCATCAGCCATCTCTGTGAACTCGGCAGGAAGGGCCCTGCAGGGCAATGATCAGCTGAAGCAGCAGGGAAGTAAGGGACTGAGAAAGGGGAAGGCTTACTCATCAGTGGCGAAGTACTTCCTGCGCTTCAATAGGCGGCAAGGGTAATCGTCACCCAAGGTCTTCCTTCTCTTTCGGAGAGCCTCGAAGTCCACACGGAAGCGGCCCAGGAGCTCGGCGCAAGGATCAGCCTGCGACGAGGAAGAAGCGCCAATGCGACCGGCGTCAGGGACATCGCCCTGCCGCACGCCGCCAGACGCCGCACCAAGAAGGGTGGCCGGGGCCTCAGGGGCCTCTGCCACGGGAGCCGCGGGCCGCGGATCAACACCTTCAGCCGCCGCAGGGCAGGCCTCAGGAGTTGTCGCCTCAGGAGTTCCGCATGACGTCATCGTCCCGACAGTGGCCCCCTCAGCCCCCAACGACCCTTGCCTCCCAGCTCCGCCACTCGAGGAAGGACCGTCGTGGGCAACCGGGAGGGCCACCACCACAACTGCGTTCTCGCGAGGTCCCCTGAGGCCTGCGGGGCGCAGCCCCCATTCATCGAAGCTGGGCATCTGCTTCACAAAATCAGCCCTGTTTGAGCAAAGGTACAGCAGGGCACCCCCTTGCCGGATGCTGCCAGGGGAAGGGTCCCCAGTCAAGATCATGAGAACCTTCCTCAACACTTCAGGCGTCAGATCTTCCTCTTGGAGCCTCATGCGGTCTTCACGCCCCCTGAAGGCCCACATCCGGCGGGAATGGCGTTGGAGAGGGGCAATGCAGCACAGGAGGAACTCCTTCACCACCTTGGGTGCCATCACACCGAGCGCCCTCAAGTTCGCGAAGCGATGCCAGACGAAGACGAGCCGGGGCTCGTGAGCGTCTCCTGGCCCCAGCCCGAATTGGGGATAGCGGGCAAGGTTGGATCCGAAAGCAGGGGGCTGGGCACTCCGACATCCACGTACAGACACCGCTCACGGAACCCAGTCGCAGGCGGAGGAAGGCTGAAATCAATCCCCGAGGCCGCTGTTTCAGGTGCGGCAAGGAAGCTCACGCACCCCGAGCATTGGGTGGGATCGCTGAGGCGGAGAGAGAAGAAGTGGCACAACAAGGCAACTGAAGGAGGAATGCCCATCATCGCGTCGTAGACAAAAGCAAAAACGGCAAGGAGAGTAATGGATTCGGGGCCCAAATGCATCATATGGATCTGGTAATGGGAAAGTACAACGTTGAAGAAATCAGAAAAGGGGGGAACCAGTCCCGCCCACAGGGCGTCGGCGAAATACCGAACCTCGGTGACTATTCTGTCAATGGAGAAGTGAGACGCGGGCTAGACCTCGTCCTCCCGCACTCGTTGAAGATGGTGGCAAGGGCAGAACTGACCTTGTCCAAGCCTTCCCGGTTGAGTATGATTGACCGGTCGACGGCAGGAGCCGTCGACGACGACGGGCGAGGCGAGGGCGCAGGCTTTTTCCCTTTCCCCTTCTTCATCGGAGCCATGGCGATAGGAAGGGGGAGGATTCGAGATTGGATTGGAAGCGGAGGCTGGAGCTCAAGAGAAGGAAGAGCAGGAGGCGCGCAAGCGGCGAGAAGAGGGGTGACTATGTGCAACCGCGTGTCCGCCTAGCTGAGCGCAAAATAAGGAGGCGTGGGGGAATAGGGATGCCCACGTCCAATCAACCGCCACGCGGCACCCAAGGCCGCAGGCTATTGGGGCCCGCGGCGCTTCGCACTTGCCCCTTCGCTTCTCTGCTAAGCCAAGTCCGAGCACGCCTTGGGCCCGGGGCTACTGTTGGCATTCTGGGAACGTGGGAACCCAGACTTGCCTGCCTGCGACCTGCGGCGTGGCTCAAGGAGTGGCCCAGTACGGCCCATCTTCATCAACACATGCTCAAGACCCTCGCGAGGGGCCAAGCCTCGCGGGGCAGACGACAGGAGGCTTCCTCGGGCACAGCCTCGTCAGGCTGGCTCGCGAGGAGGCGGAGAGATCAAGGCAGGGTACCTCGCGAGATGCCCATGACGCAAGCCATGACGACCAAGGCCAGGCGGGCGCCGGCCCGCGCAGAGTCCTTGTTTCCTCTTTGGTGCAAAGGGGGCAAGTGTAGGCAAGAGTATCAAGCAAAGGCAACCATTTCGGTGCAACAAGACCAAGACCAACAGGACGGAAGAGCGGAGGTCATCGTGGATCCCAAGCCGGCGTCATCGTCAGGGTCTTTGGCAAGCGAGGACCAACTTTAGTCAGGATAAGTATACTAGGTGTTCCCCTTCAAAATGGCCAATTGTTGGCGCCCTTCCCGTTCAATATTTGGGAAGAGGCCCGGGGCCTTCGCCTATAAATAGGACTAGCCACCCACAGGGTAGAGAGATCCGCATCTGCAGATGGAGGAGACTAGAGGCATCTGATACAGAGAGAGAGAGGCGACTGAACTCCCTTAGCAGTTCATCGCTCCAGCCAAGAACATACCCTCTCGAGGCTATTCTTCCATTGTACTGTTCACCATCAGCCCTCGAGGTAATCCACACACCACAAACTGGAGTAGGGTATTACACCACAATGGTGGCCTAAGCCAGTATAAACCTCGTGTCCTCTGTGTTGTTCTTCGTGTAGTTTAGATCTCTGCGAGGCAGCGAGACATGGGTCGGCAGGGGGTGTGATCTCCGCATGCACCCTAGAGTTCGAACCTTGAGGGTCTGCCGGAACCCGAAATCCGACAAAACTACAGATAGATACAGAGATGGAGATGCTAGCTAGAGGGACATCCGCTAGTTTGGGTGTTGGAGATGACCGTCGGGTGGTTCAAAGGGTGAAGTTATATATGTGTGTGAGAGGGCACTTGACTGCATGTAGAGAGAAACATATGTAGTGTGCGTGATTGGAATCAAGAGTGAGGGCGAGAAAGAAGGTTGGTGGAGAAATAGATAAATAGAAAGATAAAGATGCTAGCTAGTGTGCGTTAGAGATAGGAGTTGAGTGGATTAGAAGGCTGGGTTATGTGTGTGGGTGCGAGAGAGATAGAGAGAGGGTGCATGTGAGTCACATACAAATAGATATCAGAGAGAAATGAGATCCAGAGAGACGGAGTTTTGTGTCCGCGAGAGAGAAAGATATTTCACAACGAGAGTGATAGCTAGAGAGACATATGAGGGAACGCAAGATATCTCTAGGGAGAGAGGGTGTGTGTGAGCGACATACAAGAGAACAATGGAGAAATATGAGACCCTGGGAGACAGAGTTTGTGTTTGTGTGTGAGAAAGAGATATTGAAGAGGAAGAGTCGTAGGTTCTCATATCTAAGGAGCGAAAGACATCTCTGTATGAGGGGTGTGCGAGTGGCACACATGGGAATAGTAGAGAGAAATGAGACCCCGGGAGACAAAGTTTTGTGTTTGTGTGAGAGAAAGAGATTCCACAGGGAGAATCATAGTTAGAGACACATAGCAGGGAGCGAGATATACTTAGAGAGAGATAGAGTGATGAAGGTCGAGGGAGAGAGTACCGTCAATGTGTTACGAAGATAAAAGATCATTGACGACATACAGGTAACACGAGAGATACCTGAGAGACGATGAACGCGTATAGGCCCAGAGAGATAGTCCTATATAAGCATGAGTGATAGCTATATGAGACAAATATCAGATTAAACATGATTCAAATATTTAAACTGGAGATCACGACATCGATAATATCATAACGCAAATTGGTGTATCAAACATGCATATTCATCTGAATTTGGGCACACATGTAATGTTATATAGTTTATCAATATTGGTGATCCATAGATTCTTTAATTACAAACAATGCATGGTTTATATGAAATTAATGTCTAAACGGGATTACACTATATGTTGCGTGTGTGAAACACATTATACATGTTTGAGAAGTAAAAAAACCCGCATGAAACACACATTAATTGGAGACAGTTAACGAGGAATGCATACATTGGATTTCAACATAAAGTGGTTTCAAATATTTGAAAATCCAAATTGATGGATACAAGCTTATGAATCTGAGATCATGCCATTTGTAAACCATATTTATGTATAAATGGTGTTGTGCTTTTGAAAGTATATATTAAAAAAATGATGTATATAGAATGTAATTTCAATTGAAAATGGATCCCGCCCGAAAAAAATAGAATACAAACGGGATTCGAATTGAGTTGGCATGGTAAACGTGCACTCTACAAAATTTTAATGAAGCGGGGAAAGTCGCAGTAACCGCCCGAAACCAAAATCTGCCAGATGGAAATCACTACTGCCTATCCCTACCACGCAAAGCCTATCTGCTGGATTTCTATAGGTTTATATAGGGGTAGGTTTGTAATTTCACCCAAACGTGACGTAACCGCCTCTCACCCGGATTCATACACGGTGGGCGCCAAAACACAGTGTGTCCTCAGCCGAAATCGATTCCCTCCCCGATTCATATTCATACACAGTTGGCGCCAAAAACAAACTCTCGTCGGCAAATATTCCGTGTATGCGAGATTACCGTCCTATCCCCAACCGCTAATGTTGTTGTGATGTAGTAGAAATTTGAAACGGGGGCTAAGTTTGTAAATTTCCTCGCATTTGAGACAAGCACGCCCTGAATACATGGTTCCCCCCTTCCTCTCTACCTCCCTTTTCCCCATTCGTACTCCGTGGGCGCCAAAACACCATCTCCACCCCACCCTCCTCCGTCCGCCGCCGTCTGCCACCCCATCCACCGCCGTCCTTCTCCACCATGACGGAGCTGATACCCCGGCGCCGCTGTCCATTACAAGAGATCGACCTCTCTCATCCACGCCTTCGGACCGGGATCCTTGCATACCGTCCTCTTGCTTCATCCCCGCCGTCGTCCACCTTGCCGGCGCCGCTCCTACGACCATCTCGTCCACCGTGCCCCGCCGCCACCGTCTACCCTCCTTGATCTGCTTCGACACCGCCGACAGCCATTGCCACCACAGCACCGTCAAATTCTCAGCGAGATCGTGCAGCGTCGCACTGTGAGGCGGTACTCTTTAAAGATCTGCTCAACTTATTTATCGCAGCAAGAAAATAGATCGCCCTTCGCTTTACTCGATTTCTTGTCTTGGTTGCGAAGTTGCCTTTGTCCGGTTTGCACCTTCAGATCCGCCATGGCACGCTCAACACTATATTCCCAATGCTTATGGTTTTCCCTTTTATATTCCACACTAGTTAAATCACGATGAGACTAGATTTCAAAATTGGGTCGATCGATTTTTGAGCTCGCGGAGTTCGCGGTGCGATCGAAGGGGATCGGGTGGTTGTGGGGCCTCACCGAACGAAGAAAACTCGACGTGGGTGGGGTTGGGGTGGGGGTGGGGGTGGGGGTGGCGGATGAACACAGGCGGTGGGGGCCAGTGGTCTGGCCGGCGGCCCGTGCGGTGTTCTGTATGGGAAGAATCAGAGACGAGGAAGAAGGGTTAGGAGACGTAGGTCTTCATCCAACCGCCTGAAATGGCTGAGAGACAGCTGGGAGTTGCATTCTTAATGCGCTCTGGTTCATCATGTGTGGGCACTGCGCAACCAACATTTTATTATCCAAAATCTGCTTGCTCTTCTTTACCATGTTCGATAGAGCTGGCCTATACGTGATCAATAGGCTTTCAATTACTAGCGGCAATACAACACCGTATTTTCAAGCCAGTTCCACTTTCCCGATTTATATATCGTGGTTATGGTGTACCCCTGTTATGTACACTATGATCTGCCTAGTTGTTGTGTGCTCTTGTTATCATGGTTTGGCAATAAACTCTCTATACAATATATTATGAACCTATCATCTGCCAGCTATCCTTACTTCTGGAGCCTATTTTCTGTGTACTTGTGCCAGATTATATAAATGCACGCACCATATTACAACACACATGAGCTCTCTCATCAGAATCCAGTGATAGCACACAAGTGTTTACAGGGGCGCCCCTATATTAGAATATCATCTGCATTACAAAGATAATCTCACAACTATTTATGTTTTCATGGTTCTCAGATATTATACACAATTACAGTGAATATCAGAATCCGCGCATCAGAAGAATATTGTGGAACACTGCAAGGACTTACAAAATTGGCACCAAGGCATTGAGTGCCATTCCGGAAGCAATGAAACTCGTACGCTCCCCACCTGTTGATTCTTGTTCAGAATATCATCCTAATGACTATTCTAACCTCGAGGAGTCAAAGGCAGATGGCCTGTCATGTTCATCCATCAAGGTGCCTGTTCTAATTTGGCAAGGTTTTATTGATTGCGCGTATCTTGCATATGTTGTCTTGCATTTCTTCTACTTTGTTGCACCGCCATCTGCTTAGTTTACTCATCATATAACTTGAGATGCCATGCCCATCCATTATCAATACATATTCCATCTGTCATCATAGCATGTTTTTTCCACTCAAATGCTGTTCTTGTTCATCAGACATCAAAAAGGAAGAGGGTGATTGCCGAACCTGAAGGAGCAATAGCAATGTCCTTGAAAAACGTGGTAGTGCCGAAGAAATCCGACAGCACCCCACTTATATTGGTTGTACAACCAGTGACACAAAACATAGGACCGACTCCAGCAAACTGTACCCATACTTCACTGGCCCCACCACTAGCCCCACCACACAGGACCTGCACTCCAGCAAAAGGTATACCGATTTCATTTGCCATAGCACCAGCCATACCATAGAAAAATCCCACTCCAGCAAAAAGTACAACAAGTCCACCGGACGAAGACCTATCCCAACTACAGAGACGGCCAATTCCTGCAGATTGGAACCCCATTCTATTTATTCCCAGTTTAAAAGACAATGCTTTCAATGTTGTTAGGGACTACATGCATATATTCCCATCATGGGAAGATTATAGTGAAGACAAACACCATTTTGACATCTTCCTGTCCAACTTACGCGTAAGTGCTATTATTCATGGTTATTATTTTCCTGTTTTCTGCTGATCGAACACATCAATGATTTACATTACATTGTTGTAACTAGGCGAGGGTCAATCTGGATAGTCATGACGAGCAAAGCTTGCTTGTGCTTTTCAAGGAAGCATTGCAGCGATGATCGGTGTTACCGAGGAAATCACACTTTGATGGCAAGTCTATAAGCGAATTTCGGTGAAGTCTCTGTGCTAAATTTAGAAGACATTGAATGGAAAAACCTTGTTATGCCTTGGTCTTTTTCCGGGATGAGGTCTTGTCTATGAAATCACATGACAATTTGAACTTCTACTTTTCCGCATGTGCCTTACGGATCTTTTTTGCAGGAAATATGCTCGAAGAAGAATTCCGGTTTGAAAAGAACGACATGATATCGCAAATATGCTGCCCGCTGCTTTGCTCTTGTTAGTACCTGTTGTCCTATATCACTGTACTTCCATACATACCTAGTTCATTATGTGACAGCAGTATGCATGATAGCTTGCTTATCAGTTGATCGCTCCAAATTATCTGATCTGTATGAATCGTTACATTAGAGTAGAATATATCCAATGCCAATGAATTTTTTTAGCTCTGCATTGTTCTTGTAAGTACATGCTGTCCTTTATCATTGTACTTATATTGACAGGTAGTTGTTCATGTACCATCACTCTACAACTTATTTTCCTTTGCCCTCCATTTTCTACACATCAGATCTATATTTACTCTTACCATAAGGTTGGTACTGAAGAAGTTTAGCTGTGCATTGCTCTTGGTTGTGCCTTTTGCCTATATCTCTGCACATACATTTATAGCTACCTGGTTATGTAGCATCACTCTTCATCTTATCTCAAATATTCTCCATTTTTCGTATATTATCACATCTATATTTACTCTTAACAAAATGTAGAATAAAGGCAATGCTTATGAAGAAGATTCTGTGCTAAACTTCTTGAATTGCCCCCCATCAGCATGGACAAGGGCTTTATAGAGCCTGTCTTCACTAGTAATGTAAGTTTGTCCTTCTCAAGACTTCAAACTTTGTTGTGTATATTTGGTTAGGCATGACTGCAACAGCTGTTTATTTTTGGTGTTTGCATCAAATTGCATGTTTAAAGTTTATTATGTAGTTCATAAACAAAAGTTTGTCCTTCTCAATTTAAGTTTTCAGTTGTACAACCAAGTTCCTTCTTCATACCATGTAAATTAAACTATACAGAGCAAGTGATCTTATTTTGCACTGCATGTATGCTTTTGTTCTTCATCCGTAATCCAGTGGTGTGGTGAACCTACCCACTACAGCATAATGTCATATTCTGCAATGTCTTAACTATGAACAATGTCATATCATTCTACTATTATTTAAACCGTCTCTTTATTTGCCAATCTGAAATGGGATAAATTGACAGCACACTAACCATTGATACTTATGAGTTCTTGATCTGTAATCCAGTGGTGTCGTGAAGCTGCCAACTCCTTCACAATGTCATTTCCTGCCATGTCTTGACCTGAACAATACCATATTGTGTTAATGCAATTTTAAACTGTGTCACTTTATTAAATCAAGAAGAAATGTGATGAATTGTCAACCTCGATACTTTTATGTGCAAAACACATCATCATCTCGCTTGTTTATCTTTGAGTGAGGAAGATACAAGTGTTGAACAAGCGCTTGATCTCATCATCTTGCTCATTTGCTTCTGCTGCAGCTCCCTAGGAGGCTAACCTTTCTTGAACTCTATTGAAGTGCTGTAGGTTTTTTATATTATTTTTTCGGCGTGTTTATTTGCACTGGTGGCGATCTTTGATGCCCAGTGTATGTAATCTGTTGTCTGCTTGTGCTTTATTATCATAGTGGCGAACTTTGATGCCTAGTGGATGTAATATGCCATAATTTCTTTATTGAATAGTCTAGGTTTTTTCTTATTCACGATGCTGTAGTTATTTTACTGTATATATATCTTGTCTTCGCAGTAAACCGGCCAAACCGTAAAATTACGGTACATAATCGAGCCATCATGCAATCACGATGTATGATCCGCATCATGGGCCCCGTCAAACTAGCCCACTAGTAGATTCAGGCCTTTAATAGGCCGAGTAACCCTCGGCCCTATTTTCGCAAGAAAACTCAATGGGCTTTTAGGAGGCTGAGATGTAGGTTGGGCCTGAAACGTGCCGAATAGCTCACGGGCCGGCAGCAGCCCGAAATGGACCCCGGCCCATGATTGTGCGAATCAAATCACGGGCTTTTAACAGGCCAAAGTTGTCTCGGTCCTTGTTTGGCCCAATCAGATATCGGCTGCGAGTAGGCCGGATGCAAACCGGGTCGTAGTTAGGCCCAACTATATGACGGGCTTTTAACAGGCCGAAATTAATATAGGCCGAAATGTTAAATGGGCCCTTAACAGGCTAAAACTAATATCAGGACGAATTACTAAATGGGCCTTTAGGAAGTGGGCCCAAAAGCATAGCGTCCAGTTAACGGGCCGAATCTGATATGGGCCATAATTGAGCCCAAAGCCTCTTAAAGGGCCGGACCTGATCTGGGCCGTGATTTGGCCTAGAAAGTGGGAGGCTTTTAACGGGCCGGATCTCATATGGGCCATTATTAGGCCCAGAACATGGCAGACCATTAATGGACCGGATCAAATATGGGCCGGCATTTGGCCCAAAACATGGCAGTCAGTTAATGGGTTGGCCTACTAGGGTCCTCAAAATCTTATGGGCCCATAGCTGGGCCGGCCCATTAATGTCGGCAAAATCTCGTGGGCCTTTAGCTGGGCCGGCCCATTATGATCCGCAAGAGTTTTGTGGGCCTTTACCTAGGTCGGCCCATTATGGCGCACAAAAATCTTGTGGGCCTTTACCTGGGCCGGCCCATTATGGCCTGCGAAATCTTGTGGGCCTTTAACTGGGCCAGCCCATTATGGTCTGCAAAATCTTGTGGGCCTTTAGCTGGGCCGGCCCATTATGGCCTGCAAAATCTTGTGGGCCTTTAGTTGGGCCAGCCCATTTAAACTTGATGGGTCGTGCCATGTGTCGACGTATCATAGGCGCCTTCTATCCAATGAGTGAATGACATCTATCCTAACGATGAGCGGACACGTGTTTCCTCCAGCCAATAATGATTTTACACGTGGAAAATCCCCATTGCTCGGGGCCGTTAACGGGTTATCGGATCAAAACCCGACCCGATAGCTTAACGTCGTTCCATTATGGTGGATGCCACGTGTCGATCACCCTTGACGAAAGCACTTCTGTGACGCGCAATTTATCGTCATGGAAGTGGACACTTCCGTGATGATAATTTTGGTAATGTCATGGAACACTTCTACGACAGCACATGTATGACTATCTTGATTTTGTCATAAAATCATCATGGATGTACATGCATGACAAAAAACGCGACCTACTGTGACAAAAACGTATCATCACGGAAGTGTATTTTTTTTGTAGTGAAGATCAGGAACCACCGCCCATGAGGCGCTTGTCGGCGTTCTGGGAATGGGGGTCCCGAGACTTGCCTGGCTGCAGCCTGCGGTGTGGCTCAAAGGAGGCCCAGCACAACCCATCTTCATCAACACAAGCTCAAGACCCTCGCGAGGGGTCAAGCCTCACGGGGCGGACGACAAGGAGCTTCCTCAGGCGCGGCCTCGTCAGGCTGGCTCATGAGGAGGCGGAGAGTTCAAGGCGGGGTACCTTGCGAGGTGCCCATGACGCAAGCCATGACGACCAAGGGCGCCGGTCAGGCGCCAAACCAGCAGATGTCCTCCTTTCCTCTTTGGTGCAAAGGGAGCAAGCGCAGGCGAGAGCATCAAGCAAAGGCATCCATTTCGGTGCAACGAGACCAAGTCCAGCCCAACGGCAGGAAGGAAGTCATTGTGGAGCCCAAGCCGGCGTCACCACCAGAGCCTTTGACAGGCGAGGACCAACTTTAGTCAGGATAAGTGTACCCGATGTTCCCCTTCAAAATGGCCAATTGTTGGCGCCCTTCCCGCTCAATATTTGGGAAGAGGCCCAGGGCCTTTGCCTATAAATAGGACTAGCCACCCCCTGGGTAGGGCATCCAGAATAGAGGGACACAGAACCCTCACCAAGAAAACCAGTAGATAGAGGGATTGAACTCCTCCCAGCAGTTCGTTGCACCAGCTAAGAACAGACCCTCGCGAGGCTGTTCTGCCTTGTATTGTTCATCTTCAAGCCCAAGAGGCAATCCACCACACCACACACTAGAGTAGGGTATTACACCACAATGGTGGCCTGAACCAGTATAAATCTTGTGTCTCTTGTGCTATTCTGTTTGGTAGTTTAGGTCCTAGCGATTCGGTGAGGAGCGAGCGAAGAGAGGGTTGAATCTCCTTACGCACCCTGTGTGTTGAACCTCAAGAGTCTGCGGAACCGAAATCCGACATTTGGCGCGCCCTGTAAGTGCGCCGAGATCTGCTTCGCCGCCGCGCCCGTCGCCGTCATCACCATGTCCGAGCGACCGGTGGGCAACCACGATCCTTAGGCGGCTTGGCCCGCCCGCATGACACTTCCTTCGACCGGGTGAGCCCATGCCCCAGGCAGCTCGCGGCCCGCAGGGCGCTGCGGGCCGTGGGCGACGCGGACAGGCCTCGACAGCTCTAACACCGTGACAGACGCGGTCGGCAGCAAGAGCCTCCAACCACGCCGCGACCACGGCGCCGTACACCCGCCGGGAGCAGGCGAACTCAAGGGCCGCGCTCACGGTGGCCCGAGAGCTGCTGCAGTGCAGACTGATGGAAGGCGGCCGAGACGTGCTGCTGGAGCGGGTGGCGGAGCTCCTAGGCTTCGCCAGCTCGGGGGCTCACCCCTTATGCACTCCGCTCTTGCCTCAGGCCCAGGGCGGCCCGCACGGGGGCCCCGCGTGCAACCGCGGGCTCCAAAGCTACTCCAACACCAGCGAAGCCGTCAGCATAGGGCCGGCAGCAACACCGACTCCGCTCCCCGCCAGCGAAGAAGGACTCGTCGCGACCCACGGCCCCCATGGGCCGCCACGCTACCATCACCAGGCTGGCACGTCAAGCAGAGCTGCATGGCACACGGAGCTCTACGGCGCGGCATTCGGGGTAACGACCACTAAGAATCGTGCCCCACATGATGGATCAAGGGCACCAGCGAGGGCGAACAGGCTCCTCCTCGCCCCAGTGGGGGACGAGGCGCCAGAAGCTGAGCTCTTCCAGGAACCCAGGGACGGCCCCGCCGGACACGCTGGGAGCGACGATTATCGGGTACCACTAATCCCTCAAGAGCAGGCATACACTAATCATGGGTCGCAGGAGGTGCAGGTCGCCAGAGCGAGCAGCTGCACCGCTCTAGCGGCCTCTTACCCCTCAGGAGGAGGGCGTCGGGGGCTGGAGGAGAGGGGCCGAGATCCGGCATCACCACCGCGGCGTTCAGAGCAAGGCGTGGACCCGTGGTCGTCAGGGGAACCGCTGGCGACCGCTCTACCCCATCGGCGGCGTCCTGGTTTCTGATCATCGTTGATGGCACTAGAGTGTGGCGCAAGGCGGGGCCCTCGTCTGGCGATATGAAGCAAGGCCGGTACCTGTGAAGAAGGCCCAGTGCCTGTGAAGCTCGCCGCCCCGTGACACTCTCACGTAATAATGAGTTGGGCTGTACACGCCCGGAGTCTCGGGGTGCGGCCTCGAGCCACGGGCTCCCTCCCACGCCCAGTGGCAGCACTTAGCTTCACGCTGGTGAGAAGATGTCCAAGACTAGACTAGGTGCCGGACGCGGCCTTTTGTTTGCTTTCATTGCTTTTCCCTTGGTTGTTGCTTTCCCCCGCTGGATTTAAGTTGAACTAGAATTTGAGAATTGCGTGTGTTCGGGAAGGGGTGCTTAGTCTCGTTCGAGCAATCTCTCGCATTTCGGTTACAACCTCGCCTCAGCTGCCTCCCCTCGTGAGCCCCTCGCGTGCCGTGTCTGGCCTAGCTCGCGTGCAGCCCAGACTGCAGCCCAGACCCCCTCGGGAGGTTTTTTCACTGCAGATCCTACGGATTCGATCAGGAGGCGTTCGAGGCACCATAGCCTCCCACAAATTATCTCAGGACATGCGTAGGACGAAGGTAAACTAACCAGCCGGCTCGTCGCCTAGCCAACCACTTGGTACGGGCATATGAGCAACATAGCATTGACTAATGCGCTAAAACATTGGTTTTACATGAGGGGCACCCCCTCCCGAAATGCTCTCACAACCATCGGGACAAAACCCTGAGGTCTATTCATGCAGGATAAAGAAACAGGGATGGCGTGCTGTCAGTCAGACAAATCCCCCAATGCATCCTCAGGAGCGCCGCCCGAGCTGTCGCTGGCCTCGCCATCGCCCTCCGCGTTGCCGCCAGCGGTGTCAGGGCCGTTCACCACGCCGCCCTCGTCGGCGGCCACAATCACGCCGTCGTTGTCTGAAGCGAAGGCCCTGACAAGGGCGTCCACGTTGTCTTCCACCCAATATGCCAGGTCGTCTCGGACGGGCTGGGGGACTGGGGCGATGGCAGCGTCGAAGTCAAAATGAGGATCCATATTCCGGAGATGGCTGAAGACGCGGGAAAAGGCGCGCCCGAGTGAAGGAAATATGCCCTAGAGGCAATAATAAAGTTATTATTTATTTCCTTATTTCATGATAAATGTCTATTATTCATGCTAGAATTGTATTAACCGGAAACATAATACATGTGTGAATATATAGACAAACAGAGTATCACTAGTATGCCTCTACTTGACTAGCTTGTTAATCAAAGATGGTTATGTTTCCTAACCATGAACAAAGAGTTGTTATTTGATTAACGGGATCACATCATTAGTTGAATGATCTGATTGACATGACCCATTCCGTTAGCTTAGCACACGATCGTTTAGTATGTTGCTATTGCTTCCTTCATGACTTATACATGTTCCTATGACTATGAGATTATGCAACTCCGTTTGGGAGGAACACTTTGTGTGCTACCAAGCGTCACAACATAAGCTGGGTGATTATAAAGGTGCTCTCAGGTGTCTCGAAGGTACTTGTTGAGTTGGCGTATTTGAGATTAGGATTTGTCACTCCGAATGTCGGAGAGGTATCTCTGGGCCCTCTCGGTAATACACATCACTTAAGCCTTGCAAGCATTTGAACTAATGAGTTAGTTGTGAGATGATGTATTACGGAACGAGTAAAGAGACTTGCGATAACGAGATTGAACTAGGTATTGGATACCGGCGAGCGAATCTCGGGCAAGTAACATACCGATGACAAAGGAACAACGTATGTTGTTGTGCGGTTTGACCGATAAAGATCTTAAGTAGAATATGTAAGAACCAATATGGGCATCCAGGTCCGCTATTGGTTATTGACCGGAGACATGTCTTGGTCATGTCTACATTGTTCTCGAACCGTAGGGTCCGCACGCTTAAGGTTTCGATGGCGGTTATATTATGAGTTTATGTATTTTGATGTACGAAGGTTGTTCCGAGTCCGGATATGATCACGGACATGACGAGGAGTCTCGAAATGGTCGAGACATAAAGATTGATATATTGGACGGATATATTTGGACACCGGAAAGGTTCCGGAGAAGTTTGGAGCTCGGGAGGTTCTGGAACCCCGGGAGGTATATGGGCCTTATTGGGCCCATGTAGGAGAAGAGAGAAAGAGCAAGGGAGGGGCACGCCCCCAAGCCCAATCTGAATTGGGGGCGGCCCCCCTTCTCCTTCCCTCTCTTCCTTCCTACTACTAGTACTACTTCCTAATACTAGTACTCCTTCCTTCCCCCTCCAAATAAGATAAGGAAAGAGGAAACCTACTTGGAGTAGGTTTCCCCCTCCCTATGGCGCGCCCCTTGTGGCCGCCACCTCCTCCCTCCCTCCTTTATATACGGGGTAGGGGGCACCCTAGAACACACAAGTTGATCATTGATCGTTCCTTAGCCGTGTGCGGTGCCCCCTCCACGATATTACACCTCGATCATATTGTGGCGGTGCTTAGGCGAAGCCTGCGCGACAGAGAACATCAAGATCGTCACCACGCCGTCGTCTTGTGGAACTCCCCTCGGAGCCTCTCTTGGATTGGAGATAGAGGTGCGTCATCGAGCTGTCACGCGTGTCAAGAACTTCGGAGGTGCGGATGCTTGGTGCTTGGATCGGTTGGACCGGAGGACGTCGACTACTTCCTCTATGTTGCGTCAGCGCTTCGCTTGGTCTCACGAGGGTACATAGACAACACTCTCCCCTCTCGTTGCTATGCATCACCATGATCTTGCGTGTGCGTAGGAAATTTTTGAAATTACTCGTTCCCCAACGGTGGCATCGAGCCTAGTTTTTATGGTTTGATGTTATATGCACGAGTAGAACACAAGTGAGTTGTGGGCGATATAAGTCATCTTGCTTACCAGCATGTCATACTTTGGTTTGCGGTATTGTTGGATGAAGCGGCCGGACCGACATTACGCAGACGCTTACGCGAGACTGGTTTTACCGCCGTGCTTTGCACACGGTGACTAGCGGTGTCAGTTTCTCCAACATTAGTTGAACCGAGTGTGGCTACGCCCGGTCCTTGCGAAGGTTAAAACAACATCAACTTGACAAACTATCGTTGTGGTTTTGATGCGTAGGTGAGATAGGTTCTTGCTTAAGCCCGTAGCAGCCACGTAAAACTTGCAACAACAAAGTAGAGGACGTCTAACTTGTTTTTGCAGGGCATGTTGTGATGTGATATGGCCAAGACATGATGCTATATTTTATTGTATGAGATGATCATGTTTTGTAACGAAGTTATCGGCAATGGCGGAGCCATATGGTTGTCGCTTTATTGTATGAAATCTGAGCATACTGTAATTGCTTTACTTTATCACTAAGCGGTAGCAATAGTCGTAGAAGCAATAGATGGCGAAGCGACAATGATGCTACGATGGAGATCAAGGTGTCGCGCGGTGGCGATGGTGATCATGATGGTGCTTGGAGATGGAATCACAAGCACAAGAAGATGATGGCCATATCATATCACTTATATTGATTGCATGTGATGTTTATCTTTTATGCATCTTATCTTGCTTTGATTGACGGTAGCATTTTAAGATGATCTCTCAAGTAAAATTATCAAGTAGTGTTCTCCCGAGTATGCACCGTTGCCAAAGTTAAATCGTGCCCGGACACCACGTGATGATCGGGTGTGATAAGCTCTCGTCCATCTACAGCGGGTGCAAGCCAGTTTTGCACCACGAGAATACTCGAGTTAAACTTGCGAGCCTAGCATATGCAGATATGGCCTCGGAACACGGAGACCGAAAGGTCGGCGGGAATCATATAGTAGATATGATCAACATAAGATGTTCACCATTGAAAACTACTCCATCTCACGTGATGATCGGTTATGGTTTAGTTGATTTGGATCACGTGATCACTTAGATGACTAGAGATGTACATCTAAGTGGGAGTTCTTAAGTAATATGATTAATTGAACTTAAATTTATCATGAACTTAGTCCTGGTAGTATTTTGCAAATTATGTTGTAGAACAATAGCTTGCGTTGTTGCTTTCATATGTTTATTTTGATATGTTCCTAGAAAATTGTGTTGAAAAATGTTAGTAGCAATGATGTGGATTGGATCCGTGATCGAGGTTTATCCTCATTCTTTGCCGTAAGAATTATGTCCGTAATGCACGCTAGGTGACAAACCTATTGCGAGGAGCGGATCACGGCGTTATGAGCGTTTGGCTAGCTCAAAAGATGACTACTTGATAGTTTAGTGCACCATGCTTAAGCGGCTTAGAATCGGGACTTCAAAGGCGTTTTGAGCGTCATGGACCATATGAGATGTTCCAGAGTTGAAGTTAATATTTCAAGCAAATACCGAGTTGAGAGATATGAAGTCTCCAACAAGTTCTAAAGCTAAAAGATGGAGGAGAATCGCTCAACTAGTGAGCATGTGCTCAGATTATGCAGGTACTTCAATCGCTTGAATCAAGTGGGAGTTAATCTTCCGAGATAAGATAGTGATTGATGAATTCTCTAGTCACCATCACCAAGTTAGTAGAACTTCATGATGAACTATAGTATGCAAGGGATGATGAAAATGATTCGAGTTTTTCATGATGATGAAATCGATGAAGGTAGAAATCAAGAAAGAACATCAAGTGTTGATGGTTAACAAGACCACTAGTTTCAAGAAAAGGGCAAAGGGATAGAAGGGAACTTCAAGAAGAGCGGCAAGCAAGTTGCTCCTCAAGTGAAGAAGCCCAAGTCGGACCTAAGCACGAGACTAAGTGCTTCTCTGCAAAGGGACTGGTTCTTTGGAAGCAGAACTACCCCAAGTATTTGGCGGATAAGAAGGATGGCAAAGTAAACAAAGGTATATTTGATATACATGTTATTGATGTGTACTTTACTAGTGTTTATAGCAACCCCTCGGTATTTGGTATTGGTTCAGTTGCTAAGAGTAGTAACTTCGAAGCGGAGTTGCGAGAATAAGCGAAACTAGTTAAGGGTGAAGTGACGATGTGTGTTGAAAGTAGTTTCAAGATTGATATGATCATCATCGCACACTCCTATACTTTCGGGATTAGTGTTGAACCTAAATAAATGATATTTGGTGTTTGCGTTGAGCATGAATATGATTTGATCGTGTTTATTGCAATCGGTTATTCATTTTAGTAAGAGAATAAACTGTTGTTACATTTACATGAATAAAACCTTATATGGTTACACACCCAATGAAAATGGTTCATTGGATCTCGATCGTAGTGATACACATATTCATAATATTGAAACCAAAAGATGCAAAGTTAATAATGATAGTGCAACTTATTTGTGGTACTTGCCGTTTAGGTCATAATGGTGTAAAGCGCATGAAGAAACTCCATCTTGATGGGATTTTGGAATCACTTGATTATGAATCACTTGATGCTTGCGAACCATGCCTCATGGACAAGATGACTAAGACTCCGTTCTCGGAGCGATTGGAGCGAGCAAGCGACTTATTGGAAATAATACATCTTGATGTATGCGATCCAATGAGTGTTAAGGCTCGCGGCGGGTATCGTTATTTTCTCACCTTCACAGATGATTTGAGCAGATATGGGTATATCTACTTGATGAAACATAAGTCTGAAATAGTTGAAAGGTTCAAAGAACTTCAAAGTGAAGTGGAAAAATCATCGTGACACGAAAATAAGGTTTCTATGATCTGATCGCAGAGACAAATATTTGAGTTATGAGTTTGGTCTTCAATTAAAACAATGTGGAATAGTTTCACAAATTCATGCCACCAGGAACACCACATCATAATGGTGTGTCCGAACGTCATAACCGTACTTTATTGGATATAGTACAATCTATGATGTTTCTTACCGATTTACCAATACTGTTTTGGGGTTATGCATTAGAGACAGCTGCATTCACGTTAAAAGGGCACCATCTAAATCCGTTGAGACGACAACATATGAACTGTGGTTTAGCAAGAAACCCAAGTTGTCGTTTCTTAAAGTTTGGGGCTGTGATGCTTATGTGAAAAAGTTTCATCCTGATAAGCTCGAACCCAAATCGAAGAACTGCGTCTTCATAGAATACCCAAAGGAAATTGTTGGGTACACCTTCTATCACAGATCCGAAGGCAAGATATTCGTTGCTAAAAAAATGGATCCTTTCTAGAGAAGGAGTTTCTCTCGAAAGAAGTGAGTGGGAGGAAAGTAGAACTTGATAAGGTAATTGTACCTTCTCCCTTATTGGAAAGTAGTTCATCACAGAAATCTGTTCCTGTGACTAATACACCAATTAGTGAGGTAGCTAATGATGATGATCATGTAACTTCAGATCAAGTTACTACGAATCTCGTAGGTAAACCAGAGTGAGATCCGCACGAGTGGTGCGGTAATCCTGTTCGGAAGTCATGTAACTAGACCATGATAAACCTACGAACTATGAGGAAGCGATGATGAGCCCAGATTCATGAAATGGCTTGAGGCCATGAAATCTGAGATGAGATCCATGTATGAGAACAAAGTGTAGACTTTGATGGAGTTGCCGATGATCGGCAAGCCATAGAAAATAAATGGATCTTCAAGAGGAAGAGGACGCGATAGTAGTGTTACTATCTACAAAGCTAGACTTGTCCAAAAGGTTTTTGACAAAGTTCAAGATGTTGAATACAATGAGATTTTCTCACTCGTGTCGATGCTTAAAAGTCATGCGAATCATGTTAGCAATTGCGCATTTTATGAAATCTGGCAAATGGATAAACAAAACTACATTCCTTAATGGAGTTATTAAAGAAGAGTTGTATGTGATGCAACCAAGAGGTTTTGTCGATCCTAATTGTGTTAACAAAATGTGCATCTATGGACTGGTGCAAGCATCTTGGAGTTGGAATATACGCTTTGATAAGTTGATCAAGGCATATAGTTTATACAGACCCTCAGTGAAGCCTGTATTTACAAGAAAGTGAGTGGGAGCAATACAACATTTCTGATAAGTATATGTGAATGACATATTGTCGATCAGAAATAATGTAGAATTATTCTGTAAAGCATAAAGGAGTGTTTGAAAGGAGTTTTTCAAAGAAAGACCTCGGTAAAGTTGCTTACATATTGAGCATCAAGATCTATAGAGATAATTCAAGACGCTTGATAAGTTTTTTCAATGAGTACATACCTTGACAAGATTTTGAAGTAGTTCAAAATGGAGCGATCAAAGAAAGAGTTCTTGCTGTGTTACAAGGTGTGAAATTGAGTAAGACTCAAAACCCGACCACGGCAGAAGATAGAAAGAGAATGAAAGTCATTCCCTATGCATTGGCCATAGGTTCTATAAAGTATGCCATCTTGTGTACCAGATCATTGTATACCCTACACTTGAGTTTGGCAAGGGAGTACAATAGTAATCTAGGAGTAGATCACTAGACAACGGTCAAAATTATCCTTAGTGGAATAAGGATATGTTTCTCGATAATGGAAGTGACAAAAGGTTCATCGTAAAGGGTTACGTCGATGCAAGTTTTGACACCGATCTGGACGACTCTAAGTCTCGATCTAGATACATATTGAAAGTGGGAGCAATTAGCTAGAGTAGCTCCGTGTAGAGCATTGTAGACATAGAATATTTGCAAAATACATACGGCTTTGAATGTGACAGACCCGTTGACTAAACTTCTCTCACGAGCAAAACATGATCATACCTTTGTACTCTTTGGGTGTTAATCACATAGCGATGTGAACTAGATTATTGACTCTAGTAAACCCTTTGGGTGTTGGTCACATGACGATGTGAACTATGGGTGTTAATCATATACAGATATGATTATTGGTGTTCAATCACATGGCGATGCGAACTAGATTATTGACTCTAGTGCAAGTGGGAGACTGGAGGAAATATGCCCTAGAGGCAATAATAAAGTTATTATTTATTTTCTTATTTCATGATAAATGTCTATTATTCATGCTAGAATTGTATTAACCGGAAACATAATACATGTGTGAATATATAGACAAACAGAGTGTCACTAGTATGCCTCTACTTGACTAGCTTGTTAATCAAAGATGGTTATGTTTCCTAATCATGAACAAAGAATTGTTATTTGATTAACAGGATCACATCATTAGTTGAATGATCGATTGACATGACCCATTCCGTTAGCTTAGCACCACGATCGTTTAGTATGTTGCTATTGCTTCCTTCATGACTTATACATGTTCCTATGACTATGAGATTATGCAACTCCGTTTACGGAGGAACACTTTGTGTGCTACCAAATGTCTAGCGTAAATGGGTGATTATAAAGGTGCTCTCTGGTGTCTCCGAAGGTACTTGTTGAGTTGGCGTATTTGAGATTAGGATTTGTCACTCCGAATGTCGGAGAGGTATCTCTGGGCCCTCTCGGTAATACACATCACTTAAGCCTTGCAAGCATTTCAACTAATGAGTTAGTTGTGAGATGATGTATTACGAGCGAGTAAAGAGACTTGCGGTAGCGAGATTGAACTAGGTATTGGATACCGACGATCGAATCTCGGGCAAGTAACATACCGATGACAAAGGGAACAGCGTATGTTGTTGTGCGGTTTGACCGATAAAGATCTTCGTAGAATATGTAGGAACCAATATGGGCATCCAGGTCCGCTATTGGTTATTGACGGAGACATGTCTTGGTCATGTCTACATTGTTCTCGAACCGTAGGGTCCATGCGCTTAAGGTTTCGATGGCGGTTATATTATGAGTTTATGTATTTTGATGTACGAAGGTTGTTGAGTCCGGATATGATCACGGACATGACGAGGAGTCTCGAAATGGTCGAGACATAAAGATTGATATATTGGACGGATATATTTGGACACCGGAAAGGTTAGGAGAAGTTTGGAGCTCGGGAGGTTACTGGAACCCCGGGAGGTATATGGGCCTTATTGGGCCCATGTAGGAGGAAGAGAGAAAGAGCAAGGGAGGGGGCGCGCACCCCAAGCCCAATCTGAATTGGGGGGGGCCCCTTCCTTCTCCTTCCCTCTCTTCCTTCCTACTACTAGTACTACTTCCTAATACTAGTACTCCTTCCTTCCCCCTCCAAATAAGATAAGGAAAAGAGAGGGAAACCTACTTGGAGTAGGTTTCCTCCACCCTATGGCGCGCCCCCCTTGTGGCCGGCCACCTCCTCCCTCCCTCCTTTATATACGGGGGTAGGGGGGCACCCTAGAACACACAAGTTGATCATTGATCGTTCCTTAGCCGTGTGCGGTGCCCCCCTCCACGATATTACACCTCGATCATATTGTAGCAGTGCTTAGGCGAAGCCTGCGGACAGAGAACATCAAGATCGTCCTGCGCCGTCGTCTTGTGGAACTCCCCTTGGAGCCTCTCTGGATTGGAGATCGAGGGTGCGTCATCGAGCTGTCTGGCGTGTCAAGAACTTCGAAGGTGCGGAGTAATGGTGCTTGGATCGGTTGGACCGGGAGGGCGTATGACTACTTCCTCTACGTTGCGTCAGCGCTTCGCTTCGGTCTCACGAGTGCGAGACAACACTCTCCCCTCTCGTTGCTATGCATCACCATGATCTTGCGTGTGCGTAGGAATTTTTTTGAAATTACTACGTTCCCCAACACCGAGCAGGGCTCGACTCCTCTCCTCCACCAACCTGTTGGCACGAACCGACCATGCCTCCAGCTGCGTCACGATGTCGGTGAAGAGCTGAAGGTTGCCGGCGTAGTTAATGGCACGCGGCTCGCCGACGGCCGCCTCGCAGATGTTACCTAAGGCCGTGTTGGCCCTCTCCCGAAGCGTGGTGAGCATGGGGGCATGCTCGTGTTCCAAGTGTCGCCGCTGACACATCTCGTCCGCATTCTGACGGGCGACGGCCTCAGCCTCAACCACCTATTGGCGAAGAAGAAGCACCTCGGTGCGGGAAGTAGTTGACTCCCCCTGCACCGCCTCGAGCGCGGCTTGTAAGGCATCAACCCGCCGCGTCGCTTCCTCCAGCTTGGTCCTCAAGACGGAGGTCCTACCTTAGGCCTCGATCCGGACCAACTCCAGCCTCTCGGAGAACTCGCGCTCGAGATTCAGGCGCGCCGTCGCCACCCGACGTCCAACCTCCTCCGAGACACGGGCTTCCCGCGCAGCGACATCATCCTCCGCCCGTGTCACCCAGCGCTCCCTCGTCTCCAGGCGCTCGTGCTCGCGCGCGCGTTCGGCGGCCTCCAGCGTCAAGGCCTCCTCACGCTTCTGGTGCTCCGCTGGGTCGCCGGAGGCCACCTTCATCGACGCAAGGGCCGCCTCGTGCAGCTCCACCTGCTCCTCCAGTGAGCGGCACCGGGCCAAGAGTTCCTGTGCCCGCTCCTCCGTGGCCTCTCGCCGCCGGTCAGCTTCCCGGGCTTCCTCGACGGCCTGGGAACGGGCCTCCCGAGAGGCCGCCAGTGACGCCTTGGCCTCCTCGTCATCAAGATCGCGTCGACGGTGCGCGAGGGCGGCAACCGCCTCCAGCTCGCGCTTCTCTGCAACCAGCCGAAGGCCCTTAGCCTTGAGGCGCGCGTCCTCATCAGCGAGTTCCTCACCAAGCAGGCTCACCGCATCAGCCGCCCTCCGAGGAACCCTTGGCGAAGAGCACGACGCTCCCGGGCGCGCTCAAGTACGTCCTCCACACCATCATCCGCCCCAAGCGAGCGCCGCGGGGCTCGGATCAGCACTCCCCTCTCGGGCAGGGGGCTGGGGGATGGCGCCCCCGAGATGACCGGGCGCACCCTGCTGAAGGCCCGACCTAAAGCTAGTCCATCTCCAAGTGAAGAGCGCCGGGAGTACCCCAGCCAATCACGGTCCACGGCCAGACGAGAAGCGCACGGCAGGCTAGCTATGCCATGAGGAGACCCGCGGAGGAAGGCCGCGGGGAGCGCAGGGCCGCGTTGCGCTTCGGGATGACTCGTCTCGCCAGCCGGCCTCACCACAAGGGTCTGGCTGCTCGGGATGATCGAAGATGACGGAGGAGGTGGAGGCGAGGGGGATGGCTCCTCATCCACCCCCGTGAGCTCGGAAGGAAGGGCCCTGCAGGGCAAGGATCAGGACAAGCAACGAAAGAGTCAGGAACAGGGAAGGGAGAAGGCTTACTCGTCGATGGCGTAGTACTTCCTACGCTTCAGCAGGCGACAAGGATAGTCATCGCCCAGGGCCTCCCTCCTCTTCCGTAGGGCCTCAAAGTCCATGCGGAAGCGACCCAAGAGTTGAGCGCAGGGGTCAGCTTGCGACGAGGAGGAAGCATCAAGGCGACTTCGCGTCGAGGCGTCCGCGTCTGTACTGTCGATCGTCTCGCCAAGAAGAATTTGGGGCCTTGGGGGCCTCAGCCGCAGGCACTGCGGGCGGCCGCTCGCCACCCTCTACTGCGGTAGCATGGGCCTCGGGAGTCGCTCCCTCATGAGCGCCGCCCAGTGCTGTCACCTCGGCGAGGGCACCCTCGGCCTCCGGAGGCTCATGTCTCCCTGCCCCGCCACTTGAGGAAGAGTCGCCCCGGACGGCTGCGAGGGCGACCACCACCACTGGGTTCTCGCGGGGCCCCTGGAGGCCAGCAGGGCGCGGCCCCCATTCGTCGAAGATGGGCATCTGGCTCACAAAGTCGCCTCTGTTCGAGCAGAGGTACAACAAGGCCCCCCCCCTTGACGAATGTCGCCGGGGGAAGGATCCCCAGTCAAGACCAAGAGCACCTTCCTCAGAGCTTCAGGTGTCAGGTCCTCTTCCTGGAGCCGCATACGGTCCCCACGACCGCTGAAGACCCACATTCGATGAGAGTGGCGCTGGAGAGGGGCGACGCGGCGTAGCAAGAACTCCTTCACCACCTTGGGCGCCGTCACGCCAAGCTTCCTCAGGAACTCGAAGCGGTGCCAGACGAAGGCGGGCCAGGGGCTCGCGAGCGTCTCCTGGCCCCAGCCCGAGTTGGGGACAGCAGGCGAAGATGGCTCCGTCAGCAGGGGCCTGGGCACCCCTACGTCCACATACAGCCACCGCTCGCGAAACCCAGGCGCGGGCGGAGGAAGACTGAAGTCAATTCCAGAAGCCGCTGTCTCAGGCGCAGCAATGAAGCTCACGCACCCCGAGCATTGGGTGGGGTCGACAAGGCGCAGAGAGAAGAAGTGGCGCAGCAAGGCAACCGAAGGAAGGATGCCCGTCATTGCCTCGCAAACGAAGGCAAATACCGCGAGAAGGGTGATGGATTCAGGACCCAGGTGCATCATATGGATCTGGTAATGGGAAAGCACGGCGTTGAAGAAATCAGAGAAGGGGGGAACGAGTCCCGCCCACAGAGCGTCGGCAAAATACCAGACCTCGGTGGGAATCCTGTCAACGGAGAAGCGAGACGCGGGCCAGGCCGTCGTCCTCCCGCACTCGTTGAAGATGGTGGCCAGGGCTGAGCGGACCTTGCCCAGGCCCTCTTGATTGATTATGACCGGCTAATCGACGGCGGGGGCCGCCGTCGACAACGAGCGAGGCGGCAGCACGGGCTTCTTCCCTTTTCCCTTCTTCGGTGGAGCCATGATGACAGGGAAGGGATGGGGGAAGGTCCGAGATTGGATTGGATACGAAAGCTAGAGTTCGAGAGAAGAAAGGACAGGGAGCACCCAAGCAGCAGGAAGGGGAGTGGCTGTGTGCGGCAGCGAGTCCGCCTAGCAAGGCACAAAATAAGGGGGCGTGGGGGAACAGTGCTACCCACGTCCAATCAACCGCCATGCAGCGCCCAAGGCCGCAGGCTGTTAGGGCCCGCGACGCTTTGCACTTGCCCTTTCGCCTCTCTGCTCGGCCAAGTCCGGGCGCGCTATGGGCTCGGGGCTCTGTCGGCATTGCAGGAATGGGGTCCCAGACTTGCTCTGCTGCGGCTGTGGCGTGGCTCAAGGAGGCCTAGCATAGCCCATCTTCATCAACACAAGCTCAAGACCCTCGCGAGGGGCCAAGCCTCGCGGGGCAGACGACAAGGAGCTTCCTCAGGCGCGGCCTTGTCAGGCTGGCTCATGAGGAGGCGGAGAGTTCAAGGCGGGGTACCTCGCGAGGTGCCCATGACGCAAGCCATGACGACCAAGGGCGCCAGTCGGGCGCCAGTCGGGCGCCAGCCCGCGTAGTGTCCTCCTTTCCTCTTTGGTGCAAAGGGAGCAAGCGCAGGCGAGAGCATCAAGCAAAGGCATCCGTTTTGGTGCAACGAGACCAAGACCAGCCCAACGGCAGGAAGGAAGTCATTGTGGAGCCCAAGCCGGCGTCACCACCAGAGCCTTTGACAGGCGAGGACCAATTTTAGTCAGGATAAGTGTACCCGCTGTTCCCCTTTAAAATGGCCAACTGTTGGTGCCCTTCCCGCTCAATATTTGGGAAGAGGCCCAGGGCCTTTGCCTATAAATAGGACTAGCCACCCCCTGGGTAGGGCATCCAGAATAGAGGGACACAGAACCCTCACCAAGAAAACCAGTAGATAGAGCGATTGAACTCCTCCCAGCAGTTCGTCGCACCAGCCAAGAACAGATCCTCGCGAGGCTGTTCTACCTTGTATTATTCATCTTCAAGCCCAAGGGGCAATCCACCACACCACACACTGGAGTAGGGTATTACACCACAATGGTGGCCTGAACCAGTATAAATCTTGTGTCTCTTGTGCTGTTCTGTTTGGTAATTTAGGTCCTAGCGATTCGGTGAGGAGCGAGCCAGTAGAGGGTTGAATCTCCGCACGCACCCCAGTGTTCGAACCTCAAGGGTCTACCGGAACCCGAAATCCGACAGCGCTGGACAACCACCTCATCATACGATATATACATGGTGGATACGCCTAAGGAGGACGATGGCGACGGAACGGAGGATAATACCCCCGGACAAAAGCCAAAACGACGGCGCAGACACCGCTCTAAGTCCAGCCACAGTAAAAATAGCGATAATAGCGCTAGAAAGATCGACACCCCGGTCAACTCCGAAGGCAACAATGACCATATGGACCCGGCGATGGGCAGGATGAGCAGTCACGCCGAACACAGCTGGAGCGGGCGCCCAATCACAAAGTGATCGAGGGGCGAACTCATCAAAGCGGCCCGGGAATGGAGCACTGATCCCGACGACAGCGCATTCATCATCCGGAAACATGCATGGAACGAGATAACCTCCACAGAAAGCTTATGGCCACTGCGAGAAGTCTAAAGAAGCAGAAGCAAAAGCTTAAAGCCACACAGGAAACGCTCAATCGCAAATGGAATAAAGTACTAGACACTGAAGAAAAGTACGGCGACGATCGCCAAACAAAGAACTATCCAAAGTGCATGCTGCTACCAGAATTTGATGACGAGGCCGTTCCACCAAAGAACAATACGGCCAATAGGTCGAACCAACCACTTCGTAACTGCAATAGAGCAGCTACTGACGCCGCACACGATTTACGTGAGCTCATGGATAAAAAGGCCGGCGCGACCAGGTCCATCTATGGATCTAGAAGACACGCCCCGGCGCAGGACTATGGTCACCAAAACGATCAGACTGATCGGATATCAGTTCGGAATCAGCACTGGACAAAACAACGGCCGACGGCATGCCACAACACGTCCAGATAAAGAGGGGCTGCTCACCCTCTATGCTTCACCGAAGAGGTGCTAGACCATGAATTTCCACAGGGTTTTAAACCTGTGAATGATAACCCACAAGTATAGGGGATCGCAATAGTTTTCGAGGGTAGAGTATTCAACCCAAATTTGTTGATTCGACACAAGGGGAGCCAAAGAATATTCTCAAGTATTAGCAGCTGAGTTGTCAATTCAACCACACCTGGAAACTTAATATCTGCAGCAAAGTGTTTAGTAGCAAAGTAATTTGATAGTGGTGGTAACGGTAACAAAGTAAAGACAGCAAAAGTAATGTTTTTGGTATTTTTGTAGTGATTGTAACATTAGCAACGGAAAAGTAAATAAGCCTAAACCAGTATATGGAAAACTCATAGGCACCGGATCAGTGATGGATAATTATGCCGGATGCGGTTCGTCATGTAACAGTCATAACATAGGGTGACACAGAACTAGCTCCAGTTCATCAATGTAATGTAGGCATGTATTCCGAATAATAGTCATACGCCCTTATGGAAAAGAACTTGCATGACATCTTTTGTCCTACCCTCCCGTGGCAGCGGGGTCCTATTGGAAACTAAGGGATATTAAGGCCTCTCTTTAATAGAGAACCGGAACAAAGCATTAGCACATAGTGAATACATGAACTTCTCAAACTACGGTCATCACCGGGAGTGGTCCCAATTATTGTCACTTCGGGGTTGCCGGATCATAACACATAGTAGGTGACTATAGACTTGCAAGATAGGATCTAGAACACACATATATTCATGAAAATATAATAGGTTCAGATCTGAAATCATGGCACTCGGGCCCTAGTGACAAGCATTAAGCATAGCAAAGTCATAGCAACATCAATCTCAGAACATAGTGGATACTAGGGATCAAACCCTAACAAAACTAACTCGATTACATGATAAATCTCATCCAACCCATCACCGTCCAGCAAGCCTACGATGCAATTACTCACGCCGGCGGTGAGCATCATGAAATTGGTGATGGAGGATGGTTGATGATGACGACGGCGACGAATCCCCTCTCCGTAGCCCGAGCGAACTCTGATCAGCCCTCCAGAGAGATTAGGGCTTGGCGGCTCCGTATCATAAAAGCGATGAAACTTTCTCTCTGATTTTTTTCTCCCCGAAAGCCAATATATGGAGTTGGAGTTGGCGTCGGAGTGCCACCAGGGGGCCCACAAGGTAGGGTGGCGCGCCCAGAGGGGAGGGGCGCGCCCCCCACCCTCGTGAACAGGGTGTGGGCCCCCTGGTCTTCATCTTTGGCGAGGATTTTTAATTATTTATTCTAAGATATTCCGTGGAGTTTCAGGTCATTCCGAGAACATTTGTTTTCTGCAAATAAAACAACACCATGGCAGTTCTGCTGAAAATAGCGTCAGTCCGGGTTAGTTCCATTCAAATCGTATAAGTTAGAGTCCAAAACAAGGGCAAATGTGTTTGTAAAAGTAGATACGACGGAGACGTATCAACTCCCCCAAGCTTAAACCCTTGCTTGTCCGCAAGCAATTCAGTTGACAAACTGAAAGAGAAAAAGAAAAACTTTTACAAACTCTATTTGCTCTTGTTGTTGTAAACATGAAAATCCAGCATTCAAGTTTCAGCAATTATTATGAACTAACCATACTCACAATAACACGTAGGTCTCACAATTACTCATATCAATAGCATAATCAGCTAGCGAGCCATAATAATAAAACTCGGATGACAACACTTTCTCAAAATAATCATAACATGATATAACAAAATGGTATCTCGCTAGCCCTTTACGAGACCATAAAACATAAATCAGAGCACCTTTAAAGATCAAGGACTGACTAAACATTGTAATTCATGGTAAAGAGATCCGATCAAGTCATACCCAATATAAACCAATCATAATGAATGCAAACAACAGTGTGCTCTCCAGCGGGTGCTTTTTAATAAGAAGGGTGATGACTCAACATAAAAGTAAATAGATAGGCCCTTCGCAGAGGGAAGCAGGGATTTGTAGAGGTGCCAGAGCTCGATTTTGAAATAGAGATAAAATATATTTTGAGCGGCATACTTTTATTGTCAACATAACAACTAAAAGACGACGATATCTTCCATGCTAAACAGATTATAGGCGGTTCCCAAACAGAATGGTAAAGTTTATACTCCCCTTCCTCCACAAGCATCAATCCATGGCTTTCTCGAAACAACGAGTGCCTCCAACATTCAACGGGTCCCAAGGGGAGTTTTGTTTGCAGTTATTTTGATTTAGTTTGCACGAAGCATGGGACTGGGCATCCCGGATACCAGCCATTTTCTCGTGAATGAGGAGCGGAGTCCACTCCTCTTGAGAATAACCCGCCTAACACGGAAGATAATGGCAACTCTAGTTGACATATGAGCTATTCGAGCATGCAAAACAGAATGTTTATTTGAAGGTTTAGAGTTTGGCACATGCAAATTTACTTGGAATGGCAGGTAAATACCGCATATAGGAAGGTATAGTGGACTCATATGGAACAACTTTTGGGTTTTAAGGAGTTTGTATGCACAAGCAGTATTCCCGCTTAGTACAGGTGAAGGCTAGCAAAAGACTGGGAAGCGACCAACTGAGAGAGCGACAACAGTTGTAAACATGCATTAAAATTAATTTACACCAAATACAAGCATGAGTAGGATATAATCTACCATGAACATAAATATTATGAAGGCTATGTTGATTTGATTCAACTACATGCGTGAACATGTGCCAAGTCGAGTCACCTAATTCATTTAAAGGAGGATACCATCCTATCATACCACATCATAATCATCTCAATAGCATGTTGGCATGCAAGGTAAACCATTATAACTCATAGCTAATCAAGCATGGCACAAGCAACTATAATCTCTAAATATCATTGCAAATATGTTTACTTCATAATAGCTAAATCAGGAATGATGATCATCATATTTACAAAAACGAGAGAGGTCGAGTTCATACCAGCTTTTCTCATCCCAATAAGTCCATCATATATCATCATTATTGCCTTTCACTTGCACGACTGAATGGTGTGTATAATAATAAGAGTGCACGTGCATTGGACTGAGATGGAATCTGCAAGCATTCAACTCAAGAGATAAGACAATTAATATGGGCTGTAATTTTAAATAATCAATCATGCATATAAGAGCCACTAAGCATTTTCAATATGGTCTTCTCGACCCCCAAAGAAAGGAAAAGAAACAAAAACTATTTACACGGGAAAGCTCCCAACAAGTAAAAAGAAGGACTAGAAATATTTTTGGGTTTTCTTTTTAATTACTACTACAAGCATGGAAAGTAGACTAAATAATTTTTTTGGTTTTTCTTAAATTTTAACAAACACACAAGAAGAAAGCAAGAAAAAGGAATTTAAACTAGCATGGATAATACAATGAAAGAGTATGAGCACCGACATCTAGCAATGAGTGTGTGGGAACATGAATGTAATGTCGGTGGGAAATACGTACTCCCCAAGATTAGGCTTTTGGCCTAAGTTGGTCTAATGCCAGGGATGGCCTGGTGGATATCCGTAGGTGAAGTTGGGGTCGTAGTGTGACGCAGCGGCTATCGCCGCCTGAGCTGTAGCGTGGAGTCGAGCAGCCTCCACTCTCCTTTCGTACTCATCTGCCTCCTCTCTGGTAATAATATATCTTCCTCTCTCCTGAAAATCAAAGAAGGTAGGAGCAGGAAGAGCAACACAGACCACATGCCGTTTGTTAAAGATTAGTCGATACTGGTAAGGTGGGCCAGTCCTCTCAATGAACTGGTGGGAAAACATAGAATCAAGATCTAAATAAGAAGTGGGTAACTCCATATCACCCTCACGAATGTCTACATCAAGAAAATTAGCTAAGCGGGTTGCATAAATTCCTCCAAAGAAATCTCCGTTATGCCTATTGTGATGCAACCTACGAGCTACAATGGCGCCTATATGATAAGATTGGTCTCCTAACACAACACTTCTGAGAATGCTGAGATCAGGGACACACATGTGACATGCTTCATCCTTAACATTTATGCATCTACCTACGAAGAGAGCAAAATAATGTATAGCAGGAAAGTGAACGCTCCCTATAGTAGCTTGTGTTATATCTCTAGATTCCCCTACAGTTATTCTAGCAAGAAAGTATCTATTTTCGGATTTAGGGGGATCCCTGACATTACCCCAAGATGGAAGTTTGCAAGCAGAAGTAAAATCCTCTAAGTCCATGGTATAAGATTTGTCATAAAGGTCAAACATGACTGAAGGAGAATTAGGCTAAGATGAAAAATCAAACCTCCCCACAAATGAACTTGTGAGGTCACGATACTGTGGGCATTTATCAGCTTCAAAGTCCTCAAGACCGGCATTACGCAAATATGCGTAGAATTCTTCTTTAATTCCCACTTGATTCATAAAATTTTCCAAAGGCCATTCACAGGGCCTCACGAGTGCGTCTCTTGGTGGTTCCTCGTCACCATCACGCATTGCAAGCCTGGGGCCTTTCTTCCTTGAGGAACCACCTTGGAACATCTTCCTAAGCATATTGTTTTCTCTGAAAATAATTCTGAAATTTTTAGTAACTTCAAATAAAAGGCCAACTTCAATAAAATTGATAGCAACAACTCCCACAAGTGCCTGAGGCATATATCAAGCATTAGAACTACTTGGAACCATATAAATTTGACATGCAAGCTCAAGAACATGGTCACCTATGCAGCACAAATTTGCAATGAATAAAGCACTAGAACAAAAACTAATTGGACCAATGGAGGAGTCACATACCAAGGAACAATCTCCCCAAGCAGTTTTGCGAGAGGTGCTTTGAGCAAGGAGATCGGAAATCACAGCAAAAGAGGCTGGAACACGAGCTTGACTTGGTTTTTCGGTTTTGTGCGAGACAGAGGAAGAAGATGGGTGCAGGGATAAGTGGAGGATGGCCACCATGGGCCCACGAGGCAGGGGCGCGCCCAGGGGGGTAGGGCGCGCCCTCCACCCTCGTGGCCAGGTGGCAGCTCCCCCCGCGGTAATTGTTGCATGGTAAATCCTCAAATATTCCCGAAAAATCATATTAAATTGGCATGGCATTCTGAGGACTTTTATTTTTGGAATATTTTTATATTGCACGGATAAGTCAGGAGACAGACAGAAAAATATTATTTTACTTTATTTCTACTAAATAACAGAAAATATAAAGAGGGTACAGAAGGTTGTGCTTCTAGTTTCATCCGTCTCATGCTCATCAAAAAGAATCCACTAACAAGGTTGATCAAGTCTTGTTAACAAACTCATTCCGATAATCATGGAACCGGAGAAATTTCGAATAACACTATGTTACCTCAATGGGGATATGGACATCCCCAATAATAAGTATATCATACTTTTTCTTGACAGTAGGGAGAGGAAATTCAAAACCTCCAAATATAATCGATGGAACTTTTCCAATAGAGTTGATACTATAAACTTGAGGTTGTTTCCTCGAAAAATGTACCATGTGCTCATTGCCATTAACATGAAAAGTGACATTGCCTTTTGTGCAATCAATAACAGCCCCTGCAGTATTAAGGAAAGGTCTTCCAAGAATAATAGACATACTATCATCCTCGGGAATATCAAGAATAACAAAGTCCGTTAAAATAGTAACGTTTGCAACCACAACAGGCACATCCTCACAAATACCAACAGGTATAGCAGTTGATTTATCAGCCATTTGCAAAGATATTTCAGTAGGTGTCAACTTATTCAAGTCAAGTCTACGATATAAAGAGAGAGGCATAACACTAACACCGGCTCCAAGATCACATAAAGCAGTTTTAACATAACTTGTTTTAATGGAGCATGGTATAGTAGGCACTCCGGGATCTCCAAGTTTCTTTGGTATTCCACCCTTAAAAGTGTAATTAGCAAGCATGGTGGAAATTTCAGCTTCAGGTATCTTTCTTTTATTAGTAATAATATCCTTCATATACTTAGCATAAGGATTTGTTTTGAGCACATCGATTAATCGCATACATAAAAGATGGGTCCAATCATTTCAGCAAAGCGCTCAAAATCCTCATCATCCTTTTTCTTGGATGGTTTAGGAGGAAAAGACATGGGTTTCTGAACCCATGGTTCCCTTTCTTTACCGTGTTTCCTAGCAACAAAATCTCTTTTGTCATAACGTTGATTCCTTGATTGTGGGTTATCAAGATCAACAGCAGGTTCAACTTCTACATCATTATCATTACTAGGTTGAGCATCAACATGAACATTATCATTAACATTATCACTAGGTTCATGTTCATCACCGATTGTGTTTCAAAGATCGAAGCAGAGATGTCATTTGGATTCTCGGTGGTTCAAACAATAGGTTCACTAGAAGTTTGCAAAGTCCTATCATTTTCTTTTCTTCCTCTTAAAAGAACTAGGCATATCAATATTATTTCTCAGAGAATCTTGCTCGATTCTCTTAGGGTGGCCTTCAGGATACAAAGGTTCCTGAGTCATTCTACCAGTTCTAGTAGCCACTCTAACAGCATAATCATTTTTCTTACTATTCATTTCATCAAGCACTTCTTTCTAAGCTTTAAGTACTTGTTCTACTTGAGTGGTAACCATAGAAGCATGTTTTCTAACAAGTTTAAGTTCACCTCTATTATCAGCCATATAATCACTCAAGCATTTAATCATAAAGGTATTCTGTTTTAATTGTCTACCAAAATAAGCATTAAAGTCATCTTGCTTAAACATAAAGTCATCAAACTCATCCAAGCACTGACTAGCAATTTTAGTAGGAGGGACTTTAGCTGTATCATACCTATAGAGAGAGTTTACCTTTACTACCTATGTCGGGATATCGGGAGGTTCTTCAGTAAATAAGTAATTGAGATCATATACTTCTTCAACAGGCGGTAAATTAAGACCATGTATTTCTTCAATAGGAGGTAAATTCTTAACATCTTCAGCTTTAGTACCTTTTTCTTTCATAGATTTCTTTGCCTCTTGCATATCTTGGGATGAGAAATAGAACACCTCTCTTCTTGGAGTGGGTTTAGGAATAGGCTCGATGGTGGCTCGGGAGCTGGCTCGGGAGGTGCCCAATTATTTTCATTTGCCAACATATTATTCAATAGAATTTCAGCGTCATCCGTGTTCTTTCCTGAAAAGAGAACCAGCACAACTATCCGTAATCTCTGGAAGCATCGGTTAGTCCATTATAAAAGATATCAAGTATTTCAGGTTTCTTAAGAGGATGATCAGGCAAAGCATTAAGTAGCTTGAGAAGCCTCCCCCAAGCTAGTGGGAGACTTTCTTCTTCAATTTGCACAAAATTATATATATCCCTCAAAGCAGCTTGTTTCTTATGAGCAGGGAAATATTTAGCAGAGAAGTAATAAATCATATCCTGGGGGCTTTGCACACAACCAGGATCAAGAGAATTAAACCATTTCTTAGCATCACCCTTTAATGAGAACGGAAATATTTTGAGTAAATAAAGGTAGCCTGATCTCTCAATATTAGTAAACAGGGCAGCTATATCATCTAACTTATGAAGATGTGCCACAACAGTTTCAAATTCATAGCCATAAAAAGGATCAGATTCAACCAAAGTAATTATATCTGGATCAACAGAAAAATCATAATAATCCTGGTCAAGAACACAGATAGGTGAAGTAGCAAAAGTAGGGCCGGGTCTCATCCTATCTCTAAAAGATTCTTTACTCCACTTAACTAGTAACCTCTTACGTTCAAGACTATCTGGCAAGCAAGAACGGCTTCAATAGATTCAGCATTAAAAAGATAACCCTCAGGAATAGAAGGCATAGGTTCATCATCACTAACATCATCGTGTTCAGGTTCAATAGTGATTGGTACGCCCATATCTTCACCAACACCTCCGGGGAACGCTTATGTAACCCCGAGTTCTCCTCCTAGGCGACTCCACCGCCGGTGGCCACTCCGGCCCTGGCGTCCACCACCCTGGCCGCCCAATGGCGCCTCCTCACCTTGACTTTGCTAGAGGTAAGGCTTTTCATCTTGGCATGCGCCAAAAGTTTGGTCATCCGGTGGTTTTCTCTCTTGGTTTTCGCCAACGTGAGTTCAAGCTCATAGTCTCTTTCGGTCGAGCGTGCTGCCTGGATTGTCACACTGTGAGCATTGTGCTTCACTCTTGCTTTGGTGGTTACCCTCAAGGCTTTAGAGTTAAGTTTCTCCGGGACCATTCGTTTCAGTTTTCGGTTGCCTCAAAATCTGTGGGATTTGAACTCTACAATAGTGGCCGTATTTCTGAGAGGGATTTTGAGTTGGTTTTTAGCCTCTGGGGTGAAGGTGGTCCTAATTGGCGTTGTGAGGAGCGTCTGTTCTATCAAGAGGAGCAAAACATGGTCTTTGGTTACTCGAGGGCCTCCACGTTCTTCCTCCCAAAGCACCTCCGGCGATCGCCGGAGGGAGTTCTACCACCGCGTCTCAGTTTTCCAACGGCTGGCGGGGTTACCGGACTCGTCTCCGGATTTACAGGTCACTACTATTGATGAAGGGCACATTAAGTGTAATATTACACCTCCGATCAATGATCGCGTGGTTTAGGGGGATGAGGGTGCGAATTCTGGATCTTCAAATTCGGCCATTACTTGTTACGGTTGTGGCAATTTGGGCCACATGGCTTGGGCCTGCCCTGAACCGCGTCTGACCGGGCTCTGGCCGTTTTTTAGGGTGGCTTCTTTTCCCACCCACCCCATCTGAGGCCTGGGCCCCTGGGGTGGTGGATGACTGGTTTTTGGCCGTTGGCCCAGCTCAGCAGGCGATTCGAGCTTCCTCTTTTAGACAGCTCTCTGAAGGCATGTTCCCGAACTTTCAGCCAAGATTCCCTCTTGCCTCTTCGTCTCCTCCCCTGCCTTCCACTGTTCAACCTCGGGCTTGTCTTTCTTCCCCCTTGCAGTCTTCAGAGCCTGCTGCCGGCGCAGAGCTAACCATGGCCATCATTCCGTTTGATCCTCAGCCTTTTGTTCCCCATGGTTTCAATATTCTCAATGTTGAAGGCCGTAAAGGTGTGGCCAGGGTGGTTCTCCCCCACCGTCAGAAGCGCCACGAGGACTGGGCCATCGTCACCATTGAGCCGCTTCCAGATGAGGTACTTTTTCCAAATGTGCAAGAAGTTCTTGATGAGTTCTTTGCGGATGTTCAGCAAGTGCAAATAAGAGAAATGCAGCGCTGTCCACTGGGGGAAGCTTATGTGCGATTTGTCAATCCAAGAGACAGAGATAGGTTAGTGCTCCAGAGTCCTCACCAGTTTGGAGATGTTTTCATCACTTTCCATAACCATGATAATGGCCGCAACTGCCGAAGAACCCAGTTTAATAGAACAGTTTGGCTGCTCTTCCTTGCGGTCCCGTTTGATTTTCGCAATTCTGAAGGTATTGCCAGGGCCATCAGTCATTTTGGGCGCCTTGTTTCTTGGGAGAATGACCCTCTTCATATGGGTAGAGTAATTGCAAAAGCTAAAGTTAGAGATCTTGAATCCATCCCTAAAAGTGTCAGGTGGTCTGAAGGTGAAGTTCTAGATGAAGATGCTTGGTCCTCTTCAGTGGAAATTCTTCTGCAACAGTTGATGGGTGGGCCCCCTGCCGATGAGGATCCAATTCCACCTGGCAATATTGACCCTCACCCTCTACCAGGACAAAACAATGCTTTCCCTGGTTTTCATATTAATCCTCAGCCTATTCATCAAGATGACATGGATGCAGAGGAGGGTCAGTGGGCTCTGCAGCCTCCAGTTGGTAATAATGTTGAACCTCAAGATGATTTTGATTTCCTGGAAGGTGTTCATCAAGAAGAAATTGCTTGGGCTGATGGGGAAGAGCTCCCACCACCCTTGGAGGGCCACAGCAGCATCACTACAACTGTCTCCTTCTCTGAAGATTTGTCTTCACATGCAAGTGAGGAAGTGAATCAACTACCACCTATGTTGTAGATACAGGGCAATGGCCTTGAGCTTTTGATGCAGGACTACCAAGAGGAGGAGCAGGATGTTCATGCAATCCCAGCTCCTCAGGCTCCTCTTGCTTTGGCAGTTCCTCAGGAAGTTTTACTGCCAGCAATTCCTGAGGTGGTCCCTCAGATTCAGCCAGTCTTGGAGGAAGTGATCCAACCTTCTGAGCCTGTTATTGGTAACAGTCCTGTTGTCCCTCAGGATCTGTTAATGGACCCTAGCAGAGACTCTCATGCTGATAAAGAGCCAGTAGGCCATGGCAAGGATCCTTTTCAGTTCAAAGTTGTAGATTTGGTTGGGGAAGCAGGAGCTAGCTCTCATTCAGTGAACCTACTACTTCTGGGTCCTGCTGGGGATGAAAATGATAGCAAAAAAGGTAACTGGATTGCACAAATTGAAGAGCACTTTGAGTTTGCACCCTCATTACTTGGTTTGAAATCTATTCAGTTAAAGGCTCTAGCTAATAAGGATACTATTCTGTCAGAGGAAGGCCTGGTAATTTGGAAGGAGCATTTTGCTCAAAAGCCTTTGGAGGGTGTGCCTTCTCTTTCTGTTCAAGTACCAGTAAGTTGGTTCAATTTTATTATGCATCTTCTAATGACACCAGACAAGTTTAACTGGACACTCAATATGCTTAAATCTCCTTTGTGGGAATTACTTGTTGAAGTAGAGGGCACTGAAAATTCTTATATCTTTCACATTCCTGATAAATGCACTGCTACTAAGGCTCCTGCTTGCAAGCAGCTCATGGATCAATCTCATCAACAGGATACAAACAAGGAAAATGAAGGAGATTCCTCCAACCAGCAGGACTTGGATTCCTTGGCCCTTCTTCAACCTTTTGGGGCTGAAAATTCAAAGAAAAGAAGGGGAGGAAAGACACCTCTTGTAGAAACAGAGGTAAGGAGGAGTGATAGGATAAAAAAAGACAATGCTCGGTTTAAAAGAGGTTCTTGCTCTAATAATAAGTGTTTGCCTTGTAATGCTGCTCCACCAGTTGTTCAGAAATCAGTGGTTAAGAATCTCACATCCTCATTTTGCAAGGTTGCTGATCAGGAGTTGGAAGGGAAGCTCTCCAAGAAACCTAAGAGAAGGATGGGAGGGGACTTGGCTGGGGTGATCCCATCCAAGGAGGACAAGCAGGACAACCCCAAAAGTGTTTAGATGACCACATTAAATGATCTTTTGAAGGAGAGGGAGGGGTTTTATGTTTTGAATTGTATGAATGTTCCTTTTGGTTGTACTTGCACCCTATGGGCCCTCTGGACTTACTGTAATAGCTCATGTTCTTCTGTCAGTGCATTTTGCTTCTCTATCTCCATATGGATAGTTTCATGTCTTGCTGTGCTGTGGATGATGTGGTTTCTGTACTTGCTCAATTTGCTTTCACTGCTATCTGGTTGGACTGAATACCTTGGGTTCTGGCCAAGTGATGGTGCTTGGTCCCTGGATGTTCTCATATACTGTTTCCATGAATAGTCAAAGCAAGCTGGAATATACTAAAGCTGGAACATTAGAGAATTAACTCACCTGAGAAATGGCTTGCTCTAGGGCAAAAAATTGAGGAAAGTGACTGTGCCATCCTGTGTCTTCAAGAAACCAAGAGGGAGCATTTTGATGCTGCTTACATTAAGAACTTTTGTCCCAACAGGCTCAATAAATTTGCCTTCCTGCCTTCAATTGGAGCTTCTGGAGGCCTTCTAATCACATGGAATGGTTCTCTGTTTGAGGGAGAGGTCATCTTCCAGAATAGATTCTCTCTCTCAATTAGTTTCACTAGTCTTTTGTGCAATCAATCCTGGGTCCTAACCAACATTTATGGGCCATGTGTGCAAGCAGAAAAAATGGAGTTTATTAATTGGTTTTCCAACATTCATATGCCAATAGACACAAATTGGATTCTAGTTGGTGATTTCAACTTTTTAATGAGGCTATCAGCAATCTGGGTTTAATTGAGCTCCCTCTTCATGGGAGAAAATATAGCTGGAGTAACATGCAACAGAGTCCTTTGTTGGAAAAGTTGGATTGGTTCTTCACCTCTGCCTCTTGGATGACCACTTATCTTGATACAGTTGCAATGCCTCTTTCTAGACCTATATCAGATCATCTTCCATGTGTTATCAAAATTGGGACTTCAATCCCAAAGGCAAGGGTCTTCAGATTTGAAAATTACTGGTTAAAGCACTCTGACTTTAAAGAGGTTGTTACTGCAGCTTGGAATATTCCTGTGGGTAATCTTGATGCAGCAAAAAGCATAAATGCTAAGTTCAAAAATCTTAGAAGGGCTCTAAAACTTTGGGCCAAGAACCTTTCTTGCCTAAAATCCAAAATTGCTGCCATTAATGAGGTTATCTTCTTGTTTGACTTGTTTGAGGAATTCAGAGATTTGGGAGATTTTGAGTGGAATTGTAGGTTTATCCTAAAAGAACAATTGCTATTGCTACTGAAGAACCAAAAAATCTATTGGAAACAAAGAGGTAAAATCAAAGGTGTTAAGTTTGGTGATGAAAACACAATTTTTTTTCATACAAAGGCTTCTATAAATCATAGGCATAATTACATTGCTATGCTTAAAAATGAGGATCAAGTGGAAATCACAGACCATGCAGGTAAAGCTGCCCTGCTGTGGAATGCCTTCAAGAGCAGATTAGGAAGGTCAGAGCAAACCACCATGCACTTTCATTTGCCTACTCTTCTGCAACATCAAGCCACTCCTTCAGACTTTGAATAGCTGGAAATTCCTTTCACTGAGGAAGAAATCAATGATGTTGTTAATCAATTGCCCACTGATAAGTCTCCTGGTCCAGATGGTTTTAACAATGAGTTTATTAAGAGCTGCTGGGATATTATAAAGCCTGATGTCACTAGACTGATACATGAGTTCTATGCTGGGCAAATTTCTCTTGAGAGCATCAACTCCTCTTTCATAACTCTAGTTCCCAAGGGGCCTTCTCCCAGTACTGCTAATGATTTCAGACCCATATCTCTGCTCAATTGCTGCCTCAAGCTCATTACCAAATTGCCGGCCAACAGGTTACAGAAAGTAATCCTCAAAATGGTGCATATAAATCAGTATGGTTTCCTTAAGGAAAGAGCTATTCATGACTGTCTTGGTTGGGCTTATGAGTACCTACATCAATGCCACAACTCTAAGGAGGAAATTGTTGTGCTAAAGCTAGATTTGGAAAAAGCTTTTGACCTCATTGAGCATTCTACAATTATTGATATCCTTAGAGCAAAGGGTTTTGGAGAAAGATGGATTGGATGGATTAAAATGTTGTTTACCTCTACTTCATCACAAGTGCTACTTAATGGCATTCCTGGGAAAAAGTTTTATTGCCTCAGAGGAGTGAGACAAGGGGATCCTCTCTCTCCCCTTCTTTTTGTGTTGGCTGCTGATCTACTTCAATCAATCATGAATAGGGCAATGAACTTGGGCCTTCTCATTCCTCCTTTGCAAGTTCAGTCATGTCCAGACTTCCCCATAGTTCAATATGCAGATGATACCCTGATTCTCATGCAAGCTGATGCCCCACAACTCCATTGTCCTAAAGCCCTTCTTCACACATTTGCAGATGCTACTGGGTTAAAGGTGAACTACAACAAATCCAATCTGATGCCAATCAATGTGAGTGATGAAAAAATGGAAATTTTGACTGGTACTTTGAACTGTTTGAAAGGATCATTCCCCATCAATTATCTGGGCATGCCTTTAGGACTTCAAAAGCCAACAGTGGAGCAGTGTTTGCCTTTAGTAAGAAGAATTGCAAAAAAACTAGTGGGCTTATCTTCTTTTATGACTCTTGCTGGAAGGTTACTGCTGGTCAAATCAGTGCTAAGTTCTCTTATTATTTACTTCATGGGCTGTCTTGATGTTCCTATAACTATCAAAACTAGGTTAACAAATATTTGAGACACTGTCTTTGGAGGGGACCAGATTTGGAGGATCACAAACCAGCTTTGGTAGCTTGGTCCACTGTTTGCAAGCCTAAAAATCAGGGAGGCCTTGGAGTTATGAACATCTTTGTACAAAACCAAGCCCTACTGCTCAAGAACCTACACAAGTTCTACAATAGAGAAAACATTCCTTGGGTAAATCTCATCTGGGAAGCTTATTATGACAATGGCAACCTACCAGGACAAAAATGGGAAGGGTCTTTCTGGTGGAAATGTAACCTCAGGCTCATTGGTAGTTACAAATCCATGGCAAGATGCACAATAGGGGATGGTAAATCTGCTCTGTTTTGGTCTGATCTCTGGCACACTTCCTGTCTGAATCAATTATTCCCTCATCTTTACTCCTTTGTCAGAGATCAGAACCTCTCTGTGCAATCTGTGCTTATGTTTGAATACTTGGAAGATTTATTTCACCTACCTTTGACCCAGGAAGCTTTTCTGGAATTTGAACTAATGGAAGAAATTTGTGACAACCTCAAAAGATCTGCTTCCAATGAGCACTTGGATACATGGAGTTATATGGAGGGAAATAACACCTTCTCAGTGGCCAAAGCCTACAAAATTTTGTAGGTGTTAAAATTGTTCCAGCTCGGTTCAATTGGATTTGGAAATGTTCTGCCCAGCCAAAGCACAAGGTTTTCTTTTAGAGGCTTCTACATGATAGGCTCAACACCAGGAATCTGCTAAGAAGGAAATCTTTTCATCTTGACAACTATAATTGTGCTACACTCAATTGCCAGCAGGAAGAAACTCTCCAGCACCTCTTCTGGACCTGCCCTTTTGCTTCTGCTTGTTGGGATATTCTCTGCCCTAACAGACAAAGGAATCTCACTATCATGGAAGCCATTCCAGATTTAAGGAACAACATACCTCAACCTTTTTCCATGGAGATCATTATCATTGCATCTTGGGCCATTTGGATAGTCAGGAATGATAAGATTTTCAATAGCATTCCAACCAGCATTGATAGATGGAAGTTCATTTTCCTCACAGAACTGCACCTGCTCAAATTCAGAATTAAGGAGAAGTTTTCAGATTCTTTCTGTTCCTGGTTGGACACACTTGTCCTATAGCTCTTGGAGTTTTAGTTAGTTTTATTTAGTTTTCTTCTTCAGTTCTTTTAGTTTTTTTAAGTTTTTCTTTTGTTCAGGGCTTTTCTCAAGCCTTCTTTGTTTGTACTTTGCTTATTATGTTAATAAAAAATTGCAGTGGGGTATTGCCCTACTGTGTACAGTCAAAAAAAATTCTCTTTCTCTAGACCTAGCAATTTGCTCATCAAGAAATTCACTAAGGGGCACAGTAGTATCAAGCATAGAAGTAGTTTCATCATAAGTATCATGCATAGCAGAAGTGGCATCAATAACATGCGACATATCAGAATCAATAGCAGTAGTAGGTTTAGGTGTCGCAAACTTACTCATAACAAAAGGAGAATCTAGTGCAAGGCTAGATGGATATCCCTTACCTCCCCTCGTAGTTGAGGGCAAAATAGTAGTTCGATCATCTTTCAAGTTCTTCATAGTGTCCAGCAGATATAAATCCCAAGTGACTCAAAGAATAGAGCTATGCTCCCCGGCAACGGTGCCAGAAAAAGGTCTTGATAATCCACAAGTATAGGGGATCGCAACAGTTTTCGAGGGTAGAGTATTCAACCCAAATTTGTTGATTCGACACAAGGGGAGCCAAAGAATATTCTCAAGTATTAGCAGCTGAGTTGTCAATTCAACCACACCTGGAAACTTAATATCTGCAGCAAAGTGTTTAGTAGCAAAGTAATATGATAGTGGTGGTAACGGTAACAAAGTAAAGACAGACAAAAGTAATGTTTTTGGTATTTTTGTAGTGATTATAAAAGAGCAACGAAAAAAGTAAATAAGCGTAAACCGGTATATGGAAAACTCGTAGGCACCGGATCGATGATGGATAATTATGCGGATGCGGTTCGTCATGTAACGATCATAACATAGGGTGACATGTAACTAGCTCCAGTTCATCAATGTAATGTAGGCATGTATTCCGACTATAGTCATACATGCTTATGGAAAAGAACTTGCATGACATCTTTTGTCCTACCCTCCCGTGGCAGCGGGGTCCTATTGGAAACTAAGGGATATTAAGGCCTCTTTTTAATAGAGAACCGTTACAAAGCATTAGCACATAGTGAATACATGAACTCCTCAAACTACGGTCATCACCGGGAGTGGTCCCGATTATTGTCACTTCGGGGTTGCCGGATCATAACACATAGTAGGTGACTATAGACTTGTAAGATAGGATCTATAACACGCATATATTCATGAAAACATAATAGGTTCAGATCTGAAATCATGGCACTCGGGCCCTAGTGACAAGCATTAAGCATAGCAAAGTCATAGCAACATCAATCTCAGAACATAGTGGATACTAGGGATCAAACCCTAACAAAACTAACTCGATTACATGATAAATCTCATCCAACTCATCACCGTCCAGCAAGCCTACGATGCAATTACTCACACACGGCGGTGAGCATCATGAAATTGGTGATGGAGGATGGTTGATGATGACAACGGCGACGAATCCCCTCTCCGGAGCCCGAGCGGACTCAGATCAGCTCTCCGACAGAGATTAGGGCTTGGCGGCTCCGTGATCGTAAAGCGATGAAACTTTCTCTCGATTTTTTCTCCCGAAAGCCAATATATGGAGTTGGAGTTGGCGTCGGAGGGCCACCAGGGGCCCATGAGGTAGGCGCCACTGGGAGGCGCGCCCCCACCCTCATGAGCAGGGTGTGGGCCCCATGGTCTTCATCTTTTGCATGGATTTTTTATTATTTATTCTAAGATATTCCGTGGAGTTTCAGGTCATTCCGAGAACTTTTGTTTTCTGCACATAAAACAACACCATGGCAGTTCTGCTGAAAATAGCGTCAGTCCGGGTTAGTTCCATTCGAATCGTACAAGTTAGAGTCAAAAACAAGGGCAAAAGTGTTTGGAGAAGTAGATACGACGGAGACGTATCAGTGAACATAGAGGCATATGACGGAACGACAGACCCCGGGGTCTGGATTGAGGATTTAATCCTGCATATCCACATGGCTCGTGGGGACGACCTCCACGCCATCAAATATCTTCCCCTCGAATTGAAGGGACCAGCTCGGCACTGGTTGAAAAGCCTCCCTGAAAATTCAATCAGAAGTTGCGAGGAACTCGAGGATGCTTTCAGGGCCAATTTTCAAGGGACCTATGTTCGACCTCCGGACGCGGACGATTTAAGTCACATAATTCAACAGCCCGGAGAGTCCGCCCGCAAGCTTTGGAACAGATTCCTCACTAAGAAGAATCAAATTGTCGACTGCCCGGATGCCGAAGCCCTAGCGGCCTTCAAGCACAATATCCGGGACGAGTGGCTCGCCAGACACCTCGGCCAAGAAAAGCCAAGGACAATGGCAGCCCTAACAAGCCTTATGACCCGCTTTTGCGCGGGTGAAGACAGTTGGTTGGCCCGTAGAGGCACCAGCGACCCAAGTACATCCGAAATCAGGGATGGCAATGGGAAGCCACGACGCAATAAAAACAAACGTCAAAACAAGTAAGAAAGTCTGGACAACACAACGGTCAATGCCGGATTCAGGGGCTCTCGACCCAGTCAACAAAAGAAGCCACTTAAAGGCAGCAAAGAAGGACCGTCTGGCCTGAACAAAGTCCTGGATAGACTATGCCAAATCCATGGCACCCCCGAAAAACCTGCAAACCACACTCACAGAGAATGCTGGGTCTTTAAGCATGCCGGCAAATTAAATGTCAAACACAAGGGAAGGGAAACATCAAGTGAAGACGAGGATGAGCCTCGCCAGCCGAACACTGGGGGACAGAAAAAATTCCCACCAGAGGTAAAAACAGTAAACATGATCCACGCGACTCACATACCCACGAGAAGGCGCGAACGCGCGCTTCGAGACGCATACGCTATAGAGCCCATCGCACCCAAACTTAACCACTGGTCGGCCTGCCTGATCACTTTTGATCACAGGAACTACCCGACTAGTATTCGGCACGGAGGATCAGCTGCCTTGGTGCTCGACCCAATAATCGACAGATACCATCTCAATCACGTCCTCATGGACGGCGGCAGTAGTCTTAATCTAATATACCAGGACATTGTCCGCAGGATGGGGATGGACCCATCCAGAATCAGCCAAAGTAACACGACCTTTGAAGGGGTGATACCAGGCGTTGAAGCCCACTGGAGGGGCTCCCTCATACTGGAGGTAACATTCGGTTCCCCAGGCAACTCCAGAAGCAAAGAACTACTCTTCACCATCGCCTTCCTCCAAAGCGGCTATCATGCACTGCTTGGGAGAACGGCCTTCGCCCACTTCAACACAGTACCGCACTACGCCTACCTTAAACTCAAGATGCCTGGTCCACGTGGTGTCATCACCATTAACGGAAACACAGAGCGTTCCATACGCGCGGAAGAATACGCGACGGCTCCAACAGCCGGACTCTAAGCGGCCTCTAATACCAGAAAGCATGATTGGTCGTTAAGACCACGGACACGATTAGACGAGTCCGACAGCCCAGATAAACCTGATCTAGGCGCCACACATGTAATCCCATAGAGGAAACCAGGGGCTATAGATAGTTAATAAAGCCCAATTCTCGACCTGACCTTATTAACAGGCCAATGTCTTACACTTTTACTATCCATTAGTGATAGACAACTTTTCGCATGCTTACGTCATACTCTTCTACATGAGTTTTTCTTTTACTGAGACACCATTAAATGCGACACCCTCCCAGACCACGGCACAACGGGGACAAAGGCACGAGCGTCTTGGCGGGGCCCGCTCAAAGGTTTCTCTTTAGATTAAGCCCCTGTGTAAACCTTCTTTATTGTCTCTTGTTGCTTACACATCCCATGGGTACTACACCCACAGAGGATACTGCTGTTACTGGCGTTTTGCCACGACAGACTAATGCACGTACCTGGGAATAGAGGGTTCATAATAAAGGGCGTTACTCAGACCAGTATATGTTATAAAGTCTGAATACCTTCGGGAGTGTTCGACGTCGCGAGTTTGGTCTTATATGCATCAGCTCTGAATCATGTCTTTGGTCAAATGTTGGGTCTGCCGCCTTACGTTCCGTTCTTATCGGCTAAGGCGGCCAAAGGAGAACTACTGCGATTGTGCCCTAGTTATTCCGGATGAGCACCTCAGTAGAGAAAGCCGAAAACTGACTGTCATGATATAGCGAGAGACTGTTCAACCACTCGAAGTCTTATCGGAACCTTTAGGGTTCCTCCGCACTAATGAAGGACCGCTTACCATTCATGTACACACGCGCCCGGATTCGGATGCACGCAAAGGTACAAGGATGTAGCCCCACCGTCAAATTCCTATGGCTAAGTGAAAGTGTTAAAGCTATATAGTCCGGTTGCCTAGTTTGACGTGCGATCACCTCCTTAATGGACCAAGACGTTGGATCAAGTGTGATTACGCATATTTTCGAGAACACCCCCGCATTATATGCGTGGGGGCTGAAGCCAACGACTGCTAACTTTCAAAATTGCATATATACATAAAACGGCCGCACAGGAGGCACAATAACACTTTCGGGTGAAAAGTATAAACATAGCCTCCATAATTAAAATAACATTGTTTTTACAATGACACGATTTGTCACTCGAACATGACATTCTTCGAGCACTGAGCCTCTATTAAGCGAGCACCCTCTACTACCTGCTCCAAATAGTGCTCGGTCGGATCCTGGCCACCCGCCGGATTCTGGGTTGCAATGATGGTGGCCTCCATATCTGTCCAATATGCTTTAACGCGGGCAAGAGCCATCCATGCACCCTCTATGCACGCCGACCTCTTCATGGCATCGATCCGCGATACAGCACCAAGGAATTGTTGCACTAAACCAAAATAACTGTCCGTCTTAGGCCCCTTTGGCCATAGATGGTCTATTACAGACCGCATTGCAAGTCCATACAGCCTATGGACCCCGGCCACAGCAGCCATCCTCTCACTCAATGGCAATGTACGCGTTGGAGCACTGAATTGCGACCAGAACAGCTTTTCCACTTCATTATCTTTTTGATCCTCGAAAAACTTGGCCGCATCAGCCGTACTCTTCACCAAATCCGCATAGGCGTCTGCAGGACTCCAGCGTCGATCCAGAGGGGCGTACTTCGGATCTAAAAACTTCATCCGCAACAAATAAGGGTTTCCTTCCGCGATTTCTCCGGCCTGTCGAAGCTCCTCCTGCGCATCCCTAATCTCGGAACGCGTCTCCTTGGCCGCATCAAGGGCCTTTTTCAGGTCAGCCGAATTAGCCTTATTATCTTTTTCAAGGAGCTCATACTGGTCGGCGGCATTTTTTAGCTCCACAGCCATCTCGGCTATTTTGTCTTTGCTTCGGTGACGAGCAGCCTGTTTGGCTCTCAACTCTTTGGCCGCCTTTAGGGCAGCCGCATTGCTAGCCCGGGCTTGTTCCTTGGCCAGGGCAAGCTCCACCCTCAGGGCTTCCACGGCAGCAGCTCCGTCTCCAATCCAAGCATATACCATTAACATTATGCACCTCTCAATTTTTCCTATAACAAATAAGGAAAGCAGAGAACATACCTTGTGACTCGTTCAGCCGCTCGTTCACAAGTGTGATATCGGCATGAATAACTCCAATCTGTCGCCTCAGTTCGGCGACTTCAATGGACCGGTCGGCTGCCGGACCCTTAGCCACCTGTGCATAAAACACAGTATGCTCATTATTCAATGATGTGATCCTCCGTTTGCCGCCTTGGGCTGGCAACCAGAGTCTCAGGGGCTACTATCCATATGGAACACACCTAGAGTGTGCGCCATAAATCAAGTTACATATTTCGTTTCATACCTTAAAGCCTCTGAGCAGGATCGTAAAAGCTTCATTCAACCCACTTGTGGCGGATGAAATCTTCTTAAGCACCGTGCCGATTAATGAACGGTGATCCTCCGAGAGAGCAGCTCGCTCCAGAAGGCCCGATAGCGTATCCGGCCGGTCTCCGAACTATGCTAGACCTTCCTTATCGCCCCCGTGGGAGCCAAACGCTCCGGACTCAGGGCGGCCGAAGTACTAACTTCTGGCCTCAGCAAATCCGGACTCCTCCGTGACGACACCTCGGGGTCGCCCGCCCCATGAGGCGGAGAGGTTGGTGGGGTTTCACTCTCCATCATCTCCAGAAGGACATCCCCCGAAGACGAACTCTGTTGAGAAGAGCTACTAGCCGGACTGCAAAGAATGGATCCTGGTTACTGTTCTTGGAGGAGGAGGCACTAAGCTTTGTATTTACGATTAACTTACAGCTCGGCTGAGGGCTGGCCCGTTGCGGGCATGGCGTGGTGAAGACGCCCTTTGGGGCAGGGCCCCCTGGTGAAGTTTTCTTCCCCTGTCTGGGTGCCTCCGTCTCCAAGTCTTCGGAGGCAGCCCTCTTCTTCCCATGAGGGGAGGAGACCTTAGATTCCCCTCCCCGACTATCCTCCTCTGGGGAGGTAGCAATTCCCCCGGTTTGGATGTGCAATGTGTGAAGTTCTGCTTCTCTATTCTTCCCTTCGCCTTTCCCCGAGGGCACTTTACTTAGCACACGACCAAGCATCTTGGCTATGGCGGTACTTGGCGAGCCTTCGGAAAGTGGCGCCGGACACCTGATTCTCTCCGCCTTGCTGAGCCATTCCTGGCCACGGAGAATTTTCAGAATAATGTTATGAGAAATATAAACGAAGTGTTCGGTTTCTGGGTTACTTACTTGGGTATCTGGGCGATTGCAGCTCAGGCCCGCATCCTCGGTGGTGTCCGGACACTTTACTTGTGGTCCGAAGAATAACTTACACATCCCTTCGAGCGTCAGGCCGAAGAAGTGCAGAATAGTCCACGGACCTTCCGGATTGAACTCCCACATCCGGAGAGGCCGGCGTTTACACGGCAACATCCGTTGGACTAGCATTACCTAAATTATGCTGACTAGGCTAATGTCCTTCTCAAGAAGCTCCCGGATACGGCTCTGCAGTGTTGGTACATCATTAGTAGACCCCCTATCCCATCCTACATTGGTCCATGACGCCAGTTGAGGAGGAGGGCCCGAACGGAAGTCGGGGGCAGCTACCCACTTTGTGCCTCTGGGAGCCGTGACGTAAAACCACCTCCGCTGCCATAGATCGGACACCTCAGGGAATGAGCCCTCTGGCCATGGGGCGTCGGCGTTCCTGCTTATTACAGCACCTCCACACTCCACGTGTCGCCCTTCAATTATCTTTGGCTTCACATTGAAGGTCTTGAGCCAGAAGCCAAAGTGTGGAGTGACGTGGAGAAAAGCTTCGCACACGACGATGAACGACGAGATGTGAAGGATGGCGTCCGGAGCTAGATCATGAAAATCTATCCCGTAATAGAACATCAGCCCTCTCACAAAGGGATCAAGGGTGAAGCCTAAGCCGCGGAGGAAGTGAGAAACAAATACGACACTCTCGTTGGGCTCGGGAGTAGGTATGACCTGCCCTGGAGCAGGAAGCCTGTGCTTGATGTCGGCGGTCAGATATCCAACCTCCCTATGCTTCGCAATGCCCTCTTCTGTGACCGAGGAGGCCATCCACCGGCCTTGAAGGTTGGATCCGGACATGATTGAGGATCCGAGGTGCTTGAGCTTGGGCTTCGGGTGTTAGAACTCGAGATGCGAAAAGGCGCAAGAGTGGTGGAAAATAGGGATAGGCCTCGGCCCCTTTATAAGGGGGGGGGTGGGTTGAATAACAAGCGTTCGCGGTGTAACCGCTTGGGACTTGCCTAAAAACACGGAGTCATACTAACTGGCGTCGTGGGGTTGCACGCGCCCGTATTGATGGAAGATCCCGCGATAAGGGGAACATGATCTCTGCTTTGGCGAGGTGCGCCAATAAGACCGCCTCGCGAGGCGTATCGAGGCAGGCCAAGAAAACCGGTTCGTATTGGGCCGGGCCATGATGCAGGAGCACGTCGTACAAAAATCGTTTGCAGATCAAGATTTATGAAGTGCTATGCTCTCTACAGTGATGTGCGGAAATTATCTCGCAAAGCCAGACACAATCATTAATCTACTTTGGAATGTTCGGAGATGGAACCCGCCTTGCAATGTCGAAGAAGATCTACACGCCGGACTCATCGTCATTGAAGCCTGGTTCAGGGGCTACTGAGGGAGTCCTAGATTAGGGGGTATCCGGACAGCCGGACTATATACTTTGGCCGGACTGTTGGGACATGAAGGTACAAGACTCAAGACTTCGTCCCGTATCCAGATGGGACTCTCCTTTGCGAGGAAGACAAGCTTGGCGATCCGGATAGTAGATTTCCTTCTTTGTAACCGACTCTGTGTAAAACCTAGCCCCCTCCGGTGTCTATATAAACCAGAGGGTTTGGTCCGTATAGGAACGATAAAGACAATCATAATCATCATAGGCTAGCTCCTAGGGTTTAGCCTCTATGATCTCGTGGTTGATCAAATCTTGAAATACTCGTATCATCAAGATCAATCAAGCAGGAAGTAGGGTTTTACCTCTATCGAGAGGGCCCGAACCTGGGAAAACATTGTGTCCCTTGCCTCCTGTTACCATTAGCCTTAGACGCACAGATCGGGACCCCCTACCCGAGATCCGCCGGTTTTGACACTGACAATGATGGCGACAAAACTGAGGATAAAATCCCTGGACAAAAGCCAAAACGACGGCACAGACGCCGCTCTATGTCCAGTCACAGTAAAAACAACGATAACAGCGCTAGAAAGATCGTCACCGAAGGCAACAACGACCATATGGACCAAGCGATAGAGCAGGATGAGCCAGGTCACGCCAAACACAGCCCGGAGCAGACGCCCGATCATAGTGATCCTGAGGGCCGAACTCATCAAACCACCCCGGGACAGGAGCACAGTCTGGAAGATGACGCATTCATCATCTCGGAAACACGTTCGGAAGGAGATAACCTCCACAGAAGGCTTATGGCCACTGCGAGAAGCCTAAAGAAGCATAAGCAAAGGCTTAAGGCCGCACAGGAAACGCTTAATCGCAGTTGGAATAAAGTGCTAGACACTGAAGAAAAATACGGCGACGATCGCCACACAAAGAGCTATCGAAAGCGCAAGCTGCTGCCAGAATTCGACGATGAGGCTGTTCCACCGAAGAGCAATACGGCCAGTAGGCCGAACCAACCACTTCATAACCGCAATGGAGCAGCTACTGACGCCGCACACGATTTACATGAGCTCCTGGATCAAAAGGTCGGCGTGACCAGGTCCATCTATGGATCTAGAGGACACGCTCCGGTGCAGGATTATGGGCACCAAAACGATCAGACTGATCGAGTACCAGTTTGAAATCAGCACCGGACACAACAACAGTCGATAGCACACCACAACACGTCCAGATACAGAGGGGCCGCTCACCCTCTGTGCTTCACCAAGAGTCTTGGACCACAATTTCCTGAGGTTTCAAACCCGTGAACATAGAGGCATATGACGGAACGACAGACCCCGAGGTCTGGATTGAGGATTTTATCCTTCACATCCACATGGCTCGTGGGGACGACCTCCATGCCACTAAATACCTTCCCCTCAAGTTGAAGGGACCAGCTCGGCACTGGTTGAAAAGCCTCCCCGAAACCTCAATCGGAAGTTGGGAGGAACTTGAGGATGCTTTCAGGGCCAATTTTCAAGGAACCTATGTCCGACCCCCGGACGCTGACGATCTAAGTCACATAATTCAACAGCCCGGAGAGTCCGCCCGTAAGATTTGGAATAGATTCCTCACTAAGAAGAATCAAATTGTCGATTGTCCGGATGCCGAAGCCCTAGCGGCCTTCAAGCACAGTATCAAGGATGAGTGGCTCGCCAGACACCTTGACCAACAAAAGCCAAGGACAATGGCAGCCTTAACAAGCCTTATGACCCTCTTTTGCGCGGGCGAAGACAGCTGGTTGGCCCGTAGAGACACCAGCGACCCAGGCACATCCAAAATCAGGGATGGCAACGGGAAGCCACAACGCAATAAAAACAAACACCAAAACAAAGAAGAAAGTCCGGACAACACAACGGTCAATGCCCGATTCGGGGGCTCTCGACCCGGTCAACAAAAGAAGCCATTTAAAGGCGGCAAAGAGGGACCGTCCGGCCTGAACAAAGTCCTGGACAGACTATGCCAAATTCATGGCACCCCAGAAAAACCTACGAACCACACTCATAGAGAATGCTGGGTCTTTAAGCAGGCCGGCAAATTAAATGCCGAACACAAGGGAAGGGAAACACCAAGTGAAGACGAGGATGAGCCTCGTCAGCCGAACACTGGGGGACAGAAAAAATTCCCACCAGAGGTAAAAACAGTAAATATGATCCACGCGACTCACATACCGCGCGCTCAGAGACGCATACGCTATAAAGCCCGTCGCCCCCAAATTTAACCACTGGTCGGCCTGCCCGATCACCTTCGATCACAGGGACTACCCGACTAGTATGCAGCATGGAGGATCAGCTGCCTTGGTGCTCGACCCAATAATCAACGGATACCATCTCACTCGCTTCCTCATGGACGGCGGCAGTAGTCTCGATCTAATATACCATGACACTGTCCGGAGGATGGGGATAGACCCATCCAGAATCAGCCAAAGTAACGCCACCTTTGAAGGGGTGATACCAGGCGTTGAAGCCCGCTGCAAGGGCTCCCTCGTACTAGAGGTGACATTCGGTTCCCCATACAACTTCAGAAGCGAAGAACTACTCTTCACCATTGCCCCTCTCCAGAGTGGTTATCATGCATTGCTCGGGAGAACGGCCTTCGCCCGCTTCAACGCAGTACCGCACTATGCCTATCTTAAACTCAAGATGCCCTGTCCACGTGGCGTCATCACCGTTAACGGAAATACAGAGCGTTCCTTACGCATAGAAGAGTACGCGATGGCTCTAGCAGCCAGACACTAAGTGGCCTCTAATATCAGAACGCATGATTGGTCGTTAAGACCACGGACACGGTTAGACAAGTCCGGCAGCCCAGAGTTGGGCGCTATGCATGTAATCCCACAAAGGACACCAGGGGCTTCAGATACTCAATAATGGCCACCCTTTGGCTTGACCTTATTAATAGGCCAATGTGTTACACTTCTACTATCCACTGATAATAGTCAACTCTCCGCACACTTATGTCATACTCTTCTTCATGAGTTTTCCTTTTTGCAGACACCATTCATGCAATACCCTTCCAGGACATGGCACAATGGAGACAAAGGCGCAAACATGCAGCAGGGCCCCGCTCAAAGGTTTCTCTTTAGATTAAGCCCCTGTGTAAACCTTCTTTATTGTCTCTTGTTGCTTACACATCCCATGGGTACTACACCCACAGGGGATACTGCCGTTATTGGCATTTCGCCACGACAGACTAATGCACGTACGTGGAAAGATAGGGTTCATAATAAAGGGTGTTCTTCAGCCCAGTATATGTTCTAAAGTTCGAAAATCTTTGGGAGTGTTCGGCGTCGCGAGTTTGGCCTTATATGCATCAACTCCGAATCATGTCTTTGGCCAAATGTTGGGATTGCCCGGCTCCTGGGTTTGCTGACTTATGTTCTGTTCTTATCGGCTAAGGCGGCCAAAGGAGAACTACTGCGATTGTGCCCTGGTTATTCCGGATGAGCACCTCAGTAGAGAAAGCTGAAAACTGACTGTCATGATATAGCGAGAGACTGGTCAACCACTCGAGGACTCATCAGAATCTTTAGGATTCCTTTGCATTAACGAAGGACCGTTTCCCGGTCATGTACACACGCGCCCGTATTCGGATGCACTCAAAGGTACCAGGGGCTACATAGTAGCCCCACCGTCAAACTCCTATGGCCAAGTGAAAGTGTTAAAGCTATATAGTTCGGTTGCCTAGTTCGACGTGCAATCACCTCCTTAATGGACCAAGACGTTGGATCAAGTGTGATTACGCATATCCTCGCGAACACCCCCGCATTATATGCGTGCGGGCTGAAGCCAACGACTGCTAACTTTCAGATTACATACATACATCAAACGGCCGCACAGGAGGCACAATAACACTTTCGGGCGAAAAGTATAAACATAGCCTCCATAATTGAAATAAAATTGGTTTTACAATGAAACAATTTTTCACTCGAACATGACATTCTTCGAGCACCGAGCCTCTATTAAACGAGCACCTTCTGTTACCTGCTCCAAGTAGTGCTCGGCTGGATTCTGGCTTCCCGCTGGATTCTGGGTCCCAATGATGGTGGCCTCCATATCTGTCCAATATGCTTTAACGCGGGCAAGAGCCATCCATGCACCCTCTATGCACGCCGACCTCTTCATGGCATCGATCCGCGATATGGCACCAAGGAATTGTTGCACTAAACCAAAATAACTTTCCGGCTTCGGCCCCTTCGGCCATAGATGGTCTGTTACAGACCGCATCGCAAGACCGGACAACCTATGGAGCTCGGCCACAGCAGCCATCCTCTCACTCAATGGCAATGGGCGCGTGGAAGCACTGAATTGCGACCAGAACAGCTTTTCCACTTCATTATCTTTTTGATCCTCGAAAAACTTGGCCGCATCAGCCGTACTCTTCACCAGATCCACATACGCGTCTGCAGGGCTCCATCGTCGATCCAGATGAGCGTACTTCGGATCTAAGAACTTCATTCGCAACAAATAGGGGTTTCCAACCGCTATTTCTCCGGCTTGCTGAAGCTCCTCCCGTGCATCCCTAATTTCGGAACGCGTTTCCTCGGCCGCATCAAGGGCCTTCTTCAGGTCAGCCGAATTAGCCTGATTCTCTTTTTCAAGGAGCTCATACCGATCTGCGGTGTTTTTCAGCTCCACAACCATCTCGGCTATTTTATCTTCACTTCGGCAATGAGTAGGCTGTTCGGCTCTCAACTCTTCGGCCGCCTTTAGGGCAGCCACATTACTAGCCCGGGCTTGTTCCTTGGCCAGGGCAAGTTCCGCCCTCGGGGCCTCCACGGCAGCAGCTCCGTCTACAGTCCAAGCATATCACATTAACATTATGCTCCTCTTAATTTTTCTTATAAAAAATAAGGAAAGTAGAGCACATACCTTGTGACTTGTTAAGCTGCTCGTTCATGAGCGTCATGTCGGCATCCACAACATCAATCTGTTGCCGCAGTTCGGCGACTTCAATGGTCCGGTCGGCAGCCGGACCATTAACCACCTGCGCATGAATTGAGTGCGATCATTACTTAATAAAGTGATCCTCTGTTTGCCGCCTAGGGCTGACAACCAGAGTCTCAGGGGCTACTATCTATACAGACACCTAGCGCGTGCGCCTCAACAAAAATTACGTATTTTCTTACATACCTCAAAGCCTTTGAGCAGGCTTGTAAAAGCTTCATTCAATCCTCTTCTAACGGATGAAATCTTCTCAAGCACCATGCTCATTAATGAACGGTGATCCTCTGAGAGAGAGGCTTGCTCCAGAAGGCCTGTCAGCGTGTCCGACCGGTCGCCGAACTATGCCGGACCCTTCTTATCACCCCCCGTGGGAGCCGAGCGCTCAGGGCTCTGGGCGGCCGAAGTACTAGCTTCTGGCCTCGGCAAATCTGGACTCCTCTGTGACGACTTCTCGGGGTCGCCCGCCCCATAAGGTGGAGAGGCTGGCTGGGTTTCACTCTCCATCATCTCTGGAAGGAGATCCCCCGAAGACGAACTCTGTCGAGAAGAGCTGCTAGCCGGACTGCAAAGAATGGATCTTGGTTATTGTTTTCGGAGGGGGAAGTAGAAGTTTTTGCGATTAACCTTACAGCTCGGCTGAGGGCTGGCCCGTTGGCAGGCATGGCACGGTGAGGACACCCTTCGGGGCAGGGCCCCCTGGTGAAGTTTTCTTCCCTTGTCAGGGCACCTCCGTCTCCAAGTCTTCGGAGGCGGCCCTCTTCTTCCCGCGGGAGGACGAGACCCTAGATTCCCCTCCCCGATTTTCCTCCTTCGTGGAGATAATAATTCCCTCAGTTTGGATGTGCAATGTGTGAAGCTCTGCTTCTCGGTTCTTCCCTTCATCTTTCCCCGAGGGTACTTGACTTAGCATGCGACTAAGCATCTTGGCTATGGCAGGGCCAGGCGAGCCTTCGGGAAGTTGCGTCGGACACCTGATTCTCTCTGCCTTGTTGAGCCATTCCTGGCCGCGGATTGTTTTCAGAATAATGTTATGATAAATATAAACGAAGTGTTCGGTTTCTGGGTTACTTACTCGGGTATCTGGGCGGTTGCAGCTTAGGCCCACATCCTCGGTGGTGTCCGGACACTTTACTTGTGGTCCGAAGAATAACTTACACATCCCTTCGAGCATCATGCCGAAGAAGTGCAGAATAGTCCGCAAACCTTCCGGATTGAACTCCCACATCCGGAGTGGCCGACGTTTGCACGGAAACATCCATCGGACTAGCATTACCTGAATTACGCTGACAAGGCTAATGTCCCTCTCAAGAAGCTCTCGGATGTGGCTCTGCAATATTGGTACATCAGTAGCAGGCCCCCAATCCAGTCCTACATTGGTCCATGACGCCAGTTGGGGAGGAGGGCCCGAATGGAAGTCGGGGGCAGCTACCCACTTTGTGCCTCTAGGAGCCGTGACGTAAAACCACCTCCGCTGCCATAGATCGGGCACATCTGGGAATGAGCCCTCTGGCCATGGGGCGTCGGCGTTCCTGCTTATTACAGCACCTCCGCACTCCGCGTGTCGCCCCTCAATCATCTTCAGCTTCACATTGAAGGTCTTGAGCCATAAGCTGAAGTGCGGGGTAATGTGAAGGAAGGCTTCGCAGACAACGATGAACGACGAGATGTGAAGGATGGCGTCCGGAGCTAGATCATGGAAATCCAGTCCGTAATAGAACATGAGCCCTCTTACAAAGGGATCAAGGGTGAATTCTAAGCCGCGGAGAAAGTGAGAAACGAATATGGCGCTCTCGTTGGGCTCGGGAGTAGGGAGGACCTGCCCTGGAGCAGGAAGCCTGTGCTTGATGTTGGCGGTCAGGTATCTGACCTCCCTAAGTTTCACGATGTCCGCCTCTGTGAAGGAGGAGGCCATCCACCGGCCTTGAAGGTTGGATCCGGACATGATTGAAGGTCCGAAGTGCTTAAGCTTGGGCTTCGGGTGTTGGAACTCGAGATGCGGAAAGGCGCAAGCGTGGTAGAAACGAGGGATAGGCCTCGGCCCCTCTATAAAGGGGGTGAATATCAAGCGTCCTCAGCGTAACCGCTTGGGACTTACCTAAAAACACGGAGTCATACCAACTGGCATCATGGGGTTGCACGCGCTCGTATTGATGGAGGATCCCATGATAAGAGGAACACGATCTCTGCTTCGACAAGACGTGCCGAGGAAACCGCCTCGCAATATGTGCTTTGGCTGGTTGTGGGAAAACGGTTCGAATGAAGACTCGACCATGGTGCTATGTCGTGTTATCTGAAGATGTCCGCAGATTATATTTGTGAAATATCGTTCTCCCTACGGTGGCATGTGAAGATCATCTTGCAGATCCGGACACGATTTAAGTGTTTGATAATTACTTTGGAGTATTCAGAGATGGAACCCGCCTTGCAATGCCGAAGATAATCTACGCGTCGGACTCACCGTCATTGAAGCCTGGTTCAGGGGCTACTGAGGGAGTCCTGGATTAGGGGGTATCCGGACAGCCGGACTATATACTTAGGCCGGACTGTTGGACCATGAAGATACAAGACTCAAGACTTCGTCCCGTGTCCGGATGGGACTCTCCTTTGCGTGGAAGACAAGCTTGGCGATCCGGATATTAGATCTCCTTCTTTGTAACCGACTCTATGTAAACACTAGCCCCCTCCGGTGTCTATATAAACCGGAGGGTTTGATCCGTATAAGGACAACCATAATCATCATAGGCTAGCTTCTAGGGTTTAGCCTCTATGATCTCATGGTAGATCAACTCTTGTAATACTCATATCATCAAGATCAATCAAGCAGGAAGTAGGGTTTTACCTCCGTCGAGAGGACCCGAACCTGGGTAAAACATCGTGTCCCTTTCCTCCAGTTACCATTAGCCTTAGACGCACAGATCGGGACCCCCTACCAGAGATCCGCTGGTTTTGACACCGACAACTATCGCTACCGCTTAGTGATAAAGTAAAGCAATTACAGGGTGTTTGCATTGCATACAATAAAGCGACAACCATATGGCTCCTGCTAGTTGCCGATAACTGGGTTACAAAATATGATCATCTCATACAATAAAAAATAGCATCATGCCTAGACCATATCACATCACAACATGCCCTGCAAAAACAAGTTAGACGTCCTCTACTTTGTTGTTGCAAGTTTACGTGGCTGCTACGGGCTAAGCAAGAATCGTTCTTACCTACGCATCAAAGCCACAACGATAGTTCGTCAAGTTAGTGTTGTTTTAACCTTCTCAAGGACTGGGCGTAGCCACACTCGGTTCAACTAAAGTTGGAGAAACCGACACCGCCACCACTGTGTGCAAAACACGTCGGTAGAACCAGTCTCGCGTAAGCGTCTGGCGTAATGTCGGTCCGGTCCACTTCATCCAACAGTACCGCCCGAACCAAAGTATGACATGCTGGTAAGCAGTATGACTTGTATCGCCCACAACTCACTTGTGTTCTACTCATGCATATAATATCTACGCATAAAACCTGGCTCGGATGCCACTGTTGGGGAACGTAGTAATTTCAAAAAAATTCCTACACACACGCAAGATCATGGTGATGCATAGCAACGAGAGGGGAGAGTGTGTCCATGTACCCTCATAGACCAAAAGCGGAAGCGTTAGCACAACGCAGTTGATGTAGTCATACGTCTTCACAATCCAACTGATCAAGTACCGAACGCACGACACCTCCGAGTTCTGCACACGTTCAACTCGATGACGTCCCTCGAACTCCGATCCAGCCAAGCTTTGAGGGAGAGTTCCATCAGCACGATGGCGTGGTGACGATGATGATGTTCTACCCACGCAGGGCTTCGCCTAAGCACCGCTACGATATTATCAAGGTGGATTATCGTGGAGGGGGGCACCGCACACGGCTAAGAGATCCAAGGGATCAATTGTTGTCTCTATGGGGTGCCCCCTGCCCCTGTATATAAAGGATGGAGGAGGGGAGGCCGGCCATCCCCTAGGGCGTGCCAGAAGTGTGGAGTCCTACTAGGACTCCCTAGTTCTAGTAGGATTCCTCCTCCCACATGGAATAGGAAAAAGGGAAGGAAAAAGGAGAAGGAAGGAAGGGGGCGCCCCCCTCCCTAGTTCAATTCGGACCAGGCCATGGGGAGGGGTGCGGCCACCTTTTGAGGCCTTTCTCTCCTTTCTCATATGGCCCATTAAGGCCCAATATGAATTCCCGTAACTCTCCAATACTCCGAAAAATACCCGAATCACTCGGAACCTTTCCGATGTCCGAATATAGTCGTCCAATATATAGATCTTTACGTCTCAACCATTTCGAGACTCCTCGTCATGTCCCCGATCTCATCTGGGACTCCAAACCAGGCCATGGGGAGGGGTGCGGCCACCTTTTGAGGCCTTTCTCTCCTTTCTCGTATGGCCCATTAAGGCCCAATATGAATTCCCGTAACTCTCCAATACTCCGAAAAATACCCGAATCACTCGGAACCTTTCCGATGTCCGAATATAGTCGTCCAATATATAGATCTTTACGTCTCAACCATTTCGAGACTCCTCGTCATGTCCCCTATCTCATCTGGGACTCCAAACTACCTTCGGTACATCAAATCACATAACTCATAATATAAACTAGAAGGTTCTCCCGCGCATTTGCGCGGCTAGATTTATCGTTTATATTCTCTTTGCTATCCCAAATTATGTGAAATTACAATATTTTTTTCATAATTGGATACTTCCTATTGTTATTAAAAAACATGCTTCTAAATTTCGAATGACTCAATGGATTATTACGAATGAGATGCAAGTCTCCTTTTAAGATAAGTGTTGTTTGTGTAGTTCGACCGATTGTACAACTTTCTTTGCTTGGTGGAACCGCATATAGATGAATTAGTCATTTATGTCTCCTCTGTATTTATAGATAGTTATCTTTCAATAGCTATATTATTACCTCAAAAAGTGGTTATGTCGTTTTTATGATTTTGTTTGCCTAATACACATTGTTTGAGTAGTATGCTTATCCCCATGTTATATTTCTCCTGTCTTATTTACCATAGACAGAATATGAATTTTGTCTCGTCATATACTATTTATTGTTGACACAACAAATCTCATGTGTTTTTTGTCTACGTCAACCTTCTTTGAATGAAAGGAACTTTTATGATTTTTTAACATTTCAAATTTCTTATTATGTTCTCATAATTATTGCATCAAACCCCTAACCTCATGACGTAAGCCAAACTCCTATGGGTGGATGTAGGATGCATATGAGGTTGAGTGGGTGATATATTTATTACCACGATAATGAATTTTCCTACACTCTGTGATGTCTAACAATGTTAAATTGACCTACCTAAGGTACAGCAAATAATTTGCATGTTTTTCCTTTTTGCGAGTACTTTTATAGTTTTATTTGTTGTGTTGTTTTGTTTCAATCATTTGTTCTCTCTTATCACTCCAAGTGTTGGATAATTTTTAATTATTATTTTTGAGATGGCTTGCACATTTGGATGGTTTTGTTCATCTTTTTGGAAAAGTGGAATGTAGTGGCTTGAGAAAAATGTGACAAAAAAAGGATCACAGGTAAGTCCATATGATATACTAATAATGTGCTTTATTTAGAAAATAATGTTTAAATATGAAATTTCATTTCTCTATTTTGTGCCAAGGTTAGCCTCCATGGCATTTCAATTGCAGGGTTCTCATGCGAGCGGAAAAAATATGTAATTGTTTACCCGAGTTGAATAGAATACATATTTACATAGATCAATTCCAAGCACTAAAAATCCCAAGGAATATAATCTTCCAAAAAATTAGGACATTCTTTTGAATGAGAGTGCCTCAATAATTGTTCAATTGGAATTGTTGTATGCTCGATAGCATCATTTAATTTGACCAAAGTCCTAGCCAGACAACTATAAATGTAGTTCATTATTGATTATTTTTCTTGCTCAAAAGTGTGCATGTTTTAATTGAGTGTTTTTTTGTGCCCCATGGCAATTTATGTTAACCCTGAGGTACTTGTAGAGCACGAAAAATATAATTAACCAAACAGTGCGTAAGGGAAAATGCGTAAATTTTGGTATATCAATAGATTTGGCACACCCTATAGAATAGCACTCAACCTGTACTGGGTGATCTACTCTAGCCTGACCCCGAGGCGCATTAGTGTACTCAATGCATTGAACCGACGGTGATGTTCCCGGGTGTATAATGTAAGGCCGGCTAGTGATCAGATCATCATAGTGTTATTTTCGTCACCTGCAAATGATGAGGTGGCCTAGGGAATTGGCGCCGGCTAATATTACTCATGTGTGGAAGGCAAATATAATGGCTCGTTGCTCTTTTGCTTTTCATCGCCGTCGGCATGTTGACATCAACCAAGGACTCCTATGCAAGACATATATCTGAAGTCCATGTAAGTGCCTACGTAAATTTCCTAATCATAATAGGAAACTGTCGAGCCAATGATTCTTTCAAATTTCTTAGTCCATCGATCCATGTTTATAATGTATTTACTAATATAATGAATCTCCCATCCTCCATGAATTTTCATGCACGGTTTGATTAATCTTAGTTTTCCCCCTAGATTATCGTCCCATACTGATAAGTTTTGTTAGTTTAATCTGAACCATCTTTGCAGCTCAAAATCTTAATAGGCCGTACTGAATGCGTTTAGGACGTTCACGTGCATTCAAACTTTTGTTTGAGCACCCTAAGCTTCATGCATGCATGCGTTTTGTACTTGAAAAATATTGAAAGGCTGTATTGAAGTCCGTTTACATTTATTAGCATGCATGCAAACGTCACCACAAAAAAAAACATGCATGCAAACGTGTGTGCAGCAGCCTCCATGCATGCGTGGGTGTCCTAGGAGGGTACGCCTTATTCGTATTCTCGGTATGTGCTCTGTTTTGCCAACTTAGCTGGCTTTTATTTGTTCCCGGTAAGAAACCGCATCGGACACTGTTGCCTGTTAATTATAAACACGTCCGAACTGAATTTCTCCGGATCAAATATTGTACGTGATAGATCTAAAAATAAAATTGTACGTGACATGTTGAATTGTATATACTTGACAATATTTCTATGTAACGCTGACATCATTAAATCTTAGCCGTTAATCTCTTAAATTAATGGTTGACATAATTTAATCTATGTGGACGAACATGATGGTTTATTTGACTTCTATCTTAATTATATAATAGATCGTCACCAAACTTTAAGCTTGCGGACCCTACGGGTTCGAGAACTATGTAGACATGACCGAGACACGTCTCCGGTCAATAACCAATAGCGGAACCTGGATGCTCATATTGGCTCCCACATATTCTACGAAGATCTTTATCGGTCAAACCGCATAACAACATACGTTGTTCCCTTTGTCATCGGTATGTTACTTGCCCGAGATTCGATCGTCGGTATCTCAATACCTAGTTAAATCTCGTTACCGGCAAGTCTCTTTACTCGTTCCGTAATACATCATCCCACAACTAACTCATTAGTTACAATGCTTGCAAGGCTTATAGTGATGTGCATTACTGAGTGGGCCCAGAGATACCTCTCCGACAATCGGAGTGACAAATCCTAATCTCAAAATACGCCAACCCAACAAGTACCTTCGGAGACACTTGTAGAGCACCTTTATAATCACCCAGTTATGTTGTGACGTTTGGTAGCACACAAAGTGTTCCTCCGGTAAACGGGAGTTGCATAATCTCATAGTCATAGGAACATGTATAAGTCATGAAGAAAGCAATAGCAACATACTAAACGATCAAGTGCTAAGCTAACGAAATGGGTCAAGTCAATCACATCATTCTTCTAATGATGTGATCCCACTGATCAAATGATAACTCATATCCATGGTTAGGAAACTCAACCATCTTTGATCAATGAGCTAGTCAAGTAGAGGCATACTAGTGACACTATGTTTGTCTATGTATTCACACATATATTATGTTTCCGGTTAATACAATTCTAGCATGAATAATAAACATTTATCATGAAATAAGGAAATAAATAATAACTTTATTATTGCCTCTAGGGCATATTTGCTTCATCCCGATGGAGAAGAAAACTAATTGGAGCAGCGGGTGCCAGATGATTAGAGTTGTATCTTCTTTCTTTTTGAGGGAGATTAGAAGTTGCATCTAAGGCCACTGATGTCATGTGTTCATGTTTAAATTAGAATGGCGCAGCCAAAAGTGGTCAAGGCCACCAACCATCATGTCGTCACCGTGCCCGAGGCAGCCATATGCACTCGGCACTCGCGTAATGGGTGAGTCTGGCATGCATGCACATAAGCGTTCACAAATTTATGCCAGAAGGATTCCAGCAGCCTAGATCAACCAACCGACACTTACACCTAGGCACACAGCCTCGAGCCCACGCCGTGACATTGATTCCTTGCATTTTGTGGTTGTCTATACATTGATCAAGCTCCGCCACTCTCCCGCAGGTTGTGCATATTCGCAATGGAGGCCGGCCATTGCTCGATCATGAGCTTGCTGGCTCGCTTCACCTACCAAACCCCCCGCACTAATCTGCATGTCTAGTGCACCGATCTGCAAGTCTGGCTTGGAGCTAGCTTGCTGGAGTGTACATATGAATACTGGCGTCTCTAATCAATCGAAATCTTATAATTAGGTCCAACCAACCAGCCGTGCATGTCCCTCCCCCACTCCCTGCCTTTATGTGGTCTCTTCTTTCCCTTTTAGTTGGATTTAATGGATCTCTCTTGGCTGGTTGATTTTAGCACAACCCACGTGAGTATATAAAGTGGTGGGATTTGATTTAAAAGAGAGAGGTGTGACTAATATATACCGAATCACTTCTTTACCACATGTTGAATGTAGACCGGCTGACAACCACCTACGTAGACATAAATGGACGTTTGGAGTTTGATTCATAACTGGAACATATATTTTCCTCTTTTTTGGTCAAGGAGGCAGGAGCAGGCCCATCAAAGGAAGGTTGAGGGCCACCCGGTTGAGGCGTAGTGGGCTTTGGACTATGTTTTTTCAACTCACGAAGCAACGACCAAAAATTTCATGTGAATAGTACCACCTCGCCGTATTAAAAAACTAAAAAATAATAATTTAATCACAGTACGAAACCAAGAATATCACCTTGCTTTATTGGTAGGTATAGGTATAGATATAGATGGGGCTTTTTTAAGCTCTAGAATAATCAATATCCAAATTGTCAAGCAAATGTGCTCGCGAGCTATAGTTATTGTAATAAGTCATGTTTTAGTTGGTTGGATGAGCCTTCTTGGTGTGGTGTTAGTAAACTCATAAACGATGTAAATGTGTTTTGATCTTAATACAACTAGCTATGATGGTCTTTTCCTCGCAAAAAAGAGAGAGCTATGATGGTCTTTTCTATAAAAAAAGATTAAATTGTCAAATCAATAAAAAAAGTTCCCATAAGAATTATTAAAAATATCATAGCTCTATTATTCAAATAATATCATCTGAAACACCAAAATTTCAACACACATGATAATGCTCAAAGTGGCTAGAAATCTTAACATTAAATAGGAGTTTGTATGTTCGCATCACTTCCAGGGTTTTCACCCTTCCTTCCATCCTTTTTTTCTTGAATATGCACGAGCGTGCATATCATATATTAAAGAAGAAAGGCAAAGAAAGCCTCCACCACAATTACACAGTACTTAGTACATATTACTCCTCACTAGCCTCCCACCTCTCCACCCTACTAAAGAAGGGAGCTACATTCCCTTTCATTAGTCCGGCAGAAGCCCACACTTGGCCCTCTTGTCTCACTTTTCCTAGTAGAAACTCTATTGAAGGGCGCGCTCCATCGAAGATAATTGCATTTCTATGCTTCCACAACTCCCACCATACTAGCGCAACAACTCCCACCATACTAACATCCAACACCTATCCCTGGGGACCAACCAAGTGAAGAATCTGCACCAAGAGGGTGCGCGTGGCTTCCAAGTCAGATCCGCCGTCGCACTGACCTTTCTACCCCAAAAACCAGCCGCATAAGCAGATTTCACCGAGAACTGCCTGGTGGCCTCCCACGACCATGATATCTTGTCAGGCACATCCACCATGGGCTCCCAAGCTAAAACCATTTGCCATAGTAAGAAGAACTCGTGCAACACACCATGTCCTATGTCCGGGCCAACATCCAATGCCCAACTTCCATTTTCCACCGCCGGCCCAACTAGCCGGGAGGCTCTAATGTGTGTTGGAATCGAACTGTAAGGAGTGGCGCAATCTCCTGAATTCTCCTTCCATCGAGCCATCGGTCCTCCCAAAAAAGTGTCGTGAGCACAAAATTAGCCACACTCCTCATGGCCGCCCGACAAAGCATCTTCGAATCATCCGGGACTTTGATCTTGAACTCATTCCATGGCCTCGTCACATCTGTCCTTGCTAGCCACAACCATCTCGCTTGCATTGCTACATTCATCCAGCATAGATTAGGTAAACCAAGACCACCTGCCCACTTCAGTGTGCACACCGCATCCCAAGCAACCGCACAATTACCACCATTAGCCTCAGCGTGTCTGCACCACAAGAAACCTCTGCAGATCTTGTTCATTGCAGCAATGATTTTTATCGGTAGATCCAATGCCATCATTGCGTGGATAGACATGGCGCAGAGCACATATTGGACCAACGTTAACCTGCCACTCGGCATAAGTGCTGCCTTCCATTTTGGTAACTTATTAGCCATTTGATCCACCAAGTACTTCAACTGTGTTGCCGATTGCTTCCTTAACGAGAGTGGCATCCCCAAGTACTTGATCGGGAAGGATCCCAAGGGGCATTGAAGCTCGGCCCTTGCCATGGTAATCTGATCCTCCGAGCATCTGATAGGAATAGCTGCAGATTTCTGCATGTTGATCCTCAGGCTTGACGCTTCTCCAAAGAGCTCCAAGATGCACTTGCAAGCCGCAAGATCCATCTTATTGGGCTTGACAGATAATACAACGTCATTCGCAAAGATTTATAGTCGCTTCTCAATGCCAACTCGCGCCAAAGGTGCCAGCACCCCTCGGGTCACAGCTAACTGCATCATCTTCTGCACCAGCTCCATAGCTAGGATGAAAAGCATTGGGGAGATAGGATCCCCTTGCCGTAACCCTTTGCAGTTGTAGATCGTGTCACCCGGCTCGCCGTTAACCATAACTTTTGTGGTGGAAGTTGAGAGGATCCCACAAATCCATGATCTCCACCTTGGCCCGAAGCCCATATGTTGCAACACCTCAACCAAGAAGGGCCATTGCACCGAGTCAAAAGCTTTTGAAATGTCCAGCTTAAGTAGAATCGCAGGATTCTTCAAAGCATGCAACCGTCTTGCTGTGCTTTGCACAAGCATGAAATTATCATGCAAAGATCTGCCCTTGACGAAAGCACTTTGGTGATTACCAACCAGTTTAGGTAGATCCTCCACCAGCCTACATGCGAGCACCTTCTCGAAGATCTTCACTGCCCCATGCACAAGATTTATGGGTCTGAAATCACTCACCTCCAGGGCTCCTTCTTTCTTGGGTAGAAGAGAGACCAAGGACTTATTGATGGCCGACAAACCCCTCATGTCACCCTTATAGAAACAGTCCATGGCTCTCATGAAATCCTCCTTGATTATATTCAAACAAGTTTCATAAAACCTGCCCGTAAAACCATCCGGACCCAGCGCTTTATCCCGGGGCATCAACTTGATCACCCCTTCTACTTCCTCCTCAGTAAACGGTCGGTCGAGGTGTGATAGATTAAGGCGCGGAAGGCCCATCTCCTCCAAGTTGAGCGCGTACCTTCTAGAGCTTGCAACACCAAAGTCCGCCCCAAAGTAAGCATCCACATCCGAAGCCACTTCATCCCGCCCAGAGTATAGTTGATCATTATACCTCACCGTCCTCAAGACATTCTTTCTTTGCCTATGACTTGCTTGCTGGTGAAAAGCCTCGTGTTCCCATCGCCCTCACGTAGTTGCAGCATTCTCGATTGCTGCCTAGCGATTGTTCTCTCCAACGAGCTCAAGCCCAAGAGCTTCCTCTTTAAACACTTATGCAAATCCATCTCTGCATCTGATAGCGGCCTTGTCTCCATAGCGATATCCAACTGCTTAATAACCTCCAGAGCAATGGCAATTTGAAGCTTCACGTTACCAACCCAGCGATAACTCCACTTTTGGAGACTCCACGTCGTGGCCGAGTTAGCTCATTTTGCAATGTGAGGTAATCATTAGAGGCCGCCGGAGTCGTACTCCAAGCCAACTTGACCACATCAAAGAAACCTTCCACACGAGTCCAGAAAGACTCAAACTTGAACCTCTTCTTAGAACAGATGGAGACAATCATGTCCAACATTAATGGGCAATGATCCGAGATCGTGGTGCCCAAAGCCGAGAGGAAGCACGTCGGATATGCCTCATCCCACTCATTTGACACGAACACATGATCAATCTTCTCCAAAGTGGCCACATGCCTCTCACTGGACCACGTATACTGTCTGCCATTTAGGTAGAGCTCCTTCCATCCTCCCCTAGGTAATTTCTACCTTGTTTATAGTACAATTTTCTTCTCACCTCATGGGTTAACTCTCTTTTTACGAGTCACGTCGTGCATTAACTTGATTAAATCAAATCAAATCAAATCTTAGCAAAACCTCAACCAAATCAAAACGTTTCTTGTCTTCCCTGTCCATGCCCAAATCAAATCAAATTTAACAAGACATCAAATAAATCAAATTCCTTGTCTTCCCTACACACCATTAAATCAGTCAAATCAAACCATACCAAAATCTAGAATATGATAGGTCTAAAATTCATGTCGGACACGATTGATATGGAGCCACTAGGAACATGTATGCCCCTGTTGCAACACATGACCAATTAGCTAGTATCTATTATTTGAAAGTTTGAACTAGCTATTAAACTCGAAAGATACATGATCGGGGACATTCGAATGAAATCAATCAAACCCATCACATCATCAGTGTTGACTGCGCAATCCTCATGTTTGCGTTATTATAATGCACTTTTAGTTAATTTTGCCAGAAAAATGGAATAATTATAAAACTAAGGTTGAATTTGTGGATAACTAAATTTAAGAGATTGGGTTAGAGTTGGACGGACCGTTGACATTAATTGCTTTGATTCTGGTAACTCGTATCTTCTTTATTGGTATACATATACATTATGATTCTCGTATTGTGCCCATAACTCATTTGGATGTCAAGCTACAATGTATCTACTTCTGGACGATTTTTAGTAGTAGTATTTGGCACAGTAGAAAAGATAAAACATATGCCCAACATTACATATTTATTAATTGAAACCTTTTCTGTGTAAAATTATAATATTTCTAGCTACACAAAATGATCAAAGAAACACCGAACGTATGCTATATTGATCTCTTTTCGCTGGTTCCTTTGCTCATCTTACAGATGGACGTGATAGCTGTAGGTTTGTTTTTTACTGCCTTGGCCTTTTAATGTACAGTGAGAATTGTTTCAGATCCATAATAAAGAAACATAACATATTGTTAATTATTGTTATTTTTTTATTAAATGGGCTCATTAGAACTTGGGTGTTAGAAATCAGAAATAATTTCCTGTGGGTTACAACCTGCCTTACTCCCTCTAGTGAGTGAAGTCTAATTTAAACCTTGAGTTTGTAGAGCTCGTCTGAGATTACAGGGTCAGTGCGGGTTTTTAGGTCCTCGGTTTGACTAACAAAATATGTATTACATATAATCCAAAGCATACTACACAACAAGCGTATTCATGTTGGAATAAATTTCTAAAAATATGATTTTTGTTAGTCAAATTGAGGACCTAGGAAGACCCGCACACCCAATACACCCTAACAGAGGAACTACACAACACTAGTTTTTTGACCAGTTTTCCATTACTCAGCATAAAAAAGAGTGTATTTTCTTATGTCGGTCACCAGTGGCCGAGCTACTTCAAGGCTATATGGGCCATGGACCGCCCAACTTTTTAGCATTTGCTCCTAATATAGTCAGCCCATGGGACTAGAAAAGTCAGCTAAGAGCATTCTTTTGCACTGTGGCCCGCCCAATTGTTTGTTGCAAGCTCCGCCATTGTCGATCACAGAAGGCTTCTCCATGATTTTGGTAGTTCATAGAGTGGCTCAAGGACGTTGTTGAGACTAGCCACAGTGGGAGTAACTTCGGTAGTAACATCGAGTCCAACTCAGCAAATTTGCTTATGTGGCAATGAGTTAATGAGGAGAGATGTAGTACTAATAACTTAGCTAGTTACTGTAACATCACATGTCCCAATGCAATATGAGTCTATAACCTAATAAATGAAGCTTTGCATGTTACCACACTTATGTTACTACCCACTATTGAGGTAGTAACATAGTCTAGGAAAATGTGTATGTTACTAGTGTATGTTACTCTCCATTGTGGCTAGTCTGAGAAGAATGGGTAATACTTGAAAAGTGTGCATCCCATATTCTCTCTCATCTTTATTTTTCTTTTCGAGCTTTCAAAATTGCGAAGTAATTCATGGATGTAAGTCATGGTATATAATATGCATTCACAAAAAAGTCATAGCAAATATAAGATCGTGTTACATGTACAAAAAAGACAGATTTATATCATGTGCATTGCTATTTAACTGAGCACTATTCATTTGAATCTTGTCTTTTTTTTTGTCTAGGTCACAAATGATTATATTGCTGGTTGATTTTTTACACATTACATATCATTGCTAACATCCATGAACTATTTCATAGTTTTCTAAAAATCAGAAGAAAAAAATGATGAGAGAGAATATGGGTTGCACCGGAAACTAGTTGCACAAAATCAGAACGCCTCCCAAGGTGGCGCCAGCTCGCTCCCCTCCCGTGTCGCTCCTGTGGGCGACCCGGGAGGAACCCTAGCCACCACCGAAGCAGGCCCCTCCCTTCCTTCTCCTCCTCCCGCCGCCGCCGGAGGGCGTCGCCGGGTAAAGCCCGTGCGGCGCCGGCGCCGGCGGGGACGGCTATCCTTCTCTCGCTCGGGTGGCGCAACGGGTGGATGCTCCACTACCGACGGGGGCTCGCGTACGGCCTGGGGCACGCGCCGGTGGCGGTGGCGCTAGGAGCCGGCGCGAGCGGCACAGTGGCGTGCGTGGCGGTGGTCCGGGTCAGCCTCGGTCAATCTGGGCGGGAGAGCTCCATGTCCAAATCTAGCTCCCCTTTGTGCAGCGACTCACCTTCTCTGTCGGTGCCCCCGATGGACGCGTCTGGAGGATGATGGCGGGGCGGAGATGCGGGGCGGTGCGTCATGGTGGCACAGACGGTGAGGTGGAGAAGGTGAGCTTTGTGCTTGGTCTGGGAGGCTTCATGGCGTCCAGATTTGGTATTTCCCATGGCAACAACTCACTCGGGCGGCGGCTTTCCGTGGCCACGGCCGGGAGGTCGGCGGTGGATGCAGCCGGCGGGGTTTGATGTGGCGGTGGTGGAGATGTGTGGCCGGTAGTGCGAGTTTGGGTGCTGGTGGCAGCCAAGCCTGCTCTAACTCCTTTTGTGCGGATGCTCAAGGTGAGCAGCTGTGTCTTCGGAGCTTCTTGCTCGACCTGACGGGGACGCTGGCCGTGGACGGCGGGAGGGTAGGGTGGTCTTGTGCTGCTGGTATCAAGCGCTGGCATTTGCGGAGATGACCGGCATGGGGATGCTTCAGGCGAAAGCCTTGTGCCGACCTTGTCGGCAATGATGACGGCAACGCCTTTGGGCGCCGCTTCCCTTCTTGAGGGGTCATTGGGGAGCTGCTACCGCTCGCTCATTCGTGTGCTTCGGGCGAAAGCCTTAGATCCTTCATTGGATCGGATAACGAAGGCATCTCGATGTCGATCTCCCTCTTGGGGGCGTCGTTTTTTGGAGCCACGAAATCCGCTGTTGGCTGCTTGATGTCTGGGTAGTAGAGGTTGTTGGGTGGTTGGAATGTTCGGTGGTGGCGGTGGAAGTAACATGTGGCGGCGGCTGGTGCCTTGGTCATCCTGGTGCTGTTGGTTGACCTCTCTTGGGAGCTCGTGGCGGCGGTGAGGTCTTGGTGTTCGGTGCCCTTCGACGGCGCGTGAGGTTTTGTTGCTTTGCATAGTGTTCTGGCTCCCTCTAATTGTGATGGTGGCCATGGTGTGGCCTAGAGGAGGTGCAGGGGCTGTCTCGGCGGAGCATTGCCCTTCGGCACGATCTGTGGCTCTCTCTGTCGCGACGTGGCTAGGCAATGAGATGCCCTTCGATGGTAGCTGCGACTTCCTAGCTCTTCAAGGTGTGAGTGATCGCAGGGCAGCGGGTGACTTCTTCTCTACGTCTTCTCGGCACCGAGTCTCCTTTCGACTGATCCAACAAAGCTAGCTCCGGCTCTTCTCGGTTCGCCTAGTGTTGATGGGTGCTAAGTTCTTGGTGTCAGTTGCTTGTTGTAGCTTGTTTCCTGGTTCTTCCTTGTTGTTCCTTATTTCCTCTTGTGTGTGCTGGGTGCTACACTTGTCTAGCCGTTGTGTTTGTATCTCAGTCTTAATTATGATAATGATAATGGTTCAGGCTGGCGTAAGCCCGCCGTAGCTCCGTAAAAAAAAATCCTCTTTCAGGTAATACCGCACTTTTTCCACAGCCAAAGCCACACATAGGCCTTTTCCATTTCTCAGCAACCTACTTATATTCAAAACTGTTTATTCCAGTTTGGTATTTGGGTGTGACTGATGCATCACACTAGCAAGTGAACATCTAATGGTCCAACATCTATTGTGTGTGCACTGTGGAGCCAAACATGGAGCCTGTATCGAGCGGAGGGGTGACATGGTGCAGGTGCACCATGGTCCAGAAATTTTGCCCGGAAAAGGGGTGTGTCATTATGAAGCCACGTGAGCTCATAAGGTGGAGGATCTTGTGGACCAGGTCGCATGCGAAGCAGGTGTCCGAGCAGTTGTGAGTGGCATCAAGTCATCAACGCGTACAAGACCGGTCTATGCGGTATGGTTGGATTTTTTGTTAAAAAAGACCTCCTTCCCAATAGGATTACCAAAAAAAAACCCTTTAAATAAAATGGCAAAAAAGACCCCCTGAACCATGGCGGCAGGCGCGGCGGCCGACACGTGGCACCTGCCGCCACCGTGAAAGGCGGCAGCCCCTGCCGCCAGCCAGCCAGGCGGCAGACTGCCCATAACAGCGAGCGGCTAATCGCTACGGAACGGAGGCCGGTGGTGGGCACTGCTGCCTCGTCCGGTGGCGGCAGGACTGTTGCTAGCTGCAGCAAGACCTGATGCATGCATGTGCTAGTACGTAGTGGCCTCTGGACGGCTAGCTTTGCCATGCATGCATCGCACCAGTGTATGCACAATACAAGCCTTTGTATTTTTAAAATACGTGCGGGTATAACCTGCACTTAAAACCATCGAAGATCCAAAATATGCTATGTGAGATGAATAAATAAATAAATAAAAGCGTCAAAACAGATCAATCCAGACGGTTGCGGGAGGTTTGAATTCTGTGTTCGAGATGCCCTAAGTTTTTTTCAAGGGGAAAGAGATGCCCTAAGTTGAGAAGGGTAGATATCCAAATGTCCGTGGATCAGATAATTAAGAGAGTGACGGGATGAAAATACCCTAAAAAAATATAAGAAAAGCTTACCTTCTGCTGGCTGATCGCGCGCGCCTGTCCGTCGGCTTTGTGGCCGTCTGATCTATGTTTTATCAGAAGGCCGAGAGCACTCCCGCGTCCACTGGAGGCACGTCCGTTTCCTGCAACTCACCTCTTGTTTCAAGACAACCATTCCTACAACTGAATAATAGAAGGGTGTTTCATCCCGCGGCAGCATGGGCTTGTGTGGCTGGGAGTGTGAGCGGCTGGATTTGCGAGGGCGGGACGCGGCTGCGCAAGGAGTTGGGCGATTGGGGCTTATCCAACGCGGTGGCATCAACGACGGGCTCGGGATCGGCGGTGGCCGGCGACGACTCAAGCAGATACGGATCAGAGATCCCTTCCCCAATTTTCTGGCCGATGTGGCGATGGTGATGCTCCCTACTATTTCTCCTCTACGCCTTCCGGCCTCTACGCCGGCGTGTACACGGCATTTTTTTGCAGTGGCGCTCCCTATTTTGCGGTGATGATTCGGCAGTATCGAATGAGAGAGGAAGTTTTGTTTTAGAGAAGTAGTAGAGCTTATTTTGGATCTTCAATGACTTTAAATGCAGGTTATACGCGTACGTGTTTTAGAAATACAAAGGCTCATTCAATAAAAGAAGAGAAATACACAGGCTCATATTGTGCGCACACAAGTTGATCGGTTAGTTGACTTTTCATTTTCAGGGGTAGCAAGCTAACTGCCACGATGTACTAGCACATGCAACGATCATTAGCCCTGCTACCACATGCAGCATTTTGGTTCCGTAGCCCGTGAGCAGCAGAAACAGTCCACCACCGGACGAGGCGGCAGGGCCAACCACCAGCCTCCGTTCCGTAGCGATTCGCCGCTCACTGTTATGGGCAGCCTGCCGCCTGGCCCGGCTGGCGGCAGGGGCTGCCGCCTCGCGCAGGTGCGCCACGCCGCCACGGTTCAAGAGGTCTTTTTTGTCAATTTTGTTCAGAAGGGGTCTTTTTCGTCTATTCCGTTAAGAAGGTGGTCCTTTTCAACAAAAAATTGTATGGTTGCGGTGTTCCTCTACAAAAGACTACAGTACTCAGAGCAGAATACTGCCGCATGGTGGATGCATCAGGCTGTTGATGGTTGGACGTTGCTGCAGAGTAAGGGCATCTCCAGCCGTTGGCCCTCCAGGACGCACAAAAATCGCCCCCTGGGGGCGAGCCGGCGAGACACTTTCGGCCGAGGCGATTTTCGCCCGATCGCCCCCGGCTCGCCTCAGCGCTGAAATTGACCCACTTTGCAACCCAATTTCGGCGAATAAATGGCCCATATGGGCGAGAATAGGCCCATATTCGGCGTGGTTTCGCCCTGTCTCGGCGTTCAATTATCAACATAATTATTCCTTATCACATATTTCATCACAGAAAAATCAAATACTTCAACAAAATAGTACAACAACAAATAGTTCAATACAAATTATATAGTTCAACAAATAAAACTCGATTTCATCACGCTGGCGTCCCCTTGAGCCTCCATAGGTGCTCAATCGATCTTTCTGCAGCTTGATGATGCACTGTGGGTCTCGGATCTCTTGACGATATCGAGATAGGCGTCCAAGTTGCCGGTGGTGGTGATCAACTTCGCCAGAGGACCCTGCTCAGTAGTATGGTTCGATGTCAAACACGGGTCTTCTTGCTCGCTCTCGATGATCATGTTGTGCAAGATGACACGACAAGTCATGATCTCCCACATTTGATCTTTCGACCAGTGCGAGCGGGTACCGAACAACGGCGAATCGAGATTGGAGCACATCAAATGCCCGCCGACATCCTTCCCGCAAGCCTCCCGAACCTTCGCAAACCAGCGTTCTTGCCTCTGGCACAGGTTTGAGATCGTCTTCACAAATGTCGACCATCTCGGATAGATGCCGTCGACTAGATAGTACCCTTGTTGTATTGGTGCCCATTGATCTCGAAGTTCACCGGAGGAGAATGGCCCTCAACGAGCTTGGCAAAAACAGAGAGCACCGCAACACGTTGATGTCATTGTGAGTTCCTAGCATACCAAAGAAGGAGTGCCAAATCCAGAGGTCTGTGTGGCTACCGCCTCAAGCACCACATCGCAACCGCCTTTGTACATCCCCGCCAACCAAATGGGCAGTTCTTCCATTTCAATGCATGCGATCGATGCTTCTAAGCATCCCAGAAATCCTCTTCGCATTGCTCAGGCTAGGATCCGGCAAAGTGTCTTCCGCATTGGGTGCTCTCAAGTATTGTGGCCCAAACACGCCACCAACGCCCGGCTGAACTTGTAGAAACACTCTATCTTTGGTGGACTCGGCCATGCGCCCATAGTCGCCGAGTGAATCTTTGGGAGCTCCATATGCAAGCATCCTCATCATTTGTCGTGCACTTCGGATGGAGGTGAATCCAAGAGCGCCAGTGCAATCCATCTTGCACTTGAAGTAGTTGTCGAACTCCGGATGGAATTCACAATCCCGAGGAAGAGCTTCGGCTCATCCGATAACGGCGCCGAAATGTTCTCGCCATGAAGTGGAGCATCGGCGAAGTAGTCGAGTAGAGCATGCAAGAGCCTTGCGAGCGATGTCGGTTCTTTGCTTTCACCGCCCGCTTCGAGCCACCTCGATCGCGCTTTTCCATCGCCGCCAAGAACTGGCGAGGGCGGCGAGCACCATCGATGCTCTTCTTCCCGGACGTCGGCGCGGTTTCCTCCTCGGCCGGGCGAGCTCTTCCTCCTCATCGGAGTCCATCGCCGAAGTCATCAAAACGCCAAACACCTTACGCTCGGTGGGCGTGTACCGCCGTTAAACCGCGCCTCCGGCCGGAACGGCGGCGGCAGCTTAGTGCCGCGGGAGGGCCGCGCGCGCAAGCGCCGCTATTTTCCGCGGGAATGGCTATCTAGCGGAGTAGGCGGCGCCGTCGCCGGATACTGACTAGTGGTGGCCGAGGGCGGGGTGCGAGGCGTAGTCGGGAAAAAAACTTGACTTTTTCCCTGTCGGTGTGGGCGGCGTGCTTTTCCTAAGCGCCGAGCCCTAACGGCTCCCAGCAAGCCTGGGTTGCTCAGAATCACGGGCGGAAAAAGGTCCGAACCGGCGATTTTGGCGTCTGGAAGCGCGATGGGCCGGTCTTTTCGCCACGGGCTAAAAATCGCTGAGGAGGCCATCTTCGGGGCGCGGCTAGAGATGCCCTAATGCCAGTCCACCACCACGAGCAGCAGCATGACGCTGGTCGGGGAAAATCAAACATTAACTCAGGTAGTTGTACAGGATCAAGTCTCAATCAGACGCGTGCTTAGCATTGCCACGAGTATATTAAACTACAAATGCAATTCCATCCGCTCGATCGCTCTGCACACACGACGTTGACACAGGTCGCTGGAGTGTCATGCGTCAAGTTAAAGTCTCTTTGCTTCGGAGGCAAGGGTTCATGAAAACTGTAGTACTAGTACAAATTAAACACTAGTACTAGTACAATTTCTCTCGATTTTATCAGATAGTTCGCGTCAATCTTGGCGAACGCCTTCGCTGCCGTTGCACACATCTTACTGCAAGGCCGACATCACGTAGATAAGCTAGGGTACTCCCTCCGTCCCGGTGTATAAGTCATTCGCGTAGTTCTAGGTCGACAATTTAACTATCTAAATATGTATTATATGTGACAAAAAATATATATTTCGAAACTACATCCGTGTAGAAATCTAGTGATATACTTTTCATGACATATAACACATATTTAATTCCTCAAATCGATGACCTAGAACTACGCGAATGACTTATACACCGAGACGGAGGTAGTAGTATGCTCTAACCCGTTTCATAGGTGACCACTCTCTTTTTTTTTCTCCAAAAAATGCACGAACCAAAATGCGCGAGGAGGGTTCGAACTCGCGACCTATGTATATTGTGTCCTTAATTCGTTTTTCCATTTGAAAATTTGGTAAAGAAAAACCCCCAAAAAATCATCTTATTGAAACAACAAAAACCCTATTTTTTGGCCACGTGTCATTTTTTATAAGCCCATGCCAATTTTTTAATTGTTTTTCTACTTTCTCACATGGCAATTTATTGTTTACAGCACAACATTTTTACATCAATAACATGGCAAATTTTTATTATTAAGAGGATGCCATTTTTAATTACTATGAGGATGGCAATTCTATTATTGGGATGATGATTTATTATTATTACTTTAAGAGGATGAAAATTTTCAATCTAAGAGGATGGCATTTTATTTTTAACGGGATTGACATTTTTATTATTAAGAGGATGCATTTTTACTAAGAGCATGATATTTTTTTTGTTTTCCGAAAACGTAACTATAAAATCTAATTTTGGGGCTTATCCAGACAAAACAAATCACCTAGAGAATGACAGTTTTTAAAGTTTAGCATGGTAGTTTTATTCTCGCGGACCTCACGACTTTTTTTTATCATACTCATTGTAAAATTATAAATTAGAGAAATGATAGTTTTATAAAGTAGCAAGACAATTTTTCATAATTTAGATCATGGCAAGTACAGGCTCTTTTTTCGTTGATGGCATGAGCCTCTAGGTCAACTGGAGAGGTCGCAGCACCACCGGCACGCGGCAGCCTGCAGCTCCCCCTGTTGCATCGTCTGCTCGAGGGCGGAGAGCCTCACCCTAGTCGTCTCTCATGTGCGCGGAACGCATGGCGCATGGTCGCCCTCCCCAACGATTTGCCTAAGCTTCGTCGGGATGAGTAGGTAGCAGTCATGGATTTCTCGCTGATCTGGAGCAGAGGGGATGGGTTCAGTGGGTCATGCTCTAGAAGAGAAGCGGAAGGACGAGAAGAATAGAAGGGGATAAGATTGCTCCTGAGCGGCGCACAGTCCCACTCACAATCACGCGTGTGCCTGCCTGGCTAGGCGATGCGGCGCAAATCCGAGCATACACCAAGAGCAGATCGGACGCTGTGCCCGTGACCGGCCGAGCGTTCAACCGATCGGCTGGTCACAAACGTTTACCAAAGAAAAAAAAGAGCGACTAATTTACGTTCTAGTGGCGTTTATCTGTTGAATAGAAGAGTTATGACCCCCCCAACCACTCTCGTAATTATGGCGACACCATCCGTGTTCATCGTTTTCATGGCATGTCAACGGTTAACGTAGAAATAGCCATCCATTTTTAAACCCGGGAGCGACGTAAACCTGATAATTCATTAACGCATAAATAGCCATTCATTTTTAAACCCGGAGCGACATAAACCTGATAATTCATCAGGAAAGACTAGTCAATTCTATCTAAATCGTTGGATCAAGATCCAACGGATCTGCAGTCATCTTCCACCTCAAACTCGACACACACTGTTCATCTTCTTCCTCTGGCCGAACCGTCAGCCCCCGCCGCCCCCGCCCTCCCCTTGACCTTCTCCCACTGCCAGGCTTGCCGCTGCCCCCGGCCATCCCTCTAGCCCCGACCCCATCTAGTTTTTTTCTCCGGCGAAGCCACACCACCGCCCCACCATCGCCGTCCACCACTACCCCACCCTGAACCCTAAGATAGATAATGTGGTGATGACGGCGAGCCCCTTCCTTCTCTCTGGCAAGGCCATTCCTTCTCCTTCCTTCAATCAAAATCAACTGACCCAAAACTGAAAAGTCGGCTGACTGAAATGTAGGTAATATATAATTCATCATGCAAGGGGAACAGTTCAAAGAAAAAAAGAGAGAGCAAGAAAACCACAAATGCGTCGAAGACCGGAGACCCAACCAGCTTCCTCCCCACGCATTAATAAACCCTGGCCTTAAATTCCCTTTCCCAACCGTCTTCCTCCCCAGCAAGGACGACGGTATCCATCCCGGAACAGAAAGCGCCAGATCCAGCTATAAAATCCGCCCCTCCCCACCCACAATTCCACAACAGCAAACCAAATCCCCCAAGACCGAAAAAGGCACCAGCAACTCCAGCGCGTAGAGTTGAATCTGAGCTTACTTTGAGAGATTTGATTGATTCAATCAGTCGAGATGGCGCAGGCGATCGAGGCTCAGAGGGAGGGCGCGGAGGTGTACCACGGCGCGGCGCTGTGCGCGGAGAAGGCGGTGGAGCTGCTGGCCGAGACCAACATGCCGCTGGGCCTGCTGCCGCTGGCGGACATCCAGGAGGTGGGCTACAACCGCTCCAGTGGCTTCGTCTGGCTGCGCCAGAAGAAGGCGCTCACGCACACCTTCAAGCAGATCGGGCGGCAGGTCTCGTACGGCACCGAGGTGACGGCCTTCGTCGAGGACCGCAAGATGAAGCGCATGACCGGGGTCAAGAGCAAGGAGCTCCTCATCTGGATCACCCTCTGCGACATGTACATCGACAAGGACGACCCCTCCAAGATCACCTTCAAGACCCCCACCGGGCTGGGGAGGACCTTCCCCGTCTCCGCCTTCGGGAAAGAGGACTGCAAGGAGGCCGCGGTGCCCAAATAAGTGTGGACAGACGCGATACTCTACAAAGTTGGATGAAGATTGAAGAGTGCTCTGAGTTCAAGTTCAATTGTTAACTACCTTTGTCTGGGTTTATTAGCCCTATTGTATTTTTGGTCAACCTTTGACCCTTGATTTAATTACCAAAAAATAAATTATATATCAAAAGAATAGTATTATTGGAAATCTCTTTTGAATATGAATCCTACAATATAATTTGGTGATTTAAAACCTTTATTTTGCCAGTCAAATCTATAGCCGAAATTTAACACAAAGTACGAAAGAGATGTGTAAACCCAGACGAAGTAGCACGACAACTACTTTTTTGCTTTGAAAATTACGAAGTAATTCATGGGTGTAACTCACTATATGATGTGCATATAAAAAAATCATAACAAAATATATGATCATGTGATATGTACAAAAAGACAAATTTATATCTCGTGCATTTTATTTAAGTGAACACCATATTTGAAGTTAATTTTTACAAAGTGCACATCACATATCATTGCTAACATACATGAATTTAGAAAAATCCTTAATGAACATTCTATTAAGGGTAAGGTACATTTTCTATTATCTCTGTTCTTTCTTGATCTATTTCGATACTCCTTCCCGATACTCTATGTCCCAACACTACTCCCTCGGTGACCATGAAGTGGCTCATTTTCCAATTCAGCACAAAACACGTTTCTTCGCATCTCTGCAAAACTTTTGTGAGATTATAGAGACAGTTGTCAAAGAAGTGCCTGACAGAAAAATTATGCCTAAAGACTTTGACAATTTTCTTCACAAAGTCAGGGAAAATCCTGGAAATGCACTTTTGAAAGAATTTTCTCCACAAAGTCAGGGAAAATACTAGAAAAAGAGGGTGGTCCATTACACAAGCCAAATGGCATTCTACGATATGCATATGTACCGTAGGGACAAGTGAAGGTGGTCATCTCTTGGTCTTCAAGTCAGATTGATATGTGTGAAAATCCGGAATATCCATCGAGATAACAAAAGTAGGAGTTATTAGCCAACATTTTCAATATCTCATTTATGAAAGGTAATGGGCAGTGATCCTTCCGAGTCCATTTATTTAATTTTGTAAAATCTACACACGTTCCATATCCAAATAGCCCTAGTAGAGACTATGTTATTATTTTCATTAGTTACTAAAGAAACCCCTCCTTTCTTAGGAATGCAATGAACTGGACTCACCCACCTACTACCCGACATAGGGTAAATTACCCCAACGTCAAGAAGACGTATTACTTCTTTTCTTACCACATTCTTCGAGGCATGATGTAGTCTTCGTTGGCTTGCAATTACCAGTTTAGCCCTTCTTTAATGGGAATATCGTGAGAATAAATAGATTGATCTATCCCTTTTACGTCTTTCATTGAGTAGCCCAAAGCCTTACGGTGTTTAGTTAACACCGTCAATAGCTTCTCTTTTTCTTTTCCTAAAAGGTCAGCACTAACAATAATAGAAAATCTTTCGGTGCCATCCATAAACTCATACAGTAGTCCTTTAGGTAATGGTTTCAGAATAGGTGGAGGTAGTTCTTCATCTCCTTTCCTTTCAAGTACCTCATACACTTTATTTAAACACGGGCAAACTACGGGAGTAGCATCCATTATCATCTCAATTTCCTCCTTTTCTTCTTCTTCAAATAAGGACTCGGGCCTTACCAGGACCCTTTCAACTTCATCTTCTGGAGTTTGGAGGTGAATCTCAACTAGTTGTTTTAATTTTTGCACTTCCTCATTTTGAGCCTCTTCTTGATATGGTTTACTTAAGACGGAAGAAAATGAAAATGTAATCATCTCATCTCCCCATTTCATAGAGATAGTCTTCCTTTTTATATAAGCTCCTGCAATATTCAAAAAAGAATTTCCAAAAGTAATAGGACAATCCTTATCCTCTGAGATCATCCGGTACATAAATATCAATGGATAAATCAGTGAGCCTATTATAATTTTGATATCTTTAAGGATGCCACAGGGTTTTCTATCAGTCTTATCTGCAAGCTTAATAACAACATCAGTTGGCTCAAGAGTACGGGGAGAAATCTCATAATAATTTTTTTCATAGAGTATAGGGAATAACATTGACCGGGTATACCTCGATACCTTATATAGGCATCTACCAGTTTCTCGCATGGTCGCTGCCCAAAGCTGCTAATCTTCCTTCTTATCTTGTATAGTTGTCTCTGAGGGTAAAAATGAGAATAGAGTGCAGATGATAGCTCTGTCCAATTACTCAAAGCACTCACGGGTTGATGCAGTAGCCATTCAACGTGTTCCTTTTCAAGAGAATAGAAAATATTTTAGCTTTTATCTCCTCATTAGTTAAATCCTACATCAGGTAGGTCAGGACAAATAGATATAAAATTCTCTCCTCAAGCCAGTCCGGCTACTAACTGCACCCTTTCCTGACAAATTTGTTCTTGAAGGACCACAGTTGATCGCAATCTACAAAAATCGTAAAAACACAAAATAATTCAAAACTTAAGGCAAGCCCCAAAAGCGCTTAGCTCCTCGACAACGGCGCCGAAAAAAGCTTGATGGCCTGCAAGTGCACAAGGTTTAGTTGTAGCCTTTTCGAAGTAAGAGTATCTATCCCACAGGGGCACAAGAATAAGACTTCTACCTCTGTACTGAATTATGTATTTTTATGCCTGCAGATAATTGTAGATTGAAGCAAAGTGAGGGCGGTCAATAATTGTGATTGAGTAATGAAGAGAACTTTGAAGGAAATAGCATAAAAGTAAATAAACGACCGTGGCTAGAGTGACTGATGGAACAACAGATGAGTAACGCGTTCTCAGGGAGTCCAGAATCCCGATTGGTATTTTTCTAGCACACCTATGCATGGGATAAGTAGGAGGTGGATATTTGAGCTACTATTGACTATTATGTTGGGCGGAGCCGGGTACAGTACACGTCCTACTCGAAGTAGACTTCGTGGCACGCACACCACTATCATAGTTCTCCCAGTGGGTTACAACTCATGATAACTAAGGATTACCCCATGGGCGTGACCTCTCTGAAAGGATCGATATAGTTGACTAGAGGGGGGGGGTGAATAGGCAACCAACAATTTTTAGCTTTTCTTTACCAAATTAAACTTTGCATCAAAGTAGGTTGTCTAAATATGCAACTAGGTGAACAACCTATATGATGCGACAACAATAAGTGTACAAGCAAGCAAGGGATACAACACAAATAGCTTGCACAAGTAAAGGCATGAGATAACCAAGAGTGGAGCCGATGGAGACGAGGATGTGTTACCAAAGTTCCTTCCTTTTGAGGGGAAGTACGTCTGCGTTAGAGCGGTGTGGAGGCACAATGCTCCCCAAGAAGCCACTAGGGCCACCGTATTCTCCTCACGCCCTCACACAATGCGAGATTCCGTGATTCCACTATTGGTGCCCTTAAAGGCGGCGACCGAACCTTTACAAACAAGGTTGGGGCTATCTCCACAACTTAACTGGAGGCTCCCAATGACACCACGAAGGTTCACCACAATGGACTATGGCTTCGAGGTGACCTCAACCGTCTAGGGTGCTCGAACACCCAAGAGTAACAAGATCCGCTAGGGATTAGTGGGGGAATCAAATTTCTCTTGGTGGAAGTGTAGATCGGGGCCTTCTCAACCTATCCCGAGCAAATCAACAAGTTTGATTGGCTAGGGAGAGAGATCGGGCGAAAATGGAGCTTGGAGCAACAATGGAGCTTTTTTGGGGAAGAGGTAGGTCAACTTTGGGGAAGAAGACCCCTTTATATAGTGGGGGGAACAATCCAACCGTACCCCCAAGCAGCCCCGCACAGAGCGGTACTACCGCTTGGGCCAGCGATACTCCCGCTGAACCAACAGTACTACCATCCCCACCCAGCGGTACTGCCTCGCACACGAGGGGAGCAAGGACCTGGGCCCATAGTGGTACTATCGCGGAGGTAAGGGCGGTACTACCGCTTGGGGCGGTACTACCGCACTACGGCCGCAGCTAGTACCGCACAACCCAACACGAGAAAAAGAGGCCTAGAGTCGAGGCGGTAGTAGCCCGGAGCCTCAGCGGTACTACGGTCAAAGACAGCAAGCGGTACTACCGCTGAGGAGCGGTACTACCGTTTGATGTGCTTCGGCGGTACTACCGCTGAGGACCGCGGTACTACCACTGGGACCAGTTAGGGCAAGCTAGGAGATGAAAGGGAACTCCATTGAAGCGGAAAGGAACAGCGGGTGCGATAAGGATGTGTACGTGTTGATTCCACCCTAGACTTACCAAAGCGGATCCCCTCTTGATAGTACGGTGACTCCTACGAAACTAGTCCACCAACATAGAAACGAAGGAGCTACACCGTCTTGAATAAAACACCGAGGGGAGGGAATCGTCTCGTGCCAAAAGATGAATCTCTGAAAAACTCAACGCACGCGATTAGTCCGCAAAAGCATTGTCGTCAATCACCAAAACACCTTGGGGATAAATATGCCCTTACAATCCCCCCCTTTTTGGTGGATTGATGATAATACGGGATTTGCACAAACGAAAAAAGACATAGGACATGCGCAAACGCCACAACCCTAAAATGTAGATGGGCTCCCCCTAGATGTGTGCTATCTAGATAAGTGCTTTGGACTGCACGACACACATACTAGGATCAACGCTCCCCCTACATTTTAGAGACAAACAACCTAAGCAGGGTATATGAGAACAAAGTATATAACAGGATAAGCATGCAACTCATAAGCTACCGAGGGACTAGATAGACATAGATAATGACAATCTAAAGATAAGGTAGCATATGTCTCACACCATATGTCTGGAACTTAGGTCTCGCTGACACAAAACCAAGCAAAGAAAACGGCGAGAAAACACAAACACACCACAAAGAAGACACACTCGCGAAACAGACAACGACAACGACACAAATCCCTAAACTCTCTCCCCCTTTGGCATCGAGACACCAAAAAGAGAGGGAGTGTTGCTACGGCTCCAGGTGATAGCGAGAGAGTGTCTCGAACATCAGGTCCCAGCGGGATCGTCTTTGCCACCGTCGTCGGTCGGGAACTGCTCGGCATTAGAATCTGTCCACGGGCAGTGCTGCTGAATCCACTCCTCCTCCTCAGTAAGCTGGTCCTTAGATCCACTGTGAATGGTGGCACCCAACTAACGCATGAGCTCCTTGTGACGTCCCATGGCCTTCTTCTCAGCCACATGAGTCATGTACTGACCGTGAGACTCCATGCAGAACAACTTCTTCATCTTGAGCTTGAGCTTCTTTGCCCAAGAGGGCTCTGCCCCAGAAGGCTCATAGTCATCATCATCCTCAGCCTCAGCCTCCTCCTCGGTCTCCATGGCAGCAGCAGACGATGTACCCCCAGATTTAGGGACCTGAGTGCCCCAGTTGTCCTTCTTTCTCGGACGCTTGATCTCATGAGACACCAACTCTCCAGTCTCTAGCATAACCTTGGGATAGACCTGACCCGAGGCCTTCTCAATAAGCAGCATGATGAACGGACCATAAATCGGGCACTTGCGCTCAGAGATAGCAGATAAGAGCTTAGACCACATAACATGAGAAATGTCCAGGGACTTGCCAGTGTTTTCTTCCTTCTCATGCTGGCAGAAGAGAAGCATGTCCACGAGATAAGAGTGAACCATATCCAGATTCCCGATGCGAGGGAAAAGAGTCTCATGGAAGACACGGTGAAGAATGTCCAGAAAGGCAAGCAGCTCATATGTTTCCTTCTTAGTCTGAGAGTTGATCTTCAGCGTGCAATAGGGCCAGAGAGCTTGCTTGTGAGTAGAGGTTGTGTTGCGGTGAGGGTGAAAGCCCACAGGAGACACAAGCCCGTGATATTCCACCCCAAGTAACTCCATGAATGCCTTCCACTTGACAGAAAGCAACTTGCCATTGGTCATCCAAGTCAGAGTCCTGTCCTCATCAGTCCCTAGATGGATAGTGGCATAGAATTGAGCCACAATATCTGCATCATAGTCCTTGTTGAATTGCATGATTCTGAGAATGTTCAGCTGAGTGCACATCTGAAGAGCTTCACCAAAGTACTCAGGATCCTTCTCCTTATAGTCCGCATCGGTGGAGCGCACATTAACATAGAGATTCTTCTTGGCCTTGAGCACATCAAAGAAGATGGCAAACTGAAAGCGGTTCCAGAACGAGCAGTTGACCAAAGTGGGTTCTTGGTCTACCTCATAAGGGTTGTGGCGATGCCTTGCCCAGAACTCCTTTGCATTCATTTGAGGCACGGTTTTGCCCGTTGGCTTCGGCTTGACGGCAGACTTCTTCTTGAGTTGAGGTGGAGGTGGAGCACTTGAGGAACCTCCTACTGACTCAGATGTGCGGTAACGCTTTGACGTGGCACGACCGGGGTTGACACGGCGAGCTTGATGCTCAGGATGTTCATCACTTGGAACCAAACACAAGAACACGCAAAACAACCAGAAAGAATGAGCATAAGGCACAAAACACAACAAAAAGGATCAATGAATGGTAGAGACATGATGGAATTTGGCATGCAGCGGTAGTACCGCGACCTGGAGGCGGAAGTACCGCTCCAAGCGGTAGTACCCCTCCAATGAGAGCGGTAGTATCGCTCGAAGCGGGGAAACAGCGGTTTCCTACTGCCGTGGTCAGGTCCGGCAGTACCGGCCTACCAAATTCAAAAATATTCCTACCAAACGCTAATCCAAGACGCCTAGTTGCCTTCTCCATCCTACTCAAGCCTAGATTTAGCCAAAAGTCTAGAGATGCAACCACTATTGCCCCTAAGTTGCTAGATCTGAAATCTAGACAAAAAGAGAGAGGGAACGGGGGCAATACCGACATCCATGGCAAGAGGACGGGGTGGGGATCGACTCCACCCAAGGAAATGGAGAGGGACGCCCCGGAGAAGAAGATCCGCCGGAGCCCTCCTGCGGCAAGACGGTGCTGGAGAGACGAAGAGGAGCAAGGGGGCGAAGCGAATGGGTATGGGGGAGAGAAACCTCCTCCTACCCCGATATAACCCCCTGATCCCGCCCCGCAGCGGTAGTACCGTGCTAGTGGGCGGTAGTACCGCTTATAAGCAGTAGTACCGCGCACCACCAGCGGTAGTACCGCCCAGCACGCCACGACAACTAGACAAAAACGACTAAGCTAAAAAAAACAGAAACCAACGACAAAACGACTAGGCAACAAACACACTAGCAAGGGGCCAAGACACACCTCTTCAAGAGAGGGCGGTGGCCGAGGCCACCTATGTTTGAGTCAAGAGGTATGGCACCGCGAAGATTTTAACCTTGGGCCCATGACCAAAACTCGTCCTTGAAGCACAAGTACCATCGAAGATGGTTAAAGTGAAAGACTTGATCAATTAATGCATAATGGGGGGAGGGAGAGTTCATTGAGAGAACAACACTCCCCCTATGTCCATGCCTACACCTAAACTAGACAACACGTTGAATTTGGTGCGTTGTGCATGGGTTCAAGATACATTGCTCGAATCAATGATATTTAGCTCATGCCTTAACTCGCGAAATCTTGCTTCACCCAAGGGCTTGGTGAAAATATCTGCAAGGTTATCATTAGTGTTGACATAATTGAGCTCGATCTCCCCTCGCCTAATGTGATCCCGGATGAAGTGATACCGAATCTCAATATGCTTCGTCTTGAAATGTTGCACCGGGTTGAGAGGAATCTTGATGGCACTTTCGTTATCACACCAAAGAGGCACTTTGTCACAAATGACACCATACTCCTTTAAAGTTTGCCTCATCCATAAGAGTTGTGCACAACAACTACCGGCCGCCACATATTCCGCTTCGGTGGACGAGAGAGACACACAACTTTGCTTCTTGGAAGACCTACTCACCAAAGAGCAACCAAGAAATTGGCACCCTCCGGAAGTGGACTTCCTATCCACTTTGTCTCCTGCCCAATCGGAATCCGTATATCCTTCAAGCTTGAAGTTTGCTCCTCCTGGGTACCATAAGCCAAAGTTTGGGGTATGAGCCAAATATCGAAAGATTCGCTTGACCGCCACATAGTGGCTTTCCTTCGGTGCGGCTTGAAACCGTGCACATATTCCCACACTCAATATGATACCGGTCTAGATGCACAAAGGTAAAGCAAGGAGCCAATCATGGAGCGATATACCTTTTGATCCACCGCTTTACCATTGGTATCAATGTCAAGTTGGCACTTGGTGGGCATTGGAGTGGAAGCCGGCTTGACATCACTTAGCTTGAATCGTTTAAGCATGTCTTGAGTGTATTTGGCTTGATTGATGAAAGTACCTTCTCTTCTTTGCTTGATGTCGAAACCGAGGAAGAACTTCAATTCTCCCATCGATGACATCTTGAACCTAGAGGTCATGAGAGCGGCAAATTCCTCATTGAAAGCTTTGTTAGGGGAACCAAAGATAATATCATCAACATATAGTTGGCATACAAACAACTCCCCTTTGACCTTCTTAGTAAAAAGAGTGGGATCAATTTGCCCAACCTCAAATCCACGATCTTGTAACAACTCGGTAAGGTGGTCATACCACGCACGTGGGGCTTGTTTAAGGCCATAGAGTGCCTTATCGAGTTGATACACATAATCTGGGAAGTAGGGATCCTCGAACCCGGGGGGTTGCTTGACATAAACCAACTCATTAATAGGACCATTAAGAAAAGCACTTTTCACATCCATTTGTTGTAACTTAAAGTTGTGATGCGAAGCATAAGCAATCAACAAACGAATGGATTCAAGGCGAGCAACGGGAGCAAAGGTTTCACCGTAGTCGATACCCTCGACTTGGGAGTAGCCTTGTGCTACCAATCTTGTCTTGTTGCGAATGATGTTCCCATGAGCATCTTGCTTGTTCTTGAATATCCACTTGGTTCCAATGACGTTGTGGTTCCCCAACGGCCTTGGCACCAATCTTCACACCTTGTTGTACTCAAAGTTGTTGAGTTCTTCATGCATGGCATTGAGCCAATCCGGATCTTCGAGCGCCTCATAGACCTTTTGGGGTTCAACACAAGAGACAAACACGTGATGTTCACAATAGTTTGCTAATTGTCTACGAGTTCTTACCCCCTTTCTTAGGCTTCCAACCACATTTTCCATGAGATGACCTTTGGTGGTGAGCTTGGAAGCAATCTTCGCGGCACGACGCTCTAATTCCTCCTCGGATGTGGAAGGAGGAGGGTTAACTTGATTATCTTGAGTGCCATCTTGAGCTTGTTCTAGATCTTGAGCTTGCTCTTGATCTTGAACTTGCTCGAGGGGGAGTACTTGACCTTGGGCATCATTCGGTGGTTCACCACCATCTTGAGATTGATCTTGCCCTTGTGTAACGCCCTGGATTCGATGCGCCAGGTGTCTGCCAGTTATTCACCGTCGTTGCCATGTCATTTGCTTGCGTGTTGCATTTTATCATGTCATCATGTGCACTTCATTTTGCATACGTGTTCGTCTCATGCATCCGAGCATTTTCCCCGTTGTCCGTTTTGCAATCCGGCACTCCTATGTCCTCCGGCGTCCCCCTTTTGTCTCTCGTTGTGAGCGGGTATTAAACGTTCTCGGAATGGATCGAGTCTTGCCAAGCGGCCTTGGTATAGCACCGGTAGACCACCTGTCAAGTTTCGTGCCATTTGGAGGTCGTTTGATACTCCAACGGTTAACCGGGTAACCGCAAAAGCCTCCTTCTCTTTGCAGCCCAACACCCCTTCCAAAGTAGCCCAAAGCCCATATAACTCCCCTCCATGCTCTCGATCGTTCGATCACGATCGTGTGGGCGAAAACCGCACCTCATTTGGACTCTCCTAGCTCCCTCTACCTATATATATGTGCACCTCTCCCCTAATCCCGGGTCCAAACCCTAGCCTAATCCTCCCCGCCGCCACCGGACACGTCCACGTCGCGCCGGACATGTCCGCTCCACCGCGCCGCCCGCCGCAGCGAATCCCGCGCCGCCATGTGGCGGCCGTTGCCGCCCGCACGTCGGCCAGCGCGGCCGTCCCGGCCCCCCGCGCGCCCGCCTCTCCGTCGCTCGCGCCCTCCTCCGCGCGTCGGGCGCCTCCGCCCTCGCGTGGGATCATCGCCGCCTCGCGTCCCGGCGGCTCTCGCGGACCACGCCGCCAGCGCCTCCCGACCCCGCGGCCCCGAGCTCCCGCCTCGCCGGAGCTCCGCGGCGCCGGAGCAGCGCCCGTGCCTCGCCGTCCCGGCCGGATCCGGATGGGACCGGCCGGATCCGCCTCCGTCGTGCCTCCCCGGCCCTCTCCCCGCCTCCTCCGACCTTTCTCTGGCCGATCTCCGGCGAGATCCGTCGCTTCTTCGAATTCCGTGCACGAGGTTGACTTTCCCCCTCTCTGAAAACGCCCGCCCCGTATATTTTACATAATCATGCCATGTTCATCGCATTGTATCTCTGCACCCGTAACTCCGTTTTGCGCGTGTAATATGTCAAATTGTTCGTATCGATGAGTAATTCATTTCATTACATTGCATCATTTTCATTTGAGCTCATCTTGATGCCTGAAATGTTGTTGGAAAAGTGCATGTTGATGTTAATCTGCTGGAACTGTTATAACATGCTCATTTGTCATTTTTGCCATGATTGATGTGTGCATCCTATGAGGTTGAGCTCTACATGTGTTTTGATCTATGCTATTCCATCTTTCTAGAGGTGCCATCCATGTATTTTTTTGAGTTGTGTGCTGAGTGCATCGAGCTTGTTAAGGAGGGTACTTGTTGTTGCTGTTTTCGTGACAGATTCTGTTATATTTTGTTGCTATGTTAACCTGCTTCTACAAGTCATTTCGTGCATTATTCTAGAGATGTTCACTAAGGATGTTTTGTTATACATGTCTTGCTCTATCCATTCACACCCTTGGTTGCAATTATAGCTTGCTGTATCTTGTTGTAATCTTGCTCCAAAGTTGCTAAATAATGTTGCTGTCAACCTGTTAACATTAAGTTCAGTTTTGGTCATGCTATTTTCTAGTGATCCATGCATCCTATGAACTTGTTCTTGCCATGCTTAGCTTCATAAACATGCCTTCTTACTGTTGGTTGCCTTGACATGCCATGTATTGCTCTGTGGTGAGTGGTTCAAGCTCATAAACATGCCTACTTATTGTTGTTCCTGCCATGTATGAATCTGTAATATAACTTGCCATGTTTACATGGGTGCCATCATATTTTTTGTGCCCTTTTGGCTCATGGTCAGTAAGGGACTCTTGTTCTATGCCATTAGTAGATTCATGTCATGCCTTTGTTTGCCATTATAAGTTCCTAAAACATGTCGTTTGATAGCTCTAAACATTGCAACCTGATGTTATTTCTGCAAAGTCTGAAACTGTTATTATTTGCAATCTTACCATGTGTGTTTGACCATGTTCTAGTCTTTTCTGGAGATAGCTCAGTGTTCATGTTTTGTAGTGCTTTACCTGTACTTCATGCCCATGCCTTTTTTTATTACGTTGAGATGTTGTAGCATGTTGTTTTGATGCTTGCAATATGCCTAGTTGCTGTTATGGACAGATTGTTATTATGACTTGTATAGTGTATGTGTTGCACCGATGCTCCGTTTTGAGTGTGCTCTATATGAAACTTGCTTGATTTTGCATGTAGTTCCATATTATCATGTTGCGTCCATGTTTTGAGGTGTTTGCTTGATGTTTGTATGCATTTTGCATCAATGCCATGTTTAACTTGTTTTGCTCATATCTTCTAGGCCGTAGCTCCGAATTAAATGAACTTTATATGTAACTTGACTAGAATTTCGTGTAGATCATCTTGGTGCATCTTAACTTGCTGTTTAACAACTTGACCATAAGGATTATTCAGATCTGGACCAATTTCAAAATTTGCATATGAGGTCTTACCGGAATTGTTATATGTTGTTCCCGGCCTCATTTAAACTTGCCTTGATGTGTTACTCTTGTATGCACCGTCTCTTGCCATGAGTAGTTTCATGTAGCTTTGTCATGCATCATGCTTGTTGTGCATCATGTCTTGTTCATGTGTGGTGTGTTTACTATGTTGTGTGCTTCTTCTCGATAGTTCCTGTATCATTGCGATCGTGAGGATTCGTTCGTCTCCGCTTGGTTCGTCTACGTGGCTTCATCTTCTTCATGGACTCGTTCTTCTTCCTTGCGGGATTTCAGGCAAGATGACCGATATCCTGGATCTCACTACTATCATTGCTATGCTAGTTGCTTCGTTCTATCGCTATGTTGCGCTACCTATCTTTTTCTCTTCAAGCCTCCCAAATTGCCATGAACCTCTAACCTTTGACACCCTTCCTAGCAAACCATTGTTTGGCTATGTTACCGCTTTGCTCAGCCCCTCTTATAGCGTTGCTAGTTGCAGGTGAAGTTGAAGATTTCTCCATGGTGGACAGGGTTATGTTGGGATATCACAATATCTCTTATATTATTAATGCATATATATATTTGGTAAAGGGTGGAAGGCTCGGCCTTATCCCTGGTGTTTTGTTCCACTCTTGCCGCCCTAGTTTCCGTCATACCGGTGTTATGTTCCCGGATTTTGGGTTTCTTCGCGGTCGGGTGATTTATGGGACCCCTTGACAGTTCGCTTTGAATAAAACTCCTCCAAAGAAGGCCCAACCTTGGTTTTACCATTTGCCTCACCACCACCTATATTTCCCTTGGGAGTAATTAACCCAAGGGTCATCTTTATTTTAGCCCCCGGCCAATGCTTGTCTAAGTGTTGGTCGAACCGAGTAGATCATGGGGCCCCTGGGAAACTCGAGGTCTGGTTTTACTCGTAGGATGTCTCATCCGGTGTTGCCCTGAGAACGAGATATGTGCAGCTCCTATCGGGATTGTCGGCGCATCGGGCGGCTTTGCTGGTCTTGTTTTACCATTGTCGAAATGTCTTGTAAACCGGGATTCCGAGACTGATTGGGTCTTCCTGGGAGAAGGTTTATCCTTCGTTGATCGCGAGAGCTCATCATGGGCTAAGTTGGGACACCCCTGCAAGGTATAAACTTTCGAGAGCCGTGCCCGCGGTTATGTGGCAGATGGGAATTTGTTAATGTCCGGTTGTAGATAACTTGACACCTGATCCGAATTAAAACGCATCAACTGCGTGTGTAGCCGTGATGGTCTCTTTTCGGCGGAGTCCGGGAAGTGAACACGGTTTTTGTGTTATGATTGACGTAAGTAGGAGTTCAGTATCACCTCTTGATCATTACTAGTTGATGACCGTTCCTTTGCGTCTCTTCTCGCTCTTATTTGCGTATGTTAGCCACCATATCATGCTTAGTCGCTGCTGCAACCTCACCACTTTACCCGTCCCTTTCCCATTAAGCTTTGCTAGTCTTGATACCCATGGTAATGGGATTGCTGAGTCCTCGTGGCTCACAGATTACTACAACAACAGTTGCAGGTGTAGGTTATGCGATGATCATGACGCGAGAGCGATGTTGCTTGTTTTGGAGTTCTTCTTCTGCTTCTTCGATCAGGGGATAGGTTCTAGGTCGGCAGCCTGGGCTAGCAGGGTGGATGTCGTTTGAGCTTCTGTTTGTGTTTCATCCATAGTCGGATGATGCTCTTATGTATGATGTATTGTTGTATTCGTGTGGCATTGTATGCCTTATGTATGTATCCCCATCTATTATGTAATGTTGATGTAATGATATCCACCTTGCAAAAGCGTTTCAATATGCGGGTCTATCCTTGGTGGAACCTTCGAGTTCCTTTTGGATAGGGTCGCATATTGGGCGTGACACCTTGGTCTTGTTCACGAGGTTGAGGGCCTTCACTTTGTTCTTCGGAAGCGTGTGGGTCTTGGGGAGGTGATGGCTCCACTTGAGTGGAGCATTGTCCTTCTCCTTCGGCCACAAGGGGTTCCTCATGTTGGGGAACGTAGTAATTTCAAAAAAATTCCTACGCACACGCAAGATCATGGTGATGGCATAGCAACGAGAGGGGAGAGTATTGTCCACGTACCCTCGTAGACCGTAATCGGAAGCGTTATGACAACGCGGTTGATGTAGTCGTATGCCTTCACGATCCGACCGATCCAAGTACCGAACGTACGGCACCTCCGAGTTCAGCACACGTTCAGCTCGATGATGATCCCCGGGCTCCGATCCAGCAAAGCATCGGGGATGAGTTCCGTCAGCACGACAACGTGGTGACAATGATGATGTACTACCGGCACAGGGCTTCGCCTAAACTCCGCGATGATATGACCGAAGTGGAATATGGTGGATGGGGCACCACACACGGCTAAGGAATGATCCGTAGATCAACTTGTGTGTCATGGGGTGCCCCCTGCCCCCGTATATAAAGGAGCAAGGGGGAGGAGGCTGGCCCTAGGAGGGGGCGCGCCAAGTGTGGAGTCCTACTAGGACTCCCTAGTCCTAGTAGGATTCCACCTCCCTTGTTGGAGTAGGAGAAGGGGAAGAGGGGAGAGGAAGAAGGAAAGGGGCTGCGCCTTGTCCAATTCGGACCAGAGGGGGCGCAGGCCTCCTTCCTTTGGCCTCTCTCTCTATTCCCGTATATTAATAAGACCCATATACTCCCGGCGAATTCCGTAACTCTCGGTACTCGAAAAATACCGAATCACTCGGAACCTTTCCGAACTCCGAATATAGTCGTCCAATATATCGATCTTTACGTCTCGACCATTTCGAGACTCCTCGTCATGTCCCAATTCTCATCCGGGACTTCGAACTCCTTCGGTACATCAAAACTCATAAACTCATAATATAACTGTCATCGAAACCTTAAGCGTGCGGACCCTACGGGTTCGAGAACTATGTAGACATGACCTAGAACTATTCTTGTTCAATAACCAATAGCGGAACCTGGATGCCCATATTGGCTCCTACATATTCTACGAGGATCTTTATCGGTCAAACCGCATAACAACATAGGTTGTTCCCTTTGTCATCGGTATGTTACATGCCCGAGATTCGATCGTCGGTATCCAATACCTAGTTCAATCTCGTTACCGGCAAGTCTCTTAACTTGTTACGTAATGCATCATTCCGTAACTAACTCATTAGCTACATTGCTTGCAAGGCTTATAGTGATGTGCATTACCGAGAGGGCCCAGAGATACCTCTCCGACAATCGGAGTGACAAATCCTAATCTCGAAATACGCCAACCCAACATGTGCCTTTGGAGACACCTGTAGTACTCCTTTATAATCACCCGGTTACGTTGTGACGTTTGGTAGCACCCAAAGTGTCCCTCCGGTAAACGGGAGTTGCATAATCTCATAGTTACAGGAACATGTATTAGCCATGAAGAAAGCAATAGCAACATACTAAACGATCAAGTGCTATGCTAACGGAATGGGTCATGTCAATCACATCATTCTCCTAATGATGTGATCCCATTAATCAAATGACAACACATGTCTATGGTTAGGAAACATAACCATCTTTGATTAATAAGCTAGTCAAGTAGAGGCATACTAGTGACGTAGTGTTTGTCTATGTATTCACACATGTATTATGTTTCCGGTTAATACAATTCTTGCATGAATAATAAACATTTATCATGATATGAGGAAATAAATAATAACTTTATTATTGCCTCTAGGGCATATTTCCTTCAGTCTCCCACTTGCACTAGAGTCAATAATCTAGATTACATAGTAATGATTCTAACACCCATGGAGTCTTGGTGCTGATCATGTTTTGCTCGTGAGAGAGGCTTAGTCAACGGGTCTGCAACATTCAGATCCGTATGTATCTTGAAAATTTCTATGTCTCCCACTTGGACTTGGTCCCGGAAGGAATTGAAGCGTCTCTTGATGTTCTTGGTCCTCTTGTGAAATCTGGATTCCTTTGCCAAGGCAATTGCACCAGTATTGTCACAGAAGATCTTCATTGGTCCCGATGCACTAGGTATGACACCTAGATCGGAAATGAACTCCTTCATTCAGACTCCTTCATTTGCTGCTTCCGAAGCAGCTATGTACTCCGCTTCACATGTAGATCCCGCCACGACGCTTTGTTTAGAACTGCACCAACTTACAGCTCCACCGTTTAATAAAAATACGTATCCGGTTTGTGATTTAGAAGCGTCCGGATTAGTGTCAAAGCTTGCATCGACGTAACCATTTACGACTAGCTCTTTGTCACCTCCATATACGAGAAACATATCCTTAGTCCTTTTCAGGTATTTCGGGATGTTCTTGACCGCTGTCCAGTGATCCACTCCTGGATTACTTGGTACCTTCCTGCCAAGCTTATTGCTAAGCATCGTCGGTCTGGTACACAACATTGCATACATGATAGAGCCTATGGCTGAAGCATAGGGAACATCTTTCATTTTCTCTCTATCTTCTGCTGTGGTCGGGCATTGAGTCTGACTCAACTTCACACCTTGTAGCACGGGCAAGAACCCTTTCTTTGCCTGATCCATTTTGAACCTTTTCAAAATTTTATCAAGGTATGTGCTTTATGAAAGTCCCATTAAGCGTCTTGATCTATCTCTATAAATCTTGATGCCCAATATGTAAGCAGCTTCACCGAGGTCTTTCATTGAAAAACTTTTATTCAAGTATCCCTTTATGCTATCCAGAAATTCTATATCATTTCCAATTAATAATATGCCATCTACATATAATATCAAAATGCTCTGAGCTCCCACTCACTTTCTTGTAAATCTGAGCTTCTCCAAAAGTCTCATAAAACCATATGCTTTGATCACACTATCAAAGCATTTATTCCAACTCCGAGATGCTTGCACCAGTCCATAAATGGATCCTTTGGAGCTTGCACACTTTGTTAGCACCTTTTGGATCAACAAAACCTTACGGCTGCATCATATACAACTCTTCTTCCAGAAATCCATTTAAGAATGCAGTTTTGACATCCATTTGCCAAATTTCATAATCATAAAATGCAGCAATAGCTAACATGATTCGGACAGACTTAAGCATCACTACGGGTGAGAAAGTCTCATCGTAGCCAACCCCTTGAACTTGTCGAAAACCTTTCGCAACAAGTCGAGCTTTATAGACAGTTACATTACCATCAGCGTCAGTCTTCTTCTTAAAGATCCATTTATTCTCAATGGCTTGCCGATCATCGGGCAAGTCAACCAAAGTCCATACTTTGTTCTCATACATGGATCCCATCTCGATTTCATGGCCTCTAGCCATTTTATGAATCTGGGCTCATCATCGCTTCCTCATAGTTTGTAGGTTCATCATGGTCAAGTAACATGACTTCCGAATAGGATTTACGTACCACTCAGTGCGGATCTTACTCTGGTAGACCCACGAGGTTGAGAGAAACTTGATCTGAAGTTTCATGATTAATATCATTAGCTTCCTCACTAATTGGTGTAGTTTTCACAGAACCGATTCTTGTGATGAACTACTTTCCAATAAGGGAGCAGTGCAGATTACCTCATCAAGTTCTACTTTCCTCCCACTCACTTCTTTCGAGAGAAACTCCTTCTCTAGAAAGGATCCGATTTTAGCAACGAAAATCTTGCCCTCAGATCTGTGATAGAAGGTGTACCCAATAGTCTCTTTTGGGTATCCTACGAAGACACATTTCTCCGATTTAGGTTCGAGCTTATCTCGTTGAAGTTTCTTCACATAAGCATCGCAGCCCCAAACTTTCAGGAACGACAACTTTGGTTTCTTGCCAAACCACAGTTCATAAGGCATCGTCTCAACGGATTTTGATGGTGCCCTATTTAACGTGAATGCGGCCGTCTCTAAAGCATAACCCCAAAATGATAGCGGTAAATCAGTAAGAGACATCATAGATCGCACCATATCTAGTAAAGTACGATTACGACGTTCGGACACACCATTTCTTTGTGGTGTTCCGGGTGGCGTGAGTTGCAAAACTATTCCGCATTGTTTCAAGTGTAGACCAAACTCGTAACTAAAATATTCTCCTCCACGATCAGATCGTAGAAATTTTATTTTCTTATTACGATGATTTTCCACTTCACTCTGAATTTTTTTTGAACTTTTCAAATGTTTCAGACTTGTGTTTCATTAAGTAGATATACCCATATTTGCTCAAATCATCTGTGAAGGTGAGAAAATAACTATACCCACCACGAGCCTCAACATTTATTGGACCACAAACATCAGTATGTATGATGTCCAACAAATTAGTTGCTCGCTCCCTAGTTCCGAAGAACGGCGTTTTAGTCATCTTGCCCATAAGGCACGGTCCACAAGTACCAAGTGATTCATAATCAAGTGATTCCAAAAGCCCATCAGTATGGAGTTTCTTCATGCGCTTTACACCGATATGACCTAAACGGCAGGGCCACAAATAAGTTGCACTATCATTATCAACTCTGCATCTTTTGGTTTCAACACTATGAATATGTGTATCACTACTATTGAGATTCAATAAAAACAGACCACTCTTCAAGGGTGCATGACCATAAAAGATATTACTCATATAAATAGAACAACCATTATTCTCTGATTTAAATGAATAACCGTCTCGCATCAAACAAGATCCAGATATAATTTCATGCTCAATGCTGGCACCAAATAACAATTATTTAGGTCTAAAACTAATCCCGATGGTAGATGTAGAGGTAGCGTGCGACCGCGATCACATCGACTTTGGAACCATTTCCCACGCGCGATCGTCACCTCGTCCTTAGCCAATCTTCGCTAATCCGTAGTCCTGTTTGAGTTGCGAATATTAGCAATGAACTAGTATCAAATACCCGGTACTCTGCGAGCATTAGTAAGGTACACATCAATAACATGTATATCACATATACCTTTGTTCACTTTGCCATCCTTCTTATCCGCCAAATACTTGGGGCAGTTTCGCTTCCGGTGTCCACCGCTTGCGGAGAAGCACTCAATCTCAGGCTTAGGTCCAGACTTGGGTTTCTTCTCTTGAGCAGCAACTTGTTTGCTGTTCTTCTTGAAGTTCCTTCTTCTTTCCTTTGCCCTTTTCTTGAAACTGGTGGTCTTGTTAACCATCAACACTTGATGCTCCTTCTTGATTTCTACCTCCGCGGCTTTTAGCATTGCGAAGAGCTCGGGAATAGTCTTGTCCATCCTTTGCATATTATAGTTCATCACGAAGCTCTTGTAGATTGGTGGCGTGATTGAAGAATTCAGTCAATGACACTATCATCGTGAAGATTAACTCCAGTTGAATCAAGTGATTATTATACCCGGACATTTTGAGTATGTGTTCCTTGTGTAACTATTCTCCTCCATCTTGCAGCTATATAACTTATTGGAGACTTCATATCTCTCAATCCGGGCATTTGCTTGAAATATTAACTTCAACTCTGGAACATCTCATATGCTCCATGACGTTCAAAACGTCGTTGAAGACCGGTTCTAAGCCGTAAAGCATGGCACCTTGAACTATAGAGTAGTCATCAGCTTTGCTCTGCAGACGTTCTTACGTAGTCGGTTGCATCAAGAATAAGCGTGGCACCAGCGGTGCTTCCGGGACGTAATTCTTACGTGCAAAGCAATGAGGATAATCCTCAGGTTATGGACCCAGTCCGTCTAATTGCTACCATCATCTTTCAACTTTGCTTTCTCAAGGAACACATTAAAATTCAATGGAACAACAGCACGAGCCATATATCTATAACAAACATAGACAAGCAAAATACTATCAGGTACTAAGTTCATGATAAATTTAAGTTCAATTAATCATATTACTTAAGAACTCCCACTTAGACAGACATCTCTCTAGTCATCTAAGTGATAACGTGATCCAAATCAACTAAACCATGTCCGATCATCACGGGGATGGAGTAGTTTCAATGGTGAACATCACTATGTTGATCATATCTACTATATGATTCACGTTCGACCTTTCGGTCTCCGTGTTCCGAGGCCATATCTGTATATGCTAGGCTCGTCAAGTTTAACCTGAGTATTCCGCGTGTGCAACTGTTTTGCACCCGTTGTATTTGAACGTAGAGCCTATCACACCCGATCATCATGTGGTGTCTCAGCACGAAGAACTTTCGCAATGGCGCATACTCAGGGAGAACACTTCTTGATAATTAGTGAGAGATCATCTTAAAATGCTACTGTCAATCAAAGCAAGACAAGATGCATAAAGGATAAACATCACATGCAATCAATATAAGTGATATGATATGGCCATCATCATCTTGTGCTTGTGATCTCCATCTCCAAGCACCGTCGTGATCACCATCGCCACCGTAGCGACACCTTGATCTCCATCGTAGCATCGTTGTCGTTCGCCATCTATTGCTTCTCGACTATCGCTACCTCTTAGTGATAAAGTAAAGCAATTACAGAGGCGTTGCATTTCATACAATAAGCGACAACCATATGGCTCCTGCCGATTGCCGATAACCGGTTACAAAACATGATCATCTCATACAATAAAATATAGCATCACGTCTTGACCATATCACATCACAGCATGCCCTGCAAAAACAAGTTAGACGTCCTCTACTTTGTTGTTGCAAATTTTACGTGGCTGCTACGGGCTTAGCAAGAACCGTTCTTACCTACGCATCAAAACCACAACGATAGTTCGTCAAGTTAGTGTTGTTTTAACCTTCGCAAGGACCGGGCGTAGCCACACTCGATTTAGCTAAAGTGAGAGAGACAGACACCCGCCAGCCACCTTTAAGCACGAGTGCTTCTAACGGTGAAACCAGTCTCGCGTAAGCGTACGCGTAATGTCGGTCCGGGCCGCTTCATCTCACAATACCGCCGAACCAAAGTATGACATGCTGGTAAGCAGTATGACTTGTATCGCCCACAACTCACTTGTGTTCTACTCGTGCATATGACATCTACGCATAAAACCTGGCTCTGATACCACTGTTGGGGAACGTACTAATTTCAAAAAAATTCCTACGCACACGCAAGATCATGGTGATGGCATAGCAACAAGAGGGGAGAGTATTGTCCACGTAACCTCGTAGATCGTAAGCGGAAGCGTTATGACAACGCGGTTGATGTAGTCGTACGTCTTCACGATCCGACCGATCCAAGTACCGAACGTACGGCACCTCCGAGTTCAGCACACGTTCAGCTCGATGACGATCCCCGGGCTCCGATCCAGCAAAGCGTCGGGGATGAGTTCCGTCAGCACGACGGCGTGGTGACAATGATGATGTACTACCGGCACAGGGCTTCACCTAAACTCCGCGACGATATGACCGAGGTGGAATATGGTGGAGGGGTGCACCGCACACGGCTAAGGAACGATCCGTAGATCAACTTGTGTGTCATGGGGTGCCCCCTGCCCCCGTATATAAAGGAGCAAGGGGGGAGGAGGCTAGCCCTAGGAGGGGGCGCGCCAAGTGTGGAGTCCTACTAGGACTCCCTAGTCCTAGTAGGATTCCACCTCCCTTGTTGGAGTAGGAGAAGGGGAAAGAGGGGGAGAGGAAGAAGGAAAGGGGCTGCGCCCTTGTCCAATTCGGACCCGGAGGGGGGGCACAGCCTCCTTCCTTTTGGCCTCTCTCCTCTATTCCCGTATGGCCCAATAAGGCCCATATACTCCCCGGCGAATTCCCGTAACTCTCGGGTACTCCGAAAAATACCCGAATCACTCGGAACCTTTCAGAACTCCGAATATAGTCGTCCAATATATTGATCTTTACGTCTCGACATCGATCTTTACGTCTCGACCATTTCGAGACTCCTCCTCATGTCCCCGATCTCATCCGGGACTCCGAACTCCTTCGGTACATCAAAACTCATAAACTCATAATATAACTGTCATTGTAACCTTAAGCGTGCGGACCCTACGGGTTCGAGAACTATGTAGACATGACCTAGAACTATTCTTGGTCAATAACCAATAGCGGAACCTGGATGCCCATATTGGCTCCTACATATTCTACGAAGATCTTTATCGGTCAAACCGCATAACAACATATGTTGTTCCCTTTGTCATCGGTATGTTACTTGCCCGAGATTCGATCGTCGGTATCCAATACCTAGTTCAATCTCGTTACCGCAAGTCTCTTTACTCGTTACGTAATGCATCATTCCGTAACTAACTCATTAGCTACATTGCTTGCAAGGCTTATAGTGATGTGCATTCTCGAGAGGGCCAGAGATACCTCTCCGACAATTGGAGTGACAAATCCTAATCTCGAAATCGCCAACCCAACATGTACCTTTGGAGACACATGTAGTACTCCTTTATAATCACCCGATTCACGTTGTGACGTTTGGTAGCACCAAAGTGTTCCTCCGTAAAGCGGAGTTGCATAATCTCATAGTTACAGGAACATGTATAAGTCATGAAGAAAGCAATAGCAACATACTAAACGATCAAGTGCTATGCTAACGGAATGGGTCATGTCAATCACATCATTCTCCTAATGATGTGATCCCATTAATCAAATGACAACACATGTCTATGGTTACGAAACATAACCATCTTTGATTAATAAGCTAGTCAAGTAGAGGCATACTAGTGACAGTGTTTGTCTATGTATTCACACATGTATTATGTTTCCGGTTAATACAATTCTAGCATGAATAATAAACATTTATCATGATATGAGGAAATAAATAATAACTTTATTATTGCCTCTAGGGCATATTTCCTTCACCTCAATGGGTAGGATATGACCCACACCCATTCTTCTTATGGCTTGGGGAGGAATTTCATCACCTACATCACAAGTACCACTTTGCTCCACTTGGGAGCCGTTATTTTTGTCAAACTCTACGTTACACGTATCCTCAATGAGTCCGGTGGACTTGTTGAGGACACGGTAAGAACGAGAGTTTGTAGCATAACCAACAAATATGCCCTCATAAGCTCTAGCCTCAAATTTAGACAAACGAACACCTTTCTTGAGAATGAAACACTTACACCCGAACACCCGGAAATACTTGAGGTTGGGCTTGTTACCGGTAAGTATTGGAGTCTTGTTCAAGCCTTTGCGGAGATAGAGCCGATTTGATGCATGACATGCTGTGTTGATGGCTTCAGCCCAAAAGTTGTATGGAGACTTGAACTCCGCCATCTGGTCCTTGCCGCATCCATCAACGTCCGGTTCTTCCTCTCCGCAACACCATTTTGTTGAGGGGTATAGGGTGCAGCATACTGATGCTTGATCCCCTCATCACTAAGAAACTCATCCAAGGGGTAGTTCTTGAATTCGGTGCCGTTGTCACTTCTTATTTTCAAGATCTTTGCATCATGTTGACGTTGAGCTTCATTTGCAAAGTCGATGACGGTTTGATGAGTTTCACTCTTCCTCTTGAAGAAATATACCCAAGTGTATCTTGAATAATCATCCAGAATCACCAAGCAATACTTTCTACCCCCAAGACTATCAAATGATGGAGGCCCAAAGAGGTCCATGTGAAGGAGCTCCAATGGTCTCTTCGAGTAGATGATAGTCGTGGGAGGGTGAGCCTTTTCATGAAGCTTTCGTTCGATACAAGCACTGCAAGCATGATCTTTGGCAAAACTAACATTTGTTAGTCTACGGACATGGTTCCCCTTGAGAAGACTTTGCAAAGATCTCATATTGACGTGGGCTAAACGGTGATGCCAAAGCCATCCCACGTCAACTTTAGCCATTAGGCATGTCGCGGTCTTAGTGGGTCGCTCCAAAAAGTTAATCACATAGAGACCGTTCTCGACATGCCCAACAAAGGCTACTTTAAGAGTCTTGCTCCACAAGAGGGCCACGGTATCAATATCAAAGAAAGTGGCAAAACCCATGAGTGCAAGTTGACGAACGAAAAGTAAATTGTATGCAAGGGACTCAACAAGCATGACTTTCTCGATTGTTAGATAATGAGAAATGACAACCTTGCCAAGACCCAATACCTTAGAGTGTGAGGCATCACCCCACTCGACATTGGTGGGCATAGATGGGATCTTTTGCACGTCCACCACCAAGTCCTTGCTCCCGGTCATATGATTTGTTGCTCCACTATCGAGCAACCATGATCCCCCATCGGAAGCAAACACCTACAAGAGATCAATGCTTGGTTTTAGGTACCCATTTAGTAATGGGTCCTTTGATGTTAGTAACAAGGGTCTTAGGAACCCAAATAGACCATTCAATGTACTCATAAGGAGAACTAACAAATTTAGCATAAACATGCCCATCACTAGCACGACACAACACATAAGAAGGGTTAAAGTCGCCGGCTTTGTTGGAGGTGGTGGTTTTGCCCTTTTTGACATCAACACCATTCACATTGTTCTTCTTCTCCTTAGGAGCACCCTCTCCCTCTTTCACAAAGGTTTGCTTGAGAGGAGGAGGTCGTTTGGTCTTGTCATTCTTCTTCTTGTTCTTGGACTTGGGTGCGAACCCAATTCCCTCCTTGGCCACAACTTACTTTTGATTGCTCAAAAGGTCGTTGAGGTTCTTCTCACCTTGAATGCACGTCACAAGGCCTTTCTCAAGTTGATCCTTCAATTTGGCATTCTCCTCCACAAGATGCACATGCTCACAACATGGGTTAGTGGCATATGCATTATCAATTAATACCATATGAGGAAAGGTGGCATTTTCCTTGGTTACCTTAACTTGGAGTTGAGCATGAGACTCCTTGAGGTTTGCATGAGCACCCTTCAAGACCTTGTGGGCCTTGTCAAGTACATCAAACTCCTCCTTGAGTCTAGCATGATCAACCCCAAGTTTAGCCTTCTCGGAAGTTAACACACGAGACACAACAAGAGCATGATCAAGATCTTTCTTTAAATTGGCATGGTCATCGTTGTGTGACTCCTCAAGAGCCAAACGATGCCCACACTCTTCCTCAGGAGCATTAGAGAGATCCGATATCTCATTGACATAGTCACGACTATGACCTTCCATCTTAGAGATGGTTTCTTCGTGAGCCTCGATCATGTCATTGGCTTCACCAAGTTGTTCCAAGAGAGCAACAAAGTGCTTCTTGGATTTGCCCTTGAGCTTACTCATAAAAGACTCAAATTCATTGACTTCCTCATTAGACCCTTCACTTTCATCAATGCCATCCGTCAAAGAGGGATTAGTAATGATGGTGGTTTTGATGTTGGGGGTTACCTTGTTGGTGGCTTTAGCCATGAGGCACTTGGCGGTGATGTTCTCGTTGGGTGAATCGAAGAGAGACATCCGGGGAGTTCTGGCAATGGCAACGGATGCCATGGCCATTGCTTCACTATCTTCATCATCATCGTCATCCTCATGGTATTCTTCTTGAACCACCAACCCTCGAGTAGGAGTCTTCTTGGTGAAGTTGTTCTTGTTGGGGAAGGACTTGGCTTTGTCTTTTCGGATGAGCTTGCCACCATTGTCTTCCCGCTTCTCGTAAGGACAATCCGCAACGAAATGGCTCACATTGCCACAGTTGTAACAAGTTCTTACTCGTTGCTTGCCGCCACTTGAGTTGTTCTTGTTGAAATTAGGCCTTGAGTTCTTCTTGCTCCAAAATTGCCTTGAAGCAAGAGTCATGTGCTCATGATAATCATATTTTCTATCTTCGGGTTGCTCTCCTCATCTTCCTCTTCTTCCTCTTCTTCCACAATAACCTTGGCCTTCAATGCAAGGTTGGGCTTCTTTGCCCTTTGAGAGCAGAGCACCACGTTATCGGCGGTCTTGTCCAAGATGATCATTGCAATGAACTCATCCAACACTTCACTTGAGGTCATGGAGTGAAAGTCCGGTCTTTGACGAATGACGGAGGACATGGCCTTGTTGTAGAGCATCATGGCCTTGAAGAAGTTGCGCTTGATCCAATTATCATCCGTGTCCTTGCTTCCATGATCTCGGAGTGAGACCGCGAGTTTGGTTACTCTCTGAAAGAGCTCACGAGGTTCTTCATCTTCTTTCATTGCAAACTCATCGGCTTCATCTTGCACCACTTCATAGTTGGAGCGTTGAATGCTTGTGCTTCCCTGATAAAGAGACACAACGCATTGCCATGCGTCTTTGGCCATGGCATGGGGTCAGAGATGAGGGAGATCTTCGGGGAGGATAGCATCTTGGATGATGAAGAGAGCATTCTCATTGAATTGATTATCCACTGCTTCTCTAGGGGTGAAGTTGCTTCGGTCATGTGGATAGAAACCTTCTTCAATGATTCTCCAAAGATTAGTATTCACATGATTTAAATGACGCTTGAAGCGATACACCCAAGAATCAAAATCCTCATTTTTCACAATCTTAGGAGGAGGGCCGGCATGATTAAATGAGTAGAGGGAATCGGTCCTCCATAAGTTGGAGGTTCCACATGGGCAAAGATGCCGGTGCCATTTCTACCACTAGTAGAAGGACCCTTCTCACTATTAGCTTCCCCCTTGTTGGAGTTAGCATCCGTCACCTTGTTAGCGGGATCACCCACTTTGAACGACGAGGTAGGTAGCTTAAGTCCTTCTAAGAATTTATTAAACATGCTTTCAACCGTGGTTGTCATGGAGGTTTTCAATGTGTCCAAGGCCACATTGAATTCCTCACGGGACATCGCGGTTTCCCCATCACCAGTAGACAAGATCGGATTCACACCGGAGTGCTCCTCCTCCCCACCGTCTATGGTGTCAACCATACTCTTCAGACGACAAAGTCCTTAATAAAGAGACGAGGCTCTGATACCAATTGAAAGGATCAATATAGTTGACTAGAGGGGGTGAATAGGCAACTAACAATTTTTAGCTTTTCTTTTCCAAATTAAACTTTGCATCAAAGTAGGTTGTCTAAATATGCAACTAGGTGAACAACCTATATGATGCAACAACAATAAGTGTACAAGCAAGCAAGGGATACAACACAAATAGCTTGCACAAGTAAAGGCACGAGATAACCAAGAGTGGAGCCGATGGAGACGAGGATGTGTTACCGAAGTTCATTCCTTTTGAGGGGAAGTACGTCTCTGTTAGAGCGGTGTGGAGGCACAATGCTCCCCAAGAAGCCACTAGGGCCACCGTATTCTCCTCACGCCCTCACACAATGCGAGATGTCATGATTCCACTATTGGTGCCCTTGAAGGCGGCGACCGAACCTTTACAAACAAGGTTGGGGCTATCTCCACAACTTAATTGGAGGCTCCCAACGACACCACAAAGCTTCACCAAAATGGACTATGGCTCCGAGGTGACCTCAACCATCTAGGGTGCTCAAACACCCAAGAGTAACAAGATCCGCTAGGGATTAGTGGGGGAATCAAATTTCTCTTGGTGGAAGTGTAGATCGGGCCCTTCTCAACCTATCCCGAGCAAATCAACAAGTTTGATTGGCTAGGGAGAGAGATCGGGCAAAAATGGAGCTTGGAGCAACAATGGAGCTTTTTGGGGGAAGAGGTAGGTCAACTTTGGGGAAGAAGACCCCTTTATATAGTGGGGGGAATAATCCAACCGTTACCCCCCAAGCAGCCCCGCACAGAGCGGTACTACCGCTTGTGCAGGCGGTACTACCGTCCCCACCCAGCGGTACTGCCGCGCACACGAGGGGAACAAGGACCTGGGCCCAGAGCGGTACTACTGCGGAGGTAAGGGCGGTACTACCGCCACTACTACCGCAGCTAGAACCGCACAACCCGACACGAGAAAAAGAGGCCTCGAGTCGAGGTGGTAGTAGCCCGGAGCCTCAGCGGTACTACGGTCGAAGACAGCAAGCGGTACTACCGCTGAGGAGCGGTACTACCGCTTGATGTGCTTCAATGTACTACTACCGAGGACATGATACTCTTCTTTGGGACCATCGAGGCAAGCTAGGAGAGGAAAGGGAACTCCATTGAAGCAGAAAGGAACAGCGGGTGCGATAAGGATGTGTACGTGTTGATTCCACCCTAGCCTTACCAAAGCGGATCCCCTCTTGATAGTACGGTGACTCCTACGAACCTAGTCCACCAACATAGAAACGAAGGAGCTACACTGTCTTGAATAAAACACTGAGGGGAGGGAATTGTCTCGTGCCAAAGGATGAATCTCTGAAAAACTCAACACACACGATTAGTCCGCAAAAGCATTGTCATCAATCACCAAAACACCTTGGGGATAAATATGCCCTTACACTCTCTAAGGGTTCTACGTAATTCCCCTATTAGTTGAAAAGTTTAGGAGCAAAAGACTTTTATTGTCACCTTGAATAACCCTCACATCCTAGCCCTTGACAAACAATACATAATCATGTATACATCCACACACAACATCTACTGAAATCTCATAGGGCATGTCCATGGCAGACGGGGCACGGTTTTCCATCCAATGCGGTCCTGTATCGGTCTGCCGAGCTGTCCAAACGTATTTTTTCTAGCAAACCCGAGACAAACGACGGGGGGCTTTGTGGGAGTCCGGACAGTAGACACGTAGGACTCCGACACCCCTGACCCATCCAAAACCCCTCCCAGACACCGCGCCTCCATCCTCCCTATGTTCTCTCCTTCCTTCTTTCTCTCTGGCCTTCATCGCCGCTCTACCACCCCGACCGTCCCGCCACACCCTTGTCAGTACTCTACGTCCCTGTCACCTCTATCATTCCAGCCGGCGTCCATCCCGCCTCTCCTTCGTCGTGTTCAACCCCTCTACTCCGACCGGCCCGCTAGGTACCATGGGCTACTGCTATACTCACCATGTCCGACAACTGTTCGATGAATTTTCAGAGCTAAAAAAGTTTTCCCTTCTTTCTAGCAATGGATTCCGATTTGGAGTACATATACAAGCACTATGCAGAGTTGTCTGATGGCTCGTTAGACGAGGAGTACTACACGGATGAGACGGTGATGATGCAAGCGGTTCTTGAAGACACGAAGGAGCATGTTATAAATTTCAAGGGATCAATCAAGGGTCATCGAAGTGCTCAACCGCAACAGGGGGTGCGACCATTTAACACTGATGGTCGACTACCTTGCCCCCGATGCACTCTTCACTGGACATTTTCGCCGCATTTTCAGATGCGCAAGACTGTCTTTGGCCATTTGTATCATGGCGTCCGGTCATATGATGACTACTTCGTCTTGAAGAAGGATGTTGTGGGAACGATTGGCTTCTCTGGTTATCAGAAGTGTGCATGTCCGCACTCCGTATGCTTGCATATGGCACGACCACTAATTCATCGGACGAGTACCTACGGATGACTGAGAGCACATGCGTAGATCCATAGTCAGGTTTGCAACTCTGGCGGTCGAGGTGTTTGGACCTTAGCACCTGAGAGAACCAACTGTGGTAGACACCAAGAGGCTCTTGGCAATCTCAGAAGCAAGAGAGGTGGCCAGGTTTGCTTGGATCTCTTGAATGCATTCGTTGAAAATGGAAGAAATGTCCGGAGGCTTTACAAGGGCAATATCAGGGTCATGTTAAGAAGCCCAACATCATTCATGAAGAAGTTGCATCGCATGATCTTTGGATTTGGCACGGTTTCTTTGGCATGCCCAGGTCTCACAGTGACATTAATTTGCTCCAGCGATCACCATTGTTTGCGAGGCTGATTGAAGGGAAGAAAACTCCTCCTTGCCACTATACTATCAGTGGACATGAGTACAACATGGACTAGTTGACAGTATCTATCCTCCGTCGGCTACCTTCATCAGCACCATCACTAACCCAGTTGGCCAAAAAAAATCTCACTCCGTCAAAGACAAGAAGCAGCTTGCCGAGAGGGCAGATGGAGTTCTGCAGTCCCGTTCTGTAGTTGTTTGTAGACTTGCCAAACAATTGGATTCGAAGACCTTGTGGGGAGTGATGACATGTTGTGTGATCGCGCACAACATGATCACCGAGGATGATGGTAGGATGCTGCCGTAGCTCTAGAATTTGAGAACAGGGATGATCATATCAAACTACCAGATCAGAATACGACCACATTTGAAGAGTTTATTCAAATGCATCAACAAATTTGGCATCGACTAACTCATGAGCAGCTGAAGGAAGATCCGATTGAGCATCAGTGGACGGTTAAAGGGAAACAATGTTGAGATGTACTATTTGAACCTTTTAAAATTTAAATTAGTATTGCATGCAGCTATTTAAACGTCTGTACTCTTTGTATGCGGCTAGTTGAACATCTGAACTCTTTAAGGGAGGCTGAATGCATACGGACATCGTTGAATGGTCGTCTCCTGCATTCATGTCCGCAGGCAAGTGTATTTTTACAAGGACACAAGAGAGCTGATTGAGAGGAGTAAAACAACTCGTTCTGGTGCTAAGAATGGATCCCCCGGTGTTCCTCTGGGACGGCAGCAGCACTCAGAGCAACTCTAGCAGACCCCGCAAAAAGCCCTGACCCACAAAATAACCGCCAAAATGCAGGTCGACGCGGAAATCCCGCCCGAACAGACCCCGCATATGCGTCCGACCAGTAAAAAGTTTTGCGGGGCACTTCAAAAGATCTCGCCTGACCTCTAGATTCATGGGGTGGGAAAATGACCCGAGCTCGGCCCCTATATGTAGTGAGATTTGGCGGGAGGAACATTTCTGCGTGGCCATTCCCACTCCCCCACCCTCCACCACCATTGCCCCCACCACCTCCCGCTCCGATGCATCTTCCCCGGCAGTCCTTCGCCACCATGGTTGACACCTTGCTGTCCCCCGTCACCATCGAGGTTGCGCACGCTCAATCCCTCGGGCGGATCTCGTCGCCAGCCATGTTGGCCCCGCCGTCACCCAAGGCACCACTGCACCTATCCACAAGCGGCAGGGCAACGTGGTCGTGCAGGGCGGGAATCTGGCTGCCCCCACCGGGAAGGCCCGCGCATCGGGCGCCAACGCAGCTGCGTGATCCTGGCCGACGGCAGAGAAGGTCGGCAAGGCCTCTGGCGTGAAGCGAAAGAGGATTCCGGCTACAAAGAAGCCGGCTCCTTCATCCACTCCCTCCACCCCGGAAAGAGGTTCCCCTGCGATGCCGCTCAATGGTGTTGTTCCCACCGCAAGCGAGGTGTTCGACGAAATGGCCGGAAGGTATGCCTCTTCGGTCATGGAAATTTTCTTTGCTCTCGCGATAGCTCGTGACTTGTTGTCGTTCACTATAGCGGTGGTTTGAACAATGCAACTACCGAGTTCGTGAACTTGTTGGACACCAATGCCGTTGACATCGATCAAGCCCTGTTTGCCGCATTTGATTACAATGAAACGGAGCGCGGCGTGGATGATCATGGGGGTGAAGAAGAAGTGGAGGAGATCGATGAAGGGGTGTATGAGCAATCGCAAGCAAGAAGTGGAAAAAGCCAGAGATCGAAGAACTACACGTTCTTGGAAGATCAAATCTTGATCAAGGCATGGTGTGCGGTGTTTTTTGATGCATGCACATGTACTTCTCAAACCGCCAACAGGTATTGGCAAAGGATCGAAGACCAATACTTCCGCATGATGGCAAAGTATCCCAATAGGACTCCGCGCACCTTTCGGTCGCTACAAGGGCGTTGGGACGTGATCAAGCCTATTTGCAGTCGTTCGGCAGCTTGCTTGGAGCAAGTACGCAATGCACCTCCAAGTGGAACCCTGGAATCCGACTATGTGAGTTCATTTTGACTTTGTTCAAGTTGTGCACATCATAATGCATCATATGAAATGATTGCATCGTTCAAATTGTGTAGGACAAAGTTGCCCAACAAAGATACAAAGACATGGAAGTTTTGGAAGGCAAATTCTTCAAACTAGAGCATCGTTGGGACTTGCTCAAAAAGTGCGAGAAGTGGAAGTTGATTGGAAAATAATCCGCACCGAAGAGGTTCACTTACAAACATGGATGAAGATGAGGATGATGATGGCCCAAGAAACTTGAACAAGCCCGATGGCGACAAGAAGACTAAGGAGAAAATGAAGAGAGAGCACGAAGCGTCGAGCTTGAGGGAGAAGATTGATGCCAAGGTGCAATCAAATGAGTTGATGTTAGTGAAGACGTTGGAGATCAAGAAAGAGTTGGCCGAGAAGAAGGAACGGGAGAAGCAAGAGAAATGACAATTGCTCAAGAAAGAGGGGCTGCGCAAAGCGGCCATTGAGGAGAGAAGAGCACGTGCCGCTGAGAACAAAGCCATGTCCGAGTTGCTCGCCGAAGAGAACAAGATCATGACAATGAACCGCAATGACATGGACGACTTCACCAAAGAATGACAATGATATGGCAATAAGAGAAATCTTGAAGAGGAGAATGCTTGCGGCGGCCAGTGTGTGTTACAGTGCCGGAGATGTTTTCTCAACGGGGTTTGGAACCAATGTCGCCGATGCGTTTAGTGCACCAGCCGATGATTTTGGTGCCAGAGTTGGAACAAGTGCCGGAGGTGGACTCGGTGGTTGGGATGACCTCGATGGAATCGATGGCGCGGAGTGAAGATCGACCAAGATGATGCCCGACGTGGTCGTCACTTTTGTAAGACCCTCTTTTGCGTTTGTCCTACAAGATTTTAAGCTTTTATTTGCGCGTGAACTATGTTCTATTGTTTGAATTTGAACTTGTTTGTCGGAACCGACGTCAAATTCGATTATTGGGCGTCTTCGGTTTGCCGGTCGACGCGGCGATGCCCGAGCAGACCCCGTGTAGCCGACCCGTAAAAAAACATATTTACCGAATAACTTTTTGACGGGTCTGTTTTGCGGGGTCTGAGTCTGACCTCACCGGCGCCGGCCTGCATATACATTTTTCCGTGAACTACAAAAGACTTATGTGGGTCGGGATTTTACGGGGTCTGCTAATGATACTCTCAGAGCAGAATAGAATAGTGTGTGCAGCCATCATGCATGCTAGACACATCAAACTGCTGTGGATGGTTGACCGTTGCTGCGGATCTATACCACCACCAGCAGCAGCATCACGCTGGTTGAGGAAAGTTGCATATTAAACTCGGTTGGTTGTACTTGTACTGGCACTGGACCAAGTGTGTGTCCATCACATGCGTGCTAGCATCACCACGAGCACTGAACTAGGAACGCAATTCCATCCGCTCGATCGCTCTGCATGTACTGTACGACGTTGACACGGATCGCTGGAGTGGCATGCGTCAAGTTACTTAAGGCTCTTACATTCTCGCCCTCTTGCTTCGCAGCCAAGGACTCACGAAAACAGTAGTTGAATTTCTCTCGATTTATCAGATAATTCGTGTCAATGCCTTGACCCAAGACGAAGTCACAAAGGGCATGCATAAAAGGACAACTCCTGCTATCGGTAAAGTAAGCACACATATGCATTTCACGAGAGGAAATAGCTCCAGAGAAAGATGAGAGTGAATTATGTGAATAGGATGGCCGTTTTGGCTTTGGGGAGCTATGCTCCCGGATGAACAGTAAATTTAAAATAAATAATAAATGGAAATTAAAAATTTTAAATTTTGTGTGTAGATGTTCATGTTAATGTAACAAGTATGCTTGACAATTTACATGGGAAATGGAGTATCATTGCTTTACCCGTGAAAAAACAAAATTAAGTGTAACATTTGATGTTCGACTTTTTTTTTTCACAGATCAAAATGCTTCAGCTTTTCCCCCAAAAAATTGCCTGTAGCATTTGGGTGTGAAAATGAACACATTTTTTTTTAAAAGGACATTCGCAAAATACATTTTGGCGCGCAGGAGTATATGTTCGCAAGAGCCAAACTGGATTTCTGGTGAATACAAATCTATGATGTTACGTTACCGCAAAAGACATTCACCCTGCTTTATAGATAAAGCCACAACCCATCATACCACTACCATTATAACAGAATGTAAAAATGGCAAAGATACATTGATATCGAACAAGCCACTAACAAGCTCTGAATGCATCATGAACAAGCTTGGGCATCAAGGCCCTCAGCGAGCCAATATCCTGCTATCGACATGACCAAGACACGGTAGTAGCCCGTTGTCGGAGAAAAGACATGCTCCGTCAACTCCCATGATGCCAACCATAGTTGTTCCGCCATCCATGTCTGCCTCAAAGAAGGCCCCTCCATCTCGTCCTGGATCGGAGGACACGGCGTCGTCGGTAGGCAGAGACCAACAGGTTGCCGGGGAGAGGACGATCAACACGGCTACCTCATCTCGCAAAGTGATAACCCACAAGTATAGGCGATCACAACAGTTTTCGAGAGTAGAGTATTCAACCCAGATTTATAGATTCGACACAAGGGGAGCCAAAGAATATTTGCAAGTATTAGCAATTGAGTTGTCAATTCAACCACACCTGAAGATTAAATATCTGCAGCAAAGTGATCAGTAGCACAATAATATGATAGTTTTGATAGCAGTGGTAACAATAGTAGTAACGGTAACAGTGATAGCAATAATTTTGTACCAAGTGTAACACTAGCAGCAACAATAGTAGCTTAGCAAGAACAATATATGGAAAATTCGTAGGCATTGCATCGGTGAATTCATTGGATGATATTCATCATGTAACAGTCATAACCTATGACGATACAAAACTAGCACCACTTCATAAATATAATGTAGGCATGTATTCCGTAAATAGTCATGCGTGCTTATGGAAAAGAACTTGCATGACATCATTTGTCCTACCCTCCCGTGGCAGCAGGGTCCATAAGGAAACTAAGGAATATTAAGGCCTCCTTTTAATAGAGAACCGGAACAAAGCATTAACACATAGTGAATACATGAAATCCTCAAACTACGGTCATCACCGAAAAGTTTCTCAATTACTGTCACCCTGGGGTTCGTAACACGTAATAGGTGAATATGACTTGCAAGATCGGATCTAGAACATATATATAATGGTGAAAACATAAACGATTCAGATCTGAAATCATGGCAATCGGGCCCTAGTGACAAGCATTAAGCATAGCAAAGTCATAACTACATCTATCTCAGAACATAGTGGATACTAGGGATCAAGCCCTAACAAAACTAACTCGATTACCTAATGAATCTCACCCAACTCCTCACCGACCAGCGAGCCTACAAAGGAATTACTCACTCCCGGTGGGGAGCATCATGGAATTGGCGATGAAGGAGGGTTAGTGATGATAAAGACTGAAGATTCCCTCTCCGGAGCCCCGAACGGGCTCCAGATCTGGCCTCCCGATGAAGAACAGGAGGTGGCGGCGGCTGCGTATCTTAAAACATGATGAAACTTTCTCTCATATTTTTTCTCCGAAAATAGCTACTTGTGGAGTTGGAATTAGGGTGGGCGAGGCCACGGGGTGGGCACAACCCACTAGGGCACGCCAGAGGGGGGGGGGGGGCGCCCTGGTGTGTTGTCCCCAGCCGGGGCCCCCCCTCTGGTGGTTCTTGGTGCCAGTATTTTTTTTATATTCTGAAATAATTCTCCAAAAAGTTTTATCCAAATCCAAGAATTTTCATTTATGCACAAAAACAACACCAAGGTAGTTCTGTTGAAAACAACGTCAGTCCAGGTTAGTTTTATTCAAATAATGCAAATTAGAGTCCAAAACAAGAGCAAAAACGTTAGGAAAAGTAGATACGATGGATATGTATCAACTCCCCCAAGCTTAAACCTTTGCTTGTCCTCAAGCAATTCAGTTGACAAACTGAAAGTGATAAATAAAAAAACTTTTACAAACTCTTTTGTTCTTTTTTACATAAATAAGCTTAAGTAGCATCCAGGTTTTCAACAAAGATTATGACTTACCATGTCAACAATAACTCTTAAAAATTATGTTAACTCATATCAATAGCATAAGCAACTAGCAAGCAATAATAAGCTATCTCAAATGACAACACTTTGTCAAAACAACCATGATATATATGACAACAATGGTATCTCACTAGCCCTTTTTGAGGCTGCAAACATAAATTCAGGGCACCTCCAAAGTTCAAGCAACGACTAAACATTGTAATTCATGGTAGAAAATATCAACCAATGATGCATTCAACATTAACTATACATAATGCATGAGGATGACAATAATGCTCAGTTCCGGCGCTTGTTTGAGAAGGTGATGACTCAACATAAAATTAAATAGATAGTTCCCTTCGCAGAGGGAAGTAGGGATTTGCAGAGGTGCCAGAGCTCAAAGCTTAAATCAGAGATAATTTTTTTTGGGAGGTGCACCCTTCCTATTTACGTCACGACCAAGAGTTATCAATATCTTCCCAAGTGATAAAAGTAAAGATTTACCCCCCTCCACCAAGAGACACACTCCACGGCTAGCCGAATCCACGGGTACCATCCATACCAACAACAGTCCCGGAGGAGTTTTGTTTAATTATTTGCAATTTTTGATCGGGACTGGGAATCTCTATTACAGCCCCTCTCATGCAAGGACGAGTGAATAAACACTCATCATGAGAATAACCCGCTTAGCATGGAAGATACCGACCACCCCTTGTCGCTCTATGAACAATCCAGGCACACAAAACATGGGTTCATTTGAAAAAAATAGAGGTGGCACATGAAAATTTACTTGGAACGACAGGGTAATACCACATATAGGTAGATATGATGGACTCATCTGGAATAACTTTCGGTTAAGGATTTTGATGCACAAGCAGTATTTCCGCTTAGTATATGCGAAGGCTAGCAAATAAGTTGAGAAGCGGCCAACTAGAGAGCGAAAACGATCATGAACATGCATTATGCATAATAAACATTGAATACTAACATAAGTAGGATATGAACACCATAAACATAAATATCATAGAGGCTATGTTGATTTTGATTCAACTACATGCATGATGTGCCAAGTCAAGCCACTCGAAACATTTAGAGGAGGATACCATATCATCATACTTCATCATAATCATTTTAATTAATGCATGTTGACATCGAAGATAAATCCTTATCCACTCCTAGCTACTTAAGCATGGCATGAGAAACTATAATCTCTAATTGTCATTGCAAACATGTTTGATCATAATATGCTGAATCACGGATACTAGGTTAAATATATTTACAAAGACAAAAACAAGTTGAGTTCATATCCGCTTCTCTCTGCCACAGTCAATTCATCGAATATCGCCATTATTGCCTTTCACTTGCACGAACAAATGATATAAAAATAATAATAGTACAAGAGTGCTCTGACTAAGCTGAATTCTGCAAACGTTTTATTCAAAAGGAGAAGACAAGGTAATTTTGGCTTTTTATTAGATCAATAATATTACATACGAGAGCCACTCAACATTGTCACCGTGGTCTTCTCCTTGTTATGACTCAAATAAAAGAAAAGAATTTCAGAGAAACAAACTGAAATATTTTTGGATTTTTTTAGTTTTCCTTAAAGAAAGCAAAATAACGAAGGGAAATTAAAAATGAGAAAAACTATTTACATGGGAAAGCTCCCATCAAGAAAAAGAAGAATATGGAAATCTTTTTGGGTTTTCTTTCAATACTACAACTAATTAAACTAGAAAGAAAGAACGAAAAGAAGTAAGAAATATTTTTGGCTTTTCTCAAAGTTTTTTGAAACACACAAGAAGAAAGCGATGAAATAAATCTAGCATGGTTAATACCATGAAAAAGTGTGGGCACTGACAACTTGAATGAAATGTGTGAACATGAATGTAATATCAGTGGAAATACGTGCTCCCCGAGCTTTGGCTTTTGTCCTAACTTGGTAATCACCAGCCGCGGCCTGCATAGTAGTCAGAGTGATAGCTCATGGAGGCTCTAGGTGCAGCCTCCTCAGCCCGCCGAGCTTCCTCGATCTCCGCCTTGTACGAGCGGGCCTCGCTCTCAAGAACATAATATCTTCTTTTGCTGTCAAAATCAAAGAGAGCAGGCACATGCAAAACAACAAGCACAATGGTTTCTTTATTGAACCTCAAGTTATAAGTATAATCAGTGCTTTTGCCCTTAAGGAACTTATGGTGCTTCATGGCCTCAAAGTCTAAGTACTGAGTAGGTAAGAAGGGATCATAAGGCAGAGGTGTTACACCAACCTCCTTAGCTACGGGAGAAGCAAAAATCCCACCGTAAAAGTAACCACTAGTAGCATTGTGTTGCAATCTCCGTGCAACAATCACTCCAAGATTATAACTTTTAATTCCGGCCAGAGCAGTGTGTATGAGGCTCAAGTCAGGAGCACATAGTGTGCTACAATCTTGCTTGCCTACGATGCATCTGCCATTAAAGAGTGCAAAGTAGTGAATTGATGAGAAGTGAATACTCTTTATTCTGCCTTGTGTCACTCCTCTATCCTCGCTGTAGCAAAGGTTAGTCAAAAGTGACTCATACTCAAATCTTGGTGGCTTTTCTAGCGAACCCCAATATGGAATTTTGCAGGCATCACAGAACACACTTAGAGGCATGGTAAATGGATGATCATAAAGGCTAAATAAAACTCTAGACTCACGAGGAAAATATTTAAATTTCTTAGTAAAGGTTTCTGTGAGGTTGAGATACTGGATGCACTTATCTTATGTAGGGGCCGAGCTCGGCGTTGTGAACATATTGACCAAATTCTTCCTTAATGGCTGCGCTTACCATGAAATCGTTACACGACCATAGGCATGATTTCATAGCGGCATCCCGCATTGCACTTGCGCTTGGTTCAACATAAGAACAACGTATCGAGCCACTACTAGATGATGCCTTCGTAGACCTCCTCCTCGAAGAACTCCTAAAGAATTGCATTTTTATTTGCGAAAAATTTCTGAAAAAATTTGGCACACAAAATTTTGTGTCAACAAAACTTCACAAGATTGATAGCAACTACTCATAAGGATGCATAGAGGCTATATTAAGCATTCAAAATACTTAGAACTCTAAGAATTCAACATACAAGCTCGTCTACAATAGCACCAAGAGTAGCTAATTATTCAAAATATAAACCACTAAAGCAAAAACTAATTGGAGCAGGAGAGGAGTCACATACGAAGGAGCGATCCCCCAAAATAGTTTCAGAAACGGAGCTTCGAGCAAAGAGATTGAAATCTGCGGGTTTGAGAGCAAGAACATGAGGGAGGGTGCTATGGTGATTTTTTTTCTGGAGGTAGGAGATGGCATGGGCTAAATAAGTAAGTGAGGGGACCCACGTGGGGACCAAAACCCACCAGGGCATGCCTGGGGTTGCTAGCGCGCCCTGGTGTCTTGTGGTCACCAGGTGCACCCTCCTGTGATGTTATTTGTACCAGAAATTCAGAAATATTCAGAAAAAAACCGTGTTAAATTTTCAGGGCATTCTGAGAACTTTTATTTTTGGGTCATTTTTTATTGCACAGGAAATTCAGAAAATAGAAAAAACATGGCAATTTATTTTATTTAACTAAGGAAAACAGAAAACAAAAGGTAGGGATAGAGAGTTGTGCTCACTAAATTCATCGACTTCATAGCTATCAAAATGATCCATTAACAAGGTTGATCAAGTCTTATTAACAACCACTTTCGATTGGCATGAAACCGAAGAACTTTCGTAAAACACTAAGTTATCTCAACGGGGATGTGAATATCCCCAACAATAAGTATGCCATATTTCTTTTTGGTAGTAGGTAGAGGTAGTTGAAGAGTTCCAATAGTGATTGTCGGAAAGTTTTCAATAACATTAATACCATTCACTTGGAATTGTTTCTTCGAAAAGTGCACCATATGCTCATTACCATTGATACGGAAGGTGACCTTGCTTTTATTGCAATCACTAACAACCCTTACGGTATTCAAAAAGGGTCTACTAAGGATAATCGACATGTTGTTGTCCTCGAGCATCTCAAGTATAACAAAGTCTGTTAAGATAGTAACATTTGCAACAACAACGGGCACATCCTCACAAATACCAATAGGTATGGCTGTTGATTTCTCAGCCATTTTCAAAGACATTTTAGTAGGTCTAATTTTATTCAAGTCAAGTCTTTTATATAAATACAAAGACATAACACTAACACCAGCTCCTAAATCACACAAAGCGGTTTTGACATATTTTTTTTGATGGAGCAAGGTATAGTTGGTATTCCCGCATCTCCAAGTTTTTTAGGTACTCCATCCTTAAAAGAGTAATTAGCAAGCATGGTGGATATTTCAGCTTCAGGTATCTTTCTAAATGTCTTTCATGTATTTTGCATAAGGGGCCATCTTTAAAATATCAGTCAAATAGGTACGTAAAAAGACTGGCCTAAACATTCCAGCAAAGTGTTCAAATTCTTCATCATCTTTTTTCTTAGTTGGTTTAGGTGGAAAGGGCATGGGCTTTTGAACCCATGGCTCTCTCTCTCTATCTCTCTTCCATGTTTTCTAGCAACAAAGTCTCTTTTCTCATATCTTTTATTTTTAGGTTGTGGGTTATCAAGATCAACAACAGGTTCTATCTCAACATCATTATCTGGTTCTTTATCATTGTTGGATTCAGTGTTTTCATGAACATCATCATTATCGTTTTCATTATCACTAGGTGAATGTTCATTACCAGATTGAGTTTCAGCATCTGAGATAAAGACATCATTATTAGCTTCCGGAGGTTTTTTCTATTGCAGGTTCACTAGAGGTATGCAAAGTCCTATCATTTTTCTTTTTCTTCTTCCTTTTAGATGGACTAGGTGCATCAGTGTTAATTCTTTGAGAGTCTTGTTCAATTCTTTTAGGGTATCCCTCAGGATAAAGTGGTTCCTGAGTCATTCTACCTCCTCTAGTCATTACTCTAACAACATGATCATTCATATTATTGTTCATTTCAATAAGCAATTCTCTTTGAGATTTAGCAACTTGTCCTAACTAAGTTTGAACCATAGAGGCATGTATTCCTACACCTCTAACATCATTAGTGATTCTAAATTGCAAGTCACTCAAGCGAGCAATCATAACGGAATTATATTTCAATTGTTTCAAAACATTTGCATTGAAGTGGTCTTGTTTTCTAATGTAATTGTCAAACTCATATAAGCATTGACTAGGATGTTTATTATAGGGAATGTCACCTTCATCAAATTTCATTAAAGAGTTTACCTCTACCACCCGCGGAGGTGGTGGTGTGTTAAGTCCATGTATTTCTTCAATAGGTGGTAAATTCTTAACATCCTCAGCTTTATTACCTTTTTCCTTCGTAAATTTCTTTGCCTCTTGCATATCTTCAGGACTGAGAAATAAGATACCCCTCTTCTTCGGAGTGGGTTTTGGTGGTGGTTCAGGAAGAGTCCAATCATCATAATTTTTAAATATGTTATTCAATAATTCCTTAGCTTGTTTAACAGTTCGTTCCCTAAAAACACAAATAACACAACTATCTAGGAAGTGTTGGAAATATGCCCTAGAGGCAATAATAAAAGTATTATTATATTTCAATGTTCATGATAATTGTCTTTTGTTCATGCTATAACTGTGTTATCCGGAAATCGTAATACACGTGTGAACACTTAGACCACAATATGTCCCTAGTGAGCCTCTAGTTGACTAGCTCGTTGTGATCAATAGATAGTCATGGTTTCCTGACTATGGACATTGGATGTCGTTGATGACGGGATCACATCATTAGGAGAATGATGTGATGGACAAGACCCAATCATAAGCATAGCATAAAAGATCGTATAGTTCGTTTGCTAGAAGCTTTGCCAATGTCAAGTATCTATTCCTTCGACCATGAGATCGTGTAACTCCGGTTACCGTAGGAGTGCCTTGGGTGTATCAAGCGTCACTGGCGTGGCGGGTGACTATAAAGGTGCATTACGGTATCTCGAAAGTATCTGTTGGGTTGACACGGATCGAGCGGGATTTGTCACTCCGTATGACGGAGAGGTATCTCTGGGCCCACTCGGTAATGCATCATCATAATGAGCTCAAAGTGACCAAGGTGTTGCCACAGGATCATGCATTCTGATGCGAGTAAAGTGACTTGCGGTGCTTGAGACCGAACGAGGTATTGGGATACCGACGATCGAGTCTCGGGCAAATAACGCACCGATTGACAAAGGGAATTGCATACGAGGTTTGATCGAATCCTCGACATCGTGGTTCAACCGATGAAATCATCGAGGAGCATGTGGGAGCCAACATGGGTATCAGACCCGCTGTTGGTTATTGCACGAGTCGTCTCGGTCATGTCTGCGTGTCTCCGAACCCGTAGGGTCTACACATAAGGTTCGGTGGCGCTAGGGTTAGTAGGAAGACTAGTATGTGAATACGAATGTTGTTGAGTCCGGATGAGATCCGGACGTCACGAGGAGTTCGGAAGGGTCCGGAGGTAAAGAATAATATATAGGAAGTGGTGTTTCGCCATCGGGAAAGTTTGGGGTTCTGGCAAAATACTGGGACCACCGGAAGGGTCCGTGGGTCCACCGGTGGGGCCACCCATCCGGAGGGCCCCATGGGCCATAGGGGAAGGAACCAGCCCACAGGGGCTGGTGCGCCCCAGGCCCACCCCGCGCCTAGGGTTGAAACCCTAGGGGTGGGGCGCCCACGGCTTGGGGGCACTCCACCCCCTTGGCCGCCGCCCCGGAGATTGGATCTCGGGGGCCGCCACTGGGGCCTATATAAAGGGGGAGGGGGCTGCTGTACACATCTCCCAAGGCGCAGCCCTCCCTCCCAACACATCTCCTCCTCCGTAGAGCTCGTGAAGCCACAGCCGAATCTTGCTTCATCACCATCACCACGCCGTCGTCGGCTGCCGGTGGTGCTGTCTTCCTCAACCTCTCCTTCCCCTTGCTGGATCAAGAAGGAGGAGACGTCGCTCGTCCCGCACGTGTGTTGAGCGCGGAGGTGCTGTCCGTTCAGCACTTGGCATCGGTGATCTGAATCACGTTCGAGTACGACTCCATCATCACCAAGCAAGCTTTCGCACGCGATCTACAAGTGGTATGTAGATGCAAACTCTCTCCGTTACTCGTTGCTTAGATGAACTCATAGATGGATCTTGGTGAAACCGTAGGAAAAATTTTAATTTTCTGCAGCGTTCCCCAACAAAGTGGCATCATGAGCTAGGTCTATCGTAGTTCTCTAATGCACGAGTAGAACACAAATTTGTTGTGGGCGTTGATCTTGTCATCTTACTTGCCTCTACTAGTCTTTTCTTGCTCAGCGGTATTGTGGGATGAAGCGGCCGGACCAACCTTACACGTGCGCTTACGTGAGACCGGTTCCACCGATGACATGCACTAGTTGCATAAGGTGGCTGGCGGGTGTCTGCTCTCCCACTTTAGTTGGAGCGGAATCGATGAACAGGGCCCTTATGAAGGGTAAATAGAAGTTGACAAAATCACGTTGTGGTGATTCGTAGGTAAGAAAGCGTTCTTGCTAGAACCCAATCGCAGCTACGTAAAGATGCAACAACAACTAGAGAACGTCTAACTTGTTTTTGCAGCGATTGATCATGTGATGTGATATGGCCAGAAGTTGTGATGAATGTTGAATTGTGATGTATGAGATCATGTTCTTGTAATAGGATTCATGACTTGCATGTCGATGAGTATGACAACCGGCAGGAGCCATAGGATTTGTCTTTATTTTTTGTATGACCTGCGTGTCATTGAAGAACGCCATGTAAACTACTTTACTTCATTGCTAAACGCGTTAGTCATAGAAGTAGAAGTAGTCGTTGGCGTGACAACTTCATGAAGACACGATGATGGAGATCATGATGATGGAGATCATGGTGTCAAGCCGGTGACAAGATGATCATGGAGCCCCGAAGATGGAGATCAATGGAGCTTGATGATATTGGCCATATCATGTCACAACTATATATAATTGCATGTGATGTTTATTATGCTTTTACATCTTGTTTACTTAGGACGACGGTAGTAAATAAGATGATCCTTATAAAATTTCAAGAAGTGTTCTCCCTAAGCGTGCACCGTTGCTACGGTTAAATCGTTTCTAAGCACCACGTGATGATCGGGTGTGATGGATCCTTACGTTCACATACAACGGGTGTAAGACAGATTTACACAATAAAACACTTAGGGTTAACTTGACGAGCCTAGCATGTGCAGACATGGCCTCGGAACACGGAGACCAAAAGGTCGAACACGAGTCGTATGGAAGATACGATCAACATGAAGATGTTCACCGACGATGACTAGTCCGTCTCACGTGATGATCGGACACGGGCTAGTCGACTCGGATCGTGTAACACTTAGATGACTAGAGGATGTCTAATCTAAGTGGGAGTTCGTAATTTTGATTAAGAACTTTATTATCATGAACTTAGTCTAAAACCTTTGCAAATATGTCTTGTAGATCAATGGCCAACGCTAATGTCAACATGAACTTCAACGTTCCTAGAAAACCAAGCTGAAAGATGATGGCAGCAACTATACGGATTGGGTCCGGAACACGAGATCATCCTCATAGCTGCCAAGAAACAAGTATGTCCTAGAAGCACCGTTAGGTGACCCACTGTTCTCCGGCGCTGCAAGGCGATTTGAGCGTCTGGCGACTCGTTCGATGATTACTCCCTCGTTCGATGCGGCATGCTCTACAGCTTAGAACCGGGCTCCAAAAGCGTTTTGAGCATCACGGAGCATATGAGATGTTCAAGAGCTGAAACTAGTTTTCCAAGCTCATGCCCGGTCGAGAGATATGATGTCTCGACAAGTTCTCTGATTGTAAGATGGAGGAAAACAGTTACGTCGGTGAGCACATCACGAAGATGTGCGGGTTGCCTTCGTATGACCCAGTTGAACATTAACCTCCCGAGATGAGGCGGTCATTGACAGAATCCTCCAGTCGCTCCCACCAAGCTTCAAGAGCTTTGTGATGAACTACAACATGCAGGGGATGGTAAAGACCATTCCTGAAGTGTACTCAATGCTGAAGTCAGCAGAGGCTGAAATCAAAAAGGAACATCAAGTGTTGATGGTCAATAAGACCACTAAGTTCAAGAAGGGCAAGGGGAAGAAGAACTTCAAGAAGGACGGCAAGGATGTTGCCGCGCCCGGTAAGACTGTTGCCGGGAAGAAGTCGAAGAATGGACCCAAGCCTGAGACTGAGTGCTTTTATTGCAAGGGGAAGGGTCACTGGAAGCGGAACTGCCCCAAATACTTAGCGGATAAGAAGGCCGGCAACACCAAAGGTATATTTGATATACATGTAATTGATGTGTACCTTACCGAGACTCGTAGTAACTCCCGGTATTTGATACGGTGCCGTTGCTCATATTTGTAACTCACAGCAGAGCTGCGGAATAAACGGAGATCTGGCGAAGGACGAGGTGACGATCGCGTCGGGAATGGTTCAGAGTCGATGTGATCGCCGTCGCACGCTGCCTCTACATTTACCTACGGGATTAGTTTTGAACCTTAATAATTGTTATTTAGTGCCAAGTTTGAGCATGAACATTGTATCCGGATCTCGTTTGATCTGAGATGGCTACTCATTTAAGTCGAGAATAATGGTTGTTCGATTTATATGAGAGATATGTTTTATGGTCATGCTCCGATGGTCAATGGTTTATTCTTAATGAATCTCGAGCGTAATATTACACATGTTCATAGTGTCGATGCGAAAAGATGTAAAGTTGATAATGATAGTCCCACATACTTGTGGCACTGCCGCCTTGGTCACATTGGTGTCAAGCGCATGAAGAAGCTCCATGCTGATGGACTTTTAGAGTCTCTTGATTATGAATCGTTTGACACATGCGAACCATGCCTCTTAGGCAAAATGACCAAGACTCCGTTCTCCGGAACAATGGAGCGAGCAACCAACTTGTTGGAAATCATACATACCAATGTGTGCGGTCCAATGGCGTTGAGGCTCATGGAGGATATCGTTATGTTCTCACTCTCACCGATGACTTGAGTAGATATGGGTATGTCTACTTAATGAAACACAAGTCTGAGACTTTGAAAAGTTCAAGGAATTTCAGAATGAGGTGGAGAATCAACGTGACCGAAAGATAAAGTTCCTACGATCGGATCGTGGAGGAGAATACTTAAGTCACGAATTTGTACGCACTTAAAGAAATGTGGAATCATTTCACAACTCACGCCGCTGGAACACCTCGGTAAACGGTGTGTCCGAGCGTCGTGAATCGCACTCTATTGGATATGGTGCGGTCTATGATGTCTCTTACCGATTTACGCTATCATTTTGGGGATACGCTCTAGAGACAGCTACATTCACTTTAAATAGGGCACCGTCTAAATCCGTTGAGGCGACACCGTATGAATTATGGTTTGGGAAGAAACCTAAGCTATCGTTTCTAAAAGTTTGGGGATGCGATGCTTATGTCAAGAAACTTCAACTGAAAAGCTCGAACCCAAGTCGGAAAAATGCGTATTCATAGGATACCCTAAGGAAACTGTCGGGTATACCTTCTACTTAAGATCCGAAGGCAAAGTCTTTGTTGTTAAGAACGGATGCTTTCTAGAGAAAGAGTTTCTCTTGAAAGAAGTAAGTGGGAGGAAAGTAGAACTTCGATGAAGTACTACCTCTCGAGCAGGAGAGTGGTGCGGTGCAGCAGAAACCGTTCTGTGATGCCCACAAGAATCAAGAGGAAATCATTGATGATGATCAAGATACTTGGATCAAGTTACTCTTGAACTTGAAGGTCCACAAGGACACGTTCCGCACTGAGTGGTGCGGCAACCTGTCATGGAAATCATGTTGCTAGACAACAATGAACCTTGAACTATGAAGAAGCGATGGCGGGCCCGGATTCCAACAAATGGCTTGAGGCCATGAAACCGAGATAGAATCCATGTATGAAAACAAAGTATGGACTTTGACAGACTTGCGGATGATCGGCGAGCGATAGAAAATAAATGGATTTTTAAGAAGAAGACGGACGCGGATGGTAATGTCACCATCTATAAAGCTCGACTTGTCGCTAAGGGTTATCGACAAGTTCAAGGGATTGACTACTGACGAGACATTCTCTCCGTAGTGAAGCTTAAGTCTGTCCGAATCATGTTAGCAATTGCCGCATACTATGATTATGAGATATGGCAAATGGACGTCAAAACGGCATTCCTTAACGGACATCTTAAGGAAGAGCTGTATATGATGCAGCCGGAAGGTTTTGTCGATCCTCAGAACGCTAACAAAGTATGCAAGCTCCAGCGATCCATTTACGGACTGGTGCAAGCATCTCGGAGTTGGAACATTCGCTTTAATGAGATGATCAAAGCGTTTGGGTTTACGCAGACTTATGGAGAAGCCTGCGTTTACAAGAAAGTGAGTGGGAGCTCTGTAGCATTTCTCCTATTATATGTGGATGACATACTCTTGATGGGAAATGATACAAAACTTCTGGACAGCATTAAGGCCTACTTGAACAAGTGTTTTTCAATGAAGGACCTTGGAGAAGCTGCTTATATATTAGGCATCAAGATCTATAGGGATAGATCGAGACGCCTCATAGGTCTTTCACAAAGCACATACCTTGATAAGATTTTGAAGAGGTTCAAAATGGATCAGTCCAAGAAGGGGTTCTTGCCTATGTTACAAGGTGTGAGATTGAGCTCGGCTCGACCACCGACCACGACAAAAGATAAAGAAGAGATGAGTGTCATCCCTATGCTTCAGCCATAGGATCTATTATGTATGCCATCTTGTGTACGGACCGATGTAAACCGGCCGTAAGTTTGGTTGCAAGATACCAAAGTAATCCCGCAAGGAACACTGGACAGCGGTCAAGAATATCTGAAGTACCGAAAAGGACAAAGGACATGTTTCTCGTTTATGGAGGAGACGAAGAGCTCGTCGAAGGGTTACGTCGACGCTAAGCCGACTCAGATCCGATGACTCTAAGTCACAAACCGGATCGTGTATATGTTGAATGGTGGAGCGATGGCTGGTGCAGCTGCAAGCAGAGCGTCGTGGCGGGATCTACGTGTGAAGCGGAGTACATGGCAGCCTCGGAGGCAGCGCATGAAGCGATTTGGGTGAAGGAGTTCATCACCGACCTAGGAGTCATACCCAATGCGTCGGGGCCGATCAAACTCTTCTCGTGACAACACCGAGCTATTGCCCTTGCCAAGGAGCCCAGGTTTCACAAGAAGACCGAGCACATCAAGCGTCGTTTCAACTCCATCCGTGAAAATGTTCAAGATGGAGACATAGAGATTTGCAAAGTACACACGGATCTGAATGTCGCAGATCCGTTGACTAAACCTCTCTCGCGTGCAAAACATGATCAACACCAGAACTCTATGGGTGTTCGATTCATCACAATGTAACTAGATTAGTGACTCTAGTGCAAGTGGGAGACTGTTGGAAATATGCCCTAGAGGCAATAATAAAAGTATTATTATATTTCAATGTTCATGATAATTGTCTTTTGTTCATGCTATAAGCGTGTTATCCGAAATCGTAATACACGTGTGAACACTTAGACCACAATATGTCCCTAGTGAGCCTCTAGTTGACTAGCTCGTTGTGATCAATAGATAGTCATGGTTTCCTGACTATGGACATTGGATGTCGTTGATGACGGGATCACATCATTAGGAGAATGATGTGATGGACAAGACCCAATCATAAGCATAGCATAAAAGATCGTATAGTTCGTTTGCTAGAAGCTTTGCCAATGTCAAGTATCTATTCCTTCGACCATGAGATCGTGTAACTCCGGTTACCGTAGGAGTGCCTTGGGTGTATCAAAGCGTCACAACGAATCGGGTGACTATAAAGGTGCATTACAGGTATCTCCGAAAGTATCATTGGGTTGACACGGATCGAGGCGGGATTTGTCACTCCGTATGACGGAGAGGTATCTCTGGGCCCACTCGGTAATGCATCATCATAATGAGCTCAAAGTGACCAAGGTGTTGCCACAGGATCATGCATTACTGATGCGAGTAAAGTGACTTGCCGTAACGAGACTGAGCGAGGTATTGGGATACCGACGATCGAGTCTCGGGCAAGTAACGCATCGATTGACAAAGGAATTGCATATGGGGTTTGATCGAATCCTCGACATCGTGGTTCAACCGATGAAATCATCGAGGAGCATGTGGGAGCCAACATGGGTATCGGACCCGCTGTTGGTTATTGCACGAGAGTCGTCTCGGTCATGTCTGCGTGTCTCCAACCCGTAGGGTCTACACACTTAAGGTTCGGTGGCGCTAGGGTTAGTAGGAAGACTAGTATGTGAATACGAATGTTGTTGAGTCCGGATGAGATCCGGACGTCACGAGGAGTTCGGAAGGGTCCGGAGGTAAAGAATAATATATAGGAAGTGGTGTTTCGCCATCGGGAAAGTTTCGGGGTTCTGGCAAAATCTGGGACCACGGAAGGGTCCGTGGGTCCACCGGTGGGGCCACCCATCCGGAGGGCCCCATGGGCCATAGGGGAAGGAACCAGCCCACAGGGGCTGGTGCGCCCCTAGGCCCACCCCGCGCCTAGGGTTGAAACCCTAGGGGTGGGGGCGCCCACCGGCTTGGGGGCACTCCACCCCTTGCCGCCGCCCCCGGAGATTGGATCTCGGGGGCGCCACCGGGGCCTATATAAAGGGGGGGGGGCTGCTGTACACATCTCCCAAGGCGCAGCCCTCCCTCCCAACACATCTCCTCCTCCGTAGAGCTCGTGAAGCCCTCGCCGAGTATCTTGCTTCATCACCATCACTGCGCCGTCGTCTTTGCCGGTGGTGCTGTCTTCCTCAACCTCTCCTTCCCCTTGCTGGATCAAGAAGGAGGAGGCGTCGCTAAATCCGCACGTGTGTTGAAGCGGAGGTGCTGTCCGTTCAGCACTTGGCATCGGTGATCTGAATCACGTTCGAGTACGACTCCATCATCACCAAGCAAGCTTCCGCACGCGATCTACAAGTGGTATGTAGATGCAAACTCTCTCCCGTTACTCGTTGCTTAGATGAACTCATAGATGGATCTTGGTGAAACCGTAGGAAAAATTTTAATTTTCTGCAACGTTCCCCAACAGGAAGTCCCTAGAAGCATCGGTTAGTCTTTTATAGAAGATATCAAGGATTTCATTGTTCTTAAGAGGATGATCAGGCAAAGGATTAATCAATTGGATAAGCCTCCGCCAAGCTTGTGGGAGACTCTCTTCTTCAATTTGCACAAATTTAAAAATTTCCTTTAAGGCAGCTTGTTTCTTATGAGCAGGAAAATATTTTTCAGAGAAGTAATAAATCATATCCTGGGGACTACGCACGCAACCAGGAGCAAGAGTATTGTACCACATCTTAGCATCACCCTTTAATGAGAATATAAATAATTTGAGGATATAGTAGTAGCGAATTTTCTCATCATTAGCCAAAAGGCTGGTTATATCTTTTTTTTGACACTGTAATCGTAGAACAATTGTTCTAAGACATAAATATATTAAAGGGGTGGGATATTTACAATTACAGGGGGGTAGATGAGGTATCACTCACCTAACCAATACCAGTTCTGTTAGACATATCTCTCAAGATTCTAAAACAGTTAATCTAAGTGATACTCTCTAAGAAGCTAAAAATGAAAGGTTGCTTTGACTCTTTGACCCGATATTGGAACAAAGCAAAGTCCTCCTTAAATCTACTAAGCTAGGACCTAAAAGTTGGCACGATGCCTCGAAAGTGTTTATTGTTTCTTTCTTTCCATATGCTCCATGCAGCAAGCAAGAAAATTTCCATGAACATTGGCCTCCCACAGGTGGATTTTGCTTCTGTGAGCATTGAGAGTCTCGAGCCAGTACCCGACCATGCAAGGTTAAACTTGTCCCAACAGCTCTTGCTGAATTGGCATTGAAAACTCATGTGTTCGATGGTTTCCTTGATTGCATGCCCATAGAGGATGCAATTCTAGTTGTTCCCAATGTTGTAATGTCTCTGTTTGAGCATGTTTCGTGTGTTCAGTCTGTCCGAGAGAAGTAACCAGCCAAATACCTTGATTTTTGATGTGACTTTAGATTTCTAGAGCCATCGGTAGGCCTCGTGTGCCTTCACATTGTGAAAGTAAAATTTGTAGTATCGTCTTGCCGTGAATTCTGCTGCTCCCCAAGTACACAGTCGTGCATCATGCATTGTGCTGTTGAGATCGATGTTGGCCGCAATAGCTTGTAGATCGCGCACCTCTTATCTTGCTTGTACCGACAGGGGAACGTGAAACACTTCTTCTAGAGAAGTAATGCCCAAGAAATCTCCAAGAGATACATCTTCTTCTTTAGTAAAAGAGAATGCTCTAGGGTGCGATTCTGCCAGGATGGAATCCGTCCATTGGTCCTTCCACATTAAAACATTTGAGCCTTCACGAAAAGAAATTTTTGTGATGCCACGATATATTGGTGTTAACTTGAGTACGTCACGCCACTACAAAGAGCCGCATGGGTCTGAGGCATGAGATCAAATTTATTGTAGAATTTGTGAAGGTATTTCAAAAGCAGTGCCTCACTATGGACTTTTAGGTTGATGATTCCAAGGCCTCCACACTCTTTAGGTTGGCAAATTATGTCCCAAGAGGCAAGGGAGTTACAAGTTTCACGTTGCTCGGTTTTCTTTGTCCACAGACATCTTCTCGGAAGTTTATCAAGAAGTTCGAGGATTTTTGGTGGGAATTTCATGGTGCATAGCGCAAAAATCATCAGGGAGGTGATCACCGAGTTAAGAAGGTTGAGTTTTGCTCCATACGACATCAAGTTGAGTGTAGAAGATAATCTTCTTTCCACTAAGCATACCAGGGGCATAAGATCTTGCACTATGGGTTTTGTTGTACCAAGCGGCATCCCCAAGTAAGTGAACAACATCTTGCCAATATTTCAACCAAAGATTTGTGCTAGGGTGTTGGAGAGCGAGGTATCATAGTTGATTGGGACCAGGGTCCATTTGCGAAAATATATTTTGAGGCCAATAGAGGTAGCATAATCTGTTAAAATACCTTTGACTGTATTAGCTTGAACAGGGCATGCTGGCATGATGAGGATGGCATCGTCTGCGTATTGAATCACAGGGTAGTCTGTTTGCTCAGGGCGGGGGAAGGGTAGTTGGATGTGCCCTTGTCAGTATGCTTCATTAATTGCCGCCTGAAGTAAATCCACCGCAAGAACAAAGATTAGGGGCGACAGCGGGTCACCTTGACGTACCCCGCATTTGCAGAAGAATTGTCGACCTGGGAGACCATTTAATAACACCGAAGACTTGCCCGAGGAGAAAATGCTTTGAATTCATCCAATCCACTTCTCATTAAAGCCCATGTTTCTCATAATTTCAATCATTGCTTCATGCTCAATCGTGTCAAAGGCTTTGGCAAAGTCCAGCTTTAGCAGAATTATTTCTTTTCGTGATGCTTCGCACTGGAAAATGTATTCGAATGCCCATGCTAGACAGTCTTGAATGGATCTCCCACGAATGAAGCCATATTGATTACGATGGATAATTTTAAGAATGATTTTCTAGAGTTTGTTTGCAAGCAATTTGGTGATCACTTTTAGGCAGTAGTTCAACAAAGTGATGGGTCTGTAGTCACTTACTTTAGCCGATGAATTTATCTTGGGGATAAGAGTAATGAAACCATCATTTATGCTCTCGAGGTTGAGGCCACCGTCAAAAAATTGGGAGCAAAGTTTATAGAAATCTTCCTTGATGATGTGCTAGCAGGTTTTGAGGAACAAACCGTTGAAACCGTCTGGGCCTGGAGCTCTATCCGCAGCCATCTCCTTGATGACTTGACCTATCTCTTCATGAGTGAATGGCACAGTAAGCTGATCAAGATCGACAACTCTTTTGATGATACTCGATAAGTCAAACTTCATTTGGAACGGTTTTGAGATACCCAATCTCTCTTTGAATGTTTGGAAAATGATATCCTCTTTACTAGCATGATCTTCCACTGTGGATCCATCAGGCAGTTGAAGTGTAGCAATATTATTTTCCTGTACCTCTCTGAGGCCAAAGCCTGGAAGAATTTCGGTTGTTCATCACCAAATTTAATACAATGAATAGTGCATCGCTTCTTCCAATATTGCTTTTGGTATGAGAGTAACCTAAGCAAATGCCTTTTAAGAATTTTCTAGAAGTTGAACTCCGGATTAGTGAGGTCTCTTTTGTTTTCAATGGCATCTAATTCTGTTAGTGCCTTATTAGAATTTTTCAATAGCAATGGACAACTTTTAAATGTTCTTGCTCCATATTTTTAAGGCCCCTCTAAGAAGTTTAAATTTTCTACACATCACAGTGGCATGGTTTGTGGATCGAACCGGTTTAGACCATTCGGTGGAGACCGTCTCTAAGAAACCAGGGTGGTGAACCCAACAGGACTCAAATCGGAAGACTTTGGTGTGAGGTATAGATGTTTCAATCGTGACACAACAAGGAATGTGATCAGAGACTGTTTTGCCCATTGGTTTGACCAAAGTATTTGGATAATTGTTAGTCCAATTAGTGGAAGTAAAAAACCAATCCAATTGTTCAAGCAGTGGTTGCGTTTGCATATTGCTCCAGGTATACGTTTGGCCTTTAATGGGTACTTCAATCAGAGATTGTGTTCTGATGAATTCACTAACGTATTCATATCAGTGAAATTGCCACCTGGTTTGTTTCTATTTTCATGGCTTCTAATGTAATTAAAGTCTCCTAAAAGGAGCCAATCTTCATCATTCGGGATGTGCAGATCAAGAAGCCAATCCGTGTATATAACCCTGTTGTCCCCCTGGCAGGGACCATAAATATTCACCAAAGTCCAAGTTTGAGAAGATTGCATGGATTTGAATTTTGTTCCCAGGACAAAGTCATGGGTGAAAAGTACCAAACCCTCAAAAATAGCACTATTCCAGATCATGACAATGCCTCCAGAGGCATCGCGGGAGGGGATGAACGCAAACTTATCAAAACAATGAGGGCAACAGGATTTAACAAAAGCAAGATCAATCACTTGCTTTTTAGTCTCGTGCAGACAGATTATAGCATAACCACTAGACGAGATAACATTAGATAGAGCTGAGAGTTTATCATCGGAGTTCAGGCCACGAACATTCCAGCATAAAACATTCCAGCTTTGCAAAAGAGCCATAAAACAAGATAAAAGCGCTTAATTAGGCCGAGGAGGAAGAGCCTGCTCCTTTTGGCGCCATGAGAGCATCGTCAGAGAGCTCCTCAGGAGGGATAGCACACTTATGGATACCCACTTGCTGAATGATAGCGACCGATGTGGGTGGAAGAACTGAGTCGTCCACATCTTCAGGTTCCACAACAATTTCAGTCTCCTAGCCATGGAAAGGCTGGTTATATCTTTTAGTTTAGTAAGATGTTCCACAACAGTTTCAGTTTCCTAGCCATGGAAAGGATCGGATTCAACCAAAGTAACTAATTTGGGTTGACAGAGAATTCATAATCCATATCGATAACAAAGATAGGTGAAGTAGCAAACTTAGGATCACATTTCATTCTAGCATTAAAAGATTTTTCTCCCAGTTTGCATAGTAATTTCTTAAGATCATCCCTATATTGCAAGCAAGAAAGTCTCTAGCTATCTCCCCATCCGTAACATAACCTTCAGGTATCTTAGGCATTTCATATCTAGGAGAGCTAGATCTAATAGGTGTTTCAAAGTTTTCAGTTTCAAGTACTTCATCAGTCTCAACAATTTCATCAGTTTCATCATTCTCAATATCTGTAGCTCTAGCAATTTGTTCACCAGGAAATTCACCTAGTGGCACATTATCCTCAAGCAAGGTACTAGCATCATCATGAGTATCATTCATAGCAGAGGTAACATCATCAATAACTTGCAACATATCAAGATTAATAACATGTGGTGGTGTAGCAAGTCTACTCAAAACAGAAGGTGAATCAAGTGCAGAGTGTGATGGCAGTTTCTTACCTCCCCTTGTCTAGAGGGAAATCTTGGTTTTTGTATCCTTTGGATTCTTCATAGTGATAATTAGATAATAATCCCAAGTGACTCAACAAATATAGCTATGCTTCCCGGCAACAGCGCCAGAAAAAGGTCTTGATAACCCACAAGTACAGGGGATCACAACAGTTTTCGAGGGTAGAGTATTCAACCAAATTTATAGAATCAACACAAGGGGAGCCAAAGAATATTTGCAAGTATTAGCAGTTGAGTTGTCAATTCAACCACACCTAGAGATTAAATATCTGCAGCAAAGTGATCAGTAGCACAGTAATATGATAGTTTTGATAGCAGTGGTAAGAGCATTAGTAATGGTAATAGTGATAGCAATAATTTTGTAGCAAGTGTAACACCAGCAGTAGCAATAGTAACTTAGCAAGAACAATGTGTGGAAATATCTTAGGCATTGGATCGGTGAATTCGTTGGATGATATTCATGATATAACGGTCCTAACCTAGGGTGATACAAAACTAGCTCTAGTTCATAAATATTATGTAGGCATGTATTCCGTAAATAGTCATACGTGCTTATCGAAAAGAACTTGCATGATATCTTTTGTCCTACCCACCCGTGGTAGCAGGGGGGTCCATAAGGAAACTAAGGGATATTAAGGCCTTGTTTTAGTAAAGAACCAGAACAAAACACTAACACATCCTGAATACATGAACTCCTCAAACTACGATCATCATTGGAAAGTATCCCAATTACTGTCACCCTAGGGTTTACGGATCATAACACGTAATAGATGAATATGACTTGCAAGAACAGATCTAGACATAGATACAATGGTGAAAACATAAATGGTTTAGATCTGAAATCATGGCACTCTGGCCCTAGTGACAAGCATTAAGCATAGCAAAGTCATAACAACATCAATATCAGAACATAGGATCAAGCCCTAACAAAACTAACTCGATTACATGATGAATCTCATCAAACTCCTTATCGACCAATGAGAGCCTACGAAGGAATTACTCACTCCCGGTGGGGAGCATAATGGAATTGGCGATGAAGGAGGGTTGGTGATGATGAAGACCGAAGATTCCCTTCTCCGGAGCCCCGAACAAGCTCCAGAACTAGCCTCTCGATGAAGAACAGGAGGTGGCAGCTGCTACATATCGTAAAACGTGGTGAACTTTCTCTCCTATTTTTTTCCTCTGAAAATAGGTATTTATGGAGTTGGAATTAGGGACTGCGGGGCCACGAGGTGGGCACAACCCACAAGGGCGCGCCAGAGGGGGGTGTCGGTGTCAAAACCGGTGGATCTCGGGTAGGGGTCCCGAACTGTGCGTCTAAGGCTAATGGTAACAGGAGGCGGGGGACACAATGTTTACCCAGGTTTGGGCCCTCTCTATGGAGGTAATACCCTACTTCCTGCTTGATTGATCTTGATGAATATGACTATTACAAGAGTTGATCTACCATGAGATCGTAATGGCTAAAACCCTAGAAGTCTAGCCTATGAGATTATGATTGCCTCTATGGACTAAACCCTCCGGTTTATATAGACATCGGAGGGGACTAGGGTTATACAAAGTTGGTTACAGAGAAAGGAATCTACGTATCCAAATCACCAAGCTTGCCATCCACGCAAAGGAGAGTCCCATCCGGACACGGGAAGAAGTCTTATGTCTTGTATCTTCATAGCCCAACAGTCCGGCCCATGCTAATAGTTCGGCTGATCGAGGACCCCTTAATCCAGGACTCCCTCAGTAGCTCCCGAACCAGGCTTCAATGACGAGGTGTCCTGCACGCAGATTGTCTTCGGCATTGCAAGGCAGGTTCCTTCTTCGATTACTTCAAAGTACCCGACTTAAAGGGCAGTATCCGGCTTTTCATTTAATGTCGCGCTCATCGGCTTCTGCATCTTCATGATTTCAGCTTCCGCGTGTTGGGCGAATACGAGAAGTCGGGGCATTTTTGCACATACCACCCTGACCATGTGAGAAAGTTGTCTATTTAAAGAGATGTTGATCTTCAGATCCAGCCCACACCAAGCGCAGAATCCTAAGAGCTTGCTAGCAGAAACCACCCCAACATGGCTAGCGCTCCCAGCTCTTCCTCCTGCCGTCACGGCCCAAAAAAGGCGATTGGGAAAAGTGTTCCGTATCTCACAATCATCTAGTGAAGCTGCAGACACAGGGATCTCTTCCCCCCGCAGATCTAGTCCCCATTCAAGCCGGATTGGCTTCCTTCGACGCGGGGGGACCAGCGGAGAATTTCCCCAACCCATCCAGGGGGCAATGAGTATGCTTGGTTCCCTACTTATTGAGAGGCGTCGGATTTCCTATCCATCCATTCCACCGAGGGCTTCTGGAGTATTATGGCCTCCAACTACACAACTTCACCCTGCCTCCATCCTGCACATTGCGGGTTACGTTGCTCTTTGTGAGCTATTCCTGGGTTGCGAGGCCCATTTTGATTTATGGAAGAAGCTATTCTGCCTCGTCCCTCATAATCAAGAGGGATCAATATTTCAAGTGGGCGGCGCCGAGGTATGGCGCATGCCGGGATCGGATACCTGTCCGGCACGCCGAAGAAGGCATCCGAAGAGAGGCCTTCCGAATGGTTCTATATTGAGGAAGTCTCCCTTCCTGACCCAGTCCGAATGGGTCTTCCCGAATTTTCAAGTGCTCCGTTGAAGAAGCGCTACGGCTGGCGCCCTCAGAGCCCCGGGGAGGAAGATAGCACGAAAGTCTGTCAATTGATGAGCAAGATAAAGACGCTTGCCCGGTCTGGATTGTCAAAAGTCGAGATTATGGCGACATCCATAGTGCGGGAGTCCAGCCACTCCAATACAGAGGGCGTCCCATGTGGCACTATAACAGAGAAGATGACGCCCCCCGCTGCGGTCGGAAAGGTCCGGATACCCCCGCCGCTTTGGCCAAAATACTGGCCAAACTATACAAAGGGGAGAAACAGGAGTTCATCGGCATTAAGCGCAGAGATGGTTTTTCCATGTACAACCCTCCCAGCTGGGTGAGTTTCCATTCCCCTGTTCCACTCCATTTACTCCCTGAATCACTTTCCATAAACATTAATCCGTCCATTTGTAACAGGAATGGCGGAAGGTCACCAAGGAGCTCCACAGCCCCGCACCACAGCCAGAGGATCACAACCGGGCCCTTGACCCCGAATTCAAAGAAGATAAAGATATATTCGTGGAGCTCGAGGATGGAGGGTTCTACCAAGCAAGCCATGACGGCACGGAAGTGGCCATCACTGGTAACTATCTCGGCCTTCTCCCTGCCTCACATGTAAGTAACCTGGAGATTTCTCATTCGAAAGAATTTCCTCATTCTGCCTCACTCAGCGCACTATATCATGCTCCAAAGGGGCGCGATCGGCGCACCACGCTGCACCTGAGGCGACTCATAAGAAAGCGACGCCTACGCCGGGAAGGCTTTTGAAGAGGAAGGCAAATAGAAACACGGCCGAGCCTTCATCAAAGAGGTATGGTTTTAAAATATGCTCCTTGGCTGTCACATTGGAGTATGAACCTATCCGTTGTCTCTTATCAGGAAAAACATTCGCCGGACTATGTCCGGGGATCCTTCCGGTCATGCCTCCACTAGCCATATTCCGGACCCTGTCTCAAGGACTGAGGCTGATGCGGGAGTGACACCGGATTGTCCTTTTGCAACGGATTCGGAACATGTATCCATCACAAACTCTAAAGTGGAAAGCGCCATGAATCATCGCGCCGGTGGGCCGCTCTTCGCGACCCCGATTTTTCAGAAGAGGCTTTCAATGCCTTCAACTCGGGTGATGCATACATCCGAGCTGCTCGAGATGGGCTTACCAGAGCCACTGATCAATATTTGAAAGATATGCGGGTAAGTACACACTTGTACAATTCTGATAATTCTATACCAGTAGCCCTCGAGACTTGAAGCAGTTGAAGCAATTGATTTGAGGATCGTTGTATATCCAGGTGCTCACAGAGAAGAACAACCTGTTTTCTCAGGAGCTAGAAAAATGTTGGACCCAGCTAGCCACTGCTACCGCCGAACTGGAGAAATCCAATAAGGGTAATGATACCCTCCATCGAGAAAACATAATCATATACCAGGATTATTAATAAAGGTGCATATTTTATGGTAGAGTCGTCAGATCATCCGGGAGAGGTACCGGAAGTCGCACAGGCGGGAGGTCCAGAAGCTCAAAGGCAACTGGCCGCGGGCGAACGTATCCTGACACGGGTCAGGGAGGAGAAAAACAAACTCCGGGATTCCAACACCGACCTGGGCATGGAACTAAAAGATGTTCGGGCCCAGCTGGCTGACTCCGTGAAGAAAAATAAGAGGCTACGCGGCGGCATATTTAGTATGTGTTCAAACTTACCTTCACATAGTTCGGTGAGGAAAGGAACTGGCAGAGTTATGTCTGCAGGTATGATGACCGGCCGTCCTGAACAGGATATGTCCGGATCTTCGGGCGATCTACTACAAGAGCTGTCGCAAATGCACGAGAAAGCACGGCAGGCGATGCAAAGTATTGCCAAGGCCTTATGGCCATCCGACTCCCCTCCAGGAAGTATGGAGGAGCTGATGCAACTATTCAAGGGAGCGCGGCAATGCTTCCGATTATGGAAGATATCGGCCTGCCGGGAAGGTGTGCGAGAGGCCTGGGCCATGGTAAAAACACGGTATACCAAGCTCGACCCCAATCACATGGCCCGGGTCGGACCTTTAGGGCCAGATGGAAAAGAAATTCATGTTAGTTTGGTGTATGACTAGGTACAAGTAGCCGCCAAGTATTCTCAACAGGATTGTAGTTTAGATAGCCTGTTGGATGGCATAGAGGAAGAAGTTTTTGAGTCCAAGTGACTATGTACTTCAATTGACAAATTTGTCCCTAGCCGGATTGTAAAACGATTGTCATGGCGGACCTTTTCGCTTCGACCTCTGGACCCAAAGGTGTGGAGTGTTTCCGAATACCCGCTCGGTAATATATACCGGAGTATGGGTGGAAACCAGGCGTAGGGGTCATAGTTGCTTGAACAGACAAGTATCCGGCTAGCTATGTTATATTACATTGTTGATCGTAAGAAACATCTTCCAGAGAGAATATAATAGTTCCGTTAAGGGTTCCTTTCCCTGGGTCAGCATGCATTAACGTGCATGTCCGAACTGTGATTGAAAAATCACAGCATATGTATCATCTGGGGGTTCATAGTGTAACGAGTAAAAAACATCTTTAGTCCGTCGACCGAATATTCCCTTAAGAACGCTAGCTTTTGGCTTCACCCAGTTTGAGGTACACATCTGGATGACCCGACAGTAACAATCACAGAGGTGCTCCCTTTATGCCCTAGCCGAACTAATGGGACGTAAGGCATAAGCACATGAGCCAGGCAACACAGCTTGGCCAAAACCATGGTGGTACTTTGAAGCACAAGTGTGGAAAAAGAGATAGTAGCATTGCCCCTTCTCTCTTTTTCTCTCATTTTATTTTTCTATTTTTTTTCTTCTTTTTTTCTTTTTTCTTTTTTTCTTTGGCCTTTTCTTTTTTTTCTTTTTGGCCTTACTCCATTTTTTTCTTTCTTTTCTCATTTTTTTCTTTTTGTAAAGTCCGAAGTCTCATCCCGACTTGTGGGGGAATCATAGCCTTCATCATCCTTTCCTTACTAGGACAATGCTCTAATAATGAATATCATCACACTTTTATGGATTTACAACTCAAGAATTACAACTCAAAGCTAGAACAAGATATGATCTATATGAATGCCTCCGGCAGTGTACCGGGATATGGAATGAATGAAGAGCGACATGTATGAAAATTATGAAAGTGGCCTTGCCACAAATACGATGTCAACTACATGATCATGCAAAGAGCAATATGACAATGATGGACCGTGTCATAATAAATGGAACGGTGGAAAGTTGCATGGCAATATATCTCGGAATGGCTATGGAAATGCCATAATAGGTAGGTATGGTGGCTGTTTTGAGGAAGGTAAATAAGGGGTTTATGATACCGGGGAAAGTTGTGCGGTAATAATAAAGGCTAGCAAATTGAAAAGATGAGTGTGAATATATCCATGGACTCACATTAGTCAAAAAGAACTCATATACTTATTGCAAAAGCCTACTTAGCCCTCAAAGCAAAGTACTACTACGCATGCCCCAAGAGGGATAGATTGGTAGGAAAAGACCATCGCTCGTCCCCGACTGCCACTCATAAGGAAGACAATCAAAAGAGCACCCCATGCAACAAATTTGTCGCACAACTTTTACCATACGTGCATGCTACGGGACTTGCCAACTTCAACAAAAGTATTTCTCAATTTCATAATTACCCACTAGCATGACCCTAACATTACTACCTTTATATCTCAAAACAATCATCAAGCATCAAATTGATCATAGCATCCAATTCTTTTTCTATGATAGTTTTTATTATACCCAACTTGGATGTTCATCATTCTAGGACCAACTTTATGACCATAGCAAATACCATGCTGTTCTAAAAGACTCTCAAAAAGATATAAGTGAAGCATGAGAGACTAGAAATTTCTTCAAAATCCACCGTGCTCTAAAAGATATAAGTGAAGCACTATAGCAAAAACTATCAAGCTCAAAAGATATAAGTGAAGCACATAGAGTATTTCTAGCAAATTCTAATCAAATAGTCTTCTCCCAAAAGGTGTGTACAGCAAGGATGATTGTGGTAAACTAAAAGGCAAAGACTAATATAATACACGACGCTCCAAGCAAAACACATATCATGTAGCGAATAAAATATAGCTCCAAGTAAAGTTACCAATGAACGAAGACGAAAGAGGGGATGCCTTCCGGGGCATCCCCAAGCTTAGGCTTTTGGCTATTCTTGAATTGGGGTACCTTGGGCATCACCAAGCTTAGTCTCTTGCCACTCCTTATTCCATAGTCCATAAAAGCTTTACCCAAAACTTGAAAACTTCACAACACAAAACTCAACAGGAAATCTTATAAGCTCCGTTAGTGAAAGAAAACAAAACCACCACATAAGGTACTGCAATGAACTCATTATTTATTTATTTTGGTGTTAAACCTAATTTATTCCAACTTCTTTATGGTTTATAAACTAATTTACTAGCCATAGATGCATTGAAATAAGCAAACAACACACGAAGAACAGAATCTGTCAAAAACAGAACAGTCTGTAGCAATCTGTAACTAACGCAAACTTCTGGAACTCTAAAAATCCTACCAAAATAGGAAGTCCTGGAAAATTTGTTTATTGAACAGCATCAAAAAGAATCAACGCAAAATCACGTTCCTGTGATTCTACAAAATTATATTCGTGTGTGCAAAGTTTCTGTTTTTCAGCAGAATCAAATCAACTATCATCGTAGGTTATCCCATAGGTTCTACTTGGCACAAACACTAAATAAAAGATAAAAACACATCTAAACAGAAGGTAGATGCAAGATTTATTACTAAACAGGAGCAAAAACAAAAAACATAAAGAAAATTTGGTTGTCTCCCAACTAGCGCTATCGTTTAACGCCCCTAGCTAGGCATAAAAAGCGAAGATAGATCTAACTGGTGCCATCTTTGGCACTAGATTCATAAGTAGCACGCATGATAGATTCATAAGGTAATTTGTCTTTCTTTCTTGGAAAGTGCTCCATGCCTTTCTTTAATGGAAATTCGAATCTAATATTCCCTTCCTTCATATCAATAATTGCACCAATCGTTCTAAGGAAGGGTCTACCAAGAATAATAGGGCAAGAAAGATTGCAATCTATATCAAGAACGATAAAATCTACGGGCACCAAATTTCTATTTTCAACAATAAGAACATCATTGATCCTTCCCATTGGCTTTTTAATGGTGGAATCCGCAAGGTGCAAGTTTAAAGAGCAATCATCAAGATCATGGAAACCTATAATATCATATAAAGTTTTCAGAATCGTGGAAACACTAGCACCCAAATCACACAAAGCAAAACACTCATAATCTTTAATTCTAATCTTTATAGTAGGTTCCCACTCATCATTAAGTTTTCTAGGTATCGAAACTTCCAAATTAAGTTTTTCATCATAAGATTGCATCAAGGCATCAACAATATGTTTGGTAAAAGCTTTGTTTTTACTATAAGCATGTGGAGAATTAACAACGGATTGCAACAAGGAAATACAACCTTTTAAAGAGCAATTATCATAATCAAATTCCTTGAAATCCAAGATAGTAAGTTCAATATTATTAGAAGTTGAGGATTCTCCAATCTCACTTTTACCAAATTTAGCATCAAGATCTAAAGACTCCGAATTCTTGTGACGCCTTCTAGGCAAAGTTGATTCATCATCAGCCCCATAATCATCAAAATTCATATTGCAAAACATAGATCTAATCGGAGACGCATCAATTACTTTAAGATCCTCATCATTATTTTCATGTAATTTTTCTGGTTTAGCGGCCATCTTATTGACTAAGGTGGCTTGCTTGTCAGAAATTTTGGCTATAGCATTTTCAAGCCGGGTAATTTGAGCGTTAACACCATAAAATTCTTTATTCATATCATCAAGCTCTTTGTTCATAAACCCCAAAAACTTTTTTGTTCCTTAAGTTCTTCTCTAAAGAAATTATTATGCTCAAATTGCAAATTCATAAAGCTTCTAATATTTGATTCAATCTCATCCATCCTTCTGAGAAGGTGGTCAGGACCCTTAGGCGAAGCCATAGGGTCAAACAAGCACACAAGCACACAAAAGAAGGCAAGCGACGAAGAGAGGAGGAGATTGGGAAAGAGAGGGCGAATAAAATGGCAAGGGTGAAGTGGGGGAGAGGAAAACGGGAGGCAAATGGTAAATAATGTAAATGCGAGGCAGATGGCTTTGTGATGGGTACTTGGTATGTCTTGACTTGAGCGAAGACCTCCCCGGCAACAGCGCCAGAAATCCTTCTTGCTACGTCTTGAGCTTGCGTTGGTTTTCCTCGAAGAGGAGAGAGTGATGCAACAATAGTAGCGTAAGTATTTCCCTCAGTTTTTAAGAACCAAGGTATCAATCCAGTAGGAGGCTCCTCAAAAGTCCCACACACCTACACAAACAAACTGAGAACTCGCAACCAACGCGATAAAGGGGTTGTCAATCCCTTCATGGCCACTTGCGAATGTGAGATCTAATAAAGATAGTAAGATAAGATAAATATATTTTTGGTATTTTATAATATGGATGCAAAAAGTAAAGATGCAAATAAAAGTAGATTGAAAGCAAATATGACAGGAGATAGACCCGGGGGCCATAGGTTTCACTAGAGGCTTCTCTCAAGATAGCATAAGTATTACGGTGGGTGAACAAATTACTGTCGAGCAATTGATAGAAAAGCGCACAGTTTTGAGATTATCTAGGCATGATCATGTATATAGGCATCACGTCCATAACAAGTAGACCGACTCCTGCCTGCATCTACTACTATTACTCCACACATCGACCGACTCCTGCCTGCATCTAGAGTATTAAGTTCATAAGAACAGAGTAACGCATTAAGCAAGATGACATGATGTAGAGGGATAAACTCAAGCAATATGATATAAACCCCATCTTGTTATCCTTGATGACAACAATACAATACGTGCCTTGCAACCCTTTCTGTCAGTGGGTAAGGATACCGCAAGATTGAACCCAAAGCTAAGCACTTCTCCCATGGCAAGAAAGATCAATCTAGTAGGCCAAACCAAACTGATAATTCGAAGAGACTTGCAAAGATAACTCAATCATACATAAAAGAATTCAAAGAAGATTCAAATATTATTCATAGATAAACTTGATCATAAACCCACAATTCATCGGATCTCAACAAACACACCGCAAAAAGAGTTTACATCGAATAGATCTCCACAAGAGAGGGGGAGAACATTGTATTCAGATCCAAAAAGAGAGAAGAAGCCATCTAGCTGATAACTATGGACCCGTAGGTCTGTGGTAAACTACTCACAACTCATCGGAGGGGCAAGGATGTGTTGGGGAACGTAGTAATTTCAAAAGTTTTCCTACGCACATGTTCAGCTCCGTTATCTACGTACCCTCGTAGACCGTTAAGTGGAAGCGTTATGACAACGCGGTTGATGTAGTCGTACGTCTTCACGATCCGACCGATCCAAGCACCAAACGTACGGCACCTCCGTGTTCAGCACATGTTCAGCTCGATGACGTTCCCCGGGCTTCAATCCAGCAAAGCGTCAGGGATGAGTTCCGTCAGCACGACGGCGTGGTGACGATGATGATGTTCTACCGGCGCAGGGCTTCGCCTAAACTCCGCGATGATATGACCGAGGTGGAATATGGTGGAGGGGGGCACCACACACGGCTAAGGAACGATCCGTAGATCAACTTGTGTGTCATGGGGTGCCCCCTGCCCCCGTATATAAAGGAGCAAGTGGGGAGGAGGCCGGCTGTCGTGGATTTGTCACGGCAGATGTCCTAGCGTAAGGACTTAGTCGTGGAGCCATCGCTACGGGTTTACTTGAAGGGGTTAAAGCGGACACAAAGACACAAGGGTTTATACTAGTTCGGCCCCTTCGATGAAGGTAAAAGCCTACGTCTAGTTGTGATGGAATTGATGTAGTCTCGATGGCTAGGGAGCAAACAAGTTTCGCCTAGGCTCGAGTTGTGGTTGTCTGTCCTTGAACCGTCGCCGGGTCATCCCCTTATATACTCGAGTGACGCCCGTCGGTTCATAGAGTCCCAACCGGTTCATACTCGTATCCCGGTTGGTATCTCTCTATTCCTAACTTACAACACAAGTTATACATCAGGCCGGTTTACGGCTACAAGTTCTAAACCGACTATAGGCCTTGGGCCTTTCTCTCCTTGTACCACTAATGGAGTTAACTCGGCCCAAGCTGGCCGGTTTACACCTAGTGGTAATATCCCCAACATTAGGCCCCAGATTGATTTGAAACAGTTCATGTCAATCCTTCACAAAGCTTGTATCTTGGACATCTTCTATTGTCTAGTAAACCGCCATGTCGTCATTACTTCGTCATCAGAACCGCATGACGTCATCCTGAAATTTGATCCTTTATAATGCCTTCTTTAATAGCAGTTCCTGGATCCACGCGCTTGACCTAGCCAAGCTGCCTTATAAATAGGATCGAAAGGTCATTTCTTTCCTCCCTTCGTCTCCTCTTCTTCGTCTTCCTCGCCGCTGCTCCCGAGCTCCACCATCGCCGCCGACCTCGCTTCGTCCGGGCGCTGCATCGACTGATCGTGCGAATCTGCGGCCTCTTTCCGCGATTTCTCCATTCCCGTGAGCTTCTTCCCTTCTCAACTTAGATCTGTTTTAGGGTTCCACTTCATACCGTGTTCTTCGTGCGCTTCGCTTATTCTTTTAACCCGAACCACACCGTGAATCAGATTGTATTAATAGCGATTCCTACGCATCCGTTGTACTTTCTCATCTTAAACCCATGGATCTTCTGCATACATATCTGCCTCAGAGTCCACTTCCGTTTCTGCTTCACTTCCGTGAAATATTTTCATTTTCGTAAACTGCGCTTGATCCGTAGCTATCATGGGATCTTGTGAAACTTGTTTCTGCAAACTATCCATAGCTTCAATTATTTCCAAAGCCTAGATTAGGCGGTTTAACTCGCCATAAGAAAAAACTGCTAAACCGGCACAGGCACACCATTAGTCCCCTTGTTGAACCGCCAGAGCCCATCTGATATCATATCCCAAGGAACTGATTTATGGACACTGCCTCCGGTTTATCATAACTTAGATCAATCACCTTGTAACAAGCACGCTCTTGAACCGGATCAATTACTTTTGTAGATCTTATCATGGCCAAACAAGTGTATGAATGCAACTGGGTTCCTTCTCGCGTCACCGAGTCGCAGCTGAATGATCTGGTCTTGATTGGCGCTTTAGATGACAAAGATACGGTCCATGGAGGGTCCACGGAGAGGAATGTCCTCCCACACCCCAGAAGGAGAAGTTGTGGTCTTTGCAGATCACCGGCCCGGGCTTCAAACCGCCGGTTCAAAATTTTACGGGATGTGTTGGCCAATTTTCAGCTCCGCCCCTGTGACATTGGCCCTAACTCCGTCACCAATTTATGCCACTTTGAAGTACTATCTCAAGTATATACGCAAGAGGAACCTTACATTGAACTGTTTAGAGACCTCTTCCACCTAAACCGTCGCACTGAATTCACCGACGGCCCCAATACGGAATTGGGTGGTATGGCTATTCAGAAGAGGAAAGAGATCACCTATCCCCACGTCAAACTCCATACTCACCCCAAAGAGTGGAATGCGACTTGGTTTTATTGCAAGGACACTTCTCCTGAAGATGAAAATCCCTTACCTGGTTTTCGTCCAGAGCGGCTAAGCAATACTCATTCGTTTCCTCAAAGATTAAGCGCCAAAGATAGAAGCAAATATGCCCCGCAACTGTCCAAGCTCCGAGCCTTTATGGCCAATGGTTTGACTGGAATTGATCTTGCACGCTGCTGGTTATCATGGGGTATACTGCCTTTGAGTCGGCGTTCCGGTTTGATGTGTCAGTATACTGGCAGTGTCGATGACCCACTCCGACACACAAAACTCGAACTTTCTGATGATGAAGTTATGGACTCAGTAAAAAGGATGCTGAATGAACTGGAGCACCTCTGTGCTCAAACTGGTCTAGCTCCTTACTGCACCACCAACAAACCACCTGCGGTAAGTTTCTAGTTGCTTCATTATTAAACCTGTTATTGCTTCATGTATCCAATCATTTAGTTACTTCTGATCCAGGGTGATAATCCGTTTTGGAGCAAGAAACTTTCACAAGACAAAGCGGATAAAGCAGGGCGGCCAACCCGGCCCAAAACAAAAATTGTCAAGAAATCAGCCCATAAGAGAAAGACCACTGCTTCATCTGACCCGGCCATTGACGATGATGTGGGTAATCCGGAACTTGATTCTCTTGGCTTGCTTTTTACACGCCTTATTGATGATGATGCTTGTCGATGATGATCTTTGAAGCCAAGAACGCAGGATTCGCCGAGGTAACTATTCTCTCTTCGATTCAGCAAATTTGCCTTTACCAAAATTTCGCCAGTAAACCGGAAAGTTAATTTTCTCACCCTCTTGCTTATTTGGATCCCAAATTTCTTATGAAGACACAGCAACATGAAGCTCGCCGCACAACCCGCACATGATGGTCGTAGTTACTTCGCGGTTTACCAAACAGCCCATTAAAGCGCCGCTCGAGGTTTCCGACCTTTTATTGCTTTAAATTCCAAAGCGGGTTTCTTCCACAACCTCTTAATCCGTCCGACCGATTATCAGGTTACTTCCCATTCATCCTCCGCGAATCCTCACCACTCAGCTACCACCGTTGAAGATAGCCACGGTAAGTCAAACCGGTCATATGCATTCGATATATTACGTAATGGATATGCCTTTTTCCGACTCTTTGTCTCTTTAGAACCAAACCAAAACCCAGCAAGAAGGCCGCTTGGACAAAATAGTGAAGAAGCTGCCGCCCGAGATCATGAGAGAGCACCGGATCTTGAAAATTTTGCTCAAGATGTTCCCAATGATCCTCCGGTTCAAGAGGAGGTTATTCTCAAGAGAGGCTCACAATACTTCAATCTCTCGCTGATCCACCTGCCAAGACCGTCCGGTTTGAGAAACCTCGCGATCCTGCTACTAAAACGGCCATGCCCACACAATCCGTCGAGTCGAAAGATGATGACGTTGTGATTCTTGGTATGGGCCGTTCGAACCGGGAATCTTGCAACCTTAACCAGGCACACTGTGAAAGAGGATTTTTCCACCTTGAACAAAGGAAAATGGGATGTTGAACTGGAAACATATGCTGCTTTAAGTGCCCAAGACCTTCATTCTGGCTATTTAAACCGGCTTTATACTAGCCGGGACTATGAAGCTGGCCTGGTCAAGTTAATGAGGGACAAGTTTGAGGTAATTCACTCCTTTCCTTACCGCCAGTATATCAATTCTTGTAGCCCCCAAGGGCCGGTTTGTAATCTTGATCAAACCGGGACTTGACTATATTCCTTAACAACTTTGAAACCTACCTGCATAGCTCTAGGGGCCGGTTGAATTGTGCATACTTAAACCGGTACTTCAATAAAAACTGCCTTTAGAAACATTGCCAGATCGAATAGCCATTAGCCCCCAAGTGCCAAGTTGAATACTTGTATTGAGCTTGGGACTTTGTCATCTAGTAATAATGTAAAAATCAAAGGTACATTAGCCCCCAAGTGCCAAGCATATAACTGTGTTGTGTGATTGGGACTTTGACTGTCTTGAATATCTAGCTGAACGTACTATTGATACACAGGCTGAGGTGAAAATCAAAGATGACCGGATTGCCGATTTACAAGCGGCTTTGAAAACCCAGCAGGCCGAAACAGAGAAGGCCAAGAAAGAGCTAACCAGTGCTTTGAACGCTGCTAAACAAGTGAAGGAAAACTTGAAGAAAGAATAGGCGGACTGGGCCACTGAGAAGGCCAATTTGATCAAACGGGCAGAAATGCTGAAGCTGCCCTTAAACCGGTGGTAGATGATCTGACAGCCGTAAAGCAGCAAGTACACTCTATGACTGCGGCAATCTTTGGTAAGCTTTCTTTGAACAGTTGTGATATGTTGCCCCTGCTGTATCATTACTCCGGTTTGAAACTAACCGGTTACTGTTGTAGGTACACGCATTGAGCACTTAGGAAACAATGTGCGGAAAAAACTGAAGGCTGTCTACACCTTGGTAGAACAGTTGTATACCGGAGCCCAGCGCATCATCACCACAGCGTCACATAACAATCCGCACCTTCCTTGATTCAAGATACTCTGAACCGCTGTCCATGCTTCTGCCGGATTGAAGAGGTGAAAAATCTGCCGCTCGAACCGGAGCTATCAACGCCTTGATCCGAGCCAAGGCATGGGTACCAGACTTTGATCCTGTGGAAGCAGCTCAAGGCTATCCCAGTGTGAAAGAAGATGACTCTGATTTCAATGAATAGGATTTACGGGCTATAAACCGTGCAGTACGCCCGCTAGCTTGTCAGTTGGCCGAAGAAGCCGATTTGGAGCATTACCAAGCGCAATACAATGACCAAAACAAGCGAGTGCCTGCCCCAACCTTTGAAGCGGAAAATCTGATCCCTTCAATCCGTAAGCATACTTACGCTCCGATATTGAACCGCCTCTTCTCGATCCACGAAGAGGCTGTTTTCCAAGCGCTAATGGGAATCGATCGACCACCGTTGATTTCAGCCAATGGGTAGAGACGAAGAGGTCAAGCAGCGGAAGATGAAGAGCGAGCTTGAACGGTGGCGGTTTAAATATCTGTCAGTGACGGTTTACCCAAAGAACAATGATCTCACTTGGGCACCGTGTTGCCTTGTAATAACTTTAGTTAAAACTTTCTGGCTGAATATGCCTTCGTGCATAAGAAGTGAAACTTTTGTTTGATTCGTATTTCCTGCAACCAGAAAAAGTTGAACCTCGGTGGCGGTGATACCGCCAAACCGGTTTATGGTATTCAATATATATATATCGAAATCCAATAAGTATGTGATACAAATACCGCCGTGTTCTGGCATGAAGTGGCGTAGCTAAACTTGAAGCGGAGGCCTTAAAAACCATGACCGTCTCAGAAGCGGGAGAGAATAACTCCCATATAAACCGTCTTTGAATCAGCACAAGCCCCTTGTTATTCAATGATGATTAACAGAAGAAAGTAAACCGCGAGATAAAACTCCGGCGAAGATTAAACCGTATCATGTCAATATGTGGCCGATAGTTGAACCGATAAAAACGTTTGTCGGTTTAAAACACAACAAAAATCGAATACCAATTATGGAAAAATATGGCAACAAAGGCAATAACTCTTTGCAAAAGAAAAGCTTTCTTGAGCTGGTCGATGGCATTACCATGGTCGACGCAACCAAGCTCCCGAAGGCGTAGCGATGGTGCAAGTCGCGAGTCCCCAAAAGACTCTTGGCGAGTACGCCGCCAAGTGGCATGACATTGGTTCGGGTTCACCAAGCCCCCAAATGACTCTCGCCCTATTGGCCGACCAAGAGGCGTGACCGGTTCAGACGTGATCGTGTCCCCAATGATCTGGTGGCTTTCGCCCATCAAGAGGTGTTGCATTGGTTCGGACACGACCAAGCCCCCAAGTGATAAAAACAAATGTCAAGGGTAAACGGAGGCCGCTTAAAAAATGAAGCACCCCATGTAACCACGCATGATAAGAAAGACAGAGACCCGCTTTAGCCGAGGCTCCGGTTTTATTATATCGAAGATAATATATACATTGTCATGATATGTACATAAACCGAGCCGATGACTCAAGTGTAGTAAGGTCAAGATGAGCAATATTCCACGGCTGTTGGTCTCCTCCTCGATGTACGTGAGTCTTGACGCCTCGAATATCAATCGATAGTATGAGCCGTTGTGTAGATTCTTGCTGACGACAAAAGGTCCTTCCCAAGGCGGGATAACTTGTGCATGTCTGTGCGGTCTTGATGAGGCGAAGCACCGATCTCCTTCTTGAAAGGTTACGGTTTTAACCCGGCGGTTGTGATAACGACGAAGATCTTGCTGGTAAATCGCCGAACAAGCAGCTGCCATATCACGCTCTTCATCCAATAGATCCAAAGCGTCCTGCCGTGCCGTCTCGTTGTCCGCTTCAACATAAGCCGCTACACGGGGCGAATCGTGCCGGATATCACCGAAGGACCGCCTCGCCCGTAGACCATGAAAAACGGTGTATATCTAGTGGACCGTTTGGCGAGTATTGATACTCCATAGCACCGATGGTAGCTCTTCAACCCAACACCCTGGTGTTCGTTGTAACGGAACCATAAGCCGAGGTTTTATGCCTCGTAAGATCTCTTGATTAGCCCGCTCGCTGCCCGCTGGGTCGGGATGAGCCACCGACGATACATCAAGTCGGATGTGCTCACGCTCACGTAACTCTTTCATAGCCCCTTGGATAAATTAGTGCCATTGTCGTAATGATCTTGTGGAAAGCCAAACCGAAAATCACCTTCTTGATGAACTGCATTGTTGTCGCATCACACTTGGCCGACAGCTCGCTTCAACCCACTTGGTAAATTTGTCCACCGCCACCAACAGTGGGTCTTCTTATCCTTGGATCGTTTAAATGGCCCGACCATATCTAGCCCCCAAGTTGCAAACGGCCACGTTATTGGGATCATCCTCAACTCTTGCGCCGGTACATGAGCACGCCTTGAAAATTTCTGACATCCATCACACCGTTTAACCAAGTCCTCCGCATTAGCGTGTGCGGTCAACCAGTAAATTCCGTGACGAAACGCCTTTGCCACCAGGGACTTTGAACCGGCATGATGTCCACAATCTCCTTCATGGATTTCTCTTAAGATTTCACAGCCTTCTTCAGGGGAAACACAACGTTGAAACGCCCCTGATACACTGCAATGATGCAACTCACCATTAAGAATCGTCATAGATTTGGAGCGCTGGATTATCTGTCTGGCCAGAATCTCATCTTCTGGCAACTCCCCTCGAGTCATATACGCAAGAAAAGGAATCGTCCAATCCGGAATAGCATGTAATGCTGCCACCAACCGAGCCTCCGGATCGGGAATAGCCAAATCCGCTTCACCAAGGAGCCGGGTGACGGGTTGTGCAAGACGTCCAAAAGACATTAGGCGGGACGTTTACGCCGAGAACCCAACCGGCTTAAAGCGTCCGCCGCCGTTCTTCCGCGATCCACATGATCCACTTGATAACCCTTGAAGCAACCTGCAATATTATCCACTTCTCGATGATATCGGCCATAAGCGGGTCCTTAGAGTCCCAAGTGCCGATACTTGCCGAGCCACGGTCCGAGTCACCAAAGCACTTAACCCGCTTAAGTTCATCTCCTTAGCCATCCGGAGGCCATGGAGCAAGGCTTCAGACTCAGCTGCATTATTAGTACAAGGAACATTAAACGGAGAACGTAATAAAACTTATCACCTCGTGGGGAAGTTAAAACGACTCGGCCCCGAGCCTTCCAACCTGCTGGATCCGTCGAAATGAATAGTCCAATATGTGTGATCCGCTTCTCCTCCGGTGCTTGTAACTCCGTCCCACCATTAATGAAATCAACAAGTGCTTGAGACTTCACCGCGTGCGTGGTATATACTTTAGTCCATGCGGCCCAAGCTCTATGGCCCATTTGGCAATCCGGCCAGTCGCCTCCCGGTTCTGTATGATATCACCCAAAGGAGCTGAACTAACCACTGTGATGGGGTGCCCATGGAAATATTGCTTCAGCTTCCGACTGGCCATAAAAACACTATAGACTAGCTTCTGCCAATGCGGATACCTTTGCTTGGACTCAATAAGCACCTCACTGATATAATAAACCGGCCGTTGAACCGGATATTCCTTGCCTGCCTCCTTGCGCTCCACCACAATGGCGCGCCATCGCTCGAGCATTGGCTGCCACATATAACAACAGCGGCTCCTTGTCAACCGGAGCCGCAAGAACAGGCGGTTTGGCCAATTGCCGCTTTAGATCCTCAAATGCTTCGTCAGCAGCCGGACTCGATTTAAATTATCTGTTTTCCTCAGCATCTGGTATAAGGGGATGGCCTTCTCTCCGAGGCGGCTGATAAACCGGCTCAATGCAGCGATTCTGCCCGCCAGACGCTGAACATCATTGATACACTTTGGTTTAGCCAAGGAAGTAATAGCCTTAATTTTCTCCGGATTAGCCTCAATTCCTCTGTTAGACACTAGAAACCCCAATAACTTGCCTGCCGGAACACCAAAAACGCACTTGGCCGGATTAAGCATCATCTTGTAAATGCGCAAGTTGTCGAAGGTTTCCTTCAAATCGTCCACCAGTGTCTCCTTTTGTCTTGATTTCACCACAATATCATCCACATAAGCATGCACATTGCGGCCGATCTGTGTATGCAGGCAATTCTGTACACACCGCTGATAAGTAGCCTGGGCGCTTTTGAGCCCAAAAGGCATAGAAAAATAGCAGAAGGCTCCAAAGGGAGTTATAAACGCTGTTTTCTCCTGGTCCTTAACCGCCATTTTGATCTGATGATATCCGAGTACGCATCCAAAAACTTAAACGCCACATCTCCGCCGTGGCATCAATAATCTGATCAATGCGGGGGAGGGCAAAAGGATCCGCTGGACAGGCTTTATTAAGATCTGTGTAGTCCACACACATACGCCAGGTGCCATTTTTCTTAAGGACCAGCACCGGATTAGCAAGCCACTCTGGATGAAACACCTCAATAATAAAGCCAGCCGCCAAAAGCCTGGCTACTTCCTCTCCAATGGCTTTGTGCCTTTCTTCGTTAAACCGGCGGAGGAACTGTTTCACCGGTTTATACTTAGGATCCACATTAAGTGTGTGCTCAGCGAGTTCCCTCGGTACACCTGGCATGTCAGATGGCTTCCATGCAAAGATATCTCGGTTCTCACGGATGAACTCGATGAGCGCGCTTTCCTATTTGGGATCCAGGTTGGCACTGACAGTGAACTGCTTGGACGAATCGCCTGGCACGAAGTCGACAAGCTTGGTCTCAGCTGCCGATTTAAACTTCAGATCCGATTCATGCTCTGTGGTTGGCTTCTTTAAAGGGGTCATATCTGCCGGATCAGCGTTGTCCTTATAGAACTTCAACTCCTCCGTAGCACAGACCGCCTCTGCATAAGCTGCATCACCTTCTTCACATTCCAAAGCAACCCGGCGGCTTCCATGCACCGTTATCGTTCCCTTGTAACCCGTCATTTTGAGCTGCAAGTAGATATAACAAGGGCGTGCCATGAACTTAGCATAAGCCGGCCGCCCAAACAAAGCATGATATGGACTTCGGATTTTTACTACTTCAAAAGTTAGCTTTTGGATCGAATCGTGCTCGTCTCCAAAAGCCACATCCAGGCTATCTTACCAACAGATAAGCAGATTTGCTCGGTACTACGCCATGGAACACCGTATTGACGGTCGAGATCCTTATCTGTTAGACCCATGCGACGGAAAGTTTCATAATATAATATATTAATCTCGCTTCCTCCATCCATAAGTACCTTAGTGAACTTATAGCCCCCACCGAGGGTCTACCACCAATGCCACTAACCCGGATTATCAACCGGGGATGGTCCTCTCGCTCCACACGATAGGCTGCTCCGACCAGCGTAAATAACGCGGCAAGGCCGGTTCAACAGAGTTTATCGCTCGCCAGAAGCTTCCGATCGCGCTTGTCCAAACTAGTTGTGAAAACATGATATCGCCCACTATTCAACCGCTTTGGTTGGCTCGATAACCCGATCTTTGTTGCTATCTGCTGCCACCCCGATTATTTTGACTATTGTGACTGCCTTGATTAAGACTGAACCGAAGCTCCGTCGTGACTGGCCCGTAAACCGGATCTGAACCGCCACCGACCCTGGTCATACCGAAAGCATTGGAGTTTTAAACTCCTGCATAATATAACGATCTTTCCAGAGATGGTTCGATGGGGACTCCTTCGTCCGTGCTTGGGGCAAGGTTGATTCAATAAGTAATTCAAACGGCTCAGATAGGATTTTGACCCGATTCGCCTTGCCTCTGCGCCCTTGCCCTCATCTGTGCGTTAGTGTTGGCTACGAAATTCGGGTTGCCATCGCCTTGCGCTTGCCTCCGCTTTCCATGACCTGCGGTTTGTACTGCTGCCCGTGGAGTTGCCGTTCTTCTTTCCTTCCTCGCTTCATCATCATCAGCCTCGGGATCCTTGGTACCGCTCAATCAGCATACTTCACCAAAGCGCCATGAGGGTTCCCATGTCATTACTGTAACCGCTTCATGCGCCCAGCTTTTAATTTTAAATGCTCAAACCGCAGTTGCCTTCTAATGTTAAGATCGCGAGTCGGCGTTGATCTGTCGAGGAGTGCAAAATCTCGGAAACATGGCGTACCCAACGGGTTGTTGACTCCTTCCTCCCTGGACACAAGCCGCCGGTCTACTATGGACTTGGGCTGCTTACACGTATCCTTGAAGTTCGAATAAACCGGCCCGTGAATCGGGCCCATGAGCTGATAGAATTGGGTGGTAAGCTCTTCAACCAAGTACGAGCCGTGCCTTCCAAAGATCATGGTGAAGTACTTTGCACACGCGTCTCATCGACATCTAGCATCTCCATGGCCATCTCATAACTTTCAACCCACGCTTGAGGGACAGATCAACGGTGTAATTCGCACCTTGCGTGGACCCTTAAAGTCTTTAGGCAAGCGCACATTGCGTAAAGCGAGGATCAAACAGGCACCCCTAAAGCGGATGCGGCTCTGGTCCGTGAAGGTGGTAGGCTAACGGTGTATGTTGACCCGCGTCATACTTGGCTGCTAACTCGGCCTCCCTGCGTGCGGCCCGGTCCACCACCTCCTGAGCATCACGAATGCCACCCATCTGGTGATTGCCTCGGGCCGCCTCACGGTCCTGCGGCGTTGCTGGATATGGCCGGTTCATCCATACGCCTGCTATAGCTCCGGCTTGGACGGGGCGTAGAATGAATCCGATCACGGCTGTATGAATACGCCTCCTGCTGGATCAGCGCAGTCCGGAGAAGCTCCTTAACCCGGCGTGTCTCGATCGCCAGGGGAATCTCCTTCGATCGATAGCCTCCAATCGGCGGCGGCCGCAACAAGGTTGTCCATAGGATTAGAGTAATGACCTGGGGGTGTCTGTAACGGTGGAGGAACCACCATGTTCTGCTGAGGAGGCTCTATCAGGCGTGGTTGGACCGTCGCCCCGCTCACGGTGCTTCAATCCGGTTTACCTCCTGTCCGGGCGGATTATCGGGTCCGCTCCCGGTCGAAATAGATTTCTAGGATCAAATCCTAATGGCAGGCGTGATCTATACTTCCGCTTCAACACCTCCTGCGACGCACTCTGGTCAAGCATGAGTTTGTAAGCCTGGGCGTCTAGCGTGTCCCGCTCTGCGGCCATGCGCTCCTTCTCCGACGCTAGATCCGCTTTGGCTTGCGTGATCTGCTCTTTCACCTTCGCAATTTCTGCATTATGAGCCTCCTGATCCGCCGGGTTGTCCTCCGCCATAAGCGTAGCTAGTGCATCAAACAGATCTGATAGAACTTGAACCGGCGGGCGACCGGCCTCCTCGCCCCGCCGCCGCTGCGTCGCTGATCTGAAAGCATCGCTGCTGCGGTTGAAGAGTGGTTCGCTGCTGCGCATCGCCATGAATATCCCAACCGGTTGAACTGGCTCGGGGTGCGGAATCTATGTCGCCGTCGGAACAGCCCCTGATCATATCGCCCTGCAGCTGGTACAATGACTCGGTCTCTCCTGTTGAAGATTCATCGCCGGAATAAACGACGGTCTCACTATCGTGTTCTGAACCGGCGTCGTGTCCTCCGTGGATGACTCCAACGAAGACATGCTTCACGGCCGGTTTAACCTGGGCAGGTCGTGCACGCTGAGCCGTCTCGACGAGGTCGGTGCAGATGTCCGGCTCAGGCCCAGGCTCCCCGATCTTGCCGATGAAAACGTGTATGCCGCCGAAGGGGACCCGGTATCCGTACTCGATTGAATCGGCCTCGGGACCCCATCCGGCGTCGTCGATGTAGATCCGGCCGCGACGACTCTTGGTCATCCGGCCCACGACGTAGCCTTCGAGTCCTTTGAGCTTGCCCTCCAAGATCGTCAAACCATCGTGCGATAGCCCCACGGTGGGCGCCAACTGTCGTGGATTTGTCACGGCAGATGTCCTAGCGTAAGGACTTAGTCGTGGAGCCATCGCTACGGGTTTACTTGAAGGGGTTAAAGCGGACACAAAGACACAAGGGTTTATACTAGTTCGGCCCCTTCGATGAAGGTAAAAGCCTATGTCTAGTTGTGATGGAATTGATGTAGTCTCGATGGCTAGGGAGCAAACAAGCTTCGCCTAGGCTCGAGTTGTGGTTGTCTGTCCTTGAACCGTCACTGGGTCGTCCCCTTATATACTCGAGTGACGCCCGTCGGTTCATAGAGTCCCAACCGGTTCATACTCGTATCCCGGTTGGTATCTCTCTATTCCTAACTTACAACACAAGTTATACATCAGGCCGGTTTACGGCTACAAGTTCTAAACCGACTATAGGCCTTGGGCCTTTCTCTGCTTGTACCACTAATGGAGTTAACTCGGCCCAAGCTGGCCGGTTTACACCTAGTGGTAATATCCCCAACACCGGCCCTAGGAGGGGGGCGCGCCAAGTGTGGAGTCCTACTAGGACTCCCTAGTCCTAGTAGGATTCCACCTCCCTTGTTGGAGTAGGAGAAGGGGAAAGAGGGGGAGAGGAAGAAGGAAAGGGGGGCGCAGGCCTCCTTCCTTTTGGCCTCTCTCCTCTATTCCCGTATGGCCCAATAAGGCCCATATACTCCCCGGCGAATTCCCGTAACTCTCCGGTTCTCCGAAAAATACCCGAATCACTCGGAACCTTTCCGAACTCCGAATATAGTCGTCCAATATATCGATATTTACGTCTCGACCATTTCGAGACTCCTCGTCATGTCCCCGATCCGGGACTTCGAACTCCTTCGGTACATCAAAACTCACAAACTCATAATATAACTGTCATCGAAACCTTAAGCGTGCGGACCCTACGGGTTCGAGAACTATGTAGACATGACCTAGAACTATTCTCAGTCAATAACCAATAGCGGAACCTGGATGCCCATACTGGCTCCTACATATTCTACGAAGATCTTTATCGGTCAAACCGCATAACAACATACGTTGTTCCCTTTGTCATCGGTATGTTACTTGCCCGAGATTCGATCGTCGGTAGCCAATACCTAGTTCAATCTCGTTACCGGCAAGTCTCTTTACTCGTTACGTAATGCATCATCCTGCAACTAACTCATTAGTCACATTGCTTGCAAGGCTTATAGTGATGTGCATTACCGAGAGGGCCCAGAGATACCTCTCCGACAATCGGAGTGACAAAACCTAATCTCGAAATATGCCAACCCAACATGTACCTTTGGAGACACCTGTAGTACTCCTTTATAATCACCCAGTTATGTTGTGACGTTTGGTAGCACCCAAAGTGTTCCTCTGGTAAACGGAAGTTGCATAATCGCATAGTTATAGGAACATGTATAAGTCATGAAGAAAGCAATAGCAACATACTAAACGATCAAGTGCTAGGCTAACGGAATGGGTCATGTCTATCACATCATTCTCCTAATGATGTGATCCCGTTAATCAAATGAAAACTCTTTTGTCCATGGCTAGGAAACATAACCATCTTTGATAAACGAGCTAGTTAAGTAGAGGCATACTAGTGACATTATGTTTGTCTATGTATTCACACATGTATTATGTTTCCGGTTAATACAATTCTAACATGAATAATAAACATTTATCATGATATAAGGAAATAAATAATAACTTTATTATTGCCTCTAGGGCATTTTTCCTTCAGGATGTTGATGTAGAAGCCCTCCGTGGTCGATTCCTCCTCCAGTAGAGTGCCGACGAAGGCTCCAAGATGGGATCTCGCGGATACAGAAGGTTACGACGGTGGAAATTGTGTTTCATGGTGCTCCTGGATGTTTTTGGGGTACGTAGGTATATATAGGAGGAAAAACTACGTCGGTGGCCGCCCAAGGGGCCCATGAGACAGGGGAGTCCTACAGGGGGGCCTCCTATCTCGTGGGGGCCTCGGCTGCTTCTTGACTTGCACTCCAAGCCCTCTGGATCACGTTCGTTCCAAAAATCACGCTCCCGAAGGTTTCATTCGTTTGGACTCCGTTTGATATTCCTTTTCTTCGAAATACTAAAATAGGCAAAAAACACAACAATATGGGCTGGGCCTCCAGTTAGTAGGTTAGTCCCAAAAATGATATAAACGTGTAAAATAAAGCCCATAAACATCCAAAAGGGGTAATATAATAGCATGGAACAATCAAAAATTATAGATACGTTGGAGACGTATCAGTAGCAAACTGTGACAAAGCTCGGATTTTAGCTGGGTTCGCCTCAATTCCCCTGTTGGAAACAATGAAACCCAGCAGTTTTCCAGTGGGAAAACCGAAAACACACTTTTCCGGATTGAGCTTGATGTCATATGTTCGGAGGTTGTCGAATGTGAGGCACAGATCGTCTATTAATGACTCGACATGCCTAGTTTTGATGACTACGTCATCTACATAAGCTTCAACTGTCTTGCCGATTTGTTTCTCTCGGCATGTTTGAATCATGCGTTGGTAGGTGGCACCGGCGTTTTTGAGCCCGAAGGGCATAGTGTTGAAGCAGAAAGGCCCGTATGTGTCGGACTCCTTCATCTAAATTTGATGGTATCCGGAGTATGTGTCGAGGAAACACAGTGAGTCGTGTCCTACGGTAGCATTGATAATCTGATCGATGCGGGGGAGGGGGAAGGGATATTTAGGGCAGGCCTTGTTGAGGTCTTTAAAATCGACACATAGGCGCCAAGATTTATCCTTCTTTGGTACCATCACCAGGTATGCTAGCCAGTCCAGGTGTTTTATTTCTCTAATGAATCCGACCTCGAGTAACTTGGCTACCTCTGTAGGGGAACGTAGCAGAAATTCAAAATTTTGTACGCATCACCAAGATCAATCTATGGTGATTCTAGCAACAAGGGAGGGAGAGGATGAGCATCTTCATACCCTTGAAGATCGCTAAGCGGAAGCGTTACAAGAACGCGGTTGATGGAGTCGTACTCGCGGCGATTCAAATCGCGGAAGATCCGATCTAGCGCCGAACGGATGGCGCCTCCGCGTTCAACACATGTACAGCCCGGGGACGTCTCCTCATTCTTGATCCAGCAAGGGGAGAGGAGAAGTTGAGGGAGAACTCCCACAGCACGACGGCGTGGTGGTGATGGAGCTCGTGGTTCTCCGGCAGGGCTTTGCCAAGCACTGCGGAGGAGGAGGAAGTGTTGGAGGAGGGAGAGGGCTGCGCCAGGGAGAGGTGCGGCTGCCCTCCCACCCCTCCACTATATATAGGGGCAAGGGGAGAGGGGGAGGCGCCCTAGGGTTTCCCCTAGGGGGTGGCGGCCAAGCAGATTGGATCTCGCTAGGGAAAATCCCAGGGAGACTTGCCCCCCAAGCCAAGATGGTGGAGGATTGCCTCCCAAGCCAGGTGGAGGCGCCCCACCTCCCCAAACAACGTGGGAAAGGGTGTGGGGGGCGCACCACCCCTTAGTGGTCTGGTTTGCCCCTTCCCCTTTGGTCCATGAGGCCCTCCAACACTTGTCGGGGCTCCCGAAACACCTTTCGGTCATGTTGGCCATAGCCTGGTACCCCCGGAACACTTCCGGACTCCAATACCCTTCGTCCAATATATCGATCTTCACCGCCGGACCATTCCAGAACTCCCTGTGTCGTCCAGGATCACATCCGGGACTCCGAACTACCTTCGGTAACCACATACTATTTCCCATAACAATTTTAGCGTCACCGAACCTTAAGTGTGTAGACCCTACGGGTTAGGGAATCATGCAGACATGACCGAGACATCTCTCTAGCCAATAACCAACAGCGGGATATAGATACCCATGTTGGCTCCCACATGTTCCACGATGATATCGGATGAACCATGATGTCGGGGATTCAATCAATCCCGTATACAATTCCCTTTGTCAATCGGTATGTTACTTGCCCGAGATTCGATCGTCGGTATCCCAATTCAATCTTGTTACCGGCAAGTCACTTTACTTGTTCCATAATGCATGATCCCGTGACTAACTACTCAGTCACATTGAGCTCATTATGATGATGCATTACCGAGTGGGCCTAGAGATACCTCTCCGTCATACGAAGTGACAAATCCCAGTTTCGATTCGTGTCAACCCAACAGACACTTTCGGACATACCTGTAGTGCACCTTTACAGCTACCCAGTTATGTTGTGACGTTTGGTACACCCAAAGAATTCCTATGGTATCCGGTAGTTGCACAATCTCATGGTCTAAGCAAATGATACTTGACATTAGAAAAGCTCTTAGCAAATGAACTATACGATCTTGCGCTATGCTTAGGATTGGGTCTTGTCCATCACATCATTCTCCTAATGATGTGATCCCGTTATCAATGACATCCTATGTCCATAGTCAGGAAACCATAACCATCTATTGATCAACGAGCTAGTCAACTAGAGGTCACTAGGGACATATTGTGGTCTATGTATTCACACATGTATTACGGTTTCCAGTTAATACAATTATAGCATGAACAATAGACAATTATCATGAACAAGGAAATACAATAATAACCATTTTATTATTGCCTCTAGGGCATATTTCCAACTGTCTCCCACTTGCACTAGAGTCAATACTCTAGTTCACATCACTATGTGATTGTAATGAATCCAACACCCATGGGGTTTGATCATATCTCACTTGTGAGAGAGGTTATTAGTCAACGGGTCTGAACCTTTCAGATCCGTGTGTGCTTTACAAATCTCTATGTCATCATGTAGATGCAGCTACCACGCGCTACTTGGAGCTATTCCAAATAACTGCTCTACTATACGATCCAGTTTACTACTCAGAGTCATCCGAATTAGTGTCAAAGTTTGCATCGACGTAACCCTTTACGACGAACTCTTTTACCACCTCCATAATTGAGAAAATTCCTTAGTCCACTAGTTACTAAGGATAAGTTTGACCGCTGTCATGTGAACCATTCCTGGATCACTCTTGTACCCCCTGGTTGACTTCATGGCAAGGCACACTTCAGGTGCGGTACACAGCATAGCATACTGTAGAGCCTACGTCTAAAGTATAGGGGACGACCTTCGTCCTTTCTCTCTTCTGCCGTGGTCAGATCTTGAGTCTTACTCAATGCTCACACCTTATAACACAGCCAAGACATCCTTATTTGCTGATCTATTTGAACTCCTTCAAAATCTTGTCACGGTATGTATTCATTTTAAATTACTATCAAGCGGTTTTGATCTATCCTTATAGATCTTGATGCTTAATGTTCAAGTAGCTTAATACAGGTTTTCCATTGAAAATCACTTTTCAAATAACCCTATATGCTTTCCAGAAATTCTACATCATTTCTGATCAACACTATGTCAACAACATATACTCATCAAAAATTCTATAGTGCTCCCACTCACTTCTTTGGAAATACAAGTTTCTCATAAACATTGTATAAACCCAAAATCTTTGATCATCTCATCAAAGCGTATATTCCAACTCCGAGATGCTTACTCCAGTCCTTAGAAGGATTGCTGGAGCTTTGCATACTTGTTAGCATCTTTTAGGATTGAGAAAAACCTTCTGGTTGTATCACATACAACCTTTCCTCAAGAAAATTGTCGAGGAAACAATGTTTTGACATCCTATCTGCAAGATTTCATAAATAATGCAGTAACTGCTAATACAATCCCAACAGACTCTTAGCATCGCTACGAGTGAGAAAGTCTCACCGTAGTCAACTCCTTGAACTTGTCGGAAAACATCTTAACGACAAGTCGAGCTTTCTTAATGGTGATATTTACCATCATTGTCCGTCTTCCTTTTAAAATCCATCTGTACCCAACAGCCTTACGACCATCAAGTAGTTGTTCCAAAGTCTATACTTTGTTTTCATACATGGATCCTCTCGGATTTCATGGTCTCGAGCCATTCGTCAGAATCCGGGCCCACCATCGCTTCTCCATAGCTCGTAGGTTCATTGTTGTCTAGCAACATGACCTCTAAGACAGGAGTATGTACCAATCTGAAGTAGTACGCATCCTTGTCGACCTACGAGGTTTGGTAGTGACTTGATTCGAAGTTTCATGATCACTATCATAAGCTTCCACTTCAATTGGTGTAGGCGCCACAGGAACAACTTCCTTTGCCCTTCTACACACTATTTGAAGTGATGGTTCAATAACCTCATCAAGTCTCCACCATCCTCCCACTCAATTCTTTCAAGAGAAACTTTTCCTCGAGAAAGAACCCGTTTCCAGCACTTTTGCTTCCGGATCTGAAATAGGAGGTATACCCAACTGTTTTGGGTGTCCTATGAAGATGCATTTATCCGCTTTGGGTTCGAGCTTATCAGGCAAAACTTTTCACATAAGCGTCGCAGCCCAAAACTATTAAGAAACGACAACTTAGGTTTCTCTAAACCATAGTTCATATAGTGTCATCTCAACGGAATTACGTGGTGCCCTATTAAAGAGAATGTGGTTTTCTCTAATGCCTAACCCATAAACGATAGTGGTAATTTGATAAGAGACATCATGGTATGCACCATATCCAATAGGGTGCAGTTATGATGTTCGGACACACCATCACACTATGGTGTTCCAAGCGGTATTAGTTGTGAAACAATTTCCACAACGTCTTAATTGTGTGCCAAACTCGTAACTCAGATTTTTATCTCTATGATCATATCAAAGACATTACATCCTCTTGTCACGATGATCTTCAACTTGACTCTGTAATTACTTGAACCTTTCAATAATTCAGACTCTTGTTTCATCAAGTAAATATACTTAACATCTACTCAAATCATCTGTGAAGTAAGAACATAATGATATTCACCGCGTGCCTCAGCACTCATTGGATTGCATACATCAAATGTATTGCTTCCAACAAGTTGCTCTCTTGTTCCATCTCACTGAATACGAGGCCTTCAGTCATCTTGCCCATGTGGTATGATTTGCATGTCTCAAGTGATTCAAAATCAAGTGAGTCCAAACGATCCATCTGTATGGAGTTTCTTCATGCATATATACCAATAGACATGGTTCGCTTGTCTCAATCTTTTCAAAAACGAGTGAGTCCAAAGATCCATCAAACATGGAGCTTCTTCATGAGTTTTATACCAATATGACTCAAGTGGCAGTGCCACAAGTATGTGGTACTATCATTACTATCTTATATCTTTTGGCATGAACATGTGTATCACTACGATCGAGATTCAGTAAACCATTCATTTTAGGTGCAAGACCATTGAAGGTATTATTCAATAAACAGAGTAACCATTATTCTCCTTAAATAAATAACCATATTGCGATAAACATAATCTAATCATGTCTATGCTCAATGCAAACACAAAATAACAATTATTTAGGTTTAACACCAATCTCGATGGTAGAGGGAGCATGCGATGCTTGATCACATCAACCTTGGAAACACTTCCAACACACATCGTCATCTCACCTTTAGCTAGTCTCCATTTGTTCCGTAGCTTTTATTTCGAGTTACTAACACTTAGCAACCGAACCGGTATCTAATACCCTGGTGCTACTAGGAGTACAAGTAAAGTACACGTTTTAATATAACGTATATCCAATATACTTCTGCAACCTTGCCAACCTTCTCATCTCCCAAGTATCTAGGGTAGTTCTGCTTCAGTGACTGTTCCCCTCATTACATAAGCACTTACTCTCGGGTTTGGGTTCAACCTTATGTTTCTTCACTAGAGCAGCAACTGATTTGCCGTTTCATGAAGTATCCCTTCTTGCCCTTGCCCTTCTTGAAACTAATGGTTTTACTAACCATCAACAATTGATGCTCCTACTTGACTTCTACTTTCGCGGTGTCAAACATCGCGAATAGCTCAAGGATCATCATATCTATCCCTGATATGTTATAGTTCATCACGAAGCTCTAGTAGCTTGGTGGTAGTGACTTTGGAGAACCATCACTATCTCATCTGGAAGATAACTCCCACTCGATTCAAGAGATTGTAGTACTCAGACAATCTGAGCGCATGCTCAACGATTGAGCTTTTCTCCCTTAGTTTGCAGGCTTAAGAAACTTTTCAGAGGTCTCACACCTCTTGACGTGGGCACGAGCCTGAAATCCGAATTTCAGCTCTTGGAGCATCTCATATGTTCCGTGACTTGTTAAAATGTCTTCGGTGCCTCAATTCTAAATCGTTTAACATTATGCATTGAACTATCACGTAGTCATCAAAACGTGTATGTCAGATGTTCGCAACATCCACAAACGACGCTCGAGGTTCAGCACACCTAGCGGTGCATTAAGGACATAAGCCTTCTGTGCAGCAATGAGGACAATCCTCAGTATACGGACCCAGTACGCATAATTGCTACTGTCAACTTTCAACTAAATTTTCTCTAGGACCATATCTTAAAATAGTAGAACTAAAGCGTAGGCTATGACATAATTTGCAAAGACCTTTTGACTATGTTCATGATAATTAAGTTCATCTGATTATTTAATGAACTCCCACTTAGATAGACATCCCTCTAGTCATCTAAGTGATACATGATCTGAGTCAACCAGGCCGTGTCCGATCATCATGTAAGACAGACTAGTCATCATCGGTGAACATCTTCATGTTGATCGTATCTAGTATACGACTCATGTTCGACCTTTCGGTCTCTTGTGTTCCGAGGCCATGTTTGTACATGCTAGGCTCGTCAAGTCAACCTAAGTGTTTTGCGTGTGTAAATCTGGCTTACACCCGTTGTATGCGAACATTAGAATCTATCACACCCGATCATCACGTGGTGCTTCGAAACAACGAACCTTCGCAACGGTGCATAGTTAGGGGGAACACTTTCTTGAAATTTTAGCGAGGGATCATCTTATTTATGCTACCGTCGTTCTAAGCAAATAAGATGTAAAAACATGATAAACATCACATGCAATCAAATAGTGACATGATATGGCCAATATCATTTTGCTCCTTTTGATCTCCATCTTCGGGGCGCCATGATCATCATCGTCACTGGCATGACACCATGATCTCCATCATCATGATCTCCATCATCGTGTCTTCATGAAGTTGTCTCGCCAACTATTACTTCTACTACTATGGATAACGGTTAGCAATAAAATAAAGTAATTACATGGCGTTTTCAATGACACGCAGGTCATACAATAAATTAAGACAACTCCTATGGCTCCTGCCGGTTGTCATACTCATCGACATGCAAGTTATGATTCCTATTACAAGAACATGATCAATCTCATACATCACATATATATAATTCATCACATCCTTTTGGCCATATCACATCACATAGCATACCCTGCAAAAACAAGTTAGACGTCCTCTAATTGTTGTTGCATGTTTTACGTGGCTGCTATGGGTTTCTAGCAAGAACGTTTCTTACGTACGCAAAACCCACAACGGTGATATGCCAATTGCTATTTACCCTTCATAAGGACCCTTTTCATCGAATCTGATCCGACTAAAGTGGGAGAGACTGGCACCCGCTAGCCACCATATGCAACAAGTGCATGTCAGTCGGTGGAACCTGTCTCACGTAAGCATACGTGTAAGGTCGGTCCGGGCAGCTTCATCCCATGATGCCGCCAAATCAAGATAAGACTAGTAATGGTAAGCATATTGAACAAAACAACGCCCATAACTGCTTGTGTTCTACTCGTGCATAGAATCTACGCAATAGACCTAGCTCATGATGCCACTGTAGGGGAACGTAGCAGAAATTCAAAATTTTCTATGCATCACCAAGATCAAAATATGGAGATTCTAGCAACAAGGGAGGGAGAGGATGAGCATCTTCATACCCTTGAAGATCGCTAAGCGGAAGCATTACAAGAACGCAGTTGATGGAGTTGTACTCGTGGCGATTCAAATCGTGGAAGATCCGATCTAGTGCCGAACGGACAGCGCCTCCGCGTTCAACACACGTACAGCCTGGGGACGTCTCCTCATTCTTCATCCAGCAAGGGGAAAGGAGAAGTTGAGGAAGAACTCCCACAGCACGACGGCGTGGTGGTGGTGGAGCTCGTGGTTCTGCAGCAGGGCTTCGCCAAGCACTACGGAGGAGGAGGAGGTGTTGGAGGAGGGAGAGGGCTGCGCCAGGGGAGAGGTGCGGCTGCCCTCCCACCCCTCCACTATATATAGGGGCAAGGGGAGAGGGGGAGGCGCCCTAGGGTTTCCCCTAGGGGGCGGCGGCCAAGCAGATTGGATCTCCCTAGGGAAAATCCTAGGGAGACTTGCCCCCCAAGCCAAGCCGGTGGAGGATTGCCTCCTGTAGGATCGGAAGTATGTCTAGAGGGGGGGTGATTAGACTACTTGACAACTTAAAAGTTTAGCCTTTTGATTAGGGCAAGTTTTTAACAAGTTCACAATGATGACCAAGTCAAGTATCACCCTACACATGCAATTCTAGAGTTATGGCAGCGGAAAGTAAATTGCACATGTAGTAAATAAGAGGTGGAGAAGAGCAAACGCAATTTGGAGACACGGAGATTTTTCTCGTGGTTCCGATAGGTGGTGCTATCGTCAATCCACGTTGATGGAGACTTCAACCCACGGAGGGTAACGGCTGCGAGAGTCCACGGAGGGCTCCACCCACGAAGGGTCCACGAAGAAGCAACCTTGTCTATGCCATCATGGCTTACGCCCACGGAGGACTAGCCTTACTGGGGTAGATCTTCACGAAGTAGGCGATCTCCTTGCCCTTACAAACTTCTTGGTTTAACTCCACATCTTGACGGAGGCTCCCAAGCGACACCTAACTAATCTAGGAGGCACCACCTCCAAAAGGTAATAGATGGTGTTGGTGATGATGAACTCCTTGCTCTTGTGCTTCAAATGATAATCTCCCCAACACTCAACTCTCCTCACCGATTTGGCTGTGGTGGAAGAAGGGATTGAGTGGAAAGCAACTTGGGAAGGCTAGAAATCAAGTTTCATATGGTGGGAGTGGAGCAACTTGATCTCAACACAAGGGTAGGTAGTTTTCTTCTCGTAAATGTAAGGTAGGAGTGGTAGTTCTTTTCGATGGCTCTCTCCACGAATGAAGAGGAGGTGGAGGGTATTTATAGCCTCCACACAAAATCCAACTGTTACACACATTTGACCAATCTCGGTCGACCGAAGTTGACAACTCGGTGAGACCGAAAGTTCAAATCTTGTGAACGTTGGGAATTTCAGTGGGACCGAAAATACAATCTCTGTTAGTCCGATTCTTCCAAAGTCTAGGGTTTTCCAATCTCGGTGGGACCGACTTTCTCATCTCGGTGACACCGATTTGAGTACGTATGTTCTGAAGCTTGGCAACACCAATTTCGTAAGACCGAGTTTGGAATCGAAAATCGAAATTATTAGGGTTTGGCTATATGGTGAGGTGGTTCATCTCGGTGTGACTGAGTTTATGGAATCGGTGGGACCGAGATTACTTATGGGTTTATGTTGGAATGAAAGATTGCTGATAGTTTGAGAGATAAATCACTAAGCACTTTGAGCAACCAGATCATCATCATAACCTCATCCCCTTTAATAGTATTGGCTTTCCTATGGACTCAATGTGATCTTGGATCACTAAACCAAAAATGGAGTCTTGAGCTTTTGCCAATGTTTTCCTTAGCATTTTGAGGGGTCCACATCATCTGTCATTGCCATACCCATATCACTGAACTTTCTGAAATATTCTCAAGAAATAATTAGTTCAATGATATATATGTTGTTATTAATTACCAAAACCACCCGGGGATTAGTTGCACTTTCAATCTCCCCCTTTTTGGTAATTGATGACAACATATAGATCAAAGCTTCGACAAATGATATAATCAATGAATAACATCGTCGCTTTGAGAAGTATGTGATAAGAAAGAGCTCCCCCTAAATTTGTGCATTATTTAAGATTTGCGTTTGAATGCAAATGCACAATCGATTAGGATCATGGGTCACTCTTCCATGTCACATACATCTTGGTGGAGCGCACAAAATGATAAGAATGAATAGCATGCACCCAATCACCAAGACATGAGTAAGTGATCATACAAGATATGAATAGAATATGATAAGCATTAAGCACACATTAAGCATAGTATGATCAAGCACTCATCAAAGATAGAGCAAACGTAGTATCAAACACACGAAATGTCTCGAAGAACTCAAAAGTATCTCAAGGAAAACCGCAAACGAAAGAGCAAAAAATGAGCACATCCACTCTCTCGAAGTCCTATGATCTATACAATTTCTCCCCCTTTGGCAACAAGTTACCAAAAAGTTCGAAAGGTATAGAGCTAATCGTCACTAGGGACTCTGTTTGGCGGCTCTGCTGCGCCGATGGAGTGGAGATATCTGATCTGCAAAAGCTTGCTGAAGTCTGTGGAGCTGGAGGAGTGGATCTTGGAGCTGGTGCTGGAACCGATGGAGCTGTGGAGGTCTTGATGTAGTAGCCCAGGGTCTGCCATCGAATAGCAGCTGATCTGGGCTTTGTGGGCACTGCAGCAGGCTGCTCATAGTCATCCTGGACTAGATCACCTTCCATCTCCTTCATGAGCTCTGCTTTCTCCCTCTTCGCTTCCTCAATGTCTGCCTCAAGCTTGTTGACGGTGACCTGCACTTCAGTCAGCTTGACATCCAGAGCATGGAACTTATCTTCAACTATCCTCTCAAGGCTCTCCCGAGACGCACTATGCTGGCCAAAGCGTAGTTCAATCCTCCGAGTGGCTTCAAGAAGTTGTTCTCCAACGCTCTTGGGCTTTTGTTCTTCTGCTGCTTCCTTCTCAGCTTTAGCTTGTTTGGCAGCTTCGGACTTAGCGTGTCCTTCAACAGATGTGGGAGCATCCTCGGTCATCACAACTTCATTATCTTCATGTCAGGCTGCAGTGGCAAGTGGGGTCTATCCAACAGGTAGGTGTCCGTGCCAAACTTGGCATTGATGAGCATCCAATATGCGGAGCAAACCCACACGACCTCTTTCAGTCTGTCTGCTGTCCTCTTGATAGTCTCTACTATCGTGTCCATCACCTTAAAAGGTGTCTTCGATCTAGAATGTGCAGCATGTTGATAGAATAGCCTCTTATCATGCGGTGGTCTCTCGACTTGGGCATCAAAGTATGCCTCGTAATGGTGTTAGTGGTTGGGAGACCTGCTCAAGATGATAAACTGATCCAAGCTTCCATATCTCAACATCCTTGTCTGGTACCTCATTGTACATGTTCTTCATAGACTCGTGATTCTTCTTTGGAATGCCATAGACATCTACATCATCATCCCTTGATACTGGTGCATTCAGCAATGCTCTCCATTCCTCAACAGTTGAGGAGAATCTCTGGCCTTCTGTCATCCATACAATTTTGCCATCTGGATAGAAATGTGCGGTGGCATAGAATTGCATGATCATTTCATCATTCCAAGCAGTCAATTTCTGACCAACAAACTCAGCAACTCCACATGCGGTGAAGCTCTCATGCACATGTGGGAAGTAGTCTCTGTGCTCTTCACTGTCGATGTATTTCTAGTCTACATATCCGTGTCAAGAATAATTGGTTTCTTGTCCATGAGCACTGCCTCATAGAAATCTTGTTGCTCTCGGTGTGGAACCTAGAGTCAACAGCTGTCCTTCTCTCGGTGGCATATGGATCAACTTGGCTCCATAGCTCGAGACCTTTGTCCTTCCTTTCCTTCATATTTTCAGCTCGAGGATGAGCATCATTATGAATCTGGCAGTTTCATTCGAGCTTCAAAAAACATGTGCCTCTTCATCGATTCAGCAGTGGCACATTGTCCTTCTTCTTCTCTCAAGCGGTATATTTCTCACAGTTTTCTTTGGCTTGGCAGCAGGTTTGGCTTGGGCTGCCTTTCTTTGGAGCTGATGGCTTAGATTTTGTGGGTGCTCCTGCTCGATGGCATCTCCCATCAACTTTTGCTTCTAAGGAGGCTGGGGTGCTTCCTCATCGAGTCATCATCGCTTCTTCATGAACTAGCCTCTTCCTCTTGGAAGTTTTCTTGATCTTGCTAGAGGTTTCTTCTTCCATGCTCAGCTTCTTTGCAACTGTGGATTTCTTCTCTTTGTCTGGTGCCTTTCTTTGCTTGTTGCCCTTGATAGCCTTTGGCAACCACTTTCCTCTTAGGCTTGGAAGTAATCTCTCATCAAGCAACAAAGTCGAGTCTTCCTCATCGAATTCCTCTTCTTCCGGCCCCGTGGCAGCAGGAGGCAATCCACTTGGGGTGCTCTCTCTCCATCATCGAAAAACTGCTTGCTTCGGGACTTGTGACCGCCTCTCGAATCTCAACCGGTGATTCAGACCTGTTCGCTGTCACTTGCATCGGATATGACCGACAACTGTGAAAAGAATAGGTATAGGCGTAATAGAAGAGTTATCACAAACCGCAAAGGATTTTGCAAAAGAATGAGTTCAAACTTTAGTTTTAGGTTTTCACTGAGAATGCATTTCGGTCGGCCGAGTCTAAAATTCGTGAATCCAAGTGTCTAAACCTAACTGCACACACCACTTTCGGTTGGACCGAAATGGGTTTCGGTCTAGCCGAGAGCACTAGGGTTTCACTAAGTCCTCATTTCGGTCTTACCGATTTGCACAACTCGGTTTAACCGAAAAGTGCAAAGGCAATGGCCAGAGGCCAAATCGGTCATCCAAGAATGTAGAATCGGTCACACCGAGATGTGTTCATGAAACCTAACCCTAAAATTTTCACTCGAATTTTGTTCTACGATCTAATCTGCTGGATAGGAAGATTTCAAACTTGGCAAGAAGCTAGGCAAAACCTATCGTGCATTGAATCGGAGGTTGAAGACGAGAGGGATGAAACTCACCCAACTGGTGGAGTTTCACCACGGCGGCAACGGTGCGGTGAGATTGACCGCTGACGGCGATGGAGACCTGCGAGGGCGCATAAAGCGACGGCGGAGACGATCCAAGACCACGGCGACGGCAAATAAGGGTTTGGGCGAGGCGTTTGAAGGAGTAATCAAGCGCTGCCCTCGGGTATATATACCTTCGGTGTCGGTGGGACCGAGTTGGAAAACTTCGGTGGGACCGAGATGGTTAGCGCAAGCGATTACACACATCGGTCATGCCGAGATTTGCAACTCGGTTTCACCGAGGTGAAAACCTAGATCAATCCAAGTGATTTGGTCCGTCCGATTTGAGTATATTGGTTTGACCGAAAGTACTTAGAAGGTTTTGGAATTTAGGCTTTTGACGGATCGGTGGCTCGAAAGTGCTCCTCACTCGGTCTGTCCAAAAAGTCTTGTTCAAAGTTTGTGATATAAGCATGAATAGAGTTTGAGACAAGAAAGCATAGATAGCTAGGGGAGGAACTTAGGCATTCTTGTCCATCCATTTGGTCAAAAAGAAAAATCCAAAAGACCAAAGCAACAAATGGATGTCCTCGAATGGATAAAATTATGCATCCAACATGCTCACACAATAAGATAGCGAATAAAACATGTGTCAAACATGCACAAACAAAACACTAGCAACTAGCACACAATTTGGCGATGACTAGGTCATCTATATATGAGTATATTGACTTAGGAGTCAAATGAGAACATTTGATCATAGGTCATACTCATCGCTTAAGCACAAGTGGGGTTACCACTTTTCCATAAAGCATTAATGTGTTCACATCATTTGAAGATGCTTTAGCTCATTTCTTTAGAGCAAAGCTCCCCTTGATGTGAGAACCCCTTTAAAGGGTCAAACTAACCTTGGGTTGTCGTTGAAGACTTCATGTAGATGTTGAAGATGTGGATGCTCAATGTTGATGAAGATCATCAAGAGTTGGGAGCAATCCTTTGGATTCGGCACTTTCAATACCTACATGGGTTAGTCCCACAAGGAACAAACAAGGATATCCATGGACATAGATTGAAGTACACAATAGATGATGTCCATGAAAGCAATGATTACCTTGTCCCTTGACTTACCAACATGAGGGTTTGTGACTCCATGAACTAGTGCAAGATGTGGAAGTTGATTGCACAAGTTCTTGCCAAAATGAATGTGAGTGAAGTATATTGGCGGAGTCACCCTCAAGAACTCTCTAGTTCTTCTTCTTGGGATCCACATCATCTTGATGGGAATCCTTGGGGTAGTAGTTGAGCTTGTCAAGTAGAACTTGAAGTTGCCTTGGGAACCCACTTGACCATGGCCTTGGGTGCTTCAATGAATGCATCAATCTCCTCTTGAAGCTTGTCCTTGCCTTTTAGCTTGTGGTCTTGTGGTGGAAGGTCATCTTGAGCTTGTTCCACATTGGAAGAAGTAGGATCATACTTCTCCTTTTGAGAAACAAACTTTGGAGTGGGATATTGACCTTCTTCCCATTCAACACCCTCGGCGTTGAACTTTCGCTCAAAACCAATTCCTTGATTCTTCGGTGTCTTCCTTGTTTGCGAACAATTTCTCAAAGTTCTTGCTTCCGCAAGGCTCTTGTAGACACCTTTCTCTATAATCCTTTCAATAGACTATTTTCTTGCTCAAGTGAAACTTGGCTTGAAACATTGTTAGTGGAATCAAGAGAATTACTAGAAGTAACAACATTTGATTTAGCATGATTATTGTTACTACTAGATGAAGAATTTTTCTTATGCTTGTCATGCTTAGTTTTAATAGGTGGCAAGAAATTAGACAAAAGAAGTCGTTTGGCAAGATATGAAGAACTCTTCTTTCAAGATCGTCATTGATAGCTTTAGGAACTCATGTTCTTGCTCTAGATTGAGCTTCTCAAGCGTAGCTTCTCATGAGATCTTAGGAGCTCTCTATGATCTTCTTGAGTTGTTTCATGAGCTAACTTAAGAGTGTTTAGTTCTTTAGTTAGACGCTCAATCTCCTTCATAGCATTGTCATTCGACTCTTCTCGACTATAAAGACTACTAGCATGTTCATCATTACTAAGCTCACTAGATTTATCATGTAAAAGCTCATCTTCACCAAGCAAGTCATCTTCATCACTATCAAAGTCAATGAATTCAGGGTGTGATACCTTGGGGCCTTTTGCCATGAAGCATCTTCCAATTCCCTCATTTGGTGAATCAAATAAGTCATAGGAGTTGGAGTTGGAGGACACGAGAGCAAGACCGCAACACCTTCATCTTGATCAGATTCGAGTTGGAGTGATAGCTTCTTTCGAGTGATTGTCTGAGTCGGAGCCGAAACCCATTCACCAACATGAGCTTGATGTTTTCTTCTTGTGTAGCTCCTTGATGACTTGTCTTTCCTTTCCGAATCCTTGCTTCTCCGAGAGGATCTTCGCTCATAACGATCATCTCTACTCCTTCTCTCTTTCGAGGCGACTCTTCTCTTGAGCTTCTTCTTCTTGGAGATTCTTCTCTTCTCTTGTGGGGAGTCGAACACTCATTTGAGTAGTGTCCGGTCTTCCACAATTGTAGCAGTTTCGATCACGACTAGAAGATCTCTTTTCATCATATGATCTAGACTTTGAGCTTCTTTCCTTGCTTCTACTCTTGTAGAATTTGTTGAAGTTCTTCACCATTAGGCTTATCTCTTCATTGGAAACTAGCTTGTCACTTGAGGTTGTGGGAGCTTCAACTGCAGCTTTGTAAGCACCACTTGACTTGTTGTGAAGCTCTTCCTTGTCTTTAAGTGTCATCTCATGAGCAACAATCCTTCCAATGACTTGGTAGGCTTGAGATCCTTGTAGTTTGGCATCATTTGGATCAAAGTGCACACGGTGTCATACTTTCCATCCAAAGCTCTGAGAATCTTCTTGATGATGAATCGGTCGGTCATTTCTTCGCTTCCTAAGCCTGCCATCTCATTTGTGATGAGAGCAAGCCTAGAGTACATTTCAGCGACTCCTTCACCTTCCTTCATCTTGAACTTGTCAAGTCGACCTTGAAGAACATCTAGCTTTGATTCCTTCACGGACTCGGTACCTTCGTGCATTTCACCAAAGTATCCCAAATCTCTTTTGCATTCTCAAGACGGCTGATCTTGTTGAACTCCTCGACACAAAGCATTGAAGAGAATGTCACAAGCTTGAGCATTGTTCAGAACATCCGCAACTCATCCATCAGTAGCCGCGATCCGAACTTTTCCTTCCTCAAGAACTCACCTTGCAAGCCAACACAAATAATGCCCCATGCGTGGTTATGTCCAAGAATATGCATTTTCATTTTATGCTTCCAACTAGCAAAGTTTGAACCATCAAAGTAAGGACCTCTACGGAAATTACCCTCACTAGACGCCATACTCTCCTAGGTTGTGAAACCAAGCTTATGGAATCCAATGGAGACCAAAGCTCTGATACCACTTGTAGGATCGGAAGTATGTCTAGAGGGGGGGGGTAATTAGACTACTTGACAACTTAAAAGTTTAGCCTTTTGATTAGGGCAAGTTTTTAACAAGTTCACAATGATGACCAAGTCAAGTATCACCCTACACATGCAATTCTAGAGTTATGGCAGCGGAAAGTAAATTGCACATGTAGTAAATAAGAGGTGGAGAAGAGCAAACGCAATTTGGAGACACGGAGATTTTTCTCGTGGTTCCGATAGGTGGTGCTATCGTCAATCCACGTTGATGGAGACTTCAACCCACGGAGGGTAACGGCTGCGAGAGTCCACGGAGGGCTCCACCCACGAAGGGTCCACGAAGAAGCAACCTTGTCTATGCCATCATGGCTTACGCCCACGGAGGACTAGCCTTACTCGGGGTAGATCTTCACAAGTAGGCGATCTCCTTGCCCTTACAAACTTCTTGGTTCAACTCCACATCTTGACGGAGGCTCCCAAGCGACACCTAACCAATCTAGGAGGCACCACCCTCCAAAAGGTAATAGATGGTGTTGGTGATGATGAACTCCTTGCTCTTGTGCTTCAAATGATAATCTCCCCAACACTCAACTCTCCTCACTGATTTGGCTGTGGTGGAAGAAGGATTGAGTGGAAAGCAACTTGGGAAGGCTAGAAATCAAGTTTCATATGGTGGGAGTGGAGCAACTTGATCTCAACACAAGGGTAGGTAGTTTTCTTCTCGTAAATGTAAGGTAGGAGTGGTAGTTCTTTTCGATGGCTCTCTCCACGAATGAAGAGGAGGTGGAGGGGTATTTATAGCCTCCACACAAAATCCAACCGTTACACACATTTGACCAATCTCGGTCAGACCGAAGTTGACAACTCGGTGAGACCAAAAGTTCAAATCTTGTGAACGTTGGGAATTTCAGTGGGACCGAAAATACAATCTCGGTTAGTCCGATTCTTCCAAAGTCTAGGGTTTGCCAATCTCGGTGGGACCGACTTTCTCATCTTGGTGACACCGATTTGAGTACAGAAGGTTACAGAAGCTTGGCAACACCAATTTCGGTAAGACCGAGTTTGGAATCGGAAAATCCGAAATTATTAGGGTTTGGCTATATGGCTGAGGTGGTTCATCTTGGTGTGACTGAGTTTATGGAATCGGTGGGACCGAGATTACTTATGGGTTTATGTTGGAATGAAAGATTGCTGATAGTTTGAGAGATAAATCACTAAGCACTTTGAGCAACCAGATCATCATCATAACCTCATCCCCTTTAATAGTATTGGCTTTCCTATGGACTCAATGTGATCTTGGATCACTAAACCAAAAATGGAGTCTTGAGCTTTTGCCAATGTTTTCCTTAGCATTTTGAGGGGTCCACATCATCAGTCATTGCCATACCCATATCACTGAACTTTCTGAAATATTCTCAAGAAATAATTAGTTCAATGATATATATGTTGTTATTAATTACCAAAACCACCCGGGGATTAGTTGCACTTTCACCTCCCAAGCTAGGTGGAGGCGCCCCACCTCCCCAAATAACGTGGGAAAGGGTGCGGGGGCGCACCACCCCTTAGTGGGCTGGTTTGCCCCTTCCCCTTTGGCCCATGAGGCCCTCCAACACTTGCCGGGGCTCCCGAAACACCTTTCGGTCATGCTGGCCATAGCCCGGTACCCCCGGAACACTTCCGGACTCCAATACCCTTCGTCCAATATATCGATCTTCACCGCCGGACCATTTCGGAACTCCTCGTGTCGTCTGGGATCACATCCAGGACTCCGAACTACCTTCGGTAACCACATACTATTTCCCATAACAACTGTAGCGTCACCGAACCTTAAGTGTGTAGACCCTACGGGTTCGGGAATCATGCAGACATGACCGAGACATCTCTCCGGCCAATAACCAAAAGCAGGATCTGGATACCCATGTTGGCTCCCACATGTTCCACGATGATCTTATCGGATGAACCACGATGTCGGGGATTCAATCAATCCCGTATACAATTCCCTTTGTCAATCGGTATGTTACTTGCCCGAGATTCGATCGTCGGTATCCCAATACCTCGTTCAATCTCGTTACCGGCAAGTCACTTTACTCGTTCCATAATGCATGATCCCATGACTAACTACTTAGTCACATTGAGCTCATTATGATGATGCATTACCGAGTGGGCCGAGAGATACATTTCCGTCATACGGAGTGACAAATCCTAGTCTCGATTCGTGCCAACCCAACAGACACTTTCGGAGATACCTGTAGTGCATCTTTATAGCCACCCAGTTACATTGTGACGTTTGGTACACCCAAAGCATTCCTACGGTATCCGGGAGTTGCATAATCTCATGGTCTAAGGAAATGATACTTGACATTAGAAAATCTCTTAGCAAACGAACTATACGATCTTGTGCTATGCTTAGGATTGGGTCTTGTCCATCACATCATTCTCCTAATGATGTGATCCCGTTATCAATGACATCCTATGTCCATGGTTAGGAAACCATAACCATCTATTAATCAACGAGCTAGTCAACTAGAGGCTCACTAGGGACATATTGTGGTCTATGTATTCACACGTGTATTACGGTTTCCAGTTAATACAATTATAGCATGAACAATAGACAATTATCATGAACAAGGAAATACAATAATAACCATTTTATTATTGCCTCTAGGGCATATTTCCAACAACCTCCTCCCCCATAGCTTGTCGTTTGGGTTCTAAAAAGCGCCGCAGTGTTTGCTTGACTGGCTCATATCCCTTCAATATGTTGAGGCTATGTTCGGCCAGCCTGCGTGGGATACCTGGCATATCAGAAGGGTGCCAGGTGAATATGCCCCAGTTTTCGTGTAGGAACGCTCGTAGTGCGGCGCCAACCATTGGGTCCAGCTGTGCCCCGATGGATGTTGTCTTCTTGGGGTCCGTCGGGTGGACTTGCAATTTGACGATTTCATCTATTGGTTTAAAGGAGGTGGATTTGGGTTGCTTGTCCAGGATCACGTTGTCCTTATCCACCATGGAACGCAATGTGGTTAACTCTTCGGCCGTGAGGGCTTCAGACAATGCCTCGAGGGCTAGGGTTGCGGTTTTGTTTTCGGCGTGGAGTGCTATGTCCGGATCACTAGCAAGAGTGATAATACCATTGGGCCTGGGCATCTTGAGCTTCATGTACCCGCAATGGGGTATAACTTGGAAGTATGCAAATGCATCTCGCCCTAATAAGGCGTGATATCCGCTGTTGAAAGGGGCCACTTGAAAGGTTATCTCTTCAGACTGGTAATTCTCCAACGTGCCAAATACCACATCGAGTGTGATTTTTCCTGCGGATCGCGCCTCCCGACTGGAAAAGATTCCTCGGAAGGTCGTGCTACTTTGCTCAATGCGGCTCCTGTCTATTTCCATTTTGTTGAGAGTTTCCTCGTAAATAAGGTTTAGTCCGCTACCGTCGTCTGTGAGTACTTTGGTTAGCTGAAAGTCGTCCACGATCAAACTGAGGACCAATGCGGCTGGTGCCCGGACTGTTCTGAATTTTGGTTCGTCACTAGCATTGAAAATTATGGCCGTGTCGTTCCAGGGGTTTATTGCTGCAACTTGGGAGACTTCAGCGAGGCCGCGGAGTGCCCTTTTGCGCCTATTGTTTGAGGCGAAAGTCTCGAAGACTGTCAATACTATAGGGTTGCTGTCTTTCCTGGGATGTTGCTCTGCGGTATTTTTGGTGAGGAGATCCTCGCCGCTCTTGGCCACTTGCCGGAGTATCCAACATGCTCTAAGGCTGTGGGTTGGTACATTATCCGGAGTTGTGTGTATTTTGCATGGCCTATCGAGCCATCCCTCCAGAACGGTTCCGTGCCCCATAATGGGCTTCGATTTTTTACTATTGGATCAGGCGACCGACAAGGGTGCATCCTTTTTGCCCGGACGAGGGGTTGAGTGGAAACGGTGGCTCCCAAGAAGCTGCCTGAGTTTTCCAGGCACTTTCCATTGTGCAGTACTTTTGTACTATGATTGTCAAGTCAGCGAAGTGTGATACATGACGGCGGTTGATGGCATTGAGGATTCCCTCGTCCGTGCAATTTTTGCAGAATAATGAGATTGCGTCTTCATCACGGCAGTCTTTGATCTTGTCTTTGACAAAGAGGAATCTAGCCCAAAAGTGGTGGACCATTTCTTGAGACTTCTGTCTGATGTGGATAAGATCGCGTGTATCTGGGTGGGTGGGTGGATTTAAGTCCGAAATCTGACCCAATCTAGGATCCGGAGTTTGAGGAACTTTCGAGCTTAACAGTTCGGGCTCCGGGATATTAACCAATTTTTCAGGCCCACAGTCCAATTCTAGGTTCGGAGTACGGGGCACGTCTTCCCATGGCGGGTATCCGGTTCTGTGAGCTCGGAAATCCGAACATAATTCATGCTCAATATAGAGGATGAGTTGTTGTATTGCTCATCCACTACCGCTATCTAATGGGTGATCGATGGAGATTCAATTTCTCTCTGATCAGGTTTAAGCCCAATCCGATCGTAGTCTGTAGTGACTCCCAAGGCGGCAATGCGATCCAGGAGTTCATCTAAAGATGAAAACTCCGTCGGATCCATCTGTTTGGAGTATTCTGAGTCGATGCGAAGGGGATTTTCAATGACCCGAGAAGTCATCGTCGGCCGGACGACCGAACGGGCGGTCATAGTGAAGCCGCCCAGCCGGAGGGTTTGGCCTAAGGTCAGGGCTCCTCCGGAGATGATGTTGTCCTTGATAACCAGGTGAGCCATCAATCCTATCTTCAACGTCATAGAAGAAATCTCAATGTCGGTGTCAAAACCGGCGGATCTCGGGTAAGGGGTCCCGAAATGTGCATATAAGGCTGATGGTAACAAGAGGCGGGGGACACAATGTTTACCCAGGTTTGGGCCCTCTTTATGGAGGTAATACCCTACTTCCTGCTTGATTGATCTTGATGGATATGACTATTACAAGAGTTGATCTACCACGAGATCGTAATGGCTAAAACCCTAGAAATCTATCCTATGAGATTATGATTGCCTCTATGGATTAAACCCGCCGGTTTATATAGACACCAGAGGGGACTAGGGTTAGACAAAGTTGGTTACAGAGAAAGGAATCTACATATCCGAATCACCAAGCTTGCCATCCACGCAAAGGAGAGTCCCATCCGGACACGGGAAGAAGTCTTCTGTCTTGTATCTTCATAGCCCAACAGTCCGACCCATGCTAATAGTCCGGCTGTCCGAGGACCCCTTAATCCAGGACTCCCTCAGGGGGCGCCCTCGTGTGTTGTGCCCAGCCAGAGCCCCCCTCCAGTGGTCCTTGGTGCCAATATTCTTTATATATTCTGAAATAATTCTCCAAAAAGTTTCGTCCAAATCTAAGAACTTTTATTTCTGCACAAAAACAACACCAAGGTAGTTCTGCTGAAAACAGCGCCAGTCCGTGTTAGTTTCATTCAAATCATGCAAATTAGAATCCAAAACAAGAGCAAAAGTGTTAGGAAAAGTAGATATGATGGAGACGTATCACAAAGCAACCTCAAGTACATCGCCACCACCTCCGACAAGGATTAACGTCAACCGGAAGTAGCCGAGCGAGAGCATTTCTGTACTCCCGATAGTCAACCTCCAACTTCGAAGCCCCGACCAGTACTCCACAATCCCAAGGTGGCGCCTTCAAGAAGTAAAAGAATGTCGGAGCGTCATTGGTTTTCACCCGGGACTCAGAGGTGGAGGGAAAGGACAAGATCTCGATTCCACCTATAGGGTAGCGAACAACACCTGGAGTGTTAGCCGCATCGTGGCCGCTGCAGCTGGCCGAGGGATTCCCCAATTCATGGCCCTCATCCCCTTTGTAGATAATGATTTGGTGCATAAATAATTGATTGATCGTGCACTAGGCACATATATATAGGTACAAGGGGTGTGACCGGTATCTTGTCTCCTAAGATACACATACATACAGAGGGAGACAGACGCTACAGGTACTGCATACAAAACCCAGACCTACGTACATGTACACATGTTCAACACCCCCCTGCAGTCGAAGCATCGTCGGTGACGCAAAGACTGGACTGAAAGCCCTCAAAGGTCGAGGTAGGTAGTCCCTTTGTCATCACATGGGCGAACTGCTGATTTGTGGGCACATGTAGAACATGAACACGACCAAGTGCGACGTGCTCCTGGACGAAGTGGATGTCGAGCTCAATATGCTTTGTCCGTCGGTGATGGACAGGGTTGGCAGCAAGGTACACCGCGGAGACGTTATCATAGTAGATGAGCGTCGCCTTGGTGACCTCACATAGCAACTCCTGAAGTAGCTTTCGTAGCCAAGAGCGCTCCGTGACGGCGTTGGCCACGGCCTGATACTCGGCCTCGGTGCTCGATCATGAGACCGCGGGTTGTGTTTAGACGACCACGAAATCAGAGAGGGCCCAAGGTAGACGCAGTAGCCGGAAGTAGAGCGTCGAGTGTCGGGACACCCAGCCTAGTCGGCGTCGGAGTAGGCGATAAGGCTGGTGTCCGGTGATGCCGTCAGGGTGAGACCCATGGCTGTGGTGCCACGTATGTACTGAAGTATACGTTTCACGGGAGCCCAATGGGTGTCACGAGAAGCATGCATGTGAAGGCACACCTACTGGTCAGCGTACTGAATGTCCGAATGCGTCAGTGTGAGGTACTGAAGCACATCGACGATGGAGCGGTAGAAGGAAGCATCGAACGCCGGAGAGCCCTTGACAGCGGACACCTTAGCCTTCGTGTCGACAGGCGTGGAAGCAGGCTTGCAGTTAAGCATGCCCACTCGCTCCAGAAGCTCGTAGGAGTACTTCTGCTGGTGTAGGAAGAAGCCAGTAGCCCGGCGCACGACCTCGATGCCGAGGAAGTAGTGGAGAGCCCCCAAGTCCTTGAGGGCAAACTCGGTGCCAACGCGAGCTATGATCTGCTGAAGTAGCACTGGCGAGGATGCAGTCAGGATGATGTCGTCGACGTACAGTAGGAGGTACGCGGTGGCGGGGCCCTGGTGATAGACAAACAGGGAGGCATCGGACCATGTGGACCGGAACCCCTGCTGCTGGAGGAAGGCCGCGATCTGCTGGTACCAGGCTCGAGGTACGTGCTTCAACCCATAGAGAGAACGAGAGAGCAAGCACACATGGGACGGATAGGCGGTGTTGACGAAACCAGTCGGGTGCTGACAGAACACCTGCTCATTGAGATGGCCATGCAAGAAAGCATTAGACACATCGAGCTGGTGGACAGGCCAAGCGCGAGAAACAGCAAGCTGGGGAACAACACGAATCGTGCCTGGTTTAACAACGGGGGCGAAGGTGTCGGTGAAGTCCACGCCGGCACGCTGGCAAAAGCCGCGCACCACCCAACGCGCCTTGTAGCACTCGAGAGAACCGTCGGGGCGAGTCTTGTGGCGGAAGACCCACTTGCCAGTGATGACATTGGCACGGGGAGTCCACGGAACAAGCTGCCACGTACGGTTACGCTGCAGGGCGTCAAACTCCTCACGCATTGCAGCTAGCCAGTTCATATCCCGAAGGGCTGCGCGAGCGGAGGTGGGGAGCGGGGACGATGCCGAGGTAGAAGCTGCGCATGCGTACTCGTCCGACGTGTAACGCATGCTGGGACACAGTGTCCCAGTCCGAGCCCGAGTGACCACACCGGTGAGAGGTGCGGCCGCGGCAACGGGGGCCACGGTGGGAGCAGCAGCTGGGCGGTCGAGGGGGCGCGTGACGGGGCCGCGACGAGGCGGCGACGGGGCCGCGGCAGGGTTGCCGAGGGGCCGCGATGTCGGGGGCCATGGCAGGGGCCGCAACGCCAGGGGCCGCCGGCGCGGGGAGCGTGGGCAGGGCCGAACCCTGGGCGTGACTGGGCGGTCCACCAGAGGTGGAGGTAGGGACTAACCGCTCCGCAGGAGACGCCGAAGGTGACGATACCTGCTGAAACGGGAACACGAGCTCATCAAAGTACACATGCCGCAAAGTGAAAATGCGGAGGAAGACTGGATCATAGCACCGGTAACCTTTGGTGTTGGGAGGATAACCAAGGAAAATGCAAGGAAGCGATCGGGGAGCGAGTTTGTGAGGAGCAGTGGACGCGGTGCTAGGATAACAGAGACACCCGAAAATGCGAAGACCATCATAAGATGGAACCGCACCGAAGAGGAGCTGGTGAGGGGTGTAGTTCCAGCGGGAACGACAGGGGCGTATGTTAATGAGGAGGCTGGCGGTCGCGAGCGCGTCCGGCCAGACCCGAGGGGGCACATAGGAGTGGAAGAGCAACATGCGGACACAGTCATTAAGAGTGCGAAGGACACGCTCGGCGTGACCATTCTGCTGAGACGTGTAGGGGCAGGTGAGGCAAAATATGGTACCGTGGGATGCAAGTGAATTGCGGACGGCAACATTGTCAAACTCCTTGTCGTTGTCAGTTTGCAAGGCGAGAATAGGATGACCGAACTATGTGGTGACATATGAATAAAAGCTGTGAGTGTGGCAAGAGCGTCGGACTTGTGACGGAGAGGGAATGTCCACACATAATGAGAAAAATCATCCAATATCACCAGATAGTATAAATAGCCCGTGTTGCTAGCAACCGGGGACGTCCAAACATCACTATGCAATAACTGAAACGGAAAGGTGGAAATGTTTGTAGACTCGCTAAAGGGAAGAAGAACGTGCTTGCCAAGACAGCAATCCTCACAAGTGTGATCGTCGACCTTATTACATGAGAAAGAAAAACTCTGAAGAATCTGGCGCATAACGGTGGAGTTGGGATGACCGAGATGGGCATGCCAAAGATCGACACTGGCGGCGAAGGCGACGGAACGAAGGGTGGTGGTGGCGCCGGAGGGATGCACTGGGTAAAGCTCGTCGGGCTATCACATCGGTGGAGTACCATCCGTGTACGGGCGTCCTTCACAGAAAGACCGATATCGTCAAATTCAATAGTGATAGGATTCTCACGAGCAAGGCGACAAATAGAAACGAGATTAGTGACTAAGTCAGGAGACACAAGAACATTAGACATATGCACAGGAGTAGAAGTAGAAGGAAAAGACATATGACCGACATGTGTAATGGGTAGGGAGGAACCGTTACCAACGGTGATACGGGTGGGAGTATGAACGGGAGTGGCAGACGTGAGGTTACCAGGATGAGCAGTCATGTGAGCAGTGGCGCCCGAGTCCATGTACTAGTTGAGGGAGTCCTGGATTAGGGGGTCCTCGTACAGCCGGACTATATACTTTGGCCGGACTGTTGGACTATCAAGATACAAGATTAAAGACTTCGTCCCGTGTCCGGGTGGGACTCTCCTTTGCGTGGAAGGCAAGCTTGGCAATTCGGATATGAAGATCTCCTTCTCTGTAACCGACTCTGTGTAACCCTAGCCCCCTCTGTTGTATATATAAACCGGAGGGTTAGTCCGTAGGACAAGAACAATCATAATCATAGGCTAGCTTCTAGGGTTTAGCCTCTACGATCTCATGGTAGATCAACTCTTGTAATACTCATATCATCAAGATCAATCAAGAAGGAAGTAGGGTATTACCTCCATCGAGAGGGCCCGAACCTGGGTAAACATTGTGTCCCCCACCTCCTGTTACCATTAGCCTTAGACGCACAGTTTGGAACCCCCTATCTGAGATCCGCCGGTTTTGACACCGACATTGGTGCTTTCATTGAGAGTTCCACTGTGTCGTCATGATAAGGTTTGATGGCTCGCCTTGTTGTCAAGGACAACATCACCTCTGGGGGAGCCCTGGCTGTAGGCTAGACTCTCCGGCTGGGCGGTTTTGTCATGACTGCCCGTTCGACCGCTGCGCCGACGATGACTTCTCAGGTCATCAAGAACCGCCTCCGCGTCAGCTCGGAATTCACCGAGCAGATGGATCCAGTGGAGCTCTCCTCCCTGAACGAGCTCTTGGATCGCATCGCTGCACTGGGAGTCACTACAGACTATGATCGGATCAGGCTTAAACCCGACCAAAGTGAGATTAACTCTCCGCCGGCCACCCATCAGATAGCGGTAGTGGAGGAACAATGCAGTGATTCTTCCTCTATTCTGAGGACGAATTATGCCTAGATTCCCGAGCTCTCCGAGCCGGATACCCGTCTTCGGGAGGACATGGCGCAGGCTCCGAACCTAGAATCGGATGGTGGGCCAGGAAAATTGGGCAGCATCCGAGAGTCCGAGCCGTCAAGCTCGGAAGCTCCTCTGCAGCCACGCCGAAGTCTGCCACATTGCAGCAATAAATCGTGGAATGACACGGCCATAACCTTCAATGCCAGTGACGAACCTCAATTCCGAACAGTCTGAGCACCAGCCGCTTTGGTCCTTAGTCCAATTGTGGACGGCTTTTGGCTTACTAAAGTGCGCATGGACGGTGGCAGCGGATTAAACCTCACCTACGAGGAAACTCTTAACAAAATGGAAAAAGACAAGAGACGCATTGAGCAAAGCAGCACAACCTTCAGAGGTAGCATCCCTAGTCGGGAGGCACGATGCACGGGGAAAATCACACTAGATGTGGTATTTGGCATGCCGGAGAATTATAGGCCCGAAGAAATCACATTCCAAGTGGCCCCGTTTAGTAGCGGATACCACGCCCTTTTAGGGCGGGACGCATTCACGAGCTTCCAAGCTATACCCCATTATGGGTACATGAAGCTCAAGATGCCCGGACCCAATGGAATAATCACTCTAGCTAGTGATCCGGACATAGCACTCCGCGCCGAAAATTAAACCGCCTCTCTAGCCCTTGAGGCATTATCTGAAGCCCTCGCGGCCGAAGAACTAACTATGTTGTGCTCCACAGTGGACAGGGACGACATGATACTCGACAAACGACCCAAGTCCACCTCTTTCAAACCAGCGGACGAAATAGTCAAATTCCAGGTCCACCCAACGGACCCTACAAAAATAGCATCCATCAGGGCACAGCTGAGCCCCACAATAGACGCTGCATTGCGAGAGTTCTTGGGAGAGAATTGGGACACCTTCTCCTGGCATCCTTCAGACATGCCAGGTATCCCACGCAGACTGGCCAAGCATAGCCTAAACATACTGAAGGGATACAAGCCGGTCAAGCAGACTCTTTGGCGCTTTTCAGAACATAAGCGACAAGCCATGGGAGAGATGCTAGCCAAGTTACTCGAGGCCAGATTCATCAGAGAAATAAAACATCCGGACTGGCTAGCAAACCTGGTAATGGTATGAAAGAAGGACAAATCCTGGCGCCTATGTGTCGATTTCAAGGACCTCAATAAGGCTTTCCCTAAGGATCCCTTCCCATTCCCCCACATTGATCAAATCATCGATGCCACTGCAGGACACGACTCATTGTGCTTCCGCGATGCATACTCCGGATACCATCAAATCAAGATGGCGGAGTCCGATCAAGCCGCAACAACATTCATCACTCCATACGGCCCTTCTGTTTTAACACCATGCCTTTCGGGCTCAAAAATGCCTGTGCAACATATCAACGCATGATTCAAACATGCCTGGAAACACAAATCGGCAAAACAGTGGAGGCATACGTAGACGATGTGGTAATCAAAACCAGACACGTTGAATCTTTAATAGACGACTTGAGGCTTACGTTCGACAATCTATGAACATATGACATCAAGCTCAATCCGGAAAAATGTGTTTTCGGTGTACCTGCCGGAAAGCTTTTGGACTTCATCGTTTGCAATAGAGGAATTGAAGCAAATCCGGCTAGAATCTGAGCTCTGTCACAGTTGGCTACCCTAACAGACCTCAAGCAAATCCAGAAATTAACTGGATGCGTGGCTACCTTAAGCCGCTCTATCTCCCGATTAGGAGAAAAGGCACTACATATTTATCGCCTTCTTCGACGCACCGAACACTTCGAGTGGACGGATGCGGCTACGGCCGGACTGGAAGAAATAAAGGCCCTCTTGGCCAGCAATCCAATCCTGGCCATGCCAAATATCAGCGAACCTATGTTGTTATATATAGCTGCAACACACCAGGTTGTAAGCGCAGTGCTCGTCGTCGAACGAGAGACGGACGGACATAAGTTCCCGCTTCAAAAGCTGGTATACTATGTATCCACCGTCCTCACTCCATGCAAATCACGGTACCCACATTATCAAAAGATAGCATACGCGGTCTTAATGGCATCCCGAAAATTACGACACTACTTTCAAGAGTGTTCAATCACGGTGGCCTCGGAAGTACCACTCAATGATATAATAAATAACCGCGATGCCACGGGCCGGATTGCTAAATGGGCTATCGAGCTCCTCCCGTTTGACATAACATACAAACCATGGAGAGCCATTAAGTCGCAAGTACTGGCTGACTTCGTCGCTGAATGGACAGAAGCCGAACTCCCTAAAGATTACAACGCGTACTCCAATTGGATCATGCACTTTGACGGCTCTAAGATGCTGGCTGGTTTGGAGGTAGGCGTTGTCCTGACATCCCCCACCGGAGATACAGTCCAATATGTACTCCAAATACTATACACAGATTCCAACAATGCAGCTGAATATGAGGCTCTATTGCATGGTCTTCGGATGGCACTCTCCATGGGCATTCAACGCCTAGAAGTGCGTGGGGATTTGAACCTTGTAATATCTCAAATAAATGGAGACTTTGACGCCAAGGACCCAAAAATGGCGGCCTATCGCAATGCTGTCCTCAAAATGTCAGCTCGGTTCAAGGGGCTCGAATTCCACCATGTGGTCCGAGAAAACAATCAAGCGGCGGATATCCTCGCCCGCATCGACGCTAAGCGCGGCCCCGTCCCACCTAATATCTTCTTGGAAAGGCTGTTCAAGGCATCCGTGGTGTGGGAAGGGAAGACCGGCAATACCAGTCCGGATCCGAACACAACCCCAAATCCCGAACACTCTGACATATTCGGATGCTCCGCCACCGAAATAACACCTTCTGCCCACGTGATTATGGCTGTCATCGCCCCGTGGACAGAACCCTTCTTAGCCTACCTAAATAGGCAAGAACTCCCTAAGGACCAAAATGAGGCACATTGCATTGTGCGGTGTTCTAAAGCCTACAAGGTCCACGAGGGAGAGCTTTATAAGAAAAGCGTGACTAGAGTGCTCCAAAGGTGCATCTCTGAAGAGGAAGGATGGAAGCTTTTGGCAGAAATTCATGCTGGACTCGGCGGCCACCACGCCGCAGCTCGGGCCCTTGTAAGCAAGGCCTTCCGTACAGGTTTTTACTGGACGACAGCCCGAGCAGATGCACGGGACCTCGTCCAACATTGCGTCGGTTGCCAGCTTTTTGCAAATCAAAGCCATATGCCACCTACCGCTCTCCAAACAATCCCCATTGTCGGTGTCGAAACCGGCGGATCTCAGGTAGGGGGTCCCGAACTGTGCGTCTAGGCGGATGGTAACAGGAGACAAGGGACACGATGTTTTTACCCAGGTTCAGGCCCTCTCGATGGAGGTAAAACCCTACTCCTGCTTGATTAATATTGATGATATGGGTAGTACAAGAGTGGATCTACCACGAGATCAAGGAGGCTAAACCCTAGAAGCTAGCCTATGGTATGATTGTTGTAATGGTTGTTCGTCCTACGGACTAAAACCCTCCGGTTTCTATAGACATCGGAGAGGGCTAGGGTTACACAGAGTCGGTTACAATGGTAGGAGATCTACATATCCGTATTGCCAAGCTTGCCTTCTACGCCAAGGAAAGTCCCATCCGGACACGGGACGAAGTCTTCAATCTTGTATCTTCATAGTCTTGGAGTCCGCCGATGATGATAGTCCGGCTATCCGGACACCCCTAGTCCAGACTCCTCAAGAGTCCTGAACCAGGCTACAATGACAGCGAGTCCGCGCGCGCATATTGTCTTTGGCATTGCAAGGCGGGTTCCTCTTCGAATAATCCATAGAAGATTGCGAACACCAGGATAGTGTCCGGCTCTGCAAAATAAATTCCACATACCACCGTAGAGAGAATAACATGTACACAAGTTCAATCTGCTGACGTATTTTGTGGCGTGACATCACACCACTACCAAGCCTTTACTTGAATCGTTTTATTATACCACCTCAGCGCGTTTAGCGAAGCGGTTTCCTTGGCACGCCTTGTCGGCGAGATCGTGTTCCCCTTATTCGGGATTCCCATCAATACGGACGTGGGTAACCCAACCACGCCATTGATTGTGGCGCTTGGGAGATAAGCGATTTTTACCAGGCCGGTGGGGACGCATAGTCTTCGTCCGCCCATATATAAGGGGATAAGGATCCTCCTTTTTTACCTACGCCTTCTTCCTCCTTTGCTTATCCATCTCCGCGCACTCGAGCTCCAGCGCCCAAGTCCGCTCATCTCGCCTCAACCTTCTCCAGCCATGTCCGGAGCGGGAGGCAAGTGGATGGCCTCCTCCGTTACGGAGGGGGACATCGAGAAGCTGCGCGGCGCCGGATACCTGTCCAGCGACATCGCGCATCGGCTGCCTGACGAGGGGCAGCTCATCCCCACCCCCAGGCCCCATGAGAGTGTCGTATTTCTTCCCTCTGCGGACTGGGCTTCCCACTTCAACCCTTCGTCCGGGGGCTCATGTACTACTACAGCCTGGACTTCCACGATCTGGCGCCAAACTTCATCCTCAACATCTCGGCGTTTATAAATGGGTAATGCGAGGCCTTCCTCAGCATCCAGCCCCACTTCGCTTGTGGCTAAAGACCTTCAATGTCAAGCGAAGGTGGTGAAGGGCGCCCAAGCGGAGTCTGCGGAGGCGCCATGGTGGGCAAATGCCCAACGCCACTTGGCTTGAGGGTGCCTTCGTGGAATCCATGAAAGGGTGGCAATCGGGGTGGTTCTACATCACCGAGCAGCGTGACCCTAAATGGGCAGGCCCCGAGTTCAGATCTGGTACCCCATGCAGCTCACCTCCGAAAGAGAAGGGCTTGCTATGGGGTAGTTCGAGGAGCCGACGGACTCAGATCTGTCTCGAGAACCTGGTGAACAAGAACCTTAAGCTTGTCAACGTGATCCGTGTCATGCTCGTCCGCCGGATTCTCCCCGCCAAAGAACGGGCCTTCAATTTGTGGGAGTTTGATCCGCACAAGATCGACCTTGAGCGGGCTCTTCGACACGATGTATGAAGCTGCCTGGAGGGTGCTGTTCAAGGGCGGAGAAGCCCCCGCGTCCGCAACTGAAGATCGTGGATTCAGCAGGCAGCGCCCGGCTGGCGAGGAAAGCTATATTATCCTTTATGGGACACTCATTTCTTTCATAGTTTGACTCTATGTGGGATCTAAAGTCCCAATGCCTTTAACAGGACTAGCAGAAGATGTCCGGACAGGTTAACTGTCCGGCTCCCCTTCCAGAAGACCCAGCGGACTCCCGTTTGATGGGGCTGCTGGTCCCGGCACTTTACGTGGTGCCGGAGAAGAAGGCCAAAAAGAAGGCCACGGGAATCCGAAGGAGTTCCCGGCACCAGGTGGTATCGGACTCATCATCCAATGACTCTGAGGCGGACTCCTCCCCCGAGGAGGAGGAGAAAGAGGCCTCTCCCCCAGCGGGGGGAGAGAAGAAGAGGAAGGCCTCCCCAACAAGGGCGGGTGAAGGGTCCAAGAAAGGATGGACCCTTCCTCCGGACTGCTCCGCCAACGCCGACGACGGCGACGAGGAGTGGCCCTCAAGGGCCAAGCCTCTGGCAAGATCGTAAGTGTCCAAATTCCTGGATGATTTACAATTTCTCTTTTTGCCACGTGGTGTCCTTCTAATGCCGCATACAACCTGTAGTCCGGCCAAGGACGATCTTCCCGCTTCGTCGAGCGGGTCCTTGGCTACATGGGATATGGATTCCCTTCCGACCGCCTCCACCCCTCGTGACGCTGATGACGCCGAGGTGGATCCCAGGAGGGGACCCGCCAGGAGGGGGAGGCTCCGGAGGTGCCACAGGGCAACCTCCCGGACTTCGCACCGGATTCCGCACCGGAACCTGCAGTGGTTCTAGAGTCCGGCAGGCGGCCCCTTCGTAAGAAGGGCAAGACTGTGATACCGGCGACCTTCGTCCAACCGGAGGCGCCGGATAACTTGTTGGAGGCGCTCAACGGCGCTTCCATCGAGGAAGAACACCGCACTATCATGAGTGCGGTGATTCGGAAGGTTCAGCTCGCCAAGAGTGGGCTGACCGAAGCCTGCAATAGCCTTCTAACCGGCTTTGAGGTAAGAAATTTAAAATATGTAATATAATACCACATAGACAGTAGCCCCTGATGTTTAGTTCGGTGTTCGGAAAGAAAAGCCGGACTGAGGATCTAAAAAGATATACGCATGAGGTCTAAAAAATATGTCAATATGGGATTGCAGGTGCGCCGCTTGACCTCTGCCAAGACCGATCATGGAGGTCGATGCTTTGAAGCAGAACCTCGAGCGGTCCGAGAGTGAGCTCGGCCATGACAAGAAGCAACTCGAGGACAAGGAAGGTGAGTAACACTGTATTAAATTTGTACCTTACAGAAAAGGATTTTGGTTGCAAGAGAAATAACAAGGATAACGTGGGTACTCCAGGGGCCACGAACGAGGTGGCAACCCTGAAGGAGGCCGTGTCCACGGCCGAACACAATGCGGCCGCGGAACAAGCCGAGCGAGAGAAGTAGGAGGCACGGGTGGCGGAGGTGCAGCAGGAGCTCCAGGCTCTCGTGGAAAAGCATGAGAGTTTGGAGCGCAACTCGAAGACTCGAGAGTTTGAGCTTGCATCGGCTCTTGAGAGTGCCAAAGCCGCTAAGGCCGAAGCCCACAAGGCCCTCCAGGAAATCAAGGCGATGAAGAAAATAGCGGCGGGTAAGGCATTTTTCATGCAAAGCAAGCATGTGAATGTGAATTACCTATTACTTACCCTAATTCGGAGCTCTCCAGGAGTGTTTGCAGATCTGCCTCGCAGCGTGCCCGATGCTGCCGCTTTCTACCGGGCCGTGGAGGGGAGCTCGACGGAGAAGGTCTTTGGTCTCAAGATCTTTGAGGCCGGACATCCAGTGCCCCTTAGCGACCAATTGAAGCTGCTGGTCGAGCCCACAAGGTAGCCGAACAGGCCATGAAGGGCCTCATAGTTCGGCTATGGCCTGTGGAGGCCATGCACAGGAGCTACTTCGGCCCTGGTCGGCGGTGGTGGATGCATGTCCACAGGTGGAAGTCGTCAAGCACTCCACCTGCATTGAAGGTGCCCGTCGGGCCCTTGCCCATGCAAAAGTGCACTGGGGCAGGATGGATGCTGAGAAGCTTCTGACGGACGCGCCGCCGGCGGGCAAGGAGTATAGCATGACCGAAATGTATTATAAGAGTGTCCTGAAGGGTGCCCGCATGATTGCGGGTGAGTGCTCCAAAGATGTAATATTTGAGTAGACTCGCAATGTGTTATCCTGTGCGCTGAAAACTTTGTTCATATGTGCTAAGGAACGCTTATTAATTTAAAATATTACCTGTTGTGCGGCCGTTTTTCAAATCTAAGAGATGGCAAGTCGTTGGCTTCAGCCCCCATGCCACGAGTGCTGGGGTGTTCGGGATAAACTTGAGCGCTCTTGTTCCCATTGTTGGGTCCATCTAGGGAGGTGCTCAACACAACGAACGAGGCAACCGGACTTATAATGCTTGAACACTCTCACTTAGCCATAGAATTCTATAAATTTAAATTTCGGCGAAGCCCCTAGTGTTCGGAAGACCGAGTTCGGGGCGCTATCCACGCCTGGTCCGGACAAAGCCGATTCCTCGCTCTAAGCGGCATAAGTCTTTAGGGACTCGAAAAGACCTGTCGAACAGCGACCAGCTCTCGCCTTATCATGATGGTCAATTTTAGCTTTCTCCACTGAGGCGCTCGCCCAGCTCAACCGAGGCGCAATCGCATTGGTTATCCCAGTGCTACCTTAGCCGATAAAACAGAACGTAAGGTACCAAAACATGGGAGCCGGGCAAACCCAACTATTGACCCAGGACATGATTCGGAACTGATGCATATAATGCTATAAGTTCGGGGTGCCGCACTTGTGAAAGTGTTCGGACTTATCACACCATAATGCGGGGAACTTAAGCCCCTGGTGTATTCGGCCGTACAAAAGTGTACGGATGCAAGATGTCGTAAACGAACATATATATAAGAAAGAAATGCAATTATAAGCGAAAAGCGATGCATTGTTTACACAAGGAATTCTGCGATGAATGCAGAACGATACAAATAGTTCGGTAAGCAAGGGGTAAGACTATTAAACATGTCCCCCTCCAGGGGTAGGCTGCGGAATGGTGTATGAAAACGGATTTAATGCTCGTAATGGAGACCACCTGGATACTCGCCATAGTCCTTCTTCTCCCCTGGCTATTGCATCGTGTGTTCGGCAGGTCTACTACCGGACAGGGCCTCTGGTGAACGGAGTCCTGTGCGTAAGAAAAATGAAAAATGAAAAGAGCCACACACTTGGAAGCCCCTGGTGCGGTTAAGCTGCATTCTGGGCCTGTGGTAGTCGTGCCCCTCCCCCTATGCCCATGGTATCTCCAGAGCGTAATGATGTACACGAAGGACCAGTCTTGCAATTTGGCAGGGGCTGGGGTTGGGGCCGCATTGCTACGCGTGCTCGGAACGTGTCGGGTGGTCTTGTTGTAGGTTACTCCGGGCGCGTTTGGTGGTCCGTCCGCTTAACGGCCGGACTCAAAATTGCCTTAAGAGGCTGCTCGTATTTACGCCACGAGAGGCATGTGTGTTCCTCCATTCGGAGGGAGTGTTGATGTTTCCGTTGACCGTGATGACTCCTTGAGGGCCTGGCATCTTGAGCTTGAGGTATGCGTGTGCGGCACCGCGTTGAACTTTGCAAACGCGGTCTGTCCGAGCAGAGCATGATAGCCGCTGTGGAACGGGACTATGTCGAAGATTAACTCCTCGCTTCGGAAGTTATCCGGGGATCCGAAGACCACTTCCAGTGTGACTGAGCCTGTACAATTGGCCTCTACACCTGGTATGACGCCTTTGAAGGTCGTCTTTGTAGGTTTAATCCTTGAGGGGTCTATGCCCATTTTGCGCACTGTATCCTGATAAAGCAGGTTCAGGCTGCTGCCGCCGTCCATCAGGACTCTGGTGAGGTGAAATCCATCGATGATTGGGTCTAAAACCAATGCGGCGAATCCGCCATGGCGGATACTGGTGGGGTGGTCCCTTCGATCAAAAGTGATCGGGCAAGAGGACCATGGATTGAACTTCGGGGCGACGGGCTCCTTCGCTTATACGTCCCTAAGTGCAAGCTTCCGCTCCCTCTTGGGTATGTGGGTTGCGTATATCATGTTTACCGTCCGCACTTGTGGGGGGAAACCCTTCTGTCCTCTATTGTTCAGCGGTCGGGTCACTTCCTCGTCATCGCTATGCAGCCCCTTGTCATTGTTTTCGGCGATTAACTTGCCTGCCTGCTTGAATACCCAAAAATCCCAATTGGTGTGATTGGCTGGCTTTTCGGGGGTGCCGTGTATCTGGCACGAGCGGTCGAGTATTCGGTCCAAATTGGACGGACCCGGAGTAGTTCTTTTGAATGGCTTCTTCCGCTGACCGGGTTTGGAGCCTTTGAATCCGGCGCTGACTGCCGTATCCTCAGTGTTATCGCCGTTAACGCGGCATTTGTTTTTGTTGCGACGCGACCTGCCATTGCGGTCCTTGCTATCCGGACTACCAGAATTTTTGCTGAGGTTGTTACTACGGGCTAGCCAGCTGTCCTCTCCCGCGCAGAAGAGGGTCATGATTGATGTGAGGGCTGCCATGGATTTCGGATTTTCCTGTCCTAGGTGCCGGGCCAGCCACTCGTCGGGATGTTATGTTTGAAGGCTGCGAGGGCCTCCGCATCCGGACAGTCGACGATTTGATTTTTCTTTGTTAAGAACCGTGTCGAAGCTATCGGCGATTAAATCCCGCCCTCTTGAATTATGTGGCTTAGGTCATCGGCGTCTGGTGGTCGCACATATGTGCCCTAGAAGTTGTCAAGGAATGCGGCTTCCAGGTCCTCCCAACACCCAATTGACTCTGCTGGCAAGCTATTAAGCCAATGCCGAGCTGGTCCTTTAAGCAGTGGGAGATATTTGATGGCGTGAAGATCGTCACCGCGGGCCATGTGGATATGAAGGAGATAGTCTTGATCCAAACCGCGGAAGTCTGTTGTGCCATCGTAGGATTCAATGTTCACGGGTTTAAACCCTTCGGGATTTGATGATCCATTACTTCATCGTGAAGCATAGTGGGTGTCTTGGCGCCTCTATATTGGGCAATATCACGGCGTAGCTCGGCGAGCTTTGTCTCTTGTGTTCGCCCGGCGAGTTCTCAGATCTGGCGCGACGGTAGTCGTCGTGCATCGTGGGGCGCCCACGTGATCCGTGAGATCGATCTTGATTGTCTTGCCTTGTCCTCCAATATGTCTCGCAAGTCCGGCGCATTCCCCGTAACCCGTGCTTTTCGGCGGTGCCGGGTATGGTTCGGCGGAGGGTCAAGAGGCCTCTCTGTCGCGCCACGAGGTGGTGGTCTGCCGTGCCAGACAGCGCTGGTGATGAAGGTTTATATGCCTCCTCCTCTAATCGGGGGAGCAACTTGCGTTTTGGGTAGCTTTTGGAGGGGCGTTCGAGTTCATGCTCTTCGGCCGCAAGGACTTCAGTCCATCTATCGGCCAGCGGGTCTTGATCAGCTCGAAGCTGTTGTTGCTTTTTCTTTAGGCTGTTCGACGTGGCCATTAGCCTGCTTTTAAAACGCTCTTGTTCGATGGGATCCTCGGGCACGACGAATTCGTCGTCGTTGAGGCTTGCCTCGTCTCCACAGGGAGGCATGTAATTATCATCCTCTATCTCTTCGCCCCGCGCTCTCTCGTGAGGCTGGCTTCTCCAAATCCTCTGTCTTTGAATCTTCTTTGGAGGGTTGTCTTAAATCACTCTCGGGGTGTTATTATCTCCGGTGCCGGAATCTCCATTCTTGCTGTGGCGGGATTTAGAGCGACGCCGCTGATGCCGGCGCTTGGGCTGTTTCTTGGAGGAGCCTTCCTCTGCTACATCCTCGCCATTCCCATCCTTTGGGATGTCCACCATGTATATGTCGTATGACGAGGTGGTCTTCCAGTGCCCCGTAGGCACTGGTTCTTGGTCGTCTCCGGCATCATCGTCCATACCGTCGATGTCTTCGGAGTAGTAATCTAGCATGTCGGTTAGATCGTCGACAGTGGCTACAAAGTGGGTGGTGGGTGGGCTTTGAATTTCTTCGTCGTCCGCATCCCAACCGTACTGACCGCAGTCCGGCCAGGGCTCTCCTGATAACGAGAGATACTTTAGCGAATTCAGGATGTCGGCAAATGGTGAGTGCTGAAAGATGTCCGCGGTGGTGAACTCCACGATCGGTGCCCAATCGGATTCGATTGGTAGGGGCGCATGAGGTTCGGAGTCCGGCGAGGAGTCCGGCACCTCGGAGTCACGAGCTTTACAAGGGACAAGGTTAGTAGTCGGCTCCATCGCCGTAGAGGTTGCAGCCCCCGAGGCGGTGTCTAGCCACCCGTCCTCGATCTGCGCGGTCGGCTTCGAACTAAGGGTCGGAGCGGACTCCTCGCGGCCTCCAGGGCACTGTCCGGCAGCAGAGCTAAATCATGCCCATCGTGACAGTGCGGCGCGCTCGGCTGTGGCTCGAATCCATCGAAGATCAAGTCTCCGCGGATGTCAGCCGTGAAGTTTAGACTTCCAAATCTGACCTGACGGCCAGGGGCGTAGCTTTCGATCTGCTCCAGATTGCCAAGCGAATTGGCCCGTAGTGCAAAGCTGCCGAATACGAAGATCTGTTCGGGGATGAAAGTCTCACCCTGGACTGCGTCGTTGTTGATGATCGAAGGAGCCATCAAGCCTATCAGTGACGACACGGAGGAACTCTCAATGAAAGCACCAATGTCGGTGTCAAAACCGGCGGATCTCGGGTAGGGGTCCCGAAGCTGTGCGTCTAGGCGGATGGTAACAGGAGACAAGGGACACGATGTTTTTACCCGGAGTTGGGCCCTCTCGATGGAGGTAAAACCCTAATCCTGCTTGATTAATATTGATGATATGGGTAGTACAAGAGTGGATCTACCACGAGATCAAGGAGGCTAAACCTAGAAGCTAGCCTATGGTATGATTGTTGTAATGGTTGTTAGTCCTATGGACTAAAACCCTCCGGTTTATATAGACCTTTGGAGAGGGCTAGGGTTACGAGTCGGTTACAATGGTAGGAGATCTACATATCCGTATTGCCAAGCTTGCCTTCCACGCCAAGGAAAGTCCCATCCGGACACGGGACGAAGTCTTCAATCTTGTATCTTCATAGTCTTGGAGTCCGGCCGATGATGATAGTCCGGCTATCCGGACACCCCCTAGTCCAGGACTCCCTCACCCATAACCTGGCCCTTTGCGGTTTAGGGGCTCGATATGGTTGGACCCCTTAAAGGAGGAAGCCATAAGAAAAAAATACTTGTTGGTCATGGTAGATAAATTCACCAAATGGATAGAGGCCAAACCAGTTAAAACATCCGAATTTGGACCAGTGATAGACTTTATACCCGAGGTCGTACACCGTTACGGTGTCCCCCACAGCATGATCACTGATAACGGCTCCAATTTCATAGCCGACGAGGTGAATACTTGGTGCGGCAAAATTGGCTTTAAGCTCGATTATGCCTCTGTCTATCACCCCCAAACAAACAGTCAAGTCGAACGAGAAAATGGTCTTATTATGAGCAGCATCAACCCCAGGCTAGTGCGATCCTTGAAAGAATCAGATACGCGCTGGGTCGAGGAGCTCGACTCTGTACTATGGGGGCTGCGGACCATGCCAAATGGCACCACCAGATACACACCATTTTTTATGGTGTAAGGCGCAGAGGCAGTACTACCCTATGATATCATTCATGACTCACCTCGAGTGCGCATGTATGAAGAGAGAGAAGCCGAGCTAGATCGGCAGGACAGTTTAGATGCCCTGGAGGAGGAGCGTGACGTTGCGAAGGCCCGTTCCGCATTCTATCAGCAACAGGCTCGAAGGTATCAAAGCAGAGAAGCATGGGCCAAAACTTATAACGTTGGCGAACTCATTCTACGCCTATCGGAGAAGAAAAAGGACAAGCTCAAGCCCAAGTGGGAGGGTCCCTTCATCATTTATAAAGTTCTCACCGGAGGAGCGTACCGTTTGCGTGATGCATCAGATAACCGACTCAAGCCGAACCCATGGAACAGGGCCAGACTCTGAAGATTCTATGCCTAGTGCCGAACTCTGTGTTCGTCTCCCTACCTCCGCTTTTTTTAAGTTATGTCCTCCTTCTTTCTTTCTTTCCTTTTTTATATATAGCCTTAAAAGCTTTTAGTGTGCTTCGATCGCACACTCCTGCCGTGCTATGTGTGCTCAATATACCTGGGGGCTTCTTATACAGAAGTTTAATATAATTATCTTCTGGGCTTTATGCCCACCACATATGCGTCACTTCTCCATATGTGCCCTTTTTTCGCCATTATATGCATCGATATGACTTAAGTTTTGGCTAAGCTGGGTTGCCTGGCTCTTGTGTTTGTGCCCTACGTTCCTGTTAATTTGGCTAGGGCATAAGGGGAGCACCTCTGCGATTGTTACTGCCGGGTCAGCCGAATGTGTACCTCAGACTGGGTGAAGCCGAAAGCTAGCGTTCTTAAGGGAATATTCGATCGGTGAACAAAAGATGTTTCTTCCTTATTGTAATACATGCCCCCAGATGCTTATATCCTGCATCGCTTGGCGCAGTTCAGACATGCACATTAATGCATGCGTACCCAGGGAAAGGAACCCTTAACGGAACTATTCGCCCTGGAAGATGTTTCTTACTATCCATGTAATATAACATAGCTAGTTGGGTACTTATGCATTCAAGCACTTATGACCCCTACGCTTTGGTTTCCACGCATACCCAGTTTTTACATAGCGGCGGGTATTCGGATACACTCCGGACTGTCGGGTCCGGAGGTTGAAGCGAAAAGGTCCGCCATGACAAATGATTTACAATCCGGCTAGGGACAAAATATGTCCTTTGAAGTACAAAGTCACTTAGACTGACTAAATTCTTCTTCTATACCATCCAATAGGCTCTCTAGCCTACGATCCTGTTGGGAATACTTGGCGGCTAATGCTACTTGGTCATATACCAGACTTACAGGGATCTCTTTCCCATCTGACCCTACAGGTCCGACCTTGGCCATGTGGTTCGGGTCAGCCTTGGTGTATCACGTCTTCACCATGGCCCAGGCTTCCCTTGCACCTTGTCGGCAGGCCGATATCTTCCATAATCGGAAGCGTCGCCGTGCTCCCTTGAGCATGTCTACAAGCTCCCCCATGCCTCCTGGCAGGGAGGCGGATGGCCACAAGGCCTGGGCAATGCCCTGCACCACCTGTCGAACTTGTTGATGCGGTTGTGAAACTCTTGCGAAGATCGCTGCAGATCCGGGCATCTCCTCTTGGGACGACACAGTCAAGATACCTCTGAGATATAATTCTGCTAGCCCGCTTCTTCGCCAAACTTTATAAAGGTTCGTTTGATCACTTACTAAAAATGCCGCGTCGAAACCTTTTATTCTCCTTCACGGAGTCAGCAAGCTGGGCCCGAACATCCTTTAATTCGACGTCCAGTCGAGTGTTCGCGTCCTGGAGATTACTTTTCTCCCATATAACCTTTGTAAGCACGCGCTCGCCGGCCTTCAGCCGTCGTTGAGCACATTGCTCATCCTCTGGTGTGATCTCCGGATTACCTCCGGGATTGTCTGCAGAATCTATTGTTAGATTTGCATTCATGCCGAATACTAACTGGTACACGTCATTACATTCGTTCTGATCAAGACAAGTATTACCAGATGGGTCCTTCTTGGACTCCTCCATTCCGCAGCTCGCGCCCCTTGTTGGGCTTTGCACTCCTCCAGCTCTTTAGACAGCTGGGTATTCTTCTCTGTAAGAACCTATGCATACAATGATCCTTAAATCAGTTGTGCCAACTGTTTCAAGTCTCAGGGGCTACTGATATACATACTTATCAAATTTTCTTACCCGTATATCCTTTACATATTGGTCCGTGGCTCTGGCGAGGCCATCTTGAGCAGTTTGGATGTACGCGTCCCCTGAGTTGAAGGCATTAAATGCTTCTTCAGAGAAATTGGGGTCGCGTAGTGTGGCCCATTGGTGCCTGTGATTCATGGCGCTCTCCACTTCAGAGTTTGTAGTGGATAATCTATCCGCATCCTCTGTTGGAGGACCGTCCGGCGTTGTCCCCGCGTTGATCTCCGCCCTTGAGTCCGGCTGGTGGAGGCGTGACCGGCAGGCTCTCCGGATACAGTCCCGCGAGCGCTTTTTCTGCCGGGGAACCATGGACATTGTTATATTTTAAGGACGATAATTACATAGCAGGTTTTTAATCATACCTCCGCGACGGCGTCTTGGTCCTGACCGCCTTCCTTTTAAGCCGACCCGGCTTCGGTGCTCCTTGTTGACGAGTCGCCGCGGGTTCGGCGCGGCGTCCCGATGGCCTTCCCTGTGAAACGCAATACATGTGCAGGGGGGGTAAGGCGCAAAGAGGGGATCCTTCTTGGAAATTGGGACTCCGGTTTCACTTACATGTGATGTAGGGAGTAGGCCAGGATAATCAGCTATGATGACCACCAAGGCACCACCACAGCTTAACTGATAAAATGTCTTGTCGACGAGCTCCACAAATATGTCCGAATCTTCTTCAAGTCCGGGGTCGAGGGCCCGGTTGGGGTCCTCTGGTTTTGGAGATGGGCTGTGAACCTCCCTCATAGCTTTTTGCAGTTCCTGCTATGAATTGGCAAGGAAAATATTTGTGCTAAATAATGTGGGAAATACTGGAATAAAAGATAGCACCTCACCCAGCTTGGGATGTTGTACATGGAGAATCCATCCCGTGGCTTAATACGGATGAACTCCTCTTCTTCTCCTTTGTACAAATAAGACAGTATTTTTGCCAGAGCGGCGGCGGAGTCCGGACCTTTACGGTCGCAGCGGGTGGCGTCGTCTTCTCCATTGAAGTGCCACATGGGTTTCCCCCGATATTGAAGTGGCTGCACTCCCTGCATTATACATATTGACATAACCTCAATTAGTGTCAGTCCTGATTTGGCCAGCGATTTTATCCTGTCCATCAGGAAAAGGACCTCACTGTTCTCTTCCTCCTGGGGGCTTCGGGGGCGCCAACTGTGGCGTTTCTTCATCGGGGCATTTGGAAACTCAGGAAGGCCCATCCGAATAGGATCCGGAAGGGGGACGTCCTCCATATAAAAACCACTCCGAAGGCCAGTCTTCGGATGTCTTCTTCGGAGTACCGGACAGGTATCCGGTCCTTGTGATGCGCCATATTTCGGCTCCGCCCACTTGATATATCGACCCCCCCTGAGTGCGGGGTACGAGGTAGAATAGCCTCTTCCATAGCTTGAAATGAGCTTCGCAGCCCAGAAATAGCTTGCAGAAGGCGACATAGCCTGCGATGCATAGTATGGAGGCGGGAGTGAAGTTATGCAGATGGAGGCCGTAGAACCCCAGGAGCCCGCGGAGTTACGGATGGATTGGAAATCCGAGTGCCCGAAGCAAATAAGGGACAAGGCATACCCGCTCCCCCTTGGATGGGTTGGGAGAACTCTCCGCTTGCTCCCCACCATTATAAGTGCCTAGTCCGGCTCGGACGGGGACCATGTACGCAGGCGGGAGAAACCCCTGATGACCCACAAGTATAGGGGATCTATTGTAGTCCTTTCGATAAGTAAGAGTGTCGAACCCAGCGAGGAGTAGAAGGAAATGATAAGCGGTTTTCAGTAAGGTTTTCTCTGCAAGCACTAAAATAGTAGGTGATAAATAGTTTTGTGATAAGATAAATAGTAACAAGCAAAAAATAAATAAAGTAAATAAAGTGCAGCAAGGTGGCCCAATCCTTTATGTAGCAAAGGATAAGCCTGGACAAATTCTAATAATGAAGAAGGAGCTCCCGAGGACACATTGGGAATTATCGTCAAGCTAGTTTTCATCACGTTCATAAGATTCGCGTTCGGTACTTTGATAATTTGATATGTGGGTAGACCGGCACTTGGGTACTGCCCTAACATGGACAAGCATCCCACTTATGATTAACCCCTATTGCAAGCATCCACAACTACAAAAAGGAGTATTAAGGTAAACCTAACCACAACATTAAACATATGGGTCCATATCAACCCCTAACGAAGCAACGCATAAACTAGGGTTTAAGCTTCTGTCACTCTAGCAACCCATCATCTACTTATTACTTCCCTATGCCTTCCTCTAGGCCCAAATAATGGTGAAGTGTCATGTAGTCGACGTTCACATAACACCACTAGAAGAAAGACAACATACATCTCATCAAAATATCGAACGAATACAAAATTCACATGACTACTAATAGCAAGACTTCACCCATGTCCTCAGGAACAAACGTAACTACTCAAAAGCATATTCATGTTCATAATCAGAGGAGTAATAATATGCATAAAGGATCTGAACATATGATCTTCCACCAAGTAAACCAATTAGCATCAACTACAAGGAGTAATCAACACTACTAGCAACCCACGGGTACCAATTTGTGGTTTTGATACAAGATTGGATACAAGAGATGAACTAGGGTTTTGAGAGGAGATGGTGCTGGTGAAGATGTTGATGGAGATTGACCCCCTCTCGATGAGAGGATTGTTGGTGATGATGTTGGTGATGATTTCCCCCTCCCGGAGGGAAGTGTCCCCGGCAGAATAGCTCCGCCAGAGCCCTAGATTGATTCCGCCAAGGTTCCGGCTCGTGGCGGCGGAGTTTCGTCCCGTAAGCTTGCCACGATTTTTTCCAGGGTAAAAGTGATGATATAGCAGAAGATGGACGCCGGAGGCCCACCAGGGGGGCCAGGAGATAGGGGGCGCGCCCTACAAGGGGGCGCGCCCCCTATCTCCTGGACAGGGTGTGGGCCCCCTGGCCTATTTCTTCCGCTCATAAATTCTTATTAAATCCAAAAAGTTGTTTCGTGGAGTTTCAGGACTTTTGGAGTTGTGCAGAATAGGTTTCCAACGTTTGCTCCTTTTCCAGCCAGAATTCCAGTTGCCGGCATTCCCCCTCTTCATGGTAAACCTTGTAAAATAAGAGAGAATAGCCATAAGTATTGATATATAATGTGTAATAACAGCCCATAATGCAATAAATATTGATATAAAAGCATGATGCAAAATGGACGTATCAACTCCCCCAAGCTTAGACCTCGGTTGTCCTCAAGCAGAAGCCGAAATCGAAAAATATGTCCACATGTTTAGAGATAGAGGTGTTGGTAAAAATAAAATACGGACATGAGGGCATCATGATCATTCTAATAACAGCAACATATATGGATTTTGTCATATGATTTCCTATGCTCAAGTAATAAGCAATTCACAATGTCAAGTATGGTTCATAAACTTCATTGGGAACTAACAAACTGTAATCTCAGTCATTGAAGCAATTGCAATTTATCGTAACATCAGAAAGAGTCAATAATAGAGCTTTTCAGCAAGCTCACATACTCAACTATCTCGTAGTCTCCTATAATTGTTAACACTCACGCAATACTTGTGGTTATAGAGTTTCAGCCGGACACTGAGAAAGATAGGGGCTTATTATGTTGCCTCCCAATGTATTCACCTTTCAGTGATGTCAACAATAATAGCCTATGCCAACTTACATCCAATTGGATATATGTATCACGATCTTTCAAACACGAGGAGCTTGCCAAAGGATAAAAATAAAAAGGGAAAGGTGAGCATCACCTTGACTCAAGCATAAAGTAAAAACATAAAGTAAAAGATAGGCCCTTCGCAGAGGGAAGCAGAGGTTGTCATGCACGTTTAGGGTTGATGCATAAAGTCTTAGTGCAAAAGAACGTCACTTTATATTGCCCCTTGTATGTGGACCTTTATTATGCAGTCCGTCGCTTTTATTACTTCCACAACAAGTTCGTACAAAGTTTATTTTCTACGCACTAATAAGTCATACATATTTAGAGAGCAATTTTTATTGCTTGCACCGATGACAACTTACTTGAAGGATCTTACTACATCCATAGGTAGGTATGGTGGACTCTCATGGCAAAACTGGGTTTAAGGATATTTGGAAGCACAAGTAGTATCTCTACTTGATGCAAGGAATTTGGCTAGCATGAGGGGGAAAGGCAAGCTCAACATGTTTGGAAGGTCAACGACAATATACTTTAACTGAGATGTCGGAAAACATAAACCATTACGTTGTCTTCCTTGTCCAACGTCAACTCTTTTAGCATGTCATACTTAATGAGTGCTTCACAATCATAAAAGATGTCCAAGACAATATATTTATATGTGAACCCCTCTTTCCTTATCACTTCCTATTAATTGCAACGATGACCAAGTCTACGTTCATCAACTCTCAACAATTTTTATGCCTCATACTTTCTATGTGTGAAGTTATCACTATCCATAAGATCTATATGAACTCTTTTGTTCTTTCTACTTTCTCAAGATCATAGCAACATAGCAAAGCCCTTGACTCAACACTAATCTTTATTATAGATAGCACACGGACTCGCTTACATAAAGAGATCACAATGCAAAACTCAAAACTACTTGATATCAAAACTTCAATCTACAAGATCAAGATACTACTAAAAGGATCGAACTAAATAAAGCGGTAAAGATAGGAGGGTGATGGTGATACGATACTGGGGCACCTCCCCCAAGCTTGGTAGTTGCCAAGGGGAGTGCCAATACCCATGTGATTATTTCCTCAGAGGTGATGGAGGTGGTGATGATGACGGTGGATAATCGCACATCGAGCATAAAAGCTCCTCCAACTTGCGGATAATGCCCTTGAGCCCAGCAATATGATCCTTCAACAAAATATTCTCCTGTGTGAGATACTTGTTCTGTATGTGCGCTAACTCAATCATCTTGAAAGCTCCAATCTCTGTTGGAGTGAAAAGGTTAGGTAAAGGTTGAGTGATGTCTTCTTCTTTCACCACCGGAGCTTGAACCTCCATGGCCTTATTAATCCGTTCATCCTTGTTGATCTCTTCTGGTTCCTCTCTTTTCAACTCTATCTTCAATAGCCAAGCATCCTTGTCTTCGTTGTTGGAGGAGGGAGAAGTCATGGTGCTCTAAATCTGCAACGGAAACAGCTCGAAACGAAAACAGAGGATATTTGCGTGATACGTTGGTCAAAACCTTCGGGAGTATATATAATGATTTTTTACCGACCAAAATACATAACATACAAGAAAACGGAGTCCGGGAGGCACACGAGGTGCCCACGAGATAGGGGGCGCACCCTACAGGGGGGGCCCTCCTCTCTCGTGGGAGCCTCGTGTCCCTTTCGGACTACTTCATTCTTCCGAAAATTCTTAAATAATCCAAAACTGATAAAAATGCCATTAGAGTTGTTTTGGAGTCGGTTTACTTACCGTACCACGTACCTATGCCTTTTCGGAGTCTGGAACGTTCTGGAAAGTGTCTCCTTAGGAGTTATGGTTTCAATAATATTAGTTTCAAAATTAATAGGATTACCTGAAATATAATGTTTAATTCTTTGACTGTTTACCACCCTCGGATTTGTGCCTTCGAAGTTGTTGATTTTTATAGCACTAGAATGATAGACCTCCTCGATAACGTAGGGGCCTTCCCATTTTGAGAGAAGTTTTCCTGCAAAAAATCTTAAACGAGAGTTGAACAATAACACATAATCTCCTACGTTAAACTCACGCTTTTGTATCCTCTTATCATGCCAGCGTTTGACTTTTTCTTTGAAAAGCTTGGCATTCTCAGATGCTTGGGTTCTCCATTCATCAAGTGAGCTAATATCAAACAACCTCTTCTCACCGGCAAGTTTGAAGTCATAATTGAGCTCTTTAATAGCCCAATATGCTTTATGTTCAAGTTCAAGAGGTAAATGACATGCTTTTCCATAAACCATCTTATATGGAGACATACCCATAGGTTTTTTGTATGCAGTTCTATAGGCCCATAATGCATCATCAAGTTTTTTGGACCAATTCTTTCTAGATCTATTCACAATCTTTTGCAAAATTAATTTGAGCTCTCTATTGCTCAACTCTACTTGACCACTAGACTGTGGGTGATAAGGAGATGGGATTCTATGATTGACATCATACTTAGCGAGCGTCTTACGGAAAGCACCATGAATAAAGTGTGAACCACCAATAGTCATAAGATATCTAGGGACTCCAAACCTCGGAAAAATAACTTCTTTAAGCATTTTAATAGAAGTGTTATGATCAGCACTACTAGTTGGAATAGCTTCTACCCACTTAGTAACGTAATCAACAGCAACTAGAATATGTGTATAACCATTGGAGGCAGGAAAAGGTCCCATATAATCAAAGCCCCAAACATCAAACGGTTCAATAACAAGAGAATAATTCATAGGCATTTCTTGACGTCTACTAATGTTACCTACTCTTTGACATTCATCACAAGATAAGTCAAACTTACGAGCATCTTTGAAGAGAGTAGGCCAATAAAAACCAGATTGTAGTACCTTGTGTGCAGTTCTATCTCCAGCGTGGTGTCCTCCATAGGATTCAGAGTGACACTTGCGTAGGATTTGTTCTTGTTCATGCTCAGGCACACAACGTCTAATAATACCATCTACTCATTCTTTATAAAGGTGTGGATCATCCCAAAAGTAATGTCTTAAATCATAAAAGAACATTTTCTTTTGCTGGTATGTGAAACTAGGCGATATATATTTAGCAACAATGTAATTAGCATAATCAGCATACCAAGGAGCAGTACGAGAAGCATTGAAAACCACTAATTGTTCGTCAGGAAAACTATCATTAATAGGCAGTGGGTCATCGAGAACATTCTCTAGCCTAGAGAAGTTGTCTGCAACGGGGTTCTCAGCTCCCTTTCTATCAATAATATGCAAGTCAAATTCTTGGAGCAAGAGAACCCATCTAATGAGTCTAGGCTTAGCATCTTTCTTTTCCATAAGATATTTAATAGCAGCATGATCAGTGTGAATAGTAACTTTGGAATCAACAATATAAGGTCTAACCTTATCACATGCAAACACAACTGCTAAGAACTCTTTTTCAGTAGTAGCATAATTTCTCTGGGCAGTATCAAGAGTCTTACTAGCATACTGGATAACATTCAATTTCTTATCGACTCTTTGCCTTAAAATAGCACCTACAACATAATCACTAGCATCGCACATAATTTCAAAAGGTAAATTCCAATTAGGTGGCTGAACAATAGGTGCAGTGATCAAAGCTTTCTTAAGTGTTTCAAATGCTTCTACACAATCATCATCAAAGATAAAAGGAATATCTTTTTGCAATAAATTAGTCAGAGGCCTAGAGATTTTAGAAAAGTCCTTAATGAACCTCCTATAAAACCGGCATGACCAAGGAAACTTCTTATACCTTTTATGTCCTTGGGACATGGCATCTTTTCAATAGCATCAACTTTGGCTTTATCAACTTCAATACCTCTCTCGGAGACCTTGTGCCCCAAGACAATGCCTTCATTAACCATAAAGTGACACTTTTCCCAATTCAGGACAAGACTAGTGTTTTCGCATCTCTGTAAAACTCGATCAAGGTTGCTCAAACAATCATCAAAAGAGGATCGATAGACGGAGAAGTCATCCATGAATACCTCACAAATCTTTTCACAAAAATCAGAAAATATAGCCATCATGCATCTTTGAAAGGTAGCAGATGCATTACATAAACCAAAAGGCATACGTCTATAAGCAAAAGTACCAAAAGGGCGAGTAAAAGTAGTTTTAGATTGATCCTTCGCAGACACAGGTATTTGAAAGAAGCCAGAATAACAATCTAGAAAGCAAAAATGAGTGTGTTTGGATAGCCTTTCTAGCATTTGATCAATAAAAGGTAAAGGGTAATGATCTTTCTTAGTAGCTTTGTTTAACTTACGGAAATCAATTACCATCCTATAGCCTATAATAATTCTTTGCGGGATCAATTCATCTTTATCATTAGGAACAACGGTAATACCTCCCTTTTCAGGGACACAATGGACAGGGCTTACCCATTCACTATCAGCAACGGGATAAATAATACCTACCTCAAGGAGTTTTAGAATCTCCTTTCTTACCACTTCCTTCATTTTGGGATTTAATCGTCTTTGAGGATGTCTAAATGGTTTGGCATCTTTCTCCACTAAAATTTTGTGTTGACATAATGTGGGACTAATGCCCTTAAGATCGTCCAGAGTATATCCAATAGCAGCTCGGTACTTCTTCAGAGTTTTCAATAATCTTTCTTCTTCTTTCTCTGAAAGGTTAACACTAATAATAACAGGATATATATTTTTTTCATCAAGATAAGCATACTTAAGATTATCAGGTAATGGTTTGAGTTCAAACACGGGATCACTCTTGGGTGGAGGGGGATCCCCAAGAATTTCAACGGGAAGTTTATGTTTCAGCATAGGTTCTTGTTTAAGGAACACTTCATCTATTTCTTCCCTTTCCTTCATAAACATGTCATTTTTCATGATCTAACAAATAATGTTCTAACGGATCAGTTGGAGGAACAGCAATGGAAGCAAGACCAATAATTTCATCCTTACTAGGTGGTTCCCTTTCACGAGGCTGCCTACTAAACTTAGCAAAATTAAACTCATGAGACATACCATCTATGCCAACAGTGATGACCTTCCTTTTACAATTAATCTTAGCACTAGCAATATTCAAGAAGGGTCTACCAAAAATAATGGGAGAAAAATCATCTTGTGGGGAAGCAAGAACAAGAAAATCAGCAGGGTATTTAATCTTCCCACACAAGACTTCAACATCTCCAACAATCCCAATAGGTTTAATGGTGTCCCTATTAGCAAGCTTAATAGTAACATCAATGTCTTCTAATCCAACAGGTGCAATATCGTGCATAATTTCTTTATAAAGATCATAAGGTATCGCGCTAGCACTAGCACCCATATCACATAAGCCATGATAACAATGATCTCCTATTTTAACAGAAATAACAGGTGTGCCTACAACAGGTCTACGTGTCTTAGTGTCGGGTCTAGCAATATTAGCAGTTTCACCCAAGAAAGAGATAACATGCCCATCTAAGTCCTCATCCAAGAGATCTTTAATCATAGCAATACCAGGTTCAACATTAATTTGCTCAGGAGGTGTATAGGTCCTAGTATTACTCTTATGAACAACAGTCGAAGCTTTAGCATGATCTTTTATCCTAACAGGAAAAGGAGGTTTTTCGACATAAGCAGTAGGAATAATAGGATCACTATATGTAATAGTCTTCTCTTCGACTGTAATAGGTGCAACTACTTTCACTTCAATAGGAGGATTATATTTAAACCACTTCTCTTTAGGGAGATCAACGTGAGTAGCAAAAGTTTCACAAAAAGTAGCTACTATATCAAAGTCAAGCCCATACTTAGAGCTAAATCCACGGAAAGCATCGGTATCCATAAAAGATTTAACACAATCGAACTTAGGTGTCATACCTGACTCCTTACCATCGTCGGAACCCCAATCTTCAGAGTTGCATTTAATTCTTTTCAATAAGTCCCATTTGAAATCAATAGTCTTGAGATATAGGAACCAAAGACAGAAGTATCGAGCAAGTTGCGATTATCAAGAGAAAGCCGAGCATAAAAATTCTGAATAATCATTTCCCGAGAGAGCTCATGATTGGGGCATGAATACAACATTGACTTAAGCCTCCCCAAGGCTTGAGCAATGCTTTCTCCTTCGCGAGGCCAAAAATTATATATGAAATTACGATCACGATGAACAAGATGCATAGGATAGAACTTCTGGTGAAATTCCAACTTCAATCGCTTATAATTCCAAGATCTCATATCATCACATAGCCCATACCATGTCATTGCATCTCCCTTCAAAGATAAAGGGAAGACCTTCCGTTTGACAACATCATCGGGAATACCTGCAAGCTTATATAATCCACAAACTTCATCCACAAAGATAAGGTGTAAATCGGGATGCAATGTTCCGTCTCCTGCAAAAGCATTAGCTAGCAGTTTTTCTATCATACCCGAAGGAATCTCAAAGTGAATATTTTCATAAAGTTCAGTAGGTTGAGGAGCATATCTTTGCTCTTCTGGTTGGGCTGAAGATACCCCAAAAAAGTCCCTCAAAGGATTAGTTTCCATAGTAACAAGTAGCAGAAAATTTCAGCACACTATATAAATGTTCCCTTACCAAGTTCCACTCACCAAAAGCGCTACACTCCCCGGTAACGGCGCCAGAAAAGAGTCTTGATGACCCACAAGTATAGGGGATCTGTTGTAGTCCTTTTGATAAGTAAGGGTGTCGAACCCAACGAGGAGCAGAAGGAAATGATAAGCGGTTTTCAGTAAGGTTTTCTCTGCAAGCACTGAAATAATAGGTGATAAATAGTTTTGTGATAAGAATAATAGTAATGAGCAAAAAGTAAATAAAGTAAATAAAGTGCAGCAGGGTAGCCCAATCCTTTACGTAGCAAAGGATAAGCCTGGACAAATTCTAATAATGAAGGAGCTCCCGATGACACAATGGGAATTATCGTCAAGCTAGTTTTCATCACGTTCATAAGATTTGCGTTCGGTACTTTGATAATTTGATATGTGGGTACACCGGCACTTGGGTACTGCCCTAACATGGACAATCATCCCACTTATGATTAACCCCTATTGCAAGCATTTGCAACTACCAAAAGGAGTATTAAGGTAAACCTAACCACAACATTAAACATATGGGTCCATATCAACCCCTAACGAAGCAACGCATAAACTAGGGTTGAAGCTTCTGTCACTCTAGCTACCCATCATCTACTTATTACTTCCCTATGCCTTCCTCTAGGCCCAAATAATGGTGAAGTGTCATGTAGTCAACGTTCACATAACACCACTAGAGGAAAGACAACATACATCTCATCAAAATATCAAACGAATACCAAATTCACATGACTACTAATAGCAAGACTTCACCCATGTCCTCAGGAACAAACAGAACTACTCACAAAGCATATTCATGTTCATAATCAGAGGAGTAATATATGCATAAAGGATCTGAACATATGATCTTCCACCAAGTAAACCAATTTTTTTGAATTAGTTTGAATTGCTTACCACACATGTCACGTGGTTCCAAATAAACCAATTAGCATCAACTACAAGGAGTAATCAACACTACTAGCAACCCACAGGTACCAATTTGTGGTTTTGATACAAGATTGGATACAAGAGATGAACTACGGTTTTGAGAGGAGATGGTGCTGGTGAAGATGTTGATGGAGATTGACCCCCTCTCGATGAGAGGATCGTTGGTGATGACGTTGGTGATGATTTCCCCCTCCCGGAGGGAAGTGTCCCCGGCAGAACAGCTTCGCCAGAGCCCTAGATTGATTCCGACAACGTTCCGCCTCGTGGCGGCGGAGTTTCGTCCCGTAAGCTTGCTCACGATTTTTTCCAGGGTAAAAGTGATGATATAGCAGAAGATGGACGCCGAAGGCCCACCAGGGGGCCCAGGAGATAGGGGACCGCGCCCTACAGGGGGGGCGCCCCCTGTCTCCTGGACAGGGCGTGGGCCCCCTGGTCTATTTCTTTTGCTCATAAAATCTTATTAAATCCAAAAAGATGTTTCGTGGAGTTTCAGGACTTTTAGAGTTGTGCAGAATAGGTTTCCAACGTTTGCTCCTTTTCCAGACAGAATTCCAGCTGCCGGCATTCCCCCTCTTCATGGTAAACCTTGTAAAATAAGAGAGAATACCATAAGTATTGAGATATAATGTGTAATAACAGCCCATAATGCAATAAGTATTGATATAAAAGCATGATGCAAAATGGACGTATCGACCCCTGGGTCTGCAACTCTACCAATCGGCTGTGGGGGACGGAACACTTCTCCCAATCTCCTGGCTTAGTGCTACGGGAGCGAGAGGAGGAGCCGCGACGGCCGGCCATGATGGGATGGATTTTTCCGGGCGCGCTCTGATGGATACTCGCTGGGAGGAGATGGTGTGATTTGGATCTGAGGATCCCCTTCTCTTTAAATAGATGATTTACTTACATGCTCAGGGTGGCAAATGTAAAAATGCCCCGACTTCTCGCATTTGCTCGACACATGGAGATAGCCATTATTAAAGCACAGAAGCCGAGGAGTGCAACATTAATGGAAGCCAGACACTGCTCGTTACAACAGGTACTCGAGGATTTTGGAGAAGAACCCGCCTTGCAATGTCGAAGACAATCTGCGCGCCGGACTCATCATCATTGAAGCCTGGTTAGGGGGCTTCTGAGGGAGTCCTGGATTAGGGGGTCCTCGGACAGACGGACTATATACTTTGGCCGGACTGTTGGACTATGAAGATACAATATTAAAGACTTCGTCCCGTGTCCGGGTGGGACTCTCCTTTGCGTGGAAGGCAAGCTTGGCAATTCGGATATGAAGATCTCTTTCTCTGTAACCGACTCTGTGTAACCCTAGCCCCCTCCGGTGTCTATATAAACCGGAGGGTTAGTCCGTAGGACAAGAACAATGATAATCATAGGCTAGCTTCTAGGGTTTAGCCTCTATGATCTCGTGGTAGATCAACTCTTGTAATACTCATATCATCAAGATCAATCAAGCAGGAAGTAGGGTATTACCTCCATCGAGAGGGCCTGAACCTGGGTAAACATCATGTCCCCTGCCTCCTGTTACCATTAGCCTTAGACGCACAGTTCGGGACCCCCTACCCGAGATCCGCCGGTTTTGACACTGACACCAGTCACCACCGCCACCATAGGAGCTCGGTGACGGGGCAGAGTGCAACGAGCAGGGCCGGGTCCCACGGTGGTGGCACCTGAGGAGGGTAGAACCCTTCATAGGCCGACAGGAGCAGCCCCGAAGGCCGAAGCAGAGGCGGCACCGTAGGCGGGCACGGCCCCATAGCCAGCGCAGCGACGGCGCCGTAGGCCGGCGCGGACCCGAAGGCAGGCGCAGGCAGGGGGGCACCATAGCTGCCGTAGGGAGTGGCGTTCTGCGCTGCGAAGAGGGCCTGGTGGACCGCCGAGCGGGGCCCAAGGATGCTCGCAGCCAGATCCCGAGGGACCGACATCAAGTACGTGTGGACGATGCCGGTCCACGGATTGGTGCCAGACGTCAAGGGGAGTCACTGCTGCTTGCCGACGAGCCCCCCCCCCCGGCGCCGTTATCGCTGCGTCTCGCCACCCGCTCTGCTGGGGCAGCGGAGGGGCGGAGGCGCGGGCGGAGGGGGAATGTCGGTGTCAAACTGGCGGATCTCGGGTAGGGGTCCCGAACTGTGCGTCTAGGCGGATGGTAACAGGAGACAAGGGACACAATGTTTTACCTGTGTTGGGCCCTCTCGATGGAGGTAAAACCCTACTCCCGCTTGATTGATATTGATGATATGGGTAGTACAAGAGTGGATCTACCACGAGATCAAGGAGGCTAAACCCTAGAAGCTAGCCTATGGTATGATTGTTGTTCATCCTATGGACTAAAACCCTCCGGTTTATATAGACACCGGAGAGGGCTAGGGTTACACAGAGTCGGTTACAATGGTAGGAGATCTACATATCTGTATCATCAAGCTTGCCTTCCACGCCAAGGAAAGTCCCATCCGGACACGGGACGAAGTCTTCAATCTTGTATCTTCATAGTCTTGGAGTCCGCCGATGATGATAGTTCGCTATCCGACACCCCTAGTCCAGACTCCTCAAGAGTCCCTCGAACCAGGCTTCAATGACGATTTAGTCCGGCGCAAGATATTGTCTTCGGCATTGCAGGGTGGGTTCCTCCTCCGAATAATTCATAGAAGATTGAGAACACCCGGATAGTGTCCGGCTCTGTAAAAAATAAATTCCACACACCACCATAGAGAGAATAATATTGACACAAATTCAATCTACTGACGTATTCTATGGCGTGACGTCACACCACAACCAAGCCTTTACTTGAATCGGTTTTATTATACCACCTCAGTGCGTTTAGCGAAGCGGTTTCCTTGGTACGTCTTGCCGAAGCAGAGATTGTGTTCCCCTTATTCTGGGATTCCCATCAATACGGACGTGGGTAGCGCCATTGATTGTTGCGCTTGGGAGATAAGCAGGTTTTACCAGGCAGGTGGGGACGCATAGTTTTCGTCCGCCCATATATAAGGGGATAAGGATCCACCTTTTTACCTACGCCTTCTTCCTCCTTTGCTTATCCATCTCCGCGCACTCGAGCTCCAGCGCCCAAGTCCGCACATCTCACCTCGACCTTCTCCAGCCATGTCCGGAGCGGGAGGCAAGTGGATGGCCTCCTCCGTTACGGAGGGGCACATCGAGAAACTGCGCAATGCCGGATATCTGTCCAGCGACATCGCGCATCGGCTCCTCGACGAGGGGCAGCTCATCCCCACCCTCAGGCCCCATGAGAGGGTGGTATTCCTTCCCCATTTCCTCCGCGGACTTTGCTTCCCACTCCACCCCTTTGTCCGGGGGCTCATGTTCTACTACGGCCTGGATTCCCACGATCTGGCCCCAAATTTCATCCTCAATATCTCGGCGTTTATTGTCGTGTGCGAGGCCTTCCTCTGCATCCAGCCCCACTTCGGCTTGTGGCTAAAGACCTTCAATGTCAAGCCGAAGGTTGTGAAGGGCAGCCAAGCGGAGTGCGGAGGCGCCATCGTGGGCAAAATGCCCAACGTCACCTGGCTCGAGGGTGCCTTCATGGAATCCATCAAAGGGTGGCAATCGGGGTGGTTCTACATCACCGGGCCGCGTGACGCTAAATGGGCAGCAGCCCCCGAATTCAGATCTGGCATCCCCATGCAGCTCACCTCCTGGAAAGAGAAGGGCTTGCTATGGGGTAGTTCGAAGAGGTGACCGGCTCGCCCTGTCTCTGGACCTCGTGAACAAGCTCAAGCTTGTCAACGTGATCCAGTCATGCTCGTCCGTCGGATTCTCCCCGCCAAAGAACGGGACTTCAATTTGTGGGAGTTTGATCCGCACAACACCGGACCTTGAGCGGGCTCTTGACACTACGCACGGCTGCTGCCGGAGGGTGCTATTCAAGGGCGCCGAAGCTCCGCATCCGCCATCAAGATCGCGGATTCAGCACGCAGCGTCCATTTGGCGAGGTAAGCTATGTTATCCTTTATGGGACACTTGCTTTTCATAGTTTGACTCTATGCGGGATCTAAACTCCCAATACCTTTAACAGGACTGGCAGAAGACGTCCAGACAGGTTAACTGTCCGGCTCCCCTTCCAGAAGACCCAGCGGGCACCCGTTTGACGGGGCTGCTGGTTCCGGCACTTTACGTGGTGCCGGAGAAGAAGGCCACGGGAACCCTAAGGAGTTCCCGGCGTCAGGTGGTATCAGACTCATCGTCCGATGACTCCGAGGCGGACTCCTCCCACAAGGACGAGGAGGAGAAGAAAGAGGCCTCTCCCCCAGCGGGGGGAGAGAAGAAGAGGAAGGCCTCCCCAACGAGAGAGGCTGAAGGGTCCAAGAAGGGGAGGACCCTTCCCCCGGACTATTCTGCCAACGTCGGCGACGGTGACGAGGAGTGGCCCTCAAGGGCCAAGCCCCTGGCGAGATCGTAAGTATCCGGACTCCTAGATGATTTATAATTTTTCTTTTTGTCGCATGGTGTCTTTCTAATGCCGCATACAACCCTGTAGTCCGCCCAAGGGTGATCTTCCCGCTTCGTCGAGTGGTTCCATGGGCACGTCGGATATGGATTCTCTTCCGACCGCCTCCACCCCCCGTGACGCTGACGACGCCGAGGTGGGATCCCGGGAAGGGACCCACCAGGAGGAGGAGGCTCCGGAGGTGCCACAGGGCAACCTTCCAGACTTCGCACCGGACTCCGCGCCGGAACCTGCAGTGGTTCCGGAGTCCGGCGGGCGGCCCCTTCGTAAGAAGGGCGAGACTGTGACGCCGGCAGCCTCCGTCCAACCGGAGGCGCCAGATAACTTGCTGGAGGCGCTCAACGGCGCTTCCATCAAAGAAGAACACCGCCTTTATTATGAGTGCGGTGATTGAAAGGTTCAGCTCGCCAAGAGCGGGCTGACTGAAGCTCGCAACAGCCTTCTAACAGGCTTTGAGGTAAGAATTTTAAGATATGTAATATAATACCGCATAGACAAGAGCCCTCGATGCTCGGTTCGGTGTTGGAAACAAAAGCGGGTGAGGATCCAAAAGATATACGCTGGAGTCTGAAAAAATATGTCAATATGGGATTGCAGGCTGCGCCGACCTCTCGCCAGACCTGGTGTGGAGGTCAATACCTTGAAGCAGAGTCTCGAGCGGTCCAAGAGCGAGCTCGGCCGTGCAAGAAGCAGCTCGAGGACAAGGAAGGTGAGTAACACCGTATTAAAGTTGTACCTTCTGTAAAAGGATTTGGTTGCAAGAGAAATAACGAGGATAAAGTGGGTACTCCAGCGCGCACTGAACAAGGTGGCAACCTCGAAGGAGGCGGTGTCATGTCGAACGCACGCGCCGCGAACGAGCCGAGCAAGAGAAGCAGGAGGCGCGGTGGCTGAGGTACAGCAAGAGCTCGTGCTCGTGGAAAAGCACGAGTTTGGAGCGTGACTCGAAGACTCGAGAGTCCGAGCTTGCGTCGGCTCTTGAGAGTGCCAAAGCCGCAAAGGCCGAAGCCCACAAGGCCCTCCAGGAGATTGAGGTGTTGAAGAAGATAGCGGCGGGTAAGGCATTTTTCATGCAAAGCAAGCATGCGAATGTGAATTACCTATTACTTACCCGAATTCGGAGCTCTCCAGGAGCGTTCGAAGATCTGCCCCGCAGTGTGTCCGATGCTGCCGCTCTCTACCGGGCCGAGGAGGGGATCTCGACGGAGAAGGTCTTCTGGTCTCAGTATGCTGAGGCCGGACATCCGGTGCCCCTTAGCGACCAGCTGAAGCAGCTGGTCGAGCTCCACAAGGTGGCCAAACAGGCCATGAAGGGCCTCATAGTTCAGCTGTGGCCCAAGGAGGCCATGCCTGGGAGCTACTTCGGCTTGGTGCGGGGGCTGGTGGACGCGTGTCCCTGGGTTGAAATCGTCAAGAACTCCGCCTGTATTGAAGGTGCCCGTCGGGCCCTTGCCCGTGCAAAGGTGCACTGGGGCAGGATGGACGGTGAGAAGCTTGTGACGGACGCGCCACCAATGGGCAAGGAGTATCGCACGCCCGAAATGTATTAATAGAGTGTCCTGAAGGGTGCCCGCATGATTGCAGGTGAGTGCTCCAAAGATGTAATATTTGAGTAGACTCGCATTTTGTTATCCTGTGCGCTGAAAACTTTGTTCATATGTGCTAAGCAACGCTTGTTAATTTAAAATATTACCTTCATGCGGCCGTTTATCAAATCGAGAGATGGCAAGTCGTCGGCTTCAGCCCCCATGCCACAGAAAGTTTGGGGTGTTCGGGATAAACTTGAGCGCTCTTGTTCCCATTTTGGGTCCATCTAGGAGGCGCCAACACAACGAACGAGGCAACCGGACTTATAATGCTTGAAAACTCTCACTTAGCCATAGAATTCTATAATTTTAAATTTCGGCGAAGCCCCTAGTGTTCGAAAGACCGAGTTCGGGGCCCTATCCACGCCTGGGCCGGACAAAGCCGGTTCCTCGCTCTAAGCGGCATAAGTCTTTGGGGACTCGAAAAAACCTCTCGAACAGCGACCAGCTCTCGCCTTATCATGATGGTCAGTTTTAGCTTTCTCCACTGGCGCGCCCGCCCAGCTCAACTGGGCGCAATCGCAGTGGTTCTCCCAGTGCTACCTTAGCCGATACAACGGAACGTAAGGTACCAAAACATGGGAGCTGGGCAAACCCAACTATTGACCCAAGACATGATTCGGAGCCGATGCATATAATGCTATAAGTTCGGGGTGCCGCACTTGTGAAAGTGTTCGGACTTATCACACCATAATGTGGGGAACTTAAGCCCCTGGTGTATTTGGCCGTACCAAAGTGTACGGATGCAACATGTCATAAATGAACATATGTATAAGAAAGAAATGCAATTATAAGCAAAAAGCGATGCATTGTTTATTCAAGAAATACTGCCATGAATGCAGAACGATACAAATAGTGCGGTAAGCAAGGGATGGGCCTATTAAGCATGTCCCCCTCCAGGGGTAGGCTGCGGAATGGTGTATAAAATAGATTTAATGCTCGTAATGGAGACCACCTGGATACTCGTCGTAGCCTTTCTCCTTCCCTGGCTGTTGCATCGTGAGTTTGGCAGGTCTGCTGCTGGACAGGGCCTCTGGTAAATGGAGTCCTGTGGATGAGAAAAAAAAAGAAAAAAAAGATGACACACTTGGGAGCCCCTGGTGTGGTTGAGCCGCACTGGGCTGTCGTGGTCGTGCCCTCCCCTATGCCCATGGTATCTCCAGAGCGCAATGATGTATCGCGAAGGACCGTCTTGCAATTTTGTAGGGCAGGGTGGGGCCGCATTGCTACGCGATGCTCGAACGTGCTGTGGTCTTGTTGTAGGTTACTCCGGGCGCGTTTAGCCGTGTCCGGTCGCTTAACGGTCGGACTCGAGAATTGCCTTAAGAGGCTGCTCTGTACTTATATCGCGAGAGCCGCTGTGTGTTCCTCCATTCGGAGGGAGCGTTCAGTTTTTCCGTTGACCGTGATGACTCCTCGAGGTCCTGGCATCTTGAGCTTGAGGTATGCATAGTGCGGCACCGCGTTGAACTTGGCAAATGCGGTCCGTCCGAGCAGTGCATGATAGCCGCTGCGGAACGGAACTATGTCGAAGATTAACTCCTCGCTTCGGAAGTTATCCGGGGATCCGAAGACCACTTCAAGTGTGGTGAACCTGTACAATTGGCCTCTACACCTGGTATGACGCCTTTGAAGGTCGTCTTTGTGGGTTTAATCCTTGAGGGGTCTATGCCCATCTTGCGTACTGTATCCTGAGAAAGCAGGTTCAGGCTGCTGCCACCATCCATCAGGACTCTGGTTAGGTGGAATCCATCGACGAATGGGTCTAAAACCAGTGCGGCGAATCCACCATGGCGGATACTGGTGGGGTGGTCCCTTCGATCAAAAGTGATCGGGCAGGAGGACCATGGGTTGAACTTCGGGGCGACTGGCTCCATTGCGTATACGTCCCTGAGTGCACGCTTCCTCTCCCTCTTGGGTATGCGGGTTGCGTATATCATGTTCATTGTCCGCACTTGTGGGGGGAAACCCTTCTGTCCTCTATTGTTCGGCGGTCGGGTCTCTTCCTCATTATCGCTGTGCAGCCCCTTGTCATTGTTTTCGGCAATTAACTTGCCTGCCTGCTTGAATACCCAACAATCCTGTTGGTGTGATTAGCTTGCTTTTGGGGTGCCGTGTATCCGCAAGAGCGGTCAAGTATTCGGTCCAAATTTGACGGACCGGAGTAGTTCTATTGAATGGCTTTTTCCGTGACGGGTTTGAGCCTCGAATCCGGCATTGACTGCCGTATCCTCAGTGTTATCGCCGTTAACGCGGTGTTTGTTTTTGTTGCGACGCGACCTGCCATTGCGGTCCTTGGTATCCGGACTGCCAGAATTTTTGCTGAGGTTGTTACTGCGGGCTAGCCAGCTGTCCTCTCCCGCGCAGAAGCGGGTCATGAGTGATGTGAGGGCTGCCATGGATTTTGGCTTTTCCTGTCCTAGGTGCCGGGCAAGCCACTCGTCGTGGATGTTATGTTTGAAGGCTGCGAGGGCCTCTACATCCGGACAGTCGACGATTTGATTTTTCTTTGTTAAGAACCGTGTCCAGAACTGTCTGGCCGATTCGTCTGGCTGCTGAATTATGTGGCTTACGTCATCAGCGTCTGGTGGTCGCACATATGTGCCCGGGAAGTTGTCAAGAAATGCGGCTTCTAGGTCCTCCCAACACCCAATTGATTCTGCTGGCAAGCTGTTAAGCCAATGCCGAGCTGGTCCTTTAAGTTTGAGTGGGAGATATTTGATGGTGTGAAGATCATCACCACGGCCCATGTGGATATGAAGGAGATAGTCTTCGATCCAAACCGCGGGGTCTGTTGTGCCATCATAGGATTCAATATTCACGGGTTTGAACCCTTCGGGGATTTGATGATCCATTACTTCATCTGTGAAGCATAGTGGGTGTGCGGCGCCTCTGTATTGGGCTATATCACGAAGTAGCTCAAACGAGCTTTGTCTACTATGTTCGGCCCGGCCGGACTTGCTGTGTCCGGCGCGACGATTATTGTCGCGTGCCATGGAGCGCCCACGCGATCCGTAGATCGATCTTGATTGTCTTGCCTTATCCTCCAATATATCTCGCAAGTCCGGAGCGTTCCCCTGTGGCTTTGTGCTTTTCGAGTGATGCCGGGGTACGGTTCTAATGGAGGGCCTAAAGGCCTCTCTGTCGCGGCCATGAGGTGGTCGGTCAGCCGTATTGTGCTCTGGTGATGCAGGTTTATATGCCTCCTCCTCTAATCGGGGGAGCAACTTGCGTTTGAGGTAGCTTTTGGAGGGACGTTCGAGTTCATACTCTTCGGCCGCAAGGACTTCAGTCCATCTGTCGGCTAGCAGGTCTTGATCAGCTCTAAGCTGTTGCTGCTTTTTCTTTAGGCTGTTCGCCATGGCCATAAGCCTGCGTTTAATACACTCTTGTTCGACGGGATCCTCGGGCACGACGAATTCGTCATCGTCGAGGCTTGCCTCGTCTCCAGAGGGAGGCATGTAATTATCATCCTCTACCTCTTCGTCTGCCGCTCTCTCATGAGGGTTGGCTTCTCTGTCCTCCTGTGCTGAATCTTGCTGGAGGGGGTTGTCTTCGGCACTGTCTGGGGTGTTATTATCTCCGGTGCTGGAATCTCCATTCTTGCTGTGGCGGGATTTAGAGCGGCGCCGCTGACGCCGGCGCTTAGGCTGTTTCTTGGAGGGGTCTTCCTCCGCTGCTTCCTCGCCATTCCCATCCTTTGGGATGTCCACCATGTATATGTCGTATGACGAGGCGGTCTTTCAATGCCCCGTAGGCGCTGGTTCTTGGTCGTCTCTGGCATCATCGTCCATACCATCGATGTCTTCGGAGTCGTAGTCTAGCATGTCGGTTAGATCATCGATAGTGGCTACAAAGTGGGTGGTGGGTGGGCTTTGAATTTCTTCGTCGTCCGCATCCCAACCGTCCTGACCATAGTACGCCAGGGCTCTCCTGATAGCGAGAGATACTTTAGCGAATTCAGGATGTCGCCGAAAGGTGAGTGCTGAAAGATGTCCGCGGCGGTGAACTCCATGATCGGCGCCCAATCGGATTCGATTGTAGAGGGCGCGGGAGGTTCGGAGTCCGGCGAGGAGTCCGGCACCTCGGAGTCACGAGCTTCACAAGGGACAAGGTCAATATTCGGCTCCATCGCCATAGAGGTAGCAGCCCCCGAGGCGGTGTCTAGCCACCTGTCCTCGATTTCGGCAGCCGGCTCCGAATTGAGGATTGGAGCGGACTCGTGTGCGGCCTCCAGGGCACTGTCCGGCAGCAGAGCTTAATCATGCCCATCGTGGCGGTCGGCGCTTTCTCGCTGTGGCTCGAATCCATCAAGATCAAGTCTCCGCGGATGTCACCGTGAAGTTCAGACTTCCAAATCGACTGATGGCGGGCGTAGCTTCAATCTGCTCCGGATGGCTGCTTAATTGGCCCGCAGCAAAGCCGCCGAATCTGAAGATCTGTCCGGGAGAAAAGTCTCACCCGACGCGTCATTGTTGATGATCGAAGGAGCCATCAAGCCTATCGGTGACGCTACAGAGGAACTCTCAACGAAAGCACCAATGTCGGTGTCAAAACCGGCGGATCTCGGGTATGGGGTCCCGAACTGTGCGTCTAGGCGGATGGTAACAGGAGACAAGGGACACGATGTTTTTACCCAGGTTCGGACCCTCTCGATGGAGGTAAAACCCTACTCCTGCTTGATTGATATTGATGATATGGGTAGTACAAGAGTGGATCTACCACGAGATCAAGGAGGCTAAACCCTAGAAGCTAGCCTATGGTATGATTGTTGTTCGTCCTATGGACTAAAACCCTCCGGTTTATATAGACACCGGAGAGGGCTAGGGTTACACAGAGTCGGTTACAATGGTAGGAGATCTACATATCCATATCACCAAGCTTGCCTTCCACGCCAAGGAAAGTCCCATCCGGACACGGGACGAAGTCTTCAATCTTGTATATTCATAGTCTTGGAGTCCGGCCGATGATGATAGTTCGGCTATCCGGACACCCCCTAGTCCAGGACTCCCTCAGGGAAGTACCCCGGAGGCGCGGGGTGGTTGCTGGCGCGGCGCGGGTGGGGCGGCCGATGGAGGGACACCACGTGAGGTGCCGGCGGCGAGGGCATGATGCTGCACACGCTTCTTGACCCCCCTTCATCCGGCGCTCCTCCAACCTCAATTACGCCACGAACTTGGGGAAGGAGGGCTCCGGCATCAAGGTGAGGTTGGAGACGGCGTTGCCGAAGTCCTCGTTGAGGCCGGCGGTGAGCGTGTTGAGGAGGAGGTCGTCGTCCACCTTGGCTCCAATGTCACGGAGCTCATCCGCCAACGTCTTCAGGCGGCGGCAGTAGTCATCAATGGACTATTCATCCTGGTGACAGTCAAAAAATTCCTGCTGCAAAAAAAACGCTGCTCTGAAGCTTGTTGTCGGTGAAGAGGTCGTTTAGCTTGACCCACATGGCGCGGGCGTCGTCGGTAGCGCTCACGACCGTGTGGAATAAGTCCTTGGAGATGGTAGTGAAGAACCACTGGATGATCGTGGCATCGATCGCGGTCCACTCGACATCGTCCACCATGGCGCGGGAGTCCATGGTGCCATCCACATGATCCACGAGGTTGTTCTCGCGGAAGAGCAGTAAGAAGTACGTCTTCCACACGAAGTACATGGAGTTGGAGGTGTCGAGGACCATGGGGATGCGTGCATGGACGTTGATGTCGCGGATCTCAGTAGGGTCGACGGCGAAGGGGTTGGAGTAGGTGGAGGCGTTGGACGACATGGCTACGAGGTCGTGGGGAGGGAGGCGGTGCGGCTTGGGGAGAAGCAGTGCGGCGGTGGAGGATAGGCGGCGCGGCGGGAGGGGGCGCGGCGTGGAGGGGAGGGCGCATTGGGGGAGGAGGTGCGCGGGGAGGAGGGATGGTAGCAGCGGCGTGGGGCGGCGGCGGGAGATTACGGCGGCCTGAGGCGGCGGCTAGGGTTAGCGGAAGCGGGAGGATCGACTTGCGATACATACCATGTAGAGAATGATTTGGTGCATCGATAATTGATTGATCGTGCACTAGGCACATATATATAGGTACAAGGGGTGCGACTGGTATCTTGTCTCCCAAGATACACGTACATACAGAGGGAGACAGACACTACAGGTACTGCATACAAAACCCAGACCTACATACATGTACACATGTTCAACACCCTCCATCCCCAACTAGCCATCGAACCTGACCAACTGGGCATCATAGGCTCGCGGGGCAGGAAGAGGATCAAGGAAGGAGACCACCTTCTCGAAATCAGCTCCAAGGACCAATGGGGAGGCCCCAGGAGCATGCTCCAGACTCGACGCCGATCTGTGACGCCCCCTTGGCGTGGCAAGCTCCACCCACCCACCCACCGATGTAAGTTATGTGTTGCGAATCATAGTAGAAAACAAAAAAATCCGTCCTACAAATCGAATACAAGGATCACTATGAAGATGCATACAAGGTTAGATCTGATCATTACCAAGTCGAAGTTGCAGCGGAAGAAGAGTTGGTGATGATCATTCTCGAAGTCCCTCAAGCCATCCCACAAATAGTCCCTCGAATGAAGATCGAAGGCATGATCTCTCTATGGTTTGCACGCGTACAAAAACAATGATCCGGAAGCGCTTCGCCACCCAAAGCAAGGCGTCGCCAGAGAACTATAGGAGGGAGGAGTATCCTTGCAGTGGAACAATTATTTGTTGGACAACTGAAGAGAGGGAAGGGCGATCCTTTACACAAAATTTGTGTGCAAAAGAGGGGGTGCCTCCTGATGTATATGTAGGTGCAGGGGACAGGCGTCATGGAGGAGAGGTTCCTCCCCCTTGGGGTGGTGCACCAAGGGGTGGGGGGCACCCCAAACCCGAGCCGCACCAAGCTAGGCTTGGGCACCAAATCTAGGGGCGCCCTCCTTCTTGGGTCTCATAGGCCCATGCCGACGCCTATTTAATTCTAGGGGGCTTTGGGAATTTTCCCTTCCGGAAGTTTTCCGTCATTCCGGTTTAACCAGGTTTTCTCCCGAACACTTTCGATTTTCTCTCAGAATGATTTACATTACCTCCGAAAATTTTTCGGTGATATTCCCCTAAGCTCCTAACTAAATCAGCACTCAATAGATCGAAGACCCTTAAGCGTGTGACCCTGTAGGTTCGATGAAATATAGACATGACTTGAACACCTTCTGTTCAATGAGCAATAGGGGAACCATGGACATGCATATTGACCCCTATACCCACATGAATGATTATCGAGTGAACATGTAGCTACGGTATGTCATTCCTTTTGCTTTGCGACACTTTACAAAAATTGAGGTGAGACCAACGACATCCCCGCGAATCAACACATGATCACTATGCTAGTTTTCTCGTTGCCGGTTTTGTTCTCTTTTCTCGTTGCTGTGTTCCGGCATCCCTGTGATCAAGTCACATTGCGTTAGTCCAGACGATGATGGATACGTCACACCAAGAGGCCCCTAAGAATATATCTTCATCATTGGAGGAGCTAATATCAATGTTGAGTATCTATTCCATTGTCCTACGTTTTTTATGAACATGTAAGTTATTGTTATGATCACATTGTTATGGTTGACGTTAGAACAAGCCCAAAGTAGATCGTCTAGTATGAACTGATGACTCAATACTATCATGGTCTAAGGAATTTTGCATACATTAACTTTCTATGTATTATAAACTACAAACTTGTGACGAAAGCATCTCTTGGTATAAAATAAAACTTGGACCAAGTCAACACAAGAATTCTTCTAACATCGTGCCCTCAGTATTGTCGGCATCATCGCTACACGTAGCTTATGTCCATGATCATGAAAACGGAACCATCATGCAACACTTGAGCTAGTCCTAGAGGCGAAATTAGGAATCTATTTTATCGTTTATTATTCTACACATGCACATGAGTTTTTTCCTGAGCCTCGTGGTTATTGCAGACTCGAGAACCATTGCGGATATAGCATAGAACATAAACATTAATTATAAAATTGGAAATAAACAATATCACTTTTATTATTGCCTCCAGGGCATATTTCCAACAGTATGGGCCAGCCCGCACCCAGTTGCTGCAGACGGACCCTAGGAGCGCCCACCTGAGCTGGCAGCCGATGAGCCGAAGCCGGAGTTGAATCCAGCCGTCGCCATGGCCTGGCCGCCCAATCATTGTGGCTGCCGCACTGTCAACAAACGTCATGAGAAGCCACCACCTCATTGCCCCAGACCACCCCATGAAGCGACCTAGATGGGCCACCGCCACCATGACGTGCCGCTCACCTTCCCTCAGGTGCCAGATTCGGGTGGATTTGGCCGGGATGGAGCCTAGATGTTGTTGCCCTATCTGACACAACACGCAGCCACCGCATCACCTACGCGTGCACAGGGCGTCGTCAGCCGATGCGCCGCTTCATCCCCTAATAGCGTTGCGCCATCGCTCAACCAATTGTCCCACACCAGCCACTAGAGGCGAGCGAAAGGGAAGAATGACCCCCCTGGCCGCCAGCCGAGCTCTCGGCAGTGATGGGCGAGGAAGGAATGGGAAGGAGGTTTGCTCGCAAGCTAGGGTTTCCCTTGGTCGCTCCCGGGAGGAAGGCCCAGGCGGCGTCTCTCGGCGACGACGGGGGAGGGGGGCTAGGGTCCCCCCCCAGCTCGTAGGAGGGAGGCCCAACGACCCTCTCGGAAGTGGCGGCAGAGAAGGGATGGAAGGGGAGGGAGGTTTGCTCGCAAATTAGAGTCCCCCCCCCCTCCCCCCCGCGTCGCTCGCGGAACGAAGTGAGGGGTGCGGCCCCAACTAATTTCATACCATCCGCGTCCATAATAGGCTGTCACGATTAGCACATAATTTTTGAACACAATGAAATCGAAGCTGCTCACATACATGCAACATGCACGTACACTCATCTATGAACGCGCGCACACATCTAGATGTGAATTAGACAATCTGCACATCTTATCCCTGTAATATAAGCATGTTCGAGATGCTATAAGTCGGCGCAAGATCTGAAGATGGATGAAGTAACCACGTGCGGCTCGTAGTATTAAACCCCGGAAGCGACATAAACCTGCATGATTCATTATGCAAGGTTAAAAAAAAGCAAGGAATCCATCAACCGAACGCCGCCGCGTGCTTGCGTCAGAGAGCCGGAGACCCAACCGTCTTCCACCCCACGCATTAATAAGCCCTCGCCTTAAATCCCCGCTCCCAACCGTCTTCCTCCCCAGCTCTGACGACGGTATCCATCCCGGAACGGGAAACACCAACCTGCTTTCCACCTATAAAATCCGCCCTTCCCCACCCCCCAATCCCACAACAGCAAACCAAATCCCCCAAGACCAAAAAAGGCCCCAGCAAGCCAAGCGCGTCGACCCCATCCACAGTTGAATCTCTGAGTTTACTTTCAGAGATTTTAGTCGAGATGGCACAGGCGATCGAGGCTCAGCGGGAGGGCGCGGAGGTGTACCACGGCGCGGCGCTGTGCGCGGAGAAGGCGGTGGAGCTGCTGGCCGAGACCAACATGCCGCTGGGCCTGCTGCCGCTGGCAGACATCGAGGAGGTGGGCTACAACCGCGCCACCGGCTTCGTCTGGCTGCGCCAGAAGAAGGCGCTCACGCACACCTTCAAGCAGATCGGGAGGCAGGTCTCGTACGGCACCGAGGTGACGGCCTTCGTCGAGGACCGCAAGATGAAGCGCATGACCGGTGTCAAGAGCAAGGAGCTCCTCATCTGGATCACCCTCTGCGACATGTACATCGAGAAGGACGATCCCTCCAAGATCACCTTCAAGACGCCCACAGGGCTGGGGAGGACCTTCCCCGTCTCCGCCTTCGAGAAGCAGGACGACGGCAAGGCCAAGGCCCCAGCTGCCGACGGCAAGGAGGCCGTCGTGGCCAAGTAGGTGAGGACGGCCGGCATACTCTACAAAGTTTGGATGAAGAGTTCTCGAGTCCAATATTAACTATATACGCGATCACTATTTGCTTTTATCTTTTTAATAAACTACTGATTATATAAGGTTGTAATACTCTGCTCCGGTGTTTTGCCGAGAGTTGTATCATTCATATGATCGTGCGATCTTTATAATCTTATATGTGCTGTTCGCTGCTTAATCGTGCGAGCCTTTTTGTGTGGCAGTGTCACGAGGTGTTCGTGACTACGTGTTCTCAGATTTGTTTTATTTTAGGCATGAAAAGCTTCTCTCCTCCCTTGTGCATAGACAACGGGACAATCCTGGGTCTCCTGCTATTTAAGTGAAGTCACGTATAGCTAGGTATATCTGTCAACCAACTTTTTTGTTTTTTTGATTGACTGTAGCTGTCAACCAATTGATGCAGATTGCTACTCCTCAAATCAAATTGAAGTAGCGGGACAACTACTAGAATCGACAATTTGACCTACAGCGGGAACAGTACCTTTGCTTTAGCGCTCCGGCCGGTACTTCTATTGAACACGAGCTTTTTCTAACGGCAACTTCAACGCTGATCAATCAAACAGACCTCACCAAATGTCTCTCAGGCCATCTAATCTAACCGCAGTCAACAAACGTCCGTCCCTGAACCGTCTTCTCGGTTTGACATGCATATCAAGATGAATACAAATTTAAGTGTACGTTTAATAGTTGCAAACATATGCAATTACAATAAATAAGCACTGGATTTTTATAAGCTTTTACATCCAATCGATCTCCAAAGTTTCCTTCTTCGGCTCTCCGCCTGGCTTTCCGTGCCAAAGAGCTCACTCTTTGGCTGGTTCGGTCTCCTCCGTTTGCATGACCTGCTTCAACATGCTCACACGTCTTTGTTGTATCGGGATCCAAGCCCGATGTCTTCAGGTACAATATTCTGGAGTCCTCCGAAACGACCTTCATCTTAAGCTTATTCTCGTAGAGCTTCAGCTTCTTGTCTTGTATCTCCATGAAGATGCCATACATCTTCGCTTTATTTTCGTCCTTCACCTCACAAAGTTCAACATTTGCCTCCTCCTTCGCCATGATGTTCTCAAACCTCTCTATCACCTTAGCCGCCGCCCCTTCTTGCTTCTCCTTCTCCTCCGCCCACTTTCTTCCCCGGTTCCTAATCACCTTCTTGGCTAGAGCAAGCCCCATCTTGCGCTGGAACAAATGGATCACCACCTTCATCTTCATTGACAATGGCGGTCTTGACAGAATTGGCAATCAAGGCGGTCCACTTGCTTTGCCCATACATCTTCAAACAACAATGCATATAGATGAAGTGTTTCTTCTCCATCTTGTGGTATAACGTGCACACACATACGGGTTAGCAAAGGAACATAATGGATGGTAACCAAGTTGCAACATTGAGCAAATCAATGAAATAACCAACACATAGCTACAAGCCACAAGCCACAAAAATTATGAGATCTTGGATTGTCGTGTCACTTGGCCACCGGTTTTGCAGTTGTTTAAAAAAAACAGCAAAACTTGTTGACCCCCTCTTGAATGTTAAATCGATGGCTAACTGATTTTGAATTGCGCTGATGGATCACTCCCTTGCGGTAGGGATCATAGCGCTTTTGCTCGTGAAACCAAATATGCACGCTTTGCCAAAACGTGGTGCCCCTTTACTCCATGCCTTGAAACAGATCAATACTACTGACCAACCACGCCTCATAAACAATTCATACTTCTTTGGGGAAAATTTAGTTCTCTCTACTTAGTTGGGTTGCCTCCCGGCGGCCACTGCTCTTCCCGATCCATGTCCAGCTGCTAGGTGTACATCTGTTGGGTGCACGTCTATTGTGTGTAACTGTTGTTGGTCCTCTGGCTGGGAGTCTTCGACTTGGCCGTCTTTGTAACCGCCTTCCTCATGGTAAATATTCATCATCGTCTCATTGTTATCCTCGTCCCACTTGGATGAGGCATTTTGGCAAACAATGACTAGGCACCGATGGACGAGTGGTCCACAGCCGGCATCCGCAACCGAACAAGCCTCGACAACTACGACTCCATGAAGAGGTGTTGAGGTCGACGGTGAAGGAGACTTGATGGTCGGAGGTAAAGGAGGATGTGGACTGCTGCAGCGGTTGCTGCAGACCGAGGTATTGGGAGGCGTAGTAGTGTGCCAAATTGATCCCACCTTATTCACCAAAAGAGTTAATGGTGAATTATTTGTGTGCCAAATTAATGTTGATGATATCATATTTGGATCCACTAATCCTCACTTTAGGGAAATATTTGGAAAGTTGATATCCGAGAAGTATGAGATGTGTGAGCTGAAATTATTTCTTGTCTTACAAATTAAGCAAGCAAGTGAAGGTAATTTTGTTTCACAAACAAAGTACAATAAGGACTTGTTCAAGAAGTTCAATATTGAGAACTGCAACGGCACTAAAACACCTATGCCTACACATGGGCATGTGGATCTTACTAAAGAGGATGAGCCAGTTCACCAAAAGGTTTATCGATCTATGATTGGTTTATTACTCTACCTATGTGCTTCTCGACTGGAAATCATGCTAAGTGTGTGCATGTGCGCATGTTATCAAGCGGCACCGAAAGAATGCCAGTTGTTGGCCATGAAAAGAAGAGTGAGATATTTGATATATTAGACACCAAATTTTTGCTAAGACACAAAAAAAAGACACCAAATTTTGCCATATGGCATCCAAAGGATCTTTTCTTCATATTGTTGGATACTCTGATTCAGACTATTTCGGTGACAAGATTGGTAGAAAATCCACTTCGGGTGCATGTCAATTTCTTGGAAGATCCCTTTTATCTTGGTCCTCCAAGAAGCAAAACTCGCTATCTATTTACCGCCGAAGCTGAATACATTGCAACCAGTTCATGTTATGCTCAATTATTATGGATGAAACAAACTCTCAAAGACTATGGCATGTATGTTGATACGTCTCCAATGTATCTATAATTTTTGATTGTTAAATGCTATTATATTCTCACTTTTGTATGATTTATATGTCATCTCATATTATTTTTATGGACTAACCTATTAATTTAGTGGCCAATGTCAGTTCCTGTTTTTTTGCTTGTTTTTGGTTTTCCAGAAAATCCATACTTATAGAAGTCCAAACACGATGAAATTTTTAACAATTTTTTCTGGACAACAAGAGAGCATGGAAGCTTCATGGGAGGATGAGAATATCCACGAGGGGCCCACAAGACAAGGGCGCGCCGTCAGGGTAGGATTCGCCACCCTCACTTGTGGGCCCCTCGTAGCTCCGTTTGCCCTAGTCTTGGCCTATAAATTTCCATAGATTCTGAAACCCTCGGAGTGAGACCTGAAAAAAAGTTATCGCTGATGCAAGCCACTGTTCTGAAGCAATCCCATCTGGATCCCTATTCAGGTACTCTGTCGGAGGGGGAATCATTGGGCAAGCCATCTTCATCGAGCTTGATGCCTCCATGATGGTGTGTGAGTAGTTCCTTCAAGACCTATAGGTCCATAGTAGTAGCCAAATGGTTCTCTCTCTCTCTCTCTATCTATCTATCTAGCTATCTATCTATCTATCTTGATCTTCAATACAATGTTCTTCTCTAAGATCCATCCGATATAATCTTGTGCGGTGCGGTTGTTGGGATCCGATGAATTGTGGGTTTATGATTAGATTATTCATTGAATTATTTTAAATCTCTTGATGTTTCTTTGATGCATAATTTGATCTATCCGTCTACTTTGGACAAGATTGACTGATTTATCTTCAGTGGGAGAGGTGCTTTGTGGTAGGTTCAATCTTGCGGTGGTCCTACCCAATGACAGTAAGGGCAAGGCCACGTATTTTTATTGTTGTTACTAAGGATAAAATGATGGGGTTTGTTCATATGGATTGATCTTACTTTGTCTACATTATGTCATCTTGCTTATGCGTTACTCTATTTGTAAAAACTTAATACTTTGAGATGCATGTTGGATAGTGGTCTTGGGGTGGAGTAATAGTAGTAGATGTAGTTAATTAATTGTCTACTTGTCACGAATGTAATGCCTATGTAATGATTATGTCTCAAATGATCACAATTATAACTATGCTCAACTCTATAAATTGCCCAACAGTTATTTGTTTATCCACCATTGTTATGCTTTCGAGAGAGATACCACTAGTGAAGCTTTGGCCCCGGGTCCATCTTCCATCAATGCTTAAGTCTACACAATTGCTTTATTTGCTTTCTTTTATTTTGTTTTGCTTTGCATATCACTATTTTCTTTTAACCTTGTGGTAAGCAAGAACAAGGGGAGTGACGACCCCCTTGCCTTTCTTGGGTGCAAGTAATTATTTTGTTTGTGTGGAGGTGTTGCTAATGTTGTTTCATGTGTTGCCTCCTATTGGTTCGTTAAACCTTGTTCTTAACTGAGGGAAATACTATCTGCTACTATACTTCTTCACCTTTTCTCTTCTGGATGTCCAACAACTCCATCATGAGTAGTAGAAGAATTTCCAGCACCATTGTTGGGGAGACATCACCTAACAAATCAGGTTCCTGCACACAAACACCTTATTTGCTTGTTTTATTTCTTGCCTACTTATGCTATCTTTATAGTTAACACACTTAAATAGAAACTAAAAAAAAAGATATATTGGATATGGATCCTCATCCACTTGGTAATCTTTTCAAATATCCTAATTATGATAAACCAATATCTAGTGGTTAAGAAAATGCTATTGGGGTAAATTGTTTTAAAGCAAAGATGAAGTCGAGTGCGCTCTCTTTATGACATTTTTTTGAAAATCGTGAATCTGAAAATTGTTATGAAGTGTTAAAAGAAGAATATTATAAAGTGATTCATGGTAGTTCCTTGAAGGAAAAGCATGATTGCGATGATCTTAGTATGAATGCCATGAATGTCAATTGTGCTAATGATATGCAAAGTTACAAGCTTGGGGATGATGGTTTTGATGAGCATGGTATTTCTGGTCCCCCTATTAATGAAGAAATTATAAAAGAAAAATATGATAATATTTATGATTCAATTTAAGAATATGACACACTTGATATTGCTTTATGGCGACACTATATGTCTATAGGCACTATTGATGATGATTTTGTTAAGCCTACTACTTATTATAATGATCATGATTGCGGATATAATTATGATACTTCTTGTGATCTTCATAATTATTTAAGCTTAGTGATGAATCTATTATTTATAGTAATGTTTGCAATACTCTTGAAAACGGGTTTGGAATGGACATGACTTTAGTTAATGATAATCCCACTATCTCGGAAGATCATAAAATTTGTATGCATGTGGATCATGGAGAGAATGTTTTACATGATAGATATTTTATTGAATTTGATTATCATCCTACATGTAATTATTTTGAGAGAGGTAAATATGGTCATAGAAATTTGCATGTTACTCAATTGCCTCCTTTTGTGTTAGAATTGTCAGTGTTTCATTCTTCCTCCTTGCATATGCTAGATATTGCTTGCTATATAATTTGTTTACTCATTATATTCCTGTGCATAGGAAGTGGACTTAAATGTGATTTTTTACATGTTATATGATGCGCTCATTGTGCTTCAATTCTTGTCTTTCATGCGAGCATCACTAAAATCTCAAGCCAATCTTAATGGTTGTAAAGAAATAGCTTGTTGGGAGACAACTCAATAGTTATCCTTTTTATTTTGTGTGTCAACATGATTATTGATACCGTACTAATTATTTTTGTATTTTTTATTTTAATTTTCGTGCCAAGTATAGGGTGATATGGATGCTTGTTTCTTTGGTTCTGTGCAAAACAGAAACTTTTGCATCCAGTATATGAATTATCATTCTGTACTGGAATATGATTAATTGCTGAAATTTTTACACAATACTTATATGAAAATTTTCTACGTTGCCTTAAATTTTCAGAATCTTTGGATTTACATAAGTATGATAAAAAAATTAGATCTTTATGTGTTGTTCTGTTTTGGTAGATTCTTTTTTGATTGCATAGTTTGCTTGTTTTAGACTTTGCATGCCTTATATTGGGGGATATAAGTTGTGGAAATGATAGAATACAGTAGGAATTATGTGAGAACAATTATTAATCTTGTCTTGACAGTACCCAAGTGAATGATTTATTTTATTATACTAACCCATGTCATGAGTTCCGTTAAGTTTTGTGTGAATGAAGTTTTCAAGTTTTGGGTGGGATGGAGATATGAGAAGAACAAGGAGAGGCAAGAGCCTAAGTTTGTGGATGACCAAGGCATCCCAAGGTAATATTCAAGGAAGACTCAAGCGTCTAAGCTTGGGGATGCCCCGAAAGGCATCCCTTCCTTAGTCTTCAATACTATCGATAAACCTCAGTTGGAGTATAATTTTATTCTTCACATGATATGTGTTTTGCTTGCGACGTCTTTGCTTTACTTTAGTTTTATTTGATGGTATTCACAATCATCCTTTCAGGGACACATTTATTGAAACAGACACACATTCATCTTAATAGAATGCTCATTCGTACTTCACTTATATTTATTTGAGTTGAGGCAATTGCTCTAGTGCTTCACTTATATTTGTTTGTGCATGGTGATATGTTTTATATAAATTATTTGCACTTCATTAATTCACTTATATCCTTTTGAGAGTTAAATAGGAAGTAGTAATTTGCATGAGTTATATATTTGGTTAAAACATGATAGATATACAATGGTGGTATAATAAAAACTTGCATGGACTTGTAGATCATTGAATGTGATATGTTTAATTCCTTGCAATGGTTTTGTGATATTAGGCTATTAATATATGAGCGTGTTAGTCATGATTGTGTTTTAGTTTAAATATCAGAGTTAAGGTTTGATACGCCTCCATCGTATCTACTTTTCCAAACACTTTTGCTCTTGTTTTGGACTCTAATTTGCATGATTTGAATGAAACTAACCTAAACTGACGTTGTTTTCAGGAGAACCACCATGGTGTTGTTTTTTGTATAGAAATAAAAGTTCTTGGAATTGGATGAAACTTTTTGGAGATTTTTATGGAATAAATAAAAAATACTGGACCAAAGACCCACCGGAGGGGGGACACTGGATGCCCACGAAGCACCAGGGCACGCCCTGGTCGCTCATGGGGGCCACATGGCTCCGCTGACCCTAATATCAAGCCTATACATTCCTATTTACCAAGAAAAAAATAAGAGAGCAAGTTTCATCGCGTTTCACGATAAGAAGCCGTCGCCACCTCCTGTTCTTCATTGGGATGACCGATCTGGAGTCCGTTTGGGGTTCCGGAGAGGGTGATTCGTCGCCATCATCATCATTAACCATCCTCCATCACCAATTTCATGATGCTCACCACCGGGTGTGAGTAATTCCTTCGTAGGCTTGCTGGATGGTGATGGGTTGGATGAGATTTATCATGTAATCGAGTTAGTTTTGTTAGGGCTTGATCCCTAGTATCCACTATGTTCTGAGATTGATGTTTCTATGACTTCGCTATGCTTAATGCTTGTCACTAGGGCCCGAGTGCCATGATTTCAGATCTGAACCATTCATGTTTTCATGAATATATTTGTGTTCTTGATCCTATCTTGCAAGTTATACGCACCTATTACGTGCTATGATCCGTATACACTGGTATAGCAAGGTGCTATACAAACAGGTTTTAACCAGTTTTTGCGACGACATTTGGAACCATCGTCGAGTGAGTGTGGGTGACAGGGGGGTCCTTCCCACATGACCCAGAAACTGTCGGGGATAGGGAGCCTTGATGCATATAGTTTCCCCTATATAACCGTTTCTGATGTATCGAATATCCCAAATGCTTCATCCTTGCTACTCGTTTGTGCTCGCATTGCCATCACAGTCGGAGTTTTGTGGTTTTACCTAAAACCAGGAAGATTCCATGCATGGGAGTTTTCTAGGCACGTACCAAACTGGCTCTATGTTTACAATGCCTGGCACATCACAAATAGTTCATGATTATAAACCGTGTACAATAGGTAGACATTCACACACATTTAGTTTTCTCGCACCGTATGTGATAGTGTCTGACATCACACACGCTTTGCAAACACCAACTGTGTGCATTGTTACACATGTTCCTCTCCGTGAACCGTGTTGGATTATGGTGTATATCGCACATGTTGTGCTTTATTAACCGTGTGCGCTGTAATGACCTGCACACCATAATTTCGCCCTAATTTAATTGCTGCTATTTAAAATTGTACCTAATTTAAACTTGAAAGTTGGCTATAGCTTTATCATATCCATCAGGTTCAAACAACCAATGCATTATTCGATTCACAAGTACATATGTCTAAGAATTACATAAGCACCAAATAAAGAATGATGAACCAGGGTTCTATACTTGTACTATTACAGATGGTAAAGAAAGAGGCGACAGACATTCTGGTTGCTGAACAAGGTGAAGCGGAATGGCCCTATTGTGCTCTCCTGGATGCAGAAAGCACGCACGACTCTAGTCCAACCCCTTGTGATGGCCGGCCACCAATCATGTAGTTTGAGAGGTAATCTTGAGTAAAATGCTTCAGGATCCACTACAAAAGGAAAAAAGATTCTAAAATTGTCATCTAACACAACTCATTACGGGCAGTAAAAAGAAGGCTACATGGTTCTTACTTACCATCCTGCAGTTCACTGTTGTCTTGCGTAAAGTGTAAACAAATAGTTCGACTGACATCTTTTGACCCATTTTAATAACAACCTTTATTAGTTTCCTCACTTGATGCTGGTTCATGAATATCTCATTGCCCCATACGCAAAAAGGGTCAAAGTGTGGATCTTTGACAATGACATATGTTCCTAAAAGCACCAGGTTAATATTAGAAAAGCTGAACAACAATTGTAAAATGATGTAGTACAACACTCCCTCCATCCCATTATACAAGATTTTATTACATGTATATCTAGACATCATCAGAACATTAAGGTAACACTCTTCCTTGTTGCTATGTAGCCTGGGATTGCATATTTAGTCATTCAGTACAATGCATGTTGCTCAGATATATTAAATATGGCCCAGTTAACCTACCGATAAATGGGTTATAGATATATTCAGTGAAATGTCCTATTTGACGATTAATCCCTTATCAACCCCCAAGCTATATGGTACCAACTACCGATATCCTGAACAGTGAGTACATATAAGCAATGCGATGAAACTAACCTCGATGGAAAACAACACTGTTCTCAATATTGTCCTGTATGAGTACATATAAAGGCATGTTAAGCACAACAGGCTAAACATCAACCAAATATATCCATGGTAGACAACATAATCTACAAATCATAGCTTTAGTGTGCAGGGTTTAGCACGCTAGTTAAGCAAAACAAGAAGTGGAAAGGTGTGTTAACTGCATCAGGCATAACATTTGAAAACAAGCAAATATTCAGTCAAACTGGTATTGTGTAGGTCTAAAGTACACTAGTTATTGCTAAAAAATGAAAAGGCATGTTAACTGCAATATCCTTAACAACAACCAAATATCGTAATTCATAGTGGTATTGTTGAAACTGCTATTGATGAAATTGAACTGCACGACAAATAGTTGCAGATATAGAGCATCACATTGTGAATAACTGAAATAAACAAGGCATAAGGCCATCTCTAGCCGATCCTTTAAAAGTTAAAGGACAAAAACCCTTAGTGGATATATATATACTCCAGCAATTTTCGGCCGTTTCTAGGCGATCCCCTAAACTGAACGTTGTAAACTTCAATTTGATCAAGTACAAAGCAGGTTCAACCGAAAGTAGCATGCATTCAAACATAAACATAGAGAGTTTTGCATAACCAAACATAAAATATAAAGTTAAGCTAAGCTAAATTACTTTCTATCGAAGTGGAGGTCGAGCCAATCCTTCCTCGTCAGGTACGGTGTGCCGTGAGCTGGGTCCGGGCCGGTGCCGTCGTCGAGGTCGTTGGGGAAGACACTCCTCCACTTGTCGACGTCAATCTCCTCGTCCTCACCGCCCACCTCGACGCCCTCCGCGCAGCCGTCCTCGCCGCCTTTGACCTCATCATCGGAGGAGACCGCGATAACCTCACGTCCCTCCGTTCCGCCGTCCTCGCCGCCTTCGACCTCGTCATCGAAGGAGAGCGCGATAACCTCGCCGCCATCCGCGCCGGCAAAGATTGCCTGCTTCGCCTCCACGAGCTTCGGGTGCTGCTTGCGGAGTTCTTTGATGTAGGCCTCGTCGACAGCCTTGGCCTCAAGGTGCTCCCCCACGCCTCGCAGTCCTCTCGCGCCATAGCCAAGCTCACCACCCCTGGCTCCGGCGGAACGAGGTGGACCGGACGTGTGCCGAAGGGGAAATTGAGCCTAGCCGCCGCGCCGTTGTAGCGGACCTGCTAGCGGTCATACTCCATGGCCGCGAGCTCGGCCGTGTGGAAGCTACCAAGCCATCGGCGGGTGTGGGTGTGCCAATCTGTAATCTCGGCGACCCCCGTCCCCCATCGCCGCTGCCGGACCCCCAGGTAGGACCTCGTCGGCTGTCGTGTTCGAGGGAGGACGGGGAAATCCTCGAACTGGCGTAGGGGCGCGGCGGCGGGTGGATCGGGGTACCGGCAATGACAGATCGATAAAGAGCCCACGGAGGACGACAGGGACACCTCGGTGGCCACCTTGCCGGCGTCGGGCAAAGCGGCCGTGATAAACCTCTCTTTTTCCATTGGCTCCTCGAGCTCCCCGGCACACAGGCAGAGGTTGAGGATGGAGGCGGCGGTGATGGTGGCGACCTACCAATGGTTTCGGGGGTGGTGTGTGTCTGTTAGCGGAGATTTTGGGGAGTGTGTGGTGTGCGTGGAGGGGGGGGGGGTTAAGGTGGTGTTTGAGGAAATACCGTGGCAACTGAAAATTTTACTAGGCGGGAGTAACAAGGCAGGGCTACTGAAAATTTGGATCAAAGGCGAGCAGATATTTTTGAGATTGCGAGGGATGCAGAGGTGGGAGTATTTGGGGAGCGATCTAGTGTGCTTGACACGCCGGTCGTGGACTGTAGTCGATGCACCTTCTCGGGTAAGCCATAGGCGCACTATACACCGACAGTGCTCGAGGATATTTTGTACTGCATCTCACACGGTTGGTGATAATAAACTGTGTGTGATGTACTTGATTTTCGTCTTGATTTTACTTACATAATGGGGTCACAGCTGCAATGGACGGTGTTTGAATTGCTAGAACTTTTATCTGCAGTGAACATGCAAGTATAGGTGTGTCGTAAAAAATGGAATTATTTTTGGACATTTGTATACATTAACTTGGTTTTCTAGGCATTTCAGGTGCACAATTCAAAATTAAACTACATGCACATGCTCTGGTGCACCAACGTGGGTTGTAAAATCATATATGTGTCCATGGATTTATGCTTATGTCCCATGCAAGAAATGGGGATGAATTTTGAACATCACGGCACCGTGGCTGTCCGGCAAACGTTGAGGTGCTTGCTTTTTTAATTCTAGAAAATACAAAACCCATCTGAAATTCATGAACCTTAGCATGCTATCATGGAACAGCATCAACATGCTGGGGTAAAAAAATATTGTCCCATTTGGGGCAGGCTATGGTATAAGCTTCACGCAAATCAAAGCATCTCTCACAACAAGCCAGATGGTTTTGGTAGGGAACGTGCCACCTTGGGGGACGAAACTATATATGTTGCCTCTTCTTACTTTCAAATTTTTTCTCGTGTCAACATAGAACAACAGGAGTGTTGTGCAATTTTTGGATTTTTTTCGGGGATCGTTTGGACATTTTTATACGTTAACTGAGTTTTCTAGGCATTTATGTGTGTATTCAAAATTGAACTACATGCACATGCTCTAGTCCATAAAAACGGGTTGAAAAATCAAATGTTTGTCCTTGGTTGCAAGCTTAGGTCACATGCAAAAAATGAGAATGAATGTCAAACACCTTGACGATGTCGCTCGGCCGCTAACATTGAGATACATGGTTTCAAAATTCTAGTAAATCGAAAACTCAGCTGAAATTCATGAAACTTGACATGATATCATGGAATCGAATCAATATGCCATGGTAAAAATATTATCCCTTTTAGGGAAGGTTTGGGTATAAGCTTCTCGCAAACCGGAGCTTCTCTCACAACAAGCCTGATGGTTTCAGTAGGGAACGTGCCACCTTGGAGGACGAAACGATATTTGTTGCCTCTTCTTACTTTCAAAACTTTTCTTGTGTCAACATAGAACAACACGAGTGTTGCATCATTTTTTGGGATTTTTTGGGGTTCGCTTGGACATTTTTATACATTAACTGAGTTTTCTATGCATTCATGTGCATAATTCAAATTTGAACTACATGCAAAGGCTCCAGTGCATATAAATTGGTTCAAAATTGTAATGTGTGTCCTTGGTTACATGCTTAAGTCCCATGCAAGAAATGAGAATGAATGTCAAACACCTTGTCACCGTCGCTCGGCCGCTAACATTGAGATACATGGTTTTTAAATTCTAGTAAATCGAAAACGCATCTGAAATTTATGAAACTTGACACACTAGCATGGACCGGCATCAACATGCAGTGGTAAAAGTATTGTCCCATTTGGGACAGGTTGGGGTATATAAGCTTCTCACAAACCAGAGCTTCTCACAACAAACCTCATGGTTACGGTAGGGAACATTTTACCTTTCTGGACGAAACAATATCTGTTGCCTCTTCTTGATTTCAATTTTCTTTTTCTAGTGTCAACATAGAACAACATGAGTGTTGTGTTAATTTTAGGAATTTTTCATGGCTCGTTTAGACATTTTTATATATTAACTGAGTTTTCTATGCATTTATGTGCATAATTCAAATTTGAACTACAGTCACATGCTCTAATGCATATAAATTGGTTGAAAATTCAAATGTGTGTCCTTGGTTGCATGCTTAGGTCCCATGCAAGAAATGGGAACGAATGTCAACACCCTGCCACCATCACTCGGGCGCAAACATTGAGACACCTGGTTTTTAAATTCTAGTAAATCCAAAACTCGTCTGAAATTCATGAAACTTGGCATGCTATCATGGAGCAGCATCAACATGATGTGGTAAATTTTTTGTCCCATTTGGGGGCAGGTTTGGGTATAAACTTCTCACAAACCAGAGCTTCTCACAACAAGCCTGATGGTTTCAATAGGAAACATGCCACCTTTGGGGACGAAACGATATCCGTTGCCTGTTCTTGCTTTCAATTTTTTCTCTAGTGTCAACATAGAACAACAGGAGTGTTGTGTTAAACTTAGAAATTTTTCGTGGTTCATTTGGACATTTTTATATATTAATTGAGTTTTCAATGCATTTATGTGCATAATTCAAATTTGAACTACAGGCACATGCTCTAATGCATATAAATTTGTTGAAAATTCAAATCAGTGTCCTTGGTTGCATGCTTATGTCCCATGCAAGAAATGGGAATGAATGTCAAACACCCTGCCATTGTCACTCGGCCGCAAACATTGAGATACCTGGTTTTTAAATTCTAGTAAATCCAAAACTCATCTGAAATTCATGAAACTTGGCATGCTATCATGGAGCAGGCTGACCGAGAGGTGTGCAAGCTGTCCTCCAAGGCGCAGGCTCATCGGGAAGTGTGTGAGCTTTTCAACGTAGGATTTGTGCATCTCTTCAACGCAAACGGTTTAGATTGAATACCGTATGCAAAGCCAAACTTCGGCGCTAAGCCAAGAGAAAATGTGTCGAGCAGGATTTGTACATCCCTTCAATGCAAACGATTGTTTTGGATGACCCGTGTGCAACCACGTACACACAATTTGGTAAGATTTGCATCTGTCATATTGGGTATGTTGCCATTTGTCAAACTGGAAAGATTGACATTTTTTGATCTAGTAACATTGCCATTTGCCAACCTTGTAACACTGCGATTTGTTAAAATATGCAGCTAAAAATTACTAGCACTATTTCATTCATAGATTAAAGCAGTCGTTCTCACTGGGAAGTGAGACAGCCTTTGACCGCCGCCCACCTCGCTCCCACTGGTCTGTATTAATGGCGCGCCCGAGCAGCCGCACCCCCTCCCATCCTCGCCACACACACAATCCTCTCTCTCCACCCACACCGGAGCACATCGTGAATATGGAGACAAAGGTTTCCATCGCTGCCAACGAGGTGGAGAACGAGGTTGCCAACAAGTGGAGGCGGGTCGAGAAAGAACCACAAGCTACTCCAGGAGGCCTAGACTTCACCAGCAACCTCCCCAATGATATGTTGACAGTCATCATATCGCTCCTCCCAATCAAATATGGGGCGAGGACAACCGCCCTTTCCCGGCGGTGGCGCCTCCTATAGCTTCTCACCACTGTCGACCTCCTCGACGCCCACGAGCTCTGCCATGGCTAACTCAAAAGCTTGGATGCGTTCTCCCAGATCCCCGGCAGTCACCATGGCCCAACCATTGGCCTTATCATGGGCAAGTTCCATTCCAATGGCAAGGGCCGAGCCAAGCTTGACGAGTGGTTCCGATCCACTGCTATAGATCAGCTCGAGGAACTCAGTTTTAATGATTGGCCAACGTTCGTGCTCCGCATATGCGCTCGCTACCAATGTTCGTGCTCCGCTTTGCACCCACGCTGCGCCGCCTCACCAAGTTCATGAACTGCCATCCCCCTTAATGACGTGCCCGCTCTTGGAACCATTCTCGACGCGCATCGTCACCTCATCCTTAGCCAATCTTTATTTAATCCGTAGTCCCTATTTTGAGTTACAAATATGAGCAACCGAACTAGTATCAAATACCCAGGCACTACTACGAGAATTAGTAAGGTACACATCAATAACATGTATATCAAATATACCTTCGTTCACTTTGCCATCCTTCTTATCTGCCAAATACTTGGGACAGTTCCGCTTCCAGTGACCAATCCCTTTGCAGTAGAAGCACTCAGTTTCAAGCTTGAGTCCAGCTTTGGGTTTCTTCCCGAGAGTGACAACTTGCTTGCCATTCTTCTGGAAGTTCCCCTTCTTTCCCTTACCCTTTTTCTTGAAACTAGTGGTCTTGTTAACCATCAACACTTGATGCTCCTTCTTGATTTCTACCTCCGCAGCCTTTAGCATTGCGAAGAGCTAGGGAATAGTCTTATCCATACCTTATGCATTGTAGTTCATCACGAAGCCTTTATAGCTTGGTGGCAGTGATTGAAGAACTCTATCAATGACACAATCATCTGGAAGATTAACTCCTAGCTGAGTCAGGTGATTATGATACCCAGACATTCTGAGTACATGCTCACTGACAGAACTATTATCCTCCATCTTTTAGCTATAGGACTTGTTGGAGACTTCATATCTCTCAACTCGGGCTTTTGCTTGAAATATTAACTTCAACTCCTGGAACGTTTCATATGGTCCATGACATTCAAAACATATTTGAAGTCCCGACACTAAGCCGTAAAGCATGGCACACTGAACTATCAAGTAGTCATCAACACGTGACTACCAGGCATTCACAATGTCTGCAGTTGCTGGGGGTGGTACACCTAGCGGTGAATCAAGGACATAATTCTTCTGTGCAGCAATGAGGATAATCCTCAAGTTATGAACCCAGTCCGTGTAGTTTCTACCATCATCTTTCAACTTAGCTTTCTCTAGGAACACATTAAAATTCAAGGGAATGGTAGCATGGGCCATAGATCTACAACATAGATATGCAAAAAAAACTATCAGGACTAAGTTCATGATAAATTAAGGTTAATTAATCATATTACTTAAGAACTCCCACTTAGATAGACATCCCTCAAGTCATCTAAATGATACATGATCCAAATCGACTAAACCATGTCCGATCATCACGTGAGATGGAGTAGTCATCAATGGTGAACATCTCTATGTTGATCATATCCACTATATGATTCACGTTCGACCTTTCGGTCTCCAGTGTTTTGAGGCCATGTCTGTACATGCTTGGCTCGTCAAGTTTAACCCGAGTATTCCGCATGTGAAAAACTGGCTTCCACCCGAGTATTTCGCATATGGCCATCATCATCTTGTGCTTTTGATCTCCATCTCCAAAGCAACATCATGATCTCCATCGTCACCGGCTTGACACCTTGATCTCCATCGTAGCGTCGTGGTCGTCTCGCCAACTATTGCCTCTACGACTATCGCTACCGCTTAGTGATAAAGTAAAGCAATTACACGGTGTTTGTATTTCATACAATAAAGCGACAACCATAAGGCTCCTGCCAATTGCCGATAACTTTTACAAAACATGATCATCTCATACATCAACGTATATCACATCATGTCTTGACCATATCACATCACAACATGCCCTGCAAAAACAAGTAAAACGTCCTCTACTTTGTTGTCGCAACTTTTATGTGGCTGCTACAGGCTTCTAGCAATAACCGTTCTTACCTATGGCACAAAACCACAATGATGATTTATCAATTTTGCTGTTTTAACCTTCAACAAGGACCGGCCGCAGTCAAATTCGATTCAACTAAAGTAGGAGAAACAGACACCCGCCAACCACCTTTATGCAAAACTAGGTGCATGTTTGTCGGTGGAACCGATCTCATGAAGGTGGTCATGTAAGGTTGGTCCGGTCCGCTTTTCATCCAACAATATCGTCGAATCAAAATAAGATGTTGGTGGTAAGAAGTATGACGATCACCTCCAACAACTCTTTGTGTTCTACTCGGGCATATCATCGACGCATAGACCTGGCTCGGATGCCGCTGTTGGGAAACGTAGCATGCATTTTCAAAAAAAAATTCCTACGCTCACGCAAGATCTATCTAGGAGATGCATAACAACGAGAGGGGGAGAGTGTGTCCACGTACCCTGTAGACTGAAAGCGGAAGCGTTTGCTTAACACGGTTGATGTAGTCAAACGTCTTCTCGTTTCACTGATCAAGTACCTAACGTACGGCACCTCCGAGTTTTGCACACGTTCAGCGTGATGACGTCCCCCAAACTCTTGATCCAGCAGAGTGTCGAGGAAGTAGACGAGTTCCGTCAGCATGACTGCATGGTGACGATGATGGTGATGTGATCTGCGTAGGGCTTTGCCTAAGCACCGCAAGAATATGACCGGAGGCGTAAACTGTGGAGGGGGTGGCTGCACACGGCTTGGAAAAATTGATGTGCGTTGTAGGCCCCCCATGTATAAAGGAGGGAGGGGGAGGGAGCCGGCCCTAGGTGCACCCAAGTAGGAGGAATCCTACTTGGGAACCTAGTTGGATTCGCCCCCCCCCCCTTTTCCTTTTTCCAGAGGGGGAAAGGGGGAAAGAGAAAGAGGGGGAGAAGGAAAGGGGGGCGCCGCCCCCTCCCCTAGTCCAATTTGGCCTCCTTCCCTATGGGGGGCGCGCCACCCCTTTGTGGGCTGGTGTGCCTCCCTCCTATGGCCCATATCTTCCCCGGGGGGGGGGTCCGGTAACCCCCCTGGTACTCCGATGTGTACCCGATACACTCCGGAACGCTTTCGGTGTCCGAATGCTATCATCCAATATATCAATATTTACCTCTCGACCATTTCGAGACTCCTCGTCGTGTTCGTGATCTCATCCGGGACTCCGAACAACATTCGGTCACCAAATCACATAAATCGCCATCGAATGTTAAGCATGCAGACCCTACGGGTTCGAGAACTATGTAAACATGACCGAGACACCTCTCCGGTCAATAACCAACAACCGAACCTAGTGCTCATATTGGCTCCCACATATTCTACGAAGATCTTTATCGGTCGAACAGCTATGACAACATACGTTATTCCCTTTGTCATCGATATGTTACTTGCCCGAGATTCGATCATCGGTATCTTCATACCTAGTTCAATCTCTTTACCGGCAAGTCTCTTTACTCGTTTCTTAATGCATCATCCCGTAACTAACTCATTAGTCACATTGCTTGCAAGGCTTCTTATGATGTACATTACTGAGAGGGCCCATAGATACCTCTCCGATACTCGGAGTGACAAATCCTAATCTCGATCTATGCCAACCCAACAAACACCTTTGGATATACCTGTAGAGCATCTTTATAATCACACATTTATGTTGTGACATTTGATAGCACACAAGGCATTTCTCCGGTTTCCGGGAGTTGCATAATCTCATACTCGGATGAATATGTATTTGACATGAAGAAAACAATAGCAATAAAACTTGAATGATCATTAAGCTAACGAATGGATCTTTTCCATCACATCATTCTCCTAATGATGTGATCCCGTTCATCAAATGACAACACATGTCTATGGCTAGGAAACTTAACCATCTTTGATTAATGAGCTAGTAAAGTAGAGGCATACTAGGGACATTGTGTTTTGTCTATGTATTCACACATGTATCAAGTTTCCGGTTAATACAATTCTAGCATGAATAATAAACATTTATCATGAATAAGGAAATAGAAAATAACAACTTTATTATTGCCTCTAGGGCATATTTCCTTCACCTACTTCAACAAACAACCCCAATAACACTGGCGCTCCTCCATCAACTTCATGATGTTTTTCTTCAGGGGTGTTAGTCCTCATTTTTTATCCCTTTTGGTCATTCAATGATTAAGGGGGACAAATTTGAGTTAGTCTTCAAGCGGGTCTTATATATGAGTTGTTTTTTCGTTAAGTTACAACTCTCGCTCTTTTGAAGTATTTGAGTTGTAAACTTAAGTCCGATGGTGGTCTGATACTTTTGAACTGCTTTCTGCATGCTTATTTCCTCAAGTACCTTAATGCACACATGTTGAAATTCGTCAGACACCATTTTCCATCATGCATTTCAAATTCTTCATATTATATGTTAAATGCGTGTATGGATTACAAGATATAGGGGGAGATCTCCATGATTTTATTCTACAATGTGCATTTGCAATACAAAGCAAATTCCTCAAATATGCACATCTTCAGTGGGAGTTCTTCTATATCTTGCAATCAAATTCCTCAATATCAGTACTTATACTTCATATGTTTATTCCTGTTGAAAACTTAACCTATTTTTCATCAATCACCAAAAAGGGGGAGATTGTAAGTGCATCTAGTGCCCCTTAGTGATTTTGGTGTATTGAAGACTTATTGGTTAAGGGACTAATGTGTTTGTGAGTGTACACAGGTTCTATAAGTCTCTGAGGAGTTTGATATTTCCGAAGAAAGTCGACCCCTAAAAATGAATGTCTTCATTTGAAGAATTTGGTTTTCTTGAAGACTTTGAAAATGAGGAAATTGGTGTGACCTTTAAGACATTGATATTGATGCGAGGATTATGAAGCGTGAAGACTTTTGTTTTCCTAGTTTCATTTTCTCTTTCTTGAGTCATAGGAAACACCGTACTGTTAAAGGGGGTCGAGGTAAAACTAAGGAAAAATTTCCAAGTGATGCTCATCTCAAAGCCTACACATACCCAATCCTTTGAGTGAAGCCTTTGGAAATCTCATACAGTTCAGTCAATTTCTTCAATGACAGAGACGAAGATCTTCTGGTCTCTGAGGAATTTGTTCTGACCAGGAGTTAGGAATTAGCCAGTGTGGATTGCCTACAAGTGAGGAACATGATAGACCTGAGGAATTTGAGAGCTCAAATTCCTATCGTTGTTGTGCTGCACGCCAGCTGTCCCAAATATCTTATCCATCTAACGTCCGTATCATTGAAGGGCATTTATGTCTTATCATGTCGGGCTGCTCCCTGGCTATAAATAGCCCCCCTTCAACCACTAGCTGACACTTGTCATTTAGAGCATCCCATCCTCTGAGGACATTGAGAGAAAATCATCAGTGAAGAAAAACCCAAAAACCCAACACCTACAACCAAAAGTGATTGGGCATCTGATACGTCTCCAACGTATCTATAATTTTTTATTGCTCCATGCTATTATATTATCAACCTTGCATGTTTTATATGCATTTATATGCTATTTTATATGATTTTTGGGACTAACCTATTAATCTAGAGCCCAGTGCCAGTTTGTATTTTTCCTTGTTTTTGAGTTTTACAGAAAAGGAATACCCAACAGAGTCCAATTGACGTGCCAATTTTTTATGATTTTTTATGGACCAAAAGAAGCCTTCGAAGTAAAAGAGTTGGGCCAGCAGAGTCTCGAGCCATCCACGAGGTGGAGGGGCGCCCCCTATCTCGTGGATGACTCGGAGACCCCCCCTAATGTGAGACCGATGCCAAAAATTCCTATAAATACAGAAACCCCCGAAAAGAAATCTAGATCGGGAGTTCCGTCGCCGCAAGCCTCTGTAGCCACCAAAAACATCTCGGGAGCCTGTTCCGGCACCCTGCCGGAGGGGGAATCCATCACCGGTGGCCATCTTCATCATCCCGGCACTCTCCATGATGAGGAGGGAGTAGTTCACCCTCGGGGCTGAGGGTATGCACCAGTAGCTATGTGTTTGATCTCTCTCTCTCTCTCACTCGCTCTCTCTCTCTCTCTCTCGTGTTCTTGATTTGGCACGACCTTGATGTACCGCGATCTTTGTTATTATAGTTGGATCTTATGATGTTTTTGTGTGTCCACATGATTAAGATACTGTAGTAATCATGTTTTATAGCTTTTGTTTCAACAAAGTGCCAAGTAGAACCTTTGGGAAGACTTGGGTGAAAGTTAGTGTGATCTTGCTGTGAAAAATAGAAACTTTGTGCTCACGAGATTAGCTGTCATTTTTTACAGAAGAGTGCTTTTGAGCTGGTTATTCTTGCAGAAGATTAATAGACAAATTCCTCATGGTCACCAATTTATTTCAGAAATTTTGGAGTTACAGAAGTATACGAGAGTTACAGATTACTACAAACTGTTTTGTTTTTGATAGATTCTGTTTTCTATGTGTTGTTTGCTTATTTTGCTGAATCTATGAGTAGTATAGGAGGGAATGAACCATAGATAAGTTGAAATACAATATATATATTACACCTATATGAATTTAGAATGAGTTCACAACAATACCAAAAGTGGTGATTTATTTTCTTATACTAATGGAGCTTATGAGTTTTCTGTTGAGTTTTGTGTTGTGAAGTTTTCAAGTTTTGGGTAAAGATTCGATGGACAATGGAATAAGGAGTGGAAAGAGCCTAAGCTTGGGGATTCCCAAGGTACCGCAAGGTAATATTCAAGGACAACCAAGAGCCTAAGCTTGGGGATGCCCCGGAAGGCACCCCCTCTTTCGTCTTCATTCATCGGTAACTTTACTTAGAGCTATATTTTTATTCACCACATGATATGTGTTTTGCTGGAGCGTCATTTTGTTTTATTTTGTTTTTCTTGCTGTTAGGATAATATCCCAAGATCTGAAATTATTAAATGTTAGAGAGTCTTCACATAGTTACATAATTATTCAAGTACTCATTGATCTTCACTTATATCTTTCGGAGTAGTTTGCCGTTTGCTGTAGTGCTTCACTTATATCTTTTAGAGCATGATGGTGGTTTTATTTTGAATAAATAGATGAACTCTCATGCTTCACTTATATTATTTTGAGAGTCTTTAGAAGAGCATTGTAATTTGCTTTGGTTATAAATTTAGTTCTAATATGATAGGCATCCAAGGGGGATATAATAAAAACTTTCATATAAAGGGCATTGAATCCTATGAGAAGTTTGATTCCTATGATTGTTTTGAGATATGAAGATGGTGATATTAGAGTCATGCTAGTGGGAGTATTTGTGAATTTGAGAGATACTTGTGTTAAAGTTTGTGATTCCCGTAGCATGCACGTATGGTGAACCGTTATGTGATGAAGTTGGAGCATGATTTATTTATTGCTTGTCTTCCTTATGAGTGGAGGTCGGGATCGCGCGATGGTTAACTCCTACCAACCCTTCCCCTAGGATCATGCGCGTAGTGCTTGGTTTTGATGACTTGTAGATTTTTGCAATAAGTATGTGAGTTCTTTATGACTAATGTTGAGTCCATGGATTATACGCACTCTCACCCTTCTACCATTGCTAGCCTCTCTAGTACCGCGCAATTTTGCCGGTACCATACACCCACCATATATCTTCCTCAAAACAGCCACCATACCATCTTCCTCAAAACAGCCACCATACCTACCTATTATGGCATTTCCATAGCCATTCCGAGATATATTGCCATGGAACTTTCCACTGTTCCGTTTATTATGACACGCTCCACCATTGTCATATTGCTTTGCATGATCATGTAGTTGACACCGTATTTGTGGAAAAGCCATCGTTCATAATTCTTTTATACATGTCACTCTTGATTCATTGCACATCCTGGTACACCGTCGGAGACATTCATATAGAGTCATATTTTGTTCTAAGTATCGAGTAGTAATTCTTGAGTTGTAAGTAAATAAAAGTGTGATGATCATCATTATTAGAGCATTTTCCCAGTGAGGAAAGGATGATGGAGACTATGATTCCCCCATAAGTTGGGATGAGACTCCGGATGAAAAAAAAGAGGCCAAAGAAAGAGAAGGGGCAATGCTCCTATCCTTTTACCACACTTGTTGTAACATCCCAAATTTTCAATTTGGAATGTTATACATTAGATCATCACTGCATATAATATTTTATTGCATTTTGGCTCGATCCTAGAAATTCTACGCAACTCAAGGACCCACGGAGAGAGTTGGGGATTTCGTTATTTTCATATTTGAGTTTTCTCAAATTTTGAATATAGGATCATTTGATTTTATTTATTTTATCTTCAATTATTTCTATTATGAAAATATGAGAGAGGGAATAAAATGACTTTCCCAAAATAAAGAAATATTGATGATTTGATAAAAAAAATCAAATAAGATTTTATTTTGGAGTTTATTGCTATTTTATTTGAATTTAGGAAAATGCGTGTTTTTCAAAATTGCATTTAGGCCCCAAATAAATCTTCATCTTGTCCGGCTTGATTTTAAAAGCCGGGGAAATTTTATTTCGCGATTTTTGGAGTCCGTTTAGTATTTCTTTTATTTGTTTTTCTACGAGTGATGTTTTTTTAAAACGCGAACCGACTTTGGGCCTTGTTTGGCCAGGACTCCGCCTGGTCGGGCCTTTATAAGGTGCCGCCCCGAGCCCACACGAGCAACAACCCACCCCGCGCCAAACCCTAACCCTAGACCCGCCGCCGCCGCCACCGCTGCTTGCCGGATCGCGCCGCCCGCCGCCGCCGATGTCGGACGCCGCCGCCGCCCATTGACGCCGCCGCCCGCGGAGGTAGCACGCTTCCCGCCGCGGCGGTTTTCTCGAAAACCATTCGGTTTTTCCGCCGGTTTTTCGTTCGGTTTTAAAAAAACATAGATCTGTTTTTCTTCGGTTTAGTTTATTTAGCGGACGTTCGTCCATACATTCATTTTAACGAACGGTTTTCATCATTTAGCCGCAGACAGCGAACGTTCGTTCGTTAGCCTGTTCGTCCGTTTTTTTCTTTTTCTCGGATTTTCCATGATTATTTCTGATCGCGATTTCCGAGCTGTTTTTCGTTTTAGTATAACTTTTCGCTCGTTTATCGGAATCAGGCGATTCATGCGCCTAGAGTTTCGTCTCGAAACACTCTTTCCAATTCACCAACTCAAACAAGTTTTTGCTACTGTAAAATTTGACTTAGGTCCAGATTAGTAAACGAAGTCTGTTTCTTTCGCCGTTTGATTTTTGTTGCTTCGTTTGATTTGATTCTTTTTGCAAACCGGAGTTCTTAAGTTGAACTTTCTAGTTAGATCTCTGATTTGAGTTTTACCTGTGCATTAGATGGGCGCTTATTATATGCTTGTTTGTTTGCGATAGAGTAACCAGAGTGCGCTGCTTGCTACTTCGAATCTCTAGGTTTCCCGGATCATTTAGCAAGGCAAGTAACACTTTGATCATACCTCTTTACTACCCAGTTTTATTGCATTAGTTCAATCCTCAAACAATTGCATGATTAGGATGTGATTAATATGTGGGTTTGGGGAGTAGATGAGGTAGAACCTATTACCTGTTTATTATCAAACCTTTGGGAGTTACTTCTACGTTTGCTTATATTGCCATGCTATGCTAGTAGACGTGGATTTGGGTGAGTGTTTCCATGACAGATGTAAGATTGTTGAACTAATGGTTTACTTAAGGTGGCAACTTAAATTCACATCTGGGTGGATTGAGGCACCTGGGGAACCCAGTGTTGCCTGTATTTTTGGAAATCCCGGGGTACCGTGTGATTCTCCTATGGACCGCCACCCAGGCTCAAAGGGATCATGAGATTATTCATGCTAGAAACTTCCGTGTACAGCCGCAAGCTACTATGGGCTCTAGCATAGTTGATTAAGTTGCGTGAGCTCTTGAAGAGGTAGACTAGCAGATGTAGGGGATGTAGGTTGGTACGGTCTACCCGGAGTAGAGAGTTGATGCTTCTGAAAGACTGTGTTTCGATCATCCGTTTCTCAAACACCATGTAGTGCGAGAAATCAAGCGGAGGAGATCGAGTCTTGCGGGGAAAAGTGTGCAAACCTCTGCAGATTGTATAAACTAATCATGGTTAGCTGTGTCCCCGGTTATGGACGTTTTGAGTATCTAGTACTTGGATTATCATGTGAATCTCATCATGTTACTTAATTTAATCTTGTTGGGTTTAATGATGATGCTTAATTGGGATTGAGTTGGAGTACCCTTCTCAATGTTTAACAACCACCATGATAGTTAAATAAAATTTATTCCTTTGCAGTAGGGAAAAATTGGCTTTATGCAAAAATTGTAACCATAGAGCTATCCACCAGCCATATATGCATGTAGTGATAGCATTATTCTGTTCATTACTCTCTATGTGTTACATTGCCAGCATATTCCATGTGCTGACCCGTTTTCGGGCTGCAACGTTCATGTTGCAGACTTTTCAGACGACGAGTAAGGTGCCTTAGGTTGTGGTTCTATACTCAATGATGCCGTTGGAGTTGATGGACTCACTTATCTTCCAAGCCTTCCGCTATTATCGTTATTAGATGGCCTTAAGCCATATTTATTGTAATAAGTTCTCTTTTGAGACATTGGATGTAATAAGTGTGTGATTGCTACTCTGTTATAAATCCTTCAAGTACTATGCGTTTCAGCATTACCAATCCAGGGATGACACTGATGCACAAAGATCAGACTGTTTGCGGTCTGGTCGCCACAAGATGGTATCAGAGCACACGTTGACTTTAGGACACGACCACTAAGCTAAAGCCCTAGATCACTGCTCTCTCTTCTCATTTCTGACTCCTCATCTTTTCTATTCTTTTAGGATGGCGGATGCAAGGAACAAGTTCACGCAACCGGATGAAGATACACCCTTTGGATGCCACTTGAAGGAAGTCACTAGATACCTAAACATCGGAGTACCAAGCTTCACCGGGACCTACATCGCCACTTTACCCAAAGAGGTGCGCTGGATGATTCAAGTTCAAGTTCCAGGAAGAACGTTCATGCCAGTCACTGAGCCCATAGAGTTTTCCTTTGATGCACCAACCTGGAGTCTAGGAAAGAGCATGGCAGCTCACATCACCATGGGATGCATTGGAGAATTTTACCACAAGGATCTCAAGGATACTATCTACCAGATTTGTGGGCGCCGAGATGAGCAATGGGAGATGATCAGCACCCGAAAGGATAGATCAATTGCAGCTTTCATGCAGGAGTTAAACCAGCACATACGTCGCCAGGAGAACCAGATGTGCACAGGCATGATGGATCTAAAGAAGGCCATGACCAAGATCACGGAGCTGGAGGAAGAACTCAAGTCTACGCGTAATGGATATGAGGAGGAAATGATGACACTCGTGGAGAAGAATGATGATTTGAAGAAGAAACTGAAAGTATTCTTGGGATTTCTGTGACTGGAGGAGAAGACGATGATTGCACTTGTCCAGAGAACTACATCATCATCGACAACACCGACTCGGACCCAGACGATGGCGATGATGACTATGTTGAAGAAGTTGGAGCAGATATCATGGAGTCTTCATCGGAGCAGTTTTTCTAGTCAACCACCATGACAGTAGTAGAATTTCCCCCATGTATATAGTATAGTCCGAGCACTTTTGTAATAGTTAGACCGTTGTATGCCCTTGTTTGATTTGATTGAAGTGATATTGTTTGCTTTTGTCTCATGTGCATATGGGTAGTGTTTTCTCTCTAGACCTCATTCTATTCTATATTCTCATCTTTTCTAAACCCTCATATGCCTCCAAGACGTGACAATGGATTTGTTCTCCCACCGGAGCTCATCCAGTTGATCCAGCATGCAGAATGCATTGATGCAGATACTAGTCCAGAATCAGAATCAGGGGAACAACAACAACAACAACCCACCACCACAACCACATGTTGATCACTTAGCCCGTTTCTGGAGGCTGAATCCGCTGGTGTTCTCCACTAGCACCGAGCTGATAGTTGCAGATGATTGGCTCCGCAAGATGGGAAGGGAGTTGACCACTGCAGGATGCACAGATGTGGAGAAGGTGCATTTTGTCGCACATCAGCTTGATGGACCCGCAGCATCATGGTGGGAGAGTTTCACAGCCACTTATCCTATCGACACTGTCACATGGATCAGTTTCAATAGCTTTCCGTACTGCCCATGTTTCAGCAGGAGCAATGGCCATGAAGAAGCGTGAGTTTCGCAACTTACGCCAGGGAGGACGTACTATTGGCCAGTATGTGGATGACTTTAGTAAGCTAGCACGTTATGCCCCAGATGACGTTGCTACGGATGCAGCTAAGCAGGAGAAATTTCTGGAAGGACTGAATGATGAGCTGAGCATGCAGTTGATGGTAGCAACCTTCAACAACTACCAGGAGTTGGTAGATAGAGCTCTTATGATTGAAGGGAAGCAGCAGCAGATTGACAGCCGCAAGAGGAAGTATGGACAAGGGAAGTATAATTCTGGAGCTCAGCAGAAGCCTCGTTTTACCCCGAACTCGAGAGGACATTTTCAGCATACCCATGGAGGAGGTAGTTCGCACAACCATAGTGGCCCCAAGAATGGTAATGGGAACGGAGGAAGCAATGGACAGAACCGCACCAACCCATCAACACCAGCCAAGAGGGATCTGAGCCACATCACCTGTTACAAATGCCAGAAGACTGGACATTTTGCCACTGAATGTCCTGAAGCGAAAAATGGAAACTGTAATGGAAGTTCTGGGAAGAAGCCCAATCCTTTCAACAAAGGACAGGTGAACCACGTTAGCATGGAGGAGGTTGAAGCCCAGCCAGATGCTGTAATAGGTAAGTTTTTTGTTAAGTCATTTACTGCAATCGTTCTTTTTGATACCGGTGCATCGCATTCATACATATCAAGGGGATTTGTTGATAAGTATAACCTACCAACCCAAGCCCTTAGACCCCCCATGTTAGTAACCTCGCCAGGAGCAGAGTATATGGCTAGTTTATGGTGTGATCAGTTACCATTAAGGATTGGTAACTACGTGTTTCCCTCAGACCTAATAGTACTGGAATCGCAAGGACTGGATGTGATATGAGGCATCGATTGGTTATCGAAGTGTGGAGGGAATATTGAATGCGCCAGTAAGTCAATTTTGCTTACCACACCAGACGGAAGAAGGATCAAGTATGTATCCCGGCATGTGCCGAAGAGGACTCAAGTGAATTCCTTATCAGGAGTTGTACAGGAAGAAGTACCAGTGGTGAAGGATTTTCCCGACGTATTTCCAGAGGAGTTGCCAGGCATGCCACCGGATAGAGACATTGAGTTTTTGATTGAGCTTTTGCTAGGCACCGAGCCGATATCTAAGAGACCATACACGATGCCCGCAAAGGATTTGGAGGAAATTAAGAAGCAGATTAAGGAGTTACTGGATAAAGGCTATATTCGCCCAAGTTCTTCACCTTGGGGATCGCCAAGTGCTTCTAGTCGAGAAGAAGGATGGATCATTGAGGATGGTTGTTGATTATCGAGGATTGAATGAGGTGACAATCAAAAACAAGTACCCGCTGCCGATGATCAATGACTTGTTTGACCGATTGCAAGGAGCTAAGGTATTTTCCAAGATCGATCTGCGATCAGGATACCACCAGTTGAAGATTCGAGAGCAGGATATACCCAAGACGGCTTTTACCACCAGGTACGGGCTGTACGAATATACCGTTATGTCATTTGGTCTGACTAACGCACCTGCCAAGGTGTTTATGGAGTTTCTGGATAAGTTTGTCGTGGTGTTCATTGATGATATTTTGGTCTACTCGAAGAATGAAGAGGAGCATAAGGAGCATTTATGTTTGGTACTGGAGAAGCTCAGAGAACACCAGTTATATGCCAAGTTCAGCAAATGTGAGTTTTGGTTGAAGGAAGTTGGACTCCTAGGACATGTGATATCCGGAGAAGGAATAGCAGTAGACACCACCAAAGTTGTCACCGTGACAAATTGGGAAGCCCCAACAACAGTTGGAGAGATCCGGAGTTTTCTTGGACTCGCAGGATACTACCGGAGGTTCATTGAAAATTTCTCGAAGATTGCGAAGCCCATGACGGAGTTTTTGAAGAAGGACACCAAGTTTAAATGGACTGAGGAATGTGAGGCCAGTTTCCAGGAGTTGAAGAAATGTTTGGTTACCTCACCAGTATTGATTCTGCCCGATCAGCGCAAGGATTATGAAGTATATTGCGACGCTTCTCGTCGAGGACTTGAAGCAGTTCTTATGCAGGAGGGAAGAGTTGTTTCGTATGCCTCACGACAGCTTAAACCCCATGAGTTGAACTATGCTACGCATGATTTGGAGTTAGCAGCCGTAGTGCATGCATTGAAGACATGGGGACATTTTCTCATCGGAAACCATTGTGAGGTGTACACAGATCACAAGAGTTTGAAGTACATATTCACACAGAAGGAGCTGAATCTCAGGCAAAGGAGATGGTTGGAGCTCATCAAGGATTATGATATGAGGTTGCATTATCACCCTGGAAAGGCTAACGTAGTAGCTGATGCGTTGAGCCGCAAGAGCCATGTCAACACACTCATGACCGGAAGGTTACCAAAGGAGTTAGCTGAGGACCTTCGCAAACTATGTTTGGAGATAGTTCCGAGAGGCTACGGTGCAGCATTGGAGATTCAGTCTACTTTGATGGATAAGATCAGAGAAGCCCAGAAGACTGACAAGTAGATTGCCGAGATAAAGGAGAAGATGAGCAAAGGAAAATCTATGGGATTTCGTGAGGATGAGCACGATACCTTATGGTTTGAGGACCGCGTTTATGTGCCTAATGATCCGGAGATCAGGAAGTTGATTCTACAGGAGGCCCATGATTCGCCGTATTTGATTCACCCAGGAAATACCAAGATGTATTTGGATTTGAAGGACACTTTCTGGTGGACCGGAATGAAGAAGGATATTGCGGAATATGTAGCAGTATGTGATGTATGTCAGAGAGTGAAGGCAGAGCATTAGAAGCCAACAGGAATGCTACAGCCGTTGCTGATACCCGAATGGAAGTGGGGTAAGCTAGGCATGGATTTTATCATGGGATTTCCCAGGACTCGTTCAGGCTACGACTCGACTTGGGTTGTAGTCGATCGTTTGACGAAGGTATCTCATTTCATCCCAGTGAAAACCACCTACACCAGTGCTAAGTTGGCAAAGATCTACATGACCAGGATCGTATGTCTGCATGGAGTTCGGAGGAGCATTGTATCAGAAAGAGGAACCCAGTTTACCTCAAAGTTCTGGAATCAATTGCACGAAACTTTGGGTACCAGGCTAGAGTTCCGTACAGCTTTTCATCCGCAGATAGATGGATAGACCGAGAGAGTAAATCAGATTCTGGAGGACATGCTGAGAGCTTGTGCGCTCGATTATGGACCTAGTTGGGATGAGAATTTGCCATATGTAGAGTTCTCTTACAACAACAGTTATCAATCCAGTTTGAAGATGGCCCCTTTCGAAGCCTTGTACGGAAGGAGGTGCAGGACCCCATTATCGTGGGATGAAGTTGGAGACCGCCAGTTGTTTGGACCGGATTTGATTAAGGAGTCTGAATAGAAGGTGAAGTCGATTCGCGATAGGCTCAAGGTAGCCCAGTCTAGACAGAAGAGCTACGCAGACTCTAAATGTAAGAAGACTGTTTACAAAGTCGGAGACAGAGTTTATCTTCTTGTATCTCTACTTCGAGGAGTTAAGCGCTTTGGAGTTAAGGGAAAATTAGCGCCACGTTTTGTGGGAGCATACAAAGTTTTGGAGCGTATGGGAGAAGTCGCTTACAAGTTAGAATTGCCCGAAGGATTGTCAGGAGTTCACGATGTGTTCCACGTTTCCCAGTTAAAGAAGTGCCACGCAGAGATGGCTGATATACCACTGAGAGATACAGTGCCACTGGAAGCGATTCAGCTGGATAGTGATTTGGCCTATGAGGAGAAGCCAGTCAAGATTCTCGAATATGCCAGCCGAGTCACCCGCAGCAAGGTTATTAAGTTTTGCAAAGTTCAGTGGAGCCACCACACCGAGGATGAAGCCACCTGGGAGCGAGAGGAAGATCTACTGAAGGACCACCCTCACCTATTTTCTAGCCAACCCGAATCTCGAGGACGAGATTCATCTTAAGGGGGGTTGGTTCGTAACATCCCAAATTTTCAATTTGGAATGTTATACATTAGATCATCACTGCATATCATATTTTATTGCATTTTGGCTCGATCCTAGAAATTCTACGCAACTCAAGGACCCACGGAGAGAGTTGGGGATTTCGTTATTTTCATATTTGAATTTTCTCAAATTTTGAATATAGAATCATTTGATTTTATTTATTTTATCTTCAATTATTTCTATTATGAAAATATGATTCTATTATGAAAATATGAGAGAGGGAATAAAATGACTTTCCCAAAGCAAAGAAATATTGAGGATTCGATAAAAAAATCAAATAAGATTTTATTTTGGAGTTTATTGCTATTTTATTTGAATTTAGGAAAATGTGCGTTTTTCAAAATTGCATTTAGGCCCCAAATAAATGTTCATCTTATCCGGCTTGATTTTAGAAGCCGGGGAAAATTTATTTCGGGATTTTTGGAGTCCATTTAGTATTTATTTTATTTGTTTTTCTGTGCGTAATGTTTTTAAAAAAAACGCGAACTGACTCTGGGCCGTGTTCGGCCAGGACTCCGCCCGGTCGGGCCTTTATAAGGCGCCGCCCCGAGCCCACCCGAGCCCCAGCCCACCCCGCGCCAAACCCTAACCCTAGACCCGCCGCCGCCCGCCACCCGCCGCCCCCGCCGAGGAAGCACCGCCCATCACGGTGCAGATTCTCGAGAAAACCGCTCGGTTTTTTCACCGGTTTTTCGTTTGTTTTTTTTTTTTAAAACCTAGATCTATTTTTTCGGTTTTGTTTATTTAGCGGACGTTCATCCGTACGTTCGTTTTAACGAACGGTTTTCATCGCTTAGCCGCAGACAGCGAACGTTCATTTGTTAGCCTGTTCGTCCATTTTTTTTCTTTTTCTCGGATTTTCCGCGATTATTTCTGATCGCGATTTCCGATTTGTTTTTCGTTTTAGTATAACTTTTCGCTCGTTTATCGGAATCAGGCGATTCAAGCGCCTAGAGTTTCGTCTCGAAACCCTCTTTCCGATTAACCAACTCAAACAAGTTTTTGCTACTGTAAAATTTGACTTAGGTCCAGATTAGTAAAAAAGTCTGTTTTTTCGCCGTTTGATTTTTGTTGCTTCGTTTGATTTGATTCTTTTTGCAAAGCGGAGTTTTAAAGTTGAACTTTCTAGTTAGATCTCTTATTTGAGTTTTACCTGTGCATTAGATGAGTGCTTAGTGTATGCTTGTTTGTTTGCGATAGAGTACCCGGAGTGCGCCGCTTGCTACTTCGAATCTCTAGGTTTCCCGGATCATCAGCATGGCAAGTAACACTTTGATCATACCTCTTTACTACCCAGTTTTATTGCATTAGATCAATCCTCAAACAATTGCATGATTAGGATCTGATTAATATGTGGGTTTGGGGAGTAGATGAGGTAGAACCTATTACCTGTTTATTATCAAACCTTTGGGAGTTACTTCTACGTTTGCTTATATTGCCATGCTATGCTAGTAGACGTGGATTTGGGTGAGTGTTTCCATGACAGATGTGAGATTATTTAATTAATGGTTTACTTAAGGTGGTAACTTAAATTCACATCTGGGTGGATTAAGGCACCTGGGGAACCCAGTGTTGCCTGTATTTTTGGAAATCCCGGGGTACCGTGTGATTCTCCTATGGACCGCCACCCAGGCTCAAAGGGATCATGAGATTATTCATGCTGGAAACTTTCGTGTGCAGCCGCAAGCTACTATGGGCTCTAGCATAGTTGATTAAGTTGCATGAGCTCTTGAAGAGGTAGACTAGCAGATGTAGGGGATGTAGGTTGGTACGGTCTACCCGGAGTAGAGAGTTAATGCTTGTGAAAGACTGTGTCTCGATCATCCGTTTCTCAAACACCATGTAGTGCGAGAAATCAAGCGGAGGAGATCGAGTCTTGCGGGGAAAAGTGCGCAAACCTCTACAGAGTGTATAAACTAATCATGGTTAGCCGTGTCCCCAGTTATGGACGTTTTGAGTATCTAGTACTTGGATTATCATGTGAATCTCATCATGTTACTTAATTTAATCTTGTTGGGTTTAATGACGATGCTTAATTAGGATTGAGTTGGAGTACCCTTCTCAATGTTTAACAACCACCATGACAGTTAAATAAAATTTATTCCTTTGAAGTAGGGAAAAATTGGCTTTATGCAAAAATTGTAACCATAGAGCTTTCCACCAGCCATATATTCATGTAGTGATAGCATTATTCTGTTCATTACTCTCTATGTGTTACATTGCTAGCATATTCCATGTGTTGACCCGTTTTCGGGCTGCAACGTTCATGTTGCAGACTTTTCGAACGACGAGTAAGGTGCCTTAGGTCGTGGTTCTATACTCAGTGACGCCGTTGGAGTTGATGGACTCACTTATCTTCCAAGCCTTCCGTTGTTACCGTTATTAGATGGCCTTAAGCCATATTTATTGTAATAAGTTCTCTTTTGAGACATTCGATGTAATAAGTGTGTGATTGCTACTCTGTTATAAATCTTTCAAGTACTGTGCGTGTCAGCATTACCGATCCAGGGATGACACTGATGCACAGAGATCAGACTGTTTGAGGTCTGGTCGCCACACTTGTGCTTCAAAGTAGCACCATGATCTTCATGATAGAGAGTCTCCTATGTTGTCACTTTCATATACTAGTGGGAATTTTCATTATAGAACTTGGCTTGTATATTCAAATGATGGGCTTCCTCAAAATGCCCTAGGTCTTTGTGAGCAAGCGAGTTGGATGCACACCCACTTAGTTTATTTTTGAGCTTGCATACACTTATAGCTCTAGTGCATTCATCGCATGGCAATCCCTAATCACTCACATTGATATCTATTGATGGGCATCTCCATAGCCCGTTGATACGCCTAATTGATGTGAGACTATCTTCTCCCTTTTGTCTTCTCCACAACCACCATTCTATTCCACCTATAGTGTTATGTCCATGGCTCACGCTCATGTATTGCGTGAAGATTGAAAAAATTTGAGAATACTAAAGTATGAAACAATTGCTCGGCTGAAACTGGGGTTGTGCATGATTTAAATATTTTGTGTGATGAAGATAGAGCATAGCCAGACTATATGATTTTGTAGGGATAGCTTTCTTTGGTCATGTTATTTTGAGAAGACATGATTGCTTTGTTAGTATTCTTGAAGTATTATTGTTTTCATGTCAATATTAAAATTTTGTTTTGAATCTTATGGATCTGAATATTCATGCCCTAATAAAGAAAATTACATTGATAAACATGCTAGGTAGCATTGCACATCAAAAATTCTATTTTTTTATTTACCTACTGGAGGACGAGCAGGAATTAAGCTTGGGGATGTTTGATACGTCTCCAACGTATCTATAATTTTTTATTATTCCATGCTATTATATTATCAACCTTGGATGTTTTATATGCATTTATATGTTATTTTATATGATTTTTGGGACTAACCTATTAACCTAGAGCCCAGTGCTAGTTTCTGTTTTTTCCTTGTTTTTGAGTTTTACAAAAAAGGAATACCAAACGGAGCCCAGTTGACGTGCCAATTTGTGATGATTTTTTATAGACCAAAAGAAACCCCCGAAGTAAAAGAGTTGGGCCAGAAGAGTCCCGAGCAATCCACGAGGGTGGAGGGCGCGCCCCTTATCTCGTGGATGACTTAGAGACCCCCCGACGGGAGACCGACGCCAAAAATTCCTATAAATACAGAAACCCCCGAAAATAAACCTAGATCGGGAGTTTCGCGGCCGCAACCTCTGTAGCCACCAAAAACCTCTCGGGAGCCCATTCCGGCACCCTGCCGGAGTGGGAATCCATCACCGGTGACCATCTTCATCATCCCGGCGCTCTCCATGACGAGGAGGGAGTAGTTCACCCTCGGGGCTGAGGGTATGTACCAGTAGCTATGTGTTTAATCTCTCTCTCTCGTGTTCTTAATTTGGCACGATCTTGATGTACCGCGAGCTTTGTTATTATAGTTGGATCTGATGATGTTTCTCCCCCTCTACTCTCTTGTAATGGATTGAGTTTTCCCTTTGAAGTTATCTTATTGGATTGAGTCTTTAAGTATTTGAGAACACTTGATGTATGTCTTGCATGTGCTTATCTGTGGTGACAATGGGATATCACGTGATCTACTAGATGTATGTTTTGGTGATCAACTTGCGGGTTTGGTGACCTTGTGAACTTATGCATTGGGGTTGGCACACGTTTTCGTCTTGACTCTTCGGTAGAAACTTTGGGGCACTCTTTGAAATTCTTTGTGTTGGTTGAATAGATGAATCTGAGATTGTGTGATGCATATCATATAATCATACCCGCGGATACTTGAGGTGACATTGGAGTATCTAAGTGACATTAGGGTTTTGGTTGATTTGTGTATTAAGGTGTTATTTTACTATGAACTCTAGGGTTGTTTGTGACACTTATAGGAATAGCCCAATGGATTGATCGGAAAGAATAACTTTGAGGTGGTTTCGTACCCTACAATAATCTCTTCGTTTGTTCTCTGCTATTAGTGACTTTGGAGTGACTCTTTGTTGCATGTTGAGGGATAGTTATATGATCCGATTATGTTCTTATTGTTGACAGAACTTGCACTAGTGAAAGTATGAACCCTAGGCCTTGTTTCCACGCATTGCAATACCGTTTTCGCTCAGGTTTACCACTTGCTACCTTGCTGTTTTTATATTTTCAGATTACATAAACCTATATCTACCAACCATATTGCACTTGTATCACCATCTCTTCGCTGAACTAGTGCACCTATACAATTTACCATTGTATTGGGTGTGTTGGGGACACAAGAGACTCTTTGCTATTTGGTTGCAGGGTTGTTTGAGAGAGACCATCTTCATCCTATGCCTCCCACGGATTGATAAACATTAGGTCATCCACTTGAGGGAAATTTTCTACTGTCCTACAAACCTCTGCACTTGGAGGCCCAACAACGTCTACAAGAAGAAGGTTGCGTAGTATACATCAGCATCACTGAAGAGATTGTTCCTATGTGGAACCGACGCTTGTTACCTTTGAAGACTATGCATCTTCCAGACTGTTAGACATCATGATTTAGAGCATCCAAGAGGAATTGTGGATCGCCTACTGACCAAGGTTGTGAAGGTTTGCAAGTCACGTGAAGACTTACCATGAGTGATTGGGTGAAGTATGTGTGACCTTAGCTCAAGGAGAATACAGTAAGGACTGTGTGTCCTTTGGTTTAAATACCAAGCTGCTCCAACCAGACATACAACTGTCACATCAGTTGGAACTGGTCTACCAAATCATTGTCTTCACTGAGCTACCGGTTCTATTTCCTCAACTCTTTCATTTCCTTGCTCGTGAGCTGATGAAATTGATCGTTACTGTTTGAAGACTTTGACTGAAGACTTTCTCAATTTCCTCAATCCAATTTCTTCAGTCACTTTATCTTTTGCCTGCTTATCATGTTTACACGCTACATGTGTTGTGTGTATGTTTCATTTCATCATGATAACCATGCTACTGTCTTGTTATGCATGCACCTGAGTACTTTTATCCGCTCCTTGTAGTTCGCCACTTATCAAATTCTTCAAGTTGAATTTCCCCAGTTACAAAATTTTGTAAAAATAGCCTATTCACCCCCCTCTAGTCGATATAACGCACTTTCAGTTGGGATCCTATGAATTGTGTGTTTATGATCTGGATATTTATGAGAAGCAATGGATTCTTTTCTGAACTTTATTATGCATGATTGTTATAGCTTTGTATTTCTCTCTGATCTATCCGTTTGGTTTGGCCAACTAGAATGATTTATCTTCAGTGGGAGAGGTGCTTTGTGATGGATTCAATCTGGCGGTGCTCTATCCCAGTGACATTGTAGGGGACAAGACACGTATTTGTATTGTTGCCACTAAGGGTAAGACAATAGGGTTTATTCATATTGATTGGGTTTACTTTGTCTACATCATGTCATCTTGCTTAAGGCGTTACTCTATCTTATACTTAATACCCTAGATGCATCATGGATAGCGGTCAATGGGCGGAGTAATAGTAGTAGATGCAGGCAAGAGTCGTTCTACTTGTCTTGGATGTGGTGCCTATATACATGATCATTGCCTTGAATATCGTCATAACTATGCCCTTTTCTATCAATTGCCCAACAGTAATTTGTCACCCATCGTATGATATGTGTTCGACAGAGAAGCCTCTAGTGAAAACTATGGCCCCCGGGTCTACTTTTATCATATATATATATAACAAAAATATCCTTGCTGCAATTTTTTATCTTTATTTTGTTTTGCAATTTATCTGTCTAGCTATACAAGATTTGATCCTTGCAAGTAATGTTTTCAAGGGCATTGACAACCCTCTTGCCCGTGTTGGGTGCAAGTATTTGCTTTTGTGTGTAGGTGTTGTTCACGAGGCTTTGCGTGATTCTCATGCTGGATTGATATCTTAGTTCTCAGTGAGGGAAATACTTATCTCTACTATGTTGCATACACTGTTTTGGGTACCGAACGAAAATTCACGATCTCACGCGATTACCGCGTTTACCGACCCCCCTCGAGAAACACTAATACCGGGCAAAAAATCTCGAAAATTTTGAAAATTTTGAATTCAAACACTCGGAGTGTAGTTAAATGTAAGACCATCTCCTCTATTTTAACATAAGTGGTTGTGGTTGAGGGAGTCCTGGATTAGGGGGTATCCGGACAGCCGGACTGTGTACAACATCCAGACTTTTGAAGCGTGAAGATTCAAGACTCAAGACTTCGGCCCATGTCCGGATGGGGCTCTCCTTTGCGTGGAAGGCAAGCTTGGCGATCCGGATATTATATTTCCTTCCTTGTAACCGACTCCATGTAAACCCTAGCCCTCTCCGGTGTCTATATAAACCGGAAAGGTTGGTCCTTAGAAGGCCGATCACAATTACAATCATACCATCATAGGCTAGCTCTTAGGGTTTAGCCTCTACGATCTCGTGGTAGATCTACTCTTGTACTACCCATATCATCAATATCAATCAAGCAGGAAGTAGGGTTTTACCTCCATCGAGAGGGCCCGAACCTGGGTAAACATCTGTGTCCCTTGCTTCCTGTTACCATCAGCCTTGACGCATAGATCGGGACCCCCTACCCGAGAACCGCTGGTTTTGACACCGACATTGGTGCTTTCATTGAGAGTTCCTCTGTGTTGTCGCTGTCAGGCTTGATGGCTCCTTCAATCATCATCAACGACGCTGTCCAGGGTGAGACTTTCCTCCCCAGACAGATCTTCGTGTTCGGCGGCTTCACATTGCGGACCGATCCGCTTGGTCATCTGGAGCAGATCGTGTCTGGAGCACCGGATAATTATGATGAGCATGGCTTGGACCTGCCCTCAGACGATGCCCGGGATATTGCCCCGGCAGAAGCCTCGGATCTAAATCCGGGGCAGGATGTGTTGCCTAAGGACGGAGGGTTGGACCCCGCCCCGCAGGCCGCACCCTCATCGGTGATGGGGCCGAACACGGGCCCCACCTCTGGGAGAACCCATGACTCCGGACCCCCGGACTCGTATCCGGTCCTAGGTTCCAGTCCATGCGCCCCCGAGTCTGCCGAGTATGGTTGGGCTCCTTTAATGGAGTTCACCACAGCAGACATGTTTCAGCACTCGCCCTTTGGTGACATACTAAACTCATTTAAAATTCTCTCTTTGACAGAGAATTCTGGGCCGAACTATGTCCGGCTCGAGTGGGAAGCAGGCGACGAAGAAATTCGTTCCCCACCCACCACCCACTTGATAGCCATGGTTGATGATTTAATCGACGTGCTTGACTTCGACTCGGAAGGTATCGACGGTATGGACGACGATGTAGGAGAAGACTAAGAATCCATGGGGTACCGGATTCCCGCCTCGTCACATGACATATACATGGTGGATACACCCAAGGAAGACGACGGTGACAATCCGGAAGATAAAACCCCTGGGAAAAAACCAAAGCGACGTCGCAGACGCTGTTCCAAATCCAGCAACAGTAAAAATATCAGCAAGAGAGCCAGAAGAATGGATACTCCGGTCAACCCTGAAGGCAATAACGACCAAACAGAACCGGCGATGGAGCAGGATGAACCAGGTCACGCCGAGCATAGTTCGGAGCAGACGCCCGAAGACAACGATCCAGAGGGACGAGTTCATCAAACCGGCCCAGGACAAGAAGACAGTCCGGACGATGATGCATTCATCATTCCGGAAGAACGCGTGGAACGAGAGAACCTCCACAGAAAGCTTATGGCCACAGCGAGAAGTCTGAAGAGGCAGAAGCAACGGCTTAAAGCCGCACAGGAAACGCTCAATCGCAGATGGAATAAAGTGCTAGACGCTGAAGAAAGATATGGCGATGATCGCCACACAAAGAGCTACCCAAAACGTAAGCTACTGCCAGAGTTCGACGACGAGGCCGTCCCACCAAATAGTAACACGACCAGGAGACCAGAAGTACCACTTCATAACCGCAATAAATCAACTACCGAAGACGCGCACGATCTACGTGAGCACTGGAAAAGAAAGCTGGTGCAGCTAGGTCCATCTACGGATCTAAAGGACACACCCCGGCGGGGGACTGTGGTCGTCAAAATAGTCATGACAACCAAACACCAGTTCGGAATAAACACCGAACACTACAATAGCCGACGGCATGCCACAACGCGTCTAGATACAGAGGGGCTGCTCACCCCCTGTGCTTTACTGATGATGTACTGGACCATGAATTTCCACATGGCTTTATACCTGTGAACATAGAGGCATACGACAGAACGACAGACCCAGGGGTCTGGATCGAGGACTTTATCCTACATATACATATGGCTCGCGGGGATGACCTCCACGCCATCAAATACCTTCCCCTCAAACTGAAGGGACCAGCTCGGCACTGGTTGAAAAGCCTCCCCGAAAATTCAATTGGGAGCTGGGAGGAACTAGAGGACGCTTTCAGGGCCAATTTTCAAGGGACTTATGTACGGCCTCCGGATGCTGACGATTTAAGTCACATAGTCCAACAACCCGGAGAGTCAGCCCGCAAGCTTCGGAACAGATTCCTCACTAAGAAGAATCAAATTGTTGATTGTCCGGATGCTGAAGCCTTAGCGGCATTCAAACACAAAGATCCGTGATTTAATGGCTCGTCGGACACCTCGCCAAGAAAAGCCAAGGACAATGGCAGCCCTAACAAGTTTTGTGACCCGCTTATGCTGGAGAAGATAGCTGGCTAGCCCGTAAAGGCACTAGCGACCCCAGCACATCCGAAATAAGGGATGGCAACGGGAAGCCACGGCGTAATAAAAATAAACGCCAAAACAAGGAAGAGAGCCCGGATAACACAAAGGTCAATGTCGGATTCAGGGGCCCTCGACCTAACCAACAAAATAAGCCATCTAAAGGCAGTAAAGAGGGACCGTCCGGTCTGAATAGAGTTCTAGACAGACTATGCCAAATTCATGGCACCCCCGACAAACCTGCGAACCACACGCACAGAGAGTGCTGGGTCTTTAAGCAGGCCGGCAAGTTAAACGCCGAACACAAGGGAAAGGAAACACCAAGTGAAGACGAGGATGAACCTCGCCAGCCGAACACTGGGGGACAGAAAAAATTCCCACGAGAGGTTAAAATAGTAAATATGATCCACACGACTCGCACATCCTTGGGAAGGCACGAACGCGCCCATAAAGACGCGCGCGATATAGAGCCCATCGTACCCACACCTAACTACTGGATGTCTTGTTCGATCACTTTGATCGCCTGGACGACCGAACTAGTATTCGGCGCGAAGGATCAAACGCCTTGGTGCTGGACCCAATAATCGACGGATACCATCTCACCCATGTCCTCATGGACGGCGGAAGCAGTCTCAATTTAATATATGAGGACACTGTCCGCAGGATGGGGATAGACTCATCCAGAATCAGCAAGATTAACACCACCTTTGAAGGGGTGATACCAGGCGTTGAAGCCTACAGCAGGGGCTCCATCATATTGGAGGTAACATTCGGCTCTCCAGGCAACTCCAGAAGTGAAGAACTAGTCTTCATCATCGCACCCCTCCAAAGCAGCTATCAAGCATTGCTTGGAAGAACGGCCTTTGCCAGCTTCAACGCATTGCCGCACTATGGCCACCTTACAGTTAAGATGCCCGGTCCACGCGGCGTCATCACCATTAGCGGAATAACAGAGCGCTCTTTGCGCGCAGAGGAGTATGCGACGGTCCTAGCGGCCGGACTATAAGCGGCCTCTAACAAAAACATGACAGGTCGTTAAGACCACGGACACGGTTAGACGAGTCCGGCAGCCCATATTAAACCAGGGCACCGTATATGTAACCCTATAGTGGATACCAGGGGCTAATAATAAAGCCCCACACTTGGCTCAACCTTATTGGCAGGCCAACATTTTACATTCTTACTATCCATCGCATACTTACGTTGCACTCTTCTATGAGTTTCCCTTTTCCGCAGACAACGTTCGCGCGATACCCTTCTAGAATACGGCACAACGGAGACAAAGGCGCAGATGTGCAGCAGCGCCCCGTTCAACAGGTTTCTTTTTAGATTAAGCCCCTGTGTAAACCTTTTCTATTGCATCTTGTTGTTTAACCATCCCATGGGTTCCATACCCACAGAGGATACTGCCGTTTTTGGCATTTCGCCACGACACATTAACGCACGTACCTGGAAATACAGGGTTTATAATGGATGGGCATTCTTGAGCCCATCATCTGTTATAAAGTCCGAATACCTTCGGGAGAGTTCGGCGTCACGAGTTTGGCCTTATATGCATCAACTCCGAATCATGTCTTTGGTCAAATGTTGGGTTTGCCCGGCTCCTGGGTTTGCCGCCTTACGTTCCGTTATTATCGGCTAAGGTGGCCAAAGGAGAACTACTGTGATTGTGCCCTGGTTATTCCGGATGAGCACCTCAGTAGAGAAAGCCGAAAACTTTCTGTCATGATACAGCGAGAGACTGGTCAACCACTCGATGACCCACCGGAATCTCTAGGATTCCTCCGCATTAACGAAGGGCCATTTCCCGGCCAGGTACATATGCGCCCGTATTCGGATGCACACGAAGGTACCAGGGGCTACATAGTAGCCCCAACGTTAGAACCCCGTGGCTAAGCGGAAGTGTTACGGCTATATAGTCCGGTTGCCTAGTTCGATGTGTGATCACCTCCTTGCCGGACCAAGACATTGGATAAAGAGTGATTAAGCACATTTTTTCGCGAACACCCCCGCATTGTATGCGTGGGGGCTGAAGCCAACGAGTGCTAACTTTCGGATTACCCACATATATGTATATATATATATATATATATATATATATATATAAACGGCCGCACAGGGGACACAATCATATTTTCAGACAAACATTATAAATATAACCTTCTAACCAAAATAAACATTGTTTTCCCAATGATTTGAATCATCACTCGAATAGAAGATTCTTCAGGCACTGCGCTTCTATCAGGCGGGCACCCTCTGTGACCTGCGCCAAGTAGTGCCCGGCCGGATATTGGCCCCCCACCGGATCCTGAGATGCTATCATAGTGGCATCCATATCCGTCCAATACGCTTTAACGTGGGCAAGGGCCATCCGCGCACCCTCTATGCATGCTGACCTCCTCATGGCATCGATCCGAGGCACGGCCCCAAGGAACTGTTGCACCAAACCAAAGTAACTATCCGGCTTAGGCCCCTTCGGCCAAACATGGTCTATTACAGACCGCATTGCAAGAATGGACAGCCTGTGAAGCTCCGCTACAACAACCATCTTATCACTTAACGGCAGCGGGCGAGTGGGAGCATTGAACTGCGACCAGAAAAGCTTCTCCACCTCCTTCTCACCCTGATCTTTGAAGAACTCCACAGCATCAGCCGTACTCTTCGCCAGGTCCGCATAGGCGTCCCCGAACTCCAGCGTCCATCCAGGGGAGCATACTTTGGATTGAAGAACTTCGCCCGCAGGAAATAGGAGCCCCCAGCCACGATTTTACCGGCATGTTGAAGCTCCTCCCACGCACCTCTGAGCTCGGTCCGTATTTCCTTGGTGACATTAAGTGCCTTGCTCAGGTCAGCCGATTTATCCTCATGCTCCTTTTTCAAGAGCTCATACCGGTCAGCGGCATTTTTTAACTCCATAGCCATTTCGGCTATCTTTTCCTCGCTTCGGCGATGAGTAGCCTGTTCAGCTGTCAATTCCTCGGCCGCCTTTAGGGCAGCCGCATTGCTCACCCGAGCATGTTCCTTGGCTAGAGCAAGTTCCGCCCTCAGGGCCTCCACGGCAGCAGCACCATCTGCAGTCCGAACATATTACATTACTATGTGCCACCTTAATAATTTCCTATGCAATGGAAAGACAGGACACGTACCTTGTGATTTATCCAGCCGCTCATTCATCAGAGTGATATCGGCATCAACCAACCCAATTTGCCTCATCAGTTCGGCAACTTCAATGGACGGGCTGGCGGTCGGACCCACAGGTAACTGCACATTTTTACTGTTGGGGAACGTTGCAGAAAATAAAAAAATTCTATGCTTCACCAAGATCAATCTATGGAGTTATCTAGCAATGAGAGAGAGGAGTGCATCTACATACCCTTGTAGATCGCGCGCAAAAGCGTTCAAGAGAACGGGTGTCTGTGTCAAAACCGGCGGATCTCGGGTAGGGGGTCCCGAACTGTGCGTCTAGGCGGATGGTAACAGGAGACGAGGGACACGATGTTTTACCCAGGTTTGGGCCCTCTCGATGGAGGTAAAACCCTACGTCCTGCTTGATTAATATTGATGATATGGGTAGTACAAGAGTGGATCTACCATGAGATCAAGGAGGCTAAACCCTAAAGCTAGCCTATGGTATGATTGTTGTAATGTATGTTGTGTCCTACGGACTAAAGCCCTCCGGTTTATATAGACACCGGAGGAGGCTAGGGTTACACAGAGTCGGTTACAATGGTAGGAGATCTACATATCCGTATCGCCAAGCTTGCCTTCCACACCAAGGAAAGTCCCATCCGGACACGGACGGAGTCTTCAATCTTGTATCTTCAGAGTCTTGGAGTCCGCGGACGATGATAGTCGGCTGTCCGGACACCCCTAGTCCAGACTCCCCAAGAGCCTCGAACCAAAGCTTCAATGACGATAAGTCCGGCACGCATAATGTTCGGCATTGCAAGGCGGGTTCCTCCCTTGAATAATCCAGAGAAGATCATGAACACCAGGATAGTGTCCGGCTCTGCAAACTAAATTCCACATTCCACCGTAGAGAGAATAAAATGTACACCAGTCCAATCTGCTGACGTATTATGCGGCGTGACATCACACCGCTACCAAGCCTCTGCTTGAATCGTTTTTTTACTATACCACCCAGCATGTTTAGCGAAGCGGTTTCCTTGGCACGTCTTGTCGAAGCAGAGATCGCGTTCCCCTTATTCCGGGATTCTCATCAATACGGACATGTGTAACCCAACCGCGCCATTGATGGTGGCGCTTGGGAGATAAGCGAGTTTTACCAGGCCGGTGGGGGACGCATAGTTTTCGTCCGCCTATATATAAGGGATAAGGATTTACCTTCTCACCTACGCCTTCTTCCTCCTTTGCTTATCCATTTCCAAGACTCAAGCTCCAACGCCTAAGCTCACAAGATCTCGCCCGACCTTCTCCGAATATGTCCGGAGCGGAGGCAAATGGTTGGCCTCCACCGTTAAGGAGGAGCACATCACCAAGCTGCGCAATGCCGGATACCTTTCCGGCGATATCGCGCGATCGGCTGCCTCGACGAGGGCAGCTCATCCCTACCCTGGGCCCCATGAGAGGGTCGCCTTCCTTCCCCACTTCCTCCGCTGGACTGGCTTTCCACTCCACCCATTCGTCTGGGGCTCATGTTTTACTACGGCTGGATTTCCACGATCTGGCGCCAACTTCATCCTCAACATCTCGGCGTTTATCGTCGTGTGTGAGGCCTTCCTCTCCATCCGCCCCACTTCGCTGTGGCTCAAGACCTTCAACGCTGTCAAGGTTGTGAAGGGCACGCAGCGGAATGCGGAGGCGCCATGTTGGGTAAGTTGCCCAACGTCCTTTGGCTCAAAGGGGCCTTCATGGACTCCGTCAAGGGGTGGCAATCGGGGTGGTTCTACATCACCGAGCCGCGTGATCCCACATGGGCGGTGGCCCCCGAGTTTAGATCTGGCATCCCCACGCAGCTCACCTCCTGGAAAGAGAAGGGCTTGCTGTGGGGCAATCCGGGAGCCGACGGACTCGAGCTCGCATCCAAGCTGGTGAGCAATAAGCTCAGCTCGCCGACGTGGTCCAAGTCATGCTCATCCGCGGATCCTCCCATGCCAAGAACGGGCATTCAATCTGTGGGAGTTCAATCCAGAACAGCACTAGGCGCTAAGCAGGCTCTTCGATACGACATACGAAGGCGCCTGGAGGGTGCTGTTTAAGGCGCCAAGCCCCGCATCCGCGACGGAAGATCGCGGATTTCGCCGCAGACATCCGCCGACGAGGTAAGTGATTCAACCCTTTACGGGACACTTGTGGTAATCAAATTGATTCTAAGAGGGTTTCAATTTCTCTCTTTTCCTTTGACAGAATGGATGGAGAAGGCCGAGCAGCTCATCAGCCCGGCCCCCGCCAGAAGACCGGTGAACGCCTGCCTAGCGGGGTTGCTGGTTCCGGCACCACACGTGCTGCCGGAGAAGAAGGCCAAGAAGGTGGCCGCGGGGACTCGAAAGAGTTCCCGTAATCAGGCGTTCGACGACGAGGCAGACTCCTCCCCCGAAGACGAGGAGGAGGAAGAGAACTCTCTCTCGGAGGAGGGAGAGAAGAAGAGGAAGGCTTCCCCGATAGGGGAGGCTGAAGGGTCCAAGAGGGGGAGAACCATTCCCCCGGACAGTTTCGCCAACACCATCGTTGGCGAGGAGGAGTGGCCTTTAAGGGCCAGGCGTCCGGCAAGATCGTAAGTATCCGGATCCCTAATATGCAATTTTTTTCATGTCGCATAGTGTCCTTCTAATGCCGCATTCTGTCCGTAGTCCGGCCGATGATGATCTCCCCGCTTCATCGAGCGGGTTGTTAGCCCCGTCGGATGTGGATTCACTTCCGACTGCCTCTACCCCCCGCACCGACAAGGACGCCGAGGTGGGATCCCAGAGAGGGACCCATAGGAGGAGGCTCCGAAGGCGCCGTTAGGCAGCCTCCCGGACTTTGCGCTGGACTCTGCATCGGAACCCGCAGTGGTTCCAGAGTCCAGCAGGCGGCCCCTTCGAAAGAAGGGCAAGACCGGACACCGCGGCCTCCGCCCAACCGAGGCGCCGGATAACTTGTTGAGGCGCTTAAAGGCGCTTCCATCGAGGAAGAACACCGCACTATCATGAGTGCGGTGATTGAAAGGTTCAGCTCGCCAAGAGCGGGCTGACCGAAGCTCGCAGCAGCCTTCTAACGAGCTTTGAGGTAAGAAGTTAAAATTATTTAATGTAATACCGCATAGAGCGGTAGTTTCGATGCTCGGTTCGGTGTTCGGAAAGAAAAGCGGACCGAGGATCTAACAAGATATACACAAGGTTGCTTAAAATATGTCAATATGGGTTTGCGAGCTGCGCTGCCGACTCTCGCCCAGACCGATCATGGAGGTCGGCAGTGTTGAAGCAGATCTCGAGCGGTCCGAGCAAGAGCTCGGCCATGCCAAGAAGCAGCTCGAGGACAAAGAAGGTGAGTAGTACCACTTTGAATAGTTACCTTACAGAAAAGGATTTTGGTTGCAATAAAATTAACAAGGACAGTATGGGTATTGCAGGGGCCACGAACGAGGTGGCAGCCCTGAAGGAGGCTGTGTCCGCGGCCGAACGCAGTGCGGCCACGGAGCGGGCAGAGCGAGAAAAGCAGGAGGCACGGTTGGCAGAAGTATGACAAGAGCTCCAGGCTCTCATGGAAAAGCATGAGAGCTTGGAGCGTGACTCCAAGACCCGAGAGTCCGAGCTTGCCTCGGCTCTCGAAAGTGCCAAGTCCGCCAAGGCCGAGGCCCGTAAGGCCCTTCAAGAGGTTGAAGATGTAAAGAAGATAGCAGCGGGTAAGGCATTTTTCATGCAAAGCAGGCATCTTAATGTAAACTACCTGACACTTACCCGCATTCGGAGCTCTCGAGGCGTTTGCAGATCTGCGCAGAGGCGTCCGATGCCGCCGCATTCTATCGCTTGCAGGAGGGAGCTCGACGGAGAAGGTCTTCGGTCTCAAGACGCCGAGGCCGGCCATCCAGTGCCCCCAAGCGACCAATCCAAGCGGCTGGTCGAACTCCACAAGGTAGCCGAGGAGGCCATGAAGGGCCTTATAGTCCGGCTCGCTCGACAGGCCATGCCTGGGAGCTACTTCGGCCTCGTGCGGCGGCTGGTGGATGCGTGCCCCTGGGTGGAGGTCATCAAGCGCTCCACCTGTATTGAAGGTGCTCGTCGGGCCCTTGCCCGCACAAAGGTGCATTGGGGCAGGTTGGATGCGGAGAAGCTTCTCACGGACCCACCGCCACCGGGCAAGGAGTATCGCACGCCTGAAATGTATTATAAAACTGTCCTGAAGGGAGCCCGCGATATTGCGGATGAGTGCCCCAGAAATGTAATCTTTGAGTAAACTCGCTATGAAAAGCCTAATCATGTTTACAAGTTGCATAAAGCTCTTTATGGTCTTAAACAAGCTCCTAGAGCTTGGTACAAATGCTTGACTAGTTTTCTTCTTGAAAAAGGATTTGAGATTGGAAAAATAGACTCAACGCTATTCACGAAAAGGGTTGATGGTGAACTATTTGTGTGCCAAATATATGTTGATGATATTATCTTTGGTTCAACTAACCCTCATTTTAGTGAGAAGTTTGGAAAGCTTATGTCGGAGAAGTATGAGATGTCCATGATGAGTGAACTCAAATTCTTCCTTGGGTTGCAAATCAAGCAATCTAAGGAAGGTACCTTTGTCTCACAAACAAAGTACACCAAGGATCTCTTCAAGAAGTTCAACATGCAAGAAAGCAAAGGTATGAGAACCCCCATGCCTACTAGTGGACATAATGACTTGACAAAAGATGGAGAACCTGTTGATCAAAAGGTTTATCGATCCATGATCGGTTCTCTACTATATCTCTGTGCTTCTCGTCCTGACATAATGTTGAGTGTATGCATGTGTGCTCGATATCAAGCAGCCCCTAAAGAATGTCATCTTAAAGCTGTTAAAAGAATTGTGAGATATTTGATACACACACCTAACTTTGGCATTTGGTATCCTAAGAGGGCCTCTTTCGATCTTGTTGGCTATTCCGACTCGGACTATGCCGGAGACAGGATTGATAGAAAGTCAACTTCGGGTACGTGTCAATTCCTTGGTCGATCCCTTGTATCTTGGTCCTCCAAGAAACAAAATTCGGTATCATTATCTCTGCCAAGCGTAATATATTGCTGCTGGTTCATGTTGTGCTCGGTTGCTATGGATGACACAAACGCTTAAGGATTATGGGATACATGCGAGACATGTTCCTTTGCTTTGTGACAATGAGAGTGCGATTAAGATTGGACACAATCCCGTGCAACACTCTCGCACAAAACACATTGAAGTTCGTCACCACTTTATTCGTGATCACATTGCTAAGGGTGACATCGATCTTAAGCATGTTCGTACTGACAAACAGCTTGCTGATATCTTTATAAAACCTCTTGATGAGAAAGTGTTTTGTCGCTTAAGGAGTGAGTTGAACATCATTGATGCTTCAAACTTGGAATGAAAACTCCATTGATGCATGCAAGGCATGAGCCTACTTGACTAATCCTTGATATTTCTCTTATGATGATGATCATATGTCTTGGACACATTTTCCCCTTGTATTGCATCTAACTCCTTGCAGGTACTTGGATGATCTACATTCCACAAGATTACCACACACTCAAATTATGAGTAATCTTGTCATCGACCAAGTATCTAGCCCTTTGGGATGTTGAGTTCAAGGAACAAAATTCCACATATCCTTTTTGACACCTAATACATCTAGTATGTCACTCTTGTCATCTTGGATATTCTTGAGTATTTCCTTGCTTGCCTAACCCATGTAGGAAGATGAACTACACAATAGGGAAAGGTGCTCCAACTTCACATTCTATGAGCATCTATATCAAGTTCACCTACATGAGTACAAGCAACAACAAGCCCAAGGTATGTTCTTCACATCTTGAAGGAGCTTTGCTCAAAGTCATGAGTACAAGCAGCTTCATAAGATGTGATCACATCAAATGCTTAATCGAAAAATGGCAACCCCATTTTGAGCTTAAACGATGAGTATGACCTATGATCAAATGTTCTCATTTGACTCCTAAGTCAATATACTCAAACATAGGTGACATAGTCGCCGACCCCTATCTAGATGAAGTGCATATGATTTGGAGTTTTTCTATTTTCTCTTATGTTCTCTCATTAAGTCTTCTTTTTACACACAAAAAAAAACTTCATCTAGCAATCTTTTTTTCATTACTATTCTTCTGTTCTTGTGAATATCCTTTTGGCTCTGATCAATTCCTTGAAAATCCTTTACAAATTCATTGCAAATCTTTTGAAACATTCCTTGCAAAGTGAGCTGAATTATTTCTATATTTCCTTGGAATAAAACTCGGCGTCACCGACAAAACAATTTCGGTCTGACCGAAAAAGGATCTGCCCTAAGTCCCAGACTTTCGGATCCACCGATCCATCTCACTTCGGTGCCACCGATTTTCTTTCAGGATATCATCTTCTACAGCTCTATTCAATGATTCTCTATGCATATTTTCTTTTACCCAGTTGTGATTCTTAAGGATCCCACTTCTTTCTTCCATTCTTTCCTGACCTTCCTAGTTTGCTGTCCTTTTCGGCACTTGATGTCAAAGGGGGAGAAGATTTAGGGGGAGATAAGGGGAGAAGAGACAATTTAGGGGGAGAAGAAGAGCAATCTTATCTTAAGGGGGAGAGAGTCACATCAAAGCTTTGCCGCGTTTCACATATTGAATATTACTTTTGGCATCATTCTTTTGATTTTGCTTTCTTCGCTCTCACAATTGATATCTTATGGAAAGCAAAATCTCTCAGAGTTCATTGACAAATCTTTTAGTCTTGGGAGACATGTTTGCTGATTCAAGCTAGTGCTCATCATGAGACACTCTTTATACATGTCATCCCTGGCTTGGTACTCTTGATGTTCTTGCTGTTGATTGAAGAAATACTCTTGTGTTATCTAACCTTGTTTTCCCAAGTCTATTTCTTCAGGTACAATGCCAAGGAACCTCAAGGTAAGTATATGCATCTTGCAGAATGTGCATGATGGTGACTTGCTTGTGAATACTTGTTTGCAAGAAATCACCATGCACATATGCATCTTCACTCACTTATCCTCATCTGCTCTGATGCATATAGCCAAGCTGCATGTAGCACATCTTGTTCTTCTCTCTTGTGTGCTTGTGGTAGTCCAAAACCATATTCTATGAAAATCTTGCACACTTGTAAGGGGAGCCTGTGTACTACATGTTTGTCAAAGCTTTAAGTGATAATTCTGTCTTTATTTCAGTAAGCTTTGATGTCTTGTTTTGTGTGTTGCCATCAATTACCAAAAAGGGGGAGATTGAAAGCACATTTGCTCCCTGGGTGGTTTTGGTAATTAATGACAACATACCTTGTGGTTGGACTAATGCTTTTATCAAGTATGTTTCAGGAAAGTCAATCACTTTGGCATGACAAAAGGACTGAAGAGGTGGACCCCTAGGATGCTAAGGAAAGCATTGGCAAAAGCTCAAGACTCCATTTTTTGGTTTAGTGATCCAAGATCACATTGAGTCTATAGGAAAGCCAATACTATTAAAAGGGGATGAGGTTATGATAATGATCTGGTTGCTCAAAGTGCTTAGTGATCTATCTCCCAAACTATCAGCAATCTTTCATTCCAACATACACTCATAAGTAATCTCGGTCCCACCGATTCCATAAACTCACCACACCGAGATGAACCACCTCACCATATACCCAAACCCTAGTAATTTCGGATTTTCCGATTCCAAACTCAGTCTCACGAAACTAGTGTTGCCAAGCTTCAGAACCTTCGTCATCATATCGGTGTCACCGAGATGATAAAGTCGGTCCCACCGAGATTGGCAAACCCTAGTCTTTGGAAGAATCGGACTCACCGAGATTGTATTTTGGTCCCACCGAAAATCCCAACGCTCACAAGATTTGAACTTTCGGTCTCACCGAGTTGTCAACTTCGGTCCGACCGAGATTGATCAAATGTGTGTAACAGTTGGATTTTGTGTGGAGGCTATAAATACCCTCCACCTCCTCTTCATTCGTGGAGAGAGCCATCGAAAGAACTACCACTCCTACCTTACATTTTCGAGAAGAAAACTACCTACCCTTGTGTTGAGATCAAGTTGCTCCACTCCCACCATATGAAACTTGATTTCTAGCCTTCCCAAGTTGCTTTCCACTCAATCCTTTCTTCCACCACAGCCAAATCAGTGAGGAGAGTTGAGTGTTGGGGAGATTATCATTTGAAGCACAAGAGCAAGGAGTTCATCATCACCAACACCATCTATTACCTTTTGGAGGGTGGTGCCTCCTAGATTGGTTAGGTGTCGCTTGGGAGCCTCCGTCAAGATGTGGAGTTGAACCAAGGAGTTTGTAAGGGCAAGGAGATCGCCTACTTCGTGAAGATCTACCCCGAGTAAGGCTAGTCCTCCGTGGGCGTATGCCATGATGGCATAGACAAGGTTGCTTCTTCGTGGACCCTTCATGGGTGGAGCCCTCCGTGGACTCTCGCAGCCGTTACCCTCCGTGGGTTGAAGTCTTCATCAACGTGGATTGACGATAGCACCACCTATCGGAACCACGAGAAAAATCTCCGTGTCTCCAAACTGCGTTTGATCTTCTCCACTTCTCTTTACTACTTGTGCAATTTACTTTCCGCTGCCCATTCTCTAGAATTGCATGTGTAGTATGCTACTTGACTTGTATGCATGATGCTTGACTTGATCTCCATTGTGAACTTGCCAAAACTTTCTTTGTCAAAAGGCATAATTTTTATCTTGTCGAGTAGTCTAATCACCCCCCCTCTAGACACTCTCACCTTCAACGATCCTACAATTGGTATCAGAGCCTTGGTCTCCATTGCTTTGGTTTGCACACCATTGGAGGAAGATGGACGTGTCTACGTTTGGGAGTGTTAGTCATAGAGTGCCTATTCTTGATGGAGTGTCCTATAACTCGTGGAGGATTGAAATGCTTGCTATTTTTAAGATGTACAACTTGCGCAAATATGTTGAATCCCCATATGTACCTCCATTTGAACCCTTGCACCCTACTATGGATGAAGAGCTTGATTTGCTTCGTAACCTTAGAATTGTAAATTTCATCATTAGAGGCTTGCCCGATAACTTGCTTGAGCTTGTCACAAACTTTGAGTGCGCCTATGCTATGTGGAATTTCTTGGAAGAACTTTATCCGGACTACTCTTTGAGAGGTCTTGATGAAATTCTATACAAGACTATTGAATTTGATATGATGCGCCCCAATGATCCCAACTTTGATAAATGCTTCTTTGAGCTTCGTGATCTTATGAAAAGAAGGGTGATCCGGACTTATCAATGTTCGAATTAGAAATGCTCTTGTATTGCATTCCGATGATTATTGTCACATTGACAAAACTAATGCAAGTCATTGTCAAATTGACCTAGGTATTGATGATGAATTATCTATGGGTCAATATGATGATGAGCATGAGCATGATGACGATTACTCGATTCGGACACCGAGCTAGACAAGATCATGAAGAGTCTCAATCTTATGGCAAACTGAGAGACTACATATCCGTGGAAAGGAGTGGATTCTTGATAGTGGATGCACCGATCACATGACCGGAGATGAAGACATGTTTCGAGAGCTTGCAAAGAACGATGGTCCACGCAAGTATGTGACTTTTGGAGACAACTCCAAGGGTAAGGTACTTGGCCTTGGTAAGGTGGCCATATCTCATGATAGCTCTATTCAAAATGTCATGCTTGTTGAATCACTTGGATACAATTTACTTTCCGTGTCTAGATTAGCTGACTTTGGATTTAATGTGCTATTCACCGAAGTAGATTGCCAAGTCTTTCGTCGTGACAATCATAACATGGTTTTTACCGGTATCCGTAGAGGTGATCTATACATTGTTGATTTCACTAAGAAAGCTCAACCTAGAACTTGCTTCATTGCTAAATCTGCTAAAGGTTGGTTATGGCACAGAAGGCTTGGACATGTTGGTATGCGTAATCTAGATAAGCTAATTAAAGGTGATCACATTCTTGGTGTTAAAGACGTTTTCTTTGACAAAGATAGACTCTGTAGTGCCTGTCAAGCAGGAAAACAAGTAGGTGGAAGTCATCCCGTGAAGAACATCATGACCACAAGGAGACCGCTTGAGCTTCTTCACATGGATCTCTTCGGTCCCAATGCTTACAAAAGCCTTGGTGGTAACTCCTTTGGTCTAGTTATAGTTGATGATTATTCCAGATTTACGTGGGTATTTTTCCTTGATGACAAGTCACAGGTTCAGAGAATCTTCAAAACCTTTGCCAGAAAGGCCCAAAATCAATTTGAGGTGAAGATCAAGAAAGTTCGGAGTGACAATGGAATGGAGTTCAAGAACGCCCATGTGGACTCTTTTCTCGATGAGGAAGGGATTCTACATGAGTTCTCGGCTACGTATACTCCTCAACAAAATGGAGTTGTTGAGAGGAAGAACCGAACGCTCACTGAGATGGCGAGAATGATGCTTGATGAATACAAGACACCGAAGCACTTTTGGGGTGAAGCCGTCGAGACAGCTTGTCATGCTATCAATAGGCTCTATCTTCACAAGATCCTCGGCAAGACTTCATACGAGCTCCTCACCGGTAACAAACCCCAAGTGGGATACTTTCGTGTCTTTGGTTCAAAATGCTATATCCTTGATAAGCATCGTCGGTCTAAATTTGCTCCTAAAACTCATGAAGGCTTTTTCCTCGGTTATGGATCAAACTCCCACACCTACCATGTCTACAATAATTTCTCCCGAAAGGTTGAAGAGACGGTAGACGTGAAGTTTGATGAATCTAATGGCTCGCAAGTAGAGCAAATGCCTATTGATGTAGGAGACAAGGACCCATCGGAAGCCATTCAAGATTTATCCATTGGAAAGATCCGTCCCATGGAAGTGAAGGAGAGTACCTCATCTACATATGTGGAGCCCCCTACCTCACGGCAAGATGAACCTCAAGGCAACATGGAGGCCTCCACAAGTGGAACTCACCAAGATGAGGAAGTGCGACAAGAATATCCACCACAACCTCCTTCTCCACCACCTCAAGACAACACCAACAACAATGAAGAAGAAGAGGAAGATGAGGATGATGAGGAAGCTCAGCCGCGACCACAACAAAAGCTTTCTCGAGTTCGAGCAAGAGTCAAGAAGAATCATCCCGTGGAACAAATGATGAACGACATCGACTCCGGGAGAATTACTCGCTCTAAAACTCGTTTAGCTAACTTTTGTGAGCATTACTCATTTATTTCTAGTCTTGAACCTATGAAGGTAGAAGAAGCGCTTGAAGACCCGGATTGGGTGAACGCTATGCACGAAGAGCTACACAACTTCGAGAGGAACAACGTTTGGACTTTGGTAGAGAAGCCCAATGATGACCAAAACGTCATTGGAACCAAATGGGTGTTTCGGAACAAGCAAGATGAAGATGGACAAGTCATCCGCAACAAGGCTCGTCTCATAGCACAAGGTTACACACAAGTCGAAGGTATGGACTATGGTGAGACTTATGCCCCCGTTGCTAGACTTGAGTCCATTCGCATTCTTCTTGCTTATGCCAACCACCATGACATTACTCTCTATCAAATGGACATTAAAAGTGCTTTCCTAAATGGTGAAATTGAGGAGGAAGTATTTGTGAAACAACCTCCCGGATTTGTGAATCCTAAAAAGCCTAATCATGTTTACAAGTTGCATAAAGCTCTTTATGGTCTTAAACAAGCTCCTAGAGCTTGGTACAAATGCTTGACTAGTTTTCTTCTTGAAAAAGGATTTGAGATTGGAAAAATAGACTCAACGCTATTCACGAAAAGGGTTGATGGTGAACTATTTGTGTGCCAAATATATGTTGATGATATTATCTTTGGTTCAACTAACCCTCATTTTAGTGAGAAGTTTGGAAAGCTTATGTCGGAGAAGTATGAGATGTCCATGATGAGTGAACTCAAATTCTTCCTTGGGTTGCAAATCAAGCAATCTAAGGAAGGTACCTTTGTCTCACAAACAAAGTACACCAAGGATCTCTTCAAGAAGTTCAACATGCAAGAAAGCAAAGGTATGAGAACCCCCATGCCTACTAGTGGACATAATGACTTGACAAAAGATGGAGAACCTGTTGATCAAAAGGTTTATCGATCCATGATCGGTTCTCTACTATATCTCTGTGCTTCTCGTCCTGACATAATGTTGAGTGTATGCATGTGTGCTCGATATCAAGCAGCCCTAAAGAATGTCATCTTAAAGCTGTTAAAAGAATTGTGAGATATTTGATACACACACCTAACTTTGGCATTTGGTATCCTAAGAGGGCCTCTTTCGATCTTGTTGGCTATTCCGACTCGGACTATGCCGGAGATAGGATTGATAGAAAGTCAACTTCGGGTACGTGTCAATTCCTTGGTCGATCCCTTGTATCTTGGTCCTCCAAGAAACAAAATTGTATCATTATCTCTCGCGAAGCGAGAATATATTGCTGCTGGTTCATGTTGTGCTCAGTTGCTATGGATGACACAAATGCTTAAGGATTATGGGATACATGCGAGACATGTTCCTTTGCTTTGTGACAATGAGAGTGCGATTAAGATTGGACACAATCCCGTGCAACACTCTCGCACGAAACACATTGAAGTTCGTCACCACTTTATTCGTGATCACATTGCTAAGGGTGACATCGATCTTAAGCATGTTCGTACTGACAAACAGCTTGCTGATATCTTTATAAAACCTCTTGATGAGAAAGTGTTTTGTCGCTTAAGGAGTGAGTTGAACATCATTGATGCTTCAAACTTGGAATGAAAACTCCATTGATGCATGCAAGGCATGAGCCTACTTGACTAATCCTTGATATTTCTCTTATGATGATGATCATATGTCTTGGACACATTTGCCCCTTGTATTGCATCTAACTCCTTGCAGGTACTTGGATGATCTACATTCCACAAGATTACCACACACTCAAATTATGAGTAATCTTGTCATCGACCAAGTATCTAGCCCTTTGGGATGTTGAGTTCAAGGAACAAAATTCCACATATCCTTTTGACACCTAATACATCTAGTATGTCACTCTTGTCATCTTGGATATTCTTGAGTATTTCCTTGCTTGCCTAACCCATGTAGGAAGATGAACTACACAATAGGAAAGGTGCTCCAACTTCACATTCTATGAGCATCTATATCAAGTTCACCTACATGAGTACAAGCAACAACAAGCCCAAGGTATGTTCTTCACATCTTGAAGGAGCTTTGCTCAAAGTCATGAGTACAAGCAGCTTCATAAGATGTGATCACATCAAATGCTTAATCGAAAAATGGCAACCCCATTTTGAGCTTAAGCGATGAGTATGACCTATGATCAAATGTTCTCATTTGACTCCTAAGTCAATATACTCAAACATAGGTGACCTAGTCGCCGACCCCTATCTAGATGAAGTGCATATGATTTGGAGTTTTCTATTTTCTCTTATGTTCTCTCATTAAGTCTTCTTTTTACACACAAAAAAAAACTTCATCTAGCAATCTTTTTTTCATTACTATTCTTCTGTTCTTGTGAATATCCTTTTGGCTCTGATCAATTCCTTGAAAATCCTTTACAAATTCATTGCAAATCTTTTGAAACATTCCTTGCAAAGTGAGCTGAATTATTTCTATATTTCCTTGGAATAAAACTCGGCGTCACCGACAAAACAATTTCGGTCTGACCGAAAAAGGATCTGCCCTAAGTCCCAGACTTTCGGATCCACCGATCCATCTCACTTCGGTGCCACCGATTTTCTTTCAGGATATCATCTTCTACAGCTCTATTCAATGATTCTCTATGCATATTTTCTTTTACCCAGTTGTGATTCTTAAGGATCCCACTTCTTTCTTCCATTCTTTCCTGACCTTCCTAGTTTGCTGTCCTTTTCGGCACTTGATGTCAAAGGGGGAGAAGATTTAGGGGAGATAAGGGAGAAGAGACAATTTAGGGGAGAAGAAGAGCAATCTTATCTTAAGGGGAGAGAGTCACATCAAAGCTTTGCGCGTTTCACATATTGAATATTACTTTTGGCATCATTCTTTTGATTTTGCTTTCTTCGCTCTCACAATTGATATCTTATGGAAAGCAAAATCTCTCGAGTTCATTGACAAATCTTTTAGTCTTGGGAGACATGTTTGCTGATTCAAGCTAGTGCTCATCATGAGACACTCTTTATACATGTCATCCCGGCTTGGTACTCTTGATGTTCTTCTTTGTTGATTGAAGAAATACTCTTGTGTTATCTAACCTTGTTTTCCCAAGTCTATTTCTTCAGGTACAATGCCAAGGAACCTCAAGGTAAGTATATGCATCTTGCAGAATGTGCATGATGGTGACTTGCTTGTGAATACTTGTTTGCAAGAAATCACCATGCACATATGCATCTTCACTCACTTATCCTCATCTGCTCTGATGCATATAGCCAAGCTGCATGTAGCACATCTTGTTCTTCTCTCTTGTGTGCTTGTGGTAGTCCAAAACCATAATCTATGAAAATCTTGCACACTTGTAAGGGGAGCCTGTGTACTACATGTTTGTCAAAGCTTTAAGTGATAATTCTGTCTTTATTTCAGTAAGCTTTGATGTCTTGTTTTGTGTGTTGCCATCAATTACCAAAAGGGGAGATTGAAAGCACATTTGCTCCTGGGTGGTTTTGGTAATTAATGACAACATACCTTGTGGTTGGACTAATGCTTTTATCAAGTATGTTTCAGGAAAGTCAATCACTTTGGCATGACAAAAGGATCAAGAGGTGGACCCCTAGGATGCTAAGGCAAGCATTGGCAAAAGCTCAAGACTCCATTTTTGGTTTAGTGATCCAAGATCACATTGAGTCTATAGGAAAGCCAATACTATTAAAAGGGGATGAGGTTATGATAATGATCTGGTTGCTCAAAGTGCTTAGTGATCTATCTCCCAAACTATCAGCAATCTTTCATTCCAACATACACTCATAAGTAATCTCGGTCCCACCGATTCCATAAACTCAGTCACACCGAGATGAACCACCTCAGCCATATACCCAAACCCTAGTAATTTCGGATTTTCCGATTCCAAACTCAGTCTCACGAAACTAGTGTTGCCAAGCTTCAGAACCTACATCATCATATCGGTGTCACCGAGATGATAAAGTCGGTCCCACCGAGATTGGCAAACCCTAGTCTTTGGAAGAATCGGACTCACCGAGATTGTATTTTCGGTCCCACCGAAAATCCCAACGTTCACAAGATTTGAACTTTCGGTCTCACCGAGTTGTCAACTTCGGTCTGACCGAGATTGATCAAATGTGTGTAACAGTTGGATTTTGTGTGGAGGCTATAAATACCCTCCACCTCCTCTTCATTCGTGGAGAGAGCCATCGAAAGAACTACCACTCCTACCTTACATTTCTGAGAAGAAAACTACCTACCCTTGTGTTGAGATCAAGTTGCTCCACTCCCACCATATGAAACTTGATTTCTAGCCTTCCCAAGTTGCTTTCCACTCAATCCTTTCTTCCACCACAGCCAAATCAGTGAGGAGAGTTGAGTGTTGGGGAGATTATCATTTGAAGCACAAGAGCAAGGAGTTCATCATCACCAACACCATCTATTACCTTTTGGAGCGTGGTGCCTCCTAGATTGGTTAGGTGTCGCTTGGGAGCCTCTGTCAAGATGTGGAGTTGAACCAAGGAGTTTGTAAGGGCAAGGAGATCGCCTACTTCGTGAAGATCTACCCCGAGTAAGGCTAGTCCTCCGTGGGCGTATGCCATGATGGCATAGACAAGGTTGCTTCTTCGTGGACCCTTCGTGGGTGGAGCCCTCCGTGGACTCTCGCAGCCGTTACCCTCCGTGGGTTGAAGTCTCCATCAACGTGGATGGACGATAGCACCACCTATCGGAACCATGAGAAAAATCTCCGTGTCTCCAAACTGCGTTTGATCTTCTCCACTTCTCTTTACTACTTGTGCAATTTACTTTCCGTTGCCCATTCTCTAGAATTGCATGTGTAGTATGCTACTTGACTTGTATGCATGATGCTTGACTTGATCTCCATTGTGAACTTGCCAAAACTTGTCTTTGTCAAAAGGCATAATTTTTATCTTGTCGAGTAGTCTAATCACCCCCCCTCTAGACACTCTCACCTTCAACGATCCTACACATATATATATAAAAGGTAATGTAATTGCAGTCAAAAGGTGCTGCATTATTTAAAGAAAGTCTGCTATGAGTGCGGACTGATACAAATAGTGCGGTAAGCAAGGGATTTGGACTAATTAAACATGTCCCCCTCCAGGGGTGAGCTGCGGACTTGGTGTATATAATCGAATTTAATGCTCATACTTGAGACCACCTGAGTGTTCGTCGCAGCCTTCTTTTCTTCCCTGGTTGTTCCATCATGAGTTCGGCAGGTTCACCGCCGGACAGGGCCTCTGGTTAACGGAGTCCTGTGTACACAAAGAAGGGAAATAATAATAATAAAAAAGGGGGACACACTTGCGAGCCCCTGGTGTGGTCGAGCCGCACTCTGGGTCCATTGCGATCGTGCCCCTTCCACTGCGCCCATGGTATCTCCAAAGCGTAATGATGTACGCGAAGGGTTGTTCTTGCAATCATGCGCGGGAGGGGGTTGGGGCCGCATTGCTACGCGTGCTCTGATCGCGCCAGGTGGTCTTCGTTGGTATTGCTTCGGGCGCGTTTTGCTGTATCCGGCCGTTTAACGGCCGGACTCGAGAATTGCCCGAAAAGGCTGCTCAGCATTTCCGCCGCGAGAGCATTGTATGTTCCTCCGTTCGGAGGGAGCGTTCCGTATTCCCATTGACCGTGATGACTCCAGGAGGGCCTGGCATCTTGAGCTTGAGGTATGCATAATGTGGCACCGCGTTGAATTTGCAAACGCGGTTCGTCCGAGCAGAGCGTGATAGCCGCTGCGAAACGGGACTATGTCGAAGATTAACTCCTCGCTCCGAAATTGTCCGGGATCCAAGACCACTTCGGTGTGGTGAGCGAGTCAGATTGGCTTCACACACGGTATGACACCCTTAAAGGTTGTCTTTGTAGGTTTAATCCTTGAGGGTCTATGCCCATCTTGCGCCTTTGTATCCCGATAAAGCGAGGTTCAGGCTACTCTGCCGTCCATCGGGAATCTCGTGAGGTGAAATCCATCGACGATTGGGTCTAAAACCAATGCGGCGAATCCGCCATGGCGTATGCTGGTCAGATGGTCTCTTCGATCGAAAGTGATCGGACAAGAGGACCATGGATTGAACTTCGGGGCGACAGGCTCCATCGCATAGACGTCCCTTAGTGCGCGCTTCCTCTTCCTCTTGGGTATATGGGTTGCGTAAATCATATTCACCGTCCGCACTTGTGGGGGAAAACCCTTCTGTCCTCTATTGTTCGGCGGTCGGGTCTCCTCCTCGTCGTCGCTGTTTAGCCCCTTGTCATTGTTTTCGGCAATTAACTTACTCGCTGCTTGAACACCCAGCAATCTCTATTAGTGTGATTAGCTGGCTTTTCAGGGGTGCCATGTATCTGGCATAAGCGGTCGAGTATTCGGTCCAAATTGGACGGACCCGGAGTGGTTCTTTTGAATGGCTTCTTCCGTTGACCGGGTTTAGAGCCTCGGAATCTACCGTTGACCGCCATATCCTCCTTATCTTCGCCGTTAATGCGGCGTTTGTTTTTGTTTCGATGTGACCTGCCATTGTTGTCCTTGGTATCCGGACTGCCAGAATTTTTACGGAGATTGTTGCTGCGAGCTAGCCAGCTATCCTCTCCCGCGCAAAAGCGGGTCATTAATGATGTGAGGGCTGCCATGGATTTCGGCTTTTCCTGTCCCAGGTGCCGGGCTAGCCATTTGTCGCGGATGTTATGTTTGAAGGCTGCAAGGACCTCTGCATCCGGACAGTCGACGATTTGATTTTTCTTTGTCAAGAACCGTGTCGTAATTGTCCGCCGATTAAATCGGCTGCTGAATGATGTGGCTTAGGTCATCGGCGTCTGGTGGTCGCACATACGTGCCTTGGAAGTTGTCGAGGAATGCGGCTTCCAGGTCTTCCCAACACCCAATTGACTCTGCGGGCAAGCTGTTAAGCCAATGCCGAGCTGGTCCTTTAAGCTTGAGTGGGAGATACTTGATGGCATGGAGATCGTCGCCGCGGGCCATATGGATGTGGAGAAGATAATCTTCGATCCAAACCGCGGGGTCTGTTGTGCCATCGTAGGATTCAATGTTTACGGGTTTAAACCCTTCAGGGATTTGACGATCCATTACTTCGTCAGTGAAGCATAGCGGGTGTGCGGCGCCTCTGTATTGAGAAATATCACGACGCAGCTCGAGAGAGCATTGTCTGCTGTGTTCGGCCCGGCCGGGGTTATTGTATCCGGCGCGACGGTATTCGTCGTGGGTCGTGGGGCGCCCACGTGATCCGTAGATGGATCTGGATTGCCTTGCTTTGTCCTCCAAGATATCTCGCAAGTCCGGCGCGTTCCCTCTTGGCTTCGTACTTTTTGGAGTGATGCCGGGGTACGGTCTTGGTTGGGGGCCTGGATGCCTCTCTGTCACGACCACGGGGTGGTTGGTCAGCCGTATCGTGCGTTGGTGATCGAGGTATGTATGCTTCCTCCTCTAATAGGGGGAGCAGCTTGCCTCTTGGGTAGCTTTTGGAGGGGCGTTCGAGTTTATACTCTTCGGCCGCGAGGACCTCGGTCCATTGATTGGCCAGCAGGTCCTGATCAGCTTGAAGCTGCTGCTGCTTTTTCTTTAGGCTATTTGCCGTGGCGATAAGCCTGCGTTTAAAACGCTCTTGTTCGACGGGATCCTCGGGCACGACGAATTCGTCGTCGTTGAGGCTTGCCTCGTCTTCGGAGGGAGGCATATAGTTATAATCCTCAACCTCTTCTTACGCCGCCTCTCGTGAGGGCTTGCTTACATCCTCTGTGTTGAGTCCTGCTTTGGAGGGGTTGTCTTCGCACTTTACGGGGTATTATTATCTCTGTGCGGAATCTCCATTCGAGCTGTGGCGGGATTTAGAGCGGCGCCGCTGACGCCGGCGCTTGGGCTGTTTCTTTAAAGAATCTGCCTCCGCTGTTTCTTCGCCGTCCCCGTCTTTTGGGGTGTCCACCATGTATATGTCGTATGACGAGGTGGTCTTCCATTGCCCCTGTAGGCGCTGGTTCTGTTGTCTCGGCATCGTCATCCATAGCGTCGATGTCTTGAGTCGTAGTCTAGCATGTCGGTTAGATAAATCGACAAGTGGCTACAAAGTGGGTGGTGGGTGGGCTCTGAATTTCTTCGTCGTCCGTATCCCAACCATCCTGGCCATAGTCCGGCCAGGACTCTACCGATAACGAGAGGTGCTTTAGCGAATTTAGGATGTTGCCAAAGGGCGAGTATTGGAAGATGTCTGCGGCAGTGAATCCCATAACCGGCGCCCAATCCGATTCGTTTGGTAGGGGCGTGGGTGGTCCGGAGTCCGGAAGGGAGTCCGGCACCTCGGAATCACGAGTTTCACGAGGGACAAGATTAGCGTTCGGCTCCATCGCCGTGGAAGTTGAAGCCCCCGAGGCGGTGTCCATCCACCGATCCTCGATCTGGGCGATCGGCTCCGGACTAAAGGCTGAAGCGGATTCGTGTGTGGCCACCAAGGCACTGTTCGGCGGCAGAGCTAGATCATGCCCATCGTAACAGTGCGGTTCACTTGGCTGTGGCTCGAGCCCGTCGAAGATCAAGTCTCCGCGGACGTCGGCCGTGAAGTTTAGACTTCGAATCTGACCTGATGGCGGGCGTATCTTTCGATCTGCTCCAGATGGCCAAGCGAATTAGCCCGCAGTGCGAAGCCGCCGAATACGAAGATCTGTCCGGGGAGAAAAGTCCAGGACGTCTTCGGAGTTGAGGGAGTCCCTCAACGGGGTTGAGGGAGTCGTACTCGTCGTGATCCAAATCACCGGAGATCCTAGCGCCGAACGGATGGCACCTCCACGTTCAACACACGTACGGTTGGGAAGACGTATCCTCCTTCTTCATCCAGCAAGGGGGAAGGAGAGGTTGATGGAGATCCAGTAGCACGACGGCGTGGTGGTGGATGCAGCAGCGATCTCGGCAGGGCTTTGCCAAGCACTTGCGAGAGGGAGAGGTGTAGCAGGGGAGAGGGAGGCGCCAGAGACTTGGGGTGCGGCTGCCCTCCCTCCCCCCTCTTTATATAGGGCTCCTGGGGGGCGCCGGCCCTAGGAGATCCAATCTCCAAGGGGGGCGGTGGCCAAGGGGGTGGCTTGCCCCCCAAGGCAAGTGAGGCGCCCCCCCACCCCTAGGGTTTCCAACCCTAGGCACAGGGGGGCCCAAGGGGGGCGCACCAACCCACCAGGGGCTGGTTCCCCTCCCACTTCAGCCCATGGGGCCCTCCAGGATAGGTGGCCCCACCCGATGGACCCCCGGGAGGTCCCGGTACAATACTAGTAACCCCCGAAACTTTCCCGATGGCTGAAACTGAACTTGCTATATATAGATCTTCACCTCCGGACCATTCCGGAACTCCTTGTGACATCCGGGATCTCATCCGGGACTCCAAACAACTTTCGGGTTACTGCATACTAATATCTCAACAACCCTAGCGTCACCGAACCTTAAGTGTGTAGACCCTATGGGTTCGGGAGACATGCAGACATGACCGAGACGCCTCTCCGGTCAATAACCAACAGTGGGATCTGGATAGCCATGTTGGCTCCCACATGCTCCTCGATGATCGCATCGGATGAACCACGATGTTGAGGATTCAATCAATCCCGTATACAATTCCCTTTGTCAATCGGTACGTTACTTGCCCGAGATTCGATCGTCGGTATCCCAATACCTCGTTTAATCTCGTTACCGGCAAGCCACTTTACTCATACCGTAATGCATGATCCCGCAACCAGACACTTGGTCACATTGAGCTCATTATGATGATGCATTACCGAGTGGGCCCAGAGATACCTCTCCGTCATACGGAGTGACAAATCGATCTCGATTCGTGCCAACCCAATGCAGACACTTTCGGAGATACCGTAGTGCACCTTTATAGTCACCCGATTCGTTGTGACGTTTGGCACACCCAAAGCACTCCTACGGTATCCGGGAGTTGCACAATCTCATGGTCTAAGGAAATGATGCTTGACATTTGGAAAAGCTCTAGCGAAACGAACTACACGATCTTGTGCTATGCTTAGGATTGGGTCTTGTCCATCACATCATTCTCCTAATGATGTGATCCCGTTATCAATGACATCCAATGTCCATAGCCAGGAAACCATGACTATCTATTGATCAACGAGCTAGTCAACTAGAGGCTCACTAGGGACGTGTTGTGGTCTATATATTCACACATGTATTACAATTTTCGGATAACACAATTATAGCATGAACAATAGACAATTATCATGAACAAGGAAATATAATAATAACCATTTTATTATTGCCTCTAGGGCATATTTCCAACAGTCTCCCACTTGCACTAGAGTCAATAATCTAGTTACATTGTGATGAATCGAACACCCATAGTGTACTGGTGTTGATCATGTTTTGCTCTAGGGAGAGGTTCAGTCAATGGATCTGCTAAATTCAGGTCTGTATGTACTTTACAAATATCTATGTCTCCATCTTGAACATTTTCACGAATGGAGTTGAAGCGACGCTTGATGTGCCTGGTCTTCTTGTGAAACCTGGGCTCCTTGGCAAGTGCAATAGCTCCAGTGTTGTCACAGAAGAGTGTGATCGGCCCCGACGCATTGGGTATGACTCCTAGGTCGGTGATGAACTCCTTCACCCAGATTGCTTCATGCGCTGCCTCCGAGGCTGCCATGTACTCCGCTTCACATGTAGATCCCGCCACGACGCTTTGCTTGCAACTGCACTAGCTTACTGCCCCACCATTCAAAATATACACGTATCCGGTTTGTGACTTCGAGTCATCCAAATCTGTGCCAAAGCTAGCGTTGACGTAACCCTTTACGACGAGCTCTTCGTTACCTCCATATACAAGAAACATATCCTTAGTCCTTTTCAAGTACTTTAGGATGTTCTTGACCGATGTCCAGTGTTCCATGCCGGGATTACTTTGGTACCTTCCTACCAAACTTACGGCAAGGTTTATATCAGGTCTGGTACAGGTCATGGCATACATGATAGACCCTATGGCTGAGGCATAGGGGACGACACTCATCTTTTCTCTATCTTCTGCCATGGTCGGACATTGAGCCGAGCACAATTTCACACCTTGCAACACAGGCAAGAACCCCTTCTTGGACTGATCCATATTGAACTTCTTCAATATCTTATCAAGGTATGTACTCTGTGAAAGACCTATGAGGCATCTCGATCTATCTCTATAGATCTTGATGCCTAATATGTAAGCAGCTTCTCCAAGGTCCTTCATTGAAAAACACTTATTCAAGTAGGCCTTAATGCTCTCCAAAAGTTCTATATCATTTCCCATCAAAAGTATGTCATCCACATATAATATGAGAAATGCTACAGAGCTCCCACTACTTTCTTGTAAACGCAGGCTTCTCCATAGGTCTGCATAAACCCAAACGCTTTAATCATCTCATTAAAGAAAATGTTCCAACTCCGAGATGCTTGCACCAGCCCATAGATGGACCGCTGGAGCTTGCATACCTTGTTTACATTCTTAGGGTCGACAAAACCTTCCGGCTGCATCATATACAGTTCTTCCTTAAGATGACCGTTAAGGAATGCCGTTTTGACGTCCGTTTGCCATATCTCATTATCATAGTATGCGGCAATTGCTAACATGATTCGAACGGACTTCAGCTTCGCTACGGGTGAGAAAGTCTCATCGTAGTCAACCCCTTGAACTTGTCGATAACCTTTAGCGACAAGTCGAGCTTTATAAATGGTAACATTACCATCCGTGTCCGTCTTCTTCTTAAAGATCCATTTGTTTTCTGTCGCTCGCCGATCATCGGGCAAGTCTGTCAAAGTCCATACTTTGTTTTCATACATGGATCCTATCTCGGATTGCATGGCTTCAAGCCATTTGTTGGAATTTGGGCCCGCCATTGCTTCTTCATAGTTCGAAGGTTCACCATTGTCTAACAACATAATTTCCAGGACAGGGTTGCCATACCACTCTGGTGTGGAACGTGTCCTCGTGAACATACGAAGTTCAGTAGTAACTTGATCTGAAGTACCTTGATCATCATCATTAGTTTCCTCTCTAGTCGGTGCAGGCACCACAGGAACATCTTCTTGAGCTACGCTACTTTCAAGAGGTAGTACTTCATCAAGTTCCACTTTCCTCGCACTTACTTCTTTCGAGAGAAACTCTTTCTCCAGAAAGGACCCGTTCTTGGCAACAAAGATCTTGCCCTCGGATCTTAGGTAGAAGGTATACCCGATGGTTTCCTTAGGGTATCCTATGAAGACGCATTTTTCCGACTTGGGTTCGAGCTTTTCAGGTTGAAGTTTCTTGACATAAGCATCGCATCCCCAAACTTTTACAAACGACAGCTTAGATTTCTTCCCAAACCATAATTCATACGGTGTCGTCTCAATGGATTTAGACGGTGCCCTATTTAAAGTGAATGTAGCTGTCTCTAGAGCGTTTCCCCAAAATGATAGCTGTAAATCGGTAAGTGACATCATAGATCGCACCATATCCAATAGAGTGCGATTACGATGTTCGTACACACCATTACGCTGAGGTGTTCCAGGCGGCGTGAGTTGTGAAACGATTCCACATTTCCTTAAGTGCGTACCAAATTCGTGACTTAAGTATTCTCCCCCATGATGTGATTGTAAGAACTTTATCTTTCGGTCACGTTGATTCTCTACCTCATTCTGAAATTCCTTGAACTTTTCAAATGTCTCAGACTTGTGTTTCGTAAAGTAGACATACCCATATCTACACAAGTCATCAGTGAGAGTGAGAACATAACGATAGCCTCCACGAGGCTCAACGCTCATTGGACCGCACACATCAGTATGTATGATTTCCAATAAGTTGGTTGCTCACTCCATTGTTCCGGAGAACGAAGTCTTGGTCATTTTGCCCATGAGGCATGGTTCGCATGTGTCAAACGATTCATAATCTAGAGACTCTAAAAGTCCATCAGCATGGAGCTTCTTCATGCGCTTGACACCAATGTGACCAAGGCGGCAGTGCCACAAGTATGTGGGACTATCGTTATCGACCTTACATCTTTTGGTATTCACACTATGAATATGTGTAACATCACGTTCGAGATTCATTAAGAATAAACCATTGACCAGCGGGGCATGACCATAAAACATATCTCTCATATAAATAGAACAACCATTATTCTCGGATTTAAATGAGTAGCCATCTCACATTAAACGAGATCCAGATACAATGTTCATGCTCAAAGCTGGCACTAAATAACAATTATTGAGGTTTAAAACTAATCCCGTAGGTAAATGTAGAGGTAGCGTGCCGACGGCGATCACATCGACCTTGGAACCATTCCCGACGCACATCATCAACTCGTCCTTCGCCAGTCTCCGCTTATTCCACAGCTCCTGCTTTGAGTTACAAATATGACCAACCGCACCGGTATCAAATACCCAGGAGCTACTACGAGTACTGGTAAGGTACACATCAATTACATGTATATCACATATACCTTTAGTGTTGCGGCCTTCTTGTCCACTAAGTACTTGGGGCAGTTCCGCTTCCAGTGACCACTTCCCTTGCAATAAAAGCACTCAGTCTCAGGCTTGGGTCCATTCTTTGACTTCTTCCCGGCAACTGGCTTACCGGGCACGGCAACTCCCTTGCCGTCTTTCTTGAAGTTCTTCTTACCCTTGCCTTTCTTGAACTTAGTGGTTTTATTCACCATCAACACTTGATGTTCCTTTTTGATCTCTACCTCCGCTGATTTCAGCATTGAATATACCTCAGGAATGGTCTTTTCCGTCCCCTGCATGTTGAAGTTCATCACAAAGCTCTTGTAGCTCGGTGGAAGCGACTGAAGGATTTTGTCAATAATCGCGTCATCCAGGAGATTAACTCCCAGCTGAGTCAAGTGGTTGTGCAACCCAGACATTTTGAGTATGTGCTCACTGACAGAACTATTTTCCTCCATCTAACAACTGATGAACTTGTCGGAGACTTCATATCTCTCGACACGGGCATGAGCTTGGAAAACCATTTTCAGCTCTTCGAACATCCCATATGCTCTGTGTTGCTCAAAATGCTTTTGGAGCCCCAGTTCTAAGCTGTAAAGCATGCCGCACTGAACGAGGGAGTAATCATCATCCCGAGACTGCCAAGCGTTCATAATGTCTTGGTTCTCTGGGATGGGTGCTTCACCTAGCGGTGCTTCTAGGACATAATCTTTCTTTGCAGCTATGAGGATGATCCTCAGGTTCCGGACCCAGTCCGTATAGTTGCTACCATCATCTTTGAGCTTTGTTTTGTTGGAAATATGCCCTAGAGGCAATAATAAAATGGTTATTATTATATTTCTTTGTTCATGATAATTGTCTATTGTTCATGCTACAATTGTATTATCCGGAAATCGTAATACATGTGTGAATACATAGACCACAACAAGTCCCTAGTGAGCCTCTAGTTGACTATCTCGTTGATCAACAGATAGTCATGGTTTCCTGACTATGGACATTGGATGTCATTGATAACGGGATCACATCATTAGGAGAATGATGTGATGGACAAGACCCAATCCTAAGCATAGCACAAAGATCATGTAGTTTGTTTCGCTAGAGCTTTTCCAAATGTCAAGTATCATTTCCTTAGACCATGAGATTGTGCAAGTCCCGGATACCGTAGGAGTGCTTTGGGTGTGCCAAACATCACAACATAACTGGGTGACTATAAAGGTGCACTACGGGTATCTCTGAAAGTGTCTGTTGGGTTGGCACGAATCGAGACTGGGATTTGTCACTCAGTATGACGGAGAGGTATCTCTGGGCCCACTCGGTAATGCATCATCATAATGAGCTCAATTTGACCAAGTGTCTTGTCATGGGATCATGCATTACGATACGAGTAAAGTGACTTGCCGGTAACGAGATTGAACGAGGTATTGGGATAACGACGATCGAGTCTCGGGCAAGTAACGTACCGATTGACAAAGGGAATTGTATACGGGATTGATTGAATCCTCGACATCGTGGTTCATCCGGTGAGATCATCGAGGAGCATGTGGGAGCCAACATGGGTATCCAGATCCCGCGGTTGGTTATTGACCGGAGAGGTGCCTCGGTCATGTCTGCATGTCTCCCGAACCCGTAGGGTCTACGCACTTAAGGTTCAGTGAAGCTAGGGTTGTAGAGATATGAATATGCAGTAACCCGAAAGTTGTTCGGAGTCCCGGATGAGATCCCGGACGTCACGAGGAGTTCCGGAATGGTCTGGAGGTGAAGAATGATATATAGGAAGTGCAGTTTCAGCCATCGGGAAAGTTTCGGGGCTCACCGGTATTATACCGGGGACCACCGGAAGGGTCCCGGGGGTCCACCGGGTGGGGAAACCTATCCCAGAGGGCCCCGTGGGCTGAAGTGGGGAGGGTAACCAGCTCCTGGTGGGCTGGTGCGCCCCCCTTGGCCTCCCCTGCGCCTAGGGTTGGAAACCCTAGGGTGGGGGGGCGCCTCCACTTGCCTTGGGGGGCAAGCCTCCCACTTGGCCGCCGCCCCCCTTGGAGATCCCATCTCCTAGGGCCGGCACTCCCCCAGGGGGCCTATATAAAGGGGGGAGGGAGGGCAGCCGCACCCATGCTCTTGGCGCCTCCCTCTCCCCTGCTACACCTCTCCCTCTGGCAGAAGCTTGGCGAAGCACTGCCGTGATCGTGCTGCATCCACCACCACGCCGTCGTGCTTCTGGATCTTCATCAACCTCTCCTTCCCCCTTGTTGTATCAAGAAGGAGGAGACGTCTCCCTCAACCGTACGTGTGTAGAACGCGGAGGTGCTGTCCGTTCAGCACTAGGATCATCGGTGATTTGGATCACGACGAGTACGACTCCCTCAACCCCATTCTCTTGAACGCTTCCGCACACGATCTACAAGGGTATGTAGATGCACTCCCCTCTCGTTGCTAGATGACTCCATAAATTGATCTTGGTGAACGTAGGAAAATTTTTATTTTATGCAACGTTCCCCAACAGTGGCATCATGAGCTAGGTCTATGCGTAGTTACTATGCATGAGTAGAACACAATTTGTTGTGGGCGTAGATGTTGTCAACTTTCTTGCCACTACTAGTCTTATTTTGCTTCAGCGGTATTGTGGGATGAAGCGGCCGGACCAACCTTACACGTACGCTTACGTCAGACAGGTTCCACCGACTGACATACACTAGTTGCATAAGGTGGCTAGCGGGTGTCTGTCTCTCCCACTTTAGTTGGAGCGGATTCGATGAAAAGAGTCCTTATGAAGGGTAAATAGAAGTTGGCAAATCACGTTGTGGCTTTTACGTAGGTAAGAAAACGTTCTTGCTAGAACACCTATAGAAGCCACGTAAAAACTTGAAACAACAATTAGTGGACGTCTAACTTGTTTTTGCAGCAAGTGTTCTGTGATGTGATATGGCCAAAGGATGTGATGAATGATATATGTGATGTATGAGATGATCATGTTCTTGTAATAGGAATCACGACTTGCATGTCGATGAGTATGACAACCGGCAGGAGCCATAGGAGTTGTCTTTATTTTTTGTATGACCTGCGTGTCATTGAAGAACGCCATGTAAATTACTTTACTTTATTACTAAACGTGTTAGCCATAGAAGTAGAAGTAGTCGTTGGCGTGATAACTTCATGAAGACACGATGATGGAGATCATGGTGTCATGCCGGTGACGAAGATGATCATGGCACCCCAAAGATGGAGATCAAAGGAGCAATATGATATTGGCCATATCATGTCACTATTTGATTGCATGTGATGTTTATCATGTTTTACATCTTATTTTCTTAGAACGACGGTATCTTAAATAAGATGATCCCTCGAAATAATTTCAAGAAAAGTGTTCCCCCTAACTGTGCACCGTTATGAAGGTTCGTTGTTTCGAAGCACCACGTGATGATCGGGTGTGATAGATCCTAACGTTCGAATACAACGCGTGTAAGCCAGATTTACACATGCAATACACTTAGGTTGACTTGACGAGCCTAGCATGTACAGACATGGCCTCGGAACACGGAAGACCGAAAGGTCGAGCATGAGTCGTATAGTAGATACGATCAACATGAAGATGTTCACCGATGTTAACTAGTCCGTCTCACGTGATGATCGGCCACGGCATAGTTGACTCGGATCATGTTTCACTTAGATGACTAGAGGGATGTCTGTCTAAGTGGGATTTCATTGAATAATTTGATTAGATGAACTTAATTATCATGAACTTAGTCTAAAAACCTTTGCAAAATGACTTGTAGATCAAATGGCCAACGCTCATGTCCACCTCAACTTCAACGCGTTCCTAGAGAAAACCAAGATGAAAGATGATGGCAGCAACTATACGGACTGGGTCCGGAACCTGAGGATCATCCTCATAGCTGCCAAGAAAGATTATGTCCTAGAAGCACCACTAGGTGAAGCACCAATCCCATAGAACCAAGATGTTATGAATGCTTGGCAGTCTCATGCTGATGATTACTCCCTCGTTCAGTGCGGCATGCTTTACAGCTTAGAACCGGGGCTCCAAAAGCGTTTTGAGCAACACGGAGCATATGAGATGTTCGAAGAGATGAAAATGGTTTTCCAAGCTCATGCCCGGGTCGAGAGATATGAAGTCTCCGACAAGTTCTTCAGCTGTAAGATGGAGGAAAATAGTTCTGTTAGTGAGCACATACTCAAGATGTGCGGGTTGGACAACCGCTTGACTCGGTGGGAGTTAATCTCCGAATGACGCGGTCATTGATGAGAATCCTCGATCGCTCCCACCAAGCTACAAGAGCTTTGTGATGAATTTCAATATGCAGGGGATGGAAAAGACCATTCCTGAGGTATATTCAATGCTGAAATCAGCAGAGGTAGAGATCAAAAAGGAACATCAAGTGTTGATGGTGAATAAAACCACTAAGTTCAAGAAAGGCAAGGGTAAGAAGAACCTCAAGAAGGACGGCAAGGGAGTTGCCGTGCCCGGTAAGCTAGTTGCCGGGAAGAAGTCAAGCAATGGACCCAAGCACGAGGACCGAGTGCTTTTATTGCAAGGGAAGTGGTCTTTGGAAGCGGAACTGCCCCAAGTACTTAGCGGACAAGAAGGCCGGCAAAACCAAAGGTATATGTGATATACATGTAATTGATGTGTACCTTACCGATTGCTCGTAGTAGCTCCTGGGTATTTGATACCGGTGCGGTTGCTCATATTTGTAACTCAAAGCAGGAGCTGTGGAATATGCGGAGACTGGCGAAGGACGAGGTGACGATCTTGGCGTCGAGAATGGTTCCAAGGTCGATGTGATCGCCCGTCGACGCTACCTCTACATTTACCTACGGGATTAGTTTTAAACCTCAATAATTGTTATTTAGTGCTAGCTTTGAGCATGAACATTGTATCAGGATCTCGTTTAATTCGAGATGGCTACTCATTTAAATCCGAGAATAATGGTTGTTCTATTTATATGAGTGATATGTTTTATGGTCATGCCCACTGGTGAATGGTTTATTCTTAATGAATCTCGGCGTAATGTTACACATATTCATAGTGTGAATACCAAAAGATGTAAAGTTGATAACGATAGTCCCACATACTTGTGGCATTGCTGCCTTGGTCACATTCGTGTCAAGCGCATGAAGAAGCTCCATACTGATGGACTTTTAGAGTCTCTAGATTATGAATCGTTTGACACATGCGAACCATGCCTCATGGGCAAGATGACCAAGACTCCGTTCTCCGGAACAATGGAGCGAGCAACCAACTTATTGGAAATCATACATACTGATGTGTGCGGTCCAATGAGCGTTGAGGCTCGCGGAGGATATCGTTATGTTCTCACTCTCACTGATGACTTAAGTACATATGGGTATGTCTACTTGATGAAGCACAAGTCTGAGACCTTTGAAAAGTTCAAGGAGTTTCAGAATGAGGTAGAGAATCAACGTGACCGAAAGATAAAGTTCTTACAATCAAATTGTGGGGGTGAATATTTAAGTCATGAATTTGGTACGCACTTAAGGAAATGTGGAATCGTTTCACAACTCACGCCGCCTGGAACACCTCATCGAAATGGTGTGTCCGAACGTCGTAATATATGGTGCGATCTATGATGTCACTTACCAATTTACCGCTATCATTTTGGGGATACGCTCTAGAGACAGCTACATTCACTTTAAATAGGGCACCGTCTAAATCCGTTGAGATGACACCGTATGAATTATGGTTTGGGAAGAAACCTAAGTTGTCGCTTCTAAAAGTTTGGGGATGCAATGCTTATGTCAAGAAACTTCAACCTGAGAAGCTCGAACCCAAGTCGGAAAAATGCGTCTTCATAGGATACCCTAAGGACACCATTGGGTATACCTTCTACTTAAGATCCGAGGGCAAGATCTTTGTTGCCAAGAACGGGTCCTTTCTGGAGAAAGAGTTTCTCTCGAAAGAATTAAGTGGGAGGAAGGTAGAGCTTGATGAAGTACTACCTCTTGAAACGGTGAGTAGTGCAACTCAGGAAGATGTTCCTGTGGTGCCTGCGCCGACAAGAGAGGAGGTTAATGATGATGATCAAGATACTTTGGATCAAGCTCCTACTGAACTTCGAAGGTCCACAAGGACACGTTCCGCACCAGAGTGGTACGGCAACCCTGTCTTGGAAATCATGTTATTAGACAACGGTGAACCTTCGAACTATGAAGAAGCGATGGCGGGCCCAGATTCCAACAAATGGCTTGAAGCCATGCAATCCGAGATAGGATCCATGTATGAAAACAAAGTGTGGACTTTGACAGACTTGCCCGATGATCGGCAAGCAATAGAAAACAAATGGATCTTTAAGAAGAAGACGGACGCGGATGGTATTGTTACCATATATAAAGCTCGACTTGTCACTAAGGGTTATCGACAAGTTCAAGGGATTGACTACGATGAGACATTCTCTCCCGTAGTGAAGCTGAAGTCCGTCTGAATCATGTTAGAAATTGCCGCATACTATGATAATGAGATATGGCAAATGGACGTCAAAACGGCATTCCTTAATGGTCATCTTAAGGAAGAACTGTATATGATGCAGCCGGAAGGTTTTGTCGAACCTAAGAATGCTAACATGGTATGCAAGCTCCAGCGCTCCATCTATGGGCTAGTGCAAGCATCTCGGAGTTGGAACATTCGCTTTAATGAGATAATTAAAGCGTTTGGGTTTATGCAGACTTATGGAGAAGCCTGCATTTACAAGAAAGTGAGTGGGAGCTCTGTAGCATTTCTCATATTATATGTGGATGACATACTTTTGATGGGAAATGATATAGAACTTTTGGACAGCATTAAGGCCTGCTTGAATAAGTGTTTTTCAATGAAGGACCTTGGAGAAGCTACTTACATATTAGGCATCAAAATCTATAGAGATGGATCAAGACGCCTCATAGGTCTTTCACAGAGCACATACCTTGATAAGATATTGAAGAAGTTCAATATGGATCAGTCCAAGAAGGGGTTCTTGCCTGTGTTGCAAGGTGTGAAATTGAGTTCGGCTCAATACCCGACCACGGCAGAAGATAGAGAAAAGATGAGTGTCGTCCCCTATGCCTCAGCCATAGGGTCTATCATGTATGCCATAACCTGTACCAGACCTGATATAAACATTGCCGTAAGTTTGGTAGGAAGGTACCAAAGTAATCCCGGCATGGAACACTAGACAGTGGTCAAGAACATCCTTAAGTACCTGAAAAGGACTAAGGATATGTTTCTCGTATATGGAGGTGACGAAGAGCTCGTCGCAAAGGGTTACGTTGACCTAGCTTTGACACAGATCTGGATGACTCTAAGTCACAAACCGGATACGTGTATATTTTGAATGGTGGGGCAGTAAGTTGGTGCAGTTGCAAGTAGAGCGTCGTGGCGGGATCTACATGTGAAGCGTAGTACACGGCAGCCTCGGAGGCAGCGCATGAAGCTATCTAGGTGAAGGAGTTCATCACCGACCTAGGAGTCATACCCAATGCGTCGGGGCCGATCACACTCTTCTGTGACAACACTGGAGCTATTGCAATTGCCAAGGAGCCCAGGTTTCACAAGAAGACCAGGCACATAAAGCGTCGCTTCAACTCCATCCATGAAAATGTTCAAGATGGAGACATAGATATTTGTAAAGTACATACGGACCTAAATGTAGCAGATCCGTTGACTAAACCTCTCCCAAGAGCAAAACATGATCAACACCAGGACGCAATGGGTGTTCGATACATCACAATGTAACTAGATTATTGACTTTAGTGCAAGTGGGAGACTGTTGGAAATATGCCCTAGAGGCAATAATAAAATGGTTATTATTATATTTCTTTGTTCATGATAATTGTCTATTGTTCATGCTACAATTGTATTATCCGGAAATCGTAATACATGTGTGAATACAAAGACCACAACAAGTCCCTAGTGAGCCTCTAGTTGACTAGCTCGTTGATCAACAGATAGTCATGGTTTCCTGACTATGGACATTGGATGTCATTGATAACGGGATCACATCATTAGGAGAATGATGTGATGGACAAGACCCAATCCTAAGCATAGCACAAAGATCATGTAGTTCGTTTCGCTAGAGCTTTTCCAATTTTCAAGTATCATTTCCTTAGACCATGAGATTGTGCAACTCCCGGATACCGTAGGAGTGCTTTGGGTGTGCCAAACGTCACAACGTAACTGGGTGACTATAAAGGTGCACTACGGGTATCTCCGAAAGTGTCTGTTGGGTTAGCACGAATCGAGACTGGGATTTGTCACTCCGTATGACGGAGAGGTATCTCTGGGCCCACTCGGTAATGCATCATCATAATGAGCTCAATGTGACCAAGTGACTGGTTGCGGGATCATGCATTACGGTATGAGTAAAGTGGCTTGCCGGTAACGAGATTAAACGAGGTATTGGCATACTGACGATCGAATCTCGGGCAAGTAACGTACCGATTGACAAGGGAATTGTATACGGGATTGATTGAATCCTCAACATCGTGGTTCATCCGATGCGATCATCGAGGAGCATGTGGGAGCCAACATGGCTATCCAGATCCCACTGTTGGTTATTGACCGGAGAGGCGTCTCGGTCATGTCTGCATGTCTCCCGAACCCATAGGGTCTACACACTTAAGGTTCGGTGACGCTAGGGTTGTAGAGATATGAATATGCAGTAACCCGAAAGTTGTTCGGAGTCCCGGATGAGATCCCGGACATCACGAGGAGTTCCGAATGGTCCGGAGGTGAAGAATTATATATAGGCAGTGCAGTTTCAGCCATCGGGAAAGTTTTGGGGCTCACCGGTATTGTACCGGGACCACCAGAAGGGTCCCGGGGGTCCACTGGGTGGGGCCACCTATCCCGGAGGACCCCGTGGGCTGAAGTGGGGAGGGGAACCAGCCCCTGGTGGGCCCCCCTGCGCCTACAGTTGGAAACCCTAGGGTGGGGGGCGCCTCCACTTGCCTTGGGGGGCAAGCCTCCCCCTTGGCCGCCGCCCCCCTTGGAGATCCCATCTCCTAGGGCCGGCCCCCCCAGGGGGCCTATATAAAGGGGGGATGCAGGGCAGCCGCACCCATGCTCTTGGCGCCTCCCTCTCCCCTGCTACACCGCTCCCTCTTGCAGAAGCTTGGCGAAGCCCTGCCGTGATCGTGCTGCATCCACCACCATGCCGTCGTGCTGCTGGATCTTCATCAACCTCTCCTTCCCCCTTGCTGGATCAAGAAGGAGGAGACGTCTCCCTCAACCGTACGTGTCTTGAACACGGAGGTGCTGTCCGTTCAGCACTAGGATAATCAGTGATTTGGATCATGACGAGTACGACTCCCTCAACCCCGTTCTCTTGAACGCTTCCGCACGCGATCTACAAGGGTATGTAGATGCACTCCCCTCTCGTTGCTAGATGACTCCATAGATTGATCTTGGTGAACGTAGGATTTTTTTTATTGTATGCAACGTTCCCCCAACAGGTTTTCTCTAGGAACGCGTTGAAGTTGAGGGCAACATTAGCGTGGGCCATTTGATCTACAAGACATATTGTAAAGATTTTAAACTAAGTTCATGATAATTAAGTTCATCTAATCAAATTATTCAATGAACTCCCACTCAGATTAGACATCCCTCTAGTCATCTAAGTGATACATGATCCGACTCAACTAGCCCGCGTCCGATCATCACGTGAGACGGACTAGTCATCATCGGTGAACATCTCCATGTTGATCATATCTTCCATATGACTCATGTTCGACCTTTCGGTCTTCCGTGTTCCGAGGCCATGTCTGTACATGCTAGGCTCGTCAAGTCAACCTAAGTGTATTGCGTGTGTAAATCTGGCTTACACCCGTTGTATTCGAACGTTAGGATCTATCACACCCGATCATCACGTGGTGCTTCGAAACAACGAACCTTTGCAATGGTGCACAGTTAGGGGGAACACTTTCTTGAAATTATTACGAGGGGTCATCTTATTTAAGCTACCGTCGTTCTAAGCAAATAAGATGTAAAACATGATAAACATCACATGCAATCAAATAGTGACATGATATGGCCAATATCATATTGCTCCTTTGATCTCCATCTTCGGGGCGCCATGATCATCTTCGTCCCCGGCATGACACCATGATCTCCATCATCATGATCTCCATCATCGTGTCTTCATGAAGTTGTCACGCCAACGACTACTTCTACTTCTATGGCTAACACGTTTAGCAATAAAGTAAAGTAATTTACATGGCGTTATTCAATGACACGCAGGTCATACAAAAAATAAAGACAACTCCTATCGCTCCTGCCGGTTGTCATACTCATCGACATGCAAGTCGTGATTCCTATTACAAGAACATGATCAGTCTCATACATCACATATAGCATTCATCACATCCTTTTGGCCATATCACATCACAAGTCATATGCTGCAAAAACAAGTTAGACGTCCTCTAATTGTTGTTGCAAGTTTTTACGTGGCTTATATAGGTTTCTAGCAAGAACATTTCTTACCTACGTAAAACCACAACGTGATATGCCAATTTCTATTTACCCTTCATAAGGACCCTTTTCATCGAATCCGCTCCAACTAAAGTGGGAGAGACAGACACCCGCTAGCCACCTTATGCAACTAGTGCAGGTCAGTCAGTGGAACCTATCTCACGTAAGCGTACGTGTAAGGTCGGTCCGGGCCGCTTCATCCCACGATGCCGCCGAAGCAATATAAGACTAGTAGTGGCAAGAAAATTGACAACATCCACGCCCACAACAAGTTTGTGTTCTACTCGTGCATAGTAACTACGCATAGACCTAGCTCATGATGCCACTGTTGGGTAACGTTGCAGAAAATAAAAAATTTCTACGCTTCACCAAGATCAATCTATGGACTTATCTAGAAATGAGAGAAAGGAGTGCATCTACATACCCTTGTAGATCGCGCGCGGAAGCGTTCAAGAGAACGGGGTTGAGGGAGTCGTACTCGTCGTGATCCAAATCACCGGAGATCCTAGCGCCGAACGGACGGCACCTCCGCGTTCAACACACGTACGGTTGGCAAGACGTCTCCTCCTTCTTGATCTAGCAAGGGGGGAGAGGTTGATGGAGATCCAGCAGCACGACGGTGTGGTGGTGGATGCAGCAGCGATCTCGGCAGGGCTTCGCCAAGCACTTGCGAGAGGGAGAGGTGTTGCAGGGGAGAGTGAGGCACCAGAGACTTGGGGTGCGGCTTCCCTCCCTCCCCCCCTCTTTATATAGGGCCCCTAGGGGGGTGCCGTCCCTAGGAGATCCAATCTCCAAGGGGGGGCGGCGGCCAAGGGGGTGGCTTGCCCCCCAAGGCAAGTGAGGCGCCCCCCACCACTAGGGTTTCCAACCCTAGGCGCAGGGGGGGCAAGGGGGGGCGCACCAGCCCACCAAGGGTGGTTCCCCTCCCACTTCATCCCATGGGGCCCTCCGGGATAGGTGGCCCCACCCGGTGGACCCCCGGGACCCTTCTGGTGGTCCCGGTACAATACCGGTAACCCCCGAAACTTTCCCGATGGCCGAAACTGAACTTCCTATATATAAATCTTCACCTCCGGACCATTCCGTAACTCCTCGTGATGTCCGGGATCTCATCCGGGACTCCGAACAACTTTCGGGTTACTGCATACTAATATCTCAACAACACTAGCGTCACCGAACCTTAAGTGCGTAAACCCTACGGGTTCGGGAGACATGCAGACATGACCGAGACGCCTCTCCGGTCAATAACCAACAGCGGGATCTAGATACCCATGTTGGCTCCCACATGCTCCTCGATGATCTCATCGGATGAACCACGATGTCGGGGATTCAATCAATCCCGTATACAATTCCCTTTGTCAATCGGTACGTTACTTGCCCGAGACTCGATCGTCGGTATCCCAATACCTCGTTTAATCTCGTTACCAGCAAGTCACTTTACTCGTACCATAATGCATGATCCCGCGACCAGACACTTGGTCACATTGAGATCATTATGATGGTGCATTACCGAGTGGGCCTAGAGATACCTCTCCGTCATACGGAGTGACAAATCCTAGTCTCGATTCGTGCCAACCCAACAGACACTTTCGGAGATACCCATAGTGCACCTTTATAGTCACCCAGTTACGTTGTGACGTTTGGCACACCCAAAGCACTCCTACGGTATCCGGGAGTTGCACAATCTCATGGTCTAAGGAAATGATACTTGACATTTGGAAAAGCTCTAGCGAAACGAACTACACGATCTTGTGCTATGCTTAGGATTGGGTCTTGTCCATCACATGATTCTCCTAATGATGTGATCCCGTTATCAATGACATCCAATGTACATAGCCAGGAAACCATGACTATCTGTTGATCAACGAGCTAGTCAACTAGAGGCTCACTAGGGATGTGTTGTGGTCTATATATTCACACATGTATTACGATTTGCGGATAACACAATTATAGCATGAACAATAGACAATTATCATGAACAAGGAAATATAATAATGACCATTTTATTATTGCCTCTAGGGCATATTTCCAACATTTACAAACATAAATCATTGGTTTATGACCCTCCGTTTGCTGCCTAGGGCAGTCAACCGGAGTCTTAGGGGCTACTATCTATATGGAGCACACCTACCGCGTGCCTCATAACCAAAGAAATAGTGCACCCTTCATTACGTACCTCAAAGCCTCTGAGCAGGCTTGTGAATGCTTCATGCAAACCGCATGTAGCGGATGAAATCTTCTTGAGCACCGCGCTCATTAATGAGCAGTGCTCCTCCGAGAGCGCAGCTCGCTCCAGCAAGCCCGTCAGTACGTCCTGCCGGACATCAAACTGTGCCGGACTCCTTTCATCGCCCCTCGTTGTAGCCAAATGCTCCGGGTGCAGGGCGGCTCTACGGATTGACTTTCGGCTTCAGCAGATCCGGACCCCTCTGTGATGACACCTCGGCGTCGCCTGCTTCATGAGTCGGATAAGGGGGTGGGGTTTCGCTCTCCATCATCTCCGGAGGAAGGTCCCCCGAAGACGAACCCTGTTGAGAGGAGCTGCTGGCCGGACTGGAAAAAGTGGAACCCTGGTTATTTATCCAGGAGAAACACAGTACCTTCAGATTGTAAATTGACTTACAGCTCGGTGGAGGGCTGGCCCGTTGGAGGGCACAGTGCGGTGGGGATGCCTGTCGGGGCAAGGCCCCCTGGGGGTGTCTTTTTCCCTAATTTCGGCATATCTGCCTCCAAATCTTCGGAGGCGGCCCTCTGCTTCCCGCGCGGGAAGGAGGCCTTAGCCTCTCCTTCCCGACTATCCTCCCTGGGGGAGGTAACAATCCCCCCCGTTTGGATGCGTAGCATGTGGGGTTTGGATTCTTCATCCCTCCCCTTGTATTTCCCTGAGGGCATTCTGCTGAGTACCCGGTCGAGCATCTTGGCCATAGTGGGGACGGGCGAGCCTTCGGGAAGCGGTGCCGGACACCTAATTCTCTCTGCCTTGCTGAGCCATTCCTGGACGCTGATGATTGTCAGAACGAACAGTCATGATAAATACAAAACAGGGTGTCCGGTATCAGGGCTACTTACTTGGGTATCTAGGCGATTGCAGCTTAGTCCCGCATCCTCGATGGTGTCCGGACATACTACTTTCTATCTGAAGAATAATTTGCACATCTCTTCGGGCTTCAAGCCGAAGAAGTGTTTGACAGTCCGCGGACCCTCCGGATTGAACTCCTACATCCGGAGAGGCCGGCGTTGGCACGGCAACACCCGCCGGATTAACATCACTTGCATTATGCTGACAAGGTTGATATCCCTCTCGAGAAGCTCCCGGATGCGGTTCTGCAGTATTGGTACATCACCTGCGGGCCCCCAGTTACGTCCTACGTCCGTTAAGGATGCCGACTGGGACGGAGGGCCCGAGCAGAACTCAGGGGCGGCTACCCACTTTGTGCCCCTTGAGGCCGTAGCATAAAACCACCTCCGCTGCCATACATCAGATACTTCTGGGAAAGAACCCTCCGGCCATGGGGCATCGGCGTTTCTGCTTATTACAGCACCTCCGCACTCCACATGTCGCCCCCCGATCATCTTCGGCTTCACATTGAAGGTCTTGAGCCATAAGCCGAAGTGTGGGGTAATGCGGAGAAAAGCCTCGCACATGATAATGAACGACGAGATATGGAGGATTGTTGGGGAACGTTGCATAAAATAAAAAATTTCCTAAGTTCACCAAGATCAATCTAGGAGTTCATCTAGCAATGATAGAGAGGATTTCATCTACATACCCTTGTAGATCGCGAGCGGAAGCTTTCAAGAGAATGGGGTTGAGGGAGTCGTACTCGTCGTGATCCAAATCACCGGAGATCCTAGCGCCGAACGGACGGCACCTCCGCGTTCAACACACGTACGGTCAGCGTGACGTCTCCTCCTTCTTGATCCAGCAAGGGGGAAGGAGAGGTTGATGAAGATCCAGCAGCACGACGGCGTGGTGGTGGATGCAGCAGGGATCTGGCAGGGCTTCGCCAAGCGTCTGCGGGAGGGAGAGGTGTAGCAAGGGGGAAGGGAGGCGCCAAGTGCAAGGGTGCGGTCGCCCTCCCTCCCCCCTCTTTATATAGGGTCCCCAAGGGGGGCGCCGGCCCTAGGAGATGGGATCTCCTAGGAAGCGGCGGCCAAGGGGGTGCCTTGCCCCACAAGGCAAGTGGAGGCGCCCCCTCCCCTAGGGTTCCCAACCCTAGGTGCAGGGGGGGCAGGGGGCGCACCAGCCCACCAGGGGCTGGTTCCCCTCCCACTTCAGCCCACAGGGCCCTTCGGGAAAGGTGGCCCCACCCGGTGGACCCCCGGGACCCTTCCAATGGTCCCGGTACAATACCGATGACCCCCAAAACTTTCCCGATGGCCGAAACTCGACTTCCATATATAATTCTTTACCTCCGGACCATTCCGGAACTCCTCGTGACATCTGGGATCTCATCCGGGACTCCGAACAACTTTTGGTTTGCTGCATACTAATATCTCTACAACCCTAGCATCACCGAACCTTAAGTGTGTAGACCCTACGGGTTCGGGCGATATGCAGACATGACCGAGACGCCTCTCCGGTTAATAACCAACAGCGGGATCTGGATACCCATGTTGGCTCCCACATACTCCTCGATGATCTCATCAGATGAACCACGATGTCGAGGATTCAATTAACCCCGTATACAATTCCCTTTGTCAATCGGTACGTTACTTGCCCGAGACTCGATCGTCGGTATCCCAATACCTCGTTTAGTCTCGTTACCGGCAAGTCACTTTACTAGTACCATAATGCATGATCCCGTGACCAGACACTTGGTCACATTGAGCTCATTATGATAATGCATTACCGAGTGGGCCAAGAGATACCTCTCCGTCATACGGAGTGACAAATCCAGTCTCGATTCGTGCCAACCCAACAGACTCTTTCGGAGATACCCGTAGTGCACCTTTATAGTCACCCAGTTACATTATGACATTTGGCACACCCAAAGCACTCCTACGGTATCCGAGAGTTGCACAATCTCATGGTCTAAGGAAATGATACTTGACAATTGGAAAAGCTCTAGCCAAACGAACTACACGGTCTTTGAGCTATGCTTAGAATTGGGTCTTGTCCATCACATCATTCTCCTAATGATGTTATCCCGTTATCACCGACATCCAATGCCCATAGTCAGGAAACCATGACTATCTGTTGATCAACGAGCTAGTCAACTAGAGGCTTACTAGGGACATGTTGTGGTCTATGTATTCACACGTGTATTACGATTTCCGGATAACACAGTTATAGCATGAATAATAGACAATTATCATGAATAAAGAAATATAATAATAACCATTTATTATTGCCTCTAGGGCATATTTCCAACAGTCCCCCACTTGCACTAGAGTCAATAATCCAGTTACGTTGTCATGTATCGAACACCCATTGTGTCCTTATGTTGATCATGTTTTGCTCTAGGGAGAGGTTTAGTCAATGGATCTGCTACATTCAGGTCCGTATGTACTTTAAAAATATCTATGTCGCCATCTTGAACATTTTCACGGATGGAGTTGAAGCGACGCTTGATGTGCCTGGTCTTCTTGTGAAACCTGGGCTCCTTGGCAAGTGCAATAGCTCCAGTGTTGTCACAGAAGAGTGTAATTGGCCCCGACGCATTGGGTATGACTCCTAGGTCGGTGATGAACCCCTTCACCCAGATTGCTTCATGTGCTACCTCGGAGGCTGCCATGTACTCCGCTTCAAATGTAGATCCCGCCACGACGCTCTGCTTGCAACTGCACCAGCTTACTGCCCTACCATTCAAAATATACACGTATCTAGTTTGTGACTTAGAGTCATCCACATCTGTGTCGAAGCTAGCGTCGACGTAACCCTTTACGACAAGCTCTTCGTCACCTCAATATACGAGAAACATGTCCTTAGTCCTTTTCAGGTACTTAAGGATGTTCTTGACCGCTGTCCAGTGTTCCTTGTCGGGATTACTTTGGTACCTTCCTACCAAACTTACGGCAAGGTTTATATCAGGTCTGGTACAGGTCATGGCATACATGATAGACCCTATGGCTGAGGCATAGGGGATGGCACTCATCTCTTCTTTATCTTCTGCCGTGGTCGGGCATTGAGCCGAGCTCAATTTCACACCTTGCAACACAGGCAAGAACCCCTTCTTGGACTGATCCATATTGAACTTCTTCAATATCTTATCAAGGTATGTGCTTTGTGAAAGACCTATGAGGCGTCTCGATCTATCTCTATAGATTTTGATGCCTAATATGTAAGCAGCTTCTCCAAGGTCCTTCATTGAAAAACACTTATTCAAGTAGGCCTTTATGCTGTCCAAAAGTTCTATATCATTTCCCATCAAAAGTATGTCATCCACATATAATATGAGAAATGCTACAGAGTTCCCACTCACTTTCTTGTAAACGCGGGCTTCTCCATAAGTCTGCATAAACCCAAACGCTTTAATCATCTCATTAAAGCGAATGTTCCAACTCCGAGATGCTTGCACCAGCCCATAGATGGAGCGTTGGAGCTTGCATACCTTGTTAGCATTCTTAGGGTCGACAAAACCTTCCGGCTGCATCTTATACAGCTCTTCCTTAAGGTGACTGCAACGCCCCGGATACAACTTTCCATATTCGTAACTCCAACTCTTGCCTTTTCCGGAGATGCGATATGATATTTCCTTCGTGGTTGGGTTTTTGTATTTTGTTTTGCATTTTGTTCTTGGCGTGCATCTCATCTCATAGCATCATGCGCATTGCATTTGCATGTTTTCATAAAAACTCGTAGACATTCGCAGTTGCCCTTTCTCTCTTTGCCTCTGTTGTCATTTTGTCAGACCCTTGTCCTCGTTGACCTCTCTTGACCCCTCTCGCGCGTGTCCGAAACTCCCCCGAACCCGAACCGGTATGTCGTTACCGATGGATCCGGATCATCCCCAAACATCTATAAAACATCTCTGTTTTCTTATTTGGCCTTCCCTACCTATTTATTCTCATCCATCAGATTTCGATCGGATGATCCAAACTCCTCTCTTTCTCGTATTTATAGTCTAACCCTAGACCCTAGGCTGTCCCATCCATCCATCCCCTCACCCGCCGCCGCCACCCACTCTTCCTTGTTCTTCGGGAGCTTGTCCCATCGCCGCCACCAAATCTCTCTCGGGATCCATCCCCTCCTTGATTTCACGCACCGAGCCAACCACCTTCTCCTCTCGATCCATGGTCGCCTCCTCCCTGCCTTCTTTGCCAACCACCAGATCAAAGCCCCGTGCTCGCCACCACCTCGTCCTCGCGAGCACGACCACCAGAGCGCCAGACCTCTCGCGCGCTCGACGCTCGAGCTCCTCCGCCCGGGCGTCCCACGCGCCTCAAGCCCCCGTCGTCCTTCGTCCGTGCGTCGGCCGGCCGCAAGCAGCGCCACCAGCAGAGGAGCCCCGTTCCAACTCCTTCGCCCTGCCATACTAGAGGCCATGGATGGCCTCATCACCGCGCCACTCCGGTGACCCAGCTCGCCGGTGACCTCGACCTCCAGGTCTGGCCGCCCCCGTTCAGCTGCTGCCAACGAGCAGATGAGTCGCCGCCCGTCTCCTCTTTCTCTTCCTGTTCTTTTCCTCTCCTTCCTCCTCTGATCTCTCTCCCGTGCACAGGAACGCCATGACCGCGCCCGAGTTTTGCCTCGTTCCCCAGCCGTCGCCTGCTTCGTCGTCGCTCCTAACCCGCTTGCTCCCCTGCTTTGAACAATAGTACGCAGCACCATCCTCGCCGTCCTGGCTTCCTCCGTCGTGTCGGCGAGCGCGACGCCAGAGCCCCGCAGGTCGCGTGCCCGTCGCCCTCGCTTTCTCTCTTCTTCCCCTTTCCGTTCTGCTCCACCCTCTCTGAATATCTCTCTCTCTCTGTTCAAGTGCAAAGGAAGTGCTCCATCGCCCTCTGTTGCTGCCTCCTCATCGTCGCCAGAACCTTCCCCGCGCCGCGGATCGTCGGAGGTGAGCTCCGCCGTCAAGCCATGCCTCTCTGACCTTCCTTTTCCTCTCCTCGCGTTGCTCCTCGCTGACTGCCCAGCCGCCGTTGCTTCTGCAGAGCCCAGGCCATGGCTGTCCTCTGCTTCAGTTCAAGGCGCCGGCCGCCGGATCCGAACCCAGGCACCTCCCTCGCCCGCTCCCGCGTCCGGTCGCCGTCGTCCTCGCCCTGCTGACCTCGCCGGAGACCCCCCTGCGTCTTTGCCGCCCCGCCATCCTGGAGCCACGGTGCCCGCTCGCCCTCTGCTTCAGGAGACAGAGACATGCGCCTCCTCTGCCTCGCTTGCGCGTGTTGACCCCGTCCCAGCCGAGCGCGTTCCCGATCTCCAAGCCCAGCTACAGCAAGGCCCCGCCGCGGCAAGGCCCAGCGCTCCCTGCCCGGCTCCTCCCACCGAACTGGGCCTGGCCCAGCTAGGTGAGCTCCAGGGCCTCCTCTCTGTTGGCCTAGCAGTGCACTAATTCAGCCCGTTGTGTTTTTTTTCCTGTCCAGCGATTTTAGTATTTATCCAGTGATTTACAGATTGCAGAAAACCCTTATGTTCATGCATCTAATAACTCACAAACCGTGCATCAGATTAAAATTATTTATATATGTAAGATGCTTAGAATTTCATCTACTTTCATCCATGTTTAATATGTTTAACTTGCTGTTTGTTTAAATTTGCTAAATGCCATGTTAAAATGATTTAATTCATAACTAAATAACCGTAGCTCCATTTTAAATAAACTTTATATGTAAATGGGGTGGAAAAATGCATAGATTAACATGGTGAAATTTATTTTCCTGTTTAACAACTTTAAAATATGATTTAGGGTAGAACAGTAGCAAATTCATAAATTGCATATGAGCATTTTCCAGAAATGTTGTTTGTTGTTCCGGCCTCATTTAAACTTGCCTAAATAGTTAGTTTACTTTTGTTTCACCTCTTGCCATGTTTAACAACATTTAACATTGTTGTGTACCTCAACGAGAGCGAACTAAATAACTCGGATGTGGTGTTTCGTCAATATGCAACTCGTTGCATATTGAGCTCCACTTAACTTGTAGTATTGTTTGATGCACTTTGCCATGTCGTGCCTCATTAAACCGGACATGCATCATACTTGTTTGTGCATCATGCCATGTTTATGTGATGGTTGTTTACTATGTTGTTTGTTTCTTTTTGGTGTTGCTTCTTAGTTTCGGTAATGTTGCAATTGTGAGGATTCGTTCGACTACTCCCGTTCGTCTTCTTCATGGACTCGTTTTTCTTCCTAGCGGGATTTCAGGCAAGATGACCGCTACCCTGGATCTCACTACTATCATTGCTATGCTAGTTGCTTCGTTCTATCACTATGCTGTGTTACCTATCATTTGCTCTTCAAGCCTCCCAAATTGCCATGAACCTCTAACCTTTGACACCCTTCCTAGCAAACCGTTGTTTGGCTATGTTACCACTTTGCTCAGCCCCTCTTATAGCGTTGTTAGTTGCAGGTGAAGATGAAGATTGCTCCTTGGTGGACAGGGTTATGTTGGGATATCCACCTTGCAAAAGCGTCTTCAAGATGCGCTTCTATCCTTGGTGGGACCTTCGAGTTCCTTTAGGATAGGGTCGCATCTTGGGCGTGACAGTGACCATTAAGGAAAGTCGTTTTGACGTCCATTTGCCATATCTCATAATCATAGTATGCGGCAATTGCTAACATGATTCGGACGGACTTCAGCTTCGCTACGGGAGAGAAAGTCTCATTGTAGTCAATCCCTTGAACTTGTCGATAACCCTTAGCGACAAGTCGAGCTTTATATATGGTGAAATTACCATCTGCGTCTGTCTTCTTCTTAACGATCCATTTGTTTTCTATCGCTCGCCGATCATCGGGCAAGTCTGTCAAAGTCCATACTTTGTTTTCATACATGGATCCTTTCTCGGTTTGCATGGCTTCAAGCCATTTGTTGGAATCTGGGCCCGCCATTGCTTCTTCATAGTTCGAAGGTTCACCGTTGTCTAACAACATGATTTCCAAGACAGGGTTGTCGTACCACTCTGGCGCGGAACGAGTCCTTGTGGACCTTCGAAGTTTAGTAGGAGCTTGATCTGAAGTATCTTGATCACCATCGTTAACTTCCTCTCTTGTTGGTGCTGGCACGACAGGAACATCTTCCTGAGTTGCGCTACTTACCGTTTCAAGAGGTAGTACTTCATCAAGCTCTACTTTCCTCCCACTTAATTCTTTCGAGAGAAACTCTTTTTCCAGAAAGGACCCGTTCTTGGCAACAAAGATCTTGCCTTCGGATCTTAAGTAAGAAGTATACACTATGGTTTCCTTAGGGTATCCTATGAATATGCATTTTTCCGACTTGGGTTCGAGCTTCTCAGGTTGAAGTTTCTTGACATAAGCTTCGCATCCCCAAACTTTTAGAAACGACAGCTTAGGTTTCTTCCCAAACCATAATTCATACGGTCTCGTCTCAGCGGATTTAGACGGTGCCCTATTTAAAGTGAATGTAGCTGTCTCTAGAGCGTATCCCCAAAATGATAGTGGTAAATCGGTAAGTGACTTCATAGATCGCACCATATCCAATAGAGTGCGATTACGATGTTCGGACACACCATTTCGCTGAGGTGTTCCAGGCGGCGTGAGTTGTGAAACGATTCCACATTTTCTTAAATGTGTACCAAATTCGTGACTTAAATATTCACCCCCACGATCTGATCGTAAGAACTTTATCTTTCGGTCACGTTGATTCTCCACCTCATTCTGAAATTCCTTGAACTTTTCAAAGGTCTCGGACTTGTGTTTCATCAAGTAGACATACCCATATCTACTCAAGTCATTAGTGAGAGTGAGAACATAACGATATCCTCCGCGAGCCTCAACGCTCATTGGACCGCACACATCAGTATGTATGATTTCCAATAAGTTGGTTGCTCGCTCCATTGTTCCAGAGAACGGAGTCTTGGTCATCTTGCCCATGAGGCATGGCTCGCATGTGTCAAACGATTCATAATCTAGAGACTCTAAAAGTCCATCAGCATGGAGCTTCTTCATGCGCTTGACACCAATGTGACCAAGGCGGCAGTGCCACAAGTATGTGGGACTATCGTTATCAACTTTACATCTTTTGGTATTCACACTATGAATATGTGTAACATTACGCTCGAGATTCATTAAGAATAAACCATTCACCAGCGGGGCATGACCATAAAACATATCACTCGTATAAATAGAACAACCATTATTCTCGGATTTAAATGAGTAGCCATCTCGAATTAAACGACATCCTGATACAATGTTCATGCTCAAAGCTGGTACTAAATAACAATTATTGAGGTTCAAAACTAATCCCGTAGGTAAATGTAGAGGTAGCATGCCGACGGCGATCACATCGACCTTGGAACCATTCCCGACGCGCATCGTCACCTCGTCCTTCGCCAGTCTCCGCTTATTCCGCAGCTCCTGCTTTGAGTTACAAATATGAGCAACCGCACCGGTATCAAATACCAAGGATCTACTACGAGCACTGGTAAGGTACACATCAATTACATGTCTATCACATATGCCTTTGGTTTTGCCGGCCTTCTTGTCCGCTAAGTACTTGGGGCAGTTCCGCTTCGAGTGACCACTTCCCTTGCAATAAAAGCACTCAGTCTCAGGCTTGGGTCCATTGCTTGACTTCTTCCTGGCAACTGGCTTACCAGGCGTGGCAACTTCCTTGCCGTCCTTCTTGAAGTTCTTCTTACCCTTGCCCTTCTTGAACTTAGTGGTTTTATTCACCATCAACACTTGATGTTCCTTTTTGATCTCCACCTCCGCTGATTCCAGCATTGAATATACCTCAGGAATGGTCTTTTCCATCCCCTGCATATTGAAGTTCATCACAAAGCTCTTGTAGCTCGATAGAAGCGACTGAAGGATTCTGTCAATGACCGCGTCATCCGGGAGATTAACTCCCAGCTGAGTCAAGCGGTTGTGCAACCCAGACATCTTGAGTATGTGCTCACTGACAGAACTATTTTCCTCCATCTTACAGCTGAAGAATTTGTCAGAGACTTCATATCTCTTGACCCGGGCATGAGCTTGGAAAACCATTTTCAGCTCCTCGAACATCTCATATGCTCCGTGTTGCTCAAAACGCTTTTGGATCCCCGGTTCTAAGCTGTAAAGCATGCCGCACTGAACGAGGGATTAATCATCAGCACGAGACTGCCAAGCGTTCATAACGTCTTGGTTCTCTGGGATTGGTGCTTCACCTAGCGGCGCTTCTAGGACATAATCTTTCTTAGCTGCTATGAGGATGATCCTCAGGGTCCAGACCCAGTCCGTATAGTTGCTGCCATCGTCTTTTAGCTTGGTTTTCTCTAGGAACGCGTCGAAGTTCAAGTGGACATGAGCGTTGGCCATTTGATCTACAAGACATATTGTAAAGATTTTAGACTAAGTTCATGATAATTAAGTTCATCTTAATCAAACTATTTAATGAACTCCCACTTAGACAGACATCCCTCTAGTCATCTAAGTGAAACATGATCCGAGTCAACTAGGCTGTGTCCGATCATCACGTGAGACGGACTAGTTAACATCGGTGAACATCTTCATGTTGATCGTATCTTCTATACAACTCATGCTCGACCTTTCGGTCTTCCGTGTTCCGAGGCCATGTCTGTACATGCTAGGCTCGTCAAGTCAACCTAAGTGTATTGCGTGTGTAAATCTAGCTTACACCCGTTGTATTTGAATGTTAGGATCTATCACACCCGATCATCACGTGGTGCTTCGAAACAACGAACCTTCGCAACGGTGCACAGTTAGGGGGAACACTTTTCTAAGTAAACAAGTTGAAAAACATGAGAAACATGACATGCAATCATATAGTGACATGATATGGCCAATTTCATATAGCTCCTTTGATCTCCATCTTCGGGGCTCCATGATCATCTTCGTCACCGGCATGACACCATGATCTCCATCATCGTGTCTCCATGAAGTTGCTCGCCAACTATTACTTCTACTACTATGGCTAACGCGTTTAGCAATAAAGTAAAGTAATTTACATGGTGTTTCTCAATGACACGCAGGTCATACAAAAATAAAGACAACTCCTATGGCTACTGCCGGTTGTCATACTCATCGACATGCAAGTCGTGATTCCTATTACAAGAACATGATCTCATACATCACATATATATCATTCATCATTCATCACAACTTTTGGCCATACCACATCACAAAACACTTGCTGCAAAAACAAGTTAGACGTCATCTATTTGTTGTTGCATGTTTTTACGTGGCTTCTATAGGTGATCTAGCAAGAACGTTTTCTTACCTACGTACAAGCCACAACGTGATTTGCCAACTTCTATTTACCCTTCATAAGGACCCCTTTCATCGAATCCGCTCCAACTAAAGTGGGAGAGACAGACAGCCGCTAGCCACCTTATGCAACTAGTGCATGTCAGTCGGTGAAACCTGTCTCACGTAAGTGTACGTGTAAGGTCGGTCCGGGCCGCTTCATCCCACAATACCGCTGAAGCAAAATAAGACTAGTAGTGGCAAGAAAGTTGACAACATCTACGCCCACAACAAATTGTGTTCTACTCGTGCAAAGAGAACTACGCATAGACCAGGATCATGATGCCACTGTTTGGGGAATGTTGCATAAAATAAAAAATTTCCTACGTTCGCCAAGATCAATCTAGGAGTTCATCCAGCAACGAGAGAGAGGATTGCATCTACATACCCTTGTAGATCGCGAGCGGAAGCATTCAAGAGAACGGGGTTGAGTGAGTCGTACTCGTCGTGATCCAAATCACCGGAGATCCTAGCGCCGAACGGACGGCACCTCCGTGTTCAACACACGTACGGTCAGCGTGACGTCTCCTCCTTCTTGATCCAGCAAGGGGGAAGGAGAGGTTGATGAAGATCCAGCAGCACGACGGCGTGGTGGTGGATGCAGCAGGGATCCGGCAGGGCTTCGCCAAGCGTCTGCGGGAGGGAGAGGTGTAGCAAGGGGGAAGGGAGGCGCCAAGTGCAAGGGTGCGGCTGCCCTCCCTCCCCCCTCTTTATATAGGGTCCCCAGGGGGGCGCCGGCCCTAGGAGATGGGATCTCCTAGGGGGGCGGCCAAGGGGGTGCCTTGCCCCCCAAGGCAAGTGGAGGCGCCCCCTCCCCTAGGGTTCCCAACCCTAGGTGCAGGGGGGCCCAGGGGGCGCACCAGCCCAGCAAGGGCTGGTTCCCCTCCCACTTCAGCCCACGGGGCCCTCCGGGATAGGTCGCCTCACCCGGTGGACCCCCGGGACCCTTCCGATGGTCCCGGTACAATACCGGTTACCCCCGAAACTTTCCCGATGGCCGAAACTCGACTTCCCATATATAATTCTTTACCTCTGGACCATTCCGGAACTCCTCGTGACATCCAAGATCTCATCCGGGACTCCGAACAACTTTCGGTTTGCTGCATACTAATATCTCTACAACCCTAGCATCACCGAACCTTAAGTGTGTAGACCCTACGGGTTCGGGAGATATGCAGACATGACCGAGACGCCTCTCCGGTCATAACCAACAGCGGGATTTGGATACCCATGTTGTCTCCCACATACTCCTCGATGATATCATCGGATGAACCACGATGTCGAGGATTCAATTAACCCCGTATACAATTCCCTTTGTCAATCGGTACGTTACTTGCCCGAGACTCGATCGTCGGTATCCCAATACCTCGTTTAGTCTTGTTACCGGCAAGTCACTTTACTCGCATCAGTAATGCATGATCCCGTGACCGGACACTTGGTCACATTGAGCTCATTATGATGATGCATTACCGAGTGGGCTAAGAGATACCTCTCCGTCATACGGAGTGACAAATCGAAGATCGATTCGTGCCAACCCAATGACACTTTCGGAGATACCCGTAGTGCACCTTTATAGTCACCCGCCACGTTGTGACGTTTGGCACACCCAAAGCACTCCTACGGTATCCGGGAGTTGCACAATCTCATGGTCTAAGGAAATGATACTTGACAATTGGAAAAGCTCTAGCTAAACAAACTACACGATCTTTGAGCTATGCTTAGAATTGGGTCTTGTCCATCACATCATTCTCCTAATGATGTGATCCCGTTATCACCGACATCCAATGCCCATAGTCAGGAAACCATGACTATCTGTTGATCAACGAGCTAGTCAACTAGAGGCTTACTAGGGACATGTTGTGGTCTATGTATTCACACGTGTATTACGATTTCCGGATAACACAGTTATAGCATGAATAATAGACAATTATCATGAACAAAGAAATATAATAATAACCATTTATTATTGCCTCTAGGGCATATTTCCAACAAAGATAGCGTATGGAGCCAGATCATGAAAATCCAACCCATAATAGAACATGAGCCCCCTCACGAAGGGATCGAGGGTGAAACCCAAACCGCGGAGGAAGTGTGGGATGAAAACAACACACTCATTGGGCTCCGGCGTAGGGATGACCTGCCCTGGAGCAGGAAGCCTGTGCTGGATATCTGCGGTCAGGTATCTGACCTTCCTAAGTTTTGCGATGTCCTTCTCTTTGATCAAGGAGGCCACCCACCGGCCTTGAGGGTCAGATCCGGACATATTGGAGGATTCCGGAGGAGTGGAGCTTAGGTTTTGGGTGTTATAACTCGAGGTGCGAGAAGGCGCGATGAAGGTGAAAAAAGAAGCGTAGGTCTCGACCCCTTTATAAAGAAGGTGAATATCAAGAGTCCCCGGTGTGACCGTTTGAGGCTTATCTAAAAACACACGGGGTTATACCAACAGCCGTCGTGGGGTCACGCACGCTCATATTGATGGAAAATCTCGTAATAAAAGGGACACGATCTCTGTCTCGACGGGACGTGCCAATAAAACCGCCTCGTAACACGAGTCATTGTGGGGTAGGAAACGTCGGTTCGCATTGGACCAAGCTACAATGCAAGGGCACGACGCACGAAGATTGCCATCAAATCAGATCTATACCATGTGAAGATCATCTTGCAGATCCGGACACGGCCTACGTGTTCGATAACCACTTTGGAGTATTTGGAGGAGGAACCCGCCTTGCAATGCCGAAGACAATACTGCACGCCGGACTCATCGTCATTGAAGCCTGGTTCAGGGGCTACTAAGGGAGTCCTGGATTAGGGGGTATCCGGACAGCCGGACTGTGTACAACGTCTGGACTATTGAAGCGTGAAGATTCAAGACTCAAGACTTCGACCCGTGTCCAGATGGGGCTCTCCTTTGCGTGGAAGGCAAGCTTGGCGATCCGGATATTATATTTCCTTCCTTGTAACCAACTCCATGTAAACCCTAGCCCTCTCCGGTGTCTATATAAACCGGAGAGGTTGGTCCTTAGAAGGCCGATCAGAATTACAATCATACCATCATAGGCTAGCTCTTAGGGTTTAGCCTCTACGATCTCGTGGTAGATCTACTCTTGTACTACCCATATCATCAATATTAATCAAGCAGGAAGTAGGGTTTTACCTCCATCGAGAGGGCCCAAACCTGGGTAAACATCTGTGTCCCTTGCTTCCTGTTACCATCAGCCTTGACGCACAGATCGGGACCCCCTACCCGAGATCCGCCGGTTTTGACACCGACAGTAGTCTAGTGGAAAAGCCACCCTTTCCTCAACTGCGCGTCGCGGGTTCGACTCTTGGATCACGTTTTTTAATTTCTTTTTGATAAGAAAAAGTTAAAAAATGCTGCAAATTTGTTGGTGCGGCTAGGGGTCGAACTCGCGACCTGTTGGCAAAGCAGCAGTTCGGGTTGAACAACCACTACGCTAGGGCCATCTAGGTGATAGTTTTGGAGTTAAAACCCTATCTATATCGACTTCAAAAAAATTGAATTCAAAATTTGGTATTAAATTTCGTCCGAATTTTTTCCGGTATTTCGTGGTTACCGTGGTAACCGCATATTCCGGTGCCCCTCGAGAATTTATGTTCACTTGGGATCCAAAACCTTGGTTGCATATCCTCTCCTCTTCGCGGAAAATCCCAATGCAACTCACAAGTAGCATGAGCATGTGTTAACTCAAGAGGATACCGATGCATCCTGGGTTTTATAAAGTATCGCGAAGCAAAGGGAACATCACATGATAACCAAAGGTGCACTGGAATGTCATTCGTGTATTCATAGGGATTGATGTGGATGTCCACGGTTCTGTTATTGGTCATTGAACAAAAGGGTTTTTTGTTCACGTCTATGTTTTATCGAACCTACAGTGTCACAAGCTTAAGGGAATCAGGATCTGCTAAGTATTAGTGGACTTAGAGTTATGAGAAAATTTTGTCGGAATAGCTTCGAGAATATAAGAAATAGTTTCGTGAGAGTTCCGAAAGAGTTTTCCATAAATGTTCTAGGAGGTCCCGAGAAAGTATAAGAACTTTTGGTGATGACCAGAAGGTTACAGAACCTTCTAGATAAATGCAAAGGATTCCTGGTGCGAGGACACCTTGGCTAGGCCAAGGGGTAAGTCCCACGAGGCTTTAAGTCGGTGCACAAAGGAGTTTCTCGGAGGGCAGGGGTTAGACGCTAGGGTTCACATCGTCTACCCCCTGGGCCCAAACACTGGAGTCTGTGGCGTTTACATAAATGCGAGGAACCGGGGCGTTTAGCCCTGGAGTCCGAGGAGGGGTCTTCTTTGAGGTCCAAACCAACTTTGGGGAGGCCCCCTTCCCAAGTTGTGACCTCATGGCTTAGCATATAAATAAAGGGGCGGGGGCATCCCCTAGAATATAAGTTTTGAAGCCTCCTCTAGTTCTCTCTTGATCTAGTTCTCGTCTAGTTTGATCTAGACTAGATCCAGTTCTAGTTCTCTCTAATACTCATAATAGAGGAGCCCTGTGCGGTTGACTTCTTCTCCCTGTAATTCTTCGGTGACGATTAGCTCTAGACGGTGAAGAGTTACCGGATCATGAAGTCTGTACGCTTGCAATCTGTGGAGAGGACACATGAATGCATATTTTCATAATCTCTCCGTAGAATCATCTTATTACATTACATAGATGCTCCACTATTTATTTAATATTTTTTGGTAACTTTTAAACCGAGGTTATGCATCCTTGCGTCAAGAGAAAAGGTAGAAAAATAATGAACACAGTACAAACGAGCGAGAAGTATGTCCCGTTCGTCGTGAAGGGCGTGGGAGAGTCAGATGAATAGGAGATGATGGATGCCAGGGCAACATGTGGATGATGGTGCTGGACTAGAAGAGCATTGTGTTGTTGATGTTGAATGGCAGGTGTGTTGTTTCGTGTCCGAACTCGTCGTTTGAGGTTAAAAACATTAGAACATATTATAATTAGATGAACACCACGGTCACTATCAATGATGGTGAGAAAGAGTTAAGTTGTGACACAGATGAGACGTCATGTTGAAATAAAGAATACAGACACTAGAGTGTCTTGGGCAATGCTTATTTTATTAGAAACATATGGTATTTTTTCTTCTTGTTGCAAGGCACATAATGTGCTAGTCATTGCTTAAGGGAATAGATGAAACCATAGGATTTTTATTTTTATTTTGTGGGGTAAGAAACCATAGGATTTTGTTCCTTGCTTCAGCAGAGAGTGGTTGTGTTAAGAAGAAAGAGTATACGTTGGTACTCAATAGAGAGGCCTAGAGCGTTCTAAATTTTAACGGAAATACCTTCAGATATCACAGTGAAAACCATCTCAGAAACCACCAACCGATGCTTCTACTGTCTACGTGTGTCCCCTCTGCCCCGCTTGCCAGTCTCGATCCTCAAGACCCGAACGATGACGGCCAAGTGCTCGAATCCCGTCGACGTGGAAGCACGGCCGCCGCGGCCACCCTGAGCCGTATTTATCCCACCACCACCCATCAATCCCCAGAGGCACGCACGCACCCGAGCCCCACAATTCCCATCCCCCACTCCACTCCCCACCAAAAACCATGGCGCGGCGGAGCGGCATGCTCCTCCTACTCGCCGCGGCCGCCCTGCTTGCCATTGGCGCGGGCGCCGCCGTGCCGCCGTCGTGCGAGCGCATCGAGTGCCCGGCGTACGACGTGGTGGACAGCGCCAACGGGTTCGAGATCCGGCGGTACAAGGACGCGATGTGGGTGTCCACCGCGCCCATCGAGGACATCTCCCTCGTCGACGCCACCCGCTCCGGCTTCCTCCAGTAAGCGCGCCGCTCCCTTCGCCATTGCCAAGTCACGCGCAACTTGCTTGCAGCAGTAGAGTAGTGCCAGTGAAGCTCTCTTCTTGGGCTTCACGTGGGCCTAAACAGATGGGCCTGGGATAACAGTAACGGGCTTCGCTTGTTTGTATGGGCCAGGCTTTTCAAGTACATCCAGGGGAAGAACGCGTACAACGAGACGATCGAGATGACGGCGCCGGTGCTGACGCGGGTGGCGCCCAGCGACGGGCCCTTCTGCGTCTCCTCCTTCGTCGTCAGCTTCTACGTGCCGGCGAAGAACCAGGCGGACCCGCCGGCGGCCGAGGGCCTGCACGTGCAGAAGTGGGCCGGGGCGAGGTACGCGGCCGTGCGCCGGTTCGGCGGCTTCGTGGCCGACGCCGACGTCGGCAAGCAGGCCGCGCTGCTCGACGCCAGCCTGCAGGGGACCAGGTGGGCCGCCGCCGTGTCCGACGGCCGCAAGGCCGACCCGGCGTCCGAGTACACCGTGGCGCAGTACAACTCGCCCTTCGAGTTCAGCGGCAGGGTGAACGAGATATGGATGCTCTTCGACACCATGGGCGCGTCTGACATGTAACTGTGCAAGCTAGCTGCTGCTGGCTAGATTAATCAGTGAACTCGTATGTACGTAAGAGTGTCTTGTCTTTTAAGCTTTCTATATAAGCCGACGAATAATGGTGGTATCTTATAAAACTGCCGAAGCGAAATATTGTACTGTTTGACGCTGTATGGACTCGCGAGCAATAAAGTGCCTCTTTTGGTGCAACAAACTGTTTGCCATTTTGGCAGCACGTTGCTTTATTTCGCATTTGAGAAGATGAAGATTGTTCCGATGATACGTTTCCTGTAAATATCCCCGGCTATCAGTATCACAATGGCGGTGCTGCTATTTTGTTTCTCTGTGGATGGACTGTTCTGCTGCTATTTGTTGCAACTGAAGAATCAAACCGAGGTGTCCGAATCCAAGTTTCTTCCGTCAGCTCAAACAGAATCGGTGATTCTCACTACATCCACTACACTCTCTCTTGGAGCATCGCTACAATAGGGGCCAACGTGTGTACACGTGTTCTTTTTTAGTCCTTGAGCGATCTGCCGCGGCAGCTCCTTTTTCTGCCCGTACGCCATGCAGGACCCCAGTAGCTCATTTTTTCCTCTCCGTAACAGACGTGCGGCATGCAGGACCACGGCAGGTCGTCTCCGTAACGGACGTGCGGCATGCACGAGGACCCCCGATCTCCTCTGCCCGCGTGACCCGATCACTCAGCTCAAAGAGTAGAAACAAACTTGGTGACACGTCCGCCCGCCCCTCCGCCGGCCCGCCCGCCCGCGCGCTCTGGCTGGGGCGAGCGCGAGCGGCATGGCGTGGGTGCGCGTGCGGAGGCCCCCGCTGCTGCAGTCCAAGCTGCTCTGCCTCTCGCTGCTCTACCTCCTCACCACGCTCCCGCTCGCGCTCTACGTCTCCTTCTCCGACCCCTCCCGCTGCCTGCCCCTCCACCTCCTCCTCCGCCCGGCCCGCCCCTCCCCTCCGGCGACGGCGCTCTTCGACTACCCGCGCGACTACGGCGCGCACAAGTACGCACTCCCCACCCCGCGCGCGCTCTGCTCCGACCCGGCCGTGTTCTCAGGTCTCGGCCTCCGTCGCCCGAAGAGATCGTCTCCGCTTTTATCTATTGTCATATGCCAAAAACGCGGGCCATTTCATTGCCTTTCTGACCCACAAATTTCGTTCTTCGACCAGATTATAACACCGTTTTGCAAGAGATCAATGGCCTCGGCCGCAACCTCTCGGCGAATCCTCGTGCATCCCCTGCGTTGCGGTACCAGAACGGCAGGAGGGGCTCGTTTGCGGGGAATTTGTCCATCGAGGAACGAAGATCCTTCTTCAATCACACGGACAGCAGCGCTGTGGAGATCCCCTGTGGGTTCTTCAAGGACTTTCCCCTCGCACAAGCCGGTGAGTTATTTGTCCTTATTTCGTACTCCCTCGTAAGCGTCGTGGTTTTAGTTCAATATAATAGTATTTTGTTCTAATGTAACCACGCCAACTTTTACCCAAAAGATGCAACTAGACAAAATACTAATTAATGAGGAAACAGCAATAACCAAAATACTCATAAAATGTGTTAAATAATAAGATACACCATTAAAGATACGAGTCAATGGAAAATTGTACGGATCTTCTCTCATAAAATGTGTTAAGTAATAAGATACACCATTAAAGATACGAGTCAATGGAAAATTGTACCTAAGTACATATTTAATGCATATCATAGGTTAGTACTCCACTAAGGTACAAGCCTTTGGCAAATTGTACTTGAAAACATATATAATGCATGTGATGAATATCGTGTATATATATATTTTTTAGCAAGTCAAATTTGTAAGCTTTGACATAGTTTATAGAAAAATCAGCATCTAGTGCAATTTTTAACTTGGTCAAACATTACAAGGTTTGACTTAGGCTAAAATATATAATGCACTGTTGGAATAGAGGGAGTCAGATGCTACTCAATACACTGAAGACTGCCTTGAGCACGTTTATGGTGTAGTTATTTCTATGAATATATTTTCAATCAACTTTATTGAATATATAAAGATCAGGAGAATTAGAAGAATAATACCAAAATCCACAGATAATTAGGTTTTGGTGTACTCGTATCGTTGTGAGTTTCGCTCCGATTACCATGCTTGATTCACAAAAAGGGAAGTGCGCTTCTTTAACGCTGATGGTTTCAGACAGATTGGCGATGGAGAGCTGCCGAGGGGTGGTTGTCGCCTCGGCGATCTTGAACGACCACGACAAGATCCGGCAGCCAAAGGGGCTCGGGTCCCATACAGTCAAGGCGGCGTGCTTCTTCATGTTCATCGATGATCGTACCCACCGGGTCCTGGCAAGCCACGGCATCCTGGAAGACGAGCATGTCGCGTCGGCCAGCGCGGTCGTCGGCGCATGGCGCGTGGTGACGCTGCAGCAGCAACAGCTCCCCTACGAGGACCCCGCCATGAACGGCGTCGTGGTGAAGCACCTGCTGCATAGGCTCTTCCCGAACGCCAGGTTCAGCGTCTGGATCGACGCCAAGATGCAGCTCACGGTGGACCCGATGCTGCTGGTGCACTCGCTCCTCGTCGGCAAGGGCGTGGACATGGCGGTCTCCAGGCACCCGTTCAACCTCCACGCCTTGGAGGAGGCGATCGCCACGGCGCGGTGGCGCAAGTGGCGCGACGTGGACGCCATCAGGGCGCAGATGGAGGCCTACTGCAGCTACGGCCTGCAGCCATGGTCCCCCAGCAAGCTCCCATATCCTTCAGGTATCCACTAAAGACAGAGACAGATTTGCTCGCGTGCCCTGCCTGTATCCGATTCTGATTCGTTTGACGTGGTGCAGATGTGCCGGACACGGCGATCATCGTCAGGAGGCACGGCTCGGCGAGTGACCTCTTCTCCTGCCTGCTCTTCAACGAGCTGGAGGCGTTCAACCCGCGGGACCAGCTGGCCTTCGCCTACGTGCGGGACCAGATGAGCCCCAAGGTGAGCATCAACATGTTCGACGTGGAGGTGCTGGAGCACATCAGCGTCGAGTACCGGCACAACCTGAAGCGCGATAATGGCGGCGGAGGAGGAGGGGCGAAGCAGGGGATCGCCAGGATGGCATCCTCGCGAGACATCGCCGGGAGCAGCTGCGAGGGGTACCTCATGAAGATGTGGGGGGAGGCTTCTGAATAAAACATGGCCTATGAAAATGTAGCATTTCATCCATTCATTTTGCTCCGAAGAAAGAATTCACTGTAGGGCAGATATACAACAGGTGAACTTTTGGTAACACAGAGTACATCACAAACTATATCAGACTAGTGTGTAAAATATATGCATATGTGGCGTTTCATACTTCTCTTAGAGTCTGAAGATTGCACCCTTCGTCAATGACAGAGGGGAAATTTGGTAGTACTCCATCATGTAATCATAAATACAAGCACACAAAGAGATAAGGCTTCATGAGTACATGAACTCACAGACACTGAATCAACTACACACGCAACTAGGCTGGCAAGGCACAAAGATGCGTCACAAGAGTGGTCAGCACTCAACACAAACATTGCCTTCAGGCTTCAGGCAAGCAAGACACAAAGATTCTTCACAAGAATTGGTCAGTACTGCATCAGGTGGTCAGGTGCTGGACTCCGTTGATCCCTTGGCTAGCTCGTACTCCCTCCTTCCATAAATACTTGTCGGAGCAATTGATGTATGTGGATGCATTTTAGTTTTACATACATCCATTTTTAACCATTTCTTCGACAAGTATTTCCGGACGGAGGGAGTACTTGTTCTTGAATTCTTTCTGATATGGAGTCGGAGTTATCTACCTATCTTGGAGGTTGTCCTGTTGTAGACACGGATGGGGAACCCTTTCTCTACGATGTTCTTCAGGGCATCTTGAACCTGAAAGCAGGGAATCGCCAGGATGGCGTCCTCGCAAGACATCGCCGGGAGCAGCTGCGAGGGGTACCTCATGAAGATGTGGGGGGAGCCTTCTGAATAAAACAAAGGCCTCTAAAAGTGTTGCATTTCATCCATTCATTTTGCTCCGAAGAAAGAATTCACTGTAGGGCAGATATACAGCAGGTAAACTTTTGGTAACACAAAGTACTACACAAACTATCAGACTAGTGTGTAAAATATATGCGTATGTAGCATTTCATACTTCTCGTCTGGTCTGAAGATTGCACTGTTCGTCAAGATGGCACAGGGGAAATTTGGTAGCCACAAGCACACAAAGAGATAAGGCTTCATGAGTACATGAACTCACAGACAAGGCACAAAGATGCGTCACAAGAGTGGTCAGCACTCAACACAAAAACATTGCCTTCAGGCTTCAGGCAAGCAAGACACAAAGATTCTTCACAAGAATTGGTCAGTACTGCATCAGGTGGAGGTGGTCAGGTGCTGGACTCTGTTGTTCCCTTGGCCAGCTCGTACTTGTTCTTGAATTCTTTCCAGGCGTCCATGGCGTTCTTGGACATCTTCTCGATGTCGTCGGCGGTGGCCGTCTCCGGAGATAGCATGGTCTCCACCGCCATCATCATGTTCACCACAGCCTGCACAAAACAGAGTTTAGCACACGAGAAATTGATCACATGTAGGCTAGGCAGGTTGTATTAGCAGTGGCAAGGAAGCATTTACCAAATGTAAATATGGCCTCGAGTCACGTTGGTAGCGGCCGGTCAGCTGCTGGCAGACTTCTTTGGCCCTCTGCCATTCTCTCTACGTGTGATGATCAAACAGTGTGTCAGCACGCAGCACGGTTAATTTGTCTTTACAGAGCACGCGAACCAACTCACCTGATTGATGAGCACGTCGGTGAGCAGCAAGCCGAGGTCGAGCTTTCTCTCCGGGTCGCGCGACGCCGCCCACTCCTTCTGCAGCAGGCTCGTCAGCTTCCCCCTGTCGCCGATGTGCTGCGCATGGCATGAACACAAGCTCCGGCTCGATCGTTAATCCATTATCGCACGAGCCGAACGAAAGCATTGGCATTGCACATAATGCAGAGAAAGAGAACCTCTTTGGTGACTTGCTCGAAGACGAGGTCCATGAGCGTGGCGTTTTCTCTGGGCGCATCCTCGCGCCGGAACAGCGAGTCCGAGAGCGCGCCCACGCTCGTCCTCACCGGCCCCGTGCCGCCCCGCGCCGGTCCGTCCGTGACGGAGTTGAGCGTATACACCATGGCCGGCTGCACGAGGACGGCGCCGCTGCCACCGCCGCGCGCTGACCACGAGGCGCCGCCCAGGGCCAGCGCGAGCGCGACGCCCGCGCCCACCCTCAGCGCGGTCCACGGCAGCGCCGGCTGCTCTCCTTTCGCCGGTGCCAGGGGCTCCGGCTCCGTTGTGCTCGCCTGGGCGCGCAACGCACGAGACCTCCAACGTCCCGACACGCTGGCACGGGGCGGGGCGCGGCGGCGCCGCATGCCGGCACCCGGAGCGACACCTGCTCCGGCCACCGTGGCGCGCGATGCTGTGCAGAGCGAGGACTCCATGCAATTGTTAGATCGCTCGGCTGGATCACACTCTGGGGTGTGGAAGCGTCTAGTGATTCAGCTTGTGTTCGTCTCTTTCGATTTTATTCGGATGTTTGTAGTTGTAGCACCACGGCCTCTGCAACATGCATGGGCGCTTTACATCTTCTGCTACAGCAAGCAAGGCATCCAGTGCGACCTGCTTTTTAGTAGTAGTACGGTTAACGAGCCAGGGCTGCAAGTTTCAGGTCCTTTTATTTACTTTGGAGACCATAAGCTCAGGTCATTTTATGAACCTAGTTAATATCGAGGTTTCCGGATTGAGATCTTCACCGTCTCAAGCAATTACAAACCTTCCATAAGCATAAAGTCAGGTGGAGTCGGCATAATTTTCTCGTGCATTCTCTCTTCCTAATCCTGGGGTACGGCCTTCAGGATTTGCTCCTTCCACAAGCAAAGAACTATTCTGAGTGCTCTGTTGTAATAAAGCTAGAGACGACGTGCAACTCGGCCACCTCGGTTCTATTAAGTCCCGGCCGTGAGGCTTATCCAGAGTCTTCATGAATGCGACTCATGTTCATCTTATTTCAAAAAACAGTATCTCCGTAGGGGCCTCCCTACTACATTTTTTTTTCAATTAAACAAATAAGAAACCACTGTTGAGAAAATCATAGATAGTTGCTTGGTTGGCTGGCGAGTAAGGTATTAATAGGCTAATCAGGAAATTAATCAATTAATTGGCCGATTTATCAGTTTATTGGCTACTCATGACTCTACAAGTAAGAGTTAATGAGCAAGTTAACTGGTTAATTGGACGAATTCTTGAACAAGATATCAAAACAATGAAAAATAAAAACCTCCCTGAAGAAACTCTATGATGTTCTTCCAAGCCTTAATGATACAACCCAACCCACCGAAGTTTGAACTAAGGACATCTTGCCGATTTTTCTATGGTGTTGTTTGTTCTACCGCATCAATTCTAGCATGGCCGCATTTTCTTAGCCATACTCAGATTATGCCAAAAAAATTGTGTCTTGCCACAATTTAAATACTCCCTTTGTATCAAAATATAAGACGGTTTTTGACACTCCCGAGTGAGTATGTCCTAAGATCGGTAAATGATTTTTTGCTTGTGGCATTCCGTAATTTCTTAGCTAGACTCACACTTTTATCAATCTTTGCACAACTTGTGTCGAGCAATTTCACATCCACATGTTTTGTGGCTTGTCACAGTTCAGCCAGAAAAAAATGTGGCAAATTATGGCAATGGCTATAAATCGAGTAAATAGCATAAAACTACTAGTTTACAGGTTAGGGTTCCAAAAAACTACCATGTTTAATTTTTCTAAAAAAATATCAAACGTGTGGTCGGTTGTTTCGAAAAACCCAAAACATCATTGACTACCGTTTTAACCGTTTTCCTGACGTGTTGGCACCACCGGTCAGGCCACATGGCCACGCACGCTCACGGCGCAGCCGTTGACGGCCGTTAGCCCGACCGGTCCGGTCGGAACCAAAGGAGCCGGTCGGGCCGCACTCCCTCTCAGTCTCCCCCTCCCCTCCCCCACAGTGACCTAGGTGGGCGATGGCGGCTGCGCAGCCAAATGCCGTTGTCGGCGAGCTATTGAACCAAGGTGTCACCAGCGAGGAGGGTGGTGGACATTCAGAGGTGGAGAAATGGCTAGACAGCTCGAGCTTCCCGGCACAGCAGTCGCCGCAGCCATCACCGCCCGAGGCTCAGGTAGATCCGGCGAGCTCAGATCCGGCAGTCCGCGTGGCTAGGGCAGTGGCGAAGTGCATCCACGTGGATCCGGATGGCAACCACAGGTGGGCGTCGTCCTTTGGTGGAGTGGGGTAAGAAATTTTTGGTCCATTCATACATTTAGTTCAAATTTGAAAATTATGGTTAGAAGATGATAGTTTTTGTTAGGGAACAAGTAGTTGAACTAGGGTTAGTAGTTGTTTGTTGTTGGCATGTGTCGGTGTCAAAACCGGCGGATCTCGGGTAGGGGATCCCGAACTGTGCGTCTAGGCGGATGGTAACAGGAGACAAGGGACACGATGTTTTACCTGTGTTGGGCCCTCTTGATGGAGGTAAAACCCTACGCCCTGCTTGATTAATATTGATGATATGGGTAGTACAAGAGTGGATCTACCACGAGATCGGGAGGCTAAACCCTAGAAGCTAGCCTATGGTATGATTGTTGTAATGGAGGTTATATCTCTTTATCGACTAGCTTTGGCCTTGGTTTATATAATGCACCGAGGCCTAGGATAACAAGAGTCCTAGCCGAATACGCCGGTGGGGGAGGAGTCCTTGTCTTGATCGCCAAGTCTTGTAGAATCTTCCTTGTATGCGGCTCCTGTCCGGACTGGCCCATGAGTATACGGCCATGGGGGTCCTCGGCCCAATCTAACAGATCGGGAGATGACGTGGTGAGTACCCCCTAGTCCAGGACACCGTCAGTAGCCCCCCTGAACCGGTCTTCAAGTTAGGGACGCTCCTCGATTCTTCCAAACTGTTCTTCATCTTCGGTCGTCGGTCTTGAAAACTGGTTCAACAAATCTGCCCATCTTCGATCTTGAGGATCACTGAAATGCATTCGACGAGCTTACACGTCGGGTATCCGAGGAGCCCCTTTAAGTTTCCGGCCTTTATCAATGCCTTGTTATTTTTATGCCACACCTCGGGTTTGAAGTTGTTCCCGGGCGGCAACGTCCTCTCGCACCCGAGCTCCAACGCCGGACTGCATTCGAGGTATCCTTTGCAGCCGAGCACCAATGCTGGACTGCTTCCCAGCTCTAACGCCGGACTATGTATCCGAGCTCCAACGCCGGACTATGTATCCGAGATCCAACGCCGGACTATGTATCCGAGCTCCAACGCCGGACTGTACCCGAGGTGTCGTAAATCATCTTGGTTCAAAGAAGTTTGAAGGAGTTTAGCCGAGCTTAATGCCGGAAATGCCCTCTATGGAGCCAGCCACTAGCGCCGAGCTTTATGCGGATCGCTTCGAGGTGGTGCACCACCCCAAATATGGGCCGATTTTTGTCAATATTTTTATTGATGCAATTTATTCTCTAACGAGATATATAGCCAGTAGCCCTCAAGGTGTGTATCGATCTAAAACCCGAGATGCACCTGAAGGATGACATAAGACCGCTGCTCCCAGTAACCGCTGAGACTCAGGTTGATTTGCAAAATCGGCCTGAGGATCAAGTCCTAGCTCGGCAGAATACTTCGGAACACAAAAAGTGGCGTGCTCAGTCTTCGAGACTCGGGTTGGGAGCGGCCGACCAACCTGAGGATCAAAATCTCCTCAGAAACTGTATTGCACTTAAAATTTTCTGCATAGAACAAGCAATGCAGTAGCCCCCGAGACACTGGTCGAGTGGCAACACCAGATCAGGGGATCAATGTGCCCCTTCAATATTTGTAAATAATAAGCCCGAAGCCCAGTAGCCCCCGAGCCTTAATGTGGGCACGGGTGGCCGAATTAAGGATCAATATCCATAGTAAAATCACAAATTATGTGTAATGACTCTATGTATCCAAGTATTTTACGTCATTAATGCTCGGATCCGCATTGTACAAAACTTTGTTGACCGACCATCGGCTTCCACCTCCTCGGCCAATAGCCGAGGAGTGTTTGTCCTACTTTATAAAGCCTTTATGAGGGCAAAGATTTACGGCAAACAAGGCGATCTGGCCATACGGTTTTATAAACAAAGGTACGCGGAGAGACATGTTATATTACTTTTTAACAGAAGAAATGTCTTCCAAAGAAAATAGTCCCACTATCGGTTCCTTTCTTTGGGTTGTCATGCTAAGCATGATCATGAAACCTCAGCTCCAATGTAAGAGCAAAATATTGAGGATTTAGTTTGGGAGGCCCGTTACTAGCCCCCTGTAGTGTTCGGCGACAGTCAAGGTCAAGCCGGAAACACTTCGGCCGATGTGATGAATGGCCCATCATTTAATATAGTCATCGGATCGCTGACCAGTTTACACCTATTGTGACAGTCAGTTTTCGGCTTTCTCCACTGAGGTGCTTGACCACGCGAGCTGGAAGCACAATCGCAGTGGTTCTCCCTTTGCACACCTAGCCGAACAAAGCGGAACGTAGGAGGCAAGCGCAAGAGCCGGGCAACCCAACTATTAACTGAAGACACAATTCAAAACCGATGCATATATAGCAATATCCGAGAATGTTTTTGCCGTATCTCTAAAGGAGTCCGGCGCTGCACTGCGAGACTTGTGCTGAAAACACACAAATAGTTTAAAAGTGCCAAAAGCTTGGAAAACCAAAAAAGTCAGTAAAAACATGACGTCCAAACAAGATCAAGTGTTCGGTGCCAGTCCGAAAATTGGACTTTAGAGAAAAAAAGTGCTTCTGCCGTGCTTTAACATGACACATCCTATCTCAAGACTTCAAGCGGGTCAGCCTACGGCTTCAGTCTCCCATCCCGAAGGCGGAGTACTTCTCATTAGGCCAGTTTAGAAAACTAAACTCTAGCGGTTTTGAGAGAGAAATTAGGCTCCCCGGCTAGTGACCGCACACTCGTGTCGAAAAAGGGAGCGATAAATAATAAAAACTTTGCAACGACTAAGAAGAAAAACACTTAGTATAAAACGGCTCAAATAAACATAAGAGGCCCCAAGTGACTTGGGTAAAAGTTGACTATATAATGTAAGGTGACATGTAAAATGCCTTCTAGCCGGATTGTAGATCGTTTGTCGTAGCGGACCTTTTCGCTTCAACCTCTGGACCCAATAGTCCGGAGTGTGTCCGAATACCCTTGCGGTTATAAAAACCGGGGCATGCGTGGAGACCAGGCGTAGGGGTCATTAGTGCTTTATCAGACAAGTGCCCAACTAGTTATGTTATATTACATGGTTAGTAAGAAACATCTTCCAGGGAGAATAGTTCCGTTAGGGGTTCCTTTCCCTGGGAGGCATGCCCTAAAGTGCTTGTCCGGACTGCGAAAAGAGCAGAAAAACATCTGGGGGCAGGTAAATAAATAGGTAAGAAATCATCTTTTAGTTCACCGACCAAGTATTCCCTTAAGAACGCTAGCTTTCGGCTTCACCCACCGAGGTACACATCCGGTGACCCGCGATAATAATCGCAGAGGTGCTCCTTTACCACCTAGCCGAACAATCGGGAGCGAGGGGTAAGCACAGGAGCCAGCAACCCAGCTTGGCCAAAACTTAAGTCATATCGATGCATATAATGGTGAATAAAAGGTACATGCGGAAGTGTGACACATGTGTTGGGCATAAAGCCCGTATTAATAAGCTTCTGTTAAAGAAGCCCCCAGGTATAATGATCGCGGGTAGCGCGTCAAGGAAAATTTTTACAAGCAACTTTTTTCCAAAAAAGTATAATGCTTGGTAGAGCCGAACACAAGTTAAAAATTTAAAACTTTGAGCATGAAAGCGACTTAGCTGGTTAATGTGTTCGATATTGACGACGCGGTCCGAGCTTGATGCGGGACAAGGTTCCATTCCCCAAGCCGGTCCCGAGGTGGCGGAGCAAAGAGCTCGGCACTCCTAAGTGGTGACATAGCATGGTCAATGCAGGACGGCAGAGTGATGCCGAAGTCCCCGGATCATTTTCCTGTGCACAAAAAATAGTGCAAACGGGAGATAATAGTAATAATGATAATTAAAAAAAATTGTTGCATAATGAATAATTTATGCAAAGTGAGTAATAAAAGAAATATGGCCTGGCGCCGAGGTCGATGTCGATGCAGGGTGTCGGCGTGACGCGGTAAAGGCATGGCAAAGCCTGAATTCACAGGTCGGTCCGTGCTCCGGATGCGGCGTTCGCCGGACTATGTACGGAGACTGACCGAACCATCATGCGACCGTCGTTAATGCGGCCACCATTTGATAGACCTGTGAACATATGATGGACAAACCAGAGTAATAATTCCTTGGAAAAAATGAACCCAAACAAGCAAAAAATATTAGGATTAGTAGCACCTGGTTTATTTGTTGTAGCAATCCGAAGGAGGATGATGCTGGCAAAGGTTGGCTTGCCGAGGCAAAGCCCTCGGTCCAGCTAATCGTGACGAAGCTGGTCGGCTAGTGATGCCGAAGTGTCCGGAGTAGGTTGATGAAGAGATGATGAATCCTCCGATCCAGCCGAGATGTCGAAGTAGTTCGGCGTGATGGACACCGGCTTGAAGGAGCAACAGTGCGGCCCTGCCGATGTAGGTCGTGACGTGGTCGATGCCGGCTTGACGAAGCGACCGTGCGGCGATGCCGATATTCCCGCTCCGTGTAATCCGTGGGGCGGCGATGTTGATGATGATTTGTTCTTCGTGATGCCGGACTCTTGTTCGGCTTGCCGAGACGATGATCCGAAGAAGTTGAGCTCGGCTCAACAAAGTGACGACGTGTCTAGCGCAGGTCGGCAGCCGCGGAGCAATATTGCCGGACTGGTTTGACACCAGCAATGATGTTGAAGATCATGTTCAAAGGATCTTAAGGTTAGTGGGATGTGTTTGGGAACAATACACAGTATCCCATACAAAACTTCCTTCAAAAAGGATGTCCGAAATCCCGTTCATAAAAAAGATGAATTCGGGTCGGATTCGTTCTCGCGCAGAAAACAGATCCGAAAAGTGATGCACTAATCGGAAGGTTCCCAGAGTTCTGACGGTCGGATCGAGCTGAAATTTGGAGGGGTGGTAGATATAGGAATTCCGCAGCCGATCAACGGTTGGATCTTGCAAAGGACGTCCGAGCTAGAAGCTGGACACCACGCCCTAAACTCGTCCAGATTCCCGTCCAGATTTGACAGGGCTCCGGTATATCGGAGATTGCCGGAGATTCCTCCATCGGAACTCGACGAAATTTTCCAGGGTTGTTGTAGACTCAATTCCGCACTATTTCACCGAATCAATCGTCGAACCGATGCTCGAGGAGGCGGTGACGGCGGATACAAGTTCGCTGTCCAGAAAAACAGCACGGTCGCCCAAGGGCAATGTTGACGTTGAGCCCCCGGGCTCCTTGGATGATTCGTCCATGATCTTGATAGAGATCGGAGTTGATGTTAATGAAGGCTCTCATCCGAACATGACGATCGGAGATAGGGCATAGTCCTTGGTCGAACAAAGGTGACCAGTCGAGCTGGTGACGAATATGCCGAAGTCGCAGTTGATCTGCGGGCGAGCCATCGACCTTTTGCCGAACACACAGAGGAACTCTCAATGAAAGCACCAATGTCGGTGTCAAAACCGGCGGATCTCGGGTAGGGGGTCCCGAACTGTGCGTCTAGGCGGATGGTAACAGGTGACAAGGGACACGATGTTTTACCCAGGTTTGGGCCCTCTTAATGGAGGTAAAACCCTACGTCCTGCTTGAATAATATTGATGATATGGGTAGTACAAGAGTGGATCTACCACGAGATCAGGGAGGCTAAACCCTAGAAGCTAGCCTATGGTATGATTGTTGTAATGGAGGTTATATCTCTTTATCGACTAGCCTGGCCTTGGTTTATATAATGCACTAGAGGCCTAGGATAACAAGAGTCCTAGCCGAATACGCCGGTGGGGGAGGAGTCCTTGTCTTGATCGCCAAGTCTTGTAGAATCTTCCTTGTATGCGGCTCCTGTCCGGACTGGCCCATGAGTATACGGCCATGGGGGTCCTCGGCCCAATCTAACAGATCGGGAGATGACGTGGTGAGTACCCCCTAGTCCAGGACACCGTCAGCATGCTACTGCATTTTATTGGTTATGTCACTGTAGAAGATAGTGCATTTGGCGAGTGCATTCACTGTAATTCGAAGATAGTGCAGTAATGTTCAGTGCATTTGGTCATTGTTTTAAGTATAAGTTACTTGAAAAATAATTGTTTTTCAATTTAGTCTCCTACAGCTTAGATGATGAGATTTCGGACATGAGGCTACATTTTCAAGGAACAGATAATATGGAGAGAAAGTATTCAGTTTCTTCAGATATTAGTTATCTGACCATATTAGCATTGGTTGAGTTGGAGGGGTATGGAATGGATGCTTTTCTGACTTATGTAAAGGGAGAGGGAAAGGGGATGGAGGGGGGTGGAGATCCTGGATAGTGAGGAGGCATTAGAGGAAATGCTTGACTTATTTGTTGATAAGAAGCTCCTGAACATCACTGTCAGTAAAGCTACTGATCCAAGCCCAGCAGATGTAAATATGGGTCACATCATGCTTGAGGAACAGATCCCCATTAGTCAAGTTGGTGAGCCTGTTGTTTACACAGTTTCACAAGAAGGTGTTCTGTACCCCGCCTCTAATGCTAGTTTGCCAGCTGTAACCCCTGGTGAGCCCTACCTGAACACACATCAAAGCTGCAATTTGAACAAGGGGAAAAGAGTTGTGGAAGAAGAAGATGTAGAAGAAGAAGCAGATGAAGATGTAGAAGAAGAAGATGAAGATGTACCAGAAGAAGAAGAAGATGAAGTTGAAGATGATATGGATAAATCCTCTTCAGATTTTGAGTTCTATAGGGGTGATTACAGAGGGCAAAAAATTTCTTACAAAGCTTGGTGTAGGGGTGAAGATGAGGTTGGCACAGATACTGCAGAGCACTTTTGTGGAGCTAACTCAGAACCTTCTGAGTTTTGGCAGGAAGAACAAATTGTTTCTGAAGATGAACAAGCAGAGGATCCTGCTGCTCTAACTACAAAATGAGCAAAAAAGCTTAAGCCAGTTTGGAAACCTTGCCCAACTAGCAAGTCTCACAGTGAGCCTGAGCACATCAAGTTTGAAAATAATGTTCCTGAAGCTGATGAGTACTGTTTTCCAGGTGATTTTGGCCTAAGTGATGAAGAAGATGTTCCAAGGCTACCATCTAGAAGGAAGAGTAGGAAGAAGCAGAAGAAGGAGAGGAGATGGTATGATCCATCCAGGCCTGATGCACATGAGCAGTTTTCAATGCATTTGCTTTGACAATGTAGGTGAGTTCAGAGAAGCACTCAGAAATTTTCATGTGAGGACTCTTAGGAATTTTGAGTATCATAGAAATGAACCAACTAGGGTTATTATTTGGTGCTCTGAGAGAAAACATGGTTGTGAGTTTTACATAGTTGCCTCTAGGATAGCTCATGAGGCAACTTTCAGTATCAAGAAGATGAACCTGGATCACACTTGTGGAGCAAGTGGAGAGAACACAAAGGTGATAGTCAGTTGGGTTGCTAAGGTTTGTGAGGAAACAGTCAGATCCAACCCTGGAGCTGGTGTTTACACAATTATGTCATACACAAAGAAGAAGTTTGGTGTCCATGTGCCTAAAAGCTTGGCATATAGGGCAAGGAAGCAAGCAATAGAGATAGTGCAAGGAGATCACAAACTCTAGTATCACAGAATAAGGGACTACCTGCAGTGTGTGCTAGATACTAACCCTGGTAGTAGGTGCATAGTAACAACACATGAGGACCCACTAAACCCAGCTCCTACCCCAAGGTTTCATTATATGTTTTACTGCTTGTTTGCATGCAAGGAGGGTTTTCTGAATGGATGCATGCCATTTATAGGTAAATATTCATACACATAGATGTATATGATAATTTTCATTGATGTAATTAGGCACTAATGTGATCATGTTAGCAGGTCTGGATGGTTGCTTCATCAAGCTAAGCACTGGTCAGCAGATATTGACAGCTACAGGGAGGGATGTCAACAATAACATCTTCCCAATAGCTTTCGGTGTTGTTGATAAGGAAGAGACAGACGACTGGACATGGTTTCTCACACTGTTGAGAACAGTCATTGGAACTGGTAATAAGTTTGGTAAATACACAATTATATCTGACACGCAGAAGGTATTGTTCCCTACCTAGTCTTTACATTTGCCATGAGTAAAACGTTATTTAGTAGTAACACTTAAGATTACACTACATTGAACAGGGATTGTTGAATACAATAGATGATGTATTCCCTGACTCTCCATAAAGGTTTTGTCTTAGACATATTTATGCCAATTTCCAATCTGCTGGTTTTAGAGGAGAGGAACTCAAGAAACATTTAGATCAGGCTGCCTATTCCTTTACAAAACATGGTCATGATTTAGGCATGAAAAAATTGAAAAAAGAAAGTTTAAAAGCTTGGCAGTGGTTGTCACAGATACCAGAGCATACATGGGCTAGGTATAAAATGGACACTATGTGCAAAACAGACCTAGTAGTAAATAACCTTAGTAAGGTTTTCAATAGAATGATATTGGATGTTAGGAACAAGCCAATCAGGACTATGTTAGAGGGCATAAGAACAAATCTGATGATTAAGTTTCAGAAGATCAGAGAGAAGACAAACTCATGCAGATGGGAGATCACACCTACTTATTCAGAGATTTTAGATGAGGGGAATGTTGGGGAACGTAGTAATTTCAAAAAAATTCCTACGCACACGCAAGATCATGGTGATGGCATAGCAACGAGAGGGGAGAGTATTGTCCACATACCCTCGTAGACCATGAGCGGAAGTGTTATGACAACGCGGTTGATGTAGTCGTACGTCTTCACGATCCGACCGATCCAAGTACCGAACGTACGACACCTCCGAGTTCAGCACACGTTCAGCTCGATGACGATCCCGGGCTCCGATCCAGAAAGCGTCGGGATGAGTTCCATCAAGACGACGGCGTGGTGGCGATGATGATGTTCTACGGCGCAGGCTTCGCCTAAACTCCGCGACGATATGACCGAGGTGGAATATGGTGGAGGGGGCACCGCACACGGCTAAGGAGCGATCCGTAGATCAACTTGTGTGTCATGGGGTGCCCCTTGCCCCGTATATAAAGGAGCAGGGGAGGAGGCCGGCCCTAGGAGGCGCGCCAAGTGTGGAGTCCTACTAGGACTGCCTAGTCCTAGTAGGATTCCACCTCCCTTGTTGGAGTAGGAGAAGGGAAAGAGGGGAGAGGAAGAAGGAAAGGGGGCTGCGCCCTTGTCCAACCGGACCAGAGGGGGCGCAGGCCTCCTTCCTTTGGCCTCTCTCCTCTATTCCCGTATGGCCCAATAAGGCCCATATACTCCCGGCGAATTCCGTAACTCTCCCAGTACTCGAAAAATACCGAATCACTCGGAACCTTTCCGAACTCGAATATAGTCGTCCAATATATCGATCTTTACGTCTCGACCATTTCGAGACTCCTCGTCATGTCCCCAATCTCATCCGGGACTCCGAACTCCTTCGGTACATCAAAACTCATAAACTCGTAATATGACTGTCATCGAAACCTTAAGCGTGCGGACCCTACGGGTTCGAGAACTATGTAGACATGACCTAGAACTATTCTTGGTCAATAACCAATAGCGGAACCTGGATGACCATATTGGCTCCTACATATTCCACGAAGATCTTTATCGGTCAAACCGCATAACAACATACTTTGTTCCCTTTGTCATCGGTATGTTACTTGCCCGAGATTCGATCGTCGGTATCCAATACCTAGTTCAATCTCGTTACCGTCAAGTCTCGTTACTCGTTACGTAATGCATCATTCCGTAACTAACTCATTAGCTACATTTCTTGCAAGGCCTATAGTGATGTGCATTATCGAGAGGGCCCAGAGATACCTCTCCGACAATCGGAGTGACAAAACCTAATCTCGAAATATGCCAACCCAACATGTACCTTTGGAGACACCTGTAGTACCTCTTTATAATCACCCAGTTACGTTGTGACGTTTGGTAGCACCCAAAGTGTTCCTCCGGCAAACGGGAGTTGCATAATATCATTGTTTCAGGAACATGTATAAGTCATGAAGAAAGCAATAGCAACATACTAAACGATCAAGTGCTAGGCTAACGGAATGGGTCATGTCAATCACATCATTCTCCTAATGATGTGATCCCGTTAATCAAATGACAACTCATGTCTATGGCTAGGAAACTTAACCATCTTTGATTCACAAGCTAGTCAAGTAGAGGCATACTAGTGACACTATGTTTGTCTATGTATTCACACATGTATTATGTTTCCGGTTAATACAATTCTAGCATGAATAATAAACATTTATCATGATATAAGGAAATAAATAATAACTTTATTATTGCCTCTAGGGCATATTTCCTTCAGACTCCCACTTGCACTAGAGTCAATAATCTAGTTCACATCGCCATGTGATTTAACACCAATATTCACATCTGTATGTGATTAATACCCATAGTTCACATCATCATGTGATCAACACCCAAAGGGTTTGTTCACATCGCTACGTGATTAACACCCAAAGAGTACTAAGGTATGATCATGTTTTGCTTGTGAGAGAAGTTTAGTCAACGGGTCATCATATTCAGAGCCGTATGTATTTTGCAAATATTCTATGTCCACAATGCTCTGCATAGAGCTACTCTAGCTAATTGCTCCCACTTTCAATATGTATCCAGATTGAGACTTAGAGTCATCTGGATTGGTGTAAAAGCTTGCATCGCTGTAACTTTTTACGACGGGCTCTTTTATCACCTCCATAATTGAGAAACATCTCCTTAGTCGTCACTAAGGATATTCTTGACCGCTGTCCAGTGATATACTCTTAGATCAAAATTGTATTCCTTTGTCAAACTCAGAGCAATGTATACAATAGGTCTGGTTCACAGCATAGCATACTTTATAGAACCTATGACTGAGGCATAGGGAATGACTTTTCATTCTCTTTCTATTTTCTGCCATGGTCGGGTCTTGAGTCTTACTCAACTTCACACCTTTGCATCACAGGCAAGAACTCCTTCTTTGACTGTTCTATTTTGAACTATTTCAAAAATTTATCAAGGTATGTACTCATTGAAAAATCTTATCAAGCGTCTTGATCTATCTATATAGATCTTGATGCTCAATGTGTAAACAGCTTCACCGAGGTCTTTCATTGAAAAACTTTTATGCAAGTATCCCTTTATGCTATCCAGAAATTCTATATCATTTCTGATCAACATTATGTCATTTACATCTAGTATCAGAAATGCTACAGAGCTGCCACTCACTTTCTTGTAAATACAGGCTTCACCGCAAGTCTGTATAATACTATATGCTTTGATCAACTTATCAAAGTGTATATTCCAACTCTGAGATGCTTGCACCAGTCCATAGATGGACCGCTAGAGCTTGCACATTTTGTTAGTACCTTTAGGATTGACAAAACCTTCTAGTTGCATCATATACAACTCTTCGTTAAGAAACCATTAAGGAATGCAGTTTGACATCCATTTGCAAGATTTCATAAAATGTGGCAATTGCTAACATGATTCGGACAGACTTAAGCATCGCTTCAGTTGAGAAAATCTCATTGTAGTCAACACCTTGAACTTGTCGAAAACCCTTTTGCGACAAGTCGAGCTTTTTAGATAGTAACACTACTATCAGCATCTGTCTTCCTCTTGAAGATCCATTTATACAATATGGCTTGCCGATCATCGGGCAACTCCACCAAAGTCCACACTTTGTTCTCATACATGGATCCCATCTCAGATTTCATGGCCTCAAGCCATTTCGCGGAATCTGGGCTCATCATCGCTTCCTCATAGTTCATAGGCTCATCATGGTCTAGTAACATGACTTCTAGAACAGGATTACCGTACCACTCTGGTGCGGATCTTAATCTGGAAGATCTACAAAGTTCGGTAGTAACTTGATCTGAAGCTTTATGATCATCATCATTAGCTTCCTCACTAATTGGTGTAGGAATCACTGGATCTGATTTCTGTGATGAACTACTTTCCAATTCGGGAGAAGGTACAAATTACCTTATCAAGCTCTACTTTCCTCCCACTCACTTCTTTCGAGAGAAACTCCTTCTCTAGAAAGGATCCATTTTTAGCAACGAATATCTTGCCTTCGGACCTGTGATAGAAGGTGTACCCAACAGTTTCCTTTGGGTATTCTATGAAGACGCACTTCTCCGATCTGGGTTTGAGCTTATCAGGATGAAACCTTTTCACATAAGTATCACAACCCCAAACTTTAAGAAACGACAACTTGGGTTTCTTGCTAAACCACAGTTCATATGGTGTCGTCTCAACGGATTTAGATGGTTCCCTTTTTAATGTGAATGCAGCTGTCTCTAATGCATCACCCCAAAACAATAGTGGTAAATCAGTAAGAGACATCATAGATCGCACCATATCAATAAAGTGCGGTTACGACGTTCGGACACACCATAACTGTTGGGAAACGTAGTAATTTCAAAAAAAAAATCCTACGTACACGCAAGATCATGGTGATGGCATAGCAACGAGAGGGGAGAGTGTTCGTCCACGTACCCTCGTAGACCGTAAGCGGAAGCGTTAGCACAACGCGGTTGATGTAGTCGTACGTCTTCACGATCCGACCGATCCAAGCACAGAACGTACGGAGCCTCCGAGTTCAGCACACGTTCAGCTCGATGACCATCTCCAGCCTCCGATCCAGCCGAGCTCCGGAGATGAGTTCCGTCAGCATGACGGCGTGGTGACGATGATGATATTATACCGGCGCAGGGCTTCGCCTAAACTCCGCGACGATATGACCGAGGTGGAATATGGTGGAAGGGGGCACCGCACACGGCTAAGGAACGATCCGTAGATCAACTTGTGTGTCTATGGGGTGCCCCCCGCCCCCGTATATAAAGGAGGGAGGGGAAGGTGCGGCCGGCCCCTAGGGGTGCGCCTGGAGGAGTCCTACTCCCACCGGGAGTAGGACTCCCCCCTCTTGCCTTGGTGGAGAAGGAAAGGGGGAGGGGAAAGAGGAAAGGGGGGCGCCGCCCCCCCTTCCTTGTCCTATTCGGACTAGGGGGGAGGGGGCACACGGCCTGCCCTGGCCGGCCCTCCTCTTTTCCCTCTTGGCCCACTAAGGCCCAATATCCCCCGGGAGGGTTCCGGTAACCCCCCGGTGTTCCGATAAAATCCCGATTTCACCCGGAACCATTCCGATGTCCAAATATAGGCTTCCAATATATCAATATTTATGTCTCGACCATTTCGAGACTCCTCGTCATGTCCGTGATCACATCCGGGACTCCGAACAAACTTCGGTACATCAAAACTTATAAACTCATAATAAAACTGTCATCGAAACGTTAAGTGTGCGGACCCTACGGGTTCGAGAACTATGTAGACATGACCTAGAACCATTCTCGGTCAATAACCAATAGCGGGACCTGGATTCCCATATTGGTTCCTACATATTCTACGAAGATCTTTATCGGTCAAACCGCATAACAACATACTTTGTTCCCTTTGTCATCGGTATGTTACTTGCCCGAGATTTGATCGTCGGTATCCAATACCTAGTTCAATCTCGTTACCGGCAAGTCTCTTTACTCGTTCCGTAATACATCATCTCATAACTAACTCATTAATTACATGCTTGCAAGGCTTAGGTGATGAGTATTACCGAGAGGGCCCAGAGATACCTCTCCGACAATCGGAGTGACAAAACCTAATCTCGAATTATGCCAACCCAACATGTACCTTGGAAACACCAGAGAGCACCTTTATAATCACCCGATTACGTTGTGACGTTTGGTAGCACACAAAGTGTTCTTCCGGTATACGGGAGTTGCACAATCTCATAGTTGCAGGAACTTTGTATAAGTCATGAAGAAAGCAATAGCAGTATACTAAACGATCAAGTGCTAGGCTAACGGATTGGGTCATGTCAATCACATCATTCTCCTAATGATGTGATCCCACTAATCAAATGACAACACATGTCTATGGTTAGGAAACATAACCATCTTTGATTAATGAGCTAGTCAAGTAGAGGCATACTAGTGACTATAGTTTTGTCTATGTATTCACACATGTATCATGTTTCCGGTTAATACAACTCTAGCATGAATAATAAACATTTATCATGAAATAAGGAAATAAATAATAACTTTATTATTGCCTCTAGGGCATATTTCCTTCAGTCTCCCACTTGCACTAGAGTCAATAATCTAGTTCACATCGTCATGTGATTTAACATCAATATTCATATCTGTATATGATTAACACCCATAGTTCACATCGTTATGTGACCAACACCCAAAGGGTTTACTAGAGTCAATAATCTAGTTCACATTGCTATGTCATTAGCACCCAAAGAGTACTAAGGTGTGATCATGTTTTGCTCGTGAGAGAAGCTTAGTCAACGGGTCTGTCACATTCAGAGCCGTATGTATTTTGCAAATATTCTATGTCTACAATGCTCTGCACGGAGCTACTCTAGCTAATTGCTCCCACTTTCAATATGCATCCAGATTGAGACTTAGAGTCATCTGGATTGGTGTAAAAAATTGCACCAATGTAACTCTTTTACGACGGGCTCTTTTAGCACCTCCATAATCGAGAAATATTTCCTTAGTTCTCACTAAGGATAATTTTGACCAATGTCCAGTGATCTACTCCTAGATCACTATTGTACTCCCTTGCCAAACTAGGGTAGAGTATACAACAGGTCTGGTCCATAGCATGGCATACTTTTATGGAACCTATGACTGAGGCATATGGAATGACTTTTCATTCTCTTTCTATTTTCTGCCATGGTCGGGTCTTGAGTCTTACTCAACTTCACACCTTTGCATCACAGGCAAGAACTCCTTCTTTGACTGTTCCATTTTGAACTATTCAAAAATTTATCAAGGTATGTACTCATTGAAAAATCTTATCAAGCGTCTTGATCTATCTATATAGATCTTGATGCTCAATGTGTAAGCAGCTTCACCGAGGTCTTGCTTTGAAAAACTTTTTTTCAAGTATCCTTTTATGCTATCTAGAATTTCTATATTATTTCCAATCAACAATATGTCACCCACATATAATATTAGAAATGCTACAGAGCTCCCACTCACTTTCTTGTAAATACAGGCTTCTCAAAAAGCCTGTATAAAACCATATGCTTTGATCAACTCATCAAAGCGTATATTCCAACTCCGAGAGGCTTGCACCAGTCCATAAATGGATTGCTGGAGCTTGCACACTTTGTTAGCATCTTCAGGATTGACAAAACCTTCTGGTTGCATCATATACAACTCTTCTTTAAGAAAACCATTAAGGAATGCAGTTTTGACATCCATTTGCCAGATTTCATAAAATGTGGCAATTGCTAACATGATTCGGACAGACTTAAGCATCGCTACAGTTGAGAAAATCTCATTGTAGTAAACACCTTGAACTTGTCAAAAAACCTTTTTGCGACAAGTCGAGCTTTGTAGATAGTAACACTACTATGAACGTCCGTCTTCCTCTTGAAGATCCATTTATTTTCTATGGTTTGCCGATCATCGGGCAAGTCCACCAAAGTCCACACTTTGTTCTCATACATGGATCCTATCTCAGATTTCATGGCCTCCAGCCATTTTGCGGAATCTGGGCTCATCATCGCTACCTCATAGTTCGTAGGTTTATCATGGTCTAGTAACATGACTTTCAGAACAGGATTACCGTACCTGTCTGGTGAGGACCGTACTCTGGAAGACCTACGAGGTTTCTGTAGTAACTTGATATGAAGTTTCATGATCATCATCATTAGCTTCCTCACTAATTGGTGTACGAATCACTAGAACTGATTTATGTGATAAACTACTTTCCAATTTGGGAGAAGGTACAAATTACCTTATCAAGCTCTACTTTCCTCCCACTCACTTCTTTCGAGAGAAACTCCTTCTCTAGAAAGGATCCATTTTTAACAATGAATGTCTTGCCTTCGGATCTGTGATAGAAGGTGTACCCAACAATTTCCTTTGGGTATTCTATGAAGACGCACTTCTCCGATTTGGGTTCGAGCTTATCAGGATGAAACTTTTTCACATAAACATCGCAGCCCCAAACTTTAAGAAACGACAACTTGGGTTTCTTGCTAAACCACAGTTCATATGTTGTTGTCTCAACGGATTTAGATGGTGCCCTTTTAATGTGAATGCAGTTGTCTCTAATGCATCACCCCAAAACGATAATGGTAAATCAATAAGAGACATCATAGATCGCACCATATCAAATAAAGTGCGGTTACGACGTTCGGACACACCATAACGTTGTGGTGTTCCAGGTGGCGTGAGCTGTGAAACTATTCCACATTGTTTTAATTGAAGACCAAACTCGTAACTCAAATATTCGTCTTCGTGATCAGATCGCAGAAACTTTATTTTCTTGTATCGATGATTTTTCCACTTCACTCTGAAATTCTTTGAACCTTTCAACTATTTCGGACTTATGTTTCATCAAGTAGATATACCCATATCTGCTCAAATCATCTTGTGAAGGTCAGAAAATAATGACACTTGCCACGAGCATCAACACTCATTGGATCGCATACATCGGTATGTATTATTTCCAATAAGTCAGTAGCTTGTTCCATTGTTCTGGAGAACGGAGTTTTAGTCATCTTGCCCAAAAGGCACGGTTCGCAAGCATCAAATGATTCATAACCAAGTGATTCCAAAAATCCATCTTTATGGAGTTTCTTCATGCGCTTTACACCGATATGACCCAAACGGCAGTACCACAAATAAGTTGCATTATCATTATTAACTTTGCATCTTTTGGCATCAATATTATGAATATGTGTATCATCACGATCGAGATCCAACAAACTATTTTCATTGGGTGTATGACCATTGAAGGTTTTATTCATGTAAACAGAACAACAATTATTCTCTAATTTTAAATGAATAACCGTATTGCAATAAACATGATCAAATCATATTCATGCTCAACGCAAACGTTAAATAACATTTATTTAGGTTTAACACTTATCCCGAAAGTTTAGGGAGTGTGTGATGATGATCATATCAATCTTGGAACTACTTCCAACACTCATCGTTACTTCCCTTCAACTAGTATCTGCTTATTACGTAACTCCTGTTTGAGTTACTAATCTTAGCAACCGAACAAGTATCAAATACTCAGGGGCTACTATAAACACTAGTAAGGCACACATCAATAACCTGTATATCAAATATACCCTTGTTCACTTTGCCATCCTTCTTATCCACCAAATATTCAGGGCATTTCCGCTTCCAGTGACCATTTCCTTTGCAGTAGAAACACTCAGTTTCAGGCTTTGGTCCAGCTTTGGGCTTCTTCGTGGGAGTGAAAACTTGCTTGCCATTCTACATGAAGTTCCCTTTCTTTCCTTTGCCCTATTCTTGAAACTAGTGGTCTTGTCAATCATCAACACTTGATGCTCTTTCTTGATTTCTACCTTCGTTGATTTCAACATCACGAAGAGCTCGGGAATTGTTTTTGTCATCCCTTGCATACTATAGTTCATCACGAAGTTCTAGTAACTTAGTGATGGTGACTAGAGAATTTCATCAATCACTATCTTATCCGGAAGATTAACTCCCACTTGATTCAAGCGATTGAAGTACCTGGACAATCTAAGCACATGCTCACTAGTTGAGCGATTCTCCTCCATCTTTTAGCTATAGAACTTGTTGGAAACTTCATATCTCTCAACTCGGGTATTTGCTTGAAATATTAACTTCAATTCCTGGAACATCTCATATGGTCCATGATGTTCAAAACATCTTTGAAGTCCCGATTCTAAGCCATAAAGCATGGTGCACAAAACTATTAAGTAGTCATCATATTGAGCTAGCCAAACGTTCATAACGTCTGCATCTGCTCCTGCAATAGGTCTATCACCTAGCGGTGCATTAAGGACATAATTCTTCTGTGCATCAATGAGGATAAACCTCAGATCACGGATCAAATCCGCATCATTGCTACTAACATTTTTCAACACAATTTTCTCTAGGAACATATCAAAATTAACATATGAAAGCAACAACGCAAGCTATTGATCTTACAACATAATTTGCAAAATACTACCAGGACTAAGTTCATGATAAATTTAAGTTCAATTAATCATATTACTTAAGAACTCCCACTTAGACAGACATCCCTCTAGTCATCTAAGTGATTACGTGATCCATATCAACTACACCATAACCGATCATCACGTGAGATGGAGTAGTTTTCAATGGTGAACATCACTATGTTGATCATATCTACTATATGATTCACGCTTGACCTTTCGGTCTCTGTGTTCCGAGGCCATGTCTGCATATGCTAGGCTCGTCAAGTTTAACCTGAGTATTCCGCGTGTGCAAAACTGGCTTGCACCCGTTGTAGATGGACGTAGAGCTTATCACACCCGATCATCACGTGGTGTCTCGGCACGACGAACTTTGGCAACGGTGCATACTCGGGGAGAACACTTCTTGATAATTTTAGTGAGAGATCATCTTAGAATGCTACCGTTAATAAAAGCAAGATAAGATGCATAAAGGATAAACATCACATGCAATCAATATAAGTGATATGATATGGCCATCATCATCTTGTGCTTGTGATCTCCATCTCCAAGCACCGTCGTGATCACCATAAATCCCGGGCGCGACACCTTGATATCCATCGTAGCATCGTTGTCGTTTCGCCATCTATTGCTTCTCGACTATCGCTACCGCTTAGTGATAAAGTAAAGCAATTACAGGCGGTTTGCATTTCATACAATAAGCGACAACCATATGGCTCCTGCCGATTGCCGATAACCGGTTACAAAACATGATCATCTCATACAATAAAATATAGCATCACGTCTTGACCATATCACATCACAACATGCCCTGCAAAAACAAGTTAGACGTCCTCTACTTTGTTGTTGCAAATTTTACGTGGCTGCTACGGGCTTAGCAAGAACCGTTCTTACCTACGCATCAAAACCACAATGATAGTTTGTCAAGTTAGTGCTGTTTTAACCTTCGCAAGGACCGGGCGTAGCCACACTCGGTTCAACTAAAGTTGGAGAAACTGACACCCGCCAGCCACCTGTGTGCAAAGCACGTCGGTAGAACCAGTCTCGCGTAAGCGTACGCGTAATGTCGGTCCGGGCCGCTTCATCCAACAATACTGCGGAACCAAAGTATGACATGCTGGTAAGCAGTATGACTTGTATCGCCCACAACTCACTTGTGTTCTACTCGTGCATATAACATCAACGCATAAAACCTAGGCTCGGATGCCACTGTTGGGAAATGTAGTAATTTTAAAAAAAAATCCTACGTACACGCAAGATCATGGTGATGGCATAGCAACGAGAGGGGAGAGTGCTCATCCATGTACCCTCGTAGACCGTAAGCGGAAGCGTTAGCACAACGCGGTTGATGTAGTCGTACGTCTTCACGATCCAACCGATCCAAGCACCGAACGTACGGAGCCTCCGAGTTCAGCACACGTTCAGCTCGATGACGATCTTCGGCCTCCAATCCAGACGAGCTCCGGAGATGAGTTCCGTCAGCATGACGGCGTGGTGACGATGATGATGTTCTACCGGTGCAGGGCTTCGCCTAAACTCCGCGACGATATGATCGAGGTGGAATATGGTGGAAGGGGGCACCGCACACGGCTAAGGAACGATCCGTAGATCAACTTGTGTGTCTATGGGGCGCCCCCCGCCCCCGTATATAAAGGAGGGAGGGGGGAGGTGCGGCCGGCCCCCTAGGGGTGCGCCTGGAGGATTCCTACTCCCACCGGGAGTAGGACTCCCCCCTCTTGCCTTGGTGGAGAAGGAAAGGGGGGGAGGGGAAAGAGGAAAGCGGGGCGCCGCCCCCCCTTCCTTGTCCTATTCGGACTAGGGGGGGAGGGGGCGCGCGGCCTACCCTGGCCGGCCCTCCTCTTTTCCCTCTTGGCCCACTAAGGCCCAATATCCCCCGGGAGGGTTCTGGTAACCCCCCGGTGTTCCGGTAAAATCCCGATTTCACACGGAACCATTCCGATGTCCAAATATAGGCTTCCAATATATCAATATTTATGTCTCGACCATTTCGAGACTCCTCGTCATGTCCGTGATCACATCCGGGACTCCGAACAAACTTCGGTACATCAAAACTTATAAACTCATAATAAAACTGTCATCGAAACGTTAAGCGTGCGGACCCTACAGGTTCGAGAACTATGTAGACATGACCTAGAACCATTCTCGGTCAATAACCAATAGCGGGACCTAGATGCCCATATTGGTTCCTACATATTCTACGAAGATCTTTATCGGTCAAATCGCATAACAACATACTTTGTTCCCTTTGTCATCGGTATGTTACTTGCCCGAGATTTGATCGTCGGTATCCAATACCTAGTTCAATCTCGTTCCCGTCAAGTCTCTTTACTCGTTCCGTAATACATCATCTCATAACTAACTCATTAGTTACATGCTTGCAAGGCTTAGGTGATGAGTATTACCGAGAGGGCCCAGAGATACCTCTCCGACAATCGGAGTGACAAAACCTAATCTCAATTATGCCAACCCAACATGTACCTTTGGAAACACACCAGAGAGCACTTTTATAATCACCCGATTACGTTGTGACGTTTGGTAGCACACAAAGTGTTTTTCCGGTATACGGGAGTTGCACAATCTCATAGTTGCAGGAACTTTGTATAAGTCATGAAGAAAGCAATAGCAGTATACTAAACGATCAAGTGCTAGGCTAACGGAATGGGTCATGTCAATCACATCATTCTCCTAATGATGTGATCCCACTAATCAAATGACAACACATGTCTATGGTTAGGAAACATAACCATCTTTGATTAATGAGCTAGTCAAGTAGAGGCATACTAGTGACTATAGTTTTGTCTATGTATTCACACATGTATCATGTTTCCGGTTAATACAATTCTAGCATGAATAATAAACATTTATCATGAAATAAGGAAATAAATAATAACTTTATTATTGCCTCTAGGGCATATTTCCTTCAATAATGTTGTGGTGTTCCAGGTGGCGTGAGCTGTGAAACTATTCCACATTGTTTTAGTTGAAGACCAAACTCGTAACTCAAATATTCGTCTCCGCGATCAGATCGCAGAAACTTTATTTTCTTGTTACGATGATTTGTCCACTTCACTCTAAAATTCTTTGAACATTTCAACTATTTCAGACTTATGTTTCATCAAGTAGATATACCCATATCTGCTCAAATCATCTTGTGAAGTCAGAAAATAACGATACTTGCCACGAGCATTAATACTCATTGGATCGCATACATTGGTATGTATTATTTCCAATAAGTCAGTAGCTTGTTCCATTGTTCCGGAGAACAGAGTTTTAGTCATCTTGCCCAAAAGGCACGGTTCGCAAGCATCAAATGATTCATAACCAAGTGATTCCAAAAATCCATCTTTATGGAGTTTCTTGATGCGCTTTACACCGATATGACCCAAACGGCAGTGCCACAAATAAGTTGCACTATCATTATTAACTTTGCATCTTTTGGCATCAATATTATGAATATGTGTATCACTACGATCGAGATCCAACAAAATATTTTCATTGGGTGTATAACCATCGAAGGTCTCATTCATGTAAACAGAATAACAATTATTCTTTAACTTCAAATGAATAACCGTATCGCAACAAACATGATCAAATCATATTCATGCTCAACGCAAACGCTAAATAACATTTATTTAGGTTTAACACTAATCTCGAAAATATAAGAATGTGTGATGATGATCATATCAATCTTGGAACTGTTTCCAACACTCATCGTCACTTCCCCTCAACTAGTCTCTGTTTATTATGTAACTCCTGTTTCGATCTACTAATCTTAGCAACCGAACAAGTATCAAATACTCAGGGGCTACTATAAACACTAGTAAGGCACACATCAAACACCTGTATATCAAATACACCCTTGTTCACTTTGCCATCCTTCTTATCCACCAAATATTTAGGGCATTTCCGCTTCGGTGACTATTTCCTTTGCGATTGTAAGCACTCGGCCAGGATTTCGTCCAGCTTTGGTCTTCTTCACGGGAGTGACAACTTGTTTGCCATTCTACTTGAAGTTTCCCTTTCTTTCCCTTTGCCCTTTTCTTGAAACTAGTGGTCTTGTCAATCATCAACACTTGATGCTCTTTCTTGATTTCTACCTTCGTCGATTTCAACGTCACGAAGAGCTCGGGAATCGTTTCCGTCATCTCTTGCATACTATAGTTCATCACGAAGTTCTAGTAACTCAGTGATGGTGACTAGAGAATTATGTCAATCACTATCTTATCCGGAAGATTAACTCCCAATTGATTCAAGTGATTGAAGTACCCATACAATCTGAGCACATGCTCACTAGTTGAGCGATTCTCCTCCATCTTTTAGCTATAGAACTTGTTGGAGACTTCATATCTCTCAACTCGGGTATTTGCTTGAAATATTAACTTCAATTCCTGGAACATCTTATATGGTCCATGACGTTCAAAACATCTTTGAAGTCCCGATTCTAAAGCCGTTAAGCATGGTGCACTAAACTATCAAGTAGTCATCATACTGAGCTAGCCAAATGTTCATAACGTATGCATCTGCTCCTGCAATAGGTTTGTCACCTAGCGGTGCATCAAGGACATAATTCTTCTGTGCAGCAATGAGGATAAACCTCAGATCACGGATCCAATCCGCATCATTGCTACTAACATCTTTCAACACAGTTTTCTCTAGGAACATATCAAAATAAACATACGAAAGCAACAACGCGAGCTATTGATCTACAACATAATTTGCAAAATACTACCAGGACTAAGTTCATGATAAATTTAAGTTCAATTAATCATATTACTTAAGAACTCCCACTTAGACAGACATCTCTCCAGTCATCTAAGTGATCACGTGATCCAAATCAACTAAACCATAACCGATCATCACGTGAGATGGAGTAGTTTTCAATGGTGAACATCACTATGTTGATCATTTCTACTATATGATTCACGCTCGACCTTTTGGTCTCCGTGTTCCGAGGCCATATCTGCACATGCTAGGCTCGTCAAGTTTAACCTGAGTATTCTGCGTGTGCAAAATTGGCTTGCACCCATTGTGGACGGACGTAGAGCTTATCACACCCGATCATCACGTGGTGTCTGGGCACGACGAACTTTGGCAACGGTGCATACTCAGGGAGAACACTTCTTGATAATTTTTAGTGAGAGATCATCTTAAAATGCTACCGTCAATCAAAGCAAGATAAGATGCATAAAGGATAAACATCACATGCAATCAATATAAGTGATATGATATGGCCATCATCATCTTGTGCTTGTGATCTCCATCTCGAAGCACCATCGTGATCACCATCGTCACCGCGCGACACCTTGATCTCCATCATAGCATCGTTGTCGTTTATGCCATCTATTGCTTCTATGACTATCGCCATCGCTTAGTGATAAAGTAAAGCAATTATGTGAGCGTTTGCATTTCATACAATAAAGCGACAACCATATGGCTCCTGCCATTTTGCCAATAACCGGTTACAAAACATCATCATCTCATACAATAAAATATAGCATCACATCTTGACCATATCACATCACAACATGCCCTGCAAAAACAAGTTAGACGTCCTCTACTTTGTTGTTGCAAGTTTTACGTGGCTGCTACGGGCTTCGCAAGAACCGTTCTTACCTACGCATCAAAACCACAATGATAGTTCGTCAAGTTAGTGCTGTTTTAACCTTCGCAAGAACCGGGCGTAGCCACACTCGATTCAGCTAAAGTGAGAGAGACAGACACCCGCCAGCCACCTTTAAGCACGAGTGCTCGTAATGGTGAAACCAGTCTCGCATAAGCGTACGCGTAATGTCGGTCTGGCCGCTTCATCTCACAATACCGCCCAACCAAAGTATGACATCTTTGGTAAGCAAGTATGACTTGTATCGCCCACAACTCACTTGTGTTCTACTCGTGCATATAACATCAGCGCATAAAACCTAGGCTCGGATGCCTTTGTTGGGGAACGAGTAATTTCAAAAATTCCTACGCACACGCTAGATCATGGTGATGGCATAGCAACGAGAGGGAGAGTATTGTCCACGCCCTCGTGAGGCCGTGAAGCGAAGCGTTATGACAACGCGGTTGATGTAGTCGTGACGTCTTCACGATCCGACCGATCCAAGTACCGAGCGCACGACACCTCCGAGTTCAGCACACGTTCAGCTCGATGGCGATCCCGGGCCCGATCCAAGAAAGTGTCGGGATGAGTTCTGTCGACCGACGGCGTGGACGATGATGATGTTCTACCGGTAGCGAGGCTTCGCCTAAACTCTGCGACGATATGACCGAGGTGGAATATGGTGGACGGGGGCACCGAACACGGCTAAGGAACGATCCGTAGATCAACTTGTGTGTCATGGGGTGCCCCCTTGCCCCCGTATATAAAGGAGCAAGGGGAGAGGAGGCCGGCCCTAGGAGGGGGCACGCCAAGTGTGGAGTCCTACTAGGACTCCCTAGTACTAGTAGGATTCCACCTCCCTTGTTGGAGTAGGAGAAGGGGAAAGAGGGGGAGAGGAAGAAGGAAAGGGGGGCTGCGCCCCTTGTCCAATTCGGACCAGAGGGGGGGCGCAGGCCTCCTTCCTTTTGGCCTCTCTCCTCTATTCCCGTATGACCCAATAAGGCCCATATACTCCCCGGCGAATTCCCGTAACTCTTCGGTACTCCGAAAACTACCCGAATCACTCGGAACCTTTCCGAACACCGAATATAGTCGTCCAATATATCGATCTTTACGTCTCGACTATTTCGAGACTCCTCGTCATGTCCCCGATCTCATCCGGGACTCCGAACTCCTTCGGTACATCAAAACTCATAAACTCATAATATAACTGTCATCGAAACCTTAAGCGTGCGGACCCTATGGGTTTGAGAACTATGTAGACATGAACTAGAACTATTCTTGGTCAATAACCAATAGTGGAACCTGGATCCCCATATTGGCTCCTACATATTCTACGAAGATCTTTATCGGTCAAACCGCATAACAACATACTTTGTTCCCTTTGTCATCGGTATGTTACTTGCCCGAGATTCGATCGTCGGTATCCAATACCTAGTTCAATCTCGTTACCGTCAAGTCTCGTTACTCGTTACATAATGCATCATTCCGTAACTAACTCATTAGCTACATTTCTTGCAAGGCTTATAGTGATGTGCATTACCGAGAGGGCCCAGAGATACCTCTCCGATAATCGGAGTGACAAAACCTAATCTCGAAATACGCCAACCCAACATGTACCTTTGGAGACACCTGTAGTACTCCTTTATAATCACCCAGTTACGTTGTGACGTTTGGTAGCACCCAAAGTGTTCCTCCGGCAAACGGGAGTTGCATATCTCATAGTTACAGGAACATGTATAAGTCATGAAGAAGGCAATAACAACATACTAAACGATCAAGTGCTAGGCTAACGGAATGGGTCATGTAAATCACATCATTCTCCTAATGATGTGATCCCGTTAATCAAATGACCACTCATGTCTATGGCTAGGAAACTTAACCATCTTTGATTCACGAGCTAGTCAAGTAGAGGCATACTAGTGACACTATGTTTGTCTATGTATTCACACATGTATTATGTTTCCGGTTAATACAATTCTAGCATGAATAATAAACATTTATCATGATATAAGGAAATAAATAATAACTTTATTATTGCCTCTAGGGCATATTTCCTTTAGGGAAGAAGTGGGCTAAGTATTGTGAAGCATACATGGCAGGTCCAGGCATATGGCAAGTGACAAGTAGATCTGAAAGCACATATTGTGTTAATTTGAACAACTAGACCTATGACTGTAGGAGGTGGGACATGACTGTTGTGGCCTGCAGTCATGCCATTGCTGCAATGCAGAAAGTGAAGGTACATCCAGAAGACTATGTCAATGATTTCTTCAAGAAACCCATGTATTGTGAAATATATAAGCACATAATATTCCCTGTGCTAGGTCCTGAACATTGGTCTCATACACCTGGAGATGATATTTCTCCACCTATTTTTAGAGAAAAGAAAGTTAAAAGCAAACTGCCAGGAGGAAAGGCATATTTGAGGTGCCAGCTAAAAAGGATACTTCTAGGATTGGGGCGCGGGGCGCGTCGAGGAGATGGACGACTTTTCGCCGCTGGACCGCCGGGTGGCTCCTCCTTCGGGCGCGACACGGTATGACCTGCTCATCCATGTCGATCGCATTGAAGACTGGTCGCCGCGGTCGCCGTGCTCCTCGCACTCTGCGCAGAGCGGCATGCCCTCCTCTGGCTCCGACGACGACGATGCGCTGCCATTCACTTACCCGGGCACCTGGACCATGCACGTCGAGGATGGCTAGCGTGAAGAGCACCACAAGCGCCAGGCCCGTTCCCCGGTGGCGGACACGGGTGGCCTTGGCATGCCTCTTGGCGGTCCTAGGCGCGACCACGACAACGACGGAGCGGGAAGGAGATCCTGGAAGGACAGGCTGCTGGGGCGCGGCCGCGGCCACCATGAGCGGGGCGAGGCTTCATCCAAGGAACACCCGAACCGCAGCCGCTCCCCCCCGGCGCGCCATCATTCGAGCGGCTCCAAGGGCAACAGGCGGCACGGCGCACGCCACGGTCGCAAGAGGGGCGCGCGAATGTGCAAGGTGCCCCCCTGCACCGCCCGCCCTGCCCTCCACTCAAGCGCGCGACGACGACATCGAGCAGTTCTTCTCCAACGCAAAGAAGCCGATCACGCCCATGGGCCGGGGCCGCGCTGAGGATGCGACTCTTCGATGCGGAGATTGAAGCTACGCTGGCTGCGCCCCTCGACTTTGCCGACAAGGGGAAGGCAGCAGAAGGCGTCACCAAGGAGGCAGCCCCGGACATCTTCGGCCCCACCCTCGCCGGGCCAAACCCGGTGAACTTCAACTGCCGCACGCCCACTGCTGCATCCACGGTGGCACTGCAGCTGGGAGAAGTGACTGAGAAAGTCTGCCACCAGGAGTTAGAAGAGCCTGCTGACGCTCCCCACCGCCTCTTCGCAGCCCCCACACCGGCGCTTCTTCCCCTGCCACCAGCCAAACGCAACTCTGCTCCGCCCAAGACCCGTGCGACATCACTGCCACCGCCCCGTCAGAGCGCACGCCAGGCTGCACAGAAGAATGCAACCCCGGTGGCCGAGCGCGCCACGCTGAGGTTGGTGAAGGGGCTGGGGCTGCTGGGGCCCAGGGAGAAGATGACGGCCAAAGCGGTGGAGGCCCTCATCCGCAGGTTCGACGAGCCCCTCACCGACGACGACATCAACATCATCGCCAAGCTGACCAGGCTGAACAAGGACGCGCTCTGCGTTACCGTGGGGATGGCGTGACCTGACTCTACTGCCGAGGAGGCCGTCGTGTAGTCATGTTAGGTCGCCATTGCTATCTCTGTTTCGTCTGTAGTTTCCGACGGTGGCTGCCATTAGGGTGGCTCGAGCTAGGTTTAGTTCTGCTCTGTTCCAGTAGTGGTAGGAGGCATGGCTGGCGCCGTCGAGAGTTGGGGCCTATTGGTGGTCGACAGCGCCCCCTGACGAGCTCGGATGTGTATCAGTTTGAGTTTTAGTGTGGTAATGCAAGTTTTAGCTGTCGGAATGGAAGTGTTTGCTGCTAGATCTTGTGTTTGCTTTTGATGGAGAAAATGTGTGTGCCCAATGAATAGTACAACACCTGCAATTTTGAGCTGGAATGTACGAGGGCTGAACTCGCCGGCAAAGAGAACTGTAGTGCGCCAAGTTGCTGAAGCGCAGCACGTATCCATCCTCTGTCTTCAGGAAACCAAGCTGGAGGGCTGGCAATAGTCCATCGTTAGAGAGCTGGGAGGAAACACATTAGAAAGCTGCGTTGTTCTTCCAGCCATGGGCACCAGAGGAGGGCTTGCCATTATATGGAACAAGAGAAGCGTTAGTTTTGCCTCTCAAGCAGTTGGATGTTTCTCGATCACAGGTAGAGTCACGGTGCTGCACGACGGATCTTGGTTCTGGCTGACAACAGTTTACGGCCCAGTAGATGATACACGCAAAGAAGCTTTTCTTGATGAACTTGCTCATGAAGCGCCACCCTCTGGCGAGCCGTGGTTGATAAATGGGGATTTTAACATCATTTACGAAGCCTGTGATAAAAACAACCTCAATTTGAACCGGAGGATTATGGGCATGTTCAGAATAGCTATTGACAGGGCAGGCCTCAGAGAAATTAAGTGAAATGATAGAAGATTTACATGGTCAAATGAGAGGGAAAATCCAACTTTGGTCAGTATTGACAAAGTGTTCTGCAACCTGGAATGGGAGGCCCTCTTCCCCTCATACATTCTGATGGCAGAATCGACTGAGGGAGTCCTGGATTAGGGGGTATCCGGACAGCCGGACTATATACTTTGTTCGAACTATTGGAGCGTGAAGATACAAGACTCAAGACTCCGTCCCGTGTCCGGATGGGACTCTCCTTTGCGCGGAAGACAAGCTTGGCGATCCGGATATTGTATTTCCTTCTTTGTAACCGACTCCGTGTAAACCCTAGCCCCCTCCGGTGTCTATATAAACCGGAGGGTTTAGTACTTAGAGGGACAATCACAATCATAATCATCATAGGCTAGCTTCTAGGGTTTAGCCTCTATGATCTCGTGGTAGATCAACTCTTGTACTACTCATATCATCAATATCAATCAAGCAGGAAGTAGGGTTTTACCTCCATTGAGAGGGCCCGAACCTGGGTAAACATTGTGTCCCTTGCCTCCTATTACCATTAGCCTAAGACGCACAGATTGGGACCCCCTACCCGAGATCCGCCGGTTTTGACACCGACATTGGTGCTTTCATTGAGAGTTCCTCTGTGTCGTCGTCGCAAGGCTCGATGGCCCGTCTCATTGTCAAGGACAACATCACCTCTAGGGGAGCGCTGGCTATAGGCCAAACGCTCCGACTAGGCGGCTTCATCATGGCCGCCCAATCGGCTGTCGCGCCGACGATGACCTCTCGGGTCATCATGCAAAGCCTCCACGTCAATTCGGAATTTGCCGAACAGATGGATCCGATGGAGCTCTCCTCCCTTAATGAGCTCTTGGATCGCATCGCTGCTTTGGTAGTCGCCACAGACTATGACCGGATTGGGCCTAAACCTGACCAAAGGGATATTAAGTCCCCACCGGTCACCCACGAGATAGCGGTAGTGGAGGAGCCACATACGGATTACCCCTCTATTTTGAGGATGAATTATGTCCGGGTCACCGAGCTCTCTGAGCCGGACACTCGCTCAAGGGAAGACATGACCCAAACACCGGACTTACAATCGAGTATTGGGCCGAAAAAGTTGGGCAGCACCCCGGATCCCGAGCTGTCAAGCCCGGAAGCTCCCCCGCCCCAGGGCGTTAGATCGGATCAGAATCCAGATTCAGTTACACCCACCCACCCGTACTTAAACCCTCTCTCCCATATCAGACAAGAGCCCCAAGAGACAGTACATCGCTACTGGGCCAGATTCCTCCTTGTACTGAACAAGGTCGAGGACTGTCGTGAGGAGGACGCAGTCGCAATTTTCTACAAAAACTGCACGAACAAAGGAGTCCTTATTGCTATAAGTCGCCATGACATAGTACACTTTGCTGACTTGGAAACCATAGTACAGAAGTACTGTGCGATGGAAAGCGCCTGGAAAACCCAAACAGAATTTTGGGATAGTCCGGCTCTCACTAAAACCTTTGTCCGAGCTAAACGGGCAAACTCTCGTAAGTCAGCCGATCCAATCCCCAAGAAACCAAAGCCCACCCCAGGGCGTGGAACCGTATTGGAAGAATGGCTCAATGGGCCATGTAAACTCCACAGCACGCCGGACACTACACCAACACATAGCCTTAGAGCATGTTGGATACTCCGGCAGGTAGCAAAAAGTGGTGAGGATCTTCTTGTAAGCCATAAAGCAGAACAACATCCCGCCAAAGAAAACAACACGGTACTAACAGTTTTCAAGACTTTCGCCTCAAACAGTAGGCGCAAGCGAGCTCATCGAAGCTCCGCTGAAATCTGCCACGTGGCAAAAATAAATCCGTGGAACGACACTGCTATAACTTTCAGTGCCAGTGATGAACCTCAATTCCAGACAATCCGGGCACCAGCCGCTTTGGTCCTTAGCCCAATCGTAGACGGCTTTCGGCTCACTAAAGTACTCATGGACGGCGGAAGCGGATTAAACTTGATCTACGAAGAAACACTCAGCAAGATGGAAATTGATAAAACCCGCATTGAGCAAAGCAGCACAACCTTCAGGGGAATCATCGCTAGTCGGGAAGCACGGTGTGCGGGGAAAATCACACTCGATGTGGTATTCGGCACTCCGGAGAATTATAGGTCCGAAGAAATCACATTCCAAGTGGCTCCTTTCAGCAGCGGATACCACGCCCTTTTAGGGCGGGACACGTTTACAAGCTTTCAAGCTATACCCCATTACGGGTACATGAAGCTTAAAATGCCCGGACCAATGGAATCATCACTCTAGCCAGTGATCCGGACGTCGCACTTCGCGCCGAAAACAAAACCGCGGCACTAGCCCCGGAAGCATTATTCGAAGCCCTAGCAGCCGAAGAACTAACAACGCTGCGTGCCACCGTGGACAGGGACGACGTGATACTCGACAAGCGACCCAAGTCCACCTCATTTAAACTCGCAGACGAGATAGTGAAATTCCAGGTCCATCCAACGGACCCCACGAAGATAGCTTCCATCGGAACACAGTTGAGCCCCACTATGGACGCCGCACTGCGAGACTTCTTACGCGAGAATTGGGACATTTTCGCCTGGCACCCCTCGGACATGCCGGGCATCCCACGTAGACTGGCCGAACACAACCTCAATATACTAAAAGGATACAAGCCTGTCAAGCAGACTCTAAGGCGTTTTTCAGAGCCCAAACGACAAGCCATGGGGGAAGAGCTAGCCAAGCTACTCGAGGCCGGATTCATCAGAGATATCAAGCATCCGGATTGGCTGGCAAATCTGGTAATGGTACCAAAGAAGGACAAATCCTGGCGCCTATGCGTCGACTTCAAAGACCTCAACAAGGCTTGCCCCAAGGATCCCTTCCTCCTCAAGATCGACCAAATCATCGACGCCACAGGCGAGGACATGACTCATTGTGTTTCCTCGACGATACTCTGGATACCATCAAATAAGGATGGCAGAGTCCAACCAAGCTGCAACGGCTTTCGTAACGCCATACGGTCCTTTCTGCTTCAACACTATGCCTTTCGGGCTTAAAAATGCCGGCGCAACCTATCAATGCATGATTCAAACATGCCTGGAAAAGCAAATCAGCAAAACAGTGGAGCCATATGTGGACGACGTGGTCATAAAAACAAGACACGTCGAAACCCTAATAGACGACTTGAGGCTTACGTTCGATAACCTCCGAACATACGACATCAAGCTGAACCTAGAGAAATGTGTTTTCGGCGTCCCCTCTGGGAAACTGCTCGGCTTCATTGTTTCCAATAGAGGAATTGAAGCGAATCAGGCAAAAATCCGAGCTCTGTTGCAGTTGGCTATACCAACAGACCTCAAGCACATCCAGAAACTAGCTGGATGTGTGGCTGCCTTAAGCCGCTTTATCTCCAGGTTAGGAGAAAATGCATTACCTCTTTACCGCCTTCTTCGGCGCACCGAACACTTCGTATGGACAGATGCGGCCACGGCCGGATTGGACGAAATAAATACCTTACTGGCCAGTAATCCAGTCCTAGCAGCGCCAAATACTAGCAAACCTATGCTATTATACATAGCTGCAACACATCAAGTTGTAAGCGCAGTGCTCGTTGTCGAACGAGGGCTTGACGGATACAAATTCCCGCTCCAGAAGCCGGTACACTACGTATCCACGATCCTCACCCCATGCAAATCCCGATACCCACACTATCAAAAGATAGCATACGCGGTCTTCATGGCATCCCGGAAGCTACGACACTACTTTCAAGAGTGTTCGATTATGGTGGCCTCCGAAGTACCACTCAATGACATAATAAATAACCGCAACGCTATGGGCCGGATTGCTAAATGGGCCATCGAGCTCCTTCCATTCGACATAACATACAAGCCACGGCAGGCCATCAAGTCGCAAGTACTGGCTAACTTTGTCGCCGAATGGACAGAAGCCAAACTCCCTAAAGAGTACGACGCGTACTCTAACTGGATCATGCACTTCGACGGCTCTAAAATGCTGGCCGGATTGGGAGCAGGTGTAGTCCTGACGTCTCCCACCGGAGACACGGTCCAATACGTACTCCAAATATTATACACAGACTCCACTAACACAGCCGAATACGAGGCTCTATTGCACGGTCTTCGGATGGCAGTCTCTATGGGCATTCAACGCCTGGAGGTACGCGGGGATTCAAACCTCGCAATATCACAAATAAACGGAGACTTTGATGCCAAGGATCCGAAAATGGCGGCCTACCGTAATGCCATCCTCAAAATGTCAACTCGGTTCGAGGGGCTTGAATTCCACCATGTGGCTCGAGAAAACAATCAAGCGGCGGATATCCTCGCCCGCATCGGCGCTAAACGCGACCCTGTCCCACCTAACATATTCCTGGAAAGGCTGTTCAAGCCATCCGTAGTATGGGAAGGGGAGTCCGGCAACACTAGCACGGATCCGAATATACCCCTAGATTCTGAACCATCTGACATAATCGGAGGCCCCACCACCGAAATAACACCTTTGGCCCATGAAATCATGGCTGTAATCGCGTCGTGGACTGAGCCTTTCTTGGCCTACCTAAATAGGCAGGAGCTCCCTGAGGACCAAAACGAAGCACGTTGCATCGCGCGGCGTTCTAAAGCTTACAAAGTCCATGAAGGAGAACTCTATAAGAAAAGTGCGACCGGAGTGCTCCAAAGGTGCATCTCCGAAGAGGAAGGGCGGCAGCTCTTGGCCGAAATCGATGCCAGACTCGGCGGACACCACGCTGCGGCTCGGGCACTTGTTAGCAAGGCCTCCCACACATGCTTTTATTGGCCTACAGCCCGAGCAGACGCACAGGATCTTGTCCAACACTGCATCGGTTGCCAGCTCTTTGCCAATCAGAGCCATATGCCCCCTACCGCTCTCCAAACAATCCCCATCACTTGGCCCTTCACTGGACTGGATATGGTCGGACCCGGGGAGCCACAAGAAAAAATACTTATTGGTCATGGTAGACAAGTTCACCAAATGGATAGAAGCTAAACCAGTCAAAATGGTCGAATCTGGACCAGTGATAGACTTCATATCTGGGGTTGTACACCGATACGACGTCCCCCACAGCATCATCACGGACAATGGCTCAAACTTCACAACCGATGAAGTAAAAACTTGGTGCGGCAACATGGGCATTAAGCTCGATTACGCCTCCGTCTACCATCCCCATACAAACGGCCAGGTAGAACATGCAAACGGTCTCATCATGAGCGGCATCAAACCCAGACTAATGCGATCCCTGACAGAATTGGACACGCACTGGGTCAAGGAGCTCGACTCCGTACTCTGGGGGCTGCGGACCACGCCGAATCGCACCACCGGATACACACCAATTTTTATGGTTTACGGCGCAGAAGCAGTACTACCCTGCGACATAATACATGATTCGCCTCGCGTGCTCATGTACGAAGAGAAGGAAGCCGAGTTAGATCGGCAGGACAACTTAGATGCCCTGGAGGAGGAGCGCGATGTTGCAAAAGCCCGTTACGCATTCTATCAGCAGCAGGCTCGACGGTACCAAAGCAGAGAAGTGCGGGCCAAAACTTCTAATATTGGCGAACTCGTTCTACGCCTACCGGAGAAGAAGAAGGACAAGCTCAAACCTAAGTGGGAGGGTCCCTTCGTCATTGATAAAGTTCTCACCGGAGGAGCGTACCGCCTATGTAATGCATCCGATAACAGACTCGAGCCGAACCTATGGAACGCGGCAAGACTCCGGAGATTCTACGCCTAGCGCCGAACTCAGCGTTCGTCTCTTTCCCCCTCCTTTTTAATTATGTTTCATCACTTTTCCTTTCTCGACCTTTTTCCTCTTCACACAAAGTACTCAATACAGTGCGGACGCCCAGATCACTCCGGCCGCACTATGTGTGTAAACCATACCTGAGGGCTTCCTATCGGGAAGCTAAATATAATTACTTTAATGGCTTTTTGCCCATCACATATGCGTTCTTTTTCCATATGTGCCTTTTCTTCACCATTATATGCATAGATATGACTTAAGATGTGGCCATGCTGGGTTGCTTGGCTCTTGTGTTTATGCCCTACGTTCCCGTTAATTCGGCTAGGGCATAAGGGGAGCACCTCTGCGATTCCTACTGTCGGTTCAGCTGGATGTGTACCTCAGACTGGGTGAAGCCGGAAGCTAGCATTCTTAAGGGAATATTCGGTCGGTGAGCAAAAGATGTCGCTTTCGTTTATTACAACGTAAATCCCCAGAAGTTTTGTCCCGCGCCTTTGTTCGCAGTCTGGACATGTACATCGTTGCATGCGTACCCAGGGAAAGGAACCCCTAACGGAACTATTCTCCCTAGAAGATGTTTCTTACTATCCATGTAATATAACATAACTAGTTGGGTACTTGTCTGTTCAAGCACTTATGACCCCTACGCCTGGTTTCCACACATACCCCGGTTCTGTATAACTAAGAGGGTATTCAGATACACCCCGGACTGTCGGATCCGGGGGCTGAAGCGAAAAGGTCCGCCATGACAAATGATTTTAATCCGGCTAGGGACTACTTATGTCCATTGAATTACACAGTCACTTGGACTGACTATATTCCTCCTCTATACCATCCAACAGGCTATCTAGATTACAACCGGTCCGACTTCGGCCATATGGTTGGGGTCAAGCTTGGTGTAGTGCATCTTCACCATAGCCCAGGCTTCTCTTGCACCTTGCTGGCAGGTTGACATCTTCCACAATCGGAAGCGCCGCCGTGCTCCTTGGAGCATATCCACAAGCTCCCCCATACCCTTCGGCAGGAAGCTTGATGGCCACAAGGCCTGAGCAATGCCCTACATCACCTGCCGAGCTCGCTCGTGCAGTTGTGAGAGGTCTTGCAGCAAATCGCCTGCAGACACGGGCATCTCCTCTTTAGGGCTGCCCGTCAACATACCTATAAATAAAAATTCTTTCAACATGCTTCTTCGCCGAGCTGTACTACAATTCGTCTAGGCACCTACCATAAATGCCGCGATGAAGCCGTTTGTTCTCCTTCATGGAGTCCGCCAGCTGAGCGCAAACATCTTTTAATTCGATGTCCAGCCGGACATTGGCATCTTGAAGATTGTTCTTCTCCTGCCTAACTTGCGTAGGAACACGCTCGCCAGCTTTTAGCTGCCTTTGGAGATGCGACTCGTTATCTCTTACAACCACCGGATTCACCCCGGGATTGTCTGCAGAATTTTCTGTTAGACTTATCATGCAAGCCACTTACTAACTGGTACATCTCCGTACAATTGAGACAAATGTTACCAGATGAGGCCTTTGGGATTCCTCTAACTTGGCAAACGTGGCCCTCAGTTGGGTCTTGCACTCCTCCAGCTCTCGAGACAATTGCTCATTAGTATCTACAAGGACCTGTGCATAAATTGATCCTTAAAACAGTTATTCCAACCGTTTCAAGTCTTAGGGGCTACTGCTATACATGCTTATCTGTAACGCCCCGAGACCGACGCTCCAGATGCCTTCCTTGTATTCCGAGATTCGTCGTGTGATTTATTTGTTTGATGCATTCATCTTTGCATCATGTGCATTGCATCATGTCATCATGCCATCATCTCATAAATCTTTTGCATCTCAACTAAATAAATCGTATGGATCTTCAATCGATTTAAATCGAGGGAAGAATGACTTCTCTTTATAACATACCCTCCCGATATTTAAGGAGCTATATTAAACCATTCCATTGGCTTGGAATCACCCACAAACACATATGCACCGTTCTTCAAATTTCCTTTTATCCTTCTCAACTTCCCCTTCTTCCTTTGGGGCCTTTTAGTAAAAATTGAGTGGCAATTTTACTTTACCCATAAATGTCCCAAATCTGCCCATAAATCACATATATTGTGTAGGGTCACCTCCTATAATTTCAACCCATTTGGAGTTCATTTGAATGGGTTTCGAAATTCGAACTTACCGAGTTAAATCCAACGTGTGTGGATTTTACTTCCTCAAAAAAAATTGTCAGGCCATTTTTGTCAAATTCCTCATATTTTTATGACTCTGGAAAAGTTGTCCTCCTGCCCAAATTCTTCCTCTAACCTTCTCTTCTCTCTTTTCTTTCTCTTTATTTCTCTGTTATTTAGAGAAAAGGAAATAGGGGAGAGGGAGAAGAGAGTCCAGCCCAGCTGGGCCTCTCGCCGGCCCATCCATCACCGAGGCCCACCAATCCCGCTGCTAAACCCTAGCACGACCCTCATCTCTCCCCTCGTTCCTCCTCGCAACGCCGCCAGGAACCGTCGCTCGCGAGCGTCCCTCTTCTTCTCGATCCCGCATCCTGCCCGATCCCCTCAGCATCGCTCCCTCGATCCCCCTCTCCCTCGTTCCCTCCAGTGCGCCGCCACCACCTTCGCACGCTCGTGCCTCGCCCGATTCCTTCTGCCTCCTCCTCGCTCACCTCCCTGCCATAGCCGCGTCGAGCCGCCGGCCTCTCCTCGCCGGTGCGCCCCTCTCCATTCCGGCGCCGGGAACGGAACGCCGCCGCCGGCCTTCGCCTATGCGCCGCGCGCCCAACCTCCTCCCTCGCGTGGCTCCTTCCCTGCCTCCACCGCAAGCCCACCATGGCGCCTGCAGGCGTCGTCCTCCACACCGAGCAGGAGTTGCGCCGCCTCGACTCCTGGTCCAGCCAGCCACCGGAGCCCCGCAGGTCCGCGCCGTCGCCTCCTCCGCATCGAGCCAGGGAGTGGTGCTCCCTGCGCCCAGTCCCCCTCGCCCCTGCCTCCTCGATCGCTTCAAGTCGCCGCCGCTCTGCTCCATGCGCCCATCTCTGTTGCATCGCCGTGGCCCTGTTCGCGCGAAGCCCTTGCTCCACCACCATTAGCGCCCAGCGTCTCCGTCCCGTTCTGCCCCTTGCTGCTGCTGTAGGCCATGAGCTCGCGGCTACCGCTGCTCGGCCAAGACAAAGGCAGCCCTGTACCACGACACCTTGCTGCTTCATACCCGTTGAATCGCCAAGGCCCTCTGTTCGACTCCGTGTGCAACTACACGGTGAGACGCCATGTACCACGACCATCGCATTCCGTTTCTTCAGCCGAGAGGACACCAAGTACCATGACGCCGAGGACCGCCAAGTTCGTCTACCGTCGTCAAGTGAACGACTACCATCACCCCAAGTACCCCTTCGGATGCGCCTAGTTCGACTACATGGTCCGCCAAGTATCTCTACTGACGACCCTGGACATCTACGAAACGAACGTGTACAGCTACCGTCGCCGTGTACAACGACTTCCACTACGCCGTGTACGACTACTTCCCACGACAACCCGTGAACGACTACCTCAACTACGGCCCGTGAACGACTACTTCCTCTACGAAACGCGTTCCGCCCCGAATGCACGCTTCGAAGGTATAACCGCCGAGAACGACCGCCGTGGAACGAATGCTTTGTTGTATGAGATGCTTATGTTTGCACCGTGTCTGAATTGTCATTGCAAGTTCCTCCTCGTTTCCATGCCACTATCCCGTGGGAACCCGGTAGCCGGGAGCACCCCACCATCTTGCATGACTCGCTCATGCTCACTTCCTTTTGTACCGGTATCTCCGTGAGCTACCGGAACCGATATGTTGCCGTGGCATCATTTTCGGATATGTTGCCGTGGCACCATTTTTGTTTCGCCGCCGTGGCACCTTTTTCCTTCCGCCATGGCGACTAATGCTCCTTATCATGCTCATGTCAACATTTTCATAAAAATTGCATAAAACTTGCATATGTCATCCGCATCATGATAATAACAATTAAAATGTTTAAAATTGTTGTTTGCTTTAATTGCTAAAGGACATATGGGGATTTTCCGGAATTGTTGTTTGTTGTTCCGGCCTCATTTAAACTTGCCTGGATAGGTAGTTTATATTATGCTTCACCTCTTGCCATGTTTAACAACATTTAATATTGATGGGTACATTAACGAGAGAGAACTAAATAACTTGTATGTGGTGTTTCGTCAATATGCAACTCGTTGCATATTGAGCTCCACATAATTTGTGGTATTGTTTGTGCACTTTGCCATGCCATGCATATTTAAACCGGACATGCATCATACTTTTGTGCGCATCATGCTATGTTTATGTGATGGTTGTTTACTATGTTGTTTGTTTCTTTCCGGGTTGCTTCTCTCGTTAGCTTCGGTTTCGTTCCGGAGTTGTGAGGATTCGTTCGTCTACGACCGTTTGTCTTCTTCTTGGACTCGTTCTTCTTCCTTGCGGGATCTCAAGCAAGATGATCATACCCTCAAAATCACTACTATCTTTGCTATGCTAGTTTGCTCGCTCTTTTGCTATGCCAATGCTACGATGCCTACCATTTGCTTGTCAGCCTCCCAAATTGCCATGTCAAACCTCTAACCCACCATGTCCTAGCAAACCGTTGTTTCGCTATGTTACCTCTTTGCTCAGCCCCTCTTATAGCGTTGTTAGTTGCAGGTGAAGATGAAGTTTGTTCCTCGTTGGAACATGGAGATGTTGTTCCTTGTTGGACCATGTTTACTTGTTGGGATATCACAATATCTCTTATTAAATTAATGCATCTATATACTTGGTAAAGGGTGGAAGGCTCGGCCTTATGCCTGGTGTTTTGTTCCACTCTTGCCGCCCAAGTTTTCGTCATACCGGTGTTATGTTCCCGGATTTTGCGTTCCTTATGCGGTCGGGTGATTTATGGGACCCCCCTGACAGTTCGCTTTGAATAAAACTTGTCCAGCAAGGCCCAACCTTGGTTTACCATTTGCCTCACCTAGCCCTTTTTTCCCTTGGGTTTCTGGAGCCCGAGGGTCATCTTTATTTTACCCCCCCCCCCCGGGCCAGTGCTCCTTCGAGTGTTGGTCCAACCTGAGCGATGTCCGGCGCCCCCTGGGCAACCAGGGTCTATGCCAACCCATCATCTTGCTCATCCGGTGTGCCCTGAGAACGAGATATGTGCAGCTCCTATCAGGATTTGTCGGCACATCGGGCGGCTTTGCTGGTCTTGTTTTACCATTGTCGAAATGTCTTGATGTACCGGGATACCGAGTCTGATCGGAGTGTCTCGGGTGAAGGTCTATTCCTTCATTGATCGCGAGAGCTTGTCATGGGCTAAGTTGGGACACCCCTGCAGGGTATAAACTTTCGAGAGCCGTGCCCGCGATTATGTGGCAGATTGGAATTTGTTAATGTCCGGTTGTAGAAAACCCGAAGTTAGCCTTAATTAAAATACATCAACCGTGTGTGTAACCGTGATGGTCTCTTTTCGGCGGAGTCCGGGAAGTGAACACGGTGTTGGAGTTATGCTTGACGTAGGTTGCTATAGGATCACTTCTTGATCATACTTTTATCGACCGTGCTTTGCCTTCTCTTCTCGCTCTCATTTGCGTATGTTAGCCACCATATATGCTAGTCGATTGCTGCCGTTCCACCTCATGCCTTTACCTTACCCATAAGCTTAAATAGTCTTGATCTCGCGGGTGTGAGATTGCTGAGTCCCGTGGCTCACGGATACTTCAAAACCAGTTTGCGAGATGCCTATGTTATGCAAGCGGTGGCGCAACCAAGCTCAAGGAGGAGCTCGATGAAGATCTTGCCCTTTGTGTTGTTTCGTTCTAGTTGTTCAAGAGTGGAGCCCAGTTGGGGTCGATCGGGGACCTTTGTGCATTTGGGGTTCTTATTTTATTTTGGTTCCGTAGTCGGACCTTGATTGTATCTGGATGATGTAATGCTTTATTCATGTAATTGTGTGAAGTGGCGATTGTAAGCCAACTATGTATCTCTTTCCTTATGTATTACATGGGTTGTGTGAAGATTACCTCACTTGCGACATTGCTTTCAATGCGGTTATGCCTCTAAGTCGTGCTTCGACACGTGGGAGACATAGCCGCATCGAGGGCGCTAAGTTGGTATCGAGCCTTCCCGACCTTGAGCCCCACCGCTTGATCGTTTTTAGCGGCGAGTTGTGTCTAGAAAAATGTTTTGAGTCATTTAGGATTATATATATCGAGAGTTAGGAATTCTTTTTACTCCCAGTCTCTTCATCACTCGGTAAGGCATCCCGACGTAGAGTTTTGACTCTTCTCTCCTCAAATTTCACTAAAAAAAAATTTAGGATCACGCGGGTATCTTGGAATCGTTCCGATGGTTTTATGATGAGAGCATTGTCTTGGTGCCTCTGTCGGGGTTTAGTGGAAGTGTCCGGGAGTTGAGCTCGAGGTGTTGTCGTCATAATTTTATCGTTGCAATTCTGGAATACTGAGTTTAATGCGCCGACATCGAAAATCTCTTTTATGCGTTGTTGGTGAGATAACCCGATAACCCAAGATCGAGGTGAGTACGGGAGTATTGCCATGACTCGTATAATGGATGCTTTTCGAAGGTTGAGGTAGACGATTTCCGAAGGTTTCTTGATTATGTGTTGACGGATGGATACAGCTGGATGTAGGGATTGTTAGTTTGGGTAAGATATATTGCGTCCCCTGTATCCCCAACACCAGATTGCATAACCAGAAAGTTTCGGGAGTTTCATAGGTGGGAATTCAAGTAGGTCTTAGGATATCTTTCCGACGGATGTATGATATGAAATTGGGGTTCGACGTCTAGTGGTCCGCCTATTCACGGTTGGTTTTACAGTGGTCTCGTTGTGTCTTAAAGAGTCCTTGGCTATGCCGACTCGGGACGCTTCGTATGTCATGTGCCTTTGCCTTGTACATGATGGTGCTGTACGATCGAGCCCGTGTAGGCCCCACCACGAAAACTTCGGACGAAATCTCTATCATATGTTTGTTCCGGCTTATTCTGCAAGCCAGTCCTTTGTTTTGTTTTGAGTTGTGGTATTCGAGTTGCTTCAATGTCAAGTGTTGATTCCATACCTTTCCGAAATGGTGTTCTCATACTCCGATGTGAATACCAATCCTTCTCGACAATCGAGATTGTCATGTCAATCCTTTTCAACTGGCGTGTTTCTCTTCAAGTGGATCCGATCACTTCAACATCAGCAAGACCAATTGTCATTTCTTCTCAACGGTGTTTGTTTCATCCGTCTCCAAGTTGCCTTTGTTTTTTCCCGCCCACCCACCCTTTTTCCTCAAGGACTAAGATTTCTTTACCAAGTATCCTTTTATTTTTGTGAAGTTTCTCCATTCTTTTCCGTCAATGTTCTTACCCAGTGGTTCTCAAGAAGATGTTCTACTAGTTCGTCATTCCTCATTCTTTTCTCTTCTCCGGTGGATTCAAGACAAGTTTTGTTGATCATACCTTTTCCTCATTTCAATGTCTTCTCATACGGCGCACCTCATTATCATTCTACTTCTCGCTATTTGTTATTCCGAGTACTCAAGATATCTCAAGATTCGTGTTTCCACTCTGCATTCGTTCAAGCTCTTCGAGATTGGTATCTCATTCAAGTCATTTAATTCAACGGTGCAACATCTCTTTTAAATCTTTTCAACGGTGTTCTTTTGAGTGGGCCCTAACCCACGTGTCTTTTCCTGTGATCTTATCGACTCTTCTATTTTCCCGAGCTATCCTAAATTCTTCTCCAAGTTTGGCGAAGAATGAGTTATCATCATCAAATGCTTTTCTCCAAGATCTTTCAAATTCTTTTCATAGTTGGCTCAACCTCTTCGCTTTTGATTCTTCCGGTGTGCCTCAATAAATCTTGGTGGTGTTTCTCGTTGTCATTCTCATCATTTGAAGACCGAAGAAGAGTTTCTCTTTAATCTTGCTCTATTCTCTTCAAGAATCATGGTGCTAGCTTGTTGCCATCCTCTCATAATTGTTTTCGATTGTGAGAATCTTTTTCACCCATCCGGAGCATTTTAGGAGTCTTTTCAGTTTCATTCTTTGAAGCCCATCATCTCAGGTTTATTCATTCTCAGCTGCCAGTTATCATTCTCCTATCTTGCCGGTGCATCAATCGAATATCCTCTAATCAGTTCTTGATCTGTTTGTTCTCATATATCTAGTTTGTCTCAAGCACCTTCGTTCATTTGCTAATTCTTACCGGTGATGCACCCCTACTTCGATCATTTTCAATTCTTACGGTGGTTCGTTCAAGAGTTCTCTTTCTTTGTTATCATATCAATTCATTTGTTGTTCCAATCCTACCGGTGGTTCGTTGAAGACCTTCTCAAGTTTTGATATATCTCTTTTAATCCTTTCTACGAGAATAAGTAGTATGCCAAATCCGTTGATTGTCATCAATTTAATTGGTGAAGGATAGGCATAACATAATTCTTATTCTTGTTTCATCCAAGTGATTAATCCTTTCCTTCAGAGTTTGTTCAGGAGTAATAAATTCTCGGTTTCAGTTGTTTCATCTTTTCTTTTCCCGGAGTTCCAAGCTCTCATCATCACGAAGATCCATCTAAATCATTGCAAGGCTTCACCTTGTGTTTTCAACTTCTCTTTCTTTCTATCACCCTTTTGTTTACCGGAGTTCTTCATGGAGGCTCTACATGGTGGTTCGTCAAGGATTCTTTTCATTCTTCAATTGTTCTTGAAGATTTCTCTTGAAGTTAAGATCAGCCAAGCTATACTCAAAAATTAAACATGGTGTTCAACACATGTCTTGTTTTGAGGAGTTCAAGCATTCTCCATCTTGCATTCCGTAGTGCAATTCTTTCTACCTTATCTTCTGAGGTGGTGTTAGGTTATTCTTGATAATTTCCCTTCGCGTTTCATGATTCACAAGTTTTCAAGAGTGACATATTTAAATCCATCATTTTCTGTTCGTTCAAGAGGTCTTTTCAACCAATCAATCTTTTGGTTGGAGTTATATTGGGTTATACCTCACCTACATCCTTCCCTAAGGAATGTAGCTATTTGTGGTGCTTAGCAATGATCCAATTTTCTCCTTCTCATCTCGGTGAAGAAGTTTTTCATCGCCTTGGTGCTCTCACTCAAATCAATGGCTTCCTTTAGTGGCCATTTGTCACCTCATAATGTTGAGATGTTTCAATAAGTCCACTACAAGCTTATTCTTTTCGTTGTTGGTTTTCTAACAACTCCGTTCAATCCTTCTTTTTAAGGAGGCTCTTTCAAATTCAATTGTGATAGAAGTTGTTATTCTCTTCTCTGTTCTCTCGATTCCACTCTTTCATTTGTCCCGAAGGCATTGTGATGTTTTCTTTCACCCATTATATCATTTTGGAGATCATGTTCTTTTCGTGCTTATCCATTTAACCGGAGTGTCGTGTCCTCTGCTCAAGCTCTTTTCTTCCTATCAAGTCTTGTATCTGTTTTCAACCGGAGTGCTATAAGAAATTGTTCTTCCTTGTTCCTCTTTTCTAACAGGGTGTTTTCAACTTCGTTCATCTCCGTTATAGTCTTTCTTTTAAATTGCTCAACCTCTCAAGGTTCATGGTTTCACTCGTTCGTCAAAGAAGCAACTTAGTTTTACCTCTTCTCTTCCTCTTCCGTTTTCTCTCCGGTGCCATTCTAGATCTCGGGACGAGATCCTCTTGTAGTGGTGGTGTGTTGTAACGCCCCGAGACCGACGCTCCAGATGCCTTCCTTGTATTCCGAGATTCGTCGTGTGATTTATTTGTTTGATGCATGCATCTTTGCATCATGTGCATTGCATCATGTCATCATGCCATCATCTCATAAATCTTTTGCATCTCAACTAAATAAATCGTATGGATCTTCGATCCATTTAAATCGAGGGAAGGATGACTTCTCTTTATAACATACCGTCCCGATATTTAAGGAGCTATATTAAACCATTCCATTGGCTTGGAATCACCCACAAACACATATGCACCATTCTTCAAATTTCCTTTTATCCTTCTCAACTTCCCCTTCTTCCTTTGGGGCCTTTTAGTAAAAATTGAGTGGCAATTTTACTTTACCCATAAATGTCCCAAATCTGCCCATAAATCACATATATTGTGTAGGGTCACCTCCTATAATTTCAACCCATTTGGAGTTCATTTGAATGGGTTTCGAAATTCGAACTTACCGAGTTAAATCCAACGTGTGTGGATTTTACTTCCTCAAAAAATTGTCAGGCCATTTTTGTCAAATTCCTCATATTTTTATGACTCTGGAAAAGTTGTCCTCCTGCCCAAATTCTTCCTCTAACCTTCTCTTCTCTCTTTTCTTTCTCTTTATTTCTCTGTTATTTAGAGAAAAGGAAATAGGGGAGAGGGAGAAGAGAGTCCAGCCCAGCTGGGCCTCTCGCCGGCCCATCCATCACCGAGGCCCACCAATCCCGCTGGTAAACCCTAGCACGACCCTCATCTCTCCCCTCGTTCCTCCTCGCAGCGCCGCCAGGAACCGTCGCTCGCGAGCGTCCCTCTTCTTCTCGATCCCGCATCCTGCCCGATCCCCTCAGCATCGCTCCCTCGACCCCCCTCTCCCTCGTTCCCTCCAGTGCGCCGCCACCACCTTCGCACGCTCGTGCCTCGCCCGATTCCTTCTGCCTCCTCCTCGCTCACCTCCCTGCCATAGCCGCATCGAGCCGCCGGCCTCTCCTCGCCGGTGCGCCCCTCTCCATTCCGGCGCCGGGAACGGAAAGCCGCCGCCGGCCTTCGCCTATGCGCCGCGCGCCCAACCTCCTCCCTCGCGTGGCTCCTTCCCTGCCTCCACCGCGAGCCCACCATGGCGCCCGCAGCCGTCGTCCTCCACACCGAGCAGGAGTTGCGCCGCCTCGACTCCTGGTCTAGCCAGCCACCGGAGCCCCGCAGGTCCGCGCCGTCGCCTCCTCCGCATCGAGCCAGGGAGTGGTGCTCCCTGCGCCCGGTCCCCCTCGCCCCTGCCTCCTCGATCGCTTCAAGTCGCCGCCGCTCTGCTCCATGCGCCCATCTCTGTTGCATCGCCGTGGCCCTGTTCGCGCGAAGCCCCTGCTCCACCACCATCAGCGCCCAGTGTCTCCGTCCCGTTCTGCCCCTTGCTGCTGCTGTAGGCCATGAGCTCGCGGCTACCGCTGCTCGGCCAAGACAAAGGCAGCCTTGTACCACGACACCTTGCTGCTTCATCCCCGTTGAATCGTCAAGTCCCTCTGTTCGACTCTGTGTGCAACTACACGGTGAGACGCCATGTACCACGACCATCGCATTCCGTTTCTTCAGCAGAGAGGACGCCAAGTACCATGACGCCGAGGACCGCCAAGTTCGTCTACCGTCGTCAAGTGAACGACTACCATCACCCCAAGTACCCCTTCGGATGCGCCAAGTTCGACTACATGGTCCGCCAAGTACCTCTACCGATGACCCTGGACATCTACGAAACGAACGTGTACAACTACCGTCGCCGTGTACGACTACTTCCCACGACGACCCGTGAACGACTACCTCCACTACGGCCCGTGAACGACTACTTCCTCTACGAAACGCGTTCCGCCCCGAATGCACGCTTCGAAGGTATAACCGCCGAGAACGACCGCCGTGGAACGAATGCTTTGTTGTATGAGATGCTTATGTTTGCACCGTGTCCGAATTGTCATTGCAAGTTCCTCCTCGTTTCCATGCCACTATCCCGTGGGAACCCGGTAGCCGGGAGCACCCCACCATCTTGCATGACTCGCTCACGCTCACTTCCTTTTGTACCGGTATCTCCGTGAGCTACCGGAACCGATATGTTGCCGTGGCATCATTTTCGGATATGTTGCCGTGGCACCATTTTTGTTTCGCCGCCGTGGCACCTTTTTCCTTCCGCCATGGCGACTAATGCTCCTTATCATGCTCATGTCAACATTTTCATAAAAATTGCATAAAACTTGCATATGTCATCCGCATCATGATAATAACAATTAAAATGTTTAAAATTGTTGTTTGCTTTAATTGCTAAAGGACATATGGGGATTTTCCGGAATTGTTGTTTGTTGTTCCGGCCTCATTTAAACTTGCCTGGATAGGTAGTTTATATTATGCTTCACCTCTGGCCATGTTTAGCAACATTTAATATTGATGGGTACATTAACGAGAGAGAACTAAATAACTTGTATGTGGTGTTTCGTCAATATGCAACTCGTTGCATATTGAGCTCCACTTAATTTGTGGTATTGTTTGTGCACTTTGCCATGCCATGCATATTTAAACCGGACATGCATCATACTTGTTTTGCATCATGCTATGTTTATGTGATGGTTGTTTACTATGTTGTTTGTTTCTTTCGGGTTGCTTCTCTCGTTAGCCGGTTTCGTTCGGAGTTGTGAGGATTCGTTCGCTCACGACCGTTTGTCTTCTTCTTGGACTCGTTCTTCTTCCTTGCGGGATCTCGAGGCAAGATGATCATACCCTCGAAATCACTACTATCTTTGCTATGCTAGTTTGCTCGCTCTTTTGCTATGCCAATGCTACGATGCCTACCATTTGCTTGTCGGCCTCCCAAATTGCCATGTCAAACCTCTAACCCACCATGTCCTAGCAAACCGTTGTTTCGCTATGTTACCTCTTTGCTCAGCCCCTCTTATAGCGTTGTTAGTTGCAGGTGAAGATGAAGTTTGTTCCTCGTTGGAACATGGAGATGTTGTTCCTTGTTGGACCATGTTTACTTGTTGGGATATCACAATATCTCTTATTAAATTAATGCATCTATATACTTGGTAAAGGGTGGAAGGCTCGGCCTTATGCCTGGTGTTTTGTTCCACTCTTGCCACCCTAGTTTCCGTCATACCGGTGTTATGTTCCCGGATTTTGCGTTCCTTACGCGTTCGGGTGATTTATGGGACCCCCCCTGACATTTCGCTTTGAATAAAACTTGTCCGGCAAGGCCCAACCTTGGTTTTACCATTTGCCTCACCTAGCCCTTTTTTCCCTTGGGTTTCCGGAGCCCGTGGGTCATCTTTATTTTACCCCCCCGGGCCAGTGCTCCTTCGAGTGTTGGTCGAACTGAAGCGATGTCCGGCGCCCTGGGCAACCAGGTCTATGCCAACCGTCATCTTGCTCATCCGGTGTGCCACGAGAACGAGATATGTGCAGCTCCTATCGGGATTTGTTGGCACATCGGGCGGCTTTGCTGGTCTTGTTTTACCATTGTCGAAATGTCTTGATGTCTGGGATACCGAATCTGATCGGAGTGTCTCGGTGAAGGTCTATTCTTCGTTGATCGCGAGAGCTTGTCATGGGCTAAGTTGGAACACCCCGCAGGTATAAACTTTCGAGAGCCGTGCCCGCGGTTATGTGGCAGATGGGAATTTGTTAATGTCGGTTGTAGAAAACCGAAGTTGACCTTAATTAAAATACATCAACCGTGTGTGTAACCGTGATGGTCTCTTTCCGCGGAGTCCGGAAGTGAACACTGTGTTGGAGTTATGCTTGACGAGGTTGCTATAGGATCACTTCTTGATCATACTTTTATCGACCGTGCTTTGCCTTCTCTTCTCGCTCTCATTTGCGTATGTTAGCCACCATATATGCTAGTCGCTTGCTGCAGTTCCACCTCATGCCTTTACCTTACCCATAAGCTTAAATAGTCTTGATCTCGCGGGTGTGAGATTGCTGAGTCCCGTGGCTCACGGATACTTCAAAACCAGTTTGCGGTGCCTATGTTACGGCGGTGACGCAACCAAGCTCAAGGAGGAGCTCGGTGAAGATCTTGCCCTTTGTGTTGTTTCGTTCTAGTTGTTCTGTAGTGGAGCCCAGTTGGGGTCGATCGGGGACCTTTGTCGCATTTGGGGTTCTTCTTTTATTTTGGTTCCGTAGTCGGACCTTGATTGTATCTGGATGACGTAATGCTTTATTCATGTAATTGTGTGAAGTGGCGATTGTAAGCCAACTATGTATCTCTTTCCCTTATGTATTACATGGGTTGTGTGAAGATTACCTCACTTGCGACATTGCTTTCAATGTGGTTATGCCTCTAAGTTGTGCCTCGACACGTGGGAGATATAGCCGCATCGAGGGCGTTACATTATGAAATTTTCTTACCCGTATATCTTTGGTATACTGGTCCGTCGCTCGGGCAAGCCCGCCTTAAGCAGCTCGGATGTATGCTTCTCCCAAATTGAAAGCATTAAATGCCTCTTCGGAAAATATGTTGTTGCGAAGTACGGCTCGTCGGCGCCGGTGATTCATGGCGCTCTCTACTTTGTTATTCGTGGCGGAGAGCATATCTGCATCCTCTGTCGGAGGACAATGCGGCATCGGCCCCGCGTCCGCCTCCTCTCTCGAAGCCGGTTCTGGAATCCGGCTGGTGGAGGCGTGATTGGCAGGATCTCCGGATATAGTCCGGCTACTCCTCTTTCTGCCAGGACACGAAGGACGCTGTTACATTTCAAATACAATAATCACAGAGCAGGGTTTTACCATACCTCAGTAGCGGTGTTTCGGCCCTAACCGCCTTCCTCTTAAGCCTGCCCGATCCGGACGCCCTTTGCCGATAGGTCCCTAGGGGCTCGGCTCCGCGCTCTGACTGTCGTCTCTGCAAAAACATGACACTTCAGGTGTAAGGCATGGCATCAGAAAGGAGTCCTCTTCGGGGGATAGGGTTTTTGGCTTGGCTTACACGCGATGTAGGTAGCAGTCCGGGATAGTCGGCGATAATAGCCACTGAGGCGCCATCGCAGCTCGCCTGATAAAAATATCCCATTGACGAGCTCCACAGTAATATCCGGATCTTCTTCGAGTTCTGAATCGAAGGCCCTTCCGGGGTCCTCTGGCTGCGGGGAGGGGCTGGAGATTCCTTCTACGGCCCTCCTCAGTTCCTGCTCGTAAATACCAAGGTAAATAATCTTGGCGAAGAACGCCACAATAAGTGAAGCGGGGGAAGGAGTGACGACTTACCCAGCTTGGGGGGTTGTACATAGAAAACCCATCCCGCAGTTTAATATGAAGGAATTCTTCTTCTTCTCCTTTATACAAATTGGATAGTATCCTTGCCAGAGCAGTGGCGGAGTCCGGACCTTTACGGCCACAGCGGGTGGCATCATCTTCCCTGTTGTAGTGCCACATGGGCTTCCCCCGATATTGAAGCGGCTGCACTCCCCGCATTATGCATATTGCCATAACCTCGACTATCGTTAGCCCGGATTTGGCTAGTAACTTTATCTTGCTCATCAGGAAGTGTATTTCTCTGGTATCCTCCTCTTGGGGGCCCCGAGGGCGCCAGCTTCGACGTGCCTTCGGCGGAGCGTTATTGAACTTAGGGAGACCTGTCCAGACTGGATCCGGAAGGGGAACGTCGTCGACATAAAACCACTCCGAAAGCCAGTTCTCCGGTGCCTTCTTGGGAGTACCGGATAGGTATCTTTAGGATCGAAAGTATGTCTAGAGGGGGGGGGGTGATTAGACTACTTGACCAAATAAAAACTTATCCTTTTCCCAATTTTAATCTTTGGCAGATTTTAGCTATCTTAGCATAAGTCAAGCAATCTTAACACAATTCAAGCAAGCATGCAAAGAGTATATGAGCAACAGAAAGTAAAGCATGCAACTTGCAAGAATGTAAAGAGAAGGGTTTGGAGAATTCAAACGCAATTTGGAGACACGGTGATTTTTGAGCCGTGGTTCCGATAGGTGGTGCTATCGTACATCCACGTTGATGGAGACTTCAACCCACGAAGGGTAACGGTTGCGCGAGTCCACGGAGGGCTCCACCCACGAAGGGTCCACGAAGAAGCAACCTTGTCTATCCCACCATGGCTGTCGCCCATGAAGGACTTGCCTCACTAGCGGTAGATCTTCACGAAGTAGGCAATCTCCTTGCCCTTACAAACTCCTTGGTTCAACTCCACAATCTCGTCAGAGGCTCCCAAGTGACACCTAGCCAATCTAGGAGACACCACTCTCCAAGAAGTAACAAATGGTGTGTTGATGATGAACTCCTTGCTCTTGTGCCTCAAATGATAGTCTCCCCAACACTCAACTCTCTCTCACATGATTTGGATTTGGTGGAAAGAAGATTTGAGTGGAAAGCAACTTGGGGAAGGCTAGAGATCAAGATTCATATGGTAGGAATGGAATATCTTGGCCTCAACACATGAGTAGGTGGTTCTCTCGTAAATGACAAGTTGGAAGTGTAGGTTTGTTACGATGGCTCTCCCCACGAATGAAGAGGAGGTGGAGGGGTATATATAGCCTCCACACAAAATCTAACCGTTACACACAACTTGCCAAACCCGGTGGGACCGAATTGGTAAACTCGGTCGGACCGATTCAGCAAATCTAGTGACCGTTAGGATTTTCGGTGGGACCGACATGCAACTCGGTAGGACCGATATGGTTAGGTTTAGGGCTTAACGTAATATCGGTGAGACCGATTACACAAACCCGGTGAGACCGATTTTGGTAATAAGCTAACCAGAGAGTTGGTCAGGTAAACTCGGTGGGACCGGTTCGCTCATTTCGGTGTTACCGAAATGTTACAAAATGGAAACAGGGAGTTTACAATGCAATCTCGGTGGGACCGATCGCTCATATCAGTGGTACCGAAACGTTATGAAGGGAAACAGAGAGATTACAACCCCATCTCGGTGAGACCGAGATCCCTGTCGGTGAGACCGATTTGCCTAGGGTTTGTGGCAGTGGCTATGACATCTGAACTAGGTGGCGCCGGGTAGAAAGAATCGGTGGGGCCGAGTTTGACTTTTGGTTTAGGTCATATGTGGATATGAGAAAGTAGTTGAGGGTTTTGGAGCATATCACTAAGCACTGTGGAGCAAGAAACTCATTAAGCAACACCTCATCCCTCCTTGATAGTATTGGCTTTTCCTATAGACTCAATGTGATCTTGGATCACTAAAATATAAAATGTAGAGTCTTGAGCTTTTGAGCTTGAGCCAATCCTTTTATCCGTAGCATTTTGAGGGGTCCACTTTTCTCATCCATGCCATGCCATTCATTGAGCTTTTCCTGAAATATTCATCTTGGAATGATGTTAGCTCAATGAGCTATATGTTGTTAGGAATTACCAAAACCACCTAGGGATAGTTGCACTTTCATTCTCCCCCTTTCTAGTAGTTGATGACAACATATAGATCAAAGCTTCGACAAATGATAATAAGAGTGAAAAACATAGTCGCTTTGAGAAGTATGTGATAATCTAGAGCGCCCCCTAAATTTGTGCATAGTTTAAGATTTGCTTTGGACTACAAATGCACAAGGAGTTAGGCTCATGGGTAACTCTTCCATGTCACATACATCTTGGTGGAGCGCTCAAAATGATAATAACTGAATACATGCACTCATCACCAAGCAAAGTGAATGGTCATATAGAGATAAACGAGATAATGTCATCCAACAAGCATAAATGTAGCGTATGATCAAACACATGATCATCCAAGTATCACACAGACATAGAGTAATCAAACAAGCAAATAAAGTTCAACCACCAAAGAAAGAGAGAACAAAAAGCAACACACTCTCTCGAAGCCTACGATCTATACATTTATCTCCCCCTTTGGCAACTAGTTACCAAAAAGTTCTTAGAAAATGCATAGCACTAGATCGACTCTCAGGCTTGATCTTCAGGTGGTGGTGTAGAGATGGCTCCTCGGATGAAGACTTCAGTAGATGTGGATGGAGCTGGAGGTGTGGGTGCTGAAGCTGGTTGCACTAGAGCTGTAGGAGCTATAGCTGGTGCAGATGAAGTGGCTCTGGTGTCTGTCACTGGCACTGCAGCTGATCTCTGAGCTCTAGGCACTCTGGCAAATGCATCAGTGATTGTCTTGCCCTGCCTCTCCTGCATATCATCCTGAAGCTGCTCAACAACAGACTGGATCTCAGTTACCTTCACATCCAAGTTATAGAACTTCTGCTGCATGATCCTCTCCAGGCTCTCCTGGTTTTGAGTTTAGGTGGCCAGCCCCTTCTCAATCCTCAGAGTGGATGCAATCAAGTAGCCTAGTTGATCCTGTTTGCTCTTCAGAAAGTACTGAGATGCCTCTTCCATTGTTGGCATCTTGGTAGCCTTATCTGTCTGTGCCTTCTCCTTCTTGGCTTGAGCATGTACAGAAGATGGCTCATCTTCATTCATAACCACTTGGTTATCTTCAAAGTCTGGATAGATAGCAAAATGTTCCTTGTCCAGCAAGTATGTGCCTGTGCCCATCTTGGAATTTATCAGCTCCTGGATCTGTGGGGCATACCCACAACTTCTTTTCTGGTCAGCTGCTGTCCTCTTGATAGTCTCAACAATGTGGCTCATGACCTTGAATTTCTGTGGCACATTAAATAAGTGTAGAAAGTTTATTGCATGGCCTCTGATCATGTTGTGGTCACCTGACTTGGGCAAGAGAGTGTGCCTGAGGATCCAGTTGATGGTTGGCAGTCCTGACAGAAGATAGTGTACAGATCCAAACTTATGTGTCTCAACTGCAGCATCTGGGATCTCTTTGTACATATGTGCCATAGTGTTGTGATCCATCTTCTTCTTGGCATAGACATCCAAGTCATCTTCCTTCTCCTTAGGTGCATTGATCAGATTTGCCCATTCCTCAATAGTTGGTTGGTACCTTGTACCTTCAGACATCCACACTATCCCGCCATCTGGATAGAAGTGTGCTGTGGAGTAGAATTGCATTATGAGCTCATCATTCCAGTTTGTGAGCTTCTGCCCAACAAAGTTTGCAACTCCACAAGCACTGAAACTGTCATACACTCCAGGATAGTGTTCCTCATTTTCCTTCATGTAGGTCCAGTCCACCCACCTCATGTCACAAACTATAGGCTTCTTGTCCAACAATACTGTCTCATAGAAATCCTGCTGTTCCTTAGCATGGAACCTGTAGTCAACATCAGTCCTTCTCCTAATAGCATAGGGATCAGACAACCTCCACTGTCTAAGTCCTGCATCCTTCCTCAGCTTCATGTTCTCAGCCACAGGATGAGCATCATTGTGGTCTGGAATATTTGGCTTCAACTTTCTCAAAACATGCTCTTCATCTTCTTCTTCTTCAGCAGCAGTTTCAGGCACTGGGGCCTTGTCCTTCTCAGCAGCAGATATGTTTCTGGTATTCCTTTTTGGTGCAGCCTTTGGTTTGGAGGCAACTTTGTGTGCTTCTTTGGGCTTTGATGATGCAGCCCCTGACCTAATAGCATCACCCATAAGCTTCTGAGCCTTGGGTGCTGGTGTAGCAACCTCTTCTTCCTCTTCCTCAGAGTTCCTCCTCATAGAAGGATTGCCAAGAACATTGGCAGTAGTGGTTCCGACTCTCTTCTTCTTTTTGTCTTGACCAGCAGCTTCATCTTCTGACTCAATAGTAAACTTCATGGTTTCTCCAGTGGCAACCTTCCTGGGTTTGGAAGTGGGTATCCTTCTTGCAGGTGCCTTTTTCTGCACTACTGGCTTAGTGGCTGCAGCTGATCCATATTCTTTCTTGACCACCTTCTTCTTGGAAGTGGCATCATCCTCTACTGCCACATAGTCTTCATCCTCAGATTCTGAGGTTTTCTTCTTTCTGGTTCTGGTGGCAGCTTTAGGTAAGTTGCTTGGGGTGCTCCTGCTGCCCTCATCAGAGGTACTAGAGGGACTAGTGCCCTCACTCATCTGAACCTGCTCCTCGTCCCTATTCTGGCTGTCACTTTGATCAGACATGTTGCAAACACTGACTGCTGACCCTGTGAATAGATGTAGATGAGATAGAGTGGATGAGCATCACAAAATACAGAGGTTTTTGCAAAAGAATGAGTCAAAAACTTAGTTTTAGTTTTCCACAGAAAGCATTTTGGATCAACCGATTTGCAAACTCGGTGATACTGAAGCAGCTTTTGGAACCTAAACTAGTGAACTCGGTCAGACCGAGTCACAGTTCGGTGGCACCGAGACTGCTAGGGTTTCACAAAGTCCTGAACTCGGTCACACCAATTTGCAATTCTCGGTCAGACCGAGAATCACTTGTGCAATGGCCTTAGCCGAATCGGTGGAACCGAGTTTTGCAACTCGGTGGGTCCGAGATGGTTTCGGCGGAAACCTAACCCTAAATTTTCAATTCACTACTAAACTATGGATTGTTTTGACTGGATAGAGTAGTTTCAATCGTGGCAAGAATCATGATGAACACAATGTGCTAGGAATCGGACGGGGATAGCACTGTGATTGAGTCCATACCCTAGCTTGGCGATGAACTCGCTAACGTGGCAATGGCGGGGGTGAATTCCATTGACCACGGCAGAGACCAGCGACTGGAGGCAGCTGGTGATGAGGAGGACGATCCGGAGACCCTAGAGGCAGAGCGAGCTATGCGCGGGAGAAGGGGTTTGGAGAAAGTTTCCAAATTTTTGCCCGTGAGTATATATAGCCCGACCCTGTCGGTGTGACCGAGTGGAACAAGTCGGTGGCACCGAGATGCATAACTGTATATAGTTACAGCAACTCGGTGTGACCAAAAAGTTCAAATCGGTTGCACCGAGATTGAAAACCTAGATTGACTTAGTGATCTCGGTGTGACCGAAATGGAGGAATCGGTCAGACCGAAACGCACAAAGAAGTTTTGGAAGTTTAAGTCTATGACGAATCGGGGACTCCGAGTGCTCCTCACACAGAGTGGTTCGAATCTGACTTGATCAAATTTTGTGATGTAACATGAATAGAGTTTGAGACAAGAAAAGCATAGATAGCTAGAGAAGGTTCTTAGGCATTCTTGTTCATCCACTTGGCAAAATAAAAAGAAACCAATCAATCAAAGCAACAAGTGGATGTCCTTGAATGAGTAAAATATGCAACCAACATGCTCACACAATAAAATGGCAAATGAAATATGTGGCAAAGCATGCACAACCAATTCTAGCATCTATCAAACAATTGGCGATGACTAGGTCATCTATATATGAGTATATTGACTTAGGAGTCAAATGAGAACATTTGATCATAGGTCATACTCATCGTTTAAGCTCGAGTGGGGTTACCACTTTTACATAATGCATTGATGTGTTCACACCATTAGAGTGTCTTTGACTCAATTCTTAGAGTTAAGCTCCCCCTAGATGTGAGATCCCCCTTTAGAGGGATAAACTAACCTTGGGTTTTGTCGATGATGACTTCATGTAGGTGTTGAAGATGTGGATGCTCAATGTTGATGTAGATCATTTGGAGCAATCCCTTGGAGTGAGTTGCACTTTCAATACCTACACGGGTTAGTCCCACAAGTAACAAACAAGGATATCCATAAACATAGAGTGATGCTCACACAAGATAATGTCTATGAGAGCATTAGGTTACCTTGTGCCTTGTCTTACCAACAAGAGGGTTTGTGACTCCTTGAACTAGTGCAAGATGTGGAAGTTGATTGCACTTATTGTTGCCAAAATGATATGAGTGAAATATGTTGGCGAAGTCACCCTCAAGAACTCTCTAGTTCTTATTCTTCAGGATCCACATCATCTTGATGGGAATACTTGGAGTTGTAGTCGTACTTGATGAAGTAGAACTTGACGTAGTCTTGGGAACCCACTTGACGAAGGCCTTAGGAGTTTCTTCAAATGCATCAATCTCCTCTTGAAGCTTGTCCTTGCCTTTTTGCTTGTGGTCTTGTGGTGGAAGATCATCTTGAGCTTGTGTCCCTTTGAAGGAAGTAGGATGATACTTCTCTTGTTGAGGAACAAACTTCATCTTTGGGTATTGATCTTCTTCCCACTCAACTCCATTGGCATTGAACTTTCGTTCAAAACCAACACCTTGGTTCTTCCGGTGCCTTCCTTGCTTGCGTACAATTTCCTCAAATTGCTTACTCCCGGCAAGGCTCTTATAAACACCTTTCTCTATAATTCCCTTCAATAAGCTATTTTCTTGCTCAAGTGTAACTTGGCTAAGAGAATCATTAGTGGAATCAAGAGAACTACTAGGAGCAACAACATTTGATTTAGCATGATTATTGTTACTACTAGAGGAAGAATCCTTCTTGTTATTGTTAGTAGACTTGACTTGAGGCATGTAAGTAGATAAGAGTAAACGCTTGGCAATGTAATAAGAACTTTTCTTACGGAGATCATCATTGATTGCCTTTAAGGACTCATGCTCTTGCTCAAGATTGAGCTCTTCAAAGCATAACTTCTCATGAGTCCTTAAAAGTTCTCGATGATCTTCTAAGATAGTTTCATGAGCTAACTTAAGAGTGTTTAGTTCTTTAGTTAGAAGCTCAATCTTCTCCTTATCATTGTCATTCGTTTTATCTTGATTAGCATGATTAATTGACGTTTCATCATCGTATTCATCACTAGAGTTGTCAACAAGTAAATCATCATCACCTAGCAAGTCATCTTCATCACTATTGAAATCAACATACTCGGGGTGTGTTACCTTTGGGCCTTTAGCCATGAAGCATCTTCCAAGTCCTTCATTTGGTGAATCAAATATGTCGTAGGAGTTGGTTGACACAAGTGCTAGACCGGCAACACCTTCATCTTGAGTATATTCGAAGTCGGAGTGATAGCTTCTCTCGGAGTGATTGTCGGAGTCGGATACCCATTCACCAACATGACCTTGATGTCTTCGTTTTGTGTAGCTCCTTGATGACTTGTCCGTCCTTTTCGAATCCTTGCTTCTCTGAGATGTTCTTCATTCATAACGATCATCTCTACTCCTCCTCTCTCTTGGTGGTGATTCTTCTCTTCTACTTCTCCTCTTGGGTGATTCTTCTCTTCTTTTGTGGGGTGCCGTACACTCATTGGAATAGTGTTCGGGTCTCCCACAATTGTAGCAATGCGCTCTCGATCGGAAGATCTTTTGTCATTGTAGGACCTTGACTTGGAGCTTCTTTCTTTGCCTCTACTCTTGTAGAACTTGTTGAAGTTCTTCACCATTAAGCTCAATTCTTCATTGAAGGTTTGTTTCTCACTTGATGATGTGGGGGCTTCACATGAGGCTTTGTAAGCACCACTTGACTTGTTGTGAAGTTCCTCCTTATCCTTGAGTGACATCTCATGAGCAACAATTCTTCCAATGACTTCGGTTGGCTTGAGATCTTTGCAATTGGGCATCATTTGGATAAATGTGCACACGGTATCATATTTTCCGTCCAAAGCTCTTAGGATCTTCTTGATGATGAATTTGTCGGTCATCTCTTCACTTCCCAAGCCCGCAATCTCATTTGTGATAAGAGCAAGCCAAGAGTACATTTCAGTGACACCTTCACCATCCTTCATTTTGAACTTGTCAAGTTGACTTTGGAGCACATCCAACTTGGATTCCTTGACGGAGTCGGTACCTTCATGCATATCAATCAAAGTGTCCCAAATTTCCTTTGCATTCTCAAGACGGCTGATTTTGTTGAATTCTTCGGGGCACAATCTGTTGAAGAGGATATCACAAGCTTGAGCGTTGTATTGCAGCATCTTCAACTCTTCCACACTAGCTTCATGGTTTGGTTCTCTCCCATCAAAGAATTCACCTTGCAAGCCAATACACACAATAGCCCAAACAGCGGGGTTATGTCCAAGAATATGCATTTTCATCTTATGCTTCCAACTAGCAAAATTAGTACCATCAAAGTAAGGACCTCTACGGTGAAAATTTCCCTTGCTAGACGCCATACTCTCCTAGGTTGTGAAACCAAGGCTATGACCACCAAAAGCTATGGAAATCAAAGCAAATGGAGACCAAAGCTCTGATACCACTTGTAGGATCGAAAGCATGTCTAGAGGGGGGTGATTAGACTACTTGACCAAATAAAAACTAATCCTTTTCCCAATTTTAGTCTTTGGCAGATTTTAGCTATCTTAGCACAAGTCAGGCAACCTTAACACAATTCAAGCAAGCATGCAAAGAGTATATGAGCAGCGGAAAGTAAAGCATGCAACTTGCAAGAATGTAAAGAGAAGGGTTTGGAGAATTCAAACTTAATTTGGAGACACGGTGATTTTGGAGCCGTGGTTCCGATAGGTGGTGCTATCGTACATCCACGTTGATGGAGACTTCAACCCACGAAGGTTAACGGTTGCGTGAGTCCACGGAGGGCTCCACCCACGAAGGGTCCACGAAGAAGCAACCTTGTCTATCCCACCATGGCCATCGCCCACGAAGGACTTGCCTAACTAGCGGTAGATCTTCACGAAGTAGGCGATCTCCTTGCCCTTACAAACTCCTTGGTTCAACTCCACAATCTTGTCGGAGGCTCCCAATTGACACCTAGCCAATCTAGGAGACACCACTCTCCAAGAAGTAACAAATGGTGTGTTGATGATGAACTCCTTGCTCTTGTGCTTAAAATGATAGTCTCCCCAACACTCAACTCTCTCTCACAGGATTTGGATTTGGTGGAAAGAAGATTTGAGTGGAAAGCAACTTGGGGAAGGCTAGAGATCAAGATTCATATGGTAGGGATGGAATATCTTGGCCTCAACACATGAGTAGGTGGTTCTCTCTCAGAAATAGCAAGTTGGAAGTGTAGGTTTGTTCTGATGGCTCTCCCCACGAATGAAGAGGAGGTGGAGGGGTATATATAGCCTCCACACAAAATCTAACCGTTACACACAACTTGCCAAACTCGGTGGGACCGAATTGGTAAACTTGGTCAGACCGATTCAGCAAATCTAGTGACCGTTAGGATTTTTGGTGGGACCGACATGCAACTCGGTAGGACCGATATGGTTAGGGTTAGGGCTTAACATAATCTCAGTGAGACCGATTACACAAACTCGGTGAGACCAATTTTGGTAATAAGCTAACTAGAGAGTTGGTCAGGTAAACTCGGTGGGACCGGTTCGCTCATTTCGGTGGGACCGAAATGTTACGAAATGGAAACAGGGAGTTTACATTGCAATCTCAGTGGGACTGATCGCTCATCTCGGTGGTACCAAAATGTTACGAAGGGAAACAAAGAGATTACAACCCCATCTCGGTGAGACCGAGATCCCTATCGGTGAGACCGATTTGCCTAGGGTTTGTGGCAGTGGCTATGATATCTGAACTCGGTGGCGCTGGGTAGAAAGAATCGGTGGGGCCGAGTTTGACTTTTTGTTTAGGTCATATGTGGATATGAGAAAGTAGTTGAGGGTTTTGGAGCATATCACTAAGCACTGTGGAGCAAGAAACTCATTAAGCAACACCTCATCCCTCCTTGATAGTATTGGCTTTTCCTATAGACTCAATGTGATCTTGGATCACTAAAATATAAAATGTAGAGTCTTGAGCTTTTGAGCTTGAGCCAATCCTTTTATCCTTAGCATTTTGAGGGGTCCACTTTTGTCATCCATGCCATGCCATTCATTGAGCTTTTCCTGAAATATTCATCTTGGAATGATGTTAGCTCAATGAGCTATATGTTGTTAGGAATTACCAAAACCACCTAGGGATAGTTGCACTTTCAGTATCCGGTCTCGGCGATGCACCATACTTCGGCTCCGCCCACTTGACATAGGGATTCTCCCTGGTTGCGAGGGAGAAGGCAGAACAACTTCTTCCATAACCCAAAGTGAGCCTCGCAGCCTAGAAATAGCTCACAAAGGGCGACGTATCCTGCTATATGCAGCACAGAGGCAGGGGTGAATTTGTGTAACTGGAGGCTGTAGAACTCCAAGAGCCCGCGAATAAATGGGTGGATAGGAAACCCGACGCCCCTTAGCAGATGCGGGATGAGGCATATTCGCTCCTTTGGGGATGGATTAGGAGATCCCTCCGCTTGCTCCCCGCCATTATAGGTGGCTCTTCCGGCTCAAACGGGGACCATGAACGCCGGTGGGAGAAACCCTTGGGTCTGTAACTCTATCAAAAAGCTGTGAGGAACTAAACACTCTTCCCAGTCACCCGGCTTGGAGCGAGGGGAGCAAGAAGAAGAGCTGCGGCAACCGGCCATGTTGGAATGGATTTTTCGGAGCACTCTGTTAGATGCTTGCTCGAGGGAAGAGGGTGAGGTTTGGATCTGACAACCCCCGTCTCTTCAAATAGACGGTTAGCCTACCGGACCGGGGGTGGCAAATGCAAAAAAGGCCTTGGCTCCTCGTATTCGCTCGACACGTGGAGATGGTCATTATTGAGGCACTGAAGCCGAGGAGTACAACATTGATGGGAAGCCGGACACTATTCGTTGCAACAGGTACTTTGGAATATTCGGAGATGGAACCCGCCTTGCAATGCCGAAGACGAAACTGCGCGCCGGACTCATTGTCATTGAAGCCTGGTTCAGGGGCTACTGAGGGAGTCCTGGATTAGGGGGCATCCGGACAACCGAACTATATAATTTTTCCGGACTACTGGAGCGTGAAGATACAAGACTCAAGACTCCGTCCCGTGTCCGGATGGGACTCTCCTTTGCGTGGAAGACAAGCTTCACGATCCGGATATTGTATTTCCTTCTTTGTAACTGACTTCGTGTAAACCCTAGCCCCCTCCGGTGTCTATATAAACCGGAGGGTTTAGTCCTTCGAGGGACGATCACAATCATAATCATCATAGGCTAGCTTCTAGGGTTTAGCCTCTATGATCTCGTGGTAGATCAACTCTTGTACTACTCATATCATCAATATCAATCAAGCAGGAAGTAGGGTTTTACCTCCATCGAGAGGGCCCGAACCTGGGTAAACATTGTGTCCCTTGCCTCATATTACCATTAGCCTAAGACGCATAGATCGGGACCCCCTACCCGAGATCCGCCGGTTTTGACACCGACATCGACGGCCTGCTCGGATCACTGTCCCCTTCTCCTGGCAAACACTGCTGCTCTACGTAGAAAGCCGATTTTCCGTTTTGAAAACTTCTGGCCAATTTTCCCACATTTCCAAAAGACTGTTGCCCGGGATTGGCAACGGCCGGTCAACCACAACTGCCCGTTCGTCCGTTTGGAGAAGAAGATGAAGAGGACGGTAGCCGATCTGAAAATTTGGGCAAGAGCTCACTTTAGCGATGCAGAACTTCAGTTCCACCTGGCCTGCCAATTTATTCTCCGGCTTGATATTGCACAAGAGAGCAGAAGGCTGTCTGAGAGTGAATTCCTCCTGAGGAAGCAACTCAAAATGAGAACTCTTGGGCTGGCGGCCGTGGAAAGAGCAAGGAAAAGGCAGGCCTCTAGGATTTCTTGGCTCAAAGCCGGAGATGCATGCACGGCCTTTTTCCAAGCGAAGATCAATTCAAGGAGAAGGAAGAACTTCATTCACTCATTGCAAACTGATACGGTCACTGCCACTGCCCATGAAGATAAAGCTTCGATTATCCAAAACCATTTCACTAACCTGTTGGGCAACAAGGAGAACAGAGGAGGTACTCTCGATTGGGAAGAGCTTGACATGCCAACGCTGCAAAATGAAGGACTGGACAACCCTTTCTCTGAGCAGGAGGTTTGGGCTGCAATTTAGGCCTCCCCAGCAGAAAAAGCGCCAGGCCCCAATGGTTTCTCGGGCACTCTTTACCGATCATGCTGGGCCACGATTAAAGACGATGTCATGGCAGTTTTTGACAGTTTCTATAGGCTGGCTGATGGAAACTTTGCCGAGCTCAATACGTCCATGATCGCTCTTCTCCCAAAAAAGATGGGGCAACTAGAATTTCTGATTTTAGGCCCATCAGCCTCATCCATTCTGTAGCAAAGTTGATCACCAAGGTTTTATCCATGAGACTAGCTGCTGTCATCGACCGGATCATCCCACTGCGCAAACTGCTTTTCGGAGGAAGAAATGTATACATGATAGTTACTTGTATGTTCAGAACACGATTCGGGCGCTGCATAGAACTAGAACACCGGCCCTCCTCTTCAAGGTTGACATTGCCAAGGCTTTTGATAGTGTATCATGGGAGTATTTGATAGAACTTCTTCAGAAATTAGGCTTCTCGCATCGATGGATAGATTGGGTAGTGCTCCTTTTGTCAACTTCCTCCTCCGCCTGCCTGTTGAACGGCGTCCCGAGAAGCTGTTTCTTGCACATGTGAGGGCTGCGGCAGGGAGATCCTCTCTCGCCGCTGCTCTTCATACTCTGTATCGACTCCCTCCACCGGCTGCTTGAGGCTGCTACCAGGTCCGACGCGCTGGGCACCATCCCAGGCGTGGCGGCGCGGATGTGCACATGCCTGTACGCCGACGATGCCATCATCTTCATAAACCCCGCTCATGCAGATATAGATAACCTCCTAGAACTCCTGCAACTATTCGGCGATGTGACAGGGCTGCGCGTCAACCTGTCAAAATCTTTTGCGATCCCCATTAGATGCGACGACATAGACATTCAGGATGTTCTGCAAAACTTCGCCGGCCCAACGGCGGCATTCCCGTTTAGATACCTAGGGCTTCCTGTAACGATAGGCCGCATCAAGTTAGTTCACCTTCAGGCCATCCTGGACAGAATTAGAGCGAGGCTCGCTGGCTGGAAAGGGAAACTCTGGCCACTGGCAAGACACCGTGTCCTCGTACGCTGCGTGCTATCAGCCATGCCAACCTTCACGTTCACGGCGCTGCGAATACCAAAGAAGTTCATAAAGGAGATCGACAAGTCAAGTCGGTGTTTCCTCTAGGAGGGAGACGAAGAAATCACGGGCGGCAAATGCAAGGTTGGATGGGCATCAGTAACCAAGCTAGAGCAACTGGGGGGCTGGGCATCCCTGACCTCAGCCGTTTCGCCCAGGCTCTACGGATGCGCTAGCTATGGCTATCCTGGAGGCAGCCAACCAGGCCCTGGGTTGGCACCGGGATGCCGTGCGACGCAGTTGATCGGGCTCTATTCGCCGCCTCCACGGCGGTGACCATTGGTAACGGGACTACTGCATCTTTCTGGTCGTGCTCCTGGCTGGGAGGGCGGTAGCTCTGTTTGGCATACCCCGACCTGTTCGCCCGATCCATCTGCAAGAATAGAAGCGTAAAGGAACCTTGACAGCTGATCGGTGGATCCTCGACCTCCGCAACAACGGCGACTACAACAACATTGCCCATCAAGTGGTGCAGCTGGCAAGAGAGATCAGGCAAGCTCAAATCAACCTGGAGCCTGAGGCCCCGGACACGATCAAATGGAAGCTCTGTAGCTCGCGCAACTACTCGACAAGCTCGGCGTACAACGCACAATTCAAAGGCAATCAACCATGCAATTTCAAAACTATCATTTGGAAGATCTGGGCTCCAGGGAAAGTGAAAATATTCCTCTTGCTCTTGCACCTCGAGAGACTCTGGTGCAATGACCGTCTTCAGAGAAGAGGATGGCCAAATGGCTAATTTTGCCCCATGTGCCTGCGCAACCTGGAGACCTCGATGCATCTGCTCTAGGAATGTCAAGTGGCAATGCAGGTCTGGAACACCGCGGCCTCCTGGACGGGGTGCAACTCTTTGAACCAGTAGGTGTGGAGCAGTGCTGCAACGACAATGGCCAAAGTTCAGAGGATTGTGGCTTTCACAGCCCCAGAACACAGGAAGGGCACGAAGACCATGATCGCCCTCATCTCCTGGCACATCTGGTTGGAAGGAAATGCTTGCATATTCAGGGACAAACAGGCAGACACGCGACACATCATCAAAGCATGCCAGAGCGACACAGAGCAATGGCGACTCGCCGGCGCAAGATGCATCCAGCAGCCCTTTGGGGACGTGACGTGAGATATCTCCCTGTGCGTCGGTTAGCCTAGTTTTTCCAGATGGCCTGATCTTTGGGGCCCGAAATAAGATGTACCGCCTCTCCATTCCATGATCGCTTGATCAACCTTTGTAACCTCTCTCCATGCTAATGAAATGAAAACCAGCTATGCTGGCCACTTCAACATGCAGCAACTGCAAGAAGCAAGGGCACAGGTTCAACAATTGTGGTGACCCCTTGAAACCTAAGTTCCAGATGAGGATGAACAAGCACCAGGTAACTCCTTCAATTCCATTCATTGCATTGGTACATTCATTTCATGTGTAGGAAAATAGAGCTAATTACTCTTTTGTGTAGGAAAATAGAGCTAATTACTCTAAGGCTGGTTCTTCAATGGCTGCAACTGCACAAAGGCCACCAAGGGTACCTACTGCCTCTGCACCAACAGGTCCTGCAACAACAAATGAGTCAACATAGACAGCTTGTAGGTCAAGGAAGAGGGTTGCTTCCACATCAGTTGCAGCACCAGGTACAACAGCAGCAAAAGCATTAGCCTCCAAGAAGAGGAGCACCAACATTGAGTCTACTAGCACCACCTCTCAAGAAGAGCAGGACCAACACCTGTTCAGCAACACCAGTACCACCTCCCAAGAAAAGGAGGACAACCATTTCTTTGGCAGCAAATAACACCAGGTCATCAAGGTCTTCTCTAGCAAAGAACACCAGGTCGGCTTCTGCCAATAGAGCTGGCAATGGCTCTTTCATTGCTCCTAGACAATCTTCTCGAAGTGCTGTGCAGGATGGGTCAAAGAGGGTCAAGAAGCCATGTAGGAGGTTGAAGGATTACTTTTATGCAAGTGGTAACTAGCTGAAGTGGTTGCATGTGACCTGCTCTGTTTTCCTTGGTTCTGTATGTAAGTGAACTATTGGATTTGGTTTGTAATAACACTGCTTGTACTTGCTTATGTATTCAGTAACTATGTGGATTCAGTCACTATGTGTAATATGATACTGTTTGTGGATTCAACACTTGGTTATCTACATCTCAACTTTATCTGCATCTTGACCTATACTACTCGATGGTGTTGATTCAGAGATATACATAGTCATTGATAGTAGCATACATTGAATCTCATCCAAATCTTACATTGATTCAGAGAAATTGAGATATAGATAGAAAGATAGTCACTGAGACTAGCATACATTGATCAAAATCTTACAAATAATACCACAACTCTCTCTTGGCTAGACTTACAGATAGGAAGATAGAAAGATAGAAAGATAGATAGATAGATAGATTCAGATTACTACACATTAGTCATAACGCTCGAAGAAAAGAGCCCACTTGGCCCTAGTAGACGGGGAGCCATGACTGCCCTCATCCTTGCCCAGCTAATGATCTTGTTGAACGTCCTTCCCCTGCCACCAGGGAAAACTAACTCAAGTTCTTGAGCATTGCATTTCTCCAATACCTTGTCAGAGAGGCGGCGGTTGTACTCCTGTTGCTGCTCATCCTGGGCCGCCTCATGTGCCTTGTGCCTGCGCCTCCTCATCCTCCTCCTCTGTGTTGCTGCAGCCCTGACCTCCACAGCCTCCCCCTCCTCATCTGTGACATCTCCCATGTCAGGATCCATCTCTAGGGTTTGTTTTGGGTGACGGCTGGTGGATTGACTGGGAAATGGTGGGGCTGGGGAGGGGTTTATATTGGCAGAGGGGGTTGAGTTTTAGTAGGTCTAGGGTTGCATTTGGTCAGAGACTAGTGGGCCACTAAGCCCAATTACCTACACACATAATATATGTAGGCTAACCCATAGCATAGAAGATCAATTACAACACTTAATAGCTTTGGATATCAATTAGAGCACTTAATATCATAGGAGATCCATTACAACATACTTAAGAACATAGCAAATAAGGTTCTTAAATAAGAAACTAAAGTTCAAATGCATGGCCAAACACTAGATTTACTTCACATTCCCCCAAAATGTACACCCATATAATCACTTCAGACAGTTAGGACACATCCTTATATATAGGCCTTGGATGTACTTACTTCACCAACATAAGAAACTGTTGCATCATGCACCTTGTTTCTTGTCTCTCGAGTAGGGGTGGAAACGGATCAGATAGTGCTCTTACCACTTCCGTTTTCATATTTTCGAAATGAATACGAATCCAGATGTGGATGTTATCGGATACGAATGCGGCTCGGGTGTTATTCGAATACAGATAGATATCGGATGTTTTCTTTATTCGGAACGGATACGAATAATATCAACTTATTGCTTAAGTAAATTAGTTAATAGCTATGTGACATGAAATAATCAACTTGTGCCATACAATAAGTCAATGATAAATAGGTTTATGAATAAATACTATTTTAGTGCATAATATTTTCTAAGTATAATCATACAAAGAGTTAAATTTGACCACTAATTTGGCTTTTATGTTGGATAATTGGAATATTGGGGCTAGAATTTTGAAAATTACCTCCATAATCTTATCCGGATACGGATATATCCACTTCCATATCCATATTCGTGTCAAAATGTCCTACCATATTTTATTTTGTATTTGTTTAATAAATTCGGATACGGATAATTTTCATTTCCATTTCAGTTCGGATGCGGATGTTTCGGATACGAATAGGTATTTTCTCGGATATGAATATCGGATATTTCGGATTATCCGCTACCACTTTCCACCCCTACTCTCGAGCATTGTAACCAATTGTGTAATCATATGCCTACTCAATGATGACAATATAAAACAGTGTGGACACTATTAGGGTAGTCGGCTTCCCATGTCATTTGGCATGGTACCAAAGCTAGATCTTCCATATCACATCTTGTTTGATCTATCGACTAATATGATCACATTTTGCTCTGTGATGTGCAGCAGTGAGTGCCTCTTTCATCATATTTCTTCCAAGTCTCAAGTGGTACGTCTCCAACGTATCTATAATTTTTGATTGTTCCATGCTATTATATTATCTATTTTGGATGTTTTATATGCATTTATGTGCTATTTTATATTATTTTTGGGACTAACCTATTAACCTAGAGCCCATTGTTAGTTTCTGTTTTTTTGCCTATATTTGAGTTTCGCAGAAAAGGAATACCAAACGGAGTCCAAACAGAATGAAACTTTCGCGATGATCTTTCTTGGACCAGAAGCAAACCAAGAGACTTGGAGATGAAGTCGGAGACCCAACGAGGCGGCCACGAGGGTGGAGGGCGCGCCCAGGGGGGTAGGGTGCGTCCCCCTACCTCGTGGGCCTCTCGGAGCTCTCATGACCTAGTTCCTTCGCCTATATATACTCTTATACCCCAAAAACATCAGGGGAGCCACGAAAATACTTTTCCATCACCGCAACCTTCTGTACCCGTGAGATCCCATCTAGGGGCCTTTTCCAGCGTCCTGCCGGAGGGGGATTCGATCATGGAGGGCTTCTACATCAACACCATTACTCTTCCGATGAAGCGTGAATAGTTTACCACAGATCTACGGGTCCATAGCTAGTAGCTAGATGGCTTATTCTCTCTCTTTTATTCTCAATACCATGTTCTCCTCGATGTTCTTGGAGATCTATTCGATGTAATATTATTTTGCGGTGTGTATGCCGAGATCCGATTAATTGTGGATTGATGATCAGATTATCTGTGAATATTATTTGAGTCTTCTCTGAATTCTTATATGCATGATTTGATATCTTTGCAAGTCTCTTCGAATTATCGATTTAGTTTGGCCTACTAGATTGGTTTTTACTGCAATGGGAGAAGTGCTTAGCTTTGGGTTCAATCTTGCGGTGTCCTTTCCCAATGACAGTAGGGGCAGCAAGGCACATATTGTATTGTTGCCATCGAGGATAAAAAGATGGGGTTTTCATCATATTGCTTGAGTTAATTCCTCTACATCATGTCATCTTACTTAATGCATTCCGTTCTTTATGAACTTAATACTCTAGATGCATGCTGCATAGTGGTCGATGTGTGGAGTAATAGTAGTAGATGCAGAATTGTTTCGGTCTACTTGACACAGACGTGATGCCTACATTCATAATCATTGCCTTAGATATCGTCATAATTATGTGCTCTTCTATCAATTGCTCGGCAGGTATTTGTTCACCCACCAAATTATTTGCTATCTTGAGAGAAGCCACTAGTGAAACCTATGGCCCCCGGTTCTATTTTACATCATATTAGTTTCTAGTCAACTTGCCAATTTTTGTCGCCGTTCCTTTACATTGGAATCTTTTACTTTCTTCTATAAACAAAAAATACCAAAAATATTTACTTTACCGTTTATCTATCCCTATTAGATCTCAATTTTGCAAGTAACCGTGAAGGGATTGACAACCCTTTATCGTGTTGGGTGCAAGTTTGTTGATTGTTTGTGCAGGTATTCGGTGACTTGTGGGTTTTCTCCTACTGGATTGATACCTTGGTTCTCAAACTGAGGAAATACTTACTCTACTTTGTTGCATCACCCTTTCCTCTTCAAGGGAAAAACCAATGCAAGCTCAAGAGGTAGCAGGAATAATTTCTGGCGTCATTGCCGGGGAGATCTACGCCAAGTCAAGACATACCAAGTACCCATCATAAACTCTCATCTCTTGCATTACATTATTTGACATTCGCCTCTCTTTTTCCTCTCCCCCACCTCTAAAACGATTTTCAAAAAGATTTTCCTTTTCTTCGCCTCTCTTCCGTTCGTCTTCTTTGCATGCTTCTTGTGTGCTCGTGTGTTGGATTGCTTGCTTTGTCATGATGGCTCAAGATAATACTAAATTGTGTGAATTTTCCAACCCCAACAACAATGATTTTATTGGCACTCCGATTGCTCCCACTACTAGTGCTGGATATTGTGAAATTAATGCCGCTTTGCTGAATCTTGTTATGAAAGATCAATTTTCTGGCCTTCCTAGTGAAGATGCCGCATCCCATCTAAACAATTTCGTTGATTTGTGTGATATGCAAAATAAGAAAGATGTGGATAATGATATTGTTAAATTGAAGCTATTCCCGTTTTCGCTTAGAGATCGTGCTAAAACTTGGTTTTCATCTTTGCCTAAAAATAGTATTGATTCATGGAATAAGTCTAAAGATGCTTTCATCTCTAAATATTTTCCTCCCGCTAAGATCATCTCCCTTAGGAATGATATTATGAATTTTAAACAACTTGATCATGAGCATGTTGCACAATCTTGGGAGAAGATGAAATTTATAATACGAAATTGCTCTACACATGGTTTGAATTTGTGGATGATTATACAAAAAAATTACGCCGGATTAAATTTTGCTTCTAGAAATCTTTTAGATTCAGCCGCGGGGGGTTTATGGAAATTACTTTAGGAGAGGCTACTAAAGTCCTAGGTAATATCATGGTTAATTATTCTCAATGGTACACCGAAAGATCCACTAGTAAAAAGTTACATGCGATTGAAGAGATTAATATTTTGAGTGGGAAGATGGATGAACTTATGAAATTATTTGCTAATAAGAGTGCTTCTTCTGATCCTAATGATATGCCTTTGTCCACTTTGATTGAGAATAATAATGAATCTATGGATGTGAACTTTGTTGGTAGGAACAATTTTGGTAATAACGCGTATAGAAGCAATTTTAATCCAAGGTCGTTTCCTAGTATTTCCTCTAATAATTATGGTAATTCCTACAACAATTCTTATGGAAATTTTAATAAGATGCCCTCTGATTTTGAGACCAGTATTAATGAATTTATGAGGTCGCAAAAGAATTTTAATGCTTTGATTGAAGAAAAATTTCTCAAGATTGATGATTTGGCTAGGAACGTGGATAGAGTTTCTCTTGATGTTGATTCTTTGAAACTTATTTCTATTCCACCTAAGCATGATATCAATGAGCCTCTCAAAGCCATGAGAATTTCCATTGATGAGTGCAAAGAAAGAATCGCTAAGATACGTGCTAAAAAGATTGGTTTGTAAAAATGTGTTCTTCTAGCTTTCATGATAATAATGATGAGGATCTAAAAGTGATTGATGTGACTCCTATTGAATCTTTGTTTTCCAATATTAATATTTGTAAAGATGGGACTGGAGATGAGTCAACTATAGTTAAAAAGCGACCCAATGATTCGGAGTTTTTTAGATCTAGATGCAAAAATTGATAAAAGTGGGATTGGAGAGGTTGATGTCTACTACGCAAATTTATTCTTATAGACACGTTTTGGGCCTCCAAGCGCAGAGTTTTGTAGGACAGTAGCAATTTTACCTCAATTGGATGACCTAAGGTTTATCAATCCGTGGGAGGTGTAAGATGAAGATGGTCTCTCTCAAACGACCCTGCAACCAAATACAAGAAATCTCTAGTGTCCGTAACACACCCAATACAATGGCAAATTGTATAGGTGCACTAGTTCGGCGAAGAGATGGTGATAAAAGTGTAATATTGATGGTAGAAATATATTTTTATAATCTTAATAAATAAAAACAGCAAGGTGGAAAATAGTAAAGGGGCACAAAAACGGTATTGCAATGCTTGAAAATGAGGCCTAGGGTGGATACTTTCACTAGTGCAATCTCTCAACAATGCTAACATAGTTGGATCATATGATTATCTCTCAAAGTGTGATGAAGAATCACTCCAAAGTTCCTATTGAAGGAAATATGCCCTAGAGGCAATAATCGAGTTATTATTTATTTCCTTATATCATGATAAATGTTTATTATTCATGCTAGAATTGTATTAACCGGAAACATAATACATGTGTGAATACATAGACAAACATAGTGTCACTAGTATGCCTCTACTTGACTAGCTCGTTGATCAAAGATGGTTATGTTTCCTGACCATAGACATGTGTTGTCATTTGATTAACGGGATCACATCATTAGGAGAATGATGTGATTGACTTGACCCATTCCGTTAGCTTAGCACTTGATTGTTTAGTATGTTGCTATTGCTTTCCTCATGACTTATACATGTTCCTAAAACTATGAGATTATGCAACTCCCATTTACCGGAGGACACTTTGTGTGCTACCAAATGTCACAACGTAACTGGGTGATTATAAAGGAGCTCTACAGGTGTCTCCAAAGGTACATGTTGAGTTGGCGTATTTCGAGATTAGGTTTTGTCACTCCGATTGTCGGAGAGGTGTCTCTAGGCCCTCTTGGTAATGCACATCACAATAAGCCTTGCAAACAATGTAGCTAATGAGTTAGTTACGGAATGATGCATTACATAACGAGTAAAGAGACTTGCCGGTAACGAGATTGAACTAGGTATTGAGATACCGACGATCGAATCTCGGGCAAGTAACATACCGATGACAAAGGGAACGACGTATGTTGTTATGCGGTTTGACCGATAAAGATCTTCGTAGAATATGTCAGAGCCAATATGAGCATCCAGGTTCCGCTATTGGTTATTGACCGGAGACGTGTCTCAGTCATGTCTACATAGTTCTCGAACCCGTAGGGTCCGCACGCTTAAAGTTAGATTACAGTTATATTATGAGTTTATATATTATGATGTACCGAAGGTTGTTCGGAGTCCCGGATGTGATCACGGATATGACAAGGAGTCTCAAAATGGTCGAGACATGAAGATTGATATATTGGAAGCCTATATTTGGATATCAGAAGTGTTCCGGGTGAAATCGGGATTTTACCGGAGTATCGAGGGGTTACCGGAACCCCCCAGGGGCTTAATGGGCCATAGTGGGCCTTAGTGGAGAAGAGGAGAGGCGGCTAGGGAAGTGCCGCGCGCTCCTCCCCCCTAGTCCGAATAGGACAAGGGGAGGGGGGCGGCGCCCCCCTTTCCTTCCTCTCTCCCTCCTCTTTCCCCCTTCTCCTAATCCAACAAGGAAGGGAGGGAGTCCTACTCCCGGTGGGAGTATGACTCCTCCTGGCGCGCCTCCTCCTGGCTGGCCGCACCTCCCCCCTTGCTCCTTTATATATGGGGGCAGGGGGCACCTCTAGACACAACAACAAATGATCATTGATCTCTTAGCCGTGTGCGGTGCCCCCTCCACCATAGTCCTCCTCGATAATATTGTAGCGGTGCTTAGGCGAAGCCCTGCAACGGTAGAACATCATCATCGTCACCACGCTGTCGTGCTGACGGAACTCTCCCTCGACACTCGGCTGGATCGGAGTTCAAGGGACGTCATCAAGCTTAACATGTGCAAGAACTCGGAGGTGCCGTGCTTTCGGTGCTTGATCGGTCGGGCCGTGAAGACGTACGACTACATCAACCGCGTTGTGCTAACACTTCCGCTTTCGGTCTACGAGGGAACATGGACAACACTCTCCCCTCTCGTTGCTATGCATTACCATGATCTTGCATGTGCGTAGGAATTTTTTTGAAATTACTACGTTCCCCAACAGTGGTATCAGAGCCTGGTTTTATGCGTAGATGTTATATGCACGAGTAGAACACAAGTGAGTTGTGGATGATACAAGTCATACTGCTTACCAGCATGTCATACTTTGGTTCGGCGGTATTGTTGGATGAAGCGGCCCAGACCGACATTACGCGTACGCTTATGCGAGACTGGTTCTACCGACGTGTTTTGCACACAAGTGGCTGGCGGGTGTCAGTTTCTCCAACTTTAGTTGAACCGAGTGTGGCTACGCCCGGTCCTTGAGAAGGTTAGAATAGCACTAACTTGACGAATTATCGTTGTGGTTTTGATGCATAGGTAAGAACGGTTCTTGCTCAGCCCGTAACAGCCACGTAAAACTTGCAACAACAAAGTAGAGGACGTCTAACTTGTTTTTGCAGGGCATGTTGTGATGTGATATGGTCAAGACGTGATGCTATATTTTATTGTATGAGATGATCATGTTATGTAACCGAGTTATCGGCAACTGGCAGGAGCCATATGGTTGTCGCTTTATTGTATGCAATGCAAACACCCTGTAATTGCTTTACTTTATCACTAAGCGGTAGCAATAGTCGTAGAAGCAATAGGTGGCGAAACGACAACAATGCTACGATGGAGATCAAGGTGTCGCACCGGTGATGATGGTGATCATGACGGTGCTTCGAAGATGGAGATCACAAGCACAAGATGATGATGACCATATCATATCACTTATATTGATTTGATTGATGGTAGCATTATAAGATGATCCCTCACTAAATTTCAAGGTATAATTGTTCTCCCTGAGTATTCACCATTGCGAAAGTTCTTCGTGCCGAGACACCACGTGATGATCGGGTGTGATAGGCTCTACGTTCAAATATAACGGGTGCAAAAACAGTTGCACACGCGGAATACTCAGGTTAAACTTGATGAGCCTAGCATATACAGATATGGCCTGGAACACTGTGACCGAAAGGTCGGGCGTGAATCATATAGTAGATATGATCAACATAGTGATGTTCACCATTGAAAACTACTCCATCTCACATGATGATCGGACATGGTTTAGTTGATTTGGATCACGTGATCACTTAGATGATTAGAGGGATGTCTATCTAAGTGGGAGTTCTTAAGTAATATGATTAATTGAACTTAAATTTATCATGAACTTAGTACCTGATAGTATTTTGCTTGTCTATGTTTGTTGTAGATAGATGGCTCGTGCTATTGTTCCGTTGAATTTTAATGCGTTCCTTGAGAAAGCTTAGTTGAAAGATGATGGTAGCAATTACACGGACTGGGTCCGTAACTTGAGGATTATCCTCATTGCTGCACAGAAGAATTACGTCCTGGAAGCACTGCTGGGTGCCAGGCCTGCATCTTATGCAACTAACGACGTTATCAACGTCTGGCAGAGCAAAGCTGATGACTACTCGATAGTTCAGTGTGCCATGCTTTACGGCTTAGAACCGGGACTTCAACGACGTTTTGAACGTCATGGAGCATATGAGATGTTCCAGGAGTTGAAGTTAATATTTCAAGCAAATGCCCGGATTGAGAGATATGAAGTCTCCAATAAGTTCTATAGCTGCAAGATGGAAGAGAATAGTTCTGTCAGTGAACACATACTCAAAATGTCTGGGTATAATAATCACTTGATTCAATTGGGAGTTAATCTTCCTGATGATAGTGTCATTGACAGAATTCTTCAATCACTACCACCAAGCTACAAGAGCTTCATGATGAACTATAATATGCAAGGGATGGACAATACTATTCCCGAGCTCTTCGCAATGCTAAAAGCTGCGGAGGTAGAAATAAAAAAGGAGCATCAAGTCTTGATGGTCAATAAGACCACCAGTTTCAAGAAAAAGGGTAAAGGGAAGAAGAAGGGGAACTTCAAGAAGAACAGCAAACAAGTTGTTGCTCAAGAGAAGAAACCCAAATCTGGACCTAAGCCTGAGACTGAGTGCTTCTACAACAAGCAGACTGGTCACTGGAAGCGGAACTGCCCCAAGTATTTGGTGGATAAGAAGGATGGCAAGGTGAACAAAGGTATATGTGATATACATGTTATTGATGTGTACCTTACTAATGCTCGCAGAGCACTGGTATTTGATCTGGTTCATTGCTAATATTTGCAACTCGAAGCAGGGACTATGGATTAAGCGTAGATTGGCTAAGGATGAGGTGACGATGCGCGTGGGAAATGGTTCCAAAGTCGATGTGATCGCGATTGGCACGCTACCTCTACATCTACCTTCGGGATTAGTTTTAGACCTGAATAATTGTTATTCGGTGCCAGCGTTGAGCATGAACATTATATCTGGATCTTGTTTGATGCGAGACGGTTATTCATTTAAATCAGAGAATAATGGTTGTTCTATTTATATGAGTAATATCTTTTATTGTCATGCACCCTTGAAGAGTGGTCTATTTTTATTAAAACTCGATAGTAGTGATACACATATTCATAATGTTGAAGCCAAAAGGTGCAGCGTTGATAATGATAGTGCAACTTATTTGTGGCACTGCCGTTTGGGTCATATTGGTGTAAAGCGCATGAAGAAACTCCATACTGATGGACTTCTGGAATCACTTGATTATGAATCACTTGGTACTTGTGAACCGTGCCTCATGGGCAAGATGACTACAACGCCGTTCTCCAGAACTACGGAGCGAGCAACTGATTTGTTGGAAATCATACATACTGATGTATGTAGTCCAATGAATATTGAGGCTCGCGGCGGGTATCGTTATTTTCTCACCTTCACAGATGATTTGAGCAGATATGGGTATATCTACTTAATGAAACATAAGTCTGAAACATTTGAAAAGTTCAAAGAATTTCAGAGTGAAGTTGAAAATCATCATAACAAGAAAATAAAGTTTCTGCGATCTGATCATGGAGGAGAATATTTGAGTTACGAGTTTGGTTTACATTTGAAGCAATGCGGAATAGTTTCACAACTCATGCCACCCGGAACACCACAACGTAATGGTGTGTCCGAACATTGTAATCGTACTTTACTAGATATGGTGAGATCTATGATGTCTCTTACTGATTTACCGCTATCGTTTTGGGGTTATGCTTTAGAGACGACTGCATTCATGTTAAATAGGGCACCATTAAAATCCATTGAGACGACGCCTTATGAACTGTGGTTTGGCAAGAAACCAAAGTTGTCGTTTCTTAAAGTTTGGGGATGCGATGCTTATGTGAAGAAACTTCAACCAGATAAGCTTGAACCCAAATCGGAGAAATGTGTCTTCATAGGATACCCAAAGGAGACTATTGGGTACACCTACCACAGATCTGAAGGCAAGACTTTTGTTGCTAAATTTGGATCCTTTCTAGAGAAGGAGTTTCTCTCGAAAGAAGTGAGTGGGAGGAAAGTAGAACTTGATGAGGTAACTGTACCTGCTCCCTTATTGGAAAGTAGTTCATCATAGAAACCGGTTCCTATGACGACTACACCAATCAGTGAGGAAGCTAATGATATTGATCATGAAACTTCAGATCAAGTTACTACCGAACCTCGTAGGTCAACCAGAGTAAGATCCGCACCAGAGTGGTACGGTAATCCTATTCTGGATGTCATGTAACTTGACCATGGCGAACCTACAAACTATGTGGAAGTGATGATGAGCCCAGATTCCGCGAAATGGCTTGAGGCCATGAAATCTGAGATGGGATCCATGTATGAGAATAAAGTATGGACTTTGGTTGACTTGCCCAATGGTTGGCAAGCCATCGAGAATAAATGGATCTTCAAGAAGAAGACTGACTCTGATGGTAATGTTACTGTCTACAAAGCTCGACTTGTTGCGAAAGGTTTTTGACAAGTTCAAGGAGTTGACTACAATGAGACTTTCTCACCCGTAGCGATGCTTAAGTCTGTCCGAATCATGTTAGCAATCGCCACATTTTATGATTATGAAATTTGGCAGATGGATGTCAAAACCTGCATTCTGAATGGATTTCGGAAGAAGAGTTGTATATGATGCAACCGAAGGTTCTGTCGATCCAAATGGTGCTAACAAAGTGTGCAAGCTCCAGCGCTCCATTTATGGACTGGTGCAAGCCTCTCGAGTTGGAATAAACGCTTTGATAGTGTGATCAAAGCATATGGTTTTATCCGGACTTTTGGAGAAGCCTCAGATTTACAAGAAAGTGAGTGGGAGCTCAGAGCATTTCGATATTATATGTAGATGACATATTATTGATTGGAAATGATATAGAATTTCTGGATAGCATAAAAGGATACTTGAATAAAAGTTTTTCAATGAAAGTCCTCGGTGAAGCTGCTTACATATTAGGCATCAAGATCCATAGAGATAGATCAAGACGCTTAATTGGACTTTCGCAAAGCACATACCTTGATAAAGTTTTGAAAAATTTCAAAATGAATCAAGCAAATAAAGGGTTCTTGCCTATATTACAAGGTGTGAAGTTGAGTCAGACTCAATGCCCGACCATAGCAGAAGATAGAGAGAAAATGAAAGATGTTCCCTATGCTTCAGCCATAGGCTCTATCATGTATGCAATGTTGTGTACCAGACCTGATGTATGCTTAGCAATAAGTTTAGCAGGGAGGTACCAAAGTAATCCAGGAGTGGATCACTGGACAGCAGTCAAGAATATCCTGAAATACCTGAAAAGGACTAAGGATATGTTTCTCGTTTATGGAGGTGACAAAGAGCTAGTCGTAAATGGTTACGTCGATGCAAGCTTTGACATTGATCCAGACGATTCTAAATTGCAAACTTGATACGTGTTTATATTGAATGGTGGAGCTGTCAGTTGGTGCAGTTCTAAACAAAGCGTCGTGGCGGGATCTACATGTGAAGCGGAGTACATAGCTGCTTCGGAAGCAGCAAATGAAGGAGTCTGGATGAAGGAGTTCATATCCGATCTAGGTGTCATACCTGGTGCATCAGGACCAATGAAGATCTTCTGTGACAATACTGCTGCAATTGCCTTGGCAAAGGAATCCAGATTTCACAAGAGGACCAAGCACATCAAGAGACGCTTCAATTCCATCCGGGACCAAGTCCAGGTGGGAGACATAGAGATTTGCAAGATACATACGGATCTGAATGTTGTCGACCCGTTGACTAAGCCTCTTCCACGAGCAAAACATAATCAGCACCAAGGCTCCATGGGTGTTAGAATCATTACAGTGTAACCTAGATTATTGACTCTAGTGCAAGTGGGAGACTGAAGAAAATATGCCCTAGAGGCAATAATAAAGTTATTATTTATTTCCTTATATCATGATAAATGTTTATTATTCATGCTAGAATTGTATTAACCGGAAACATAATACATGTGTGAATACATAGACAAACATAGTGTCACTAGTATGCCTCTACTTGACTAGCTCGTTGATCAAAATGGTTATGTTTCCTGACCATAGACATGTGTTGTCATTTGATTAACGGGATCACATCATTAGGAGAATGATGTGATTGACTTGACCCATTCCATTAGCTTAGCACTTGATTGTTTAGTATGTTGCTATTGCTTTCCTCATGACTTATACATGTTCCTAAAACTATGAGATTATGCAACTCCCATTTACCGGAGGACACTTTATGTGCTACCAAACGTCACAACGTAACTGGGTGATTATAAAGGAGCTCTACAGGTGTCTCCAAAGGTACATGTTGAGTTGGCGTATTTCGAGATTAGGTTTTGTCACTCCGATTGTCGGAGAGGTATCTCTGGGCCCTCTCGGTAATGCACATCACAATAAGCCTTGCAAGCAATGTAGCTAATGAGTTAGTTATGGAATGATGCATTACATAACGAGTAGAGAGACTTGCCGGTAACGAGATTGAACTAGGTATTGAGATACCGACGATCGAATCTCGGGCAAGTAACATACCGATGACAAAGGGAACAACGTATGTTGTTATGCGGTTTGACCGATAAAGATCTTCGTAGAATATGTCAGAGCCAATATGAGCATCCAGGTTCCGCTATTGGCTATTGACCTAAGACGTGTCTCGGTCATGTCTACATAGTTCTCGAACCCGTAGGGTCCGCACACTTAAAGTTAGATGACAATTATATTATGAGTTTATATATTATCATGTACCGAAGGATATTCGGAGTCTCGGATGTGATCACGGATATGACGAGGAGTCTCGAAATGGTCGAGACATGGAGATTGATATATTGGAAGCCTATATTTGGATATCGGAAGTGTTCCGGGTGAAATTGGGATTTTACCGGAGTACCGAGGGGTTACCGGAACCCCCCGGGGGCTTAATGGGCCATAGTGGGCCTTAGTGGAGAAGAGGAGAGGCGGCTAGGGCAGGTCTACGCGCCCGTCCCCGTAGTCCGAATAGGACAAGGAGAGGGGGGCGGCCCCCCTTTCCTTCATCTCTCCCTCCTCTTCCCCCCTTCTCCTAATCCAACAAGGAAGGGAGGGAGTCCTACTCCCGATGGGAGTCGGACTCCTCCTGGCCGGTCGCACCTCCCCCCTTGCTCCTTTATATACGGGGGCAGGGGGCACCCCTAGACACAACAACAATTGATCATTGATCTCTTAGCCGTGTGCGGTGCCCCCCTCCAACATAGTCCTCCTCGATAATATCGTAGCGGTGCTTAGGCAAAGCCCTGCGACGGTAGAACATCATCATCATCACCACGTCGTCGTGCTGACGGAACTCTCCCTCGACACTCGGTTGGATCGGAGTTTGAGGGACGTCATCGAGCTGAACGTGTGCAAGAACTCAGAGGTGTCGTGTTTTCGGTGCTTGATCGGTCAGGTCGTGAAGCCGTACGACTACATCAACTGCGTTGTGCTAACGCTTCCGCTTTCGGTCTACGAGGGTACATGGACAACACTCTCCGCTCTCGTTGTTATGCATCACCATGATCTTGCATGTGCGTAGGATTTTTTTTGAAATTACTACGTTCCCCAACACCTATCTAGTGGAGAACATAAGAATAAATTGTTTGTAGGGTACGAAACCACCTCAAAGCTATTCTTTCCGTTCGATCTATTCAAGAGTTCGTACTAAAATAACACAAAGCTATTCTTTCCTTTCGATATATCCTAGAGTTCGTACTAAAATAACACCAAAGAAAATTCATATCCATAATACTCAATCCAACACAAAGAACTTCAAAGAGTGCCCCAAGATTTCTACCAGAGAAATAAAAGACGAGAACGTGCATCAACCCCTATGAATAGATTACCCCAATGTCACCTCGGGAATCCGCGAGTTGAGTGCCAAAACATATATCAAGTGAATCAATACGATACCCCATTGTCACCAAGAGTATTCAATTGCAAGACATATATCAAGTGTTCTCAAATCCATAAAAGTATTCAATCTGACAACAACGAAATCTCAAAGGGAAAAACTCAATTCATCACAACAAGATAGAGAGGGGAAAACACCATATGATCTGACTATATTAACAAAGCCCATGACACATCAAGATTGTGACATCTCAAGATCGCGCGAGAGATATTAAACACATAGCTACTGGTACAAACCCTCAGCCCCAAGGGTGGACTACTCCCTCCTCATCGTGGTGGCTGCCAGGATGATGAATATGGCCACCGGTGATGATTTTCCCCTCCGGCAGGGTGCCGGAACAGGGTCTAGATATGATCTCGTGGATACAGAGACCTTGCAGCGGTGGAACTTCTGATCTAGGGCTACCCCCAAAGGGTTTCGGAATATTTGGGAATTTATAGTGCAAAGAGGGGGTGCTGGAAGCCACCGAGGTGGACACAACCCACCTGGGTGCGCCAGGGGGCCCTGGCGTGCCCTGGTGGGTTGTGCCTCGGGCACCCCAGTGCAGCTCAGCCCATTGGGTTCCTTCTCGTCCAGAAAAAATCTCCAAAAAGTTACACGGTGTTTGGACTCTGTTTGATATTGATTTCCTGCGATGTAAAAAAACAAGCAAAAAACAGCAACTGGCACTGGGCACTGGCTCAATATGTTAGTCCCAAAAAATGATATAAAGTTGCTATAAAATGATTGTAAAACACCCAAGAATGATAAAATAAAAGCATGGATACTTCATAAATTATAGATACGTTGGAGACGTATCAGCATCCCCAAGCTTAATTCCTACTCGTCCTCGAGTAGGTAGATGATAAAAGAAATAATTTATGAAGTGTGAATGCTAGCAAAGTGCATAAGTTTGATCAATGATAATTTAAATCACTTTTTCTAGCATCATAACAACAATTCTTTCTTATAAAACTTCTCATGTTATAGTAGCAACCAATTCACATGTTAAGGTTCAAACAATGAACTCTCTTGAAACTCAGCAACCTATGTTCTCAGTCACCAAGCAATTGCAATTCAACTTATTCAACAAAGTCTAAGTAAGAGCTCCACATACTCAACCATCTCATAGTCTACTATGATTGCTAACACTCACCGCACACACATGAGCAAAACATTTCAACCGGACACATAGAAAGATAGGGGCTTATAATTTCGCTTCCAAACGTATTCACCTTTGGGTGATGTCAACAATAATAACTCATGCTACCCATATTCAACCGGACATATGTGTGTCGGTGTCAAAACCGGCGGATCTCGGGTAGGGGGTCCCGAACTGTGCGTCTAGGCGGATGGTAACAGGAGACAAGGGACACGATGTTTTACCCAGGTTCGGGCCCTCTTGATGGAGGTAAAACCCTACGTCCTGCTTGATTAATATTGATGATGTGTATTACAAGAGTGGATCTACCACGAGATCAAGGAGGCTAAACCCTAGAAGCTAGCCTATGATATGATTGTTGTAATGGATGTTGTGTCCTACGGACTAAAACCCTCCAGTTTATATAGACACCGGAGAGGGCTAGGGTTACACAGAGTTGGTTACAATGGTAGGAGATCTACATATCCGTATTGCCAAGCTTGCCTTCCACGCCAAGGAAAGTCCCATCTGGACACGGGACGGAGTCTTCAATCTTGTATCTTCGTAGTCTTGGAGTCCGGCGGATGATGATAGTCCGCTGTCCGGACACCCCTAGTCCAGACTCCTCAAGAGTCTCTGAACCTGGCTTCAATGACGATGAGTCCGCGCGCATAATGTTCGGCATTGCAAGGCGGGTTCCTCCTTTGAATAATCCATAGAAGATTGTGAACACCGGGATAGTGTCCGCTCGCAAAATAAATTCCCCATTCCACCGTAGAGAGAATATCATGTACACAGTTCAATCACGACGATCTTGTAGCGTGACGTCACGCCACTACCAAGTCCTTTACTTGAATTGTTTTTTATTATACCACCTCAGTGCGTTTAGCGAAGCGGTTTCCTTGGCACGTCTTGTCGAAGCAAAGATCGTGTTCCCCTTATTCCGGGATTCTCATCAATACGGACGTGGGTAACCCAACCGCGCCATTGATGGTGGCGCTTGGGAGATAAGCGAGTTTTACCAGGCCGGTGGGGACGTATAGTCTTCGTCCGCCCACATATAAGGGGATAAGGATCCACCTTTTCACCTACGCCTTCTTCCTTCTTTGCTTATCCATCTTTGCGCACTCTCGAGCTCCAGCGCCCAAGTCCGCGCATCTCATCTCAACCTTCTCCGACCATGTCCGGAGCGGGAGGTAAATGGTTGGCCTCCACCGTTAAGGAGGAGCACATCGCCAAGCCGCGCAGCACCGGATACCTTTCCGGCGACATCGCGCACCGGCTGCCCGACAAGGGGCAGCTCGTCCCCACCCCCAGGCCCCATGAGAGGGTCGTATTTCTCCCCCACTTCCTCCGCGGACTGGGCTTTCCACTTCACCCCTTTGTCCGGGGGCTCATGTTCTACTACGGCCTGGATTTCCATGATCTGGCGCCGAACTTCATCCTCAACATCGCGGCGTTCATCGTCGTGTGTGAGGCCTTCCTCTGCATCCAGCCCCACTTCGGCTTGTGGCTCAAGACCTTCAACGTCAAGCCAAAGGTAGTGAAGGGCACGCAGGCGGAGTGCAGAGGTGCCATGTTGGGCAAGATGCCCAACGTCCTCTGGTTCGAAGGGGCCTTCATGGAATCCGTCAAGGGGTGGCAATCGGGGTGGTTCTACATCACCGAGCCGCGCGACCCTAAGTGGGCGGCGGCCCCCGAGTTCAGATCTGGTATCCTTGTGCATCTCACCTCCTGGAAAGAGAAGGGCTTGCTATGGGGTAATTCGAAGGAGCTGACAGGACTCCAAGCCTATATCCAGAAGCTGGTGAACAAGAAGCTCAAGCTAGTTAATGTGGTCCAAGTCATGCTCGTCCGCCGGATTCTCCCATGCCAAGAACGGGCATTCAACCTGTGGGAGTTTGATCTGGCACAACACCAGGCGTTGAGTGGGCTCTTTGACACGACACACGAAGGCGCCTAGAGGGTGCTGTTTAAGGGCGCCGAAGCCCCCGCATTCGCGACGGAAGATCGCGGATTTCACTCGCAGCGTCCAGCTGACGAGGTAAGTGATTCTACCCCTTTACGGGACACTTGTTGTTAATAGTTCGACCCTAAGCGGGTTTCAATCTCCCTTTTCCTTTGATAGGAATGGATGAAGAAGGCCGAGCAGCTCATCTGCCCGGCTCCCATGCCAAAAGACCCAGTGGACGCCCGTCTTGCGGGGCTGCTGGTTCCGGCACCGCACGTGGTGCCGGAGAGGAAGGCCAAGAAGGTGGCCACGGGTACTCGAAAGAGTTCCCGCTTTCAGGTGTCCGACGACTCCGAGGCGGATTCCTCCCCCGAAGATGAGAAGGAGGAAGAAGACTCTCTCCCAGAGGAGGGAGAGAGAAAGAGGAAGGCCTCCCCAACAGGGGAGGCCTAAGGGTCCAAGAGGGGAAGAACTATTCCCCCAGACAGGTCCGCCAACACCAATGTTGGCGATGAAGAGTGGCCCTCAAGGGCCAGACCTCAGGCGAGATCGTAAGTATCCAGATTCCTGAATGATCTGCAATTTCTTTCGTGTCACATAGTGTCCTTCTAATGCCGCATACTTCCTGCAGTCCGGCCGACGATGATCTCCCTGCTTCGTCGAGCGGGTCGTTGGCTTCATCGGATGTGAATTCCATTCCGACTGCCTCCACCCCTCGCGCCGCTGAGGACGCCGAGGTGGGATCCCAGGAGAGGACCCATCAGGAGGAGGCTCCGGAGGCGCCGCAAGGCAGCCTCCCGGACTTTGCGCCGGACTCTACGCCGGAACCTGCAGTGGTTCCAGAGTCCGGCAGTGGCCCTTCGCAGAAGGGCAAGATCTGGACGCCGCAGCCCCGCCCAACCGGAGGCGCCAGACAACTTGTTGGAGGCGCCAAAAGCGCTTCCATCGAGGAAGAACACCGCACTATCATGAGTGCGGTGATTCAAGGTTCAGCTCGCCAAGAGCGGCCGACCGAAGCTCGCAGCAGCCTTCTAACAAAGCTTTGAGGTAAGAAGTTAAAATTATGTAATGTAATACCGCATAGACAGTAGCCCCTGATGCTCGGTTCGGTGTTCGGAAAGAAAAGCCTGACTGAGGATCTAAAGAAGATATACGCAGGTTTGCTAAAAATTATGTCAATATGGGTTTGAAGGCTGCACTGCTGACCTCTGCCGCACTGACTGCAGAGGTCGGTGCACTGAAGCAGGATCTCGAGCGGTCCGAGCAAGAGCTCGGCCGTGCCAAGAAGCAGCTCGAGAACAAAGAAGGTGAGTAACACCACTTTGAAAATTTACCTTACAGAAAAGGATTTAGGTTGCAATAAAAATAACAAGGATAACATGGGTACTGCAGGGGCCACTATTGAGGTGGCAACCCTGAAGGAGGCTGTGTCCGCGGCCGAACGCAATGCGGCCGCGGAACGGGCAGAGCGAGAGAAGCAGGAGGCGCGGGTGGCGGAGGTGCGGCAAGAGCTCCAGGCTCTCATGGAAAAGCATGAGAGTTTGGAGCGCGACTCAAAGACTCGAGAGTCCGAGCTTGCCTCGGCTCTCGAAAGTGCCAAAGCCGCCAAGGACGAGGCCCATAAGGCCCTTTAGGAGGTTGAGGATGTGAAGAAAATAGCGGCGGGTAAGGCATTTTTCATGCAAAGCAAGCATGTTAATGTAAACTGCCTGACACTTACCCAAATTCGGACCTCTCCAGGGGCGTTTGCAGATCTGCCTCGCAGTGTATCCAATGCCGCTGCATTCTACCATGGTGAGGAGGGGAGCTCAATGGAGAAGGTCTTCTGGTCTCAGTACGCTGAGGCCGGCCATCCGGTGCCCCCTAGCGACCAGCTGAAGCAGCTGGTCGAGCTCAACAAGGTGGCAGAGGAGGCCATGAAGGGCCTCATAGTCCGGCTGTGGCCTGGAGGGGCCATGCCTGGGAGCTACTTCGGCCTCGTGCGGCGGCTGGTGGATGCGTGCCCCTGGGTGGAGGTCATCAAGTGCTCCGCCTGTATTGAAGGTGCTCGTCGGGCCCTTGCACGCGCAAAGGTGCACTGGGGCAAGCTGGATGCGGAAAGGCTCATCACTGACACGCCACCAGCGGGCAGGGAGTATCGTACGCCCGAGATGTACTATAAGACTGTCCTGAAGGGTGCTCGCAAGATTGCGGATGAGTGCCCCAAAGATGTAATCATTGAGTAAACTCGCTATGTATTATCCTGTGCGCTGAAAACTTTGTTCATATGCGCTAAGCAACGCTTGTTTGATTTAAATTATTACCTTCTGTGCGACCATTTATAAAATCTGAGAGATGGCAAGTCGTCGGCTTCAGCCCCCAAGCCACGAGTGCTGGGGTGTTCGGGATAAATTTGAGCACTCTTGTTCCCATTTTTGGGTCCATCTAGGGAGGCGCTCAACACAACGAACAAGGTAACCGGACTTATAATGCTTGAACACTCTTACTTTGCCATAGAATTCTATAATTTTAAATTTCGGCGAAGCCCCTAGTATTCGGAAGACCGAGTTTGGGGCGCTATCCACGCCTTGGCCGGACATTATCCGTTCTTCGCTGACGCGCATAAGTCTTTAAGGACTCAAAAGACCTCTCGAACAGCGACCAGTCTCTCGCCTTATCATGACAGTCAGTTTTAGCTTTCTCCACTGAGGCGCACGCCCAGCTCAACCGGGGCGCAATCGCAGTGGTTCTCCCAGTGCCACCTTAGCCGACAGAACGGAACGTAAGATACCAAAACGTGGGAGCCGGGCAAACCCAACTATTGACCCAAGACATGATTCGAGCCGATTCATATAATGCTATAAGCTCGGGTGCCGTGACTTGTGAAAGTGTTCGGACTTATCACACCATAATGCGGGGAACATAAGCCCCTGGTGTATTCGGCCGTACAAAAATATACGGGTGCACGATGTCATTAGTAAACATATATGTAAAGTAATGCAATAACAGGCAAAAAGTGATGCATTATTTATTCAAGGGATTCTGCTATGAGTGCGGAATGATACAAATAGTGCGGTAAGCAAGGGATTGGACTAATTAAACATGTCCCCCTCCAGGGGTGGGCTACGGACTGGTGTATATAATCAATATTTAATGCTCGTAATGGAGACCACCTGAGTGTTCGTCGCAGCCTTCCTCCCTGGCTGTTGCATCGTGAGTTCGGCGGGTTCACCGTCGGATAGGGCCTCTGGTGAACGGAGTCCTGTGTATACAAAGAAAGAAAATAATAAAAAAAAGAGTGACACACTTGTGAGCCCCTGGTATGGTCGAGCCGCACTCTGGGTCTCTTGTGGTCGTGCCCCTCCCCCTAGGCCCATGGTATCTCCAAAGCGTAATGATGTACGCGGAGGGTTGGTCTTGCAATTATGCAAGGGCTGGGGTTGGGGCCGCATTGCTACGCGTGCTCGGATCGTGCTAGGTGGTCTTGGTTGATGTTGCTTCGGGCGCGTTCGGCCGTGTCCGGCCGTTTAACAGCCGGACTCAAAATTGCCTTAAAAGGCTGCTCTGTACTTCTGCCGTGAGAGCCACTGTATGTTCCTCCGTTCGGAGGGAGCGTTCCATATTTCCGTTGACCGTGATGACTCCTTGAGGGCCTGGCATGTTGAGCTTTAGGTATGCGTAATGCGACACCACGTTGAACTTTGCGAACGCGGTTCGTCCGAGCAGAGCGTGATAGCCGCTGCGGAACGGGACTATGTCGAAGATTAACTCCTCGCTCCCGAAATTGTCCGGGATCCAAGACCACTTCGGTGTGATCGAGCTCGCATAATTGGCCTCAACACCTGGTATGATGCCCTTGAAGGTCGTCTTTGTCGGTTTAATCCTTGATGGGTCTATGCCCATCTTGCGCACTATATCCTGATAAAGCAGGTTCAGGCTACTGCCGCCGTCCATCAGGACTCTTGTTTGGTGAAATCCATCGACGATTGGGTCTAAAACCAATGCGGCGAATCCGCCATGGTGGATACTGGTCAGATGGTCTCTTCGATCGAAAGTGATCGGGCAAGAGGACCATGGATTGAACTTAGGGGCGACTAGCTCCATCGCATATACGTCCCTTAGTGCATGCTTCCGCTCCCTCTTGGGTATATGGGTTGCGTATATCATGTTTACCGTCCGCACTTGTGGGGGGAAGCCCTTCTGTACTCTACTGTTCGGCGGTCGGGTCTCTTCCTCGTCGTCGCTATGCAGCCCCTTGTCATTGTTTTCGGCAATTAACTTGCCTGCCTGCTTGAATACCCAACAATCTCTGTTGGTGTGATTAGCTGGCTTTTCGGGGGTGCCATTTATCTGGCATGAGCGGTCGAGTATTCGGTCCAAATTGGACGGACCCGGAATGGTTCTTTTGAATGGCTTCTTCCGCTGACCGGGTTTAGAGCCTCGGAATCCGGTGTTAACTGCCGTATCCTCCTTGTCTTGCCGTTAACGTGACGTTTATTTTTGCTTCGACGCGACCTGCCATTGTGGTCCTTAGTGTCCGGACTACCAGCATTTTTACTGAGGTTGTTGCTGCGAGCTAGCCAGCTATCCTCTCCCGCACAGAAGCGGGTCATTAATGATGTGAGGGCTGCCATGGATTTCGGCTTTTCCTGACCTAGGTGCCGGGCTAGCCACTCGTCGCGGATGTTATGTTTGAAGGCTGCGAGGGCCTCTACATCTGGACAGTCGACGATTTGATTTTTCTTTGTTAAGAACCGTGTCGTAATTGTCCGCCGATTCGTCTGGCTGCTGGATTATGTGGCTTAGGTCATCGGCGTTCGTGGTCGCACGATGTGCCCCGGAAGTTGTCGAGGAATGCGGCTTCTAGGTCCTCCCAACACCCAATTGACTCTGCGGGCAGGCTGTTAAGCCAATGCCGAGCTGGTCCTTTAAGCTTGAGCGGAGGTATTTGATGGCGTGGAGATGCCGCCGCGGGCCATATGGATGTGAAGGAGATAATCTTGATCCAAACCGCGGGGTTTGTCGTGCCATCGAGGATTCAATGTTTACGGTTTAAACCCTTCAGGATTTGATGATCCATTACTTCGCGGTGAAGCATAGCGGTGTCGGCGCCTCGTATTGAGCAATATCACGATGTAGCTCAAGGAGCGTTGTCTTCGTGTTCGCCCGCCGAGTTGTTGTATCCGCTCGACGGTATTTCGTGGGTCATGGGGCGCCCACGTGATCCATAGATAGATCTGGATTGTCTTGCCTTATCCTCCAATATGTCCCGCAAGTCCGGCGCGTTCCCTCGTGGCTTCGTACTTTTCGAGCAATGCCGGGGTACGGTCTTGACGAAAGGCCTGGATGCCTCTCTGTCGCAACCACGGGGTGGTCGGTCGGCCGTATTGTGCGCTGGTGATGAAGGTATGTATGCTTCCTCCTCTAATCGGGGGAGCAACTTGCGTTTTGGGTAGCTCTTGGAGGGGTGTTCGAGTTCATACTCTTCGACCCCGAGGACCTCGGTCCATCTGTCGGCCATCAGGTCTTGATCACCTTGAAGCTGCTGCTGCTTTTTCTTTAGGCTATTTGCTGTGGCCATTAGCCTGCGTTTGAAACGCTCCTGTTCGACGGGATCCTCGGGCACGACGAATTCGTCTTCGTTGAGGGTTGCCTCGTCTTCGGAGGGAGGTATGTAATTATCATCCTCGACCTCTTCATATGCCGCTCTCTCGTGAGGGCTTGCTTCTGCATCCTCCTGTGCTGAATCTTGCTGGACGGGATTGTCTTTGGCACTTTCTGGGGTGTTATTATCTCCTGTGCCGGAATCTCCATTCTTGCTGTGGCAAGATTTAGAGCGGCGCCGCTGACGTCGGCGCTTGGGCTATTTCTTTAAGGAATCTGCCTCCGCTGCTTCTTCGCCGTCCCCATCTTTTGGGGTGTCCACCATGTATATGTCATATGACGAGGTGGTCTTCCGGCCTCAGAGGCGCTGGTTCTTGTTAAATCTCCGGCATCGCCGTCCATACCGTCGATGTCTTCGGAGTCATAGTCTAGCATGTCGGTTAGATCGTCGACAGTGGCTACAAAGTGGGAGGTGGGTGGGGTTTGAATTTCTTCGTCATCCGCATCCCAACCATCCTGGCCACAATCCGACCAGGGCTCTCCGGATAGCAAGAGATGCTTTAGCGAATTTAGAATGTCACCAAAGGGTGAGTGCTGAAAGATGTCCGTAGCGGTGAACTCCATGATCGGTGCCCAATCGGATTCGATTGGCAGGGGCGTAGGAGGTTCGGAGTTCGGCAGGGAATCCGGCACCTCGGAGTCACGAGCTTTATAGGGGACAAGGTCAGTGTTTCGCTCCATCGCCGAGGAAGTTGTAGCCCCCGAGGCGGTGTCCAGCCACCGGTCCTTGATCTGGGCGATCGGCTCCGGACTAAGGGCCGGAGCGGATTCATGTGCGGCCACCAAGGCACTGTCCAGCGGCAGAGCTAAATCATGCCCATCGTGACAATGCGGCACGCCCGGCCGTGGCTCGATTCCGTCGAAGATCAAGTCCCCGCGGATGTCGGCCGTGAAGTTTAGGCTTCAAAATCTGACCTGACGGCCAGGGGCGTAGCTTTCGATCTGCTCCAGATGGCCAAGTGAATTGGCCCGCAGTGCGAAGCCGCCGAATACGAAGATCTGTCCGAGGAGAAAATTCTCGCCCTGGACGGCGTTGTTGTTGATTGAAGAAGCCAACGAGCCTATTGGTGACGACATAGAGGAACTCTCAATGAAAGCACCAATGTCGGTGTCAAAACTGGCGGATCTCGGGTAGGGGGTCCTGAACTGTGCGTCTAGGCGGATGGTAACAGGAGAAAAGGGACACGATGTTTTACCCAGGTTCGGGCCCTCTTGATGGAGGTAAAACCCTACGTCCTGCTTGATTAATATTGATGATGTGTATTACAAGAGTGGATCTACCACGATATCAAGGAGGCTAAACCCTAGAAGCTAGCCTATGGTATGATTGTTGTAATGGATGTTGTGTCCCACGGACTAAAACCCTCCGGTTTATATAGACACCGGAGAGGGCTAGGGTTACAGAGTCGGTTACAATGGTAGGAGATCTACATATCCGATTGCCAAGCTTGCCTTCCACGCCAAGGAAAGTCCCATCCGACACGGACGGAGTCTTCAATCTTGTATCTTCGTAGTCTTGGAGTTCGGCGGATGATGATAGTCCGGCTGTCCGGACACCCCCTAGTCCAGGACTCCCTCAATGTGCCTAGATCTTTCCTCACCACATGATACTTGCCAAAGGAGAAAAATAAAAAGGAATAGAGAGAAAAACTTTGACTCTTTTCATAAAATTAAATACATAAAAGTAAAAGATAGGCCCTTCGCAGAGGGAAGTAGAGGTTGCCATGCACTTATTTGTTTGTATGCTCAACCCCTTAGTGCAAAAGAACGTCATGTTATATTGCCCCTTATGATAGCAACCTTTATTATGCAGTCTGTTGCTTTTATTCTTTGCCATCACAAGTACATACAACGCTCAATTTTCTCTTATACTAAAAGATCTAGCACTTTTAGAAGCAATTTTTATTGCCTTTTTGCACCAATGACAACTTACTTGAAGGATCTTGCTCAATTCTTAGGTAGGTATGGTGGACTCTTGAAAATAAGATTTGGGTTTAAGGGTTTTTGGATGCACAAGTAGTATCTCTACTTGGTGCGGAATTTTTGGCTAGCAAAGATGGGGGGCAAGCACCACATGTTGAAGGATCTATGACGATATGACTTCTATGTGAATATGAACAAACATGAACCATTACGTTGTCTTCCTTGCCCAACGTCAACAATTTTGGCATATAATATTTTGATGGCGGCTCACAATCATAAAAGATTTCCAAGATAGTGTATTTGCATGTGAAAGTTCTCTTCCTTATACTAATTATTCGTGAATTGCTTGTATGACCAATATTATGATTGTCAAGCTTCAAAAGCTTTCACTTCCTAAACCCAATGTGAAGCTACCACTAGGCATGATATGATTTCAACTTCATAACATTCAATTTATTCAACAATTTACTCAAAGGATATAAGTGAAGCACTAGAGAAATTCCATAGAGAAGAGCTTCGTTGACGGGATGTGAATGTCGCTTACCTAGCCTCCTATTTAAGGACTCTATTTTATTTAAAAACTCTCAGGTCTAAGTATTTTATTAAAACAGAAAGCAAAACAAAACAAAATGACATTTCAAGCATAGCACACCTCATGTGAAGAAGCAAAAAATTAGGCCCAACCGATACTAACCGATAATTGTTGATGAAGAAAGGTGGGATGCCTACCGGGGCATCCCCAAGCTTAGATGCTTGAGACTTCTTGAAATATTATCTTGGGGTGCTGAGGGAGTCCTGGACTAGGGGGTGTCCAGACAGCCGGACTATCATCGTCCGCCGGACTCCAAGACTACGAAGATACAAGATTGAAGACTCCGTCCCGTGTCCGGATGGGACTTTCCTTGGCGTGGAAGGCAAGCTTGGCGATACGGATATGTAGATCTCCTACAATTGTAACCGACTCTGTGTAACCCTAGCCCTCTCCGGTGTCTATATAAACAGGAGGGTTTTAGTCCGTAGGACACAACATCCATTACAACAATCATACCATAGGCTAGCTTCTAGGGTTTAGCCTCCTTGATCTCATGGTAGATCCACTCTTGTAATACACACCATCAATATTAATCAAGCAGGACGTAGGGTTTTACCTCCATCAAGAGGGCCCGAACCTGGGTAAAACATCGTGTCCCTTGTCTCCTGTCACCATCTGCCTAGACGCACAGTTCGGGACCCCCTACCCAAGATCCGCCGGTTTTGACACCGACAGGTGCCTTGGGCATCCCCAAGCTTGAGCTTTTGTGCCTCCTTAATTCTTCTCATATCACGGTTTTCCTAAATCTCAAAAGCTTCATCCACACAAAACTCAACAAGAACTCGTGAGATAAGTTAGTATAAACCAATGCAAAACCTTATCATTCTCTACTGTAGCAAATCACTAAAATTATTATTCAACATTGCATACTAAATTCCTCTGCATATTTAAAACTCCTATCCTCAAATAGAATCATTAAACAAGGAAACATATGCAAACAATGCAAACATAACAGCAATCTGCCAAAATAGTACAGTCTGTAAAGAATGCAAGATCCATCATCTTCCCTAACTCCAACAATTATGATAACAATACTACAATGTAGAAAATTTATCAGATCTTATTTTGCAAAAAGTTTCAACAATTTATCATATTCTGACTTTTCTAGGGAATTTTTCCAACGTCGATAAACTTTCTGTTTTCAAACAGCAACAAGTATACTTGCAAAATAAGCATGGCAAAGGCTATCATTGCCACTTTTATTGAAATAAAAGATGCAAAACATTATTATAAATAACAGAAAGCAAATGCTAGCAAAATAAATTGACGCTCCAAGCAAAACACATATCATGTGACGAATGAAAACATAGCTCCAAGTGAGGTTACCGATAATGTTGGAGACGAAAGAGGGGATGGCATCCGGGGCATCCCCAAGCTTAGTTGCTTGGATATTATTTTAATATTAGCTTGGGGGTTCCTTGTTCATACCCAATCTTAGGGTCTTGTCACTCCTTATTCTCCTCATATCAACATCTCACCCAAAACTTGAAAACTTCAATCACACAAAACTTAACGGAACCTTGTGGAAACAAGCAAACTATGCATTGAAAACAGAATCTGTCAAAAACAGAACAGTCTAAAGTAATCTGTACTCAAACCATAATTCTGCTACTCCAAAAATTATGAAACAAATTGGACCACGTGAGAAATTTGTATATAAATCTTCTGCAAAAAGAATCAACTCAAAATCACTCTTCTGTTAAAAATTAGAGCTATATTCGTGAGCGCAAGAGTTTATGTTTTTCAGCAAGATCAAATCAACTATCACCCAACATGATCCCTATCAGTGTCAAAACCGGCAGATCTCGGGTAGGGAGTCCCGAACTGCGCGTCTAAGGATCTAAGGTAACAAGAGGAAGGGTACACGATGTTTACCCAGGTTCGGGCCCTCTTAATGGAGGTAATACCCTACTTCCTGCTTGATTGATTTTGATGAGTATAGGGGTTACAAGAGTTGATTTACCTCGAGATCGTAATTTCTAAACCCTAGATGTCTAACCTGTATGATTGTGATCGCCTCTACGGACTAAACCCTCCGGTTTATATAGACACCATAGGGACCTAGGGTTGTACAGAGTCGGTTTACAGAGAAAGGAAACCACACATCCGGATGCCAAGCTTGCCGTCCATGCAATGGAGAGTCCCATCCGGACACAGGAGAAGGCCTTCTGTCTTGTATCTTCATGGCTCATCAGCCCGACCCATATCACATAGGCCGGCTCTCTAAGGACCCCATAATCCGGGACTCCCTCAGTAGCCCCCGAACTTGCCTCAATGATGACGTTATATCCGGCTCCAAGTCTTCAGCTTTGCAAGGCGAGTTCTCCATTGTACTTCGTATAGCTCGGCTTCTACATTAAATACCATACCCTTCAGCTTCTATGCCGTCGTCGCCTCGGCCTCCATGTGTCGAATGAATATGAAGGGTCTAAGCATTTTCGCAAGTAACCCCTTGTCCACATGGGGAAGGCGTTTATTTAAAGAGATTGACTCTCCGATACCATTCCTCACCAAGCAAAAATCCATAGAGCTTGCCATAGGAAATCATCCAAACATGGCTGGTGCTCCTAGTTCTTCCTGGCGCCCCCACGGCCCTCAAAAAGGTGATTAGGAGAGCTTCTCAATATCCCATGCCCAGCTGACCAAGCTTTAGACGCAGGTATATCTCCTTCCTTCGGATCTAGTCCCCGTTCGGGCGGGATTAACTTCCATCAATGGCGAAACCCTGACAGAGAACTTCCCCAATCCTACTAAAGGGGAACGGGTGTGGTTTGTTTCTTTCTTGCTGAGAGGCATGGGATTTCTGATTTATCCTTTCCTCAGAGGTCTTCTAGAGTATTACGTCCTCCAGCTGCACAATCTCACGCCGGGCTCCATCCTGCACATTGCAGGCTTCGTTGCTCTTTGCGAACTGTTCCTAGGCTGCGAGGCCCATTTCGAGTTATGGAAGAAATATTTTTGCCTCATCTCCCGCTCCCAAGAGGGATCCATATTCGAGGTGGGCGGTGCCAAAGTATGGCGCATAGCCGGGACAGGATACCTGTCCGGCACTCCGAAGAAGCCATCTGAAGAGTGGCCCTCGGAGTGGTTCGAAGACGTTGTTCTCCCAGACCCAATCCGGCAAGGTCTTCCTGAATTTTCCACTGCTCCTTTAAAGAAGCACGCTAGTTGGCATCCCTGAAGCAATGAAGAAGAAGACAGTGCAGAGATTAAGAGGCTAGTGAGCAATATCAGAATACTCGCCCACTCTGGACTGTCTATAGTTGAGGTAGTGGCGATTTCAATAATGCGATGTGTCCAGCCACTTCAATTCAGAAGGCTTCCCATGTGGCATTACAACGGGAGGACAACGCATCACACTGTGGGCACAAGGGTTTGGACAATTTTGCCGCTTTGGGTTCCACGTTGGTTGATCTTTATACAGGGGAGAAGGAAGACTTCACTCACCTTAAATGCCGAGAAGGTTTCTCCATGTATAACCCCATTGATTGGGTAAGTTTTCAATCATAGGCCTCATTCAATCTTTTTCTTTAATTAAGTTTAGTTGAATTCAATACGTTACCCTTAACAGGAATGGAGAAAGGTCGTCGCAGGGATCTACAGCCCCGCTCCACAACGGAGAACCATAATCCAGACCTAGATCCCAGTTTTGAAGAGGATCCGGATATATTTATAGAATTGAAGGAAGGAGTATTTCATCAGACGAGCTACGACGGCACGGAAGTGGCCATTATAGTCGATTACCCCGGCCTTCTCCCCTCCTCCCATGTAAGTAACCAGGAGACACCCCCTCAAAGAGAATTTTCCCCTTGTGACTCACCTGCTGCACTGTATCGTGCTCCCAGGGGACGACGCTCATCCCATCATACTGCGGCAAAGGCGTCTTCCAGGAAGACGACACTCACACAGGGCGCATCTTTGAAAAGAAAGGCAAACAATGATACTGCCGGGCCCTCTCCTTCGTCAAAGAGGTATAATTCTTTAACATGCACTCAGTGGATAGATCGGACGGTGACGTTTCCTGCTGTGCCATATCGTAGGAGGAGTGTACGCCAGACTGTATCCGGAGACCTGGTCGGCCATGTAGACTAATCCGACCCTGGACCCTGCCACAAAGGACTGGAGGGGATGCAGAAGCAATGTCGGATTGTCATCTCCTAGAGGATTCGGATAATGTATCCGTCACCAACTCCGAAGTGGAGAGTGCGATGAATCATCAGCGACAGAGAGCTGCTATGCGTGACCCAAATTTTACGGAAGAGGCCTTGAACGCTTTCAGCTCAGCGGATGCTTACATCCGAGCTGCTCGGGATGGACTTGCTAGAGCCACTCACCGGCTTTCAAAGGATATGCGGGTAAGGACTTTTGTGTAGATTTAATAATCATATGCCAGTAGCCCCCGAGTCTTGAAGTAGTTGGCCCAACTGATTTAAGGGTCGTTACATCCTCAGGTACTCATGGAGAGAAAGAACACATTATCCAAGGAGCTAGAAGAATGCCGAACTAAGCTAACTGTTGCCACCGGCGAACTGGAAAATTTAAAGAAATCCAAGAAGGCACCTGATGGTAGGTACAAAAGTAGCCCAAAAATAAGATTTCGTGCCTACAATGATGTTGCTTAACCATGCATCATTTTGTTGGTAGGGTCGACAGATCAACTGGAGGAGAGGCTAAGGGCTGCTCAAGCAGACAAACAACATGCCGAAGGGCAAGAAGCCGCTAGTCAACGTGTATTGACACAAACAATTAATGAGAAGAACAGACTATAGGATGCAAATGTCAAACAAGCCGAAGAACTGAAGGATTTAAGAGCCCAACTATCGGATTCTTTGAAGGAGAACAGGAAGGTGAAAGGTGGCATATTCAGTATGTTCTTTTAACCTGACTTTCACATGGTCTCCTGATTGAAAATTTTACAAGTTTGTTTCTATAGGTGTGCTGACCGGACGTCCCGAGGGAGAAGTGTCAGGATTTCAAGGCGACCCACTACAAGAGCTATCCAAAGTGCACGAGCGAGCTTGGAAAGCGATGAGGAACATGGCTAAGGCTTTATGGCCATCCGATCCACCTCCAGGAAGTATGGAGGAGCTCATGAATTTATTCAAGGGAGCTCGTCGCTGTTTTGAGCTATGGAAGATATCAACATGTCGGGAAGGCGCAGGCCTGGGCCATGGTGAACACACGGTACACCAGACTTGATCCGAATTATATGGCCCAGGTCGGACCTCGGGGACTAGATGGACAGGAAATTCCTGTTAGCTTAGTGTACGACCAAGTAAAGATAGTCGCTAAGTTTTCTCAACAGGATTGTAAACTAGACAACCTGTTAGATGGTCTAGAGGAGGAAAAAGTTTTTGAGTCAAAGTAGCAATGTACCTCTATCAACAAACTTAACTCCAGCCGAACTGTAAAACGATTGTCATGGCAGACTTTCTGCTTCGACCTCCGAAACCCGAGGTTTGGAGTGTTTCCAGATATTATACCGTCGGTAAACACCAAAGTATGTTCGGAAACCAGGTAGTCCGGTCATAGTTGCTTGAACAGACAAGTTTTATTTGGGGAGTTATGTTATATTACATTTGATCATAACAAACATCTTCCAGAGAGAATAGTTCCGTTAAGGGTTCCTCTCCCTGGGACAACAAGCATTTTTGTGCATGTCAGAGGTGTAATGCTAAGAATCAAAGTACACGCTATTATTTGGGGGGCTTATATTGCTGCAAGGGCAGTTTGTCTTTTGTCTGCCGACCAAATATTCCCTTAAGAACGCTAGCTTTCGGCTTTACCCGTCTGAGGTACACGTCCGGATAACCTGGCTGTAACAATCGCAGAGGTGCTCCCTTTATGCCCTAGCTGAACAAGCGGGAACATAGGGTATAAGCACTGGAGCCAGGCAACCCAGCTTGGCAAAAACTTAAGTCATAAAGGTGCATATACTGGCAAAGACAAGACACATATGAGTAGACAACACATATATACGGTGAGCTTGATGCTCTAAAAATAACAATGATAATAAGCTTCTGTGAAAGAAGCCCCCCGGTATTATGGGGTATGTTCATTTAATGATGTATGCCCCTCAAGTGTGTGTTTTATCCAAACACTGGCTAGAAGTCGTATAAAAATGAAAAAGAAAAAAAAGTGAGAGGGAGAAAAGAAGGGACGACGAAAAGGTATAAGTGCAAACTTAGGCGTAGAATCTTCAGCGTTCCATGGGTTTGGTTCCAAATGATTATCTGAAGCATTGGGCCCCTCCAAAGAGAACTTCTTCTATAATGAAGGGACCCTTCCATTTGGGCTTGAGCTTGTCCTTTTTCTTCTCTGGTAGGCGTAGAACAAGTTCACCGACATTATAAGTCTTTGCCCGTACTTCCCTGCTTTGATATCGCCAAGCTTGTTGTTGGTGGAATGCGGAATGGGCCTTCACAACATCACGCTCCTTCTCCAAGCTGTCCAGATCGTCCTGCTGATCGAGCTCGGCCTCTCTCACTTCGTACATGCGCACTCGAGGTGAGTCATGAATAATGTCGCAAGGCAAAACTGCCTCCGCGTCATATACCATGAAAAAAGGTATATATCCGGTCGTGCGATTGGGCGTGGTCCACAGCCCCCAGAGTATAGAATTGAGTTCTTCAACCCAGTGCTTGTCTGATTCTTGCAGAGATCGCACTAGTCTGGGTTTGATGCCACTCATTATAAAAATTCGACCCAACCGTTTGTCTAAGGGTGATATACAGAGGCGTAATCGAGCTTGATGCCCAAATTAGCGCACCAGGTTTTCACCCCATCGGCCGTAAAGTTAGAACCGTTGTTAGTAATGATACTGTGCGGGACACCAAAACGGTGTATGACACCGGATATGAAGTCTATAACCGGTCCGGATTTGGCCGTTTTGACTGGTTTGGCTTCTATCCACTTAGTGAACTTGTCGACCATAACCAGCAAATATTTTTTCTTATGGCTTCCCCCTTTAAGGGGTCCGACCATGTCTATCCCCCAGACTGCAAAAGGCCAAGTAATGGGAATTGTTCATAGGGTAATGGGTGACATATGGCTCTGATTGGTGTAAAGCTGGCATCCAACGCAGCGTTGTACGAGGTCCTGTGCGCCTGCTCGGGCCGTGGGCCAAAAGAAACCCGTATGGAAGGCCTTACTTACAAGGGCCCGAGCTACAGTGTGATGGCCCCCAAGACCGGCATGTATTTCAGCCAAGAGCTGCCTTCCCTCTTCTTCGGAGATACATCTTTGAAGTACTCCAGTGGTACTTTTCTTGTATAGTTCCCCTTCATGAACTTTGTATGCCTTCAAGCGTCGAACAATACGATGAGCCTCGTACTGATCATCAGGGAGCTTGTTCTTAGTAAGGTAGGCGAGGAAAGTTTCAGTCCACGGGGCAATTACAACCATGATTTCGCGGGCTGATGGTGTTATTTCGGTGCCCGAACCCCCGATTATATCAAACTGTGTTCAGAGTCTGGGGGTATGGTCGGCTCTGGACCAGTGTTGCCACTCTTGTCCTGCCACACCACGGATGGCTTGAAGAGCCTCTCCACAAAGGTGTTGGGTGGGACGGGTCGCATTTAGCGCCCATGCGAGCAAGGATGTCTGCGGCTTGATTGCTCTCTCGAGCCACGTGATGAAACTCGAGCCCCTCAAACCGAGCTGATATTTTGAGTACGGCGTTGCGGTAAGCTGCCATCTTTGGATCTTTTGCATCGAATTCTCCGTTTATTTTGGATATTGCAAGGTTTGAATCCCCGCGCACCTCGAGGCGTTGTATGCCCATGAAGAAGGCCATCTAGAGACCGTGCAATAAGGCCTCGTATTTGACTACATTGTTGGAGTCTGTATATATTATTTGGAGCACATAGCGGACTGTGTCTCCTGTGGGGGATGTCAAGACGACACCAGCCCCAAGTCTGGCTAGCATTTTGGAGCTGTCGAAGTGCATCACCCAGTTTGAATATGTGCCGTACTCTTTAGGTAGTTCGGCCTCTGTCCATTCGGCGACGAAGTCGGCCAACACATGAGATTTAATAGCTCGACGTGGCTTGTAAGTTATTTCGAATGGTAAGAGCTCAATGGCCCATTTGGCAATCCGGCCGGTGGCGTCTCGGTTGTTTATGATGTCATTGAGTGGTACTTTAGAGCCATCGTGATTGAGCACTCTTGGAAGTAGTGCCGCAGCTTGCAAGATGCCGTAAAGACCGCATATGCTATCTTCTGATAATGCGGGTATCGGGACTTGCATGGTGTAAGGACCGTCGATACGTAATATACTGGTTTTTGAAGTGGGAATTTAAGTCCCTCTTCATCTCATTCGACGACGAGCACCACACTCACCACCTGGTGAGTTGCATATGTAGAGTAACATCGGCTCGCCAACGTTTGGTGCGGCCAGGATTGGGTTACTTGCTAATAAAGTTTTTATTTCTTCCAGTCCGGCTGTGGTAGTGTCCGTCCACATGAAGTGGTCAGTGCGGCGGAGCAGGCGATATAGTGGCAATGCCTTTTCCCCTAGTCTGGAGATAAAACGGCTCAAAGCTGCCATGCACCCAGCTAGTTTTTGGACCTGCTTGAGGTCTGTTGGTGTTGCCAACTGTGACAGGGCTCGGATTTTGGCTGGGTTTGCTTCAATTCCTCTATTGGAGACAATGAACCCACGTAGTTTTCCGGCTGGAACACCGAAAACGCATTTTTCCGGATTGAGTCGTATGTCGTATGCTCAGAGGTCGTCGAATGTAAGGCGTAAATCATCCACCAATGATTCGACATGCTTGGTTTTGATGACTACGTCATCTACATATGCCTCCACAGTTTTGCCGATTTTCTTTTCCAGGCATGTTTGAATCGTGCGTTGGTAGGTTGCGCCGGCGTTCTTGAGCATGAAAGGCATAGTGTTGAAACAGAAGGGCCCATACGGGGTGATGAATGCCGTTGTGGCTTGGTCGGATTATTTCATCTTAATTGGATGGTACCGGAGTATGCATCAAGGAAACAGAGAGAGTCGTGTCCCGCAGTTGCGTCAATAATCTGGTCAATGCGAGGTAGTGGGAAGGGGTCCTTAGGGCAAGCCTTATTAAGGTCTTTAAAATCAACACACAGGCACCAGGATTTATCCTTTTTCAGTACCATGACCAGGTTTTCTAGCTAGTCTGGATATTTGATCTGTCTGATAAACCCGGCCTCGAGTAGCTTGGCTAGCTCCTCCCCCATGACCTGTTGTTTGGGTTCAGAAAATCGGTGCAGCGTTTGCTTGACTGGTTTGTATCCTTGCAGTATATTGAGACTATGCTCGGCCAGTCTTCGTGGGATACCTGGCATATCCGAGGGGTGCTAGGCAAAGATGTCCCAATTCTCACACAGGAATGCGCATACTGCGGCATCGACCATCGGATCCAGCTGTGCCCCAATGGAAGTTGTCTTCTTGGGGTCCGTCGGGTGGACTTGAAATTTGACTATTTCGTCTGCTGGCTTGAAGGAAGTGGATTTGGGTCTCTTATCGAGGATTACGTCATCCCTATCCATCGTGGAATGGAGGGTGGTTAATTCTTCGGTCTCGAGGACCTCGGATAAAGCTTCGAGGGCCAGAGAGGCGATTTTGTTTTTGGCACGGAGTGCTATGTCCGGTTCACTGGTGATAGTGATAACTCCATTGGGACCGGGCATTTTGAGCTTCATATACCCGTAACGGGGTACGGCTTGGAAGCGTGTGAATGCGTCTCGCCCCAGCAGGGCGTGATACCCGCTGTTGAAAGGTGCCACATGTAAGAGTAACTCTTCGGACCTATAGTTCTCTGGCATTCCGAATACCATGTCGAGTTTGATTTTCCCTGAGCATCTTGCTTCCCGACTAGGGATAATACCTTGAAAGGTTGTGTTGCTTTGCTAAATGCGACTCCTGTCCATTTGCATTTTATTGAGCGTGTCTTCGTAGATGAGGTTCAGTCCGCTGCCACCGTCCATTAGCACTTTAGTGAGACGAAAGTCATCCATGATTGGGTTTAGGACCAAAGCGGTTGGTGCCCAAACTGAGCGGGATCTTGGTTCGTCATCGGGGTTGAAAGTGATCGCCTTATCATTCCAAGGATTTACTACTGCCACTTGGCAGACTTTGGCGAGGTCACGGAGCACCCTTTTGCGTCGATTATTTGATGAAAAGGTCTCAAAGACCGTGAATACTTTGAGATCGTTGTCCCCCAAAGATTGGTTCTATGGGGTGTTGTTGGTGAGGACAGCCTCGCTGATCTTGGCCACTTGCCGGAGTATCCAACATGCTCAGAGGCTACGTGTTGGTTCGGTGTTTGGCGTCATGCGAATTTGACAGGGCTTGTCGAGCCATTCCTCAAGGACAGTTCTATGCCCCGTAAAGGGCTTGATTTTCTTGTCCATGGGATGATGATTAGGTGCTCCGCGAGGGTGCATCCTTTTTGCCCGTCCGGGAGATGGCCTAAAGGCCTACGGGTCCCAACGGGCTGTCTGGGTTTTCCAGGCGCTTTCCATTGCACAGTACTTCTATACTATGTGTGCCAAATCTGCAAAGTGCAGTACGCGATGGTGGTTGAGGGCATTAAGGATTCCCTCATCTGTACAACTGTTGCAAAATACCGAGATTGCATCATCATTGCAGCAATCTTTGATCTTGTTTTTAACAAGTAGGAATCTGGCCCAAAAGTTGTGGACTATTTCCTGAGGCTGCTGCCACACGTACATTAAGTTGCACATGTCCGGAGGACCGGAATTGCTTGGGGAATATTGCTTGTGGTGGGTGGGAGGGCTTAAATCGGAACCTTGACCCACTGTGAAGTCCGGATTCTGAAAAATTTCCGAGGTTACAAGCCCGGGCTTCGGAGCGTCCGGTGAGTTTTTAGGCTCAACGCCCGATTCTATGTTCGGAGGACAAGAAGTGTCCTCCCGAAGATGGGTGTCCGGCTCTCCAAGCTCGGAAATCCGAACATACTTTGTTCTCAACGTAGGAGAAGAGTTATTGTCAGCTTGTTCCTCCATAATTGCCACCTGATGGGTGATCGGCGGAGATCTGATTTCTCTCTGATCGGGTTTAAGCCCAATCCGATCATAGTCGGTTGCGACCCCCAGGGCGGCGATGTGATCTAGCAGTTTGTTTAAGGTCGATACATCTGCCGGATCCATCTTGTCAGAGTATTCAGGGCCGATGCGGAGACGATTTTTGGTGACAGGCTGGGCTACCTTTGGCTTAATGGCCGAACGAGCGCCCGTGGTGAAGCTGCCAAGCCGGAGGGCTTTCCCTAAAGCTAAGGCTCCTCCGGAAGTGATACTATCCTTGATGACAAGGCGAGCCACCAACCCTTCTATCGACGGCACAGAGGAACTCTCAATGAAAGCACCAATGTCGGTGTCAAAACCGGCAGATCTCGGGTAAGGGGTCCTGAACTGTGCGTCTAAGGATCAAAGGTAACAGGAGGCAGGGGAAAGGGTGTTTACCCAGGTTCGGGCCCTCCTAATGGAGGTAATACCCTACTTCCTGCTTGATTGACTTTGATGAGTATAGGGGTTACAAGAGTTGATCTACCTCGAGATCGTAATGGCTAAACCCTAGATGTCTAGCCTGTATGATTGTGATAGCCTCAACAGATTGAACCCTCCGGCTAGGGTTGTACAGAGTCGGTTACAGAGAAAGGAAACCACACATCCGGATGCCATGCTTGCTGTCCACGCAATGGAGAGTCCCATCCGGACACGGGAGAAGGCCTTCTGTATTGTATCTTCACGACCTATCAGCCCGGCCCATATCACATAGGTCGGCTCCCCGAGGACCCCATAATCCGGGACTTCCTCAATCCCAAAGGCTTTACTTGGCACTTTATTGAAACAAAGACAATAAACATGATTACTACAGTAACCTAATCATGTGAACACACAAAAACAGTAGGTTAAAGTATTGGGTTGTCTCCCAACAAGCGTTTTTCTTTAATGCCTTTTAGCTAGGCATGATGATTTCAAGGATGCTCTCATAAAAGATAAAGATTGAAACATAACAAGAGCATCATGAAGCATATGACTAGCACATTTAAGTCTAACCCACTTCCTATGCATAGGGATTTTGTGAGAAAATAATTCATGGGAGCAAGAATCAACTAGCATAGGAAGGCAAAACAAGCACAACTTCCAAACTTTCAACATAAAGAGAGGAAACTTGATATTATTGCAATTCCTACAAGCATAAGTTCCTCCCCCATATAATTTTTAGTAGAATCATGAATGAATTCAATAATATAACTATCACATAAAGCATTATTTTCATGATCCACAAGCATAGAAATTTTCTTACTCTCCACATAAGCAAATTTATTCTCATCAATAGTAGAGGGAGCAAACTCACCAAAATAACTATCATGGGATTGAAAATTAAAATCATGATGACAAGTTTCACGGTTATCATTATTCTTTATAGCATACATGTTATCACCATAATCATCATATATAGGAGGCATGCTTTCATCATAATAAATTTTTTCATCAAAACTTTGGGGACCAAAATATCATCTTCATCAAACATAGCATCCCCAAGCTTATGGCTTTGCATATCATTAGCATAATGGATATTCAAAGAGTTCATACCAACAGAATTGCAATCATGCTCATCATTCAAATATTTTGTGCCAAACATTTTATTGACTTCTTCTTCTAACAGTTGAGCACAATTTTCCGATCCATCATTATCAAGAAAGATATTATAAAGATGATCAATAATATGATGCAACCTCAACTCCATTTTTTGTAGTTTTCTTTTATAAACCAAACTAGTGATAAAACAAGAAACTAAAAGATTCGATTGCAAGATCTAAAGATATACCTTCAAGCACTCACCTCCTCGGCAACGGCGCTAGAAAAGATCTTGATGTCTACTATGCAACTTTATTCTTGTAGACACGTGTTGGGCCTCCAAGCGCAGAGTTTTGTAGGACAGTAGCAATTTTCCCTCAAGTGGATGACCTAAGGTTTATCTATCCGTGAGAGGTGTAGGATGAAGATGGTCTCTCTCAAACGACCCTGCAACCAAATACAAGAAATCTCTTGTGTCCCCAACACACCCAATACAATGGCAAATTGTATAGGTGCACTAGTTCGGCGAAGAGATGGTGATAAAAGTGTAATATGGATGGTGGAAATATATTTGTATAATCTGAATAAATAAAAACAGCAAGGTAGCAAATAGTAAATAGGCACAAAAATGGTATTGCAGTGCTTGAAAATGAGGCCTAGAGTGGATACTTTCACTAGTGCAATCGCTCAATAATGCTAACATAGTTGGAGCATATGATTATCTCTCAAAGTGCAATGAAGAATCACTCAAAAGTTCCTATCTAGCGGAGAACATAAGAATAAGTTGTTTGTAGGGTACAAAACCACCTCAAAGCTATTCTTTCCATTCGCCCTATTCAAGAGTTCATACTAAAATAACACAAAGCTATTCTTTCCGTTCGATCTATCCTAGAGTTCGTACTAAAAGAACCCAAAGAAAATTCATATTCATAATACTCTATCCAACACAAAGAACTTCAAAATGTGCCCCAAGATTTCTACCGGAGAAACAAAAGACGAGAACGTGCATTGATACGTCTCCAACGTATCTATAATTTATGAAGTATTCATGCCATTATATTATCATTCTTGGATGTTTTACAATCATTTTATAGCAAATTTATATCATTTTTTGGGACTAACCTATTGACCCAGTGCCCAGTGCCAGTTGTTGTTTTTTGCTTGTTTTTCACATCGCAGGAAATAAATATCAAATGGAGTCCAAACACCGCATAACTTTTTGGAGATTTTTTCTGGACCAGAAGGAACCCAATGGACCTGCGCTGCGCCTGGGGGTGCCTCGAGGGGGGCACAACCCACCAGGGCGCGCCAAGGCCCCCTAGCATGCTTAGGTGGGTTGTGCCCACCTCGGTGGCCTCCCGCTCCCCCTCTTTGGACTATAAATCCCCAAATATTCCAAAACCCTTCGGGGAAGCCCTAGATCAGAAGTTCCGCCGCTGCAAGGTCTCTGTACCCATGAAAAGCAATCTAGACCCCGTTTTGGCACCCTGCCGGAGGGGGGGAATCATCTTCGGTGGCCATCTTCATCATCCCGGTGGCAACCACAATGAGGACGGAGTAGTCCACCCTCGGGGCTGAGGGTTTGTACCAGTAGCTATGTGTTTAATCTCTCTCTCTCTCTCTCTCTCTCTCTCTCTGTTCTTGAGATTTCATGATCTTGATGTATCGCGGGCTTTGTTAATGTAGTCGGATCATATGGTGTTTTCCCCTCTCGATCTTGTTGTGATGAATTGAGTTTTTCCCTTTGAGATTTCATTGTTATCGGATTGAATACTTTTATGGATTTGAGAACACTTGATATATGTCTTGCAATTGAATACTCGTGGTGACAATGGGGCATCATATTGATTCACTTGATATATGTTTTGGCACTCAACTCGCGGATTCCATGACATTGGGGGAATCTATGCATTGGTGTTGATGCACGTTCTTGTCTTTTGTTTCTCCGGTAGAAATCTTGGGGAACTCTTTCAAGTTCTTTGTGTTGGATTGAGTATTATGAATATGAATTTGCTTTGGTGTTATTTAGTTCGAACTTTAGGATAGATCGAACGGAAAGAATAGCTTTGTGTTATTTTAGTACGAACTCTTGAATAGATCGAACGGAAAGAATAGCTTTGAGGTGGTCTCGTACCCTACAAATAATTTATTCTTATGTTCTTCGCTAGATAGGAACTTTGGAGTGATTCTTCATCGCACTTTGAGGGATAGTTATATGATCCAACTACGTTCGCATTGTTGAGAGACTGCACTACCGAAAGTACTAACCCTAGGCCTCATTTTCCATCATTGCAATACTGTTTGTGCTCACTTTTGTTATTTACTACCTTGCTGTTTTTTATTGTTCACACTACAAAAACTCATATCTACTATCCATACTACACTTTTATCACCATCTCTTCGCCGAACTAGTGCACCTATACAATTTGCCATTGTATTGGGTGCGTTGGGGACATAAGAGTTTCTTGTATTTGATTGCAGGGTTGCTTGAGAGAGACTATCTTCATCCTACGCCTCCCACGGATTGATAAACCTTAGGTCATCCACTTGAGGGAAAATTGCTACTGTCCTACAAAACTCTGCGCTTGGAGTCCCAACACAAGTCTACAAAAACAAGTTGCATAGTAGACATCATGCATCAACCCCTATGCATAGATTACCCCAATGTCACCTCGGGAATCCATGAGTTGAGTGCCAAAACATATATCAAGTGAATCAATACGATACCCCATTGTCACCACGAGTATTCAATTGCAAGACATATATCAAGTGTTCTCGAATCCATAAAATATTCAATCCGGTAACAACGAAATCTCAAAGGGAAAAATAAATTCATCACAACAAGATAGAGAGGGGAAAACACCATATGATCCGACTATATTAATAAAGCCCATGATACATCAAGACTGTGACATCTCAAGATTGCGCGAGAGAGAGAGATTAAACACATAGCTACTGGTACAAACCCTCAGCCCCGAGGGTGGACTACTCCCTCCTCATCGTGGTGGCCGGCGGGATGACGAAGATGGCCACCGGTGATGATCCCCCCTGCAAGGTGCCGAAACGGGGTCTAGATTGGTCTCATGGATACAGAGGCCTTACGGCGGCGGAACTTCTGATCTAGGGCTACCCCCAAGGGTTTCAAAATATTTGGGAATTTATATTGCAAAGAGGGGGTGCGGGAGGCCACCGAGGTGGGCACAACCCACTGGTGCGCCGAGGCCTGGCATGCCTCGTGGATTGTGCCTCCTCGGGCACCCCCAGTCTGAATCAGGCCCATAGGGTTCCTTCTGGTCTAGAAAAAATCTCCCAAAAGTTACGCGGTATTTGGACTCTGTTTGATATTGATTTCCTGAGATGTGAAAAACAAGCAAAAAACAGCAACATGCGCTGGGCACTGGGTCAATAGGTTAGTCCCAAAAAATGATGTAAAGCTGCTATAAAATGATTGTAAAACACCCAAGAATGGTAAAATAACAGCATGAATACTTCATTAATTATAGATACGTTGGACACGTATTAGAGTTCAAGACTTTAAGTAGCGATGAACCCATGCTTTTGGATTTCAAGGAATTTAATTATGATAATTGTTCTTTAATAGATCATATTTCCTTGTTGCAGTCCGTGTTAAATTCTCCTCATGCTTATAATCAAAAGAAAGCTTTTACTAAACATATCGTTGATGCTATGATGCAATCTTTTGAAGAAAAGATTGAATTAGAAGTTTCTATCCCTAGAAAACTTTATGATGAGTGTGAACCTACTATTAAGGTTACGATCAAATATTATGAATGCCATGCTTTGTGTGATTTGGGTGCTAGTGTTTACACGATTACAAAAACTTTGTGTGATGTGTTAGGTTTCCATGAATTTGATGATTGTTCTTTAAATTTGCATCTTGCGGATTCCACTATTAAGAAACCTATGGGGAGGATTAATGATGTTGTTATTGTTGCAAATAGGAATTATGTTCCCGTATATTTCATTGTTCTTGATATAGATTGCAATCCTACATGTCCTATTATTCTTGGTAGACCTTTCCTTAGAACGATTGGTGCAATTATAGACATGGAAGAAGGAAACATTAGATTCCAATTTCCATTAAGGAAAGGCATGGAACACTTTCCTAGAAAGAAAATTAAATTTCCATATGAATCTATTATGAGAGCCAATTATGGACTGCATACCACAGATGACAATACCTAGATCTATTCGTGTTTTTATGCCTAGCTAAGGGCGTTAAACAATAGCGCTTGTTCGGAGGCAACCCAATTTTATTTTTTGTTCTTTACTTTTTGTTCCTGTTTAGTGAAAATAATAATTCATCTAGCCTTTAGTTAGATGTGGTTTTATGTTTTAATTATTGTTTGTGCCAAGTTAAACCTTTAGCATAACTTATAGTGATAGTTGTGTTGATCCTGCTGAAAAACAGAAACTTTTGCGCCCAGGAAAATAATTTTAGAAATTCACAGAAATGTGATTTTGATCTGATTCATTTTCCTATGGATTGGTATACAAATTTATCATGTCTTTCTAATTTTTCAGATTTTTTGGAGTTACAGAAGTATTCGAGAGTTACAGATTACTATAGACTATTCTGTTTTTGACAGATTCTGTTTTTTTTTTTGCGTGTTGTTTGCTTATTTTGATGAATCTATGGGTAGTATCGGGGGTATGAACCATGGAAAAGTTGGAACACAGTATATATTACACCAATATGAATAAAGAATGAGTTTGCAACAGTACCTTCAAGGGTTTTTTATTTCTGTGCCCCTAGCTCCTTAGCTCTACTCAGTCATCCCCACTCGGTTAACTTTTGCTCACTTTTCCCCACTCCCTTGCCCGAAACCCTCAGAACAGGTTATAATGGGATTTTTGGAGGAAAAATTTGAATGTGGAGACTAGGAGAGGCAACTAGAACAGGTTATAATGTGATTCAAGCGTTCCATGTATTACTGATGGTATTACGGTGCTCACTAATGAGCCAGAAACCATGCTGCAGGCCCGGTCAATAGTGTGCATGCGTGCGTGCTCTGCGTGTGGAGAATTTGGCCACATTGCCAGGTTTTGATCTCGACCAAAGTGTTCTGGGCTTTGGCCTTTCATCAGGTTTGATCCCTTCTCCAGCCCACCAGCTAGTGCGTGGGCTCCCGGGGAAGTGGAATCCTGGTTTGCTCAGGATGGGCGGCAAGCGACATCATTCAAAGAGCTGGTCACGGGATATTTCCCAAATTTCCAACCGAGACCAATGCCGGACTCCTCGCATTCCTCTCCTCTCTCCTTTTGTGCCGCCCCGTCAACTTCTTCGCCACCTACCTCTACCTCTGCTCCAACACACAGTGAGCTCCGCCAGTGCTCTGCGCCTCCAATGGCGAACATTCCCATCGACCCACAGCCATTTGTTCCCCATGGCTTTCAGATTCAACACATCAAAGGCCGGACGGGGATTTCTTGGGTGGTGCTTCTGCGTCGAGCTCGTCGGCATGAGGACTAGGCCATTGCTACCATCCAGCCACTGCCAGATGAGGTACACTTTCCTAATGTTAGAGAAGTTCTAGAGGATTTCCTGCAGCATGATCTAGTGGCTCAAGTGGGGGTGAGAGAGATTCAGCCTTGCCCGTTTGGGGAAGCTTACGTGCAGTTCAGGCATGTGAGAGATAGAGATAGGTTGGTTAGGGATAGCCCACATGCATTTGGGGATGTCTTCATTTCTTTCACTAGGAACAATGAGGGCCGTGATTGGAGGAGAGTCAATTTCAATAGGGTCTGTTGGTTGCTGATTGTGGGTATTCCTTTCGACAACTACAACACTGAAGATGTTGCTGCAGCAATTGTAAGATTTGCTAAGATTATCAGTTGGGAAAAAGAGGATGCTCTTAAGGGGAAGGTTCTAGTCAAGGCTAGAGTTACAGATTTGCTGGAAATCCCAAAGAGTTTAAGATGGACTGAAGGTGAGATGTTTGAGGGAGAATCTCTGACTAGTTCAATTGAAGTGCTCATGGAGGAAATGCTGGGAGGGGGTCCACCTGATGAGGACCCTATTCCACCTCCTGGTATTGACCCACACCCTATTCCTTTGAATGCAAATGATTTTCCTTGGTTTCATCATGCACAGATCAATAACTTGCAAGAGAATGAGGAAGATTGGGATGACTGGGAGGAGCAGGGTCATTGGGATTTTCCTCAACCTATGCAGATGCCTCAGAATGTGCAACATGATGAGGTTATGGTGGATGAGAATGAGGTTGTGCCTAACAGCAACATAACTACTATTGTTTCTCTGTCAGATGGGATTCTTTCTCGCAATGTTTTAGGTGGTGTCAATCACAGTGATGAGGTTAACCAGGCTGCTATTGGAGAGCCTGGTCCTCCCTTGGGTGTTGGCCTACAAAATCTGCTGCAAGCTTACCCACCTGATCTGGAGGAGCATCCTGAGATTGCCATTCTAGCTCAAGCTATTATTCAGAGGCATGATATTCGGCATAATGTTGATCCAGTTCGGGCATTGGCTCCCTTGGCTCCACCTGTTGTTGGTGAACACATTGAGCCAGCTGTTGTTGCCCAGCTTGAGAATGTGGAGTCTCTTCAGGCTACAAACCAATTGGTTTTGCCTGCCACAATGCATCAGTCTGATCCACCTATTGCAGTTCAGCAACAGGCCCAAATTACAGTTCCCTGTCCAACTTCTACTGAGATATCTAAAGAAAATTTTGTCACCAATCAGTCTAACTTAGTTCAAAAGGATACCATTTTTGCTGCTCTGGAACAAGTCAATGAATCTGATGTGGCTTTGGGTTCATCCCAGGACAATAATCCTTTGCTAGCGGTACTTCTAAAGGTAATAATCAGAAGGTGACCTCACTTTCTTCCTTTGACTATTGCAATTTAGTTCAAGCACCTGCTTTCTCAGTTATTGATGGAGATCACTTAATTTCTGAAGAAGGTTTGGATCTGTGGGTCAAAATTTTTGCTCCATCTTCAAAGGAGGTGCCTAATTCATTCACAGCAGAAATTCTTGTAAGTTGGTTCAATTTCATTCTGAACCTATTACTTACACCTGATAGATTTGGTTGGACTTCAAAACTATTAAAATCCTCTTTATGGCACATTTTGACTGACAATTGCAAAGAGGAATACACTATGACATTCATAATTCCTGATGCTTGTGCTATTAATCAGGCCCCTGTTTGCCAGCAAATTATAGCTGCTAGTCAAGATAAAGAAAATGATGGAGTTAGCCCAGCAGCTCATTCTTCCTCTGAGGCCAGCAGTCCACTTAGGAGAATTTCTCCAAATAATATCATCCTCCTACCTGCTGGTGAGGCCATCTCTAGGAAGAGAAGAGGAAAGGGGCCTCTAGTGGAAACCCAGGTAAGAAGGAGTGGTAGAATTAGAGAGGAGAATAATGGCTTCAAAAGAAATTCTTGTGCTAGAAAGGAGTGTTTACCATGCAATGTTGTTCCTCCAATCATTCAGAATAAGATTGTTAAAAACCTCACTAAATCTTTTTGCAAGGTTGCTGAGGAGGAGCTCCAGGAGAAGTTGGCTAAGAGATCAAGGAACAAAGAGCTGGGACATGAGGAGTTGGCCAAGGTTTCCAAGGCCAAGAGAGACAACAATAAAAATAGTTCTTAATGATTAGTTCCTATTTGAGGGAGTCCTGGACTAGGGGGTGTCCGGACAGCCGGACTATCATCGTCCACCGGACTCCAAGACTACGAAGATACAAGATTGAAGACTCTGTCCCGTGTCCGGATGGGACTTTCCTTGGCGTGGAAGGCAAGCTTGACGATACGGATATGTAGATCTCCTACCATTGTAACCGACTCTGTGTAACCCTAGCCTCCTCCGGTGTCTATATAAACCGGAGGAGGGCTTTAGCCCGTAGGACAACATACATTACAACAATCATACCATAGGCTAGCTTTAGGGTTTAGCCTCCTTGATCTCGTGGTAGATCCACTCTTGTACTACCCATATCATCAATATTAATCAAGCAGGACGTAGGGTTTTACCTCCATCGAGAGGGCCCGAACTTGGGTAAAACATCGTGTCCCTCGTCTCCTGTTACCATCCGCCTAGACGCACAGTTCGGGACCCCTACCGAGATCCGCGGTTTTGACACCGACATTGGTGCTTTCATTGAGAGTTCCTCTGTGTCGTCACCGATAGGAAGGATGCCTCCACCCGTCTTTAAAGACGGTATTTTCGCCGAAGGGCCTTGGCCGTCGGCCAAACTATCCGCTAGGTGGTTTTCTTATGACCGCTGTCCGCCATCGCTCGACAATGACTTCTCAAGTCATCAAAAGCAATCTTCGCGTCGATTCGAATCACGAAAGCGGTTGGATCCAATAGAGCTCTCGCGTTAACGAGCTCTTGGATCGCATCGCCGCCTCAGGAGTCGCTTCATGACTACGATCGATTGGGCTTAAAACCGATCCGAGAGATTAACTCTCCCGTGCCACCCACTACGTCGCAGTGGTAGAGGAGCAATGCGGCGACTCTTCGCCTATATTGAAAACTAGTCGCGTCCGGATTCCCGAACCCTCCATGCCGGATTTCCGCGGAGGGACGAGCTTCGATCGAGCATCGAACTTAAAACCATGCATCGCCCCGGACTCGCTGGATCGTGTCCAGCAATCCAAGCTTACGAATTCGGAAGCTCCTCGGCCATTAAGCCCCAAGATGGGCAGGGATCCGGATTTTAGTCCACCCACCCGCCCAGACATATGCGACCTATCTCTAATACGGCAAGAGCCCACTAAAACAGTACATCACTACTGGGCCAGATACCTCCTGGTTATAAGCAGGATAAAGGACTGCCGAGAGGAAAACATAATCTCAATCTTTTGCAATAATTGCACGGACAAGGAATCTTGAACGCCATCGGTCGTCGTAAAATTACACGCGCACGATCTGGCGTCCATAGTCTGAAATCTTGTGCGATGGAGAGTACTCAGAAAACCGAAAACCAATTTTGGGACAATCCGGCCCCAACCCCAGTCCGCAACAAAAGGGTGCCTCTCACTCAGGCCCTAGATGCGAAAGTGAAAAAGCAAAAACCCCATAAAGGGCACGGAACCGTACTGGAGGGATGGCTCAATGGACCCTGTAAGCTTCATAGTACAAAGGGAGCCGTCCCAACACATAGCCTTCGAGCATGTTGGATACTACGGCAGGTGGCCAAAAGTGGCGAGGAGCTTCTAGCCCCGGAAAACCACTCCAACAATATCGGTACGGTATCAAGAGTCTTCGAGACCTTCGCATCAAACAATATGCGAAAACGAACAATCCGCGGACTCGCCGAAGTCTACCAAGTAGCAATAGAAAATCCATGGAGTGACATAGCCATCACCTTCAACGCTAGCGACGAACCTAAATTCTGAAAAGCTCGAGCACCAGCCGCACTGGTGCTTAGTCCCATAGTGGACGGATTTCGGCTTACAAAGGTCCTCATGGATGGCGGCAGCGGACTAAACCTCATATACGAGGAAACTCTTCAAAAAATGGAAATAGACTGGAGCCGTGTTGAGCGAAGCAGCACAACCTTCAGAGGAATAATCCCTAGCCGGGAAGCACGCTGCACCAGAAAAATCACACTTGATGTGGTGTTCGGCTCGCCGGACAATTATAGATCCGAAGAAGTCACGTTCCAAGTGGCCCCGTTCAACAGCGGATATCACGCTATATTAGGACGAGAGGCATTTACAATTTTTCAAGCAGTACCTCATTACGGGTACATGAAGCTCAAAATGCCTGGGCCCGGCGGAATAATCACCCTCGCTAGTGATCCGGACATAGCACTCCGCGCTGAAAATAAGACAGCTGCACTAGCCCTGGAGGCACTATCCGAAGCCTTAGCAGCAGAAGAACTCACCGAGCTGCGCTCTACGGTGAACAGGGACGATGTGATACTCGATAAAAGATCCAAGTCCACCTCCTTTAAACCAGCAGATGAAATAATAAAATTCCAGGTCCATCCAACGGACCCAACAAAGACGGCCTCCATTGGGGCACAATTGAACCCAAGTAGGCGCGCAGATCTGCGTGAATTCCCGGAAAATTGGGACATCTTCGCTGGCATCCTTCGGATATGCCGGAATCCCACGCAGTTGGCGAACACAGCCTAAACTTCCTAAAAGGATTTAAGCCAGTCAAACAGGCTCTTCGACGATTTTCCGAACCCAAAAGACAGGCAATGGGAGAAGAGCTAGCCAAACTATTGGAAGCCGGATTCATTAAAGATATCAAACATCCGGACTGGCTAGCAAATCTGGTAATGGTACCAAAGAAGGATAAATCCTGGCGCCTCTGTGTCGATTTTAAAGACCTCAATAAGGCTTGCCCAAAGGATCCCTTCCCTCTCCCCCGCATCGACCAAATTATCGATGCTACCGCAGGGCACGATTCGTTGTGCTTCCTGGACGCATACTCTGGCTATCATCAAATCAAGATGGCGGAAGCAGACCAAGCCGCAACGGCATTCATCACTCCATACGGACCATTCTGCTTCAACACGATGCCCTTCGGACTTAAAAATGCCGGCGCAACATATCAGCGCATGATTCAAACATGTCTGGCCACCCAGATCGGCAAAACAGTCGAGGCATACGTAGATGACGTAGTTGTCAAAACAAAACACGTCGAAGCTCTAGTAGACAATTTGAGGCTCACATTCGACAACCTCAGAGCATATGACATCAAGCTGAATCTGGAAAAATGCGTTTTCGGCGTACCAGCCGGAAAGTTGTTGGGCTTCATTGTATCCGGTAGAGGAATTGAAGCAAACCCGGCTAAAATCCGAGCTCTGTCACAGTTGGATATTCCAAAAGACCTCAAACAAATACAAAAATTAACAGGATGCGTGGCAGCCTTAAGCCGCTTTATCTCTCGTCTAGGAGAAAAGGCGTTGCCCCTCTATCGCCTCCTTAGGCGCACCGAACACTTTGAGTGGACGGATGCTGCCACTGCCGGACTCGAAGAAATAAAGGCCATATTGGCAACAAATCCGGTCCTGGCTGCGCCCAATCTAGGCGAACCAATGTTGTTATACATCGCAGCAACGCATCAAGTTGTAAGCGCGGTCCTCGTCGTCGAACGAGCGACAGAAGGGCAGAAATTCCCTCTTCAAAAACCAGTGTATTATGTATCCACTGTGTTCACCCCCTGCAAGTCCCGTTACCCGCACTATCAGAAGATTGCATATGCGGTGTTCATGGCGTCCTGGAAGCTCCGACACTACTTTCAAGAGTGTTCGATAACAGTGGCCTCTGAAGTACCACTCAATGACATTATAAATAACCGCGACGCAACGGGCAGGATTGCAAAATGGGCCATTGAGCTCTTACCAGTCGATATAACTTACAAACCTCGACGAGCTATAAAGTCACAAGTTTTGGCTGACTTTGTCGCCGAATGGACCGAAGCCGAACTCCCTAAAGAGTACGGCGCATACTCCAATTGGGTTATGCATTTCGACGGCTCTAAAATGTTGGCGGATGGGGGCTGGTGTCGATTAGCGTCCCCAACCGGGGACACAGCCCAAGACGTACTTCAAATAATGTACACGGACTCCAACAACGCGGCGAACACGAGGCCTGTTACATGGTCTCCGGATGGCGTCTCCATGGGCATTCAATGCCTAGAGGTGAGGATTCAAACCTTGCAATATCCCAAATAAATGGAGACTTTGACGCCAAGGATCTGAAAATGGCAGCATATCGCAACGCTGTCCTAAAAATGTCAGCTCGGTTTGAAGGACTCGAATTCCACCATATAGCCCGAGATAATAACCAAGCGGCCGACGTACTGGCACGCATCGGTGCGAAACGTGATGCTATCCCTCCAAATATATTCCTGGAACGGCTCTTCAAGCCATCCGTACTATGGGAAGAGGAGCCCGGAAGTGACAAACCGGGAAAAACCGCGCCAATCGGCGATTCAGCCGATGACATAACACCTTCAGCCCACGACATAATGGCAGTAATCGCCCCGTGGATAGAACCATTCCTAGCCTACTTGCTCAGGCTAGAACTTCCCGAAGACCAAAACGAGGCCCGCTGCATAGTCCGGCGATCGAAAGCCTACAAGGTCCATGAGGGAGAACTTTATAAGAAAAGTACAACCGGAGTCCTTCAAAGGTGTATCTCCGAAGAGGAAGGGCGAAACCTCCTGGCTGAAATTCATGCCGGACTAGGCGGACACCACGCAGCATCCCGGGCCCTTGTAGGAAAGGCATTCCGTACAGGATTTTATTGGCCGACTGCCTGGGCAGATGCCCAGGACTTAGTCCAGAAATGCGTTGGTTGTCAGCTATTTGCTAATCAGAGCCATATGCCGCCCACCGCCCTCAAAACTATACCCATTACCCGGCGTTCATGTCAGGGGCTTGATATGGTTGGACCCCTTAAAGGGGGAACCCACAAGCAAAGATACCTATTGGTCATGATGGATAAATTCACCAAATGGATAGAGGCCAAACCGGTCAAAACGGCAGAGTCCGGACCAGTGATAGACTTTATATGTAGGGTAGTACACCGTTACGGAGTCCCCCACAGCATCATCACCGACAACGGCACGAACTTCACAGCCGACGAGGTTAAGTCATGGTGCAAGAATATGGGCATCAAGCTCGACTACGCTTCAGTCTATCACCCTCAAACCAACGGTCAAGTGGAACGAGCAAATGGTCTAATAATGAGCGGCATTAAACCCAGACTAGTGCGGTCACTTACTAAATCTGACATGCACTGGGTCGAGGAGCTCGACTCCGTACTCTGGGGGCCGCGGACAACGCCTAACTATACTACCGGATTCACACCATTTTTTATGGTATACGGCGCAGAGGCAGTCTTGCCCTGCGACATTATTCATGACTCACCTCGAGTGCGCATGTACGAGGAAAGAGAGGCCGAGCTGGATCGGCAGGACAGCTTGGACATATTGGAGGAAGAACGCGACGTCGCCAAGGCTCGTTCCGCATTCTATCAGCAGCAGGCCCGAAGATATCAAAGCAGAGAAGTACGGGCCAAGACTTACAACGTTGGTGAACTAGTTCTACGCCTGCCGGACAAGCAAAAGGACAAGCTCAAGCCCAAATGGGAGGGCCCTTTCATAATCGATCAAATCCTGACCGGCGGAGCATACCGTCTACGAAATGCGTCGGATTACCGACTCGAGCCGAACCCATGGAACGCATCCCGCCTCCGAAGATTCTATGCCTAGCACCGGACCAAGAGTTCGTCCCCTCCCTCCGTCCAACTTTTTATACTTTGGCTGTCTTTTGTTTCTCTTTTCATAACCTTTTTATTAAAAAGCCCCTAAGGGCTTACTTTTGCATTTTTCGCATACACTTGATGTGCCATCCGCACTCATTATACCTGGGGGCTTCTTTTACAGAAGCTCAATTATAAGGGTTTCATGCCCAGCACATGTGTCAAGCTTCCACATGTACCTTTTACTCACCATTATATGCATCGATATGACTTAAGTTTTGGCCGAGCTGGGTTGCCTGGCTCCTGTGCTTACCCCTATGTTCCCGATTGTTTGGCTAGGAGGTAAAGGGAGCACCTCTGCGATTGCTACTGCCGGGTCAGCCGAATGTGTACCTCAGACTGGGTGAAGCCGAAAGCTAGCGTTCTTAAGGGAATATTCGGTCGGTGACTTAAAAGATGATTTTCTTTACCTACTCACTTATCTGCCCCCATATGTTTTTCTGCTTTTTTCGCAGTCCGGACATGCACTTTAGGGCATGCCTCCCAGGGAAAGGAACCCTTAACAGAACTATTCTCCCTGGAAAATGTTTCTTACTAACCATGTAATATAACATAACTAGTTGGGCACTTGTCTGATAAAGCACTAATGACCCCTACGCCTGGTCTCCATGCATACCACGGTTGTTTCGTAACCAAAAAGGTATTCGGACACACCCCGGACTCTAGGGTCCCGAGGTTGAAGCGAAAAGGTTGTCAAAGACAAACGATCTACAATCCGGCTAGAAGGCATTTCACATGTCACTTTAAAGGAAAACATACATTGTCAAATTTACTGATTGTATTCCTCCTCAATCCCGTCTAACAGGCTGTCTAACTTACAGTCCCGTTGGGAAAATTTAGCAGCCAACTCTACTTGGCTGTATACTAAACTTACAGGGATCTCCTTCCCATCGGGCCCCACCGGTCCAACTTCTGCCATGTGGTTGGGATCCGCCTTCTCGTAACGCGTCTTCACCATTGCCCAAGCCTCCCTGGCACCTTGACGGCAAGCCGAAATCTTCCACAAACGGAAGCGCTGCCGCACTCCCTGGAGTTTCTCTGCAAGCTCCCCAAGGCCATCGGGTAGGGAGAGGGCTGGCCATAAAGCCTGGACGACGCTGCTCATTGCCTGCCAAACTCGTTCGAGCAGTTGCAACAGCTCGAGAAGTTGATCACCCGTTGACATGGGCATCTCCTCTGCAGGGCGACCTGTGAGTATACCTACAAGACATAATATGTCAATTTACTTCCTCGCCGAACTCTTCTTTCCAAAAGAGTCCGCTCAAGCACTTACTACAAATGCCGCGACGAAGCCGCTGGTTCTCCTTAACGGTGTTGGACAGCCCGGCTTGAGCGCCTTTTAGCTCTTCTCCGAGCTTAGCGTTGGCATCTTCGAGCTTGTTCCTTTCTTGCTACACCCTATTCAGCACCCTCTCGCCGGCCTTTAGCTGGCGCAGTAATTCTTGCCTGTCCGGATCTTGTCCGGCGGCACCTGCAATGTCACTATTAGACTTGCGCAAGACGCCGCACTGTGCTTATATTTTTAATAAAATGTGTTACGGGAGGGGTCTGCGTCTCCTCCTGCGGCGGCAATCAAGTGCGCCTCAAGTTGGGCCTTGCATTCTTGCAGCTCCCGAGACAGTGGGCATTCTTCTCGGTAAGAGCTCTGCGTTTCACATGATCCTTAAATCAGTTAACATAACTACTTTAAGTCTCGGGGGCTACTGGTATATATAACCATTAAAATTCCGTTACCCGTATGTCTTTCACATACCGCTCCGTGGCTCTAGTATATCCATCTTGGCGGCACGGAGATGCGCGTCCCCTGCGTTAAAGGCGCCCAATGCCTCGGGAGAAGCACGCTTCACGAAATCTGTCGCGGGCGCCTATGGTTCATGGCGCTCCATCTCGCACTTGGTGGCGGACAGTCTGTCGGTGTCCTCCGTTGGAGAAGGATTCGGCCCGCGTCTTGCGCTTGCCTCCCCCTCCAGGCCGGGCGCTAGAGCCTGGCCGGTGTAGGTTGGATCAGCAACTTCTGCGCCCGCAGTCCGGTGAGCGCTTTTTCTCCTACAAAGATTATGAGCACTCAGGCGCTTCCTAGGAACGTTGCTCTGAAAATTCAAATACGAGCTATACCTTTGCGGCGAAGTTTCCGTCCGCACCGCGCTCCTTTTCCGCCTGCTGGTCCGGACTGACCTCTGTTGGTCAGCCGCCGCGGGCTCGGCTTCCTGCCGTAAAGGCACTTCCTGTAACATACCATCGTTCGCGAAGGTTAGAAATGGGAAAGGAAGATATAATGGTGTTCGGACCTCGTTCAAGGTCACCTGGGAAGCCGGATACAGTCCGGGGTAGTCCGCCGTAATGGCAACCAAAGCATTATCCATGCTGAGCTGGTGAAATACCCCGTCGATCAGCTCCACCTTGATGTCCGAGTCCTCTTCGGAGGCCGGATCCAAGGATCTTTCTGGATCCTCGGGTTGCGGAGCAGGACTTACCATGTCCTCCACAGTCCAGCGTAGACCCTGCGCCGAAGACATAATGTAAAGAAGCTTAAACTTCGAGAGCATGGGTTAAGCCTTTAAAGGTGTTCGCTTACCCATCCTCTAGGGTTGATCATGGAAAACCCATTCAAAGGGTTCGTTCGAAGGAAGTCCTCCTTTTCCCCCTTGTACAGGCTGGAAAGGATCTCTACCAGATCCTCGGTCGAATCCGGCCCTTTGCGGCCATGACGGGTGGCATCGTCCTCCCCGTTGAAATCCCACATGGGGTGGCCTCTGTATTGCAATGGCTGTACCCCCCGCATGATGCATGTCGTCATGACTCCAATCATGGTCAACCCGGAATGGGCCAGTAATCTTATTCGGCCCATCAAGTAATGGACGCTCTTGTCTTCCTCCAATCGGGGGCTCCGTGGGCGCCAGCTGAGGCGTTTCTTCATGGGAGCAGCACTAAACTCCGGGAGGCCAATCCGGAGTGGGTCCGGCAGCGGAGCGTCTCCTATGTAAAACCACTCGGAGGGCCAGTCTTCGGACGCCTTCTTGGGAGTACCGGATGGGTATCCGGTCCAGCGATCGCCATATTTCAAGCGCCGCCCACTTGATATATGGACCCCTCGTGAGAACGGGGTACGAGGCAGAACAGCCTCTTCCACAATGCAAAATGGGGCTCAATGCCCAGGAATAGCTCGCAAAGAGCTATGTAGCCCACGATATGCAGGACAAAGGCGGGCGTAAGGTGGTGGAGCTGGAGTCCGTAGAACTCCAGGAGCCCGCGGAGGAACAGATGTATCAGGAATCCGAGTCCCCTTATCAAACAAGGGACGAACCATACTCGCTCCCCTTTATTGGGGCTTGGGGTAGCCTCCGCTTGCCTCCCACCTTGATAAGTGACCAGCCCGGCTCGAACCGGGACCATGAAGGCCGGAGGGAGATATCCCCCCGCTTGGAGCTTCACTAGCTCCTTGTGCGGAACAGAGCACCTCCTCCAATCCCCGGTGGTGGGCTGGGGCAGCGTGAAGAAGAGCGTCGACGGTCCATGATGGAATGGATTTTTAGGTCAAAGGCGCCCGATGAAGTATTCGCGGGAGGAAGATGGTGTGGTTTGGATCTGGATTTTTGCCTCTTTTGTAGGCGGATGACTCGCACGTTGGGGTGAAAGCGTAAAAGACACCACGGCTTTTCGATTCGTGCGACATGTGGAAAAAGACCATTATTGGGCGAGAAGCCGAGAAACACAAGATATGTATGATGAAGCGGACATTGCTGGCGGTACATGGAACTTGAAGGAGAACCCGCCTTGCAACGCCAAGACTATATACGCTATTTGGACTTATCGTCATTGAAGCCTGGTTAGGGGCTCTTGAGGAGTCTGGACTAGGGGTGTCCGGACAGCGGACTATCATCATCCGCCAGACTCCAAGACTACGAAGATACAAGATTGAAGACTCTGTCCCATGTCCGGATGGGACTTTCCTTGGCATGGAAGGCAAGCTTGACGATACGGATATGTAGATCTCCAAACATTGTAACCGACTCTGTGTAACCCTAGCCTCCTCCGGTGTCTATATAAACCAGAGGAGGGCTTTAGTCCGTAGGACAACATACATTACAACAATCATACCATAGGCTAGCTTTAGGGTTTAGCCTCCTTGATCTCGTGGTAGATCCACTCTTGTACTACCCATATCATCAATATTAATCAAGCAGGATGTAGGGTTTTACCTCCATTGAGAGGGCCCGAACCTGGGTAAAACATCATGTCCCTCGTCTCCTGTTACCATCCGCCTAGACGCACAGTTCGGGACCCCCTACCCGAGATCCGCCGGTTTTGACACCGACACTATTGTACTAGGAGTGGGCCTGGGAAGATTGCAACTTTTGCTCTATTCATGTTGGTTGTCTGGTTCTGTCAGACTTTGGTTCTATGGGGATGTAACTCGCTTATTTTGGGTAACTGCCACTGCTGGGTTATGATGCTCTCTAATGCTCCTAGTTGTGTTGTGGTCCTCTTTGTGTTTGCAATGTGTATGATATGTGTTAAGGCCTTGTGTCCTGGATTTGTGGATTGGATCATATTTGCTCTCATGGTTAAGTGTGAGGGCCTCACTATGTGGGCAACTGCTCAGCTCTAGTCAGGGGGCTCTTTCTCAGTTGCTCTTGCTCTCATAAAGTTTTTTTTCTCAAGGGCTGGACCTTGAGTGGTGTTAATAACTCATCAGTTTTCCATCATGAATAACAACAGATCATGGAATATTCTAAACTGGAACATCAGAGGTATTAATTAAGAAAATAAATGGCTGGCTATTAAGCAGAAAGTTTAGGAGAGTGCTGCTAGCATCCTTTGCTTGCAAGAAACAAAAAGAGAAAATTTTGATCTTTCCTACATCAATAAATTCTATCCTAGAAGATTTAATAAATTTGAATTTCTCCCTTCAATTGGAGCCTCTGGAGGGATTCCCATTGCATGGAATGAAGGCCTTTTCAAGGGGGAATTAATTTTTTCTAACAGATTCTCTTTATCTGTTAAGTTTACTTGCAACAGTTCTGCTCAAACCTGGATTTTAACAAACATTTATGGTCCTTATGAACAAGGTGATAAAGTGGAATTTCTCAACTGGTTTAATAATATTGAAATGCCTCCTGAAGAGGACTGGATTATCATGGGGATTTTAATTTCATCAGATCTCCTTCTGATAGAAATAAACCTGGGGGTGACATCAATCAAATGCTTCTTTTTAATGAAGCCATCAACAATTTGGGACTAGTTGAACTACCTTCAAAAGGCAGGCAATACATCTGGAGTAATATGCAAGAAAATCCTTTGCTAGAAAAATTGGACTGGTTCTTTACTTCTGCTGCTTGGATGACATCCTATCCTGACACTACAGCTGTGCCTCTTGCTAGGCCTATCTCAGACCATCTTCCTTGTATGATCAAAGTGGGGACTTCAATTCCTAGGTCAAAAGTATTCAGGTTTGAAAATTATTGGTTAAAGCATTCATCTTTCAAAGAGATTGTTAAAAATGCTTGGGATATTCCTGTTGGTTTTATAGAACCTGCAAAAATCATTAATGCAAAGCTGAAACATCTCAGAAGAAGCATCAAATTATGGATCAAGGACCTGCCATGTATGACAAAGCAAATTGCTGAAATTAATGAGTGCATTTATCTGCTAGACTTCTTTGAAGAGTTCAGAATGCTCAGTCCATTTGAATGGAACTGCAAAGGAACACTTGCTGACCATTCTCGCCAATCAAAAGATCTATTGGAAACAAAGAGGAAAGATTAAGGGAGTTAAGTTTGGAGATGAGAACACAAAGTTATTTCAGACAAAAGCTTCAATCAACTTTAGGCATAATAAAATTACAATACTCAGAAATGAGGACAATGTGGAAATCTCAGATCATGCAAGTAAAGCTGGAATTCTTTGGGAAGCCTTTAAAAATAGATTGGGTCAATCAGAGGGGCACACCATGCATTTTGATTTGCAAAGCTTATTGGGCCAACAAAACAATCCAAAGATTTTCCGAGATTTAGAAAAGCCTTTCTCTAATGAGGAGATCAATCAGATTGTGAAAGAGTTGCCACAAGATAAATCACCTAGTCCATATGGTTTCAATAATGAATTCATTAAGTCTTGTTGGGATATTATAGGTCAAGATGTTAAGAATCTCATCCATGCTTTTCATGCTGGTAACATTTCACTAGAAATCATTAACACTTCTTACATCAGTTTGGTTCTAAAGAAAGAGGTGCCTATGACTCCCAATGACTTCAAGCCTATATCTTTACTTAATGGTGTGTTCAAGATTATTACAAAGTTGTTGGCAAATAGGCTGCAAAAAATAATACTGCAACTGATTCACATTAATCAGTATGGGTTCTTAAAAGACAGCGTGATTCAAGATTGTCTAGGATGGTCCTATGAGTATTTGCATCAATGTTCCAAATCAAGGAAGGAGTTGCTGGTTCTAAAATTGGATTTTGAAAAGGCATTTGACACTATTGAACATCAAGCCATAATTGACATCTTGAGAGCAAAAGGTTTTGGGGAAAGATGGATCTCTTGGATACAAATGTTGTTCAACTCTGCTTCTTCTGCTATCATGTTAAATGGAGTTCCTGGCAAGAAGTTTTATTGCCAAAGGGGAGTCAGGCAGGGAGACCCTCTGTCTCCACTTCTGTTTGTGCTAGCTGCAGATTTACTTCAATCCATTCTAAATAAAGCAAGGGATTTTGGGCTTATCACTGCACCTCTCCAATTAAATTCACGCCCTGATTTTCTAATAGTTCAGTATGTTGATGATACTCTGTTGGTTATGAAAGCAGATGCCAGAGAACTCTTTTGTCTTAAAGCTCTACTGAATACTTTTTCCACAGCCACAGGTCTTAAGGTGAACTACCAGAAATCTATCATGGTACCAATTAATATCACTGAGGAAAGAGTTGAGATTTTAACTAATACCTTAAATTGCCAAAGAGGAGTTTTTCCTTTCACATATCTGGGGCTTCTTTTAGGCTTGACTAAGCCCAGTGTGGAACAATGTATGCCAATGGTTCAAAGAATTGCAAAAAGGCTAGCTAGCTTGACCACTTTCATGACAAGTGCTAGAAGATTGCTACTGGTAAAATCTGTGCTGGCTTCTCTGCCAATTTTTTTCATGGCTTCTCTAGATGTGCTTGTAACAATCAAGCACCAAGTGATCAAATACGTGAGACACTGTCTATGGAGAGGTTCTGATATGGAAGATCATAGACCGGCTTCTATAGCTTGGACTACAGTTTGTAGAGCAAAGGCTCAAGAAGGTCTGGGAGTTATGGACATTTTTGCTCAAAATAACGCTTTGCTAATGAAAAATCTTCATAAATTCTACAACAGGCATGATATCCCTTGGGTTAACCTCATCTGGGAAACACATTACCAGGACAATAAACTTCCAGGACAAGAACTGGTAGGGTCATTCTGGTGGAAATCCATTCTTCAATTAACTGATCAGTACAAAGCCATGGCCAGATGTAACTTAGGAGATAGCAATGCTGTCTTGCAGCAAGAATATCCCCACCTATTCTCATTTGTGTAAGATACCACTCTGATAGTGCAACAAGTTCTCAACATAGAATACCTTGAAGATCTATTCCACTTTACTCTATCCATTCAAGCACATCAGCAGTTTTTTCAGTTAGAAGACAAATGTCATGTTCTAAGACAATCAGAATTTCAAGGTATGACTGACACTTGGAGTTACATGTGGGGAAACAGTGCCTTCTCTGCTTCAGAGGCATACAAGGTGATCATAGGAGTCAAGCAAGTTCCACCTCATTTTACTTGGATTTGGAAATCTTCATGTCAACCTAAACACAAAATATTCTTCTGGATGCTCTTACATGATAGACTGAACACAATAAACCTACTGAGAAGAAAAACTTTTGTTTTGGAGGAGTACAATTGTGCTGTGTTGAACTGCTAGCAAGAAGAAACATTACATCATTTATTTTGGGGGTGTCCATTTTCAAGGACATGCTGGGATTTCATATGCCCACAAAGATCTCCAAACTTGTCTGTTCTTGAGGCCTTCCAAGATTTAAAGGATAAGTTGAGGGTTCCTTTCTTCATGGAAATTATCATTCTGGGTTCTTGGGCTATCTGGATTTCCAGAAACAACAAGATTTTTGAGAACATTCAGCCTTTGTCTCAGGGATGGAAGCACATTTATTTTGAGGAAATGAAGCTGCTCTCTCACAGGATCAAGAATAAATATGCAACTGAATTCAACACTTGGCTGGACACTTTGGTATCATCTTGAGGAGTCTTCTTCTTAGTCTTAGTCTTAGTTTTAGTTTTTGTTCTCCTTCTTAGGGGCTCACCTCAAGCCCTTTTGTTTCTTCTTTCTTTCTTGCTTTCTTTTTAGCTAGCTTAGCTTAGTTTTTAGTTTTCTTTTAGCCTCTTTGTACAGTGGTACTTCTCTTTGGTTATTTAATAAAAATTGCAGCGGGTTTTACCCTACTGTTCATAGTAAAAAAACAGGTTATAACAGATGTTACCGTCGGGTCAATGCCTTTGACCATTAACTCTGACGAGTGGGTCGCGTATACGTGGGCGCATGCAAGACCGCATTCGTGCGTGCGCGGTCGTGGGTTAGCACGTGTCCATGGACATGCCCGAAATGTCCCACCATATAAAGAGGGGCAACCACCTCCATCTCCCCTACCATTTTCCCCCAAATCCCCTCCCTACCGCATCGTCTTCCTCTCCCCCACCGGCGTCGTCTCGCTCTCCTCCATTGCCTCCACCGCACTGTCTTGCTCTCCCCCACCGCATCCTCTTCCTCACCTTCATTGCCTCCATCTATCAGATGGCCGACGCTCATGGCGACGCCGGCGCAGCGGCCAGAGATGTGGTGGAGCTGCAGGGTCAGGCCTGACGCGGTGACCGCGGATGTCGGCAGTGTCCACGGCGGTGTGGGGAAACTCGCAACCACTGTGGATGTGGCGGGCTCTGCCTCATTGCTACAGAAGGTCATGGCGTCGAGCAGCGCAGTCCATCCAATACCCCTGATGCGCCGCCTGCCGTGGAGCAGCAGGTATTTTCACTTGCTTAGCTTGTAGAGTTAGTTGCTCCCTAGTTGCATAGGTTAGATTGTGATTCATACGGTAATGATTGGGATTTTAGGTGCTGCGATGATTGGGGTTTTTAGATTTGTTTTTAGATTTGGATAAATTCGTTGCAAAAACGCTAGATGTTGTGAACAGATGCATGCTTATTAGATTTGTTTTTAGTGCTCATAGATTGGGGTTTTTAATGCTACTCAGATTTGTTACCTTAGATTGGGTCCCTATTAGATTTGTTTTTGAATGCTACTCAGATTGAGGTTTTGAGTGTCATATGGCCAAACGGAATCCATTGATCAAGAAGTTAGTTATGTTCAGAATCACAATCCTACCGTATGAATCACAACATAAATTTGAATGTCATAACCAAAAGTAACCCTTGATTCATTAGTATATAAATTTGTCCACAATATGTAGTTATATTAGCTCTGTTGTTCAATTTGTGTGCATGACAATGGAAAATGCAAAACAATGATCATAGTATGTTGGGAGTATATTAGCCCTATGATCAATGTGTCATGTGTGCATATCTAAATTTTCAATTGGCTTCCATATTTACTAGTGATGGATGTAATTGTATGTTCGGGAGGATGATGGTTGGGGGTAGAAAGAGGAAGCTAGCCCAGTACGACCCGTATGATCCAGAGGAAAGTGATGATGAAGAATATGAGGTAAGCCTACTTGAAATTTAGATTGTTCATTTAGTTCCTTTGACATAGTGTATCCATGCATCTATAATGTATTAATGTAACTCATTCATGTGTGCAGTATGATTCTGGAGAAGAAGTGTACAAGGGCAACGTCTTATCCTCCATAGCCAAGGAGGTGGTGAAGATCAAGGCCAAGGGAGTTGCTTCCTTCTAAAACTGTAAGAACAAGAAGTGGCACTGCCCCTACTGCACCACCAAGCCAAAGCCAAGGGATGGCCACTTCGATCACCTTCTATCTCATGCGGAGGATGTAGCGATTCGCGGGGAGGACTACATGATCAGGGGGCAGCATGCCGCCCTCGCGAAGGCCCTGACTCCGGCGTGATGTGATCGATGATGTGACGTTGTGAACTGAATCTTTAAGTTTATCTGTTGGTTTACTTTTGGTTTGTTGAACTAAATCTCATTGGTTATGGTTTGTTGAACTGAATTTAGTTTTCATGAATTTGGTTATGGTTGGCTATGTTGATGCTAGTAATCTGGTTGCTATCTATATTTGTCTGTCCTTAAATTTGCCTGTGGTATATTTGTCTGTCCTAAATCTATGGTTAGTTATGTTTAGATGTTGTGAACTATGATTTTTGGTGCTGCAATGATCACACATGTTGTGTAGGAAATCAAATGCATGCTCCAAATGAGATCATGTAAACCTTGGCAAACCTGGACAGTATAAATTCAAGAAAATGCAAAAACAAGTAAAACCTTGGCAAACTATCTATGTTTGTGTAGTAGATCATGTGTGCAAAATTTGAAGAGATTTAGAGGAGGTCAAATAAAGTTGAATTTGAGAAATGTGCTCCAAATGCGCTCCCGGGCTAGGGTAAACAGCCCATTTGTAATCAAGTTTTTTTGGACCTACTCGAAATGAGCCAAATGTTTTTTTATTAATACATATTCACTTTCCATAGTGTAGATTCGAAGTCTCACTATTTTTTGAATTAATCTTCATATTTTTACTTTTTTTGAAAATATATGCTTTAATATATAAACTATTAAAAACACGTTTGAGATATGAAAATGAAAAACTAACTTCAAATCCTTCTTATTCGCTTTGAAATAAAGCTTTGGTGATTTTTTTTAAAATTTTCAAAAACAGAAGGTAACCCTACCTCCACTCCTTCAACTCTATGAAAGCATGTACATGATAGCTCACATGTGTGAAGGTTTTCTCATAAAAATGGCCATAGACCAAGTTTATGATTTTTGGCTAGTAACATGTCACATAAGACAACATTGTGCGCAGGTTTTATTTTTTTTGATTTTTTTAAATTAATGGTGCTCATTTGACCTCGATTGTGCCAGCTAGGGTTTTTTCATGAAAATGACCATAGACCAAGTTTAGTATTTTTCCTCGTTAGTTTGTCTTATAAAACGACGAACGGCGAAGGTTTCATATTTTTTCAATTTTTTTAAATTAGTTATGCTCAGTCAAAGCCTTTGAAACCCCGTTGACCACCTCAAAACCCCTCTAAACCCCGCGGGGTTTTGCCTAACCCTAGCTCCCAACATCAGCCATCCGATCATACCCTCGCGCCAAGCAATAGCCCTCAGATCTGGTCTTCTAGAAGAAATTAGGTCGGCTAGCTGCGTGCAGGCTCCGCGCCGTTGGATCACAAGGACGGCTTTGCATCGTTAGATCATGGGGTGATCCGCGAGAGGCGATCCTATTGGTTGTGCTCGGCTGCTCGCCCACCACTGACTCCGCAAAAGAAAGGTCGTTATTGGGCCCAAAAGGAAACCAAGCTCTGGTTGGGTCGTCGAATTGCATCTTTTTTGCATCGTTTGCTCTGTTTTTTGTGAACGTGCTAGCTCTGTATTTTTGCATCGTTTGCTTTGTTTTTTGTGAACATGCTGGCTTTGTTCTTTTTGTTCTATACAAATGCAAAATAACCAAAAAATTGTTCAAAGATTGTCTCTTTTTGTTCATATAATATATATGACCACGGATTCCCACGTGTGCAATTAGCTTCTTTTTCTTCTTCTTTTTCAAACCACCATTTCCCACGCGTGTATACTCCCGATGTTGCGGTGGTTTTGAACACATTTGACCCCATTATTGCCACGGCCAAATAACACATAGCACTACGGCTATTTAAGCCACCCTCTGCCTCTGCCATCCCTCATCCATCTCCCATCCTCTCTGCCATCTGCTCTTCTTGCTCTTCGACCACTTCTTCTTCTTATAGCACATCCTTAGCCATGCAGTACACCGGACCAACCTACCACTTCCCACCCACCGTGCCGGAGAGGCTCTACCCTCCTGGCATGTACGTTGACCGCACACTATATGTGTGGGCGATATCAAGGTAGAGGACCGCAAGGAACTTCACCGAGTTCTTCCTCACGTCCGGCTACCACCACCTCCCGCGGGGATCTACAAGGATGTTCCGTGTCGAGGAGGTCATCCAAAACGGGGCGGTGGTTGCTCTCCTTGCCCACTTCACCAACACATTCGACGCCTTCTACCTCCTCGGACGGGTGTTTTGGTGTGGCTGCCAGTTCATCGCTTTCACCACCACAACATGTTCACGGAGTACACCAACATCTTCCCCACCGCGTCGCCCATGCACACTCTTCCGTACCCCATCGACAACGCCCCGGAGGAGCAGTGAAGGGCTCCCGAAGGAGGAGCAAGGTGGAGAAGGCGGCGTTTAAGGTTCTAAACCCTCTATCTATTTTTCTTTTTTTAGTCTATGTTATGTCAAGTTGTAATTGAAATATGTTGGAGATGCTATGGGCTTGTTGGCCCTTTTATCAAGTTCTATTATTAAGTTTTCTATCTATTCTATTATGAAGTTCTTCCTAGTTTCAACTATGTGATCGTGTTATGGGCTTGTTGGCGCTATCTACATGTTTGTTGATTGCTTCCTTAGAGAGCTCGCTTTGTTAGTAACCACATAGTGCATGCAGCCACAACAAACCCTTCTTTTTTTTACACAAGCCACAAATATGTTGCCACCTAGCTAGTGCATGCAACCACAACATATTTGTTCAATTTATTTGTCATAGCAAAACGGGTGCATATGCAAGTGGATCGAAAAGGCTGCAACTGATCATAAAAAACGATGCTCTAAACTGAGGAGACAAGCATGCGAGAAGAGAGGAACCAGCGGCAGCGACTGTCGCTGCATCTGTGGCGGCTGGCGTGCACGAAAGCGTCTCGGTCAGTGCATCGTGGCAGCATGCATCAGCGCATGCAGGCTCGATCGGCGCATCATGGCGGCGTGCATCGACGCATGCAGGCGGGCTTGTTGGGTGCATGCATAGCAGGCTTCTGTCGTGGCGACGCGCGCAGACGTTTAATGCAAGGGACGGCCCAACAAAACCATGGCCCAACGGTCGAACAGCTACACTGCCCAACGTGGCCCCACTCGTCAGAGTTAACGGTTAAAGCACTGACCCGACGGCGATGTCCATTCTGACCTGTTCTGAGGGTTTCGGGCAAGGGAGTGGGGAAAAGTGAACAAAGGTTAAGAGTGTGGGGATGAATGAGTAGAGCTAAGGAACCAGGGGCAGAAATGTAATAAACCCTACCTTAAAGTGGTGATTTATTTTCTTATACTAACAGAGCTCATGAGATTTTCTGTTGAGTTTTGTGTTGTGAAGTTTTCAAGTTTTGGGTAAGGATTTGATGGACTATGGAATAAGGAGTGGCAAGAGCCTAAGCTTGGGGGTGCCCAAGGCACCCCAAGGTAATATTCAAGGATAACCAAAAGCCTATAGCTTGGGGATACCCCGGAAGGCATCCCCTCTTTCATCTTCGTCTATCGGTAACTTTACTTGAGGCTATATTTTCATTCACCACATGATATGTCTTTTGCTTGGAGCGTCTTGTATGATTTGAGTCTTTGTTTTTTAGTTTTCCACAATCATCCTTACTGTACACACCTTTTGGGAGAGACACGCATGAATCATGATTTATTAGAATACTCTTTGTGCTTCACTTATATCTTTTGAGCTAGGCAATATTGCTCTAGTGCTTCACTTATATCTTTTTAGAGCACGGTGGTGGTTTTATTTAATAGAAATTTGTGAACCCTCATGCTTCACTTATATTATTTTGAGAGTCGTTTAGAACAGCACGGTAATTTGCTTTCGTTATAAAATTAGTCCTAATATGATAGGCATCCAAGAAGGACATAATAAAAACTTTCATATAAAGTGCATTGAATACTCTGAGAAGTTTTAGACTTTATGATGGTTTTGAGATATGAAGATGGTGATATCAGAGTCATGCTACTGGAGTAATTGTGAATTTGAGAAATACTTGTGTTGAGGTTTGTGAGTCCCGTAGCATGCATGTATGGTGAACCGTTGTGTAATGAAGTTGGAGCATGAAGTATTTATTGATTGTCTTCCTTATGAGTGGCGGTCGGGGACGAGCGATGGTCTTTTCCTACCAATCTATCCCCTAGGAGCATGCGCATAGTACTTAGTTCAATGAGCAATAGATTTTTGCAATAAGTACGTGAGTTCTTTTTGACTAATGTTGAGTCCATGGATTATACGCACTCTCACCCTTCCACCATTGCTAGCCTCTCTTGTGCCACACAACTTTCGCAGGTACCATACACCCACCATATACCTTCCTCAAAACAGCCACCATACCTACCTATTATGGCATTTCCATAGACATTCCGAGATATATTGCCATGCAAATATCCACTGTTCCGTTTATTATGACACGCTGATACGTCTCCGTCGTATCTATAATTTTTGATTGTTTCATGCCAATATTATTCAACTTTTACATACTTTTGGCAACTTTTTATATGATTTATTTGGACTAACTTACTTATCCAGTGCCAGTTCTTGTTTGTTGCATGATTTTGTTATGCAGAAAATCCATATCAAACAAAGTCCAAATGCAATAAAAATCTATGTAGAATTATTTTGGAGTATTTGTGAATTTTAGGAGGTGGAATCAACGTAAACAGAGGCCCGAGGCCTCCACAGCCCACCAGGGCACGCCACCAGGGCCCAGGCGTGCCCTGGTGTATCGTGCCCTCCTCGAACGTTAGTTGGATCCCTTCTTCTGGTGCAAGAAAGATAATTTATGGAGAAAAACCGTGTAGAAATTTCAGCGCAATCGGAGTTACGGATCTTCGGGAATTTAAGAAACCGTGAAGGGCCAGATCTGGGGAGCGCGAAACAGAAGAGAACAGAGAGGAAGATCCTATCTCGGAGGGGCTCCTGCCCCTCCGCCGCCATGGAGACCATGGACCAGAGGGGAAACCCTCCTCCCATATAGGAGGGAGGCCAAGGAAGAAGAATAAGGAGGGGGGCTCTCTCCCCCTCTCTCTCCCGGTGGCGCCTGAGTGACGCCGGGGCTAGGATAGTGACGGCGATCTACATCAATAATCTTGCTACCGTCAACACCAACTCTCTCCCCCTCTATGCAGCGGTGTAACACCCCTTCTCCCCGCTGTAATCTCTACTTAAACATGGTGCTCAAATCCATATATTATTTCCCAATGATCTATGGTTATCTTATGATGTTTGAGTAGATTTGTTTTGTCCTATGGGTTAATCGTGATCTTGGTTGGTATGATTGTATATTTTATTTTTGGTGGTGTCCTACAGTGCCCTCCATCTCGCGCAAATGTGAGGGGCCCTCGCTGTAGGGTGTTGCAATATGTTCATGGTTTGCTTATTGTTAGTGTTGCGGGGGTGACAGCAACCTAAACAAGGATAAGTGGGTTATGGTGTATGGGAGTAAAGAGGACTTGATACTTAATGATATGGTTGGGTTTGACGACCTTAATGATCTTTAGTAGTTGTGGATGCCTTTTAGAGTTCCAATCATAAGTGCATATGATCCAAGTAGAGAAATTATGTTAGCTCATGCCTCTCCCTCATATAAAATTACAAGAATGATTACCGGTACTTGTTATCGACTCCCTAGGGACAAATGACTTTCTTGTTGACAAAAGCTATCCACTTTTACTACCTTGCATTTTATTCATAGTTTTATTCTCGCAAAGTACTCGTAGTTTTACTCTCGCAAAGTACCTTTAGTTTTATTCTTGCAAAATAGTTTCATACTTGTTTTAGGTAAGGCAAACGTCAAGTGCGCGTAGAGTTGTATCGGTGGTCGATTGAGCTTGAGGGAATATTTGTTCTGCCTTTAGCTCCTCATTGGGTTCGACACTCTTATTTATCAAAGAAGGCTACAAACGATCCCCTATACTTGTGGGTTATCAAGACCTTTTTCTGGCGCCGTTGCCAGGAAGCAATAGTGTGGGGTGAATATTCTCGTGTGTGCTTGTTTGCTTTATCACTAAGTAGTTTTTATTTCCGGTTCTAAGTTGTTCTCTATCTTTAGTTATGGATACGAAACATGAAACACCAAAAAAAATTAGTGGTACCTGCTACTCATGGAGATGGGGAACCTCCTAAACCCCTCGATGCTCGTTATGTGAAAATATTATGCACTACTTTGATAATCCTGAGAAAACCCCATTCAACTTGATAATGGGAGTAACGTTGGATCAACGTGAATACTTTAAGGATTATCGCTTAACACAAAAAAGGAAAGTTTTATGGGATCAAATTTATATGTTGCATTGGTATGCTCGGGATTTATGCTTGAGATATGATTTTACTTGTTGCTCTAGGATGAATGCTCCACACCTTCCCTTTTCATGCAAATTTAATGATAATGAAACCTTGGCTTCTTATGCCAATGGTATATATGATTATTATGCTGTGGAACGAATAGAAGAATTTTTTGATTTTAAGGGTGCTTCTGAAATTGAATCTTTATTCTTAAAGTATGAAGCTTTTGATGATGATGTTTATAGACCTGAAAATTTTGCCATCCTTAAATATTGCTACGATAATTACAAATACAATTCCAATATTGATACATTTATTGAGAAAGTCTCTGTTGTCCAAGAAGAGACTAATATTTTGCAGGAGTCTATGGAAGAAGGAATTGATGAAACTGTGAGCTCATTGGATGAAAAGATGAGGAGGAGAGCGAAGAATAAAAGGAGGAAGAGCGGATTGCTCACTCGTGCCCACCTTCTAATGACAGTAACTCTTCGACTCAAACATTGTTTAATGTCCCTTCGTTCTTACCAAAGGATGAATGCAATGATAATTGCTATGATCCCGTTGATTCTTTTGAAATATCCCTTTTTGATGATGCTTGCTATGCTTGTGGCCAAGATGCCAATATGAATTATGCTTATGGAGATGAACTTGCTATTGTTCCTTATGTTAAACATGAAATTGTTGCTATTGCACCCACACATGATAGTCCTACTATCTTTTTGAATTCTCTAAACTACACTATATCGGAGAAGTTTGTTCTTATTAAGGATTATATTGATGGGTTGCCTTTTTCTGTTCTGTAGGTGTCAAAACCAGCGGATCTCGGGTAGGGGGTCCCAAACTGTGCTTCTAAGGCTATTGGTAATAGGAGGCGAGGGACACAATGTTTACCCAGGTTCAGGCCCTCTCGATGGAGGTAATACCCTACTTCCTGCTTGATTGATCTTGATGATATGAGTATTACAAGAGTTAATCTACCACGAGATCGAAGAGGCTAAACCCTAGAAGCTAGCCTATGATTATGATTGTTATCGTCCTACGGACTAAACCCTCCGGTTTATATAGACACCGGAGGGGGCTAGGGTTACACAGAGTCAGTTACAGAGAAGGAGATCTACATATCCAAACTGCCAAACTTGCCTTCCACGCAAAGGAGAGTCCCACCCGGACACGGGACAAAGTTTTCAATCTTGTATCTTCATAGTCCAACAGTCCGGCACAAGTACATAGTACGGCTATCCGAGGACCCCTTAATCCAAGACTCCCTCAGTAGCCCCTGAACCAAGCTTCAATGACGATGAGCCCGGCGCGCAGATTGTCTTCGGCATTGCAAGGCGGGTTCTTCTCCCAAAATCCCGAAGTACCTGTTGTAACGAGCAGTGTCCGGCTTCCCATTAATATTGCACTCCTCGGCTTCTATACCTTAATAATGGCAGTCTCCACGTGTCGAGCGAATGCGATAAGTTGGGGCATTTTTACATTTGCCACCCTGACCATGTAAATAAATCGTCTATTAAAGAGACGAGGATCCTCAGATCCAAATCACACCATCTTCCCCCAGCGAGGATCCATCAGAGCGCGCCTGAAAAAAGCCATCCCATCATGGCTGGCCACCGCAGCTCCTCCTCTCGCTCCCGTAGCGCTAAGCCAGGTGATTGGGAGAAGTGTTGTGTATCCCATGGCCGATTGGTGGAGTTGCAGACCCAGGGGTTTCTCCCACCTGCCTATCTAGTCCCCGTCCGAGCCGGACTAGCCACTTACGATGGCGGGGAGCAAGCAGAGAGTTTCCCCAACCCATCCAGAGCAGAGCGAGTATGCCTTGTCCCTTACTTGCTAAGGAGCCTCGGATTTCCAATCCATCCCTTCCTCCGCGGGCTCCTGGAGTACTACGGCCTCCAGCTGCATAACTTCACTCCTGCTTCGATACTGCACATCGCAGGTTATGTCGCCCTTTGTGAGCTATTTCTGGGCTGCGAAGCTCATTTCAAGCTATGGAAGAGGCTATTCTGCCTCGTCCCTCGTAATCAGGAGGGATCAATATATCAAGTGGGCGGAGCCGAAATATGGCGCATCGCTGGGACCGGATACCTGTCTGGCACTCCGAAGAAGACATCCAAAGACTGGCCTTTGGAATGGTTTTATATAGACGACGTCCCCCTTCCGGACACTATCTGGATGGGCCTTCCTGAGTTTGCTAATGCCCCACTGAAGAAACACCGCAGCTGGAGTCCTCGGAGCCCCCAGGAGGAAGATAACAGAGAGGTCCTTTATTTGATGGGTAGGATAAAAACGCTGGCCAAATCAGGATTGACAATAATCGAGGTTATGTCAATATGCACAATGTGGGGGGTGCAGCCACTCCAGTATCAGGGGAAACCCATGTGGCACTTCAATGGAGAAGACGATGCCAACGGCTGCAGTCGTAAAGGTCCGGACTCCGCCACCACTCTGGAGAAAATACTGTCTGATTTGTATAAAGGAGAGGAAGATGAGTTTATCCGCATTAAGCCATGGGATGAATTTTCCATGTACAACCCCACAAGCTGGGTGAGCTGTTATCTTTTACTCAACTCCATTCATTCCTGCATTCTTCATCACAAACATTTACCTTGCTAATTCATAGCAGGAACTGCGAAAAGCTATGAGGGAGGCCGACAGCCCGTCTCCACAGCCAGAGGACCCTGATCGGGCCCTTGACCCCGGACTCGAAGACGATCTGGATATATTCTGGAGCTCGTCGATGGGACGTTCTACCAGTTAAGCTATGACGATGCCTTAGTGGCCATCATAGCTGATTATCCCGGCCTACTCCCTGCATCACATGTAAGTAAAACCGGAGTTCTAACTTCCGAGAAGGATCCCTTCTTTGCGCCTTACCCACCGCACATGTACTGCGTTTTATAGGGAAGGCCATCGGGGCGCCGTGCCGAGCCCACGGCGACCTGTCAACAAGGGGCGCTGAAGCCGGGTAGGCTTAAAAGGAAGGCGGATAGGACCGAGATGCCATTGCAGAGGTATGATTAAAAACCCGCTACGTGATTACCGTCTTAAAAAATATAACAATGTCCATGGTTCCCTGGCAGAAAAAGCACTCGCCGGACTTTGTCTGGAGAGCCTGCCGGCCACGCCTCCACCAACCGGACTCCGGAGCCGGACTCAGGGGCGGAGGCTAACACGGGGACAGCGCCGGACGGTCCTCCTACAGAGGATGCGGATAGAGTATCCGCTACAAATTTCAAAGTGGAGAGCGCCATGAATCACAGGCGCCGACGGGCCGCACTCCGTGACCCTAATTTCTCCGAAGAGGCATTCAATGCCTTCGACTCAGGAGACACGTACATCCGAGCTGCTCAAGGTGGTCTTGCTAGAGCCACGGACCAGTATTTAAAGGATATACGGGTAAGAAAATCTGATAATTATGTATATCAGTAGCCCCTGACACTTGAAACAGTTGGCACAACTGATTTCAGGATCATTTTATGAATAGGTTCTTACAGAGAAGAATGCCAATTTGTCTCAAAAACTGGAGGAGTACAAGGCCCAGCTAAGGGCCGCAGTTGCCGGAATGGAGGAATCCAAGAAGGCCTCATCTGGTAATACTTGTCTTGATCAAAAAGAACATATTTGTGTGTACCAGTTAGTATTCGGCATGTTTGCAAATCTAACAATAGATTCTGCAGACAATCCCGGAGTGAATCCGGGGATAGTACAAGAGGATGAGCAACCAGCTAAACGACAGCTAGAGGCTGGCGAGCGTGTGCTTACACGGTTTAGGCGGGAGAAAAACGATCTCCAAGACGCCAATACCCGGCTGGGCGTTGAATTAAAAGATGTTCTAGCCCAGCTTGCTGACTCCGTGAAGGAGAATAAGAGGCTTCAACGCGGCATTTTTAGTAAGTGCTCGAACGAACCTTTATACGGTTCGGCGAATAAACGTGCTGACAGAGTTATGTCTATAGGTATGCTGATAGGTCATCCCAAAGAGGAGATGCCCGGATCCGCAGGCGATCTTCTGCAAGAGCTCTCACAACTGCACGAACAAGTTTGGCAGGTTATGCAGGGTGTCGCCAAGGCCTTGTGGCCATCCGCCTCCCTGTCAGGAGGCATGGGGGAGCTTGTAGAGATGGTCAAGGGAATGCGGCGGCGCTTTCGATTATGGAAGATATCGGCCTGCCGACAAGGTGCGAGGGAAGCCTGGGCCATGGTGAAGACGCGGTACACCAAGGTTGACCCGAATCACATGGCTGAGGTCAGACCTGTAGGGTCAGATGGGAAAGAGATCCCCGTTAGTCTGGTATATGACCAGGTAGGATTAGCCGCAAAGTATTCCCAACAGGATTGTAGGCTAGACAGCCTGTTGGATGGTATAGAAGAAGAATTTAGTCCGTCCAAGTGACTGTGTACTTCAAATGACATATTTTTTCCTAGCCGGATTGTAAATCATTTGTCATGGCGGACCTTTTCGCTTCGACCTCGGGACCCGACAGTACGGAGTGTATCCGAATACCCGCTCAGTTATGTAAACCGGGGTACGCGTGGAAGCAAGGCGTACGGGTCATAAGTGCTTGAACGGACAAGTACCCAACTAGTTATGTTATATTACATGGATAGTAAGAAACATTGAGGGAGTCCTGGACTAGGGGGTGTCAGGACAGCCGGACTATCATCGTCCGCCGGGCTCCAAGACTACGAAGATACAAGATTGAAGACTTCGTCCCGTGTCCGGATGGGACTTTCCTTAGCGTGGAAGGCAAGCTTGGCGATACGGATATGTAGATCTCCTACCATTGTAACCGACTCTGTGTAACCCTAGCCTCCTCCGGTGTCTATATAAACCGGAGGGCTTTAGTCCGTAGGACACAACATACATTACAACAATCATACCATAGGCTAGCTTTAGGGTTTAGCCTCCTTGATCTCGTGGTAGATCCACTCTTGTACTACCCATATCATCAATATTAATCAAGCGGGACGAGGGTTTTACCTCCATCGAGAGGGCCGAACCAGGTAAAACATCGTGTCCCTCGCTCTCTGTTACCATCCGCCTAGACGCATGATTCGGGACCCCTACCAGAGATCTGCGGTTTTGACACCGACATTGGTGCTTTCATTGAGAGTTCCTCCGTGTCGCCACCGATAGGCTCGATGGCATCTTCAATCAACAACGCTGTCGTGGTGAGACTTTTCTCCCGGACAGATCTTCAGATTCGGCGGCTTCAAGATCGCGGGCTAATTTGCTTGGCCATCCGAGCAGATCAAAAGCTACGCCCGCCGTCGAGTTAGATTCGAAGTCTAAACTTCACGGCCGACGCCCACGGAGACTTGATCTTCGACGGGCTCAAGCCACGCCCAAGCGCGCCGCCTTTATTAGGGCACGATTTAGCTCTGCCGCCGAACAGTGCCTTGGCGGCCGCACACGAATCCGCTTCGGCCTTTAGTCCGAAGCCGATCGCCCAGATCGAGGATTGGTGGATGGACACCGCCTCGGGGGCTTCAACTTCCACGGCGATGGAGCCGAACGCTAATCTTGTCCCTCGCGAAACTCGTGATTCCGAGGTGCCGGACTCCTTGCCGGACTCCGGACCTCCCACGCCCTACCAAGCGAATCGGATTGGGCGCGGTTATGGGATTCACCGCGCGGACATCTTCCAACACTCGCCCTTTGGCGACATCCTAAATTCGCTAAAGCATCTCTCGTTATCGGAGAGTCTGGCGGACTATGGCGGGATGGTTGGGATCTGGACGACGAAGAAATTCATAGCCCACCCACCACCCACTTTGTAGCCATTGCATCGGCGATATAACCAACATGCTAGACTATGACCAAGACATCGACGGAATATACAACGATGCCGGAGACGAACAAGAACCAGCGCCTACAGGGCACGGGAGGACCACCTCGTCATATGACATATATATGGTGGATACCCCAAAAGAGAGCGATAACCAGGACCAACGGGCCGCGGCAGAAGATAACCCCGCCGACAAACAACCAAAACGGCGGCGCAGACGCCACCCTAAGTCCCGCCTCGACAACAACAACGCTCCTAAGGACCCCGCAATACAGCAGGGCACACAAGTGGACGACGAACATGCAGATAAGCAACCGTCCGAACAGGACGAGTCAGATAATTAGTCCAGGCCCAGCGAAAACGACAGTCCGGACGATCCTATGCCGGACACGCCGCCGGAAGGTAAAAACCTTCGGAAAAGACTCGTCAACACTGCAAGAAGCTTGAAGAAAGAAAAGCGGAAGCTCAAAGCAGCGGAAGACACACTCAGGGTGAGGTGGAGCAAAGTGCTCAAAACCGCAGATAAATACGGCAATGGCCACCAATCAAAGAGCTACCCGAAGCGCAAGCTGCTACCAGAATTCGACGAGGAGGCCACAGAGCCCCCACAGTCAAAAAATAAAGAGGCTGCCCGGTTGGATAGACGGCCGGATGACAGGCCAAATTCTGAAAGCGGCGCCGCACATAAACCAACTAATGAAACTGGAAGGACAGATGGACCAGCCAGGTCCATTTACGGGCCAAAAAAGAAGGCCCCAGGAAGCAAGGCAACACGTCAAGTGTCCGAAGATAGTGGCACACCCAAATACAGGGGCACCGCACACCCACTATGTTTCACCAATGAGGTGCTGGACCATGAATTCCCAGCAGGATTTAAACCCATAAACATAGAGGCCTACGATGGAACAACAGACCACAGTGCGGATAGAAGATTATATACTTCATACACACATGGCCAGAGGAGATGATCTCCACGCCATAAAATACCTACCCCTCAAGCTCAAAGGGCCAGCCCGTCATTGGCTTAAAAGCCTCCCAGAAAACACTGTGGGAAGCTGGGAAGAGCTCGAGGACGCGTTTAGAGCAAATTTTCAAGGGACTTATGTCCGCCCTCCGGATGCAGATGATCTAAGTCATATAACTCAACAGCCCGGAGAGTCGGTAGCAAATCTGGAATAGGTTCCTCACCAAAAGAACCAAATAGTCGATCGTCCGGACGTCGAAGCCTTAGCAGCTTTTAAACACAATGTCCGAGATTTAATGGCTTGCCGTGACACCTCGGCCAAGAGAAACCGAGGACAATGTCCGCGCTAACAAGCCTCATGACCCGCTTCTGTGCGGGAGAGGAAAGCTGGCTAGCAAGATGCAGCACCAGCGACCAAGTACATCCGAGACAAGAGATGGAAACGGAAAATCACGGCGCGGAAAAGAGCAGCGCCGGAATAAAGAGAAAAGCCCAAAGAGCACGGCAGTCAACGCCGGATTCAAAAGCTCACGGACAAACAACAAAACACCACCCCTTAAGGATGACAGCGATGAGTTGTCCAACTTAAACAAGATTTTGGGTCGGATATGTCAAATCCACAGTACCCCCGGAAGGCCTGCAAACCATACCCATCGAGATTGTTGGGTTTTCAAACAGTCCGACCGACTAAACGCCGAACACAAGGGGCTCGACGCATCAAGCGAAGATGATAAACCCCACCAGCAGAGCACCGGAAAGCAAAAGACTTTCCCACAAGAGGTCAAAGCAGTAAACTCACTTCATGTGATAATACGGAAAAATAGTGCGGCACCTTCTAAAAAGAGCCTCGCACGGTCCAATCCAGCAGACCATAGAGATTGGATATCACAACCAATCACTTTCGACCACCTGGATTATTCCAGAAGCGTTCAAAACGTAGGACGGACTGCCCTGATATTGGATCCCATAATCGACGGACTACAATTTACTAAAGTCCTAATGGACGGAGGCAGCGACTTAAACCTGCTGTATTCAAACACAATCCGCAAGTTGGGGATAGACCCTACTAAAATTCGACACAGCCGCACTTCCTTCAAAGGAGTGACGCCAGGCCCTTACGCCAAATGCACAGGCTCCCTATTACTAGAAGTTGTGTTCGGAACACCGGACAACTTTCGGCGCAAGAAACTAATCTTTCATATCGCCCCATTTAAAAGTGGATATCAAGCACTCTTGGGACGAAAGGCTTTTGTCCGCTTCAACGCCATACCGCATTACGCGTCTCTTACACTCAAGATGCCCGGTCCGCGAGGCATCATTTCAGTGCGAGGGTCATTTAAAGACCCCGAACACGGATGGACGAGTCCGGCATCGGTAGGCTAGGGGCTCCCTAGCCGCACACCCCTTCACAAGGGGCTGCGCGCACAAACAACCGCGAGTTCATACGAACCCCGCTTTACTTATTTATATTTCTTCTTTCACACATACCTTTTTTTTGCACGAGTCATTTTCAAACTAAAGTTCCTCTCTTTTTACAGATGAACAACGTGCACACCCGTCCAGGATAACGACACAACGGAGACACAGGCGTAGACGTGTAGTAGGGACCCGTTGCAAGGATTCTTTTCAGATTAAGACCCTGCGTAAACCTTTTTTACTGTCTCTTGTTGTTATTCTTCCTTGGTTCCTTCCTATAACCAAAGCAGAGCCTGACGTTTTGGCATCGGCCGCGTCAGAGGACCATGCCTGTACCTGGACACTAGGGGCTTAGGGCATTGTTCTGCCCATTATTATAAAGACCGAACACCTTAGGGAGTGTTCGCATCTCGAGATTAGGCATTATATGCATCAGCTCGAATCATGTCTTTGGTCAAATGTTGGGTTTGCCCGGCTCACGTGTTTTGCTGCCTTACGTTCGGTATCATCGGCTAACGCGCACCAGGAGAACTATCTGCGATTGTGCCCCGATTCGGTTGGGCGAGCACCTCGATGAAAGCCAAAACCGATTGTCATGATATAGCGAGAGACTGGTCAACCACTCGATCGACTACGGAATGTTTAGAATTCCCGCTTTGACGAAGGACCGTTTCGGTCGGCACACACGCTACGAACTCGAGAAGTGCGGTGCCCCAAGGGGCTATATCGTAGCCCACCCTCGAACTACATCGCTAAGTGAAAGTGATAAAGCATTATAGTCCGGATTGCCTCGTTTGCTATGCTACCACCTCCTTAACAGGACCGAGGCGTCGGATTAAGTGTGAAAATCGCTATTTTTGCGAACACCCCGCACCTTGTGCGTGGGGCTGAAGTCAAGCTCGCAATCTTTCGGGTTATACAAATGTATACGAACGGTCGCATAGGAGAAATTTTACTACTTGGGGCGACAAGTATAAAAAGCAGTTATAGCATAATCATTGTTTTACAAGCTAAAGCGTTCATTTGAGCGTGACATTTTTTAGCATCGCGACTCTATTACACGAAGCGCCACGCATAACTTCCCGAAATAGTGCTCGCGGAGGCGGCTTTCATTCGAACCACGGGCGGCAATGTGTCTTCACACGGGCAAGAGCCATCGCGCGCCTTCGATGCAGCCGATCGCTTCATCTCCTTGATATGCGGCACCGCTCAAGAAATTGCTGCAGCAAGCGAAATAGCTCATCGCCTTTGGGCCTCTCGGCGGACATGAGCCACGATGTCAGTCATGGCAAGTCCGGACAATCTATTTAGCTCGGCCCATTCGGCCAACCGATCGGTCAACGGAAGTGCACGATCCGGACTATGGAATTGAGACCAAAATAGCTCTTCCGTCTTGTGATCCTTCTGGCTCCGGAAGTGCTCAACGGCATCAGCCGCACTTGCCGCTAAGTCCATATACGGATCCTCCGGACTCCAAAGCTGGCCAAGTTGAGCATACTTTTGATCTGTAAACCGGCGACGCAGCAGAAAAGGCTTGCCAGCCACGATATCTCCGGCCTGGCGCAGCTCCTCCTCCATGGCCCGCATCGCAGAACGGGCATCCTTGGCCTCGGCGGTGGCCTTCCTGTGTCTTCTCGCCCGATAAGCGCTCCTTTTCAAGAGCCTCATTGCGGTCGGCGGCATCTTTTAATTTCATGGCCAATTCGCCATCTCTTCCCTCGCTAGGGCGGTGTGCAGCCTTTTCGCTTTCAACTCCTCGGCGCCCTCGAGGCAGCGCGTCACTCCTCCGGGCTTGCTCCTTAGCTTGAGCAAGTTCGGCCCAAAACTCTCCACAAGCAGCAGCACCTTTCGTATCACGGCATATAATTTATCGAGGAGGGCTTTGACCCCTTAATAAAGCGATGCGGAGAATTCATTTACCTTGCGACTCGTCAAGTCGCGGTTGACAAGTGCGATGTCCGCATCCGCCACGTCAAGTTGCCGCATTAACTCGGCAACTCCACGGTCTGGCTAGCCCTCGGACTATCCGCCACCGCATAGGAACGGCGGCATTCATTACTGCGATTTTGATCCTCGCGCGCTGTCGTTTTGACAACCTACCGAGTCTCGGGGCTACTATCTATCTGAGCGCACTTTTATGTGCAAACTGTCAAAAAAGAAGGTGCATCATTCTCGCGTACCTCAAATCCCGCCAGCAAACTCGTAGCGGCATTGCGCAGTCCGCTCTCCGCGAACGAAATCCTTCCAATCACCATACGCATCAAAGCACGGTGATCTTCTGAGATGGACGCCCTCTCAAGCAGATTTTTTAGTTCTCCCGGCCGAATACTAGTGGGCGCCGAACTCTCCGGCCCCTCCGGACTCGGGGATACCCTCCGTGACGATACTTCAGGCTCGTCTGCCCTATCTGACGGCGCAGCAGACGGAGGCTTTTCGCTCTCCATCATCTCCTGAAGAAGGTCCCCCGAAGACGAACTCATTTGAGAAGGCTGCAAATCCGAACTGCAAGATAAAATTTCGGTTACCCACAGAAGCACAAATGAAGGTATTTTCTTACTAATGAACTCCCCTTTTCATACTCACAGCTCGTTGGAGGGCTGATCCTTTGGCGATGATTGTACGTCCGGATTCTCCCCGGACGCCGGACCCCCCGGTGAAGATCTCTTCCCCCGTTTAGGGGCTTTGGCCTCCGGATCTTTGGAGGTGGTCCGCTTCTCCCCCTGGAAGGAGGGGTTTTTGATTCCCCCCTCCTCAGACGCCCCTTTGGGCGAAATAATAGCTCCTCTATTTTCCCCATCGCTCCCTTCTACGGGCGCGACCTCCAACATTCTGACCAGCACGGGCTCCGGTCACGATCTCTGGGAGGGGAGCCGGACACCTTATCAGCTTCGATCGCGCTACCCACTCCTGTGAAGAAATAATGGGTCAGGAGGCGAACTCTAGAAAAGCAGATAAACAGAGATCGCACTTATGCTTATGGCCACCCCGCCGCACTCCGCTTGACGTCCCCCGATCATCTTTGGCTCCACATTAAAGGCCCGGGCCACGGGGCATCGGCCCTTCTGCTTATGGCCGCCCCGCCGCACTCCGCTTGACGTCCCCCGATCATCTTTGGCTCCACATTAAAGGTCTTCAGCCACAGGCCGAAGTGGGGAGTGACGCGGAGGAAGGCTTCGCAGACGATAATGAATGCGGAGATATGGAGGATGGACTCCGGAGCCAAATCGTGAAAATCCAGCCCGTAGTAGAACATGAGCCCTCTCACGAAGGGGTCCGTCGGGAAGCCTAAACCCCAGCGGAGGTGGCATCTGAAGACAGCGTACTCGCCGGGCTTGGTGGCGGGCACGGCCTGCCCTTGGGCGGGTAGCTTTGTCTGAAATCTCGCGGGGATGTACTTGGCCTCACGCAGCTTTAACACATCCTCCTCCATGACGGAGGAGGGAATCCACTGGCCCTGGAGGTCGGAACCGGACATGGTTGAGAATCTGACGCACTCGAATCTGAGGCTCTGGGTGTTGGAACTGGGAGCGAGGAAGAGATTCGATGCGAGATTGAAGAAAAAGAACGCACCTTGGTCCTCTTATAAAGGGAAAAAATACCAAGGGTCGTCTCCATGACCGTTCGGGATTCACCTTCGATGGAGGCGTGGCGGCGACGCGGTTGGGTTACCCACGCACGTATTGATGAGAATCCCGGAATAAGGGGAACACGATCTCTGCTTCGACAAGACGTGCCAAGGAAACCGCTTCGCTAAATGTGCTGAGGTGGTATAATAAAAAACGATTCGAGTAAAAGCCTGGTAGCGGTGTGATGCCACGCCGCATAATATGTCAGCAGATTGGACTGGTGTACATTTTATTCTCTCTATGGTGGAATGTGGAATTTATTTTGCAGAGCCGGACACTATCCTGGTGTTCATGATCTTCTCTGGATTATTCAAGGGAGGAACCCGCCTTGCAATGCCGAACATTATGCGCGCCGGACTTATCGTCATTGAAGCCTGGTTCGAGGGGCTCTTGAGGAGTCTGGACTAGGGGGTGTCCGGACAGCCGGACTATCATCATCTGCCGAACTCCAAGACTACGAAGATACAAGATTGAAGACTCCGTCCCATGTCCGGATGGGACTTTCCTTGGCGTGGAAGGCAAGCTTGGCGATACGGATATGTAGATCTCCTACAATTGTAACCGACTCTATGTAACCCTAGCCCTCTCCGGTGTCTATATAAACAGGAGGGTTTTAGTCCATAGGACACAACATACATTACAACAATCATACCATAGGCTAGCTTTAGGGTTTAGCCTCCTTGATCTCGTGGTAGATCCACTCTTCTACTACCCATATCATCCATATTAATCAAGCAGGACGTAGGGTTTTACCTCCATCGAGAGGGCCCGAACCTGGGTAAAACATCGTGTCCCTCGTCTCCTGTTACCATCCGCCTAGACGCACAGTTCGGGACCCCCTACCCGAGATCCGCCGGTTTTGACACCGACAAACATCTTCCAGGGAGAATAGTTCCATTAAGGGTTCCTTTCCCGGGGTACGCATGCATTAATATGCATGACCGAACTGCGAACAGAGACGCAGGATAAGAAACATCTGGGGGTTTATATTGTAAATAGGTAAAAAAACATCTTTTGTTCACCGACCGAATATTCCCTTAAGAATGATAGCTTTCGGCTTCATCCAGTTTGAGGTACACGTCCGGCTGACCCTGTAGTAATAATCGCAGAGGTGCTCCCCTTATGCCCTAGCCAAACTAACGGGAACGTAGGGCATAAACACAGGAGCCAGGCAACCCAGCTTGGCCAAAACTTAAGTCATATCGATGCATATAATGGCGAAAAAAGGTACATATGGAAAAGTGACACATATGTAGTGGGCATAAAGCCCGGGAGATAATTGTATTTAAGCTTCAGATATGAAGCCCCGGGTATGATGGTAGCGCGCATAAGCGTCAGATTGTGTAGTCAAGACACACTTGAAGCCTTTAAGGCCATAAAAAGGAAGAAAGAAATAAATAAAGAAAGAGGATATAACTTAAAAAAGAAAGGCGGAGGTAAGGAGGCGAACACGAGTTAAGCCACTAGGCATAGAATCTTTGGAGTATGGCCGCGTTCCATGGGTTTGGCTTGAGTCGATTATCAGATGCATCACGCAGACGGTACGCTCCTCCGGTGAGAACTTTATCAATGATGAAGGGACCCTCCCACTTGGGCTTGAGCTTGTATTTTTCTTCTTGGTGGCGAGAAACGAGTTCGCCAATGTTATAAGTTTTGGCTCGTACTTCTCTGCTTTGATACCTTCGAGCCTGTTGCTGATAGAATGCGGAACAGGCTTTTGCGACATCACGCTCCTCCTCTAGGGCATCTAAACTGTCCTACCGATCAAGCTCTGCTTCTCTCTCTTCGTACATGCGCACTCTAGGTGAGTCATGAACGATATCATAGGGCAATACCGCCTCTGCGCCGTACACCATAAAGAATGGTGCGTATCCGGTAGTGCGATTCGGTGTGGTCTGCATCCCCCATAGTATGGAGTCGAGCTCCTCGACCCAGTGCGTATCTGATTCCTTCAAAGATCGCACTAGTCTGGGTTTGATGCCGCTCATAATAAGACCATTTGCTCGTTCGACTTGACCATTTGTTTGGGGGTGATAGACGGAGGCGTAATTGAGCTTAATGCCCATGTTGCCGCACCAAGTTTTCACCTTGTTGGCTTTGAAGTTGGAGCCATTATCGGTAATGATGCTGTGGGGGACACCATAATGGTGTACCACCCCTGATATGAAGTCTATCTTTGGTCGGATTGGCCGTTTTAAGCTGGTTTGGCTTCTATCCATTTGGTGAATTTATCCACCATGACCAATAAGCATTTTTTTCTTATGGCTTCCTCCCTTAATGGGTCCAACCATATTGAGCCCCCAGACCGCAAAGGGCCAAGTTATGGGGATTGTTTGGAGGGCGGTGGGTGGCATATGGCTTTGGTTTGCAAACAGATGGCAACCAACACAGTGTTGGACGAGGTCCTGTGTGTCTGCTCGGGCTGTCGGTCAGTAGAAACCTGTATGGAAGGCCTTGCTTACAAGGGCCTGAGCTACAGCATGGTGGCCGCCGAGTCCAGCATGAATTTCGGCCAAAAGTTGCCGCCATTCCTCTTCAGAGATGCACCTTTGGAGTACTCCGGTAACGCTTTTCTTATAAAGCTCTCCCTCGTGAACCTTGTAGGCTTTAGATCGCCGCACAATGCAACGTGACTCATTTTGGTCCTCAGGGAGTCCTTGCCTTTTTAGGTAGGCTAAGAATGGTTCTGTCCATGGGGCGATGACAGCCATGATCACGTGGGTCGGAGGTGTTATTTCGGTGGTGGAGCCTCCAATTATGTCCGAGTGTTCGGGATCTGGGGTTGTGGTCGGATCCGGACTAGTACTGCCAGTCTCCCCTTCCCACACCACGGATGGCTTGAACATCCTTTCCAAGAAGATATTAGGTGGGACAGGGTCGCGCTTAGCACCGATGCGGGCGAGGATATCCGCCGCTTGATTGTTTTCTCGGACCACATGGTGGAATTCGAGCCCCTCGAACCGAGCTGACATTTTGAGGACGACATTGTGGTAGGCCGCCATTTTTGGATCCTTGGCGTCAAAGTCTCCATTTATTTGAGATATTGCAAGGTTCGAATACCCCGCACCTCTAGGCGTTGAATCCCGTGGAGACCGCCATCCGAAGACCGTGCAATAGAGCCTCGTATTCAGTTGCATTGTTGGAGTTTGTATATGGTATTTGCAGTATGTATTGGACTGTATCTCCGGTTGGGGATGTCAGGACAACACCTGCTCCTAGACCGCCAGCATCTTAGAGCCGTCAAAGTGCATGATCCAATTGGAGTATGCACCGTACTCTTTAGGGAGTTCGGCTTCTGTCCATTCGGTGACAAAGTCAGCCAGTACTTGCGACTTAATGGCTCACCGTGGTTTATATGTGATGTCGAACGGGAGGAGCTCGATGGCCCACTTAGCAATCCGGCTTGTGGCATCGTGGTTATTGATTATATCGTTGAGTGGTACTTCTGAGGCCACCGTGATTGAACACTCTTGAAAGTAGTGTCGCAGTTTCCGGGATGCCATGAAGACCGTGTATGCTTTCTTTTGGTAATGTGGGTACCGTGACTTGCATGGTGTGAGGATAGTGGATACATAGTATACCGGCTTTTGAAGCGGGAACTTATGTCCGTCCTCCTCTCGTTCGACGATGAGCACTGCACTTACAACTTGGTGCATTGCAGCTATATATAACAGCATGGGTTCACCGATGTTTGGTGCGGCCAGGATTGGATTGCTAGCCAAGAGGGCCTTTATTTCTACCAGTCCGGCCGTGGCCGCATCCGTCCATTCGAAGTGTTCGGTGCGTCGAAGAAGGCGATAGAGAGGTAGTGCCTTTTCTCCCAATCGGGAGATAAAGCGGCTTAAGGCAGCCACGCATCCAGTTAACTTATGGATTTGCTTGAGGTCTGTTGGGATAGCCAGCTGTGACAGAGCTCTGATTCTAGCTGGATTTGCTTCAATTCCTCTATTGGAAACGATGAAGCCCGGCAGCTTTCTGGCAGGGACGCCAAAAACCCATTTTTTGGGTTGAGCTTGATGTCATATGTTCAGAGATTGTCGAACATGAGCCTCGGGTCGTCTATTAAAGACTCGACGTGTCTGGTTTTGATGACCACGTCGTCTACATATGCCTCAACTGTTTTGTCGATTTGTGTTTCCAGGCATGTCTGAATCATGCGTTGATAGGTTGCACCGGCATTTTTGAGCCCAAAAGGCATGGTGTTAAAACAGAAGGGACCGTATGGAGTTATGAAATGACGTTGCGGCTTGATCGGACTCCGCCATCTTGATTTGATGGTATCCAGAGTATGCATCGAGGAAGCACAGTGAGTCGTATCCTGCGGTAGCGTCGATGATTTGATCGATGTGGGGGAGAGGGAAGGGATCCTTGGGGCAAGCCTTATTGAGGTCCTTGAAATCAACACATAGGCGCCAGGATTTGTCCTTCTTTGGTACCATCACCAGGTTTGCTAGCCAGTCCGAGTGTTTTATTTCTCTGATGAATCCGGCTTCAAGTAACTTGGCTAGCTCCTCTCCCATGGCTTGTCGCTAGGTTACAAAAACGCGAAGAGTGCGCTTGACGGCTTGTATCCTTCAGTATGTTTAGGCTATGCTCGGCCAGCCTACGTGGGATACCTGGCATGTCTGAAGGATGCCAAGCGAAGATGTCCCAATTCTCACGCAAGAACTCTCGCAGTGCAGCGTCTATTGTGGGGTTTAGTTGTGCCCCAATGGATGTTGTTTTTGTAGAGTCCGTTGGGTGGACCTGGAATTTGACTATTTCGTCCGCTGGTTTGAAAGTGGACTTGGGTCGTTTGTTGAGTATCATGTCGTCCCTGTCCACTATGGGCCTTGTGTGATTAGTTCTTGACGCGAGGGCCGGATAATGCCTCTAGGGCGGTCTTGGCGGTTTTATTTTCGGCTCGGAGTGCTACGTCCGGATCACTAGCTAGAGTGATGATTCCATTGGGCCCGGGCATCTTGAGCTTCATGTACCCATAATGGGGTATAGCTTGGAAGCTCGTGAATGCATCCCGCCCTAAAAGGGCGTGGTATCCACTACTGAATGGGGCCACTTGGAATGTGATTTCTTTGGACCTATAATTCTCCGGCATGCCGAATACCACATCTAGTGTGATTTTTCCCGCACATCGTGCCTCCCGACTAGGGATGATTCCTCTGAAGGTCGTGCTGCTTTGCTCAATGCGGCTCTTGTCTATTTCCATTTTATTGAGAGTTTCCTCATAGATGAGGTTTAATCCGCTGACACCATCCATGAGCATCGGCCCTTCTGCTTATGGCCGCCCCGCCGCACTCCGCTTATGGCCACGGGGCATCGGCCCTTCTGCTTATGGCCGCCCCGCCGCACTCCGCAACAGCGTCCCCGATCATCTTTGGCTCCACATTAAAGGTCTTGACCACAGGCGAAGTGGGGAGTACGCGGAGGAAGGCTTCGCAGACGATAATGAATGCGGAGATATGGAGGATGGACTCCGGAGCCAAATCGTGAAAATCCAGCCCGTAGTAGAACATGAGCCCTCTCACGAAGGGGTCCGTCGGGAAGCCTAAACCCCAACGGAGGTGGCATACGAAGACGACGTACTCGCCGGGCTTGGTGGCGGGCACGGCCTGCCCTTGGGCGGGTAGCCTGTGCGAAATCTCGCAGGACAGGTACTTGGCCTCACGCAGCTTTAACACATCCTCCTCCATGACGGAGGAGGGAATCCACTGGCCCTGGAGGTCGGAATCGGACATGGTTGAGAATCTGAAGCACTCGAATCTGAGGCTCTGGGTGTTGGAACTGGGAGCGAGGAAGAGATTCGATGCGAGATTGAAGAAAAAGAACGCACCTTGGTCCTCTTATAAAGGGAAAAAATACCAAGGGTCGTCTCCATGACCGTTCGGGATTCACCTTCGATGGAGGAGGCGTGGCGACGGGCACGGTTGGGTTACCCACGCACGTATTGATGAGAATCCCGGAATAAGGGGAACACGATCTCTGCCCGACAAGGCGTGCCAAGAAACGCGCCGCTAAATGTCTTTGAGGTGGTATAATAAAAAGCGATTCGAGTAAAAGCCCGGTAGCGGTGTGATGCCACGCCGCATAATATGTCGGCAGATTGGACTGGTGTACATTTTATTCTCTCTATGGTGGAATGTGGAATTTATTTTGCGAGCGGACACTATATCTGGTGTTCATGATCTTCTCTGGATTATTCAAGGGAGGAACCCGCCTTGCAATGCCGAACATTATGCGCGCCGGACTTATCGTCATTGAAGCCTGGTTCAGGGGCTACTGAGGGAGTCCTGGACTAGGGGGTGTCCGGACAGCCGGACTATCATCATCTGCCGAACTCCAAGACTACGAAGATACAAGATTGAAGACTCCGTCCCATGTCCGGATGGGACTTTCCTTGGCGTGGAAGGCAAGCTTGGCGATACGGATATGTAGATCTCCTACAATTGTAACCGACTCTATGTAACCCTAGCCCTCTCCGGTGTCTATATAAACAGGAGGGTTTTAGTCCATAGGACACAACATACATTACAACAATCATACCATAGGCTAGCTTTAGGGTTTAGCCTCCTTGATCTCGTGGTAGATCCACTCTTCTACTACCCATATCATCCATATTAATCAAGCGGGGCGAGGGTTTTACCTCCATCGAGAGGGCCGAACACAGGTAAAACATCGTGTCCCTCGTCTCTGTTACCATCCGCCTAGACGCCTTGATTCGGGACCCCCTACCGAGATCCGCGGTTTTGACACCGACAAACATCTTCAGGAGAATAGTTCCGTTAAGGGTTCCTTTCCCGGGGTACGCATGCATTAATATGCATGACCGAACTGCGAACAGAGACGCAGGATAAGAAACATCTGGGGGTTTATATTGTAAATAGGTAAAAAAACATCTTTTGTTCACCGACCGAATATTCCCTTAAGAATGATAGCTTTCGGCTTCATCCAGTTTGAGGTACACGTCCGGCTGACCCTGTAGTAATAATCGCAGAGGTGCTCCCCTTATGCCCTAGCCAAACTAACGGGAAGGTAGGGCATAAACACAGGAGCCAGGCAACCCAGCTTGGCCAAAACTTAAGTCATATCGATGCATATAATGGCGAAAAAAGGTACATATGGAAAAGTGACACATATGTAGTGGGCATAAAGCCCGGGAGATAATTGTATTTAAGCTTCTGTATATGAAGCCCCCAGGTATGATGAGCGCGCATAGCGCGTCAGGATTGTGTAGTCAAGACACACTTGAAGCCTTTAAGGCCATAAAAAAGGAAGAAAGAAATAAATAAAGAAAGAGGATATAACTTAAAAAAGAAAGGCGGAGGTAAGGAGACGAACACAGAGTTCGCCACTAGGCATAGAATCTTTGGAGTATGGCCGCGTTCCATGGGTTTGGCTTGAGTCGATTATCAGATGCATCACGCAGACGGTACGCTCCTCCGGTGAGAACTTTATCAATGATGAAGGGACCCTCCCACTTGGGCTTGAGCTTGTATTTTTTCTTCTTCGGTAGGCGTAGAACGAGTTCGCCAATGTTATAAGTTTTGGCTCGTACTTCTCTGCTTTGATACCTTCGAGCCTGTTGCTGATAGAATGCGGAACAGGCTTTTGCGACATCACGCTCCTCCTTTAGGGCATCTAAACTGTCCTACCGATCAAGCTCTGCTTCTCTCTCTTCGTACATGCGCACTCTAGGTGAGTCATGAACGATATCATAGGGCAATACCGCCTCTGCGCCGTACACCATAAAGAATGGTGCGATCCGTAGTGCGATTCGTGTGGTCTGCATCCCCCATAGTATGGAGTCGAGCTCCTCGACCCAGTGCGTATCTGATTCCTTCAAAGATCGCACTAGTCTGGGTTTGATGCCGCTCATAATAAGACCATTTGCTCGTTCGACTTGACCATTTGTTTGGGGGTGATAGACGGAGGCGTAATCGAGCTTAATGCCCATGTTGCCGCACCAAGTTTTCACCTTGTTGGCTTTGAAGTTGGAGCCATTATCGGTAATGATGCTGTGGGGGACACCATAATGGTGTACCACCCCTGATATGAAGTCTATCACTGGTCCGGATTCGGCCGTTTTAACTGGTTTGGCTTCTATCCATTTGGTGAATTTATCCACCATGACCAATAAGCATTTTTTTCTTATGGCTTCCTCCCTTAATGGGTCCAACCATATTGAGCCCCCAGACCGCAAAGGGCCAAGTTATGGGGATTGTTTGGAGGGCGGTGGGTGGCATATGGCTTTGGTTTGCAAACAGATGGCAACCAACACAGTGTTGGACGAGGTCCTGTGTGTCTGCTCGGGCTGTCGGTCAGTAGAAACCTGTATGGAAGGCCTTGCTTACAAGGGCCTGAGCTACAGCATGGTGGCCGAGTCGGCATGAATTCGACCAAAGTTGCCGCCATTCCTCTTCAGAGATGCACCTTTGGAGTACTCCGGTAACGCTTTTCTTATAAAGCTCTCCCTCGTGAACCTTGTAGGCTTTAGATCGCCGCACAATGCAACGTGACTCATTTTGGTCCTCAGGGAGTCCTTGCCTTTTTAGGTAGGCTAAGAATGGTTCTGTCCATGGGGCGATGACAGCCATGATCACGTGGGTCGGAGGTGTTATTTCGGTGGTGGAGCCTCCAATTATGTCCGAGTGTTCGGGATCTGGGGTTGTGGTCGGATCCGGACTAGTACTGCCAGTCTCCCCTTCCCACACCACGGATGGCTTGAACATCCTTTCCAAGAAGATATTAGGTGGGACAGGTCGCGCTTAGCACCGGCGCGGGCGAGGATATCCGCCGCTTGATTGTTTTCGGACCACATGGTGGAATTCGAGCCCCTCGAACCGAGCTGACATTTTGAGGACGACATTGTGGTAGGCCGCCATTTTTGGATCCTTGGCGTCAAAGTCTCCATTTATTTGAGATATTGCAAGGTTCGAATACCCCGCACCTCTAGGCGTTGAATCCCGTGGAGACCGCCATCCGAAGACCGTGCAATAGAGCCTCGTATTCAGTTGCATTGTTGGAGTTTGTATATGGTATTTGCAGTATGTATTGGACTGTATCTCCGGTGGGGGATGTCAGGACAACACCTGCTCCTAGACCGGCCAGCATCTTAGAGCCGTCAAAGTGCATGATCCAATTGGAGTATGCACCGTACTCTTTAGGGAGTTCGGCTTCTGTCCATTCGGTGACAAAGTCAGCCAGTACTTGCGACTTAATGGCTCACCGTGGTTTATATGTGATGTCGAACGGGAGGAGCTCGATGGCCCACTTAGCAATCCGGCTTGTGGCATCGTGGTTATTGATTATATCGTTGAGTGGTACTTCTGAGGCCACCGTGATTGAACACTCTTGAAAGTAGTGTCGCAGTTTCCGGGATGCCATGAAGACCGTGTATGCTTTCTTTTGGTAATGTGGGTACCGTGACTTGCATGGTGTGAGGATAGTGGATACATAGTACACCGGCTTTTGAAGCGGGAACTTTTGTCCGTCCTCCTCTCGTTCGACGATGAGCACTCCATTTACAACTTGGTGCATTGCAGCTATATATAACAACATGGGTTCACCGATGTTTGGTGCAGCCAGGATTGGATTGATAGCCAAGACGGCCTTTGTTTCTTCCAGTCCGGCCGTAGCCGCATCCATCCACTCGAAGTGTTCGGTGCGTTGGAGACGGCAATAGAGAGGTAGTGCCTTTTCTCCCAATCGGGAGATAAAGCGGCTTAAGGCAGCCACGCATCCAGTTAACTTATGGATTTGCTTGAGGTCTATTGGGATAGCCAGCTGTGACTGAGCTCGATTCTAGCTGGATTTGCTTCAATTCCTCTATTGGAAACGATGAAGCCCGGCAGCTTTCTGGCAGGGACGCCAAAAACCCATTTTTTGGGTTGAGCTTGATGTCATATGTTCAGAGATTGTCGAACATGAGCCTCGGGTCGTCTATTAAAGACTCGACGTGTCTGGTTTTGATGACCACGTCGTCTACATATGCCTCAACTGTTTTGTCGATTTGTGTTTCCAGGCATGTCTGAATCATGCGTTGATAGGTTGCACCGGCATTTTTGAGCCCAAAAGGCATGGTGTTAAAACAGAAGGGACCGTATGGAGTTATGAAATGACGTTGCGGCTTGATCGGACTCCGCCATCTTGATTTGATGGTATCCAGAGTATGCATCGAGGAAGCACAGTGAGTCGTATCCTGCGGTAGCGTCGATGATTTGATCGATGTGGGGGAGAGGGAAGGGATCCTTGGGGCAAGCCTTATTGAGGTCCTTGAAATCAACACATAGGCGCCAGGATTTGTCCTTCTTTGGTACCATCACCAGGTTTGCTAGCCAGTCCGAGTGTTTTATTTCTCTGATGAATCCGGCTTCAAGTAACTTGGCTAGCTCCTCTCCCATGGCTTGTCGCTTAGGTTCTGAAAAACGCCGAAGAGTCTGCTTGACCGGCTTGTATCCCTTCAGTATGTTTAGGCTATGCTCGGCCAGCCTACGTGGGATACCTGGCATGTCTGAAGGATGCCAAGCGAAGATGTCCCAATTCTCACGCAAGAACTCTCGCAGTGCAGCGTCTATTGTGGGGTTTAGTTGTGCCCCAATGGATGTTGTTTTTGTAGAGTCCGTTGGGTGGACCTGGAATTTGACTATTTCGTCCGCTGGTTTGAAAGTGGACTTGGGTCGTTTGTTGAGTATCATGTCGTCCCTGTCCACTATGGAGCGCAGCGCAGTTAGTTCTTCGGCCGCGAGGGCTTCGGATAATGCCTCTAGGGCCAGTGCGGCGGTTTTATTTTCGGCTCGGAGTGCTACGTCCGGATCACTAGCTAGAGTGATGATTCCATTGGGCCCGGGCATCTTGAGCTTCATGTACCCATAATGGGGTATAGCTTGGAAGCTCGTGAATGCATCCCGCCCTAAAAGGGCGTGGTATCCACTACTGAATGGGGCCACTTGGAATGTGATTTCTTTGGACCTATAATTCTCCGGCATGCCGAATACCACATCTAGTGTGATTTTTCCCGCACATCGTGCCTCCCGACTAGGGATGATTCCTCTGAAGGTCGTGCTGCTTTGCTCAATGCGGCTCTTGTCTATTTCCATTTTATTGAGAGTTTCCTCATAGATGAGGTTTAATCCGCTGACACCATCCATGAGCACTTTAGTAAGCCGGAAGCCGTCCACAATTGGACAAAGAACCAAAGCGGCTGGTGCTCGGACTATTCGGAATTGAGGTTCGTCACTGGCATTGAAGGTTATGGCCGTGTCGTTCCATGGATTTATTGCTGCAATGTGGTAGACTTCGGCGAGGCTGTGGAGTGCTCGCTTGCGCCTGTTATTTGAGGCGAAAGTCTTGAAGATTTTCAATATTGTATTGTTCTTTTCCACGGGATGATGTACTGCGGTATCGTTGATGAGGAGATCCTCGCCGCTCTTGGCCACCTGCCGGAGTATCCAACATGCTCTAAGGCTGTGTGTTGGTATGGTATCCGGTGTGCTGTGAATTTTGCATGGCCCATTGAGCCATCCCTCCAATACGGTTCCACGCCCTGTAGTGGGATTTGGTTTCTTTGTAATTGGATCAGGTGACTTGCGAGGGTGCACCCTTTTAGGTCGGACGAGGGGTTTAGTGAGAGTCGGAGGATCCAAGAATTTTGCTTGGGTTTTCCAGGCGCTTGCCATCGCATAGTACTTCTGTACTATGGCCGCCAAGTCAGCGAAGTGTGCTATGTCACGGCAACTTATGGCGTTGAGGATTCCCTTGTCCGTGCAATTTTTGCAAAAGAATGAGATTGCATCTTCCTCGTGACAGTCCTTGACCTTGCTCATTACAAGGAGGAATCTGGCCCAGAAGTGATGTACTGTCTCTTGGGGCTCTTGTCTAATGTGGGAAAGATCACTTGTATCTGGGTGGGTGGGTAGATTTAAGTCCAAACCCTGACTCAATCTGAGACCCAGGGGCAGAGGAGCTTCTGAGCTTGGCAGTTCGGGCTCCGGGATGTTGCCCAATTTTTCTGGCCCGCTGTCCGATTCTAGGTTCGGAGCTTGGGTCATGTCCTCCTGTAGACGGGTATCCGGCTCGAAGAGCTTGGGAATCCGGACATAGTTCGTCCTCAAACTAGAGGAAGAATCGCTACATTGCTCCTCCACCACCGCTATCTGATGGGTGACCGGCGGAGAGTTAGTCTCTCTTTGGTCGGGTTTAAGCCCGCTCCGATCATAGTCCATAGCGACTCCCAAGGCGGTGATGCGATCCAAGAGCTTGTTCAGGGAGGAGAGCTCCATTGGATCCATCTGCTCAGTGAATTTTGAGCTGACGTGGAGGCTGTTTTGATGACCCGAGAAGTCATCATCAGCGCGGCGGCCGAACGGGCGGTCATGACGAAGCCGCCTAGTCGCAGAGTTTGGCCTACAGCCATGGCTCCCCCAGTGGTGATGTTGTCCTTGATAACAAGGCGAGCCATCAAGCCTTACTGTGACGGCACAGTGGAACTCTCAATGAAAGCACCAATGTCGGTGTCAAAACCGGTGGATCTTGGGTAGGGGGTCCCGAACTGTGCGTCTAAGGCTAATGGTAACAGGAGGCGAGGGACAATGTTTACCCAGGTTCGGGCCCTCTCGATGGAGGTAATACACTACTTCCTGCTTGATTGATCTTGATGATATGAGTCTTACAAGAGTTGATCTACCACGAGATCAAAGAGGCTAAACCCTAGAAGCTAGCCTATGATTATGATTGTTGTCGTCCTACGGACTAAACCCTCCGGTTTATATAGACACCGGAGGGGGCTAGGGTTACACAGAGTTGGTTACAGAGAAGGAGATCTACATATTTGAACTGCCAAGCTTGCCTTCCACGCAAAGGAGAGTCCCACCCGGACACGGGACGGAGTCTTCAATCTTGTATCTTCATAGTCCAACAGTCAGGCACAAGTACATAGTCCGACTGTCCGAGCACCCCTTAATCCAGGACTCCCTCAGTTGCACGTGATGATTTTGATGAATATAATATGCATGTGCTTTCTGCTCCTACTTGCAATTATTATGAGAGAGGAACTACATCTCCACCTCTTTGTGTTTCCAACACGATAAAATTGCAAGAAACTGCTTATGCTATGTATTGGCCTTTACTTGATGTGCATGAATTGTTCTTGTATGACATGCTGATGCATAGGAAGAGAGTTAGACTTCGTAATTGCATGATATATGTTGCTTTGTGCTCACTACTAAATGCCAAATCATTGTTTATTAAAATTCTCTTTGATATACCTTGGGATCCGGGTGGATTCATTACTTGAGCACTTTATGCCTAGCTTAATGGCTTTAAAGAAAGTGCTTCCAGGGAGACAACCCGGAAGTTTTAGAAAGTCATTTATTTCTGTTGAGTGCTTTTATATAGTTTAAAAACAAAAAAAATATAGAGGGGAACTTAAAACTTCACAAAAAGAAAAGTGAAAGTGAGATAGACGAGCATCGTGGAAGCGGGAGCATGCCTTGAACTTTGTTCATGCCCATGGAAACTTTGTGAATATTTAATTGCATAAACTTTTCAACAAAAATAATTATCCCCTTGTTCAATTCCATTGTATTATAAAAATAATGTGCCAAGATTTTCCTTTAGGATGAGTAGATTGCTTGTTGGTATGTGCAGTGCAAAAACAGAAACTTTGGCTGTAGCGTGCGATTTTACATTTTTTATTAGAATGACAAAAGGTTCCGAAATTTTTTGCAAAGTATTTCTATACAAATGGTTTATTTTTACATAACTTTTCAGAATTGTTGGAGTACCATAAGTATGGTAGATGTTCATATTGCTACAGACTGTCCTATTTAAGACAGATTATGTTTTTGATGCATTGTTTTGCTTGTTTTGATGAAACTATCGATTTTTATCGGTGGCATGAGCCATGGAAAAGTTATATTACAGTAGCTACAATGCAAAAACAAAATATGAATTGGTTTTCAACAGTACTTAGAGTGGTGATTTTCTTTATTATACTAACGGATCTTACCGAGCTTTCTGTTGAGTTTTGTGTGGATGAAGTGATCCAAGATCGAGGAGGTCTCGATATGAGGAGAAGGAGGAGAGGCAAGAGCTCAATATTGGGGATTCACAAGGCACCGCAAGTAAATATTCAAGGAGACTCAAGTGCCTAAGCTTGGGGATGCCCCGTAAGGCGTCCATCTTTCTTCAACAAGTATCGGTATGTTTTCGTCTTCGTTTCGTTCATGTGATATGTGTAAATCTTGGAGCATCTTTTGCATTTAGTTTTCACTTTTCTTTTATGCACCATGCTGGTATGAGATAGTGCATGGTTGACTTATAGAATGCTCATTTCACTTAACTTATATCTTTTGAGTATGGCTTTATAGAATGCTTCAAGTGCTTCACTTATATCATTTGAAGTTTGGATTGCCTGTTTCTCTTCACATAGAAAACCGATGTTCGTAGAATGCTCTTTTGCTTCACTTATATTTGTTAGAGCATGATCTTTTGTAGAAAGAATTAAACTCTCATGCTTCACTTATATCTATTTAGAGGTAAAAATGGAATTGGTCATTTGCATGGTTAGTCATGAAATCCTACATAAAACTTATGGATCACTGAATATGATATGTTTGATTCCTTGCAATAGTTTTGACATATAGAGAAGGAATATGTGGGAAGTAATAGTAAACGATTGTGGTTAGTAAGAATATTGGTGTTAAGGTTTGTGATTCCTGAAGCATGCACGTATAGTCTCTCGTTATGCCGAGAAGTTGGAGCACAATTTATCCTTGATTGTCTATCTTTGTGCGAAGGCCGGGCGCGCGTGATGGTTAACTCCTACCAACCTCCCCCCTAGGGGCATGCATAGTATTACTTTGCTTCGAGCGCTTATAAACTTTTGCAATAAGTATATGAGTTTTTTATGACTAATGTGAGTCCATGGATTATACGCACTCTTACCTTTCCGCAATTTGCTAGCCTCTACGGTACCATGCGTTGCCCTTTCTCACCTCGAGACGTGGTGCAAACTTCGCCGATGTATCCAAACCCCGTGATATGATACGCTGTATCACACATAAGCCTTATTATATCTTCCTCAAAACAGACACCATACATACCTATTATGGCTTTTCCATGGCCATTCCGAGATATATTTCCATGCAACTTCCACCGCTTCCGTTTGATGACTTGAGCATTCATTGTCATATTGCTTTGCATGATCATATAGCTGACATAGTAGTTGTGGCTCAGCCACCGTTCATCATTACATGTTACGCTAGATCATTGCACATCTTGGTACATTGCCAGCGGCATTCATATAGTGTCATACTTTGTCATAGGTATCGAGTTGTATTTTTATCCCTTTTGAGTTATAAGTAAATAGCAGTGCCCCAGTGAGGAAAGGATGATGGAGACTATGATTCCCCCACAAGTCGGGATGAGACTCCGAACAATGAGAGGAAAAAAATAAAAATAAAAAGGAAAGAAGAAAAATAAAAAAAGGGAAAAATAATAAAAATAATAAACAAAGAGAGAAGGGGCATTGTTAGTATCCTTTACCACACTTGTGCTTCAAAGTGGCACCATGTTTTTCATATGGTGAGTCTCCTATTTTGTCACTTTCATATACTAGTGGGAATATTTCATTATAGGATTAGATGCACACCCACTTAGTTTTCATAAGAAGCTTTCATACACTTATAGCTCTTAGTGCATTCGTTGCATGGAAATCCCTACTCCTCATGTTGATATCAATTGATGGGCATCTCCATAGCCCGTTGGTTAGCCGCGTCGATGTGAGACTTTCTTACTTTTTTGTCTTCTTTATATTTACCCCTATCATCATACTCTATTCCACCCATAGTGTTATATCCATCGCTTGCGCTCATGTATTGCGCGAGGGTTCAAAAAGCTGAAGCGCGTTAAAAAGTATGAACCAATTGCTTGGCTGACACCGGGGTAGTACATGATTTATACTTTGTGTTAAGAAGACAGAGCATGACAAGACTATATGATTTTGTAGGGATAACATTCTTTAGCATTGATATTTTTAAAGACATGATTGTTTGTTGGGATGCCTGAGTATTGATGTATTTATATCAAATTATAGACTATTGCTTTGAATCACTTATGTCTTAATATTCATGCCATGACTAGATATATGATCAAGTTTATGCTAGGTAGCATTCCACATCAAAAATTATCTTTTATGATTATCATTTACCTACTCGAGGACGAGCAGGAATTAAGCTTGGGGATGCTGATGCATCTCCATCGTATCTATAATTTTCGATTGTTTCATGCCAATATTATTCAACTTTTACATACTTTTGGCAACTTTTTATATGATTTAATTGGACTAACTTACTTATCCGGTGCGCTGTGCCAGTTCCTGTTTGTTGCATGTTTTTATTTTGCAGAAAATCCATATCAAACGAAGTCCAAATGCAATAAAAATCTATGGAGAATTATTTTGGAATATTTGTGAATTTTAGGAGGTGGAATCAACGTAAACAGAGGCCCGAGGCCTCCACAACCCACCAGGGCGCGCCGCCAGGGCCCAGGTGCGCCCTCGTGTATTGTGCCCTCCTCGAACGTCAGTTGGAGCCCTTCTTCTGGCGCAAGAAAGATAATTGATGGAAAAAAGCGTGTAGAAATTTCAGCGCAATCGGGGTTACGGATCTCCGGAAATTTAAGAAACTGTGAAGGGCCAGATCTGGGGAGCGCGAAACAGAAGAGAACAGAGAGGGAGATCCAATCTCGGAGGGGCTCCTGCCCCTCCGCCGCCATGGAGACCATGGACTAGAGGGGAAACCCTCTCCCCATCTAGGGGGGAGGCCAAGGAAGAAGAATAAGGAGGGGGGCTCTCTCCCCCTCTCTCCCGGTGGCATCGAAGTGCCGCCGGGGCTAGGATTGTGACGGCAATCTACATCAACAATCTTGCTACCGTCAACACCAACTCTCTCCCCCTCTATGCAGTGGTGTAACACCCCTTCTCCCCGCTATAATCTCTACTTAAACATGGTGCTCAACTCCATATATTATTTCCCAATAATCAATGGTTATCTTATGATGTTTGAGTAGATCTGTTTTATCCTATGGGTTAATCGTGATCTTGGTTGGTATGATTGTATATTTTATTTTTGGTGCTGTCCTACGGTGACCTTCGTCTCGCACAAACATGAGGGGCCCTCACTGTAGGGTGTTGCAATATGTTCATGGTTTGCTTATTGTTAGTGTTGCGGGGGTGACAGCAGCCTAAACGCGGATAAGTGGGTTATGACTGAAGGAAATATGCCCTAGAGGCAATAATAAAGTTATTATTTATTTCCTCATATCATGATAAATGTTTATTATTCATGCTAGAATTGTATTAACCGGAAACATGATACATGTGTGAATACATAGACAAACATAACGTCACTAGTATGCCTCTACTTGACTAGCTCATTAATCAAAGATGGTTATGTTTCCTAACCATAGACATGTGTTGTCATTTGATTAATGGGATCACATCATTAGGAGAATGATGTGATTGACATGACCCATTCCGTTAGCCTAGCACTTGATCGTTTAGTATATTGCTATTGCTTTCTTCATGACATATACATGTTCCTGTAACTATGAGATTATGCAACTCCCGTTTACCGGAGGAACGCTTTGGGTACTACCAAATGTCACAACGTAACTGGGTGATTATAAAGGAGTACTACAGGTGTCTCCAAAGGTACATGTTGAGTTGGCGTATTTCGAGATTTGGTTTTTTCACTCCGATTGTCGGAGAGGTATCTCCAGCGCTTCTCGGTAATGCACATCACTATAAGCCTTGCAAGCAATGTAGCTAATAAGTTAGTTACGGGATGATGCATTACATAACGAGTAAAGAGACTTGCCGGTAACGATATTGAACTAGGTATTGGATACCGACGATCAAATCTCGGGCAAGTAACATACCGTTGACAAAGGGAACAACGTATGTTGTTATGCGGTTTGACCAATAAAGATCTTCGTAGAATATGTAGGAACCAATATGGGCATCCAGGTTCCGCTATTGGTTATTGACCGAGAATAGTTCTGGGTCATGTCTACATAGTTCTCAAACCCATAGGGTTTGCACGCTTAACGTTACGATGACAGTTTTATTATGAGTTTTATAAGTTTTTGATGTACCGAAGTTTGTTCGGAGTCCCGGATGTGATCACGGACATGACGAGGAGTCTCGAAATGGTCGAGACATAAAGATTGATATATTGTACTAGGAGGGGGGCGGCGCCCCCCCTTTTCCTTTCCCCTCTCCCCCTTCCTTCCTCCTCCTAGTAAGAGTAGGAAAGGAGGAGTCCTACTCCTACTAGGAGGAGGATTCCTCCTCCTAGCGCGCCCCCTTGGGCCGGCCGGCCTCCCCCCTTGCTCCTTTATATACGGGGGCAGGGGGCACCCCATGGACACACAAGTTGATCTACGGATCGTTCCTTAGCCGTGTGCGGTGCCCCCCTCCACCATATTCCACCTCGGTCATATCGTCGCGGAGTTTAGGCGAAGCCTGCGCGATAGAACATCATCATCGTCACCACGCCGTCGTGCTGACGGAACTCATCCCCGAAGCTTTGCTGGATCGGAGCCCGGGGATCGTCATCAAGGTGAACGTGTGCTGAACTCGAAGGTGCCGTACGTTCGGTGCTTGGATCGGTCGGATCGTGAAGACGTACGACTACATCAACCGCGTTGTGCTAACGCTTCCTCTTACGGTCTACGAGGGTACATGGACAACACTCTCCCCTCTCATTGCTATGTCATCACCATGATCTTGCGTGTGCGTAGGAAATTTTTTGAAATTACTATGTTCCCCAACGGTGGCATCCGAGCCTAGGTTTTATCGTTGATGTTATATGCGAGTAGAACACAAGTGAGTTACAGGCGATACAAGTCATCTTGCTTACCAGCATGTCATACTTTGGTTGGCGGTATTATGAGATGAAGCGGCCGGACCGACATTACAGCGACGCTTACGCGAGACTGGTTTCACCGTTATGAGCACTTGTGCTTAAAGGTGGCTGGCGGGTGTCTGTCTCTCTCACTTTAGCTGAATCGAGTGTGGCTCGCCCGGTCCTTGCGAAGGTTAAAACAGCACTAACTTGCGAACTATCGTTGTGGTTTTGATGCGAGGTAAACGGTTCTTGCTAAGCCCGTAGCAGCCACGTCAAATTTGCAACAACAAAGTAGAGGGCGTCTAACTTGTTTTTGCGGGGCATGTTGTGATGTGATATGGTCAAGGCGTGATGCTATATTTTATTGTATGAGATGATCATGTTTTGTAACGAAGTTATCGGCAATGGCAGGAGCCATATGGTTGTCGCTTTATTGTATGAAATGCAAGCGCCTATAATTGCTTTACTTTATCACTAAGCGGTAGCGATAGTCGTAGAAGCAATAGATGGCGTAACGACAACGATGCTACGATGGAGATCAAGGTGTCGACTTGGTGGCGATGGTGATCACGACGGTGCTTGAAGATGGAATCACAAGCACAAGATGATGATGGCCATATCATATCACTTATATTGATTGCATGTGATGTTTATCCTTTATGCATCTTATCTTGCTTTGATTGGCGGTAGCATTTCAAGATGATCTCTCACTAATAATCAAGAAGTGTTCTCCACGAGTATGCACCGTTGTGAAAGTTCTTCGTCTTTGAGACACCACGTGATGATCGGGTGTGATAGGCTCTACGTTCAAATACAGCGGGTGCAAAACAGTTGCACAGCGAATACTCAGGTCATACTTGGCGAGCCTAGCATATCAGATATGGCCTCGGAACACGGAGACCGAAAGGTCAAGCGTGAATCATATAGTAGATATGATCAACATAGTGATGTTCACCATTGAAACTACTCCATCTCACGTGATGATCGGACATGGTTTAGTTGATTTGGATCACGTGATCACTTAGATGACTAGAGAGATGTCTGTCTAAGTGGGAGTTCTTAAGTAATATGATTAATTGAACTTAAATTTATCATGAACTTAGTACCTGATAGTATCTTGCTTGTCTATGTTTGTTTGTAGATAGATGGCTCGTGTTGTTGTTCCGTTGAATTTTAATGTGTTCCTTGAGAAAGCAAAGTTGAAAGATGATGGTAGCAATTACGGATTGGGTCCGTAACGAGGATTATCCTCATTGCTGCCTGAAAAAGTTACGTCTGGAAGCACCGCTGGGTGCGAACTGCTTCTTGATGCAACTAACGGCGTTAGAACGTCTGGCGAGCAAAGCGATGACTACTCGATAGTTCGATGTGCCATGCTTTACGGCTTAGAACCGGGTCTTCAACGATGTTTTGAGCGTCATGGAGCATATGAGATGTTCGGGAGTTGAAGTTAATATTTCAAGCAAATGCCCGGATTGAGAGATATGAAGTCTCCAATAAGTTCTATAGCTGCAAGATGGAGGAGAATAGTTACGTCGGTGAACACATACTCAAAATGTCTAGGTATAATAATCACTTGATTCAAGCGGGAGTTAATCTTCACGATGATAGTGTCATTGATGAATTCTTCAATCACGCCACCAAGCTACAAGAGCTTCGTGATGAACTATAATATGCAAGGGATGAACAAGACTATTCGAGCTCTTCGCAATGCTAAAAGCAGCGGAGGTAGAAATCAGAAGGAGCATCAAGTGTTGATGGTTAACAAGACCACCAGTTTCAAGAAAAAGGGCAAAGGGAAGAAGAAGGGTAACTTCAAAAGAACGACAAACAAGTTGCTGCTCAAGAGAAGAAACCCAAGTCTGGACCTAAGCTGGCCCGAGTGCTTCTCCGCAAGCGGATGGACCTCGAAGCGGAACTGCCCCAAGTATTTGGCGGATAAGAAGGATGGCAAAGTGAACAAAGGTATATGTGTTATACATGTTATTGATGTGTACCTTACTAATGCTCGTAGTAGCACCTAGGTATTTGATACTTGTTCTGTTGCTAATATTTGCAACTCGAAGCAGGGACTACGGATTAGCGAAGATTGGCTAAGGGCGAGGTGGCGATCTTGGCGTGGGAAATGGTTCCAAAGTCGATGTGATCGCGGTCGGCACGCTACCTCTACATCTACCATCGGGATTAGTTTTAGACCTAAATAATTGTTATTTGGTGCCGCGTTGAGCATGAACATTATATCTGGATCTTGTTTGATGCGAGATGGTTATTCATTTAAATCGAGAATAATGGTTGTTCTATTTATATGAGTAATATCTTTTATGGTCATGCACCCTTGAAGAGTGGTCTATTTTATTGAATCTCGATAGTAGTGATACACATATTCATAGTGTTGAAACCAAAAGATGCGAGTTGTAATGATAGTGCAACTTATTTGTGTACTTGCCGTTTAGGTCATATCGGTGTAAAGCGCATCAAGAAACTCCATCTTGATGGGCTTTTGGAATCACTTGATTATGAATCACTTGGTACTTATGAACCGTGCCTCATGGGCAAGATGACTAAAACGTCGTTCTTGAACTATGGAGCGAGCAAGCTGATTTGTTGGAAATCATACATCTTGATGTTTGTGGTCCAATGAATGTTGAGGCTTCTTGGCGGGTATCGTTATTTTCTCACCTTCACAGATGATTTGAGCAGATATGGGTATATCTACTTAATGAAACACAAGTCTGAAAATTTTTAAAAGTTCAAAGAATTTTAGAGTGAAGTGGAAAATCATCATAACAAGAAAATAAAGTTTCTACGATCTGATCATGGAGGAGAATATTTGAGTTACGAGTTTGGTCTACACTTGAAACAATGCGGAATAGTTTCGCAACTCACGCCACCTGGAATACCACAAAGAAATGGTGTGTCCGAACGTCGTAATCATACTTTACTAGATATGGTGCGATCTATGATGTCTCTTACTGATTTACCACTATTGTTATGGGGTTATGCTTTAGAGACGGCCGCATTCATGTTAAATAGGGCACCATCAAAATCCATTGAGGCGGCGTCTTATGAGCGTGGTTTGGCAAGAAACCAAAGTTGTCGTCTCTTAAAGTTTGGGGCTGCGATGCTTATGTGAAGAAACTTCAACCGGATAAGCTCGAACCCAAATCGAATGTGTCTTCATAGGATACCCAAAAGAGACTATTGGGTACACCTTCTATCACAGATCCGAGGGCAAGATTTTCGTTGCTAAAATCGGATCCTTTCTAGAGAAGGAGTTTCTCTCAAAAGAAGTGAGTGGGAGGAAAGTAGAACTTGATGAGATAAGCTGTACTGCTCCCTTATTGGAAAGTAGTTCATCACAAGAACCGGTTCTGTGACAACTACACCAATTAGTGAGGAAGCTAATGATATTGATCATGAAACTTCAGATCAAGTTTCTCTTGAACCTCGTGGGTCTACGAGTAAGATCCGCACTGAGTGGTGCGGAAATCCTATTCGGAAGTCATGTTACTTGACCATGATGAACCTCACGAACTATGAGGAAGCGATGATGAGCCCAGATTCATAAAATGGCTAGAGGCCATGAAATCGAGATGGGATCCATGTATGAGAACAAAGTATGGACTTTGGTTGACTTGCCCGATGATCGGCAAGCCATTGAGAATAAATGGATCTCTAAGAAGAAGGTAGCGTTGATGGTAATGTAGCTGTCTATAAAGCTCAACTTGTTGCGAAAGGTTTTCGACAAGTTCAAGGGGTTGACTACGATGAGACTTTCTCACCCGTAGCAATGCTTAAGTCTGTCCGATTCATGTTAGCTATTGTTGCATTTCATGATTATGAAATTTGGCAAATGGATGTTAAAACTGCATTCTTGAATGGATTTCTGGAAGAAGAGTTGTATATGATGCAGCCAGAAGATTTTGTTGATCCAAAAGGTGCTAACAAAGTGTGCAAGCTCCGATGATCCATTTATGGTGGTGCAAGCATCTTGGAGTTGGAATAAGCGCTTTGATAGTGTGATCAAAGCATATGGTTTTATCTGAGACTTTTGGAGCTTTGTATTTACAAGAAAGTGAGTGGGAGCTCTGTAGCATTTCGATATTATATGTAGATGACATATTATTAATTGGAAATGATATAGAATTCTGGATAGCATAAAGGGATACTTGAACAAAAGTTTTTCAATGAAAGACCTCGGTGAAGCTGCTTACATATTGGGCATCAAGATTTATAGAGATAGATCAAGGCGCTTAATAGGACTTTCACAAAGCACATACCTTGATAAAATTTTGAAAAAGTTCAAAATGGATCGAGGCAAAGAAATGGTTCTTCCATGCTTCAAGGTGTGAAGTTGAGTCGGACTCAATGCCCGACCATAGCGAGAAGATAGAGAAAATGAAAGATGTTCCTATGCTTGACCATAGGCTCTATCATGTATGCAATGTTGTGTACCGGACACGGCGTATGCTTAGCAATAAGCTTGGCGGGAAGGTACCAAAGTAATCGAGTGGATCCTTTGGACAGCGGTCAAGAACATCTGAAATACGAAAAGGACTAAGGATATGTTTCTCGTATATGGAGGTGACAAAGAGCTAGTCGTAAAGGTTACGTTGATGCAAGCTTTGACAGCGATCCGGACGATTCTAAAATCGCAAACCGGATCGTATTTTTATTAAGCGGTGGAGCTGTAAGTTGGTGCAGTTCTAAACAAAGCGTCGTGGCGGGATCTACATGTGAAGCGGAGTACATAGCTGCTTACAAGCAGCAAATGAAGGAGTGCGGATGAAGGAGTTCATTTCGGTCTAGGTGTCATACCTAGTGCATCGGGACCAATGAAGATCTTCGTGACAATCTTGGTGCAATTGCCTTGGCAAAGAAATCCAGATTTCACAAGAGGACCAAGCACATCAAGAGGCGCTTCAATTCCATTGGGACCAAGTCCAAGTGGGAGACATAGAGATTTGCAAGATACATACGGATCTGAATATTGCGAACCGTTGACTAAGCCTCTCTCACGAGCAAAACATGATCAGCACCAAGACTCCATGGGTGTTAGAATCATTACTATGTAATCTAGATTATTGACTCTAGTGCAAGTGGGAGGCTGAAGGAAATATGCCCTAGAGGCAATAATAAAGTTATTATTTATTTCCTCATATCATGATAAATGTTTATTATTCATGCTAGAATTGTATTAACCGGAAACATGATACATGTGTGAATACATAGACAAACATAACGTCACTAGTATGCCTCTACTTGACTAGCTCATTAATCAAAGATGGTTATGTTTCCTAACCATAGACATGTGTTGTCATTTGATTAATGGGATCACATCATTAGGAGAATGATGTGATTGACACGACCCATTCCGTTAGCCTAGCACTTGATCGTTTAGTATATTGCTATTGCTTTCTTCATGACATATACATGTTCCTGTAACTATGAGATTATGCAACTCCGTTTACGGAGGAACACTTTGGGTACTACCAAGCGTCTGGCGTAATCTGGGTGATTCTAAAGGAGTACTACAGGTGTCTCCGAAGGTACATGTTGAGTTGGCGTATTTCGAGATTAGGTTTTGTCACTCCGATTGTCGGAGAGGTATCTCCAGGCCTTCTCAATAATGCACATCACTATAAGCCTTGCAAGCAATGTAGCTAATAAGTTAGTTACGGATGATGCATTATGTAACGAGTAAAGAGACTTGCCGGTAACGAGATTGAACTAGGTATTGGATACCGACGATCAAATCTCGGGCAAGTAACATACCGATGACAAAGGGAACAACGTATGTTGTTATGCGGTTTGACCGATAAAGATCTTCGTAGAATATGTAGGAACCAATATGGGCATCCAGGTTCCGCTATTGGTTATTGACCGAGAATAGTTCTAGGTCATGTCTACATAGTTCTCAAACCCGCAGGGTCCGCACGCTTAACGTTACGATGATAGTTTTATTATGAGCTTTATAAGTTTTTGATGTACCGAAGTTTGTTCGGAGTCCCAGATGTGATCACGGACATGACGAGGAGTCTCGAAATGGTCGAGACATAAAGATTGATATATTGGACTAGGAGGGGGGCGGCGCCCCCCCCCCCCCTTTTCCTTTCCCCTCTCCCTCTTCCTTCCTCCTCCTAGTAGGAGTAGGAAAGGAGGAGTCCTACTCCTACTAGGAGGAGGATTCCTCCTCCTGGCGCGCCCCCTTGGGCGGCCGGCCTCCCCTTGCTCCTTTATATCACGGGGCGGGGGCACCCCATAGACACACAAGTTGATCTACGGATCGTTCCTTAGCGTGTCGGTGCCCCCTCCACCATATTCCACCTCGGTCATATCGTCGCGGAGTTTAGGCGAAGCCTGCGCTGGTAGAACATCATCATCGTCACCACGCCGTCGTCTTGTGGAACTCATCGAAGCTTTCTGGATCGAGCCGGGGATCGTCATCGAGCTGAACGTGTGCTGAACTCGGAGGTGTCGTACGTTCGGTGCTTGGATCGGTCGGATCGTGAAGACGTACGAATACATCAACCGCGTTGTGCTAATGCTTCCGCTTATGGTCTACGAGGGTACGTGGACAACACTCTCCCCTCTCGTTGCTATGTCATCACCATGATCTTGCGTGTGCGTAGGAAATTTTTTGAAATTACTATGTTCCCCAACAATGGCGTATGGAAGTAAAGAGGACTTGATACTTAATGCTATGGTTGGGTTTCACGACCTTGATGATCTTTAGTAGTTGAGGATGCTTGCTACAGTTCCAATCATAAGTGCATATGATCCAAGTAGAGAAAATATGTTAGCTCATGCCTCTCCCTCATTAAAATTACAAGAATGATTACTGGTACTTGTTATCAATTGCCTAGGGACAAATGACTTTCTTGTTGACAAAAGCTGTCCACTTTTACTACCTTGCATTTTATTCGTAGTTTTATTCTCGCAAAGTACTCGTAGTTTTATTCTCGCAAAGTACTCGTAGTTTTATTCTTGCAAAATAGTTTTATAATTGTTTTAGGTAAGGCAAATGTCAAGTGCGCGTAGAGTTGTATCAGTGGTCGATAGAACTTGAGGGAATATTTGTTCTGCCTTTAGCTCCTCATTGGGTTCAACACTCTTATTTATCGAAGAAGGCTACAAATGATCCCCTATACTTGTGGCTTATCACACGCTTCATCATTTTCATATTCCTTTGCATGATCATGTAGTTGACATAGTATTTGTGGCAAAGCCACCTTTCATAATTCTTTCATACATGTCGCTCTTGATTCATTGCACATCCCGGTACACCGCCGGAGGCATTCACATAGGGTCATATTTTGTTCTAAGCATCGAGTTGTATTTTTCGAGTTGTAAGTAAATAGAAGTGTGATGATCATCATTATTAGAGCATTGTCCCATGTGAGGAAATAAAAAAATAGAGAAAGAGAAAAGAAAAAAAAAGCCAAAGAAAAAAAAGGAAAAAAAGAAAAATAAATAAAAAGTGAGAAAAAGAGAGAAGGGGCAATGTTACTATCCTTTTTCCACACTTGTGCTTCAAAGTAGCACCACGATCTTCATGATAGAGAGTCTCCTATTTTGTCACTTTCATATACTAGTGGGAATTTTTCATTATAGAACTTGGCTTGTATATTCCAACGATGGGTTCCTCAAATGCCCTAGGTCTTCATGAGCAAGCAAGTTGGATGCACACCCACTTAGTTTCTTTTTGAGCTTTCATACACTTATAGCTCTAGTGCATCCGTTGCATGGCAATCCCTACTCTCACATTGATATTTATTGATGGGCATCTCCAGAGCCCGTTGATACGCCTAGTTGATGTGAGATTATCTCCCTATTTTTATCTTCTCCACAACCACCATATTCTCTTCCACCATAGTGCTATGTGCATGGCTCATGCTCATGTATTGTGTGAAAGTTGAAAAGGTTTGAGAACATCAAAGTATGAAACAATTGTTTGGCTTGTCATCGGGGTTGTGCATGATTTGAGTATTTTGCGTGATGAAGATGGAGCATATCCAGACTATATATTTTGTAGGGATAAGCTTTCTTTGGCCATGTTATTTTGAGAAGACATAATTGGCTTTTTAGTATGCTTGAAGTATTATTATTTTTATGTCAATATTAAACTTTTGTTTTGAATCTTTAGGATCTGAACATTCATGCCACAATAAAGAAAATTACATGGATAAATATGTTAGGTAGCATTCCACATCAAAAATTCTGTTTTTATCATTTACCTACTCGAGCACAAGCAGGAATTAAGCTTGGGGATGCTTGATATGTCTCCAACATATCTATAATTTTTTAGTGTTCCATGCTAATCTATTTTGGATGTTTTATATGCTGTTTTATATTATTTTTGGGACTAACCTATTAACCTAGAGACCAGTGCCAGTTTCTGTTTTTTTCCTATTTTAGAGTTTCGCAGAAAAGGAATACCAAACGGAGTCCAAATGAAATGAAACTTTCGCGATGATCTTTCTTGGACCAGAAGCAAACCAGGAGACTTGGAGATGAAGTCGGAGACTCAACGAGGCGGCCACGAGGGTGGAGGGCGCGCCCAGGGGGTAGGGCGCGCCCCTACCTCGTGGGCCCCTCAGAGCTCTCCTGACCTAGTTCCTTCGCCTATATATACTCTTATACCCCAAAAACATCGGGGGGGGTGCCACGAAAATACTTTTCCATCGCCACAACCTTTTGTACCCGTGAGATCCCATCTAGAGGCCTTTTCCGGCGTCCTGCCAAAGGGGGGATTCGATCATGAAGGGCTTCTACATCAACACCATTACCCTTCCGATGAAGCATGAGTAGTTTACCACAGACCTATGGGTCCATAGCTAGTAGCTAGATGGCTTCTTCTCTCTCTTTGATTGTCAATACCATGTTCTCCTTGATGTTCTTGGAGATCTATTCGAGGTAATATTCTTTTGCGGTGTGTTTGCCAAGATCCGATGAATTGTGGATTTATGATCAGATTATCTATGAATATTATTTGAGTCTTCTCTGAATTCTTATATGCATGATTTGATATCTTTGCAAGTCTCTTCGAATTATCGGTTTAGTTTGGCCTACTAGATTTGTTTTCCTTGCAATGGGAGAAGTGCTTAGCTTTGGGTTCAATCTTGCGGTGTCCTTTCCCAGTGACAGTAGGGGCAGCAAGGCACGTATTGTATTGTTGCCATCAAGGATAAAAAGATGGGGTTTTCATCGTATTGCTTGAGTTATTTCCTCTACATCATGTCATCTTACTTAATGCATTACTCTGTTCTTTATGAACTTAATACTCTAGATGCATGCTGGATAGCGATCGATGTGTGGAGTAATAGTAGTAGATGCAGAATCATTTCAGTCTACTTGACACGGATGTGATGCCTATGTTAATAATCATTGCCTTAGATATCATCATAATTATGCGCTCTTCTATCAATTGCTCGCCCGTAATTTGTTCACCCACCGTATTATTTGCTATCTTGAGAGAAGCCACTAGTGAAACCTATGGCCCCGGGTCTATTTTGCATCATATTAGTTTCCCGTCAACTTGCCAATTTATGTCGCCGTTCCTTTACTTTGCAATCTTTTACTTTCCATTCTATAAACCAAAAATACCAAAAAATATTTACTTTACCGTTTATCTATCTCTATCAAATCTCACTTTTGCAAGTAACCATGAAGGGATTCACAACCCCTTTATCGTGTTGGGTGCAAGTTTGTTGATTGTTTGTGTAGGTATTCGGTGACTTGTGTGTTATCTCCTATTGGATTGATACCTTGGTTCTCAAACTGAGGGAAATACTTACTCTACTTTGTTGCATCACCCTTTCCTCTTCAAGGGAAAAACCAACGCAGGCTCAAGAGGTATCATCAAGTCTCAGTTTTCCTCACATGAGGATTTGCTTCTTCAGCTTCATTGTTAGGTGTCATTTTCTTCGGTTTTGTCAGTAGTGTTAGTGTTAGGTGTCATTTTTCTTCAGTCTTGTAAGTTACCACACATATAGGTTAGTTAGCTACTCTCTGACAGTAAGGGAGTCGAGGTAGTAGCAGACACTCCAAAATCCTCAAGTAACCACCGTAACCAGATCACCTCAGCCGTCAACATAGCCATGGCTCGCAACTCAGCCTCTGTACTCGAAGGAAACTGATCTGTTTCTTTGTCTTCCGAAATAAGAGAGCCACCAAGAAAGACACAAGATGGCGAGACAGAAAGCGTCGATCAGAGGGATCACTAGCCCAGGTAGCATCAGAGTAGGCCTGGAGCTCAAGAGAGCTGGAGCGGGGAAAGAAAAGGCGATGAGAGATCATGCCATGAAGATATCGGAGAACACAGAGGAGATGACTATAGTGGACAGAGGTGAGGGCTGAAACAAACTGACTCGGGATGTGGATAGGATAGGAGATGCCAGGACGTGTAACAACAAGATAGACAAGGCTGCCAACGAGGTGATGGTAGCGAGTGGTATTAGGAAGAGGGTCACCATCAGAAGCACGAAGCTGAACGTTGAGCTCCCTAGGAGTTACAACTGTGCGCTCATCACTGAGAGCAGCGTGAGCAAGAAGATCATGAATATATTTTTCCTGGGAGATGTAGAAGCCATCAGAGGTCGAGGAGATCTCAATCCCAAGAAAATAGCAAAGTGAACCAAGATCAGTCATGAGGAACTGGTCGCAAAGGCGAGTCTTAACAAAGGCAATGTAGTCAGAGTCGTCACCAGTGATGATCATATCATCAACATAGAGAAGGAGAAGAGTCCGGCCATGAGGAGACGTGTGAACAAACAATGCGGGATCATGATCACTGGGCAAGAAACTAGCGGCAGTCACCATAGAGGCAAAGCGCTCGAACCAGGCGCGAGGGGCCTGTTTAAGACCATAGAGGGAGCGGCGAAGTCTACAGACCATACCATCAGGAGCATAGTACCCCGGTGGTGGCTGCATATACACCTCCTCACGCAACTCGCGATTGAGAAAGGCGTTCTGGACATCAAGTTGAGAGATAGAGCAATGACGAACAGAAGCAACAACAAGGAGAGTGCGGACAGTGGTCATGTGGGCCACGGGAGCAAATGTCTCATCATAATCGTGTCCCTGCTCCTGCTGAAAACCACGGGCCACAAGATGAGCTTTGTAGTGCTCAAGAGAACCATCGGAGCGAGTCTTAATCTTGTAGACCCATTTGCAGATGATGGGATGAACATCGGAAGGGAGGGAAACTAGATCCCATGTGCCAGAGCCCTCAAGGGCAGCAAGCTCTTCGGCCGTCGCGAGATGCCATTCAGGTTGAGTCATGGTAGTCCGATAGGAAGTGGGCTCAACAATAACAGAGAGACTGTACCGATCAGGAGAATAGCGATCAGGCGGGGGTGAGGCCGAGCACGGAGGTTATGAACCGAGGGAGGCGTGAAGGGAGGTGCACCAGAGGTGGAAGGTGCGTCAGGGGAAGCATCCTCAGTACAAGGGCAGAGAGTATAGTGGAGAGGAAACGGTGAGAGAGGGCGACGGACTGGAGATGATGGTGGAGAGGTGGAGGAGAGGATGGGGAATATAGTGTCGGTGGTGGATGAGAATGAATGAGAGGTGCTGGAGGAAGAGGTGACACATGAGGCACATAGCAGGGTGTATCGGGAAGGAGAAGAAAAGAAATATCATCCATAGAGAAGCTCGAGGAAGAAGGACATGGGTAGTAAGAACGAGACTCATCAAAAGTCACATCACGGGAGATGCGCAAGCTGCGACCAACAAGATCCCAACAACGATAGCCCTTGTGCTCATCACTGTAGCCAAGAAAACACACTCAACCGACTGAGCAGTCAGTTTGGTGCATTCTCGGGGGGCAAGAAGGACATAGCACACACATCCAAACATACGAAGAGCTGAGTAGTCAGGAGAACGACCAGTGAGACACTCCGTAGGAATACCACCCTGCAGGGCAGTCGATAGCTGAATGTTGATGAGATATATACGTGGATGCAGAAACAACGTCAGCCCAAAAATGGGGTGGAAGGGAAGCAGCAATCATCAGCGCACGAGCCGTCTCAAGCAAATGACGACGCTTACATTCTGCAATGCCATTTTGAGCATGAGCACCACGACATGAGAATTGGGCAAGAGTACCCTGTTCCGTGAGAAAACCACGCAACAACTAGGAGATAAACTCTCCAGCGGAGTCAGCATGAAAAGTATGAATAGGCATGCAAAACTGGGTGTGAACCATGGCAGCAAGTCGTTTGTATATAGAGAGAACCTCGCTACAAGATTTCATGAAGTAAAGCCAAGTGTAGCGAGAGAAATCATCAACAAACAAAACATAGTAGCGATGACCACCTTTCGAATCAAAGGGAGCAAGACCCCAGACATCAGAATGAACTAAGTCAAATGGATGCTGAGAGACCGACTCACGGTAGAATAAGGTAACTGGGTCTGTTTGCCAAGTCTACAACCATTACAATGTAAAGAAACATCTCCAGATATAGACCCCAAGAGACCCTGACGCACTAATGATGACAAGCGAGAGCCACATATGTGACCAAGACGATGATGCCCCTGCTGGAAAGACGCATACGAGGAGGCAGTAAGAGCATGAGAGCTGGCAGAAGTGGTGGCAGCGGAAGGAACACAAAGCTAGTCAACCTCCCAAAGTCCCTCTGACTCACGGTGCCAGGGGCCAGCACCAACCAAATCCTTGGTGCGACGATCCTGAACGGAGCAAGAGTCGGTATCAAGAATGACACGACAACCAGAATCAGTAAGTTGGGCAACGGAAAAAAGATTCATGGTAAAGCGAGGAACATGTGAAACACTAGGAACAGAAAAGGACAGAGTGGAAAGAATACCATGACTAGTAACAGGAAGAGATGTGCCATCGACAGTAAGAACATTAATAGGAGTATCAAGAGGTCGAAGAGAAGACAATGCTGAAGAATCATAAGACATGTGAAAGGAAGCTCCAGAATTCAAAACCCACGAAGATGTACCTAATGGTGTAGGTGTCGGAGGTGATGGAGGGGTGGATGCAGTCACAACAGCAGCGGAACTAGTCGACGAAGAGCCTGAGGAAGCCAAGAGACGCTTGAGCCGCACAATGTCCTGGTCAGTGAGTGACGGAGTCGAGGAAGATCCAGGAGTCCCACTGGAAGAGGAGCGCCTCTGGTCTCGCTTCTTCTCACGGCAATCAGACTCTGGGTGACCTGGCCGAGAGCAGTAGCCACAGAAGGTGTCACGGCGCGATTGGCCCTTCTCAGCATAAGGAGGGCGACCCACCCCCCTGAAGGTGTAGGTAGGAGCGGTGGAGCGGTGAGCCGAGCAGATGACACAGGAGCCCGAGCAGCCAACACAGACGGAACCGCCAGCAACCCCGTAGAGCGAAGGTGGGTCTCCTCAGCATGAAGCTTGGCAAGCACCTCCGAGATAGAAACACGACCACGAGAAAGCAAGTGAGCACGTCGGGGCTCAAACACAGAGCGGAGATGAGATAAGAACTCATGAACCCTCTGAAACTCCAAGTCAAACCGCGTAGTCTGACAGCAACGACAAGCTCCACAAACAACTGTCCGCAAAGAGTTAAGCTGATGCCAGATGGCAGAGCACTGTGAATAGAACTCATCAACAGAAGAGTCACCCTACTTAAGAGCATGCTCCCGACGCACCACAGATAGGTATAGAGCATCACCAGAGGGCTGATAGCGCTGACAAACATAAGACCACATCACTGCAACAGTGCCGAGGCCCATAAACTCCGATTCAAACTGAGGGAGGACACTCCAGTGAGAACAACAGTAGCTCGAGCATCATCATTGCACCACTGAGTGTAAGTAGACAGATCATCCCGATAGACGGAAAGAGCATCAGAATAGGCGGATACCTGCTGATCATAAGCATCAACTGCAGCATCATCAAGAGCCTTGGCTGCATCCCGATCAGCCTAATAAGCATCAACAGCAAGCACCGGCGGTACCGGCGGGGTAGGAGCCACCGGAGCAACAGGGCAGGGCAGACAGGGTACCTCGCCAGAGTGAACGCCCCACAGCAGAAGACCGCGCATATGGATACGCATGAAACCCGCAAACTCAGCATAGTTGGTGCCATCAAATATCACTGAGCACCGAGGGACAGTGACATAGCCCAAAGAAGACATGAGAAAGTCTCCCGTCGGCTTCTCTTTTTTGGGGGTCAACGGACCCTCAACTCGATCCGGCTCGAGGGAATCGCTCGAAGCAGGAAGCGAGCGAGGCCAGAGAGATCGACCGTGGCCAGGGAGGCAGGGGCGGAGACGACCTGCCGGAGTCGGAGGAGGGCCGGTGCCGGAACGGGCGGTGGCGACGGCAGACCGGGCGGCGGTGGCCGAGCGTGGTGGCGGCAGCGGCCAAATGGAGCAGGAATGAAGAGGGGACCAAGATGGAGTCGGGGCAATGTGCTCCTTGTTCCTGGTGGCGGCCAACCCGATGCGGTACGATCGGCGAAGGTGGGGTGCACAGAAGGAGGCCCGGTGAGGTGGTGGAGGCGCTGGGTAGCTCGGCGCGGTGCAGCTCGCGCACGAGGAGAAGCAGAGGAGGCCTGACAAGGTGGCCGATGAGGCCGAGCACGACCGGCATCGGGCTGCAACCGGACCTGCTCGAGAGCGCCTGCTCAAGAGGAGTCAGTTAGCGGGACGACGGTCCTGACGAGGATGAGGCGAAGCAGACGACGGCCGGAGACTAGGGATGGAACCTAGCAGTGGCGGCGACTAGGATGGAGCACGCACGGAGTTGCATCGTGCAGGAGAGAGGCTAACCTAGCATCTGATACCATGTTAGATAAACAGCAACTAGTATTCACTGAGGGCCAAAGGCCAATACATATACATGTGCGATAAAGTGCAGGAAACCCCTTATACAATGGGATATACAGAAAGAGGAGTATACACGTCTAACAATTTCACCACTTTATTCTTCATTTTTTCGAAAAGCGGGGACTCCCGGGCCTCTGCATCAGAACGATGCATACAACCACATTTACAAATAAAATAGGTTCAAAAATGTCTTAGAGTCGTGAAACAAAATAAAGGCGAGCTCACATAGAGCCTCAACGCCAAAACAAGAAAAGGCCATAAAGCCACAACCGGCTGGCATAATAAAGATAGGAAAACTAATCGCCTATCCTATTACATGACCGCCATCAAACCGGTTGAAGATATCCCGCTACCATCTCCCACGGGACAGATCCGATAACCAACGCTCCTGGCCTCCGTCGGAGTGAGTAAGGACCACATACGGATCAGCGCCGTATACGAATACAACTGCAAAAATGAATAGTAGTTATTCTGTTAAAAGCCAAATCATTTCTGCAATTCCAAATTGCCCATAACAAAGCACAAACTCCTACACGAATGTGTCTAGCTGCATCGGACTCTATCCCATCCAGCCACGTTCCAAATAACAAACTGACCGAACTCGGAGGAGTAATGTTAAAGGCAATTTGCACGGTGCGCCACAGAATTCTCGCCAACGGGCACTCAAACTTAATGGTCTCATCCCGATCACAGAAACTACACCTAGTAGATCCTGTCCAATTGCGCTTAACCAAGTTGTCCTTTGTTAAAATGACCTGTTTATGGACCCACATAAACACTTTAATTTTCAAAGGAACTTTTACTTTCCAAACATGTTTGGAGCTAGGAATGACACTCGAGTTAATAACATCGATGTACATCGACTTAACGGTAAATTGTCCAGACCTAGTAAGTTTCCAACACAACTGATTGGGCTGATGAGTTAGCTGGACTTCCATCAGTCTACGCACTAGATGAAGCCAAGCTTCCCCTTTATCACCAACAAGCACCCGCCGAAACTGAATATTAAGTGGAACGGGCTGCATAATCGTTGCCACTAGCGCATCACGTCGCTGGACAATACTATACATGGTTGGGTACTGGAGTGCCAATGGTGTATCACCAAGCCAAGTGTCCTCCCAGAAACGTGTATCGTTGCCATCACCGACAATAAACTTTGTTCTAGTAAAGAAGGCTGCCTTAACTCTCATAAGCCCCTTCCAAAACGGTGAATCAGTTGGTCTCACTGTCACCTGTGACAAAGTTTTGGAATGCAGATACTTGTTGCGGAGAATCTGCGCCCAAGCTACGTCAGTTTCAACTGATAGCTTATACAGCCACTTACTGAGCAGGCATCTGTTCTTGACCTCAAGATTCTCGATACCCAAACCCCCTTGGTCCTTTGGTCTACAAATAATATCCCACTTGGCGAGTCTATACTTTCTCTTAAGTTCATCACTCTGCCAAAAAAATCTTGATCGGTAGAAGTCCAGCCTTTTCCTAACCCCAACTGGAACCTCAAAGAAAGATAGTAGGAACATCGGCATACTCGTGAGCATCGAATTAATAAGAATTAACCGGCCTCCATAAGACATAAGTTTGCCCTTCCAGCAACTAAGTTTCTTTTCGAACCGATCTTCGATGCATTTCCACTCTCTGTTCGTTAGCTTACGATGGTGAATGGGTATACCTAGGTAAGTAAAAGGTAAAGCCCCTAATTCACATCCAAACAATTGCCTATAAGCCTCTTGTTCCTCCTTGGCTCTACCAAAGAAGAACAACTCGCTTTTATGAAAGTTAATCTTTAACCTGGTCAATTGTTCAAATAAGCATAACACCAGCTTCATATTTCTCGCTTTTGCCAAGTCATGCTCCATAAAGATGATTGTATCATCAGCGTACTGCAGAATGTACACACCCCCATCAACTAGGTTAGGCACCAAGCCACCCACCTAACCGGCCTCCTTTGCCCTACCTATGAGAATTGCCAACATGTCAACCACAATGTTGAACAAAATAGGGGACATTGGATCTCCTTGCCTCAGGCCTTTGTGTGTCTGGAAATAATGCCCTATATCATCATTTACTTTAGTTCCAACACTCCCTTTTTGTGTAAAGGATTCTACCTGGCGTCGCCAAGCCTCATCAAAACCTTTCATGCGTAAGGCCTGTTGAAGGAAGGGCCATTTGACTTTGTCGTACGCTTTCTCGAAATCCACTTTGAAAACAACCCCATCCAACTTTTTCGTGTGGATTTCATGGAGCGTTTCATGAAGGACCACAACCCCTTCAAGGATGTTCCTGTCCGGCATGAAAGCAGTTTGGGTAGGCTGCACAACAGCATGCGTGATCTGTGTGAGCCTATTGGTCCCGACCTTGGTGAAAATTTTGAAACTGACATTAAGAAGACAGATGGGCCTGAATTGCTCAATTCTCACGGCCTATGTTTTCTTAGGAAGAAGTGTTATCGTTCCAAAATTGAGCTGAAAAAGCTGAAGCTGTCCAGCGAAAAGATCATTAAACAAAGGCAACAAATCCCCTTTAATGATATGCCAACACTTCTTATAGAACTCCGCTAGAAATCCATCGGGGCCCGGCGCCTTGTTATTTTTCATTTGCGAAATGGCCTCAAGCACCTCTTTCTCTGAGAAAGGAGCCGCAAGAATATCATTCTCCACCGCTGTGAGTTGAGGAACACCCTCAACCCTGGACTCATCCAGAGACACACAGTTCTCTTCCGGAGGGCCAAATAGCTGCTTATAGTACTCGGTAATGTACAATTTAAGGTTTTCATGTCCTACAATTGTACCCTCATCTTGCTCAAGCTGAAAGATCCTCTTCTTTCGATGCTTACCATTAGCGATCATGTGAAAGAATTGAGTGTTCGCGTCCCCCTGGACTACTCGCCGGACCTTGGCCCGCAACGCCCACTTCAACTCCTCTTCCCTAAGAAGTTCTTTCAGCCTCAATTCTGCATCAAGCTTGGCATGAAGCTCCGCGACCGGCAGCACCGTGGTTTCAGCTTTTACATCCAGGTACTGAATAAGGGAAAGGAGCCTTTCCTTTTCGACCTTATAAATCCCACTAAGATGCTTAGCCCACCCATGCAGGAAACTCCTCAAATGCCTAATCTTATTCTGCCAGCGCTAAAGCGCAGTCTTCCCTCCTGAATCCTTAGCCCATTCTCTGGCCACGAGATCAAGGAAGCCTTCTCGTTCAAACCAAGCCAGCTCAAAGGAGAACGCATTTTTGTTCCCCAGGTGGGTGGCCTCACTAGAGTCCACAAATAACGGCGTGTGGTCAGAAATTCCACGGGACAAGGCCTGAACTGTTAGTAGAGGGAACTTCTGTTCCCAATCGACACTGGCCAACACTCGATCCAACTTCTCATACGTCGGATTTGGCAGTGCGTTAGCCCAGGTGAATTTTCTACCCGAGAGCTCAATTTCTCTCAGGTCCAAACTTTCAATGATAGTATTGAACATGAACGACCATCTGCTGTCAAAGTTATCATTGTTCTTATCCTCATGCCTTCTAATTATATTGAAATCACCCCCCACCAGGATAGGCAACTGCTCGGGACCACAAATCCAAACGAGATCAGCCAAGAACACGGGCTTGAGTTCGGGCTGTGCAGCACCATATACCACAACCAGAGCCCAATTAAACCCATCTTCCTTCGAACGCACCCGAAACTTGAATGCAAAGTCACCCATAACTACACTGCGAACCTCAAGCGCTTCGCACCTAACGCCGAGTAAGATCCCACCCGATCTTCCTCTCGGCGGCAAGCAATGCCAATCAAAATCTATACCTCCCGACAAAGTATTTAGAAATTGCGGCGCAAAGTTATCTCTACCAGTCTCCGATAGAGCGATAAAATCTAAACAATGCTCGACAGACGCCTCAGCAAGAAACCTTCTTTTAGCCAAGTCCTTTAGACCTCTGCTATTCCAAAAGATTCCTTTCGTAGCTCATCATGGAATTTTTTCGCCGTACGAATCCTAGCACTCCGACGCACTGCGGACACCGGGTACACCTTCCATTTCCACTTGCGTTTAGGGACAGTTTGACTCTGCAACCGGTCCTCACAACCAGTCTCGGAGGGGCTAGCCATAACTATCTCAGTAGAATCATCCTCTACATCCGCCCCAGTAATAGGTGGCATGAGATCCGCACAAAAATTGTCGAGCACCCTGACCCCGAGCGCATCAACCTCAGAATCACTCATGGGTTTAACAGCCGCAATATTACGAATCATCTCTAAGGCCCGCTCAGCCTCTAGATCCAGAAGATCATTAATAGAATTGGTGATTTCAGTGTCATTACTACCCAGCGAAACTCCTAATTGATTTGCATTTTCAACAATCTCATCATTTGAAAAATGCAGAATGGAATTAGAAGTATTGACCGACATACCAGTAGTGACCTCCACGCCACGAAGCTTGGCCGCCCTCATGGCGCACCGCTGCTGAATGTCGTCCACATCCGGCTGTGCCTGGAGACGGCCACTCACCCGGCGCCCCTCAGACATCGGATCCTGAATCCCTCCAAATGCAATGACCGCCTCCCCAGAGATCGTGGTCGGGGTCCGGCCTCCCGCCTCACCCCAACCAGCTGGCCGATCCACCTGCACGGGCTCCCCCATAGCCTCGCCAGAAAGTGGACAGGCACTCACCAAGATCTCAGACGCCTGGCGCGCCCCGCAGGACGGGGCCGGCAGCGAGGGTGGTGGAGGCAGTGCAAGGGCCGCCTGCCCTCGCTCCCCACCCAGCACCGGAGAAGCCACCACCACAGGTGTCGTAGGAGGAGAAGGCTCCGAGGCCACCTGCCCTGAGCCCTCTCCCGAAGGCAGAGCCGGCACCAACCGAAAGGTAGATGCGACGGGAGAGGAGGTATCCGAGGCCCCCTGCCCCAGACCCCCTCCCAACGAAGAAAAGGACACGGGAGCCACCTGCCCCGAATCCCCTTCCTCGGCAGGATGAGAGCTACCCGAGGCCGCCTGCCCCAGAGCTCCTCCCGACAAGCCAGGCACGAGAAGCTGCGTCACCTCCTGAGGGGGTACCGTGTGCTGAGCACGAGAGGGAGTGGCCACCTGCCGACTCACCTCCTCCTCCCCCCAGACCGAGATCAATGAAACCCCAAGATCCCCAGGAATCGTATCCACAGCATCCTCAAACCCCAAAGCAGGCAATGCGAGCTCAAAAGCCTCCTCGGACTCGACCCGATCACTCGACAGCCTCGGGGGTGCAGAAGAGGGCTCGAACGACCCAAATCTCAGAGTCGTCAAAGGCACCGAGGAGGGTGGGGCTGCTCCATCCCCGGTCGTCGCGGTCTCGGACCCCGGCCCCTTGGACAGCTGTCGTCCAGAGTCCTCGACCGGCGGCTCCTGTGCTCCCGCGCCGTCGTCACCCTTCATTTTATTTCTTCACAATAATTTTCCTTTTTAATCCTTCCTTTTCCGGTTATTATTTATTTCATTTTCCAGATCAAACACATGCTGGAATTGAATGGGGTGTTGGTGGCGTCAAATCTCACCATGATCAGATACATACTTGAAAATCGGAGATCACTTTTGCTGATCACTCTTGCCGATCTCCGACAACAAGCCTGCTGACTTCGGTGCCGCTACCAGTGTGCTGTAGCAGACAAGAAGAAGCTGCCTGTTTTGACGGAGCTTGAAGGTTCAGTCCAATTTTATGGGCCAATAGTGGTCATTTAGTTCAATTTAAGTATCTTGGTTCTACTAGTTCAAATCTGGGTGAATAGTGGTGATTTAGTTCAGCTTAAGTTTTTGTGTTTGTTTCTGTCATGATCTTTTGATCATGCATCTAGCATCTAGCATAGAGGTAGGCATACAACATCCCTTGCACTGACAGGAGTAGGCATACCAACACGTACAACAACAAAAATCCAGAGAGAATGTTGCAGCAACCATCAATTTTTTTTGTTTTCATGTCTGAGTGATCCAGCAGCAGGCGGGACTGGCTAGAGGTCAATCGACTGAATATAACTTGGGTCAATCGACTGACCACAAGTTTGTTCAAGTCGATTTGCTCTCTGCTCGAACGGAGCGACAAAGCCCGGTGGATGGATCGATCACGAGAGCAAATCTGCATCACCACGGATGGGGCTGGCGCAGAGCTGGAGCCAGCCCGTTGTCCACTTCCCTGCGATGCATGCATGGATGCATGCACATAACTGCACAATCTTCATGAACGTACCCTCACTCGCCCCCGCAGCCTACTGTATCCTCTTCCTCTATCCCTTGGGTGCAACACATGCTTGCAATACCCAACGGGCTAATATCACGTGTAATATTTGGTTAATTAAGCATCGGCCATTAGCATTTAATAAATTAATTAATCATATGCAAAACACCCGTTCACAGTCATTATTCAAATGGTATCGTCATGTGTTGCATGCAACTGTTAGCGACTATATGTGCGCTCTCACACACATATATTTATTTTTAAATACATTCATAGAATACATTTTTCTAAATACATATATAGACCTATGTTATCATTTTGAAGGGAGAGAAGAGGGTATTTAAACCCATAATTATAATTCATTTATGCCTAGTAATCATCACACAAGACATCTAAATATTTGTATCATTCCCTTAAATTAAAAGGGCCATACTGAATATTCAAAATATTCCTACAGAAGGCACACCACTTTGTACACGAATTGGGGATCATCGTTCTTGTAAAGGAGCCACTCGAAAATTTCACTATTCCTTCTTAGATTTTTTTTTGTGAAAATGAATAAATTAATTACATTGCTATTGCACTTCAAGAAGAAAAAAAACAAATAAAGATAAAATTACAAAGAACTTACACATAAATTGCGCTTTTTTATAATATGCAAGAATAAGCATATAATAGTGAAATATATGATATGCAAGAGTAAGCATACAATAGTGGAATTTTCATAAAAAAATATTTTAAGATGGAACGAATGAATGACATACACATTACCCTTCAAGAAAAAAAGTAAATTTAACCAAAAAGCAAAAGAAATAAAAACATTGAATTTTTCTAAAAAGAATTAATGACGTTGCTATTACACTTTAATAATAACAAAAAAAATGACAAAATTGCACACAATTTACACATAAATTACGTATTTTTCTAATATGCAAGAATAAGCCTATAATAGTGAAATATATGATATGCAAGAGTAAGCATACAATAGTGGAATTTTCATAAAAAATATTTTAAGATGGAGCGAATGAATGACATACACATTACCCTTCAAGAAAAAAAGTAAATTTAACCAAAAAGCAAAAGAAATAAAAACATTGAAATTTTCTAAAAATAATTAATGACGTTGCTATTACACTTTAATAATAACGAAAAAATGACAAAATTGCACACAATTTACACATAAATTACGGTTTTTTCTAATATGCAAGAATAAGCATATAATAGTGAAATGTTCGCAATAAAGGAAATTTCTTAAGAAATGATGAATTAGTGGCACTTGAGTTACAATTAAATAAGAAATAAAAGAAATAAAAAATAAAATAATGAAGTTTTCTATGAAATAATGAATTAGAGGCTATGGTATTACACTTTAAGAAGAAATAAAACAAAATATAAATTAAATTAAAAACAACATAATGAAGTTTTCTAAGAAAGAATGAATTTCTGTCATTCGTATTACCATTTAAGAAGAAAGAAAACAAAAAAAATAAAAAAGTTGCACATAATTACACATAAATTGCACTTTCTTATAATATGCAAGAAAAGTATATAATAGTAGAACTATCACTAGAAAGAAAGTTTCCTAAGAAGGAATTAATTAGTGACATTGATATTACCAATAAAGAACAAATAAAATGAAACAAAAACTAAATGAAAAACAAAATAATGAAGGTTGGTAAGAAAGAATAAATTAGTGGTTTTGGTGTTACCCTTTCAGAAGATAGAAAAGAAGTAACTACTAAAGCGAAATCACAAAACCAAAATAATAATATTTTCCTTAGAAACAGTGTATTAGTGCCATTAGTATTAAATTTAAAGATAGAAGAAAAATGTAGATGAAATAATGACACATAATTGAAATAGAAATTGCATTTTCTACAAAATGAAAGAGTAAGCATACAATAGTGGATATTTCATAAAAATGTCTTCTAAGATGGAAGGAATGAATGACATACACATTACCATTAAAGAAGAAAGTAAATTTAACTAAAAATCAAAAGAAAATAAAAACCATGAGTTTTCTAAAATATAATTAATGACATTGCTTTTACACTTTAGGAAAAAAATAAAATTAAAAAAATAGTGAAAAATTTCACACAATTTAGACATAAATTACGCTTTTTGATATGCAAGAATAAGCATCTAACGGTGAAATATTTGTAATAAAGGAAATTTCTTTAAGAAAGAATGAATTAGTCGCATTTGTGTTACAATTAAATAAGAAGTAAAATAAAACTAAAACCAAATGAAAAATAAAATAGTGAAGTTTTTCTAAGAATGAATGAGTTAGAGGCCTTAGTAATACCCTTTAGGAAGAAAGAAAATAAAGTAAATCTAAATCGGAATCAAAACAATGGAGTTTTTTTTTGCACGGGTAAAACAATGGAGTTTTCTAACAAAGAATGAATTAGTGGCATTGGTATTACCTTTTAAGAAGAAAGGAAACAAAGAATAAAAAAGTGAGATATTTGCACACAATTTACACAGAAATTGCACTTTTTTATAATATGCAACAATAAGTATATAATAATAGAATTCTCACAAAAATAAAGTTTTGTAAAAATGAATGAATTAGTGACATGGGTATTACCATTAAAAAGAGAAAATGAAACACACACTAAATCAAAAACAAAATAATGAAGTTTTGTAAGAAAGAATGGATTGGTGGTTTTGGTATTACCCTTCAGGAAAAAAAATGGAAGAACTACTAAAAAATCAAAATAATAAAATTTTCTAAGTAAGAATGAGTTAGTTGCATTGATATGACCCTTTAAGAAGAAAGAAAATATAAAATAATCAAACAATAACAAAATTTACACACAATATATACAGAAATTTGTGCTTTCAATAATATGCAAGAATATGCATATGGTAGTGGAATTTTCACAGAAAATACAAATATACTGAAACTGCACTATTTTAATAGTATGTAAGAAATAAGCACATAATAGAGCATTTTCACAGAATTACAATTTATACACACATTATACATTACTTACGTGTATATATTTTATATTCACCCAACATCCAAAATATACCCATAAAAACTGACAAAAAAAGCAAAAATGCACACAAACAGCGTAATATGAAAACACATAACAGGCCTCAGCCCAACAAGAAATCGACTGACTCAAAATTAGGGTCAATCAAAAAATGTCCAGACAATACACAGGACAGCACACACAACAGAAAAAAAAACTAGCACGCATCTTGGAGCTGCAATCAACGGTCTAAAAAATCGACTGACCCAAAAGTTAAAATTCAGTCAGCTGACATGTAGTTACCCAAATGTCCACCTAGGTAGAGTAGAATACATGCATGCGCACGTTTCCTCTGGGTGACATGCTGCATGCATGCACACAATCGACGCCAAGGCCAAGCATGCAGATTGGAGAGTAACCGATCCACTCGGCGCGTGGCATGAGCATTCCATCGAGCACAGGAGGAGGTTTGCAGCCGGTCTCCACCGAATTTTTTTCCCATGCTTGGCGGAGGAAGCTTTTAATTGAATTTGTGTATACGAACGCGCGAGGAACCGACGACCCCGGCCCGTACGTCGTGGCGGCGGCGGCACTGAGCGGAGGAAGGAGACGATCGAGCTCACATGCAGAGAAAAGGGAAGGTTCCGTCTCGGCCCACCTCGCGGGTGGAGGCAGACAGAGCCAGAGCCTCCACCCTCCGGCGCTTCGTCTACGCCGCTTCGATTGAGGGGTGGCATCATCTCCTCCCGCTCCGTGGGCGCGTCTCTGTTGCTCTTGGGCACGCCGAGGAGCTCCCCAGGAAACGCGTTCCGCATGCAACTCTGATAGAACGTCGGAATCCGAGTATGGGTATGACCGCACGAGTGCCCAAACCGTATCTGAATTTTCTGTATATATAGAGCCAGGCCCCCGTGCCGGACTCGTCAATTTCTTCCCGCTGCCTTATCCTCCTCCATCTAGATCCTGCGCGCTTCGCCGATCCCCTGCCTCCAGAAGCTCTGTTCAGCCGGCAGATTGACCCGATGGCCGCCACCAAGAGATCTGCTGCCGCCGTCGACGGCCACGCCAACCGGCCGGGAGCAACCTGCGTCAAGAAGAGGCGCATCGGAACCACCGGGGACTACGATCATGAGTCCTCCCTGGGCGAGGGCATGTTCGGCGTCGTCGCCAAAAGGCGGCACCGGGCCACCGGCCAAGTCGTCGCCATCAAGTCCTTCCACGACCCGGACAAGAAGGACGAGCCCGTCGACGCCCAGGAGGTGCTGCGGGAGGCCCGCTTCCTCGAGGCGTGCGGCGGCCACCCGCACATCGTCGGCTTCCGCGGCGTCGTGCGGGACTACGTCACCAACGAGCTCTGCCTCGTCATGGAGTACGTCCAAGGACAGAGCCTCCACTGCCTCCTGAGGGAGAGGCGCGGCGGGCTCCCGGAGGCCACGGTGCGGGACTACATGTGGCAGCTCCTGACGGCGGCCGCCAGCATGCACCGGCGCCACGTCGTCCACCGCGACATCAAGCCGGCAAACATAATCGTCGGAGAAGGAGAAGGAACGCTCAAGCTCTGCGACTTCGGGGTCGCCTTGTCCATGTCGGAGGCGCCGCCGTACAGGCCGGCCGGCACGGGCACGTACCGAGCCCCCGAGATGCTCCTGGGAAAGCGGGACTACGACGCCCTGGTGGACACGTGGTCGCTTGGGTGCGTCATGGCGGAGACCATCACCGGCGAGAGGCTGTTCGACGAGGACAATTCGACTTGTCTTCTCCGAAGGATCTTCGAGGTGGTCGGGATGCAGGACGACACAACCTGGCCGGGGTTCTCGTCCCTGCCGTTCGCGGACGCGGTGCCACAGGTGCCGACGGAGCAGCGGAGCAAATTGCGAGAGCTGTTCCCGGAGGAGACGCTGTCCAAGGAGGGGTTTGAGGTCCTGAGCGGCCTGCTCGCCTGCAATCCCGACAGGCGGCTGACGGCGGCCGCCGCGCTCAGGTTGCCCTGGTTCGCCACCATTATTGCTGCAGACGCCCACCGTCTCGCTTCTCCTCCTGCGGCCGCTACGACGACGGTGTCCGTCAAGGTGGAGGAAGTAGAGATCGTCGCTCCGTCAACGCTACGCAGAAAGAAAGTGACTGCAAAGAAATATCTGTCATTGTTTGTAACAAGATAGATTGTCTATGAATATTGTTCAGAGCTTGAGAGCTTGATTCTGGTTGGTCATTCCATCCATTATCTTTCTACCAGACCTAGCGCCGTCGTCTCTGTATGATTTATAGCTGCTAGGGCGCCTGCCTGCCATCGCTCGCCGTAGCCTGCCAGTCCGTGCCACGCCATGGATCGCCGTCCTCGCTTGCCGTCCCTGCAAGCTGCCAGTGGACAGACACCACCGCCGGCGTGCCGTAGTACTTAATTCCTGCTGTGATCTTTGTTGAAATGAATGTTCATGTAATTTAAAGAAGTGTTTGTGGGTTTAAACTGAAGTTTTGAAACACAAAAATAGGAAAGCGGAGAGTAAAATAGATCAAAGAAGTTTATAGAGAAAAAGAAATAGAAAAATGGATTATCAAAACCAAAAATGAAAAATGAAAAAACAAATCCAAAACCAAGGAGAAACATGGTTTCCGAAAAAACAACAAAACAGCAGGAACCGACACCCAAAAAATGAAGAAACCTCTCATACCGCAACACACTATTGGGCTAGATCACTATGTAATGCGGTAGAGTCGATGCGCTCGTAGCCGCTCACTACGTACAAAGATGGTATGACACGAGTGCCGGCCATATCACCTGGTGCTCACCTGTTATTGGGACGAGACATACGGGGCCAATTTTCTTAAAGTTTTTGGCGTTTTTGCCGCTTTTATTTCTCTAATTTCCATTTTCTTTCTTATGATCAATTTGCTTATTATTTTCTAGTTTTCCTTTTGCTTTCTATTATTCCTTTTCTCTTCACTATTTTCCTTTTTCTCTTTTTAAAGTGATATATACTTTTTTTTCTAAAACTACACAAACATTTTTACCAAAAATGCTTGAGCACCTTTAAAAAAATCCAGTGAATACATTTTTTAATTTATGTATATTAAAATTTTCTTCAAAATGATTCAGCATTTCTTTAACATACGAACATTAGAAAAGGTGTGATTTTTTATAGTTTCATAAACACTTTCTAAATTACATGATCATATTTAAACCTATATTAAAAGAATATTACTCCTTCCAATTCATATTCATTATCACTGAGTTAGTACAACTTCGTAGATGAAATAATTTGAAATTACAAGAACATTTTTGTAAAAAAATGAACACTTTGTGAATGACTACTACTAATAATTTTTATAACACTTAAATATTTGAGTATTTGCTATTGAAATACATATTTAAGTTAATAAAATAATGAAGATTTCATTTAAAATGGCATTTTTAGTTTATCGCATTGTACATCCCATTTTAGTTTCCGTGGGCAATGCAGTGATATCGCACGTTATACGCAGCACGCTAAATCTTCTATACACAATGCAACACGTCAACGCGCAGGGTGCGACTAGGCTTGCCTGAGCCACCTGCACCAATGGGCAGGCCCAGCGCACGTGGCCTCAAGCACTCGTTTTTCTCTTTTTTCACATATTTGTTTTACTTTCCCTTTTTTACATCTGTTTATATTTCTAAATATTTTAAATACATATTGGAAAAACTTCTGTATGTAATTTTTTGAAAAGATCTCAATCATGCATTTGAAATAGATGTTAAATGTGTATAAAAATGTTTCTGATGTGTACAAAAAATATACAGGTTGTATGACAAAATTAGATTTCAAAACATGTATATAAAAAATGGTTATCATGTGTTAAAAAACTATTAAACGTGTATAAAAAAACGTTCCTAAGCATATTTTTTTACAAGGTGTAGGAAAAAAGTGGACATAAAAATATATTTTTTGAAAAAATTAATCATATTGGAAAAATGTGAAACACATATAAAAAATGTGTATATGTATATAAAAAATATACTAGGTGTATGAAGCAGATAGACATCAAAACATGTATTGTTTTAAATGTTAATCATCTATCTGAAAAAATTAAATGCACATAAAAAATGTTTTCATGTATATAAAAATCCTAAATTGTGTATGAAAAAGATATACATCGAAAAAATTATTTTAAAAATTTTATTTCTGTTTTTGAATTTGTTAAAAGTGTATAAAAAATATTACTGTATACATAAATGTAGGCTTGTGTTGAAAAAAATACGAAGAAAAAAATTAAAAACAAAGAAAAGAAAAAAGGAATAAATAAAGTCTAATGATAACCATGAAAGAAACGAAAGGGCGAGTTTTTTAAAAAACAATACAAAGTATAATTAAGAAAAAAAAGATGGAAAACAAAAGAAAACCGAAGTATACTTAAGAAAAAAATGAAGATAAAACAAAAGAAACAAAAAGAATGAAGAAAGGCGACGTGAAGAACCAGAGAGGCTACCACAAGTGGTCGAACAAATGGGCTTACCCTAGTACTTTAGCAAGCAGGGAACTCGTTCACGCAAGAGCTTGTTCCATCTTGCTATACCGACCAGGGTAGATGCACCTATGAACATATCTCTGGATGCTCAGTATAGTAAGACAGAGGTGAAAGAGGCCTTGTTCCAGATGTTTCCGACAAAGGCCCCAGGGCCAGACGGTTTCCCGGCACATTTCTTTCAGAGGCACTGGGAGCTCTGTGGTGATGAGGTAACTGAGATGGTGCTTCGAGTTCTTAATGGAGAAGATTCTCCGGAGGAGATAAACAAGACGTTCATCGTTCTAATACCCAAGATTGCTAGCCCGAAAAATTTGGCACAGCCAACCGATAAGCCTCTGCAATGTGATCTTTAAGATTGCATCAAAGGTGTTAGCTAATCGGCTCAAGCTTATTCTCCCGATATCATCTCCGAACGATCGGCATTTGTTCGAGGCGTCTCATCTCGACAATTTTATATCTGCTTATGAGTGTCTCCACTATATGAAATCCAGGAAGCTCAAGAGTAACAGGTTCTGTGCTTTGAAACTTGATATGATGAAAGCCTACGATCGGCTCGAGTGGAACTAGCTAGAGAAGGTTATGCTCAAGTTGGGGATCAGCCCACAGTTCACGCAAACAGTAATGAGGTGTGTATCCTCGGTATCCTTCTGTGTTATCTTTAATGGTGGTAAGCAAGAGGAGTTTAGACCCTCTCGTGGACTCCGGCAGGGTGATCCCATATCGCCATATCTTTTTCTATTGGCCGCCGAAGGTCTCTCTTGCCTACTGAAATCCACAATGCCAGGTGAGAGCATCAATGGTATAAAAGTGGCACCGGGAGCCCCGCAGGTAAACCATCTTCTATTTGCAGACGATAGCCTGCTATTCTTTGATGCCACAGCTGATATGGCCAACAGAGTTGACAATCTTTTGCAAAAGTATTGTCTAGCTTCCGGGCAGCGCATCAATAAGGAGAAGTCTTCAATATTCTCTAGTAAAGGCTGTTCGCAAGGAGTCAGGCAGGAAATCAAACATATCCTCTCAGTCCAGAATGAGAAATTGTCTGAAAAGTACCTTGGCCTCCCGGCGGATGTTGGCAGAGCAAAGGAAGGATCCTTCAAGTATCTCAAAGATAGGATATGGAAGCAGGTGCAGGGCTGGATGGATAAGGCACTTTCTGTGGGAGGGAAAGAGGTGCTTATCAAGTCAGTTGCACAAGCGATTCCGACGTACTCAATGGCGTGCTTCAAGTTACCACGAGGCTTGTGTCAGCATATAAATGGCCTCTTGAGGAAATTCTGGTGGGGATCCAAAAAGGGCGAGAGGAAGACAGCGTGGGTTTCTTGGGATGTGATGACACAGCCGAAGTTTATGGGAGGTATGGGGTTTCATGATATCGAGCTTTTTAATCTTGCTTTGCTGGCCAGACAAGCCTGGCGGCTACTCCAGGAACCAAACTCTCTCAGTGCACGCATCCTCAAGGCTATGTACTACCCTTCGGCTTCGATCCTTGAAGCTGAGCTGGGGAAGAACCCGTCACAGGTCTGGCGCTCTTTGGTTGAAAGCAGAGACACGCTCAAGCTCGGGCTGATAAAACGGATTGGATCCAGCGCGGAAACAAATATTTGGACGGATAACTGGATACCTCGAGATTTTAAGATGCGGCCGGTGTGCCCGAAAACTTTGAACCCACCACAACTTGTCTCGGATCTCATCAACCCTGTCACTTTTGCATGGGATATAGAGACTTTGGATGAACATCTGTACCCAATGGACAAGGAGGCAATCCTCAATATCCCGCTTAGCTCTCGAGTTCGCCAAGATTTCTGGTCATGGCATTATGAACGAGAGGGCGTTTTCACAGTGCGTTTGGCTTACAAACTTCTATCCGCCACCAAGCAGCAACACACGGACTGGCTCGAGCACAATGATGGACACTCGCGGATTGAAGCAGACCGTGGATCCTGGGCGAAACTTTGGGGAGCTGCAGTCCCTGCTAAAGTTCGCGTTTTTGCTTGGAGATTGGCCAAATGCTCAATCCCTATAGGTGAGGTTCGACAGCACAGAAGCATGGCCGATTCGGCGGAGTGCTCACTTTGTCATGCGGCGGTGGATACGTGGCGCCATTCTCTTTTTGACTGCCGCATGGCGCGTTGTGTTTGGGCTCTTGCTGATGAGGACCTCACGGATACAATCATCTCCAACAGAACGGAAGATCCGAAGCTCTGGATGCTATGGCTGGTAGATACCTTAAACACCGATGATTTGGCCCGTGTCCTTGTTACTATGTGGGCCATCTGGTGGGCGCGGCGCCGAGCCAGCCCGTTATCCACTCATATCTTCGTAAACAAATACCTGGCAGAGCTGGAGATGTTGCCAAAGAAGTGCACACAGCAAAAGACGCGAACTGCAAACCCGAGGGACTTGCATGTGAATTCCAGGGACTTGCATGTAAATACAGGACTGCGAGCGGAGCCGGCGGCAGGGATCGGGTGGCTCCCGCCCGAGAGCCACGATTTCAAAATCAATGTCGATGGGGGCTTTTCCAAGATAGGAGATCAGGCTGCCTCAGCTGCTGTATGTAGGGACAAGGGGGGCAATTACACTGGAGCATCGGCGATTATATATGAGGGCCGTCTCGATCCGACAATCCTTGAAGCCGAAGCATGCAACGAAGCTGGGGGGCAATTACACTGGAGCATCGGCGATTATATATGAGGGCCGTCTCGATCCGACAATCCTTGAAGCCGAAGCATGCAACGAAGCTCTCTCACTTGCTGCCGATCTTCAGCTCCGGTCCGTTTGTGTTGCAACTGACTGCCTTGAGGTTGTAACGAATTTACGGGAGGAAGTTCCATGCAGATACTACCCTATCTTACAGGACATAAAGTATCAAAGTAGACTTTTTAGCGACCTCAGTTTTATTCATGAAAATAGAAAGTACAATGGAGAGGCCCATGCCTTGGCAAGGGCAGCTGCTTCCCTTAGTCCCGGGCGCCATGTGTGGCTTAGCATTATGCCCGATATCATCTGTATCCCATTATGTTTGAACGTTCAATAAAAGGGTGCGGATTGCTCAAAAAAAAATAAGCGAGATGTAGCTTTAATACAGCATAATATACGCCGCATACCAGGGTAGCTAATACTTGATGAACTCTGCGTGGAATAGTTTTTTTTGAACACAGTATAGACGCAAGCGCTCATATACACGCCATACACTCACCCCAATGAACGCACACACGCACACCCTACCCCTATGAGCACCTCCGAATGACTGAGCCGGCATATCATCTTGAAATTTATGAATTCACTGTAGCCACCTCGTCGTCGACAGGAACGTCTTCTTCCATTGAATGCGCATCGCCGGAAATTCTGAAATAAATCCAGGAATAAATACGAGCACCAGGATTTGAACCCTGGTAACTGATTGCTTGTGTCTTCAGGGGGACTAGGTACTGGACTCCGTTGATCCCTTGGCTAGCTCGTACTTGTTCTTGAATTCTTTCCAAGCATCCATGGCGTTCTTGGACATCTTCTCGATGCAGGGGCGGAGCTACGTACAGCTAGCCGGTGTCACTGGCACCGGGTACAATTTGCACTTGCTTAATATATTCCATTGATTTAGTGTGTAGGTCACTAATTGTTTGACATGTAGGCATGTATTCTTCTATGTGGACACCGGGTAATTTCTAGCCTGGATCCGCCCCTGTTGTTGGGGAACGTTGCAGAAAATTAAAATTTTTCCTACGGTTTCACAAAGATCCATCTATGAGTTCATCTAAACAACGAGTCAAGGGAGTGAGTTTGCATCTACATACCACTTGTAGATTGCATGCGGAAGCGTTCAAGGGAAGGGTGATGATGGAGTCGTACTCGCCGTGATTCAGATCACCGATGACCAAGTGCCGAACGGACAGCACCTCCGCGTTCAACACACGTACGGAACGGACGACGTCTACTCCGTCTTGATCCAGGAAGGAGGAAGGAGAGGTTGAGGAAGATTGCTCCAACGGCAGCACGACGGCGTGGTGGTGTTGGTGCGAAGATACTCGGCAGGCTTCGCCAAGCACGTAACGGAGGAGGAGAGGTGTTGGGAGGGAGGGCTGCGCCTTGGGTTGTCTCAGCAGCCCTCCCTCACCCCTCTATTTATAGGGAAGGGCAGGGGGCCGCCCTCTAGATGGGATCTAGAGGGAGGCGGCGGCCAGGGAGGGGGGACTTGCCCCCCAAGCAAGGGGGCGCCCCCTCTAGGGTTTCCCCCCAACCCTAGGCGCATGGGCCCAAGGTGGGGGGCTCACCCAGCCCTCCAGGGGCTGGTTCCCTGCCCCTTGCGGCCCATGTGGCCCTCCGAGAGGGGTGGCCCCTCCCGGTGGACCCCCGGAACCTCTCCGGTGGCCCCGGTACAATACCAATATGCCCCCGAAACTTTCCGGTGTCCGCATGACAACTTCCCATATATAAAACTTCACCTCCAGACCATTCCGGAACTCCTCGTGACGTCCGGGATCTCATCCCGGACTCCGAACAACATTCGGTAATCACATACAAGTCTTCCTAATAACCCTAGCGTCACCGAACCTTAAGTGTGTAGACCCTACGGGTTCGGGAGACATGCAGACATGACCGAGACGACTCTCCGGTCAATAACCAACAGCGGGATCTGGATACCCATGTTGGCTCCCACATGTTCCACGATGATTTCATCGGTTGAACCACGATGTCGAGGATTCGATCAAACCCCGTATACAATTCCCTTTGTCAATCGGTACGTTACTTGCCCGAGACTCGATCGTCGGTATCCCAATACCTCGTTCAGTCTCGTTACCGGCAAGTCACTTTACTCGTACCGTAATGCATGATCCCGTGACCAACCACTTGGTCACTTTGAGCTAATTATGATGATGCATTATTGAGTGGGCCCAGAGATACCTCTCTGTCATACGGAGTGACAAATCCCAGTCTCGATCCGTGTCAACCCAACAGACACTTTCGGAGATACCTGTAGTGCACCTTTATAGTCACCCAGTTACGTTGTGACATTTGATACACCCAAAGCACTCCTACGGTATCCGGGAGTTATACGATCTCATGGTCTAAGGAAGAGATACTTGACATTGGAAAAGCTCTAGCAAACGAACTACACGATCTTGTGCTATGCTTAGGATTGGGTCTTGTCCATCACATCATTCTCCTAATGATGTGATCCCATTATCAATGACATCCAATGTCCATAGCCAGGAAACCATGACTATTTGTTGATCAACGAGCTAGTCAACTAGAGGCTTACTAGGGACATATTATGGTCTATATATTCACACGTGTATTACGATTTCCGGATAATACAGTTATAGCATGAATAAAGACAATTATCATGAACAAGGAAATATAATAATAATCCTTTTATTATTGCCTCTAGGGCATATTTCCAACAGTCTCCCACTTGCACTAGAGTCAATAATCTAGTTACATTGTGATGAATCGAACACCCATAGAGTTACGGTGTTGATCATGTTTTGCTCATGAGAGGTTTAGTCAGCGGATCCGCGACATTCAGATCCGTATGTACTTTGCAAATATCTATGTCTCCATCTTGAACATTTTCACGGATGGAGTTGAAACGACGCTTGATGTGCTCGGTCTTCTTGTGAAACACGGGCTCCTTGGCAAGGGCAATAGCTCCGGTGTTGTCACAGAAGAGTTTGATCGCCCCGACGCATTGGGTATGACTCCTAGGTCGGTGATGAACTCCTTCACCCAAATTGCTTCATGCGCTGCCTCCGAGGCTGCCATGTACTCCGCTCACACGTAGATCCCGCCACGACACTCGCTTGCAAACTGCACCACTTCTTGCTCCACCATTCAACATATACACATATCCGGTTTGTGACTTAGAGTCATCCAGATCGTGTTGAAGCTAGCGTCGGCGTAACCCTTACGACGAGCTCTTCGTCACCTCCATAAACGAGAAACATGTCCTTTGTCCTTTTCAGGTACTTCAGGATATTCTTGACCGCTGTCTAGTGTTCCTTGCCGGGATTACTTTGGTACCTTCCTACCAAACTAACGGCAAGGTTTACATCAGGTCTGGTACACAGCATGGCATACATAATAGATCCTATGGCTGAAGCATAGGGGATGACACTCATCTCTTCTTTATCTTTTGCCGTGATCGGGGACTGCGTCGAGCTCAATCTCACACCTTGCAACACAGACAAGAACCCCTTCTTGGACTGATCCATTTTGAACTTCTTCAAAATCTTATCAAGGTATGTGCTTTGTGAAAGACCTATGAGGCGTCTCGATCTATCTCTATAAATCTTGATGCCTAATATATAAGTAGCTTCTCCAAGGTCCTTCATTGAAAAACACTTATTCAAGTAGGCCTTAATGTTGTCCAGAAGTTCTATATCATTTCCCATCAAGAGTATGTCATCTACATATAATATGAGAAATGCTACAGAGCTCCCACTCACTTTCTTGTAAACGCAGGCTTCTCCATAAGTCTGCATAAACCCAAACGCTTTGATCATCTCATCAAAGCGAATGTTCTAACTCGAGATGCTTGCACCAGCCCATAAATGGATCATTGGAGCTTGCATAATTTGTTAGCATTATTAGGATCGACAAAACCTTCCGGCTGCATCATATACAGTTCTTCCTTAAGATGTCCGTTAAGGAATGCCGTTTTGACGTCCATCGCCATATCTCATAATCATAGTATGCGGCAATTGCTAACATGATTGGACGGACTTCAGCTTCGCTACGGAGAGAATGTCTCATCGTAGTCAATCCCTTGAACTTGTCGATAACCCTTAGCGACAAGTCGAGCTTTATAGATGGTAACATTTCCATCCGCGTCCGTCTTCTTCTTAAAGATCCATTTGTTTTCTATCGCTCGCCGATCATCGGGCAAGTCTGTCAAAGTCCATACTTTGTTTTCATACACGGATTCTATCTCGGATTTCATGGCTTCAAGCCATTTGTTGGAATCTGGGCCCGCCATCGCTTCTTCATAGTTCGAAGGTTCACCGTTGTCTAACAACATGATTTCCAGGACAGGGTTGCCGTACCACTGCAGTGCGGGCGTGTCCTTGTGGACCTCGAAGTTCAAGTAGCAACTTGATCTGAAGTACCTTGATCATCATCATTATTTTCCTCTTCGGTTGGTGTAGGCATCACAGAACATTTTCCTGAGCTGCACTACTTTCCCGTTCGAGAGGTAGTACTTCATCAAGTTCTACTTTCCTCCCACTTACTTCTTTCGAGAGAAACTCTTTTTCCAGAAAGCATCCGTTCTTGGCAACAAAGATCTTGCCCTCGGATCTTAAGTAGAAGGTATACCCAACGGTTTCCTTAGGGTATCCTATGAAGACGCATTTTTCCGACTTGGGTTCGAGCTTTTCAGGTTGAAGTTTCTTGACATAAGCATCGCATCCCCAAACTTTTAGAAACGACAGTTTAGGTTTCTTCCCAAACCATAATTCATACGGTGTCGTCTCAACGGATTTAGACGGTGCCCCATTTAAAGTGAATGTAGCTGTCTCTAGAGCGTATCCCCAAAATGATAGCGGTAAATCGGTAAGAGACATCATAGACCGCACCATATCCAATAGAGTGTGATTACGATGTTCGGACACACCGTTACACTGAGGTGTTCCAGGCGGCGTGAGTTGTGAAACGATTCTACATTTCCTTAAGTGTGTACCAAATTCGTGACTTAAATATTCTCCTCCATGATCTGATCATAGGAACTTTATCTTTCGGTCACGTTGATTCTCTACCTCATTCTGAAATTCTTTGAACTTTTCAAAGGTCTCAGACTTGTGTTTCATTAAGTAGACATACCCATATCTACTCAAGTCATCAATGAGAGTGAGAACATAACGATATCCTCCGCGAGCCTCAACGCTCATTGGACCGCACACATCGGTATGTATGATTTCCAACAAGTTGGTTGCTCGCTCCATTGTTCCGGAGAACGGAGTCTTGGTCATTTTGCCCATGATGCATGGTTCGCATGTGTCAAATGATTCATAATCGAGAGACTCTAAAAGTCCATTAGCATGGAGCTTCTTCATGCGCTTGACACCAATGTGACCAAGGCGGCAGTGCCACAAGTATGTGGGGCTATCGTTATCAACTTTACATCTTTTGGTATTCACACTATGAATATGTGTAATATTACGCTCGAGATTCATTAAGAATAAACCATTGACCATAGGGGCATGACCATAAAACATATCTCTCATATAAATAGAACAACCATTATTCTCGGATTTAAATGAGTAGCCATCTCGTATTAAACGAGATCCTGATACAATGTTCATGCTCAAACTTGGCACTAAATAACAATTATTGAGGTTTAAAACTAATCTCGTAGGTAAATGTAGAGGTAGCGTGCGGACGGCGATCACATCGACCCTGGAACCATTCCCGACGCGCATCGTCACCTCGTCCTTCGCCAGTCTCCGTTTATTCCGCAACTCCTGCTGTGAGTTACAAATATGAGCAACGGCACCGGTATCAAATACCCGGAGTTACTACGAGTCTTGGTAAGGTACACATCAATTACATGTATATCGATATACCTTTGGTGTTGTCGGCCTTCTTATCCGCTAAGTATTTGGGGCGTTCCGCTTCGGTGACCCTTCCCTTGCAATAAAAGCACTCGATCTCGGGCTTGGGTCCATTCTTTGACTTCTTCCGATGGCGGCTTACGGCGGCGCAACATCCTTGCCATCCTTCTTGAAGTTCTTCTTGCCCTTGTCCTTCTTGAACTTAGTGGTCTTATTGACCATCAACACTTGATGTTCTTTCTTGATTTCAACCTCGATGACTTGACATTGAAAATACTTCAGAATGGTCTTCATCATCCCCGCATATTGTAGTTCATCACAAAGCTCTTGTAGCTTGGTGGGAGCGATGAAGGATTCTGCCAATGACCGCCTCATCGGGAGGTTAATGTCCAGCTAGGTCGGCGGTTGTGCAACCCGGACATTTTGAGTATGTGCTCACTTGATGTAACTGTTTTCCTCCATCTTACAACTATAGAACTTGTCGGAGACTTCATATCTCTCGACCGGGCATGAGCTTGGAAAACTAGTTTCAGCTCCTCGAACATCTCATATGCTCCGTGATGCTCAAAACGCTTTTGGAGCCCGGTTCTAAGTCTGTAAAGCATGCCGCCTTGAACGAGGGAGTAATCATCGGCGAGACTGCCAAGCGTTCATAACGTCTTGGTTCTTCGGGACGGAGCGTCACCTAGCGGTCCTTCTAGGACATATTGTTTCTGGCAGCTATGAGGATGATCCTCGGGTTAGGACCCGATCCGTATAGTTGCTGCCATCATCTTTCAGCTTGGTTTTCTCTAGGAATGCATTGAAGTTCATGTTGACATGAGCGTTGGCCATTTGATCTACAAGACATATTTGCAAAGATTTTAGACTAAGTTCATGATAATTAAGTCCATCTAATCAAATTATTACAATGAACTCCCACTCAGATTAGACATCCCTCTAGTCATCTAAGTGTTACACGATCCGAGTCGACTAGGCCGTGTCCGATCATCACGTGAGACGGACTAGTCATCGTCGGTGAACATCTTCATGTTGATCGTATCTCCCATACGACTCGTCGGTCTCTGTGTTCCGAGGCCATGTCTGTACATGCTAGGCTCGTCAAGTTAACCCTAAGTGTTTTGCATGTGTAAAACTGTCTTACACCCGTTGTATGTGAACGTAAGGATCTATCACACCTGATCATCACGTGGTGCTTCGAAGCGACGAACTTTAGCAACGGTGCACAGTTAGGGGAGAACACTTCTTGAAATTGTTGTAAGGGATCATCTTATTTACTACCGTCGTTCTAAGTAAACAAGATGCATAAACATAATAAACATCACATGCAATTATATAGTAGTGACATGATATGGCCAATATCATATAGCTCCATTGATCTCCATCTTTGGGGCTCCATGATCATCTTGTCACCGGCATGACACCATGATCTCCATCATCGTGTCTTCATGAAGTTGTCACGCCAACGACTACTTCTACTTCTATGGCTAACGCGTTTAGCAATAAAGTAAAGTAATTTACATGGCGTTCTTCAATGATACGCAGGTCATACAAAAATAAAGACAACTCCTATGGCTCCTGCCGGTTGTCATACTCATCGACATGCAAGTTGTGATTCCTATTACAAGAACATGATCTCATACATCACAATATCTCATTCATCATTCATCACAACTTCTGGCCATATCACATCACATGACAATTGCTGCAAAAACAAGTTAGACGTTCTCTAATTGTTGTTGCATCTTTTACGTGGCTGCAATTGGGTTCTAGCAAGAACGTTTTCTTACTTACGAATAACCACAACGTGATTTTGTCAACTTCTATTTACCCTTCATAAGGACCCTTTTCATCGAATCCGCTCCAACTAAAGTGGGAGAGACAGACACCCGCCAGCCACCTTATGCAACTAGTGCATGTCTGTCGGTGGAACCGGTCTCACGTAAGCGTACGTGTAAGGTTGGTCCGGGCCGCTTCATCCCACAATACCGCTGAAGCAAGAAAAGACTAGTAGTGGCAAGCAAGTTGACAAGATCCACGCCCACAACAAAATTGTGTCCTACTCATGCAATAGAGAACTACGCATAGACCTAGCTCATGATGCCACTGTTGGGGAACGTTGCAGAAAATTAAAATTTTTCCTATGGTTTCACCAAGATCCGTCTATGAGTTCATCTAAGCAACGAGTCAAGGGAGTGAGTTTGCATCTACATACCACTTGTAGATCGCGTGCGGAAGCGTTCAAGGGAAGGGTGATGATGGAGTCGTACTCGCCGTGATTCAGATCACCTATGACCAAGTGCCGAATGGACAGCACCTCCGCGTTCAACACACGTACGGAACGGACGACGTCTCCTCCGTCTTGATCCAGCAAGGAGGAAGGAGAGGTTGAGGAAGATTGCTCCAACGGCAGCACAACGGCGTGGTGGTGTTGGTGCAGCAGTACTCCGACAGGGCTTCGCCAAGCACGTAACGGAGGAGGAGAGGCGTTGGGGAGGGGAGGGGCTGCGCCTTCGGTTGTCTACAGCAGCCCTCCCCTCACCCCTCTATTTATAGGGGAAGGGGCAAGGGGGGCCGGCCCCTCTAGATAGGATCTAGAGGGGGGCGGCGGCCAGGAAGGGGGGACTTGCCCCCCAAGCAAGGGGACTCCCCCTCTAGGGTTTCCCCCCAACCCTAGGCGCATGGCCCCAAGGTGGGGGGCGTGCCCAGCCCTCCAGGGGCTGGTTCCCTGCCCCTTGCGGCCCATGTGGCCCTCCGAGAGGGGTGGCCCCTCCCGGTGGACCCCCGGAACCTCTCCGGTGGCCCCGGTACAATACCGATATGCCCCCGAAACTTTCCGGTGTCCGCATGACAACTTCCCATATATAAAACTTGACCTCCGGACCATTCCGGAACTCCTCGTGACGTCCGGGATCTCATCCCGGACTCCGAACAACATTCAGTAATCACATACAAGTCTTCCTAATAACCCTAGCGTCACCGAACCTTAAGTGTGTAGACCCTACGGGTTCGGGAGACATCTTGAACATGACCGAGACGACTCTCCGGTCAATAACCAACAGCGGGATCCGGATACCCATGTTGGCTCCCACATGTTCCACGATGATTTCATCGGTTTAACCACGATGTCGAGGATTCGATCAAACCCCGTATACAATTCCCTTTGTCAATCGGTACGTTACTTGCCCGAGACTCGATCGTCGGTATCCCAATACCTTGTTCGGTCTCGTTACGGCAAGTCACTTTACTCGCATCAGTAATGCATGATCCGTGACCAATCACTTGGTCACTTTGAGCTCATTATGATGATGCATTACCGAGTGGGCCAGAGATACCTCTCCGTCATACGGAGTGACAAATCCGATCTCGATCCTGTCAACCCATGAGACACTTTCGGAGATACCGTAGTGCACCTTTATAGTCACCCGATTCGTTGTGACGTTTGATACACCCAAAGCACTCCTACAGTATCCGGGAGTTACACGATCTCATGGTCTAAGGAAGAGATACTTGACATTGGAAAAGCTCTAGCAAACGAACTACACGATCTTGTACTATGCTTAGGATTGGGTCTTGTCCATCACATCATTCTCCTAATGATGTGATCCCATTATCAACGATAATGATCTTGTGCTATGCTATAGCCAGGAAACCATGACTATTTGTTGATCAACGAGCTAGTCAACTAGTGGCTTACTAGGGACATATTATGATCTATATATTCACACGTGCATTACGATTTTCGGATAACTATCATTACCGCCTGGACAATTAGACAGCCAACCCGTAATCGCAACGACGCAATTGCAAGAGCGGAGCTCTACCAACTGAGCTATATCCCCCCCGAGCCAAGTGGAGTATGCATGAAAGAGTCAGATGCTTCTTCTATTCTTTTCCCTGGCGCAGCTCGGCCATCCTAGACTTGAACCAGAGACCTCGCTATAGCATGAATAAAGACAATTATCATGAACAAGGAAATATAATAATAATCCTTTTATTATTGCCTCTAGGGCATATTTCCAACACCTGTCTCGATGTCGTCGGCGGTGGCCGTCTCCGGAGATAGCATGGTCTCCACTGAAGGAAATATGCCCTAGAGGCAATAATAAAGTTATTATTTATTTCCTTATTTCATGATAAATGTTCATCATTCATGCTAGAATTGTATTAACCGGAAACATGATACATGTGTGAATGAATAAACAAACAACATGTCACTAGTATGCCTCTACTAGACTAGCTTGTTAATCAAAGATGGTTATGTTTCCTAACCATGAACAAAGGTTGTTATTTGATTAACAAGGTCACATCATTAGTAGAATGATCTGATTGACATGACCCAATCCATTAGCTTAGCACACGATCGTATAGTATGTTGCTACTGCTTTTATCCATGACATATACATGTTCACGTAACTATGAGATTATGCAACTCCGTTTACGGAGGAACACTTTGGTGCTACCAAACGTCACAACGTAATCGGGTGATTATAAAGGAGTACTACAGTGTCTCCAAAGGCGATGTTGGGTTGGCGTATTTGAGATTAGGTTTTGTCACTCCGATTGTCGGAGAGGTATCTCTAGGCCCTCTCGGTAATGCACATCATGAAGCCTTGCAAGCACTACAACTAATGAGTTAGTTGTGAGATGATGTATTACGAACGAGTAAAGAGACTTGCGTGCGAGATTGAACTAGGTATTGGATACCGACGATCGAATCTCGGGCAAGTAACATACCGATGACAAAGGAACAACGTATGTTGTTATGCGGTCCGACCGATAAAGATCTTCGTAGAATATGTAGGAACCAATATGGGCATCCAGGTCCGCTGTTGGTTATTGACCGTGAATAGTTCTAGGTCATGTCTACATTGTTCTCGAACCGTAGGGTCCGCACGCTTAAGGTTTCGATGGCGGTTATTATGAGTTTATGTATTTTGATGTACCGAAGAAGTTGAGTCCGGATGTGATCACGGACATGAAGAGGAGTCTCGAAATGGTCGAGACATAAAGATTGATATATTGGAAGCCTATGTTTGGAGTTGGAATGGTTCCAAGAAAACAGAATTTCTGAGTACCGGAGGTTACGGAACCCCGGGGTAAATGGGCCTCGGTGGGCCTCGAGGGAGAAGAGGAGGGCCGGCCGGGGTGGCCGCGCCCTCTCCCCCAGTCCGAATAGGACAAGGAGGCGGCGCCCTCTCCTCTTCCCCTCCCCCAAACCTAATCCAACTAGGAAGGGGAGTCCTACTCCGGTAGGAGTAGGACTCCTCCCGCGCCTCTCTAGGCGGCCGGCCTCCCCCTCCCTCCTTTATATACGGGGCAAGGGGCACCCTAGAACACACAAGTTAGATCTACGGATCGTTCCTTAGCCGTGTGCGGTGCCCCCCTCCACCATATTCCACCTCGGTTATACCGTCGCGAAGCTTAGGCGAAGCCCTGCGCCGGTGAAACATCAAGATCGTCACCACGCCGTCGTCTTGATGGAACTCTCCTCGACACTCGGCTGGATCGAGTCTGAGGGACGTCATCGAGCTGTCGTGTGTCAAGAACTCGGGGGCGCCGGAGTAACGGTGCCGGGATCGGTCGGATCGCGAGGAGAACGTACGACTACTTCCTCTACGTTGTGATCGCTTCCGCTTCGGGTCTACAAGGGTATGTAGACAACACTCTCCCCTCTCGTTGCTATACATCACCATGATCTTGAGTGTGCGTAGGAAAATTTTTGAAATTACTACATTCCCCAACAGTGGTATCAGAGCCTAGGTTTTTATGGTTTGATGTTTTGCACGAGTAGAACACAAGTGAGTTGTGGGCGATACAAGTCATACTACCTACCAGCATGTCATACTTTGGTTCAGCGGTATTGTGAGATGAAGCGGCCCTGACCGACATTACGCCAGACGCTTACGCGAGACTGGTTTCACCGCTGCGAGCACTCGTTGCTTAAAGGTGACCGGTGGGTGCTGTCTCTCTCACTTTAGTTGAACCGAGTGTGGCTACGCCGGTCCTTGAGAAGGTTAAACGAGTCTATTTGACGAAGTATCGTTGTGGTTTTGATGCGTAGGTGAGACTGGTTCTTGCTTAAGCCCATAGCAGCCACGTAAAATTTGCAACAACAAAGTAGAGGACGTCTAACTTGTTTTTGCAGGGCATGTTGTGATGTGATATGGTCAAGACGTGATGCTATATTTTATTGTATGAGATGATCATGTTTTGTAACCGAAGTTATCGGCAACTGGCAGGAGCCATATGGTTGTCGCTTTATTGTATGCAATGCAATCGCCCTGTAATGCTTTACTTTATCACTAAGCGGTAGAGATAGTCGTAGAAGCATAAGTTTGGCGAGACGACAACGATGCTACGATGGAGATCAAGGTGTCGCGCCGGTGACGATGGTGATCATGGTGGTGCTGCAAGATGGAGATCATGAAGCACAAGATGATGATGACCATATCATATCACTTATATTGATTTGCATGTGATGTTTATCCTTTTATGCATCTTATCTTGCTTTGATTGACGGTAGCATTATAAGATGATCTCTCACTAAATTATCAAGAAGTGTTCTCCCCGAGTATGCACCGTTGCCAAAGTTCGTCGTGCCCAGACACCACGTGATGATCGGGTGTGATAAGCTCTACGTCCATCTACAACGGGTGCAAGCCAGTTTTTGCACACGCAGAATACTCGGGTTATACTTGACGAGCCTAGCATATGCAAATATGGCCTCGGAACACGGAGACCGAAAGGTCGAGCATGAATCATATAGTAGATATGATCAACATAAGATGTTCACCATTAAAACTACTCCATTTCACGTGATGATCGGTTATGGTTTAGTTGATTTGGATCACGTGATCACTTGGATGACTAGAGAGATGTCTTTCTAAGTGGGAGTTCTTAAGTAATATGATTAATTGAACTTAAATTTATCATGAACTTAGTACCTGATAGTATCTTGCTTGTTTATGTTTGATTGTAGATAGATGGCTCGTCTTTGTTGTTCCGTTGAATTTTAATGCGTTCCTTGAGAAAGCAAAGTTGAAAGATGATGGTAGCAATTACACGGATTGGGTCCGTAACTCGAGGATTATCCTCATTGCTGCCTGTAAGAGTTACGTCTGGATGCACCGCTAGGTGCCAGAACTCTTCTTGATGCAACCGACGATGTTAAGAACGTCTGGCGAGCAAAGTGATGACTACTCTATAGTTGATGTGCCATGCTTTACGGCTTAGAACCGGGACTTCAACGACGTTTTGAGCGTCATGGAGCATATGAGATGTTCCAGAGTTGAAGTTAATTTTCCAAAGAATGCCCGGATTGAGAGATATGAAGTCTCCAATAAGTTCTATAGCTGCAAGATGGAGGAGAATAGTTACGTTAGTGAGCACATACCGTAATGTCGGGTATTACAATCACTTGACACAAATGGGGTTAATCTTCCGGATGATTGTGTCATTGATGAATTCTTCAATCACGCCACCAAGCTACAAAGGCTTCGTGATGAACTATAATATGCAAGGGTTAGTAAAGACTATGCTCGAGCTCTTCGCAATGCTAAAGGCTGCGGAGGTGGAAATCAAGAAGGAGCATCAAGTGTTGATGGTCAATAAGACCACTAGTTTCAAGAAGAAAGGCAAAGGGAAGAAGAAGGAACTTCAAGAAGAACAGCAAGCAAGTTGTTGCTCGGGAGAAGAAACCCAAGTCGGACCTAAGCTGGCGAAAGTGCTTCTCGCAAGCGGTAGTCCTTTGAAGCGGAACTGCCCCAAGTATTTGGCGGATAAGAAGGATGGCAAGGTGAACAAAGGTATATGTGATATACATGTTATTGATGTGTACCTTACTAGAGCTCGCAGAGCACTGGTATTTGATCTTGGTTCATTGCTAATATTTGCAACTCAAACAGGACTACTGATTAAGCCAACTCGCAAAGGACGAGGTGACGATCTTGGCGTGGGAAATGGTTCCAAAGTCGATGTGATCGCGGTCGGCACGCTACCTCTACATCTACCTTCGGATTAGTTTTAGACCTAAATAATTGTTATTTGGTGCTGCGTTGAGCATGAACATTATATCTGGATCTTGTTTGATGCGAGACGGTTATTCATTTAAATCAGAGAATAATGGTTGTTCTATTTATATGAGTAATATCTTTTATGGTCATGCACCCTTGAGGAGTGGTCTATTTTTGATGAATCTCGATAGTAGTGATACACATATTCATAATGTTGAAACCAAAAGATGCAGAGTTGATAATGATAGTGCAACTTATTTGTGTAATCGCCGTTTAGGTCATATCGGTGTAAAGCGCATGAAGAAACTCCATACTGATGGACTTTTGGAGTCACTTGATTATGAATCACTTGGCACTTGCGAACCGTGCCTTATGGGCAAGATGACTAGAACCCCGTTCTCCGGTACTATGGAGAGAGCAACAGATTTGTTGGAAATCATACATGAGATGTATGTGGGCCGATGAATGTTGAGGCTCGTGGCGGATATAGTTATTTTCTCACCTTCACAGATGACTTAAGCAGATATGGGTATATCTACTTAATGAAACATAAGTCTGAAACATTTGAAAAGTTCAAAGAATTTCAGAGTGAAGTTGAAAATCATCGTAACAAGAAAATTAAGTTTCTACGATCGATCGTGGAGGTGAATATTTGAGTTCTGAGTTTGGTCTACATTTGAAACAATGCGGAATAATTTACAACTTACGCCTCCGGAACACCACAACGTAATGGTGTGTCCGAACGTCGAATCGTGCTTTACTAGATATGGTGCGATCTATGATGTCTCTTACAGATTTACCGCTATCGTTTTGGGGTTATGCTCTAGAGACGGCCGCATTCACACTTGAGTAGAACACCGTCGAAATCCATTGAGACGACACCTTATGAACTATGGTTTGGCAAGAAACCAAAGTTGTCGTTTCTTAAAGTTTGGGGATGCGATGCTTATGTGAAAAAGCTTCAACCCGATAAGCTCGAACCCAAATCGAGAAATGTGTCTTCATAGGATACCCAAAGGAGACAGTTGGGTACACCTTCTATCACAGATCCGAAGGCAAGACTTTCGTTGCTAAGAATGGATCCTTTCTAGAGAAGGAATTTCTCTCGAAAGGAGTGAGTGGGAGGAAAGTGGAACTTGATGAGGTAATAGTACCTTCTCCCTTACTTGAAAGTAGTTAAATCGCAGAAACCGGTTTCGAGACACCTACACCAAGTAGTGAGGAAGTTGATGATGTTGATCATGAAACTTCGATCAAGTTACTCTGTAACCTTGTAGATCAACCGAGTAAGATCCGCACTGAGTGGTGCGGTAATCCTGTTCGGAAATCATGCTACTAGATCATGATGAACCCACGAACTATGAAGAAGCGATGGTGAGCCCAGATTCATAAAATGGCTTGAGGCCATGAAATCGAGATGGGATCCATGTATGAAAACAAAGTATGGACTTTGGTTGACTTGCCGAGGGTCGGCAAGCAATAGAAAACAAGTGGATCTTCAAGAAGAAGACCGACGACGACGGTAATGTTATCGTCTACAAAGCTCGACTTGTCGCAAAGGGTTTTCGACAAGTTCAAGGGATTGACTACGATGAGACCTTCTCACCGTAGCGATGCTTAAGTCCGTCCGAATCATGTTAGCAATTGCGCATTTTATGATTATGAAATTTGGCAAATGGATGTAAAGAGCGCATTCTGAATGGATTTATGGAAGAAGAGTTGTATATGATGCAACCAGAAGGTTTTATCGATCCAAAGGGAGCTAACAAAGTGTGCAAGCTCCAGCGATCCATCTATGGACTGGTGCAAGCATCTCGGAGTTGGAATAAACGCTTTGATAGTGTGATCAAAGCATTTGGGTTTGTACAGACTTTTGGAGAAGCTTTGTATTTACAAGAAAGTGAGTGGGAGCTCAGTAGCATTTCGATATTATATGTAGATGACATATTGCTGATCGGAAATGATATAGAATTCTGGATAGCATAAAGGGATACTTGAATAAGAGTTTTTCAATGAAAGACCTCGGTGAAGCTGCTTACATATTGGGCATTAAGATCTATAGAGATAGATCAAGACGCCTAATTGGACTTTCACAAAGCACATACCTTGACAAAATTTTGAAGAAGTTCAAAATGGATCAAGCAAAGAAAGGGTTCTTGCCTGTGTTACAAGGTGTGAAGTTGAGTAAGACTCAATGCCCGACCACTGCAGAAGATAGAGAGAAAATGAAAGATGTTCCCTATGCTTCAGCCATAGGCTCTATCATGTATGCAATCTTGTGTACTGGACTGATGTGTGCCTTGCTATAAGCCTAGCAGAAGGTACCAAAGTAATCCAGAATGGATCTTTGGACAGCGGTCAAGAACATCTGAAATACGAAAAGGACTAAGGATATGTTTTCAGATATGGAGGTGACAAAGAGCTCATCGTAAACAGTTACGTTGATGCAAGCTTTGACACGATCCGGACGATTCTAAATCGCAGACCGGATACGATTTACACTAAACGGAGGAGCTGTCGGTTGGTGCAGTTCTAAACAAAGCGTCGTGGCGGGATCTACATGTGAAGCGGAGTACATAGCAGCTTCGGAAGCAGCTAATGAAGGAGTGCGGATGAAGGAGTTCATATCCGATCTAGGTGTCATACCTAGTGCATCGGGTCCAATGAAAATCTTCGTGACAATCTTGGAGCAATTGCCTTAGCGAAGGAATCCAGATTTCACAAGAGGACCAAGCACATCAAGAGACGCTTCAATTCCATCCGGGACTTAGTCCGTGGGAGACATAGAGATTTGCAAGATACATACGGATCTGAATGTTGCGAGACCGTTGACTAAGCCTCTTCCACGAGCAAAACATGATCAGCACCAAGACTCCATGGGTGTTAGAATCATTACTATGTAATCTAGATTATTGACTCTAGTGCAAGTGGGAGATCAAGGAAATATGCCCTAGAGGCAATAATAAAGTTATTATTTATTTCCTTATTTCATGATAAATGTTCATCATTCATGCTAGAATTGTATTAACCGGAAACATGATACATGTGTGAATGAATAAACAAACAACATGTCACTAGTATGCCTCTACTAGACTAGCTTGTTAATCAAAGATGGTTATGTTTCCTAACCATGAACAAAGGTTGTTATTTGATTAACAAGGTCACATCATTAGTAGAATGATCTGATTGACATGACCCAATCCATTAGCTTAGCACACGATCGTATAGTATGTTGCTACTGCTTTTATCCATGACATATACATGTTCCTGTAACTATGAGATTATGCAACTCTCGTTTACCGGAGGAACACTTTGGGTGCTACCAAACGTCACAATGTAACTGGGTGATTATAAAGGAGTACTACAGGTGTCTCCAAAGGCAGATGTTGGGTTGACGTATTTCGAGATTAGGTTTTGTCACTCCGATTGTCGGAGAGGTATCTCTGGGCCCTCTCGGTAATGCACATCATCAAGCCTTGCAAGCACTACAACTAATGAGTTAGTTGTGAGATGATGTATTACGGAACGAGTAAAGAGACTTGCCGTAACGAGATTGAACTAGGTATTGGATACCGACGATCGAATCTCGGGCAAGTAACATACCGATGACAAAGGAACAACGTATGTTGTTATGCGGTCGACCGATAAAGATCTTCGTAGAATATGTAGGAACCAATATGGGCATCCGGTCCCGCTGTTGGTTATTGATCGTGAATAGTTCTAGGTCATGTCTACATTGTTCTCGAACCGTAGGGTCCGCACGCTTAAGGTTTCGATGGCGGTTATTATGAGTTTATGTATTTTGATGTACCGAAAAAGTTCGAGTCCGGATGTGATCACGGACATGACGAGGAGTCTCGAAATGGTCGAGACATAAAGATTGATATATTGAAGCCTATGTTTGGAGTTCGGAATGGTTAGCGAAAACAGAATTTTCCGAGTACCGGAGGTTACGGAACCCCGGGGTAAATGGGCCTCGGTGGGCCTCGAGGAGAAGAGGAGGGGCGGCGGGGGTGGCGCGCCCTCCCCCAGATCCGAATAGGACAAGGAGGCGGCGCCTCCTCTCTTCCCCCCCAAACCTAATCCAACTAGGAAGGGGAGTCCTACTCCGTGAGGAGTAGGACTCCCGGCCCTCTCTAGGCCGGCCGGCCTCCCCTCCCTCCTTTATATACGGGGCAGGGGCACCCTAGAACACACAAGTTAGATCTACGGATCGTTCCTTAGCCGTCTGCGGTGCCCCCTCCACCATATTCCACCTCGGTTATACTGTCATGAAGCTTAGCGAAGCCCTCGCGCCGTGAAACATCAAGATCGTCACCACGCCGTCAGGTTGACGGAACTCTCCTCGACACTCGGCTGGATCGAGTACGAGGGACGCCATCGAAGCAGACGTGTGTCAAGAACTCGGGGCGAATGAGTAACGGTGCGGGATCGGTCGGATCGCGAGGAGACGCGTCGACTACTTCCTCTACGTTGTGATCGCTTCCGCCGGGTCTACAAGGGTATGTAGACAACACTCTCCCCTCTCGTTGCTATACATCACCATGATCTTGAGTGTGCGTAGGAAATTTTTTGAAATTACTACGTTCCCCAACATCCACCGCCATCATCATGTTCACCACGGCCTGGACAAAACAGAGTTGAGCACACGAGAAATTGATTGGTCACATGTAGGCTAGGCAGGCTGTATTAGCGGTGGCAAGAAATCATTTACCAAATGTAAATATGGCCTCGAGTCACGTTGGTAGCGGCCGGTCATTGACCAGACTTCTTTTGCCCTCTGCCATTCTCTCTACGTGTGATGATTAAACAGTGTGTCAGCACGCAGCCCGGTTAATTTGTCTTTACAGAGCACGCGAACCAACTCACCTGATTGATCAGCAAGCCGAGGTCGAGCTTTCTTTCCGGGTCGCGCGACGCCGCCCACTCCTCCTGCAGCAGGCTCGTCAGCTTCCCCCTGTCGCCGATGTGCTGCGCATGGCATGAACACAAGCTCCGACTCGATCGTTAATCCATTGTCACACGAGTCGAACGGAAGTAATGGCGTTGCACAAGCAGAGAAAGAGAACCTCCTTGGTGACTTGCTCGAAGACGAGGTCCATGAGCGTGGCGTTTTCTCTGGGCGCGTCCTCGCGCCGGAACAGCGAGTCAGAGAGCGCGCCCACGCTCGTCCTCACCGCCGCCGACGCGCTGCCGCCCCGCTCCGTTCCGTCCGTGATGGCGTTGAGCGTATACACCATGGCCGGCTGCACGAGGACGGCGCCGCTGCCACCGCTGCGCGCGGACCACGAGGCGCCGCCCAGGGCCAGCGCGAGCGCGACGCCCGCGCCCACCCTCAGCGCGGTCCAGGGCAGCGCCGGCTGCCCCCCCTTCGCCGGTGCCAGGGGCTTCGGCTCCGTGTTGCTCGCCTGGGCGCGCAGCGCGCAAGACTTCCATCGTCCCGATGTGCTGGCACGGGCCGGCGCGCGGCGGCGCCGCATGCCGGTACCCGGAGCGGCATGTGCTCCGGTCACCGTGGCGCGCGACGCTGTGCAGAGCGAGGACTCCATGCGCTCGTTAGATCGCTCGGCCCGATCACACTCTGGGGTGTGGAAGCGTGCAGTGATTCAGCTTGTCTTCGTCTCTTTCGATTTTATTCGGATGTTTGCAGTTGTAGCACCGCGGTCTCTGCAACATGCATGGCACTTTACATCTTCTGCTACAGCAAGCAAGGCATCCAGTGCGACCTGCTTTTTACATCTTCTGCCACCGCCGCGCGCTGACCACGAGGCGCCGCCCAGGGCCAGCGGGAGCGCGACGCCCGCGCCCACCCTGAGCGCGGTCCAGGGCAGCGCCGGCTGCCCTCCCTCCGCCGGTGCCAGGGGCTCTGGCTCCGTCGCGCTCGCCAGGGCGCGCAGCGCGCGAGACCTCCAACGTCCCGACACGCTTGCACGGGCCGGGGCGCGGCGGCGCCGCATGCCGGCACCCGGAGCGACATGTGCTCCGGTCACCGCAGCATGCAAGCATCTCCTCCTCCGCTGCGGTCGCGGTCGCCCAAACCCCAAGTCCAAGTCGCACGCGGTTGGGTGACTACTTTTTTCATATATAGAGAGCTGGCATGCAGCACATGGAGAGAACAAGCTCTAGAGGGGTGCTGCCACGCTCAGTTGTCCATATGGCCGAAAGAAGGGCCGTGCCGCGGATTGATTAGGTGGTGCAAGGCAGACCCACCCTTGTTAGTTGATGGGCATCTCTAGGCACACATCCGTTTCATTTACAGAAAAAGCAATTAAATGACACCGAGTTCTCATCAGTGCACGTCTTTCCTAGCTAAAGTCTGGCATGCCTTTTTTTTAGGTAAAGCATAGCTTTATTGAACTTTAACGGTTAGGCAGATCGCCTTGAGCACAAACAGCCACAGGGGCTGGTACATCTGACTCCCACTCTATGTAGTGGTATGGTTCATACATGCGCCCAATGGCAGCTAGTTCATGAGCTACTTGGTTGGCACTACGTCGGCACGCAGATATTACATGTTTGGAGAACCACAGTTTCAGTAGATATTTCGAATCCTCAATAATCGCAGCATAAGGTGATGAATCAACCATCTGCACATCCAGTGCGTCGGCCAACAGTTGGGAGTCGGTCTCGAAAACCACCCGTGTCATGCCCAGATCAGCGGCCATGGCAATGGCTTGTGTCATCGCATGTGCTTCGGCCCCGAAAGCATCACATATATTGTCTTGACGACCAGCTCGAGCTACAACAATCTTTCCTGCTGTATCTCTGGCAACGACTCCCCATCCAGCATGAGAGTCGCCCATTTGGAACGCTGCATCTGTGGTTATCTTGATCATCGCATTAGGCGGGGGCCTCCACAGCTGCAGATGTTTCTCCTTGGCGGCCGACTTCAGAGCTTCTGAGTATTCAAGTGCTTCGGCACGAACCCTTCTTGCCAACTCCGATGGCCCGACAGGAAGCTCGCCCTCCCGGAGTTTGTTGCGGTTGTTCCACCAGTTCCACCATAGGATTGTGATCATAATGCGCTTGTTCTCGTGCAGGCCCCATAACAGGTCCATCATCGCATGCACCAATGTAGCCGTCTCCAGTTTCATGCGCTCCGGTTCCAGCGACAGATCTCTCCATACCTCCTTAACGTACTTGCACTTGATGAACAAGTGTGCACCATCTTCATCCACCCAGCCACAGAAGAGGCATTTGGTGTCCTGGATTTGTATTCCCCGTCTGACCAATAATGGGACGGCCACATATCAATCGGGAATGGCTTGCTCGCCCCTTTAGCTTCCCAATAATGGGGCGGCCACATATTAATCTGGAACGGCTTGCTCGTGCAACGGTTTCGCTGCGACAAAGCCATCCCTACTAATATGCTCTCAAGAAAAATGTTCAACCTCCACTATTTTCTAGCAAATCAAATTTCCAAGACAGTCTGCCTTCCTTAAGGATGTCAAAAATAGACAAGGTGGCTTGCTTACTAGAACAGCTCGTCTTTCTAATGATATATGATATGTTCAAGCTTTCTCTTGTTTCCAACTCAGTCTCTTTTCTCTTATTTTCACAGGAACCGCAAGCAGTAATTTCTCATATGTTAATTCAATTATTAATCACAATCATAGTTTACAATCAAATGGACCATAGCCATAGACAGGTGACAGCATCAGCGTGACAAGGCCTTTATTTAGATCATCAAAAAAGAAACATTTGGGTTTTTTATTGCATCTTACTTTCAAAGACATGACACACAATAATTCCCTTCAAGCTATACATACACTCATCCATTCATTGGTTGTTGACAATATTTCTGATTCATGCCTCGAACGAGCCAACAAAGAAACAAAAGACAAAAGACGAGTGCAACCTGCTTGATTTTTTATGCCCTTCAAGCAGGCCATCACCAAGGTTAAATCTTGTCTTCCAATACAGGTACTACTTTTCCCAGACAACCCAAATAGATCTCATCATCACACTGCATGGAGCCAGCCAGCCAACTTCACCTTGACAACAACTCCACGTGGCCCTTGGCTTAAGCGTAACAAAGTTCCAAAGTTCCCTCCCTATAGATATGTTGTCCCTCCTGTATGCAGTAATAATATCCAAAAAACTGAGTCAGGTTTCTCGACCCGATTAAGCCCCCTCTCGACCCGATTCCAGACTTCCACCCACATCCGGCGGTTAGAGCTCTGTCTATAAGTGTGGATAGAGAGAAATTGGTCAATCTTGCCCTCCCACGGGTTCCTTCTAGATCCGGCGGTCGTCATGTGGACCACACTGAATCGGCCTCGTTCGTGTGAAGTTGGATTCCTGCTTCTTCAGTTAACCAAGTAACTGTGGGGTGCCGAATCTTGAGTTCGGAGGTGTGCTCCATGGGTGGACGCGAAAGAAAGGTGGTTCGCCGGTTGCTTGACTTTGTATCGTGTCAACCTTTGCCCAAAGAATTGTATGAAGTTCACCGACACTGGTTTTACCTAGGCCATGTAGTTGGTCGCCCTTCAAATAAGTTTTAAAAAAAGTGGGAAGTCGATGGTCTCATGTTTGCATGTTTATTAGGTTTATATAGTGTTGCATGTGTTTTTATTTTAAAATGGCACAAAGTATGGCTCTGGCGTTAATGGTTTCATGTGATGATACCATCAAAACAATACAAACATTGTAGTATTTCTTTGAACAATCATAAGATAGTACCCCTGAAAGTGCTAGTATCGACTAGAGGGGGTGGGGTGAATAGGCGATTTTTATGAAAGTCTTCAAAACTTGGAAGTTTCGAAGACAAACAACAGAAATGACCTAGTTGATATGCAGCGGAAGATAAAGTACCATAAGCAAGCCATAGTCAAGTATACAATGATGTGAAAGTACAGGACTAATAGCAGCTAAGTAGTAAGGATCAGGATGGAAGATAGTATGAAGCCAATCAACAGTAGTATTCAACCAATGAGGTCAAACAGATACACAGATAGGCAATGACTTCACGAAGACAAACTTAAGTAAAGGATGGAAAGGGATAGAACCAGTCGCTTGTTGAAGACACAGGATTTGTTGGACCAGTTCAATTCTTTGTGACAACTGTGACGTCTGGTTAGGGAGGCTGAGATTTAACTCGAAGACCGTGTCTTCACCTTATTCCCTTGAGCTAAGGACACCCAGTCCTCGCCTAATCACTCTGGTAAGTCTTCAAGGTAGACTTCCAAACCTTCACAGACTTCGTTCACCGGCAATCCACAATGACTCTTGGATGCTCAGAACACGACGCCTAACCGGCTGGAGGATTCACAGTCCTCAAGTGTAATAAGTCTTGAGTCACACAGACATGAAAGACTTGATGATGCCTAACACTCTTTGGCTCTGGGTGTTTGGGCTTTGTCCTCGCAAGGATTTCTCTCTCTCAAATGCTTCGAGGTGGGTTGCTCTCAAACGACAAAAGCCGTGCACAAACTCTGAGCAGCCACCAATTTATGGTGTAGGGGGTGGGCTATTTATAGCCACAAGGCAACCCGACCTGATTTGTCCAATATGACCCTGGGTCACTAAGGAACTGACACGTGTTCCAACGGTCAGATTTCAAACACACGCGGTAACTTTACTTGGGCTACAAGCAAAGCTGACTCATCCAGCTCTGGATAAGATTTGCTCTCATTGTCTTCGCTCGAAGACATAGGATTTGGGTTGAGCATCACTTCAGTCACTCTGACTTAGTTCACTTGGACCCCACTTAACAGTACGGTGGTTCCTATGACTCAACAACGAAGAAAAAGAAAACAACGAAACCACACAATCTTCGCGCTCCATAGTCTTCACGTAATGTCTTCTCATGTCATAGTCTTCAATATGAATATCTTCTCATACCACCATTGTCTTCAATGTCTTCATACATTTTTAGGGGTCATCTCCGGTAGGTAAACCGAATCAATGAGGGACACTGCCTGCGTTATCCTGCAATTCTCACAAACGCATTAGTCCCTCAACCAACTTTGTCGTCAATACATGGCGTGGGAAATTCGGTGGTAAACTTTTGGATATCATATATCGGTCGAGAAATACATGGCTTGAAAAATTTTGTGGTAAACTTTTAGATTATCTACTATGAATCCGCATGCGCCTAGAAAAAATTGAAGAAACAAGAGAAAAACGTAAGAAACGAAGAACAAAAAACTAGAAATCATACTGTCAACTCGATGGTAAAAGTATTAGAACATAATTGGTTGGAGCGTAAAATCCATTGTTTATTTTTCATATAATAGTGATGAGACTAACCCAAATGCATGATCTTTTATTCTTAGTGAACCCTAAGCTGCCCTCAACCAACCTCCTCTTTCCTATCCACTCCCCTTGTTGTGGCGAGAAATGAAGGTGGGCAAAGCTCGCTTGGTGGACAGCGGTGGCTGGCGTCGCCGCCGCCCTAGACACGACGACCCGGCCTAGCTTCGGACGACTAGCTTTGTGTAAGCAAGGCAGTAGAGCGGTGGACGGCAACCAACCAGCATCTCTTGGAATGACGATCGCATGCATGATTATATGCCCGTATGCAAAGCAAACCTATCCGATCCATTGGCCTTTCGCATCATGCTAATGCATCTGTTCGGAATTCACATGAGCGTACGGGATTTGCCATTCATTTCATTTCATTGAGATTTAAAATGGTTTGAAGTTTTTGAAATTAAGAACGGGTACGGTTTTAAGTTTTTAAATATAAGTACTACAAGCAATGAAATGGCTGGAGTTGATGCTTGTAGATGGATGCCTGCGCAAACATTCATAGTGCTATCCACTGTCTCACAATTCTTGTCTTAGTTTTGTCTAGATACGGATTTGTCTAGTTACGTTTTAGCATTACATACATTCACCATCTAAACAAATTTAAGTCAGAAATTTCAGGAGGGAGGTATACTTGTGTAAAAAGCATACTGCTGATATCCAAAAGTCCACCTAGGTACAGTAGAATACATGCATGCGCACGTTTCCTCTGGGTGACATGCTGCTGCATGCACACAATCGACGCCAAGGCCAAGCATGGAGATTGGAGAGTAACCGATCCACTAGGCGAATCCCTCGGCGCGCGCGTGGCATGAGCATTCCATCGAGCACGTATACTGTGCGCGCACCATGCACATGCTTGCTTGGCGGAGGAAGCTTTTAATTGAATTTGTGCGTACGAACGCGCCAGGAACCGACGAAGTAGACGAGGCGCATCCGGAGGAAGGAGACAAGGTCGCGCGCACATGCAGAATTGCAGATGCAGTGCAGAGGTGGATTGCGCGGCGAATGAATCCGGCCGGCTGCGGCAGATGAAGTGCCACGCACGGCCGCCGGCGGCGAGGAGAGACAGGAGGTTCCGATGGACCGGGCTCTGCCGATTCACAACCACCGAGTTGTCGTGCTCGTGCTGGTCAGCGATCGGGCGTCGGCATCTCCTCCCGCTCCGTGGGCGCGTCTCTGTTGCTCTTGGGAAACGCGTTCCGCATGCAGCTCTGATAGAACTCGGAATCCGAGTCTGGGCATGACCGCACGAGTGCCCAATTCGTATCTGAATTTTCTGTATATATATATAGAGCGATGTCCCCGTGCCGACCTCGTCGATTTTCTTCCCGCTTCCACCTCCTCCATCTAGATCCTGCGCGCTTCCCCTGCCTCCAGAAGCTCTGTCCAGCCCGCAGATCGACCCGATGGCCGCCACCAAGCGACCTGCTGCCGCCGTCGACGGCCACGCCAGCCGGCCGGGAGCAACCTGCGTCAAAAGGAGGCGCATCGGAACCACCGGGGACTACGATCATGAGTCCTCCCTGGGCGAGGGCATGTTCGGCGTCGTCGCCAAAAGGCGGCACCGTGCCACCGGCCAAGTCGTCGCCATCAAGTCCTTCCGCGACCCGGACAAGAAGGACGAGCCCGTCGACGCCCAGGAGGTGCTGCGGGAGGCCCGCTTCCTCGAGGCGTGCGGCGGCCACCCGCACATCGTCGGCTTCCGCGGCGTCGTGCGGGACTACGTCACCAACGAGCTCTGCCTCGTCATGGAGTACGTCCAAGGACAGAGCCTCCACTGCCTCCTGAGGGAGAGGCGCGGCGGGCTCCCGGAGGCCACGGTGCGGGACTACATGTGGCAGCTCCTGACGGCGGCCGCCAGCATGCACCGGCGCCACGTCGTCCACCGCGACATCAAGCCGGCAAACATAATCGTCGGAGAAGGAGAAGGAACGCTCAAGCTCTGCGACTTCGGGGTCGCCTTGTCCATGTCGGAGGCGCCGCCGTACAGACCGGCCGGCACGGGCATGTACCGAGCCCCCGAGATGCTCCTGGGAAAGCGGGACTACGACGCCCTGGTGGACACATGGTCGCTTGGGTGCGTCATGGCGGAGACCATCACCGGCGAGAGGCTGTTCGACGAGGACAATTCGACTTGTCTTCTCCGAAGGATCTTCGAGGTGGTCGGGACGCAGGACGACACAACCTGGCCGGGGTTCACGTCCCTGCCGTTCGCGGGCGCGGTGTCACAGGTGCCGACGGTGCAGCGGAGCACGCTGCGAGAGCTGTTCCCGGAGGAGACGCTGTCGAAGGAGGGGTTTGAGGTCCTGAGCGGCCTTCTCGCCTGCAATCCCGACAAGCGGCTGACGGCGGCCGCCGCGCTCAGGTTGCCCTGGTTCGCCACCATTGCTGCAACTCCTCCTGCGGCCGCTACGACGACGGTGTCCGTCAAGGTGGAGGAAGTAGAGATCGTCGCTCCGTCAACGCTACGCAGAAAGAAAGTGACTGCAAAGAAATATCTGTCATTGTTTGTAACAAGATAGATTATCTATGAATGAATATTGTTCAGAGCGCATGTATACGCCTAAATCCTAATTGCCGTAATTAATTGCACCTGCGATTGGAAACTTCAAAGCTTGATTCTGGTTGGAGTTTCTGCTAGCTGCTAGGGCGCCTGCCATCGCTCGCCGTAGCCTGCCAGTCCATGCAAGTCGCTTGAAAACGTCCGCCTTTGTGCCACGCCATCGATCGCCGTCCTCGCTTGCCGTCCCTGCCATTGTTCGATGCGCCTGCCAGTGGGACACCACCACCGCCGGCGTGCCGTAGTACTTAATTCCTGCTGTGATCTCTTCATCGAGTCAGCTAAGCACGGTAAATGTATTTACAGAATACGTGATTAATATAAGGGACCAAATCTGAAGGTACACATCTATACGCACACTATCACTACTACATCTTTACACACTACAAAATGAGTATTACTAAGGTTAATATTTTGAACCTTTTCCAACTTGTGTCTCAACAATAACAATAAAGTATGTTTCAGAGTTTCGGAATAAAAAAAGACACTTTTTGAAAATTATTCATGTAATTTGAAAAGGTGTTTCACACATTTTAGAAAACAATTATGTAATTAAAAAGTGTTCACATATTTTGTAAAAAGAAGCCAGTGCAATTTCCAAAAGTGTTCTCGCATTGAAATGAATGTTCATGTAATTTAAAGAACTATTTGTGGGTTTAAACTGAAGTTTTGAAACACAAATATAGGAAAGCGGAGAGTAAAATAGATCAAAGAAGAAAGTTTATAAACAAAAAGAAATAGAAAATTGGATTATCAAAACCAAAAATGAATAATGAGAATTCGAAACCCAAGGAGAAACATGGTTTCCGAAAATCAAACAAAACAGCAGGAACCGTCACCCAAAAAATGAAGAAACCTCTCATACCGCAACACACTATTGGGTTAGCTCACTATGTAATGCCGTAGAGTCGATGCGCTCATAGTAGCTCACTATGTACAAAGATGGTATGACACGAGTGCCGGCCATATCACCTATCCGCACCTGTTATTGGGACGAGGCATGCGGGGCCAATTTTCTTAGGGTTTTTGCCGCTTTTATTTCTCTACTTTCCATTTTCTTTCTAATGATCAATTTGTTTTTTATTTTCTAGTTTTCCTTTTGCTTTTTATTATTCCTTTTCTCGTCACTATTTCCCCCTTTCTCTTTTTAAAGTGATATATACTTTTTTTCAAAACTACACAGACATTTTTACCAAAAATGCTTGAGCACCTTTTAAAAATCCAGTAAATACAATTTTCAATTTATGTACATTAAAATTTTCTTCAAAATGATTCAACATTTCTTTAATATACAAACATTAGAAAAGGTGTGAATTTTTGATAGTTTTGTAAACACTTTCTAAATTACATGATCATATTAAACCTACGTTAAAATAATATTACTCCTTCCAATCCCTATTCATTATCACTGAGTTAGTACAACTTCATAGATGAAATAATTTTGAAATTACAAGAACATTTTTGTAAATAAATGAACACTTTGTGAATGACTACTAATAATTTTTATAACACTTAAATATTTTAGTATTTTCTATGGAAATACATATTTAAGTTAATAAAATAATCAAGATTTCATTTAAAATCGCATTTTTAGTTTATCGCATTGTACATCCAATTTCAGTTTCTGTGGGCAATGTAGTGCTATCGCACGTTATACGCACCACGCTAGTTCTTCTAGCGCCATACAGAATGCAACACGTCAACGCGCAGGGTGCGACTAGGCCTCGCTTAACGCGAGACCGTATGTACGAGCGCTTGCCTGAGCCACCTGCACCAATGGGCAGGCCCAGCGCACGTGGCCTCAAGCACTCGTTTTTCTCTTTTTTCACATATTTGTTTTCTTTTCCCTTTTTTACATTTTTATATTTCTAAATATTTTAAATACATATTCGAAAAACTACCGTATGATCTTTTAAATTTTTTAAAAGATCTCAGACATGCATTTGAAATAGATGGTAAATGTATAAAAAATGTTTCTAATGTGTACAAAAAATATACAAGTTGTATGACAAAATTAGATTTCAAACTATATATATAAAAAATGTTTATCATGTGTTAAAAAACTATTAAACATGTATAACAAAACTTTCCTAAGCATAATTTTTTTACAAGGTGTAGGAAAAAAATGTAAATTAATATATATATATTGAAAAAATAATCATATTGGAAAAATGTTAAACACGTATATAAAAAATATACTTGGTGTATGAAGCAGATATAGATCAAAACATGTATAGTTTTAAATGTTAATCATCTATTGGAAAAAATTTAAATGCACATAAAAATGTTTTTATGTATGTAAAAATCTAAATTGTGTATGAAAAACATATACATCAAAAAATTATTTCTGAAATGTTAATTCTGTTTTAAATTTGTTAAAAGTGTATAAGAAAATATTACTGTATACATAAATGTAGGCTTGTGTTGAAAAAACACGAAGAAAACTGAAAAACAAAGAAAAGGAAAAACAAATAAATAAAATCTAATGAGAACCAGGAAAGAAACGAAAGGGCAAGTAAGAAAAAAAAGTATAATTAAGAAAAAAAGATGGAAAAACAAAGGAAAACCGAAGTATACTTAAGAAAAAAATGAAGATAAAACAAAAGAAACAAAAAGAATGAAGAAAGGCGACGTGAAGAACCAGAGAGGCTACCACAAGTGGTCGAACAAATGGGCTTGCCCTAGTACTTTAGCAAGCAGGGAACTCGTTCACGTGAGAGCTTGTTCCATCTTGCTATAAGCGAGATGTAGCTTTAATACAGCATAATATAGGCCGCATACCTGGGTAGCTAATACTTGATGCATTCTGCGTCGAATAGTTAATGTGCCGCACAGGGCTCACCCAACTAGGCCGAACCATTTCCAACAAGATCAAGGCCTCAGGGGAAAGGGGGTAACTGTAGCAATTTAATGTGTTGTAGCTCGATCAAGATTGTAGTATTTTTCTTTAAAAAATTTCAATTTTTAAAAAACGAACATTTTTCAGTTCGTGGACAAATTTTGAAAACGGGAATGTTTTTAAATTTTAAATCACTTCTGAGAACACAAAATAATTAAAATTCATGAAAAAAAAATCAGAATGAGATTTTTTAAAATTTAAAATAATATTTGAAAACAGAAAGATTATTAAATATTGAATTTATTCGAAAATGAACACTATTTGAAATTTTTGAACTCTTTTGAGAACACAAAGATTCTTTTTGAAATTCCAAACAAATTTCTAAACATTTTAAAAAAATGAAACTTTGGGGAAAAAAGAAAAAAAGGGTAAAAAGAACGGGAAAAAGAAAGCACACAAAAAAACGGACTTGATCCATTCAGAATCTTCTAGAAGATTCCCATAATCGGTACATGACCTTCTAGAAGGTTCCCAAAACATAGATGTGGAGAATGTACAAATAGCTCAAGTAGTCCGACCCATCTTCGCCTTGCCTCGCTCGCTCCTGTGCCAACAAGCGAAATTTGGACGCAACAAGGGTCCAATAGGATTTGCCACATAGCGGCTCCCGCTATACATAAAGCATTTTTTTTTGCGGGAAGACATAAAGTATACTTGAATCATGTCCGTCCGCATTTATTTTGCACGGCCCAAACTGACAAAAAATTCTCAAACTTTCAACCCTTGACATGTGTATGCGCAGTTACAATATTAATACACATGATTTTTCTTTAATCTAGGCAACGGGATACACTTTTGATACTTTATTAAAATCACACATTTCAAAATTTAAAAATTATGAGAAAATTTGATACATATATAGAATGGTAGATGCATGTCTTTCGTGGTTTTGGTAGAAAAGATGGTAATTCACAAGGCAGTACAGAAGGCCGAAACTAGGAATGAATCTCCTCCAATTCAATCCTGAAAGGAGTGGTTTTCCGCTGCACTGACTAAGTGGGTGGTTCTCTGATACGATATGATTGGACTGAATCTACTCGTATGGACGACCGAGATCTTGAACTATACTCCCTCCAAATCCACGGAGATCGAGTTGGATGGAAGTACTTCCTCTGTTCCAAAACCACGACAAGTATTTTGTAACAGAGGGAGTATCTATATCATAACAAGCGTGTTTAGTGACATGAAAATCAGCGAGCCCAAAATGCTCTTAAACCGGGTCTGATCAAATTTGTTCCCAATACTTTGTTATCCAAACAGCCACTAGACAAAACCGTGACAATTAGCTACAGGAAATAATGGACAGCGTGGCATTGTCAAGCAAAGGAGCACGCGAGCCCATTTTGTCCACATTCAGCGTGGGCGCGTCTCTGTTGCTCTTGGGCAGGCCGAGGAGCTCCCCAACAAGGAAACGCGTTCCGCATGCAACTCTGATAGAACGTCGGAATCCGAGTCTGGGTATGACCGCACGAGTGCCCAATTCGTATCTGAATTTTCTGTATATATACAGCGAGCCCCCCGTGCCGACCTCATCAATTTCCTCCCCGCTGCCTCCTCCTCCATCTAGATCCTGCGCGCTTCCCCTGCCTCCAGAAGCTCTGTCCAGCCCGCAGATCGACCCGATGGCCGCCGCCAAGCGACCTGCTGCCGCCGTCGACGGCCACGCCAACCGGCCGGGAGCGACCTGCGTGAAGAAGAGGCGCATCGGAACCACCGGGGACTACGATCACGAGTCCTCCCTGGGCGAGGGCATGTTCGGCGTCGTCGCCAAAAGGCGGGACCGTGCCACCGGCCAAGTCGTCGCCATCAAGTCCTTCCGCGACCCGGGCAAGAAGGACGAGCCCGTCGACGCCCAGGAGGTGCTGCGGGAGGCCCGCTTCCTGGAGGCGTGCGGCGGCCACCCACACATCGTCGGCTTCCGCGGCGTCGTGCGGGACTACGTCACCAACGAGCTCTGCCTCGTCATGGAGTACGTCCAAGGACAGAGCCTCCACTGCCTCCTGAGGGAGAGGCGCGGCGGGCTCCCGGAGGCCACGGTGCGGGACTACATGTGGCAGCTCCTGACGGCGGCCGCCAGCATGCACCGGCGCCACGTCGTCCACCGCGACATCAAGCCGGCAAACATAATCGTCGGAGAAGGAGAAGGAACGCTCAAGCTCTGCGACTTCGGGGTCGCCTTGTCCATGTTGGAGGCGCCGCCGTACAGACCGGCCGGCACGGGCATGTACCGAGCCCCCGAGATGCTCCTGGGAAAGCGGGACTACGACGCCCTGGTGGACACATGGTCGCTTGGGTGCGTCATGGCGGAGACCATCACCGGCGAGAGGCTGTTCGACGAGGAAAATTCGACTTGTCTTCTCCGAAGGATCTTCGAGGTGGTCGGGATGCAGGACGACACAACCTGGCCGGGGTTCACGTCCCTGCCGTTCGCGGACGCGGTGTCACGGGTGCCAACTGATAAGTAAATAGGCAGTTTTCGATTGAATTAATCCATAAATAAATCATGAGCATGACATGGACAGCATTGATGACATACTGATTATGATCTAACAGAGCATGTACTACGCATATAGTAGAAACATCTACGCATACCGCTAGTACTGCTACAACGAAAGAAACACGAGAGGATAAGCGATGCATACCCTCCAATCGCCACGCGGTGGCGGTGACGGTGACAAAGAGCGCGGCATCCTCGGCGGCCTTCTTGTCGGCCTCGGCTTTCGGCGGCGGCACGGTCGGTGTCGGTCGACATGGTGATGATGAAGGTGATGCGGACGTAGATGAGCGAAGCGGCGATCGCTACCCAAAATCTAATCGCCCTCCCCGCACGGGATCCGAGAGGCGTGGTTTCGAGGTTCGCTCTCCGCCAACCGTGTACGCGGTGAACGGACGGAGTCGCCGGCGGCAGCAATAAAGAGAGGAACGGCGTGGGCGTGGAGGCGGAGATGCGTTGCTTTCGTGGCGGCTAGGGTTGGCGGCGCCCACATATATATGTGCGGCGCGCGCGGAGAGATCCGGCGTCTCGGATCGTGGCCCCACTGTCAAAGACTCTCCGTTCTGACCGCAAAAAGAAGCGATAGGAGTGAGCTCGGCTCGGCTCAATCCATGGCATTGGCGGCTGGCCGAGGCGAGGCGAGGCGTGGCGAGGCGAAGGAGGAGGAGGAGGAAGCGCGAGGCCTCATCTCTTCTCAAGCTCCAATAGCATGAGGAGAGAGTCCCTTATAAACCACTCCAACTCTCCTTCCACTTCCAAGGTGGGACTAAACTTCCCACCACCTTGTCATGCCACCTACATGGGCCCTTAGAGATTAAATCTGAAATTGTCATATGGGCTCTAGGCCCATCTCATATTTCAACACCAACGGAGCAGCGGAGCACATTGCGAGAGCTGTTCCCGGAGGAGACGCTGTCCAAGGAGGGGTTTGTGGTCCTGAGCGGCCTTCTCGCCTGCAATCCCGACAAGCGGCTGACGGCGGCCGCCGCGCTCAAGTTGCCCTGGTTCGCCACCATTGCTGCAACTCCTCCTGCGGCCGCTACGACGACGGTGTCCGTCAAGGTGGAGGAAGTAGAGATCGTCGCTCCGTCAACGCTACGCAGAAAGAAAGTGACTGCAAAGAAATATCTGTCATTGTTTGTAACAAGATAGATTGTCTATGAATGAATATTGTTCAGAGCGCATGTATACGCCTGAATCCTAATTGCCGTAATTAATTGCACGTGCGATTGGAAGCTTGAAAGCTAGCTTGATTCTGGTTGATTATTCCTTCCATTATCTTTCCACCAGACCTGGCGCCGTCATCCACTGCTATTTCTTGGGTCATCTATTTTGCAATGGAGGGAGTAGCTGCTAGGGCGCGTGCCATCGCTCGCCGTAGCCTGCCAGTCCGCCTTTATGCCATGCCATCGATAGCCGTCCTCACTTGCCGTCCCTGCAAGCTGCCTGACATCGTTCGTCGTCCCTGCCATTGTTCGCTGTCCGTGCCAGTGGACAGACACCATCGCCGGCGTGCCGTAGTACTTAATTCCTGCTGTAATCTCTTGCCATCGAGTCAGCTAAGCACCGTAAATGTATTTACAAAATACACAATTAATAAGGGATCAAATCTGAAGGTACACATCTATACGCATCCTATCACTTGTACAAATCTGATGTTCTTAAGGATTCAGACGTTTTTGCCGGTATTTCTCTACTTTTTTTTTTAATATTATGATCAATCTGGTCGAAAATCCTACCTGAGCTGGGCGTACCACACGACGAGCCGCACGCCGGAGAGTCCCTACCAGAATGGTGCGCAAGAAACGGCCAAGAACACCTGCAGAGGTGTAAAGCAAAGACGCTGAGAGCAGTTTGCCTTCTCGCCATGTGGGAGATATGGAAGCACCGCAATGCAATTGTATTCGATGGCAAAACCCCATGCATGCGAGATGTGTTATGTAAGATAGCGACATAATGTGAATTGTGGCAACAAGCGGGCAGCCTCATGGTCTCCTCGGGGCGGCACTCAGGTGGGCAGAGGGCGAGTAGTAGTCTTTCAAGCTAGAGGGCGGAGTGTGGTGTGTGTCGCGTGTACCCACACATTGTAAAAACCGGAGGGTCTCTTCCCCCTTTTTCTATCTTCAATATATGATACGCACGCTGGTGCGTATTTGAGAAAAAAAATCAATTTGTTTTTTATTTTCTAGTTTTCCTTCTGCCTTTTATTATTCTTTTTCTCTTCAGTATTTTCCCTTTTCTCATTTTAAAGTGATATATACCTTTTTCTGAAAAACGCACAAACATTTTTACCAAGAATGCTTGAGCGCCTTTTAAAAATGTAGCGAATACAATTTTAATTTATGGACATTAACATTTTCTTCAAAATGATTCAGCATTTAAAAAAAATATGTGAACATCAAAAAGGTGAAATAAGTTTTAAATTACAAGAACATTTTTTGTTAAAAGAATATTACTCCTCCCAATCCATATTCACTATCACTGAGTTAGTACAATTTTGTAGGTGAAATAAAATTTAAATTGCAAGAACATTTTTGTAAATAAATGAACACTTTGTTAATAATTACTAGTAAACACAAATATTTTAGTATTTGCTATTGAAATACATATTAAGTAAATAAAATAATCAAGATTTTATTTAAAATAACATTTTTAGTTTATCGCATTGTACGTCCCATTTTAGTGCTATCGCACATTACACGTACGATGCTAAATCTTTTTTTAACACGATGCGGACGCAAGCGCTCATATAAATGTGCATACACTCACCCCTATGAATGGACAATCCGCACACTCTACCTCTATGAGCACCTCAGAGAGACTAAGCCGGCATGTCCCCTTGAGATTTTTCCAAGTCACCATAGGAGCACCACGATAAATCTTCTAGTACCATATAAATGCAACTCGAGCAGGGTGCGACTAGGCCTCGCTTAGTGCGAGACCATATGAGCGCTTGCCTGAACCACCGGCACCAATGGGCAGGCCCAGCGCACGGAGCCTCAAGCGCTTGCTTTTTTCACATATTTGTTTTCTTTTCCCCTTTTTTTACATTTGTTTATATATATATATATATATACACACACACACACACACACACACACACACACACACACACACACACACACATTACAAAAGTTATTGTATATACAATTTTGAAAAGATCTAAATGATGCATTTTGAAAATGTTAAATGTGTATAGAAAAATGTTTCTGATATATACAAAATATATACAGCATGTATGAGAAAATTAGATATCAAAACATGTACTCCCTCCGTCCCAAAATTCTTGTCTTAGATTTGTCTAAATATGAATGTATCAAGTCAAGTTTTAGTATTAGGTACATCTGCATTTAGACAAACCTAAGACAAGAATTTTGGGACGGAGGGAGTATATGGAAAAATGTTTATCATGTGTTATAAAAATATTATACGTGTATAAAAAAATGTTCCTATGCATACAATTCTTTTACAAGGTGTAGTAAAAAGTGGACATCAAATATATATTTTCAAAATTTTAATCATATTGGATAAATTTTAAACACATATAAAAATGTGCATATGTATATAAAAACTATACCATGTGTATGAAGAAGATAGACATCAAAACATGCATTTTTTAAAATGTTAATCATCTATTGGAAAATATTAAATGCACACATTTTTTATGCATAGAAATAATCTACAATGTGTATGGAAAATATATACATCAAAATTTCTATTTAATTAAAAAAATGTTGATCCTGCTTTTGAAATAGTTAAACGTATATAAAAATATACTTACTGCATACATAAATGTAGATTTGTGTTGGGAAAAAAGGGAGAAAACTGAAAAACAAAGGAAAAAACTAATGAAGACCGAGAAAGAAACAAAAGGCAAGATGTTTTTTAAATACAAAGTATAATGAAGAAAAAAATGATGGAAAAACAAAAAAAACGAAGTATTCCAAAGAAAAATGAAAAGGTGAAAAAAGACGAAGATAAAATAAAAGAAGAACGAAAAGAACGAAAGAAACCCGACAATAAGAGCCAGTGAACGAACAAATGGGCTGGCCCTAGTATTTTAGCATGCAGGAAAATGGTTCAGGCGAGTGCTTGTTCAATCTTGCTACAAGCAAAATGTAGCGTTAATACAGCGTAACGTATGCCGCATAGCAGGGTAGCTCATACTTGATGCACTCTGCGTCAAATAGGTAATGTGCCGCACAGGGCGCACCCAGCTAGGCCGAACCATTTCCAACTTGATCAGGGCCTCTAGGGAAGGTGTAACTGTAGCAATTTAATGTGTTGTAGCTCGATCAACATTGTAGCATTTTTCTTAACGATAATCAATTTTAAAACAAGAACATTTTTGAATTTGTGGACAAAATTTTGAAAACTGGAACATTTATTAAAATTCTAAATCACTTTTGAGAACATATATATTTTTAAAATTAATGAAAAAAAATTCGGAATGGGATTTTTTGAAATTAAAAATAATATTTGAAAAACAAAGATTTTCTTAAAAATCTTGAATTTTAAAAATATGAACACTATTTGAAATTTTGAACTCTTTTGAGAACAAAAAGATTTTTTTAAGTTGCAAATAAATTTCGATAAATTTTAAAAAATGACACTTTTGGGGAAAAAGAAAAAAAAGTAAAAACATCAGCAAAAAGAAAACACAAAAAAGCGGACTCGGTCCATTCAGAACCTTCTAGAAGATTCCCATAATCGGTAAAAACCAGACATGACCTTTAGAAGGTTCCCAAAACAGAGCTGTGTAGAATGTACAGGTGGCTCAAATAGTCCGGCCCATCTTCACCTTGCCTCGCTCGCTCCTGTGCGAACTAGCAAAATTTGGACGCATCGAGGGTCCAATTGGATTTGCCGCATAGCGGCTCCCGCTATACATAAAGCATATTTTATTTTTGCAGGAATACATAAAGCATACTTGAATCTTGTCCATCCGCATTTCTTTTGCACGGCCCAAACAGACAAAAATTTCTCAAACTTTCAACCCTTGACATGTGTATGCGCAGTTACAATGTTAACACACATGATTTTTCTTTAACCTAGGCAACGGGATACACTTTTGATACTTTATTAAAATCGCACATTTCAAAATTTAAAGATTATGACAAAATTTGATACATATATAGAATTGTAGATGCATGTCTTCCGTGGTTTTGGTTGAAAAGATGGTAATTCACAAAGCAGTTCAAAAGGCCGAAAACCAGGAGTGATTCTCCGGTGCACTGACCAAGTGGGTGGTTCTCTGGTACGATATGGTTGGACGGAATCTACTTTTATGGACGACTGAGATCTTGAACTATACTCCCTCCACATCCACGGAGATCGAGACGGATGGAAGTACTTCCTCTGTTCCAAAACCAGGACAAGTATTTTGTAACAGAAGGAGTATCTATATCATAACAAGCGTGTTCGGTGACACGAAAATCAGCGAGCCTAAAATCCTCTTAAAACCGAGTTTGATCAAATTTGTTCCAAATACTTTGTTATCCAAACAACCACTACGACAAAACTGTGTCAATTAGGAATAACTACAGGAGATAATGGACAGTGTGGCACTGTCAAGCAAAGAAGCACGCGACGCGAGCGCATTATGTCCACATTCATCTTCACGTCACGGTCTTGAACCAGCTCGTCTCCGCAAGGAACAAGGCCCGCTATCTCTCTCTACAGGAGCGTGACGGGTCAGGAGGAGCACCGGAGAATAAAAAAAAAAAAGCTTTGCTTGCCTGCTTCCCCAAGCGTACGTAGACTCCGACCCGTGCCCACCCCCACGCACGCCCGCAACAAGTCGTCGTGTGACCTTCATCTCAGAGGTAGCAGACTAGCAGTTGCCGGATGAAAGCTCAACCCGTCGGGTTAGGCACGAAGAAAACCAGTGGATTCGCACTGTTATTCCGTGGAGATGCGTACGTACGTCGTTGTCTTTCTCGAAGGTTCTAATGATCTACACATGCGGGTCGTACTGGTTCACAAGTCCATAACACGTTCAGACGGGCAGAGGATGATGCATGATGACTCTAGCAAGACCGCGGACACTGAACTAAGCCACCGAGTGATTGGATAGCCGATGCGTGGACGGGGCCAGGCGCAAGGGGACGGCGCACGCCGGCGTTTCAACGGGGGCGGCCCGCGAGGCGGACGTGGGGGACGGGCACGTCTTTGGATCCTTGCTCGCCTGCCCGGGTTGCCCGGTCGTTTTGTTTGAATCCTCGCACGTCCATCCAAGGGGATATAACGATCCAGGAATCCCAGAGGTGGTGGTGCCGGCACGAACGAATCTACAGCGAGTTCGATCCGCCACTGGCCAATCATGTCCGTGTAGGATAACCATACATTATTCCATGTTGCTGAGAGCGTAGGTACACTACTGATCGATCGACTGGACGATCCAGCGCTGGGATTTGTTTATGACCTGCAAGCTTTGGAACCTTGCGCCCTGGTGATTACTACTCCCTCCGTCCCATAATGTAAGATATTTTTTTGAGACTACATTAGTGTCAAAAACCGTCTTACATTATGAGACAGAGGGAGTAGTTTTTTTTAGCCTGTAAAACTACAAAATCATACCAAAAGAAAGTCTCCATTCGAGGAATGGAATACATGTCCATGATAGAACACAGACCGGTAAGAAAAAGGAAAGTCTTACGTCTTGTTTGACCGGTGAAAGACTTCCTTTGTTGAAATGTTCTGTTCCCAAAATTCCTAAAATAAAAGGAAAAAACTTTCCACTGTGCTGTGTGTCTGCATCTATACAGCCGCACTCGATCTGCCTGTAACACGTAGTTCTTTTATACTCGGTCCGTCCATGAGTACAAATCTTACATGAACATCAGGTTATATGTTAATGATAAATTATTGTGAAATTCAAATGTTGTTGAAAAATATAGTTATGCTCGTGAGTGAATTTATAAATCATTAGTATGAGGGGAGATCTCCAACCAAACAGTCAAACATAACCTTTCCATTCCACGGGATGCGCTCAACCAAACACAGAAATAGCGACACATTCTGGTGCAAGGAAATCATGACATTCGATTTCACTTCGTTCTGCGATCAAACACACCCTAAATGGTATCATCGAGACTTAACATACCTCCATGGCTCCTGGCTGGTCAGCTACTGCGTAGTGAGTTATGGATCCAGATACAAATGATTTGTTGATATTTTTAATCAAACACTAATATACTAATACAACATTATACCACTATATCCTGCCTCTACAACGACACAATATCAGGACTTAGTCTAAACATCAAGGATGGGCACAACAAAGAAAAAGATAAAAGTAGGAAGAAGGAAAAACAAAGGAAGCTGACACCGCCAATGACTCAAAGTGGACCAGCTACAACACCATCCACCATCTTTGAGAGCAAATGAGTTACAAGAAAGATTCGACGAAAACACACCTCCAAGAAGATAACATTGCTCAAGCGCTGCCATTGCAAGATCCAACCACTGCAAGTCAAATATTGAGTTTTCACCTGGAGGGCACATCCAAGGCAATGCCTATAAGGACACAACCGTGAAACATTATTATTGCTGGATGCAACCATCGAAGATCAAACCTAGGGTTTTCACTCTCAAGATCGAGATCAACTGATGCACGAAGAGCACTACCAAGCCGAAGACACCGAATGTTGCCACCACCCTTTGCTGAAGAAGAGGAGGTTGCATGGAAAGGCATCCACACACCATGGTCATGCAAAATTGAAATCCGAACCGTTACATGACGTTCATGCCCGAAGGTAACCGCTGGCATGCACATCTCTAACGTGCATATCACCACGCGATCAAATATATCCATGCAAGACAAAACTATCACATAACGCAGAGAGTTGAACATCGCCAGGAGCCATCTCATGGGCACGTGCTCCAAAAACCTTGTGGGCGATGATGAGAACGATAACGACGCAAAAGACATGGTGACTGCAACCCCTAGCAGCAGCACCCCCAACCCGCCGATGCACCTCTTCGTGTCGCGTGTGTCGTTGTTGCTTCATTGCTATCGCTGTTACTTCATCATTGCCAGCGTCGACCAACCCCCGAGCCGTCGCCGCCAAACCCGGGCGTCAGAGGCCCGTCACCACACCCATGTAACACAACGACCGCCTAACACACCAGGTTCGCCGCCCCAACGTCCAAGCTCCATCGACTACACCGTGATGATTAGGGCCGCTGAGCCGCGCAGTTGGAGAGCTCCTCACGTGAGAGATTGCCGCATGAGAAGGCATGCCCGCCGCCGCCCGTCGGCAACAACAATGGAAGGGATGAGAGGAGACGACGGGGGTGGCGGCGGGGATTTCGTCCGAACAGCCCTAGAGGGGGTAGTGTAGGGTTCAGTTGATTTAGATTATACCCGGCCATAACTCGGGCCGGGCCTAAAAAAGCCCGCAGGAGAAACCCTAGGCATAGGCCCGACCCGGCTCACCCTTCGGGCCTAAATTTCAGACTAAAGCACGGGCCATCAGTGAAAAAGTCCGTCGGGCCTCGGTCCTGACCTCTTCCTTAAAACGCACATATGTCAAGCCCAAGCCCGGCCTAACCTGGCATTCGGGCTCAAAATTTAGGCCCGGCTCATGGGCAAGATCGGGCCGGGCCGGGTTTCCCATAGCCAGGTATAATCTAGACATGTTCTCTTATTATTATTTTTGGCACTGCATCAGCGTGCTTTCACGCTGTGACAAATTTCTAGCTGCCCAACAATGGTGCGGAGCCCGCTGGCCACCCACTTCTGATTAGTTTTCATGGGTCAGACTCAATCCCCACGTCTAATTATTTGAAATGCCTTGTCGAAGCCATCAGAGAACGGTGCACGACACCATGTGTTAAAAACAAAATGGCACATAAGTTCAGTTCAGAACCATGCCAAGAGCATGGTTCCAAATTTACATTTTTAGGCCAAAGGGTCCCTTTACACTAGATCAGCTCACCAGCCCATTCTCTGAAAATTTCTCTTGAACCAAGTCATAATATGTTATGTCATGTTGTTGCCAATATTGAAAGCCGCAAACAAGATTACAGCGCAAGGTCATGCCAGCTTAATGTGAACTTGCTTCCAATGTGTGCACTGCATCAGCCAGTTCACATCATCACACGTCAGTCAAAAGGGAGAGAGCTCGAAAGAGAAGGAGATGCAGAAGCAGGCCACATCAATCGAGACTTCAGACATCCCAACTCTCTATGAACTACTCTCCACTTCCTTCCTCCAAACGGATCATATTGCTTGCAGTAAGTATCGCAGAATGCAAATGCAGTACGTCCATCCAGAAGCAACAGCGACTCGCCGGTTTGCCTGAAACGCTCAGCGTCACACGGAAGAAGATCCAAATGGCTCATGCGATGACCCAAATGGAGATAGGGACTCGTCGAGCGCAAGACTACAAAGGAAGACGTTCCGCTCACTCACTGACCAACCCACGCTCGGGCCACATATCTACACGGCTGGAGCTGCAGCTGCAGCTCACCACACTCCCTCCTACCCTCCTACATTTCCAGTCCACGCCGAGGCGCGAGAGTGAGCGCGAGCAGTGAAGCTCGAAGCCATGGCGGCCGTGGAGACGCCGCAGCAACAGTACGCGTCCAAGCCGGCGGCCGAGGGGAGGGGCTACTGGCGGTGGCACAGGGACGACTTCTTCCCGGAGCCGTCGTTCGCGAGCTGGGGCGCGTACCGCTCCGCGCTGGCCGCGACACCCGCGAGGCTCCGCGACCGCTTCACCGGCCGCTCCACCGACGCCATCGAGCTCGGCGCGCTGCGGCGCCGCAGCGAGAACGAGATGCGCCGCTGCCTCACGTGGTGGGACCTCACGTGGTTCGGCTTCGGCTCCGTCATCGGCGCCGGCATCTTCGTGCTCACTGGCCAGGAGGCGCACGACCACGCCGGCCCCGCCATCGTGCTCTCCTACGTCGTCTCCGGCCTCTCCGCCATGCTCTCCGTGTTCTGCTACACCGAGTTCGCCGTCGAGATCCCCGTCGCCGGCGGCTCCTTCGCGTACCTCCGCGTCGAGCTCGGCGACGTCGCGGCCTTCATCGCCGCCGCGAACCTGATCCTCGAGAGCATCATCGGCACGGCCGCCGTGGCGCGCTCCTGGACGTCCTACTTCGCCTCGCTCATCAACAAGCCGGCGAGCGCGCTGCGCATACAGACGTCGCTCAGGGACGGGTACAACGAGCTTGACCCCATCGCGGTCGTGGTGATTGCGGTCACTGCCACCATGGCCATCCTGAGCGCCAAGGGCACTTCCCGGATCAACTGGGTCGCGTCCGCGATACACGTGGTGGTGATAGCGTTCGTCATCGTGGCAGGATTCATACACGCCAAGCCGAGCAACCTGACCCCGTTCATGCCGCACGGCGTGCCGGGCGTGTTCCGCGCGGCGGCGATCGTGTACTTCGCCTACGGCGGCTTCGACAACATCGCGACGATGGCGGAGGAGGTCAAGAACCCGTCGAGGGACATACCGCTGGGGCTGCTGGGGTCCATGTCGGTGATCACGGTCATCTACTGCGTGATGGCGCTGGTGCTGAGCATGATGCAGCCGTACACGGAGATCGACCGGAGCGCCGCGTACTCGGTGGCGTTCAGCAGCGTGGGGATGCACTGGGCGCAGTACGTGGTGGCGCTGGGCGCGCTCAAGGGGATGACGACGGTGATGCTGGTGGGCGCTCTGGGCCAGGCGCGGTACACGACCCACATCGCGCGGAGCCACATCATCCCGCCGGTGTTCGCGCTGGTGCACCCCAGGACCGGCACGCCGGTGAACGCCAACATACTCATCGCCGCCGCGGCCTGCTGCATCGGGTTCTTCTCCAGCCTCGACGTGCTCTCCAGCCTGCTCTCCATCAGCACGCTCTTCATCTTCATGATGATGGCCACCGCGCTCCTCGTCCGCCGGTACTACGTGAGGGGCGTGACGACGCGGACGCACGCGCTGCGGCTCCTGGTGTTCCTGCTGGTGATCATCGCCTCGTCGGCGGGCATCGCGGCGTACTGGGGCACGACGCCCGAACGGTGGGAGGGCTACGTCGTGCTGGTGCCGGCGTGGCTGCTGGGGACGCTCGGCATCCAGCTGATGGTGCCGGCGGCGCGCGCGCCCAAGGTGTGGGGGGTGCCGCTCGTGCCGTGGCTGCCCTCGCTCTCCATCGCCACCAACCTGTTCCTCATGGGGTCGCTCGGCTCGGAGGCCTTCGTCCGCTTCGGCGTCTGTACCGCCATCATGCTCATCTACTACGTTCTCGTCGGGCTGCACGCCACGTACGACGTCGCCCACGATGTGTGCAGCGAAGACGAGCTAAAAGACTACAGCGACACCGATGCTGCTGCTGCTGCTGGTGAGAAGGCGGCGGCGAAAACGGCCGACGTGGAGAAGGCTAGCGCGGGAGACGGTGGCCGCTAAAGATGTCCGGAGTCGGCCGGACGGTCCTGATCCATGCGTGACTGGTAGTCGGTAATCACTGCTTGACTATAGGTTGTCTGAAAACTTGTAATTTGTACCAACAAATGAAGAATGGGAGAAGTCTTTTTATCTACACACGATTGTAATCTTCATATTCAGAGTCTTGATCTTTGTTTTGTACTCCCTCGGTTCCTAAGAGCATGGCCGCCCTATTTCAACGAATAGCTCATTTTTGCATTGCTTTTGCATTCAAACATATAGTCAAATAACATAATTTCAATCGAATAAAATAGCATAGTTTTACAAGCCGAATACAAGTAAAAATGTCTCACATAGTTTTGCAACCCGAATAAAGAAGCTACATCTATTGATTACCAACATAAGCCCACATATACTCAACTAAATCATTTTGCAGTTGCACGTGAGTTTCCCAATCACGCATGTCATGATGGAATTGGGTGAACTGTTCAAATGTTGCCGCCCCTCCATGCTCAGGCACAACATTCTCACCCTGAAACTGAAACCCTTGATCGTACAGACGTTTCGGGCGCTCATCTTCTACGATCATTTTATGCATGATCACACAAGCAGCCATCACCTATGCGTGCTCCAGGTATTAGCAGGATACCGAACGGTGCCCCAGCGAGATTGAAAAACACCAAAGGCACGCTCGACATCCTTTCTAGCACTCTCTTGCTCTTGGGCAAATATTTTCCTCCTCTCTCCGACAAGGTTGGGGATTGTTTTGACAATAGTGGTCCACTAAGAATAGATACCGTCATCCAGGTAGTATCCTTTGTCGTAGTTGTGCCTGTTGACAGTAAAGTTCACCGGTGGGCTGTTGCCTTCGGCAAGCCTAGCAAACACCGCTGAGCGCTGAAGCATGTTGATATCATTGTGTGATCCGGCCATGCCAAAGAAAGAGTGTCAGATCCAGAGATCTTGAGACGCCACGGCCTCAAGTATGACAGTACAAGCCCTGACATGACCCTTATACTGCCCTTGTCAAGCAGAAAGACAGTTCTTCTGGGGAGCGGGGGAGTCGGGGTGGGAAGCAGTCGATTCCCGGCGGCAAGACGACAGTGGCGACGTCGGAGGTGGCGGCGTTGCTCAGAGGATGTTGCGGGCGCTGGCAACTGGCAGAGTCACCAAAAAACGGGCGGGGCCGGCGGCGACGAAGGAGGCGGGCGTGGTTGCTGTTGGATGGGGGGAGGCCAATGTGCCACCGACCAGCGGGCCCGGGGGAGGAGAAGGCGAGCGCGCGCGCGTCCGTCTCGTGTCCGCGCCGACACAAATCCGGCTCAAGGCCGGGGATGGGTCGTCCGCGGACGCACGTCCGTTTGGATCGGCGTGTTGGCCGACTTTTGTGTCCGCGCCGACTCAAACGGACACCGGCGAAAGCTCTAAATATAAAATCTTTTTAGAGATTTCAATATGAACTATATACAGATGTATATTGACATATTCTAGAATGCAGATTCACTCATTTTGCTCGTCAGCATTGACATCCTAAAGGGATTTATATTTAGGAACCGAGGAAGTTATGTACATGTGTCCGCGCTGGTAATGAGCAATCAATACATTGACATCACTTCTGAAAACTTGTTATTTGTGCAACAGACTATTTTTTTAAACCATGCAGAAAAATTGCGTGCAATATATTTAAAGGGAGGCTCTATTTGTGAGCTGAAAAAGAAGGGACATTTACATCTGTGCCCCTAACTCGAACCCACTACTCAGATTTGCCCCTAATTTTGAAGCATGCTCAAATTTGGCCCTCTGCTGTTAAGTTACTACTCAGAAATGCCCTTCCGTGCAAGATCTTGTAGCACTTTCCGTCCAATCTTTGTAGCACTTTTAAATGCCTTACAGTACACATGGGCCTCTGACGGTCAAAGGCCTTTGACTGGACGGAAGGGCATTTCTGAGTAGTGACTTAACGGCAGAGGGACAAATTTGAGCATGCTTTGAAATTAGGGGCAAATCTGAGTAGGTGGTTCGAGTTAGGGGCAGAAATGCAAATGACCCTTTTACAAAAAGCACCATGAATAAAATGTGAACCACCATCAGTCATTAAATATCTAGGGACTTCAAACCTCGGAAAAAATAACTTCTTTAAGCATCTTAATAGAGGTGTTATGATCAGCACTACTAGTTGGAATAGCTTCTACCCACTTAGTAACGTAGTCAACAACAACTAAAATATGTGTATACCCATTAGAGGAAGGAAAAGGTCCCATATAATCAAAGCCCCAAACATCAAATGGTTCAATAACAAGTGAATAGTTCATAGGCATTTCTTGACGTCTACTAATATTACCAATTCTTTGACATTCATCGCAAGACAAGACAAACTTACGGGCATCTTTGAAAAGAGTAGGACAATAAAAACCGGATTGCAATACCTTATGTGCAGTTCTATCTCGAGCGTGGTGTCCTCCATAAGCCTTGGAGTGACACTTGCGTAGGATCTGTTCCTGTTCATGCTCAGGTACACAACGTCTAATAACACCATCTACTCCTTCTTTATAAGGTGTGGGACATCCCAAAACTAATGTCTTAAATCATAGAAAAACTTTTTCTTTTGCTGGTATGTGAAACTAGGTGGTATAAATTTAGCAACAATGTAATTAGCATAATCAGCATACCTTGGAGCAGTACGAGAAGCATTTATGACAGCTAACTGTTCATCAGGAAAGCTATCATCAATAGGTAGTGGGTCATCAAGAACATTTTCTAACCTAGACAAGTTGTCTGCAACAGGGTTCTCAGCTCCCTTTCTATCAATAATATGAAAATCAAATTCTTGTAGCAAGAGAACCCATCTAATTAGTCTAGGTTTAGCATCTTTCTTTTCCATAAGATATTTAATAGCAGCATGATCAGTGTGAACAGTTACTTTGGAATCAACAATATAAGGTCTGAACTTATCACAAGCGAACACAACTGCTAAATTCAGTAGTAGCATAATTTCTCTAGGCACTGTCTAGAGTTTTACTAGCATATTGGATAATATTTAATTTCTTATCAACTCTTTGTCCTAGAACAGCACCCACAGCATAATCACTAGCATCACACATAATTCCAAAGGGTAAATTCCAATCTGGTGGTTGAACAATAGGTGCAGAAATTAAGGCTTTCTTAAGTATTTCAAATGCTTCTACACAATCATCATCAAAAACAAAAGGAAAATCTTTTTGCAAGAGATTAGTCAGAGGCATAGAAATTTTAGAGAAGTCTTTAATAAACCTCCTATAAAAACCAGCATGACCAAGAAAACTTCTTATACCTTTGATGTCCTTAGGACACGAGATCTTTTCAATAGCATCTACTTTAGCTTTATTAACTTCAATACCTCTTTCAGAAATTTTATGCCCCAAGACAATACCTTCATTAACCATAAAGTGGCACTTCTCCCAATTCAAGACAACATTAGTTTCTTCACATCTCTGCAAAACTCGATCAAGGTTGCTTAAGTAATCATCAAAAGAAGTTCCGTAAATGGAGAAATCATCCATGAAAACCTCAACAATCTTTTCACAAAAGTCAGAGAATATAGCAGTCATACATCTTTGAAAGGTAGCAGGTGCATTGCATAAACCAAAAGGCATATGTCTATAAGCAAAGTTACCGAAAGGGCAAGTAAAAGTGGTCTTTTCCTGATCCTCTTATGACACAGGTATTTGAGAGAAAACAGAATAACCATTTAGAAAGCAAAAATGTGTATGTTTGGATAATCTTTCTAGCATTTGATCAATAAAAGGTAGAGGGTAATGATCTTTTCTAGTAGCTTTATTTAATTTGTGGAAATCAATTACCATTCTATAACCTGTAATGACTCTTTCTGGGATCAATTCATCTTTATCATTAGGAACAACAGTAATACCTCCCTTCTTAGGGAGGCAATGGACAGGACATACCCATTGACTATCAGCAATAGGATAAATTATACCTGCCTCCGTAAGCTTTAGTATTTCATTTCTTACCACTTTTTTCATCTTAGGATTTAAAACCGTCGTTGATGATCAACAACTGTTTTAGCATCTTTGTCCAGTTTTATTTTGCGCTGGCATAGAGTGGGACTAATGCCCTTAAGATCATCAAGAGTATATCCAATAGCAGCATGGTGCTTCTTCAGAGTTTTCAATAGTTTCTCTTCTTCATGCTCTGGAAGGTTAGCACTAATAATAATAGGATATATCTTCTTTTCATCTAGATAAGCATATTTCAAAGTATCAGGTAATTGTTAAGCTCAAACACGGGATCACCCTTGGGTGGAGGAGGATCCCCTAGGATTTCAACATGCAAGTTGTGTTTCAAAATAGGTCCCTATTTAAAGAATACTTCATCTATTTCCCTTCTTTCATTCATAAACATATCACTTTCATGGTCTAGCAAATATTGTTCTAAAGGATCATTAGGAGGCACGGCAATAGAAGCAAGACCAATAATTTCATCTTTGCTAGGCAATTCTTTATCATGGGGTTGTCTACGAAATTTAGCAAAATTAAAGTCATGAGACATATCCCCTAAGCCAACAGTAACAATATCCTTTTCGCAGTCTATCTTAGAATTAACAGTATTCAAGAAGGGTCTACCAAATATAATGGGACAAAAGTCATCTTGTGGGGAACCAAGAACAAGAAAATCAGTAGGATATTTAATTTTCCCACACAAAACTTCAACATCTCTAACAATCCCAATTGGTGAAATAGTATCTCTATTGGTAAGCTTAATTGTAACATCAATACCTTCTATTTCAGCAGGTGCAATATCATGCTTAATTTCTTTGTATAAGGAATGAGGTATTGCACTCACACTAGCAACCATATCACATAAGCCATGATAACAATGATCTCCTATTTTAACAGAAACAACAGGCATGCCAACAACATGTCTATGTTTATTTTTAGTATCGGGTCTAGCAATTCTAGCACCTTCATCACAGAAATAAATGACATGCCCATCAATATTATTGACCAAGAGATTTTTAACCATAGCAATACTAGTTTCAACTTTAAGTTGTTCAGGGGGTGTATGTGTTCGAGCATTACTCTTATGAACCACAGTTGAAGCTTTAGCATGATCCTTTATTCTAACAGGAAAAGGTGGTTTCTCAGTATAAGCAGTAGGAACAATAGGATCAACATTATAAGTAATAGTCTTTTCTTCAACTTTAATAGTTTATACTACCTTTACTTCAATGGGAGGATGATATAACCACTTCTCCTTAGGGAGATCAACATGAGTAGCAAATGATTCACAGAAAGAAGCTACTATCTCAGAGTCAAGTCCATATTTAGTGCTAAATTCACGAAAAGCATCGATATCCATAAAAGATTTAACACAATCAAACTTAGGTGATATACCTGACTCCTTACCTTCTCGAGTTCCCAATCTTCAGAGTTGCATTTAATTCTTTCCAATAAATCCCATATGAATTCAATAGTCTTCATCATAAAAGAACTAGTACAAGAAGTATCGAGCATGGAGCGATTATTAAGAGAAAGCCGAGCATAATTTTTTTGAATAATAATTTCCCTTGAGAGCTCATGATTGGGGCATGAATATAACATTGACTTAAACATCCCCCAAGCTTGAGCAATACTTTCTCCTTCATGAGGCCAAAAATTATATACATAATTACGATCATGATGAACCAGATGCATAGGATAAAACTTCTGATGAAATTCCAATTTCAATCAGTTGTAGTTCCATGATCCAATATCATCACATAGCCTAAACCATGTCAATGCCTTTCCCTTCAAAGATAAAGGGAAGACCTTCTTCTTGACAACATCCTCGGGCATACCTGCAAGCTTAAATAATCCACAAACTTCATCCACATAGATTAGGTGCATATCGGGATGTAATGTTCCATCTCCTGTATAAGGATTAGCTAGCAGTTTCTCTATCATACCCGAAGGAATTTCAAAGTAAATATTTCCAGTAGGTTGAGGAGCAACTCTTTGCACTTCTGGTCGGGGTGAAGATACCCCGAACAAGCCCCTCAAAGGATTATTTTCCATAGTAACAAGTGACAGTAAATTTCAGCACACTATATAAATGTTTCCTTACCAAATTCCACCTACCAAAGGCGCTTCACTCCCCGGAAACGGCGCCAGAAAAGAGTCTTGATGACCCACAAGTATAGGGGATCTATCGTAGTCCTTTTGATAAGTAAGAGTGTCGAACCCAACGAGAAGCAAAAGGAAATGACAAGCGGTTTTCAGTAAGGTATTCTCTGCAAGCACTGAAATTATTGGTAATAGATATTTTTCTGATAAGATAGTTCGTAACGGGTAACAAGTAACAATAGTAAACAAGGTGCAGCAAGGTGGCCCAATCCTATTTGTAGCAAAGGACAAGCCTAGACAAACTCTTATATAAAGCAAAGCGCTCCCGAGGACCCACGAGAATTACTGTCAAGCTAGTTTTCATCATGCTCATATGATTCGCGTTCGTTACTTTGATAATTTGATATGTGGGTGGACCAGTGCTTGGGTACTGCCCTTCCTTGGACAAGCATCCCACTTATGATTAACCCCTCTCGCAAGCATCCGCAACTCCGAAAGAAGAATTAAGGTAAACCTAACCATAGCATGAAACATATGGATTCAGCCCCTTACGAAGCAATGCATAAACTAGGGTTTAAGCTTCTATCACTCTAGCAACCCATCATCTACTTATTACTTCCCAATGCCTTCTCCTAGGCCCAAATCATGGTGAAGTGTCATGTAGTCGACGTTCACATAGCACCATTAGAGGAGAGACAACATACATCTCATAAAAATATCGAACGAATACCAAATTCACATGACTACTTATAACAAGACTTCTCCCATGTCCTCGGGAACAAACATAACTACTCACAAATCATATTCATGTTCATAATCAGAGGGGTATTGAATAGCATTAAGGATCTGAACATATGATCTTCCACCGAATAAACCAACTAGCATCAACTACAAGGAGTAATCAACACTACTAGCAACCCACAGGTACCAATCTGAGGTTTTGAGACAAAGATCGGATACAAGAGATGAACTAGGGTTTGAGAGGAGATGGTGCTAGTGAAGATGTTGATGGAGATTGACCCCCTCTCGATGAGAGGATCGACGGTGATGACGATGGCGATGATTTCCCCCTCTCGGAGGGATGTCTCCACCGGAGCCCTAGATTGGTCCTGCCCAGATTCCGCCTTGAGACGGCGGCGCTTCGTCCCGAAAGCTTCCTTATGATTTTTTTCAGGGCAAAAGACACCATATAGTAGAAGATGGGCATCGGGGGGCTGCCAGGTGGCTCACGAGGCAGGAGGCGCGCCTAGGGGGTAGGGCCCGCCCTCCACCCTCGTGGCTGGTGGGTGGCCCCCTCTGGTGCTTTCTTTGCCCAATATTTTTAATATATTCCAAAACTGACTTTCGTGGAGTTTCAGGACTTTTGGAGTTGTGCAGAATAGGTTTCTAATATTTGCTCCTTTTCCAGCCCAGAGTTCCAGCTGCCGGCATTCTCCCTCTTCATGTAAACCCTATAAAATAAGAGAGAAAAGGCATAAATATTGTGACATAATGTGTAGTAACAACCCATAATGCAATAAATATCGATATAAAAGCATGATGCAAAATGAACGTATCAGCGTGTGGATGTGCAACGTCCACGCCATGGCCTTGGTCCTCCTCTAACGAAAGTTGGAGGAAAGGCTGGCCAGGTGGGCTGGGCCTGGAGCAGTAGAAGTGATGGGCCAAGGGCACAGTGCCTCAGCTATTCCTTTTTCTTTTTATTATTTCTTTTCTATTTTGTAATTTTCTCCTCTATTTTTTATTTTGCTTTGCTAATATTTGATTTTTGTTGTGAAAACTTGCACATAAATCTAGCATATTCTTGGGGTGTTGCACAAAAAGTTTCAGAGCATTTGGAAATGTTTAAATACTTTTAGAAATTTAAAAGGTCAAATATTTTGCTATTGATCCTCTTAATTGATTACCAGGGGCATTTTGGGAATTCAAATGATGTTGGTTAGAACATGATAATTAGTTAGGGATTTATGGGACATTGCCAACATTTTTGTTTTACTGTTTGAAAGAAATAATAATTTGACTTGTATTTTAAATTCAAATTTGAATTGAAAATTGATCAAGTGGCAATTTGCATAGTAATCATGATGACATGGCCACCATTAGGGGGAGATTACTGTAGCATGATTCTCAGGGTGTTACACTCCACTAAGTTTACTCTGCCGTTTTACTCCTATATTTTTAGGGGATCGACTAGAGTTAGCTTCAAGAAGAGGTTCAAATATGAGCATTTCCATGTCAACTTCTGGGCAACACCAAAGGGATCAAATCCTGCTAGCACACCTCTGGTATTGTTCTTCGCTGATTTTAGCAATCATGATAAAAGTGAGGAGGAGAGACCATCCTTGTGCTTCCATGTGTTGGCTTCTTCGATAGATGACAGATTGCTCACCTCTCATCTTTTCTTGTACACGCAAAAGACTCCAAACTGTACTTTTGCTATCTTATTATGTCCAACTCTACAAGAGCAGCTTGAGTAGCAAATTGAATGAAACTTTCCTCTGAAGTAAAGTTTTAAAGTCTGTTGTTCGTTTTACTCCCTCTGCCCGGAAATACATGTCGAAGAAATTGATGTATCTAGACATATTTTAGTTCTAAATACATCCATTTTTATCCATTTCTCCGACAAGTATTTCCGGACGGAGGGAGTACCATTTAAGGGCATCATAGAGGATCTCGTGACATTTTCATCATGTGGTTTCTTATAGCATGAAGTACTTTGACATGAGTATCACAACCTGTGTTCATATCCTTCCCCTAGAAAATAGAAATGCAATTTGTTTTTGTTGTATATAGGTTGTAATATCTAGATTTTTCTTGCACATCATTTGAAATATGGGCGATACACTTCCTTTTCCTTTATCAATACAATTACAAATAATCAAGAATGCTATTTTTTCTTTCTTTATCGCAGTAAAGGAATCATGAATGGTTCATGCACTCTGTCTGTTCTATACTACTGGAATGAGCTAGCCCAATAATAATTTCAGAAATTACTAATAAATCCTAGGGGGCCACTCAACCCATTCGTGCAAGGCAAGAGGTGGAACCAAAGTTTAGTCCCACATTACTAGTTTGGTAGGAGTTGGACTTCCTTATAAGGGAGGTTGTTTCTCCACATGTATGAGCATGAGATAAGAGGGACATTCACGCGCGCTCCTCCTTGCCGCTCGCCACGCCTCGGCACGACGTGCCGCGCCGCGCCACGGGTCGCGGGAATGAGCCGAGCCGATGTCTAAATTTTTGCCACGCACGACGGGTATACGAATGGGGCGCACCTCTTCGGCTACAGACTGTTCGCTTTGTCTCCCTCTTTTGCTTCACCTCCCGTCGCTGCCCTCTCGCCTACTTCTCCTGTACCTATAAAAGAGAGGTCGCTCCTCTCCAAAGAGACACATCAAAACATCATCTTCCTCTCGCCATCGAGTTCCTGAGCATTGAGCTACTGCCACGATCTTCCCCATCCCAGTTTGCAGCATGCACCACGGGTCGGGACAGTAGGCCTCCGAAACCCCACCTCTTTGAGTCCTGTATGAGAGAAGGGTGATAAGGTTTTTGGGGAGCGCTCTGCGCGACTATTGATTGGTTCATCACGGATGCTACGGACACCAACGACTACTTCCCCAACGACGACTTCTTCCCCGACGTCGACTTCTTCCCCGATGTCAACAACCTCTTCGACGACATGGCTGGCGAGGACCTCGACCCCAAGACTGGTGCTTCTGTCGCTGCTCCGTACGTCTTCATGTTCTTTCTGTTTAAGATCTTGCTAAGTTTCTTGCTCTAGTCTTTCTTGTTCTAGCTTTTGTCCTACATATGCTCTGTTCTAGTTCATCCACTTCATATATGCAGATGCTTTTTATCTTCTCTATATCAGATTGCATGACTTGATTTATCTCTGTTATAGTAGTCATGTTTTATCTAGCATTTCTATTCATAAAATCACATGGTAAATTGCTCATATTTCCAACATATACAATGTGTTTTGTACGAATGTTAACATCCATAATCATAAAATTGTGTGCTATATGTAGGAAATTATTCCATTCCAATTTCTTCCCGAAATTTCCCAAGAAAAATCCCGAATTGGATCCAAAATTGACGGGTTAATGTGAGCTTATCCACGCGGTTAGGTAGTCTTCAAATAGGAATCCATTTTCTAACTGGCTTTCGTGCTTTGGTGAGTCGTCCGAGATCTTTTCGATGACCTATGTTGTGTTGAAGGGATATCTATATGATCCGATCGATTGCATAAGACCCGCGGTAGCAATAGAGCGCGCGAAGGCTTGGTTGATAGTTGATATCCCTGTTTAGATAATTATCTTTTTATGTTGAGGTTAACGATCTGATTTAACTTTTTTATGTAATAAAAACCCATTCTCCTTTTAAATATAAGTTTTGCTATTTCTCATGTGCTTGAAATTCCTTTTTGCATCAGTCACTTTTTTCCTTCTTCCTTCCCTCTTGGACGGACCTCGCGGGAGAAGCTTGCCGGAGAAGAAACTAGCTCCACCATCTATCTTACGGTGAAGTAATAGCCCCATCTATCTTAGGGGTGGGTGTTGCAAGGGATCACCGGAGATTTTCTTGGGTGGCGCCTGGCTTAGAGGGATGGGTGAGGCAGTGGCTAACAACAACGGTGGGTGGGGGGAGGTTGAGGGGAGGGTGGGGCGACGAGACGGTGTGCGGAAGCGCGCGTCGGTCGCGGGTGGTGGAGGCCGGCGATTAGGGCAGGGTAGGTTGGGACGTTCGGGATGAGGATGAGGAAGAAGGGAGGAAGACGATGAACAATAGCGCGATCTATTTTGATCAAGATCCGATGGTTCATTGAAAAGTGACTGATGCAACTGTTTCTTTTTCGGGTCATTTGCATTTCTGCCCCTAACTCGAACCACCTACTCAGATTTGCCCCTAATTTCAAAGCATGCTCAAATTTGTCCCTCTGCCGTTAAGTCACTACTCAGAAATGCCCTTCTGTCCAGTCAAAGGCCTTTGACCGTCAGAGGCCCATGTGTACTGTAGCAGACGGAAAGTGCTACAGTATTGGACGGAAAGTGCTACAGTACTGTACGGAAGGGCATTTCTGAGTAGTAACTTAACGACAGAGGGCCAAATTTGAGCATGCTTCAAAATTAGGGGCAAATCTGAGTAGTGGGTTCGAGTTAGGGGCACAGATGTAAATGTGCTTGCGAAGTATGATGTTAATCATAGAATTGCATCTCCATACCACCCTCAGTCTAGTGGTCAAGTAGAATTGAGTAATAGAGAGATTAAATTGATTTTGCAAAAGACTGTTAATAGATCTTGGAAGAATTGGTCTACGAAACTTGATGATGCATTGTGGGCCTATATAACTGCATATAAAAATCCTATGGGCATGTCTCCGTATAAAATGGTCTATGGAAAAGCATGTCAGTTACCTCTTGAACTAGAACATAAGGCATATTGGGCTATTAAAGAGCTCAATTATGATTTTAAACTTGCCGGTGAGAAGAGGCTATTTGACATTAGCTCACTTGATGAATGGAGAACCCAGGCCTATGAGAATGCCAAACTGTTTAAAGAAAAAGTTAAAATATGGCATGACAAAAGGATACAAAAGAGTGAGTTTAATGTAGGTGATTATGTTTTGCTATACAACTCTTGTTTAAGATTTTTTGCAGGAAACTTATTTCTAAATGGGAAGGTCCTTACGTTATCAAGGAGGTCTATCGTTCTGGTGCCATCAAAATCAGCAATGCCGAGGCACAAATCCGAAGGTGGTGAACGATCAAAGAATCAAAGATTATATCTCAGGTAATCCCATAAATGTTGAAACCAATGTTATTGACACTGTAACCCCGGAGGAATACATAAAGGACACTTTCCAGAATGTTTTAGACTCTAAAAAGGAATAGGTATGTGGTATGGTAAGTAAACCGACTCCAAAACTGCTCAAATAGCATTTTTTTCTCCGTTTTGGAATATTTTAAAAATTAGGAAAATTAAAAGTAGTCTGAAAGGGACACGAGGCATCCACGAGGGTGGAGGGCGCGCCCTACCCCTGGGCATGCCCCCTGCCTCATGGGCACCTCTAGTGCCCTCCGAACTCTGTTATCTTGCACGATACTTCTTTTGGTCGGTAAAAATTCATTATATAATCTCCTGAAGGTTTTGACCACCATACCACGACAAAATCCTCTGCTTTTGTTTCGAGCTGTTTTTCTGACAGATCTAGATCACCACGACGTCTCCAAGCACCCCCAAGGACAAGGTTTTTGAGAAGTTCATCAACCCTTACCTTGCGGAGGTGCTACAACACCCTCAAACCATTGAGATGCGTGAGGGGGTGCTGCACATCCGCGATGTTGAGGGACCGATGAGGACCGGAAGCGTGGAGGCAAGACTCGAAGCAATGGAGTAGCAAGTTTTCAAGTGCCAAGGGATGGTGGAATGCGGACTCAACGCCAACCACATGATGATCACATAGTTCACCAACAACCACAAGCTGGATGCCAAGAACAACTGGGAGACCATCTTCAAGCTTCACGAAAAAATCAAGCACCTCCAACCCAGATCTATGACCTGCAAAACCAAAACTGTGAGTATAAATATAGATTCAAGAGGATGAGTTTGGCTGCAGATTTGAGGATTGCGGAGACTCGATCATCCTTCTATGATGGTGAGCCTATGCCTTGGAAGACAGACGACAAGCCTACATCATCAACAACTCCATCATCACCACCTCCGAAGAAAGAGACATAAATACATGGGTATGGGCACTCCCCTTGGCAACTGCCAAGCTTGGGGGAGGTGCCCCAATATCGTATCACCATCACACTCCTATCTTTACCTTTTTCGTAGTTAGATCCTTTTGACTATATCTTGATCTAGTAGAATAAAGTTTTAGTATGATCTAGCTTTGAGTTTTTGTTTTGATCCCTATCTATGTAATCGAGTCCGTGAGCTATATATAATAAAGAGTAGTTTCGAGTTGAGGGCTTGCTATCTTGCTATGATCTTGAGGGAATAAAAAGAAATAATAAAAAGGAAATAAAAAGATCATATTGATCTTATGGAGAGTGATGACTTCACATATAAAGAGTATGATGAATAAAAGTTGTTGAGAGTTGACAAACATAGTTTTGGTCTTAATAGGAAGTAATAACGAAGGAGAAGTTTTCACATATAAATATACTATCTTGGACATCTTTTATGATTGTGAGGACTCATTAAAATATGACATGCTAAAAAGTTGATGTTGGACAAGGAAGACAACATAATGGGTTATGTTTTCTTATATCTGTATAAGTTATATTGTCATGGATCATCCAACATGTTGAGCTTGCCTTCCCCCCTCAAGCTAGCCAAATTATTTGCACCAAGTAGAGATACTGCTTGTGCTTCTAAACATCCCTAAACCTAGTTTTGCCATGAGAGTCCACCATTCCTAACTATGGATTGAGTAAGATCCTTCAAGTAAGTTGTCATCGGTGCAAGCAATAAAAATTGCTATCTAAATATGTATGATCTATTAGTGTGAAGAAAATAAGCTTTATACGAGCTTGTGACATGGAAGAAATAAAAGAGATGGACTGCATAATAAAGTTCCTTATCACAAGTGGCAATATAAAGTGACGTTCTTTTGCATTAATATTTTGTGCATCCAACCATAAAAGCGCATGACAACCTCTGCTTCCCTCTGCGAAGGGCCTATCTTTTTTTTTTTACCTTCTACCCTTAAACAAGAGTCATGGTGATCTTCACCTTTCCTTTTTACACTTTATCCTTTGGCAAGCACTGTGTGTTGGAAAGATCCTGATATATATATATATATATATATATATATATATATTATGTAGGTTTCAAAGAGCCCCTGACCTCCTACCTTGGCCTATAAATTCAGAAATATTCCAGAAACCCTAAAGGCATCCACCAAAATACTTTCCCGCCGCCGCAGGTCTCTGACCTCGTGAGAACCCATTTGGAGGCCTTTTCCGGTACTTTGTCGGAGGGGGATTCGATCATGAAGGGTTTCTACATCAACCCTATTGACCTTCCGATGAAGCGTGAGTAGTTTACCACAGACCTACGGGTCCATAGCTAGTAGCTAGATGGCTTCTTCTCTCTCTTTGATCTTCAATACAATGTTCACCTCGATGTTCTTGGAGTTCTATCTGATGTAATCCTCTTTTGCGGTGTGTTTGTAGAGATCCAATGAATTGTGGATTTATGATAAGATTATCCATGAATATTATTTGACTCTTCTCCAAATTCTTATATGCATGGTTTGATATCTGTGTACTTCTCTCCGAATTATCGGTTTGGTATGCCAACTAGATTGGTATTTCTTGCAATGGGAGAGGTGCTTAGTTTTGGGTTCAATCTTGCGGTGTCCTCACCCAGTGACAAAGTAGGGGTAGCGAGGCACGTATTGAATTGTTGCCATCAAGGGTAAAAAGATGGGGTTTATATCATATTACTTGAGTTTATCCCTCTACATCATGTCATCTTGCTTAAAGCGTTGCTCTGTTCTTATGAACTTAATACTCTAGATGCAGGCAGGAGTCGGTCGATGTGTAGAGTAATAGTAGTAGATGTAGAATCGTTTCGGTCTACTTGACATGGACATGATGCCTATATTCATGATCATTGCCTTAGATATTGTGATAACTTTGCGCTTTTTTATCAATTGCTCAACACTAATTTGTTCACCCACGGTATTATTTTCTTTCAAGAGAGAAGCCTCTAGTGAAACCTATGGCTCCCGGGTCTATTTTCCATATATTATTTTCAGATCTATAAACCAAAAAACCCAAAAATACTTTGATGAGTTTTATTTACTTTTATTTTGTTTTACATTTTAGTAATCGTTTATATCTATCTCTGTCAGATCTCACCTTTGCAAGTGATCGCGAAGGGATTGCAACCCCTTTATCGCGTTGGGTGGAAGTGTTTTATTGTTTGTGTAGGTGCATAAATTGGGGACTTGCGTGTTTCTCCTACTAGATTGATACCTTGGTTCTTTACTGAGGGAAATACTTATCTCTACTGTGTTGCATCACCCTTTCCTCTTCAAGGGAAAAACGAACGCAAGCTCAAGAAGAAGCAGGAAGAATTTCCGGCGCTGTTGTCGGGGAGATCTACATAAAGCCTACCAAGTACACATCATAAACTCTCATCTCTTGCATTACATTATTTGCCATTTACCTCTCGTTTTCCTCTCACCCACTTCTAAAACGACTTTCAGAAAAAAATACTAAAAGATTTGCCTTTTTATTCTCCCTTCTTCCGTTCATCTTTTCGTTTGCTTGTGTGTTAGCGTGCTTGCTTTGTCACGATGACTCAAGAGAATACCAAGTTTTGTGATTTTTCCCATACTAATAATAATGATTATATTAGTACTCTGATTGCCCCGCCACTAGTGTGGAATCTTATGAAATTAATGCTGCCTCGCTGAACCTTGTTATGAAAGATCAATTTTCCGGCCTTCCTAGTGAAGATGCCGCATCCCATCTAAATACTTTCGTTGAATTATGTGATATGCAAATGAATAAAGATGTGGATAATGATATTGTTAAATTGAAGCTATTCCCATTCTCACTACGAGATCATGCTAAAACTTGGTTTTCATCTTTGCCTAAAAATAGTATTGATTCGTGGAATAAGTGTAAAGATGCTTTTATTTCCAAGTATTTTCCTCTCGCTAAGATCATATCCCTTAGGAATGATATAATGAATTTTAAGCAGTTTGATCATGAACATGTTGCACAATCTTGGGAGAAGATGAAATTGATGATAAGAAATTGCCCTACTCGTGGTTTACGTTTATGGATGATCATCTTGTGTGCTATCAAACGTCACAACGTAAATGGGTGATTATAAAGATGCTCTAAAGGTGTCGCCGAAGGTGTTTGTTTGGTTGGCATAGATCGAGATTAGAATTTGTCACTCTGTGTTTCGGAGAGGTATCTCTGGCCCCTCTCGGTAATGCTCATCACTATAAGCCTTGCAAGCATACAATTTTTTTAGCCGGACTGGATTTTGCATCTAAAAATCTTTTAGATTCCGCTGAGGGTGGTACTTTTATGGAAATCACATTAGGGGAAGCTACTAAACTCCTAGATAATATTATGGCAAAGTACTCTCAATGGCATACCGAAAGATGCTCTACTAGTAAAAAAGTGCATGCGATTGAAGATATTAATGTTTTGACTGGAAAGATGGATGAACTTATGAAATTGTTTGCTAGTAAAAGTGCTCCTATTTATCCTAATGATATGAATTTGTCTTCTTTGATTGGAAATAATAATGATTATATGGATGTGAATTTTGTTGGTAGGAACAATTTTGGTAATAACACTTATAGAGGGAAATTCAATCCTATGCCGTATCCTAGTAATTCCTCTAATAATTATGGTAATTCCTACAACAATTCTTATATAAATTATAATAATATGCCCTCTGATCTTGATAACAATATTATAGAATTTATTAGTTCCCAAAAAGTTTTCAATGCTATGGTTGAAGAAAAATTGCTCAAGATTGACGATTTGGCTAGGAACTTGATAGAATTTTGCTTGAGATTGATTCTTTGAAAATTATATCTCTTCCACCCAAGCATGACATTAATGAGTCTCTAAAAGCTATGAGCATTTCTATTGATGAATGTAAAGAAAGAACCACTAGGATGTGTGCTAAGCGAGATTGGTTCGTAAAAGCATGTTCTTCATGCTAAGCGAGATTGGTTCGTAAAAGCATGTTCTTCTAGTTTGTGTGAAAATAATGATGAATATCTTAAAGTGATTCATGTTACTCCTATTGAATCTTTGTTTTCTCATATAAATCTTTATAAAGATGGGACTCGAGATGAGTCAACTTTAGATAAAAGGCGTCCCAATGATTCGGAGTTTTTAGATCTTGATGCAAAAGTTGATAAAAGTGGGATTGGAGAGGTCAGAACTTTAAGTAGTGATGAACCCACTCTTTTGGATTTCAAGGATTTTAATTATGATAATTGTTCTTAGATAGATTGTATTTCCTTGTTGCAATCCATGTTGAATTCTCCTCATGCTTATAATCAAAATAAAACTTTTACTAAACATATCGTTGATGCTATGATGAAATCTTTTGAAGAAAAACTTGAGTTGGAAGTTTCTATCCCTAGAAAGCTTTATGATGAGTGGGAACCTACTATTAAGATTAAAATTAAAAATTATGAGTGTCATGCTTTGTGTGATTTGGGTGCTAGCGTTTCCACGATTCTAAAAACGTTATGTAATGTGTTAGGTTTTCCTGAATTTGATGATTGCTCTTTAAATTTGCATCTAGCGGATTCCACTATTAAAACACCCATGGGAAGGGTTAATGATGTTCTTATTGTTGCACACAGGAATTAAGTGCCCGTAGATTTTTTTGCTTGATATAGATTTCAATCCTACATGTCCTATTATTCTTGGTAGACCTTTCCTTAGAACGATTGGTGCAATTATTGATATGAAAGAAGGAAATATTAGATTTCAGTTTCCGTCAAGGAAGAGCATGGAACACTTTCCAAGAAAGAAAATTAAGTTACCATATGAATCTATTATGAGAGCTACTTATGGATTGCATACCAAAGATGACAATACAGTAGTAGAAAAACACATATTAGTCCCGGTTCGTAAGGGCCTTTAGTCCCGGTTCATGAACCGGGACTAATGGGTCGTTACTAATACCTCCACCCATTAGTCCCGGTTCAAATACGAACCGGGACAGATGTGCTCCACGTGGCGGTCCGCCGAGCCCGGTCGAGGGCCTTTGGTCCCGGTTGGTGGCACCAACCGGACCAAAAGTCCATGTTTTTAGAAAAGTGGCTGCTTTAGGGGTTTTGGGTGTTTTTTTAGGTTGTTATTAGCTAGCTAATAGAGAGAAGTGTCCTCTCTTATATCTTCGTCCTTGGTTTACCAACGCTGCTGCTATGTTCATTTCACCCGCTGATATAACAACTCATGCATGCTCACATCATACATCATCATATATAATAACAAGTCCTACTAATCATGCATCATCATACAAACTTCTACTCGTTATTAATAACAAGTCATACGATCATCATCCTCATAGTCATCGAACCCAACCCTGCATAATTGTTCTTAGCACATGATCATCAGTAGGTACGACCTAAACACCCTTAAGGTAAAATAGCATAAAACAATATAGACCCTGACTCTCCATTATGAAGAATGGCGATCATCCTGTCTCCAATTCTTGCCCTTCGCGCTATACGCTTCCAAGAAGCTCCTTACGACTGTCCATACATTTTTTCCATTCTTTGATTGTCATGTCTCCACTTCTTTTAGAAACCTGGTATAGACAGTTGAGATTCGTAGGAAGACCTGGTTGTATGTTCAAAACATGAAGGGTCTTGTATGTATACATCGATGAGGCACACAATCATTCGGGATTATCTGTTGAAAAACATAGTAATAACCGTAGTTAGCAATGATGTACTAGTTTTAGAAGTGTGCAAAAGATGCACGGATGTTGTAATAGTAAAAATAATCTTACGGGGTATCTCCATGGTAGTTACAGAGTTCAACACGTGCACTAGTGGCACGTATTGACCATAATGTTGAGGAGTTTGATTGTAGATATTGTAATTCTCAAGATCAGTACAAAATGCGACTAGATGATTTTTCTCCTGATAAGTTAATTCAGAGCCTTTGGTGTAGTAGGTTCTGTCTACCATCTTCCACACATTCTTTGAAGAATGAAAATAAGCTGTCAATGGAAATAATAAGTTGTCAACTATTTTGAAATAAACAATATAAATTACTTAATAACTATGTTAAGCTCACATGGGGGAAGAATTGGAGGTGTATCCCCCAAATCGAAGGTCTCTCTTGCTCGATTGTAGGATCACCAAGATCCATGGTGACAAGCATACCCTCATCAAGACCATACGTCTTGCAAAGTGCTTCCAAATTTTTGCAACCAAAATGTGTTACACTCTGAGCATTGTACAGCTTTACTTGAAAATCCACGCCATGATGGGTACTTAGGATAATTTTTTTGGTTTCAAAACTTTCATGGTCTTCAAAACCCATCCTCTCCAAGACATAGCGTCTTGCAAAGCATGGGATAAGCTAGTCGAATTGGAAAAGATGAAAAATACACGTTAAAATAGTTGAAGTCATGCTTAATTACGAAAAAAACTATTGTCGGCGTTGCGTACCGTATGAACGTCGCAGGTCTCCTCGAGCTTAATGCTGAAGCGCCGATCTTCGTCCAGCTCAATGAACTTGTTGCACATACCTCGGTCGTCGTGGCACCAGTCGCACTCCCCCGGGCGGTTTTCGTCGTCCGAGTACGACATTTCCGGCCTATGTTCATAATTCAAATATTAAACAAGATTATTAATCACGGGTTGACTATCGGTGATGTACGTAGCTCCTCCTTTCATTCCCGAGTGCATTATTACACCAAATTGTCTAGCACACGGGAATGAAGGAGAACTTATCCAATATGAGCATTCAATAAGCAAAACCAAATCATAAAATAAGCAAAACCAAATCATAAAATAAAAGTAGTATTCAAATTAGCATGCATTCAATAATTATAAGCAAAAGTACATCATCTCTTGGTGTCCGTACATCGTCGAATATTATCACTAATATAGCATCACTAATACAACTAGAACTGTAGCGCCCGACGGGTATCGACGCGGGCGGCGGACACCCAAAGATAAGGAACCATCACAGGATCATAGCTCCAATGAGATCCCTGAAGAACCTGCCAGGTATTGTCCAACCTGCCCTCCAATGCAACCATGTAGTGATGGACGTGCTCGTCCTCCTCGCTGACACGGTGACGTACCACCTCCGCGGTGTCCGGAAGTCTCGGCACCGTCACTGGCCCACGCGACCGCCACCAAACAAGGATCGGGTCAACAACGGGCTGCCTCCTCACCAACCTATGTCCCCCGGAAGGTAGCACCTCCCAATACCAGCCTGGCGGAGCCCGGTCCCGAATATGGCCCTGATCAAGCAGGCCTCCACCGCCGAGTCGACGACGACAAGGATGCGGGATAGGCATCGCCGATGTTGATGCGGGAACTACTTCTATATATAGTTAAATAAAGTAGTTTTATTAATTAAATCAACTATCTAGTTCAACTACTAAGCACTTACTATAAATAAATAAAGTAGTACTTACTAAAAATAAACTACTTCTATATATAGTAAAATAAATTAGTTTATTAAATCAACTAGCTAGTTCAACTATATATATATGAAGCACTTACTATAAATAAAATAAAATAGTACTTACTAAAAATGAACAAATTAATTACACAATATGAACTACATATCTAAATTACACCACATCTAATCTAACAAAAGATCTATTAACAATAATATCACCAAACATGCATATTCAACAATAATATCACCAAAAAAAATCTATTAACAGAAAAAAAAATCTAACATAATATGAACAAATTAATTACACAATCTAAATTACACAAGATGAACTACATATCTAAATTACTACACATCTAATCTAACAAAAAAATCTATTAACAGAAAAAAATCTAACATAGTATGAACAAATTAATTACACAATCTAAATTACACAATATGAACTATATATCTAAATTACTACACATCTAATCTAACAAAAAAATCTATTAACAGAAAAAAAACCTAACATAATATGAACAAATTAATTACACAATCTAAATTACACAGTATGAATTACATATCTAAATTACTACAAATCTAATCTAACAAAAAAATCAATGAACTACAAAAAATCTAAAAAAATCTAACAAAAATAAAAAAAAGTTGCTCACGACGGCGGCGGCAATGAGTCAATGAGGTGCGGCGCAGGCGGCAACGACGCCTTGGCGCGGCGGCGGGCAGGACGGCAATGACGGCCTTGGCGGGCGGCGACGGCGTCGAGGCGTCGGGCGGGCGGCAACGGCGAGGTGGCGGCAGGGGGGGCACGTGGCGTCGCGGAGAGATCAAGTCGAGGCGGGCGGCAGTGCTACTTATATAGCAAAGGCATTGGTCCGGTTCAAGCCTCAACGGGACTAATGCCCCTTTAGTTCGGTTGGAGCCACCAACCGGGACCAAAGGCCTGCCGAAAAGGCCTTTGGTCGGTTGGTGGCTCCAACCGACAAAGAGGGCATTGTCCCGGTTGGTGCCACTGTCGGGACCAAAGAGCGGATTGGTACGGTTGGTGCCACCTACGGTTCCAATGCACCTCTTTCTGCAGCTGTTTTTAATTAGTCCCACCTCGCCAAGCGAGAGACACTCGCAGCGGTTTATAAGCCCTGAGTGCAGAGATGATAAAGAAGAGGCTCAATGCTCACCTGCACGTTGCATAGCTTCAAGCCTTGAGGATTAGGGTAGACTGCACGGTGCTGTGTGGAGTGCAGTTTACACTATTTCGAAAGGATTGAAGCTAATTAACGAGCATTGCACCTCTTTTTTATTTTTAATGACTTATTACAACTCAGAAATAAAAGGAAAAAAAATAAATATAGCAGAAAAGAAAAAAACTATATAAAAAACTACTCAGAAATAAATAGAAGAAAAAATAGTTGTGATTAACTTTACTAAAAAAAATGAGCATAGATGCTTAGTTTTAATGACTTATTACAATTCAGAAATAAATAGAAGAAAAAATAGTTGCGATTAACTTTACTAAAAATGAGCATAGATGCTTATTTTTAATGACTTATTACAACTCGAAATAAAAAGAAAAAAAATAAATATAGCGAGAAAAGAAAAAATATATATAAAAACTACTCGAAATAAATAGAAGAAAAAATAGTTGTGATTAACTTTACTAAAAATGAGCATAAATGCTTATTTTTAATGACTTATTACAATTCAGAAATAAATAGAAGAAAAAATAGTTGTGATTAACTTTACTAAAAATGAGCATAGATGCTTATTTTAATGACTTATTACAACTCGAAATAAAAAGAAAAAAATAAATATAGCAAAAAAGGAAAAACTATATAAAACTACTCAGAAATAAATAGAATAAAAATAGTTGTGATTAACTTTACTAAAAAATGAGCATAGATGCTTATTTTTAATGACTTATTACAATTCAGAAATAAATAGAAGAAAAAATTGTTGTAATTAACTTTACTAAAAAATGAGCATAGATGCTTATTTTTAATGACTTATTACAACTCAGAAATAAAAATAAAAAAATAAAAAATATAAAAAACTACTCAGAAATGAGCATAGATGCGCTTATAGATAAAATTCAACCTAAATTCATAATAAATTTCTACTAACTTCAGAGAAATTTAGTATGAATTTAGGTTAAATTCCGTGTATAAGGGCATCTATTTTCATTTTGAGAGGAGCTCAACAAGGCAGAGAGGGAGGGGCTTATAAACTGGTTTGAGCCCCTTGGTTGGCAGTGGGACTAAACTCGCGAACGAGGACCAACCCTTTAGTCCCGGTTGGTGGCACGAACGGGACTAAAGGGCAACCTTGATCCGGTTCAATCCACCAACCTGGGACCAATGGTGTTGGGCAGAGCGAGGCCCATTGGTCCGGTTCGTCCCACCAACCGGGACCAATAGGTCAGACGAACCGGGACCAATGGCCCACGTGGCCCGGCCGGCCCTCGGCTCCTGAACGGGTCCGATGCCCCATAGGTCCCGGTTCTGGATTGAACCGGGACTAATGGGCTGGCCCGGCCTGGACCATTGGCCCCTTTTCTACTAGTGATACCTAGATCGTTGGTTTATGCCTAGCTAAGGGAGTTAAACAATAGCGCTTGTTGGGAGGCAACCCAATTTTATTTTTGTTCTTACTTTTTTTTCCTGATTTTGAATAAATTTTTTATCTAGACTCTGGTTAGATGTGTTTTCATGTTTTAATTAGTTTTGTGCCAAGTAAGACTTTTGGGATGGCTTACAGTGATAGTTGATTTGGTCTTGCTGAAAAACAAAAAAATTTGCGCCAAGTATAATAATTTTCAAAATTCACAAAAGCATGTTTTTGATCTAAATTTTTTACACAAGATTGATATACAAATTTCCCACGTTGTACTAATTTTTCAGAATTTGTGGAGTTACAAAAGTATTCGAAGTTTTCAGATTGCTATAGACTGTTCTGTTTTTGACAGATTCTGTTTTCTATGTGTTGTTTGCTTATTTTGATGAATATATGGGTAGTATCGGGGGTATGAACCATTGATACATCTCCAACATATCTATAATTTTTGATTGTTCTATTATATTATATTACCTGTTTTGGATGTTTTTATGTATTAATATGGTTATTATTTTTTGGACTAACCTATTAACCTAGAGGCCAGTGCCAGTTTCTGGTTTTTCCTTGTTTTTGAGCTTCAAAGAGAAGGAATACCAAACAGAGTCCAAATGGAATAAAACCTTCACGATGATTTTTCTAGGACCAGAAGACACCCAGGAGACTTGGAGATCAAGTCGGAAGAGCCACAAGGCGGCCACAATGGGGTAATGCGTGCCCCTGCCTTGTGCCCCCCCGTGACTCCCCTGACTTAATTCTTCATCCTATATATTCACATATATCCCCAAACTTTCAGAAGCATCCACTAAAACACTTTTCCACTGCCGCAACCTTCTATACCCATGAGATCCCATCTAGGGGCCTTTTCTAGCATCCTATCGGAGGGGGATTCAATCACGGAGGGCTTCTATGTCAACTCTATCGCCCTTCCGATGAAGCGTGAGTAGTTTACCTCACACCTACGGGTCCATAGCTAGTAGCTAGATGGCTTATTCTCTCTCTTTGATTCTCAATACCATGTTCTCCTCGATGTTCTTGGAGATCTATATGATGTAATCTTCTTTTGTGGTGTGTTTGTCGAGATCCGATGAATTGTGGATTTATGATCAGCTTATCTATGAATTTTATTTGAATCTTCTCTAAATTCTTATATGCATGATTTGATATCTTTGTTATTCTCTTTGAACTATCGGTTTAGTTTGGCCAACTAGATTGGTTTTTCTTGCAATGGGAGAAGTGCTTAGGGTTCAATCTTGCGGTGTCCTTTCCCAGTGACAGTAGGGGCAGCAAGGCACATATTGTATTGTTGCCATTGAGGATAAAAAGATGGGGTTTACATCATATTGCTTGAGTCATCTTACTTAGTGCGTTACTCCGTTCTTCATGAACTTAATACTCTAGATGCAGGCAGGAGTCGGTCGATGTGTGGAGTAATAGTAGTAGATGCAGGCAGGAGTTGGTCTACTTGAGACAGACGTGATGCCTATATTTCATAATCACTGCCTTAGATATCGTCATAACTTTGCGCTTTTCTATCAATTGCTCGACAGTAATTCGTTCACCCACCGTATTATTTGCTACCTTGAGAGAAGCCACTAGTGAAACCTATGCCCCCCCGGTCTATTTTCCATTGTATAAGTTTCCGATCTACTATTTTGCAATCTTTTACTTTCAGATTTATAAACCAAAAAACCCAAAAATATTTTACCTTTTGTTTGACCGTGAAGGGATTAACAACCACTTTATCGTGTTGAGTGCAAGTTGTTTGATTGTTCGTGCATGTATTGGTGATTTGTGCGTTGTCTCCTACTGGATTGATACCTTGGTCCTCTAACTGAGGGAAATACTTATCTCTACTTTGCTGCATCCCCCTTTCCTCTTCAAGGGAAAAACCAATGCAAGCTCAAGAAGTAGCAACCATGGAGAAGTTGGAATACAATAAGATATTACACCAATATAAATAAAGAATGAGTTAACAACAATACCAAGAAGTGGTGATTTATTTCTTATACTAACGGATCTCATGAGTTTTCTGTTGAGTTTTGTGTTGTGAAGTTTTCAAGTTGTGGGTAAAGATTTGATGGACTATGGAATAAGGAGTGGCAAGAGACTAAGCTTGGGGATGCCCAAGGCACCCCAAGGTAATATTTAAGGACAACCAAGCATCTAAGCTTGGAGATGCCCTGGATGGCATCCCCTCTTTCGTCTTCGTCTATCGGTAAATTTACTTGAGGCTATATTTTTATTCACCACATGATATGTGTTTTGCTTGGAGCGTCTTGTATGATATGAGTCTTTGTTTTTTAGTTTGCCACAATCATACCTGTTGTACACACCTTTTGAGAGGGACACACATGAATCGTGAATTTATTAGAATATTCTATGTGCTTCACTTATATCTTTTGAGCTATGCAATTTGCTCTAGTACTTCACTTATATCTTTTTAGAGCGCGGCGGTGGTTTTATTTTATAGAAATTGATGAACTCTCATGCTTCACTTATATTATTTTGAGCATCTCTAGACAACATGGTAATTTACTTAGGTTGTGAATTTAGTCCTAATATAATGGGCATCCAAGAGGGATATAATAAAAACTTTCATATAGAGCATTGAATACATGAGAAGTTTGATTCCTTGCATTTGTTTTGAGATATGAAGATTGTGATATTAGAGTCATGCTAGTAGTAAATTGTGCAGTCAAAGAAATTATTGCGTTAAGGTTTGTGATTCCCGTAGCATGCACGTATGGTCTTCTAGTTATGTGATGAAGTTGGAGCGCAATTTATTCTTGATTGTCTTCCTTTGCGTGAAAGTCGGGAGCGCGCGATGGTTAACTCCTACCAACCTCCCCCCTAGGAGCATGCGTAGTAGTACTTTTCTTCGAGGGCTAATAGATGTTTTGCAATAAGTATGTGAGTTCTTTATGACTAATGTTGAGTCCATGGGTTATACGCACTCTCATCCTTCCACCTTTGCTAGACACTCTAGTATCGTGCAACTTTCACCGGTGCATTAAACCCACTTCATACCCTTCCTCAAAACAGCCACCATACCTACCTATTACAGCGTTTTCATAGCCATTCCGAGATATATTGCCATGTAACTTCCACCGTTCTGTTTATTATGACACATACCATCATTGTCATATTGCTTTGCATGATCATGTGGTTGGCATAGTATTTGTGGCTTGGCCAACGTTCATATTTTTTATTCATGTCACTCTTGATCATTGCACATCCCGGTACACCACCGGAGGCATCCATATAGAGTCATATCTTTGTTCTACTGTTGAGTTGTAAGTAAATAAAAGTGTGATGATCATCATTATTAGAACATTGTCCCATGTGAGGTTATCAAAATAAAGAGACGGACCAAAAGAGTCTCCAAAAAAAGAGGAGGTCTCAAAAAAGGGTGGAGCCTAAAAAAATGAGAGAAAAAGAGAGAAAGGACGATGTTACTATCCTTTTCCACACTTGTGCTTCAAAGTAGCACCATGTTCTTCATGATAGAGAATCTCCTATTTTGTAACTTTCATATTTTACTAGTGGGATTTTTTTGTTATAGAACTTGGCTTGTATATTCTAACGATGGGCTTCCTCAAATGCCCTAGGTCTTCATGAGAAAGCAAGTTGATGCACACACACTAGTTTTATTTCGAGCTTTCATACTCTTATAGCTCTAGTGCATCCATTACATGGCAATCCCTACTCACTCACATTGATATAAATTGATGGACATCTCCATAATCCATTGATTTGCCTAGTTGATGTGAGACTTTCTCCCTTACTTTGTCCACTGCCACCTTCTATTCCACCCATAGTTCTATGTTCATGGCTCATGCTCTTGTATTGCGTGAAGAGTTGAAAAAGCTGAAGCACATTAAAAAGTATGAAACGATTGCTTGGTTAACACTGGGGTGGGCATGATTTATACTTTGTGTTAGGAAGAGGGAGCATAATGAGGCTATATGATTTTGTAGGGATAACTTTCTTTAGCCATGTTATTTTTGAAGCTTAATGGTTTTCTTTCTAGTATGCTTGAAGTATTACTGTTTTATGTCAATGAACTTTTGTTTTGAATCATACGGATCTGAATATTCATGGAAATTAAAATAGATTGCACTGATAAATATGTTAGGTAGCATTCTACATAAAAAATTCTGTTTTTATCATTTAACTACTCGAGGATGAGCAGGAATTAAGCTTGGCGATGCTTGATACGTCTCCAACGTATCTATAATTTTTGATTGTTCCATGCTATTATATTATCTGTTTTGGATGTTTTATATGCATTAATATGCTATTTTATATTATTTTTGGGACTAACCTATTAACCTAGATCCCAGTGCCAGTTTCTGTTTTTCCTTGTTTTTGAGTTTCATAGAAAAGGAATATCAAACGGAGTCCAAACGGAATAAAACTTTCGCGATGATTTTTCTTGGACCAGAAGACACACGTGGGACTTGGAGTCCAAGTCAGAGAAGCCCCGAGGAGATGACAAGCCAGGGGGCGCGCCCCAGGGGGGTGCCCCTAGAGATTGTGGGCCCCTCAAAGACCCCGTGACCTCCTACCCTGGCCTATAAATTCAGAAATATTCTAGAAACCATAAAGGCGACCACCAAAATACTTTTCGACCACCACAGGTCTCTGACCTCGTGAGATCCCATATGGAGGCCTTTTCCGGTACTCTGCCGAAGGGGTGTTCAATCACGGAGGGCTTCTACATTAACCTATTGCCCTTTCGATGAAGCGTGAGTAGTTTACCACAAACCTACGGGTCCATAGCTAGTAGCTAGATGGCTTATTCTCTCTCTTTGATCTTCAATACAATGTTCTCCTCGATGTTCTTGGAGTTCTATCCAATGTAATCTTCTTTTGCGGTGTGTTTATCGAGATCCGATGAATTGTGGATTTATGATTAGATTATCTATGAATATTATTTGAATCTTCTCTGAATTCTTATATGCATTATTTGATATCTGTGTATTTCTCTTCGAATTATCGGTTTGCTTTGGCCAACTAGATTGGTATTTCTTGCAATGGGAGAGGTGCTTAGTTTTGGGTTCAATCTTGCGGTGTCCTCACCCAGTGACAAAGTAGGGGTAGCGAGGCACATATTGAATTGTTGCCATCAAGGGTAAAAAGATGGGGTTTATATCATATTGCTTGAGTTTATCCCTCTACATCATGTCATCTTGCTTAAAGCGTTGCTATGTTCTTATGAACTTAATACTCTAGATGCAGGCGGGAGTCGGTTGATGTGTGCAGTAATAGTGGTAGATGCGGAATCGTTTCTGTCTACTTGACACGAACATGATGCCTATATTCATGATCATTGCCTTAGATATCATCATAAGTTTGCGATTTTCTATCAGTTGCTAGACAGTATTTTGTTCACCCACCGTATTATTTTCTTTCAAGAGAGAAGCCTCTATGAAACCTATGGCCCCTGGTGTCGTGGATTTGTCACGGCAGATGTCCTTAGTGTCTTGACTTAGTCACGAGGCCAACGCATCTATGTGGTAGCTTGAGAGGGGTTGAGTGGGATGAGAGACGCGAGGTTTTTCCAAGGTTCGGCCCCTCACGGTGGAGGTAAAAGCCTACATCATGCTTCATTGATATTGATGATGATGATCACGATTACATGGGTGCTCTATTTCGAGAGCTATTGACTTGTCTGTCTATCTAGACTTGTCCCAAAAAAACCCTCTTGGGGTGCCCTGCCCCTCCCTATATAAGTTGGAGGGGCGGGTTACATGTGGAGTCCTAGTAGGACTAGGACTACTCTATTCAAAGTGGAATCCTAGTCTTGCTTCCTTTGTGGGGGAAAACTCCTTATGCCTTTCCTCTTAAGCCGGGCCGCCATAGCATGAGATGGCCTTCTGGGCCTTGGACGTTGTCATCTACTTGACCCGCCATCAGGGTCATCAGTGAGTCACAAGACCAGTGAATCGCCAGGCCAGTGAGTCGCCAGTCTTCAGGCGGGTTACCGATGAACCGCCATGTCCCGGTTGGGTCATATATCCGGCTGGGTCATACCGCAGGGTATATTCCCAACATTAGCCTCCAGTTTAATTTGGATTTATCCATGTTAAACTGATCCTTCGAAATAAACATAAGAACAAATTTGATAGGTTGTGCTCTTGATTAAAATTTTCTGAGGTGGTGATACGTCTCCAACGTATCTATAATTTTTTATTGTTCCATGCTATTATATTACCCGTTTTGGATGTTTATGGGCTTTACTTTACACTTTTATATCATTTTTGGGACTAACCTACTAACCGGAGGCCCAACCCAAATTGCTATTTTTTTGCCTATTTCAGTGTTTCGAAGAAAAGGAATATCAAACGGAGTCCAAACGTGATGAAACCTTCGGGAGCGATCTTTTTGGAACAAATGCAAACCTAGAGACTTGGAGTGGAAGTCAAGCAACAAGCGAGGCAGCCACGAGGGTGCCCAGCGTGCCCCCTACAGGTGGGCGCGCCCCCACCCTCATGGGCCCCTTGAGCGTCCACCGACCTACTTATTCCTCCTATATATACCCACGTACCCCGAGAACATCAGAACAGACCACAAAAACCTAATTCCACCGCCGCAACCTTCTGTATCCGCGAGATCCCATCTTGCAGCCTTCGCCGGTGCTCCGCCGGAGGGGGAATCGACCATGGAGGGCCTCTACATCATCACCAAGGCCTCTCCGATGAGTTGTGAGTAGTTTACCACAGACCTTCGGGTCCATAGTTATTAGCTAGATGGCTTCTTCTCTCTCTTTGATTCTCAATACAAAGTTCTCCTCGATCTTCTTGGAGATCTATTCGATGTAACTCTTTTTGCGGTGTGTTTGTCGAGATTCCATGAATTGTGGGTTTATGATCAAGTTTATCTATGAGAAATATTTGAATCACCACTGAATTCTTTTATGTGTGATTAAGTTATCTTTGCAAGTCTCTTCAAATTATCAGTTTGGTTTGGCCTACTAGATTGATCTTTCTTGCAATTGGAGAAGTGCTTAGCTTTGGGTTCAATCTTGCGGTGTCCTTTCCTAGTGACAGCAGGGGCAACAAGGCACGTATTGTATTGTTGCCATCGAGGATAAAAAGATGGGGTTTATATCTTATTGCATGAGTTTATCCCTCTACATCATGTCATCTTTCTTAATGCGTTACTCTGTTCTTTATGAACTTAATACTCTAGACGCATGCTGGATAGCGGTCGATGTGTGGAGTAATAGTAGTAGATGCAGGCAGGAGTCGGTCTACTTGTCACAGACGTGATGCCTATATACATGATAATGCCTAGATAATCTCATAATTATTTGCTTTTCTATCAATTGCTCGACAGTAATTCGTTCACCCACCGTAATACTTATGCTATCTTGAGAGAAGCCACTAGTGAAACCTATGGCCCCCGGGTCTATCTTTTATCATATAAGCTTTCAATCTACTTTTATTTGCATCTTTACTTTTCCAATCTATATCATAAAAATACCAAAATATTTATCTTATCATATTATCTCTATCATATCTCACTTTCGCATGTGGCCGTGAAGGAATTGACAACCCCTTTATTGTGTTGGTTGCGAGGTTCTTGTTTGTTTGTGTAGGTGCGTGGGACTTTTGAGGAGCCTCCTACTGGATTGATACCTTGGTTCTAAAAAACCGAGGGAAATACTTACGCTACTTTGCTGCATCACCCTTTCCTCTTCAAGGAAAACCAACGCAAGCTCAAGACATAGCAAGAAGGATTTCTGGCGCCGTTGCTGGGGAGGTCTTTGCTCAAGTCAAGACATACTAAGTACCCATCACAAACTCATCTCCCTCGCATTACATTATTTGCCATTTTCCTGTTGTTCGTCTCCCCCACTTCACCCTTGCCGTTTTATTCGCCCTCTCTTCCCCAATCTTCCATCTCTTTACCGTTTTCCTTCCCGTTGCCATGGCCGAACCAAAAAGAACTAAGGGTCCTTTCCAGGGTTTTAGTACCTTCGATAGTCCCTCTATCCTCTGTAAGCTCACAAATAATGATGCTATGGAAAGACCCACCGGTGTCACCAATGAGAGTTTGAATAATTTTGATGAAGATGACTCCGGAATTTTTCGTTATTTACTTGATGAGTCTTTAAAAGATGCTTGGGATAGGTTATTAAGGATTCGGGCTAGCTATGTGCCACAATATCAAATTGAGGTTTACTTAAAAAGTTTCTATGTTGGCTTACCCACTTCTTTCAAGCAAGTTCTAGATTCTATTTTTGAAGGAGGTTTTCTTGAAGGGGATGCTATAGATACCTATGAAAGAATGAAAACTATATTTGGGCACCCCATTAATGATACGGTTGAATCTACCACCCTCTTATGCTTTTATCAAAACGAAATTATCAAAGAGATGAAGGCTAGCTTAGATGCAAATTTCGGTAACGTGCTTAATCTTACTTACTCCATTAATGGCAATGTGCTTTCCCAAAATAGAAGGATGAATGCCATAGAAAGGAAATTCGCTCTTTTCTTTCCGAATGCCAAAGATGACACTACTTAGATCTATCCTCACTTTTATGCCTTGCTGGGGGCGTTAAACAATAGCGCTAGTTGGGAGGCAACCTAATTTTATTTTTGTTTTTGTTTTTGTTTCTGTTTAGTAATAAATTTTTCATCTATATTCTGTTTAGATGTATTTTCATGTTTTAATTAGTGTTTGTGCCAAGTAGAACCTATAGGATAACCTATGGTGATAGTTAATTTGATTCTGCTGAAAAACAGAAACTTTGCACGCACAAAAATAATTTTAGTAATTCACATAAACGTGATTTTGCATTAATTCTTTTTTCTGTAGATCAATAGACAAATTTCCCAGGACTTCCTATTTTGGTAGGAATTTTAGAGTTCCAGAAGTATTCGAGATTTATAGATTGCTACAGACTGTTCTGTTTTTGACAGATTCTGTTTTTCGTGTGTTGTTTGCTTATTTTGATGCATCTATGGCTAGTATGTAGGATATGAACCATAGAGAAGTTGTAATACAGTATGTTTAACACTAATATAAATAAAGAATGAGTTCATTATAGTACCTTATGTGGTGGTTTTTCTTTCTTGCACTAACGGAGCTTATGAGATTTCCTGTTGAGTTTGTGTTGTGAAGTTTTCAAGTTTTGGGTAAAGATTTGATGGATTATGGAATAAGGAGTGGCAAGAGCATAAGCTTGGGATGCCCATGGCACCCCAAGATATTCAAGGATAACCAAAAGCCTAAGCTTGGGGATGCCCCGGAAGGCATCCCCTCTTTCGTCTTCGTCTATCGGTAACTTTACTTGGAGCTATATTTTTATTCGCCACATGATATATGTTTTGCTTGGAGCGTCTTGTATGATATTAGTATTTGCTTTTTAGTTTACCACAATAATCCTTGCTGTACACACCTTTTGGGAGAAGCCCACTTGATTAGAATTTATTAGAATACTCTATGTGCTTCACTTATATCTTTTGAGCTAAATAGTTTTTGCTCTAGTGCTTCACTTATATCTTTTAGAGCACGGCGGTGGCTTAATTTTGAAGAAATTGTTGATCTCTCATGCTTCACTTATATCATTTTGAGAGTCTTTTAGAACAGAATGGTATTTGCTATGGTTATAAAATTGGTCCTAGAATGATGGGCATCCAAGTTGGGTATAATAAAAACTATCATAGAAAGTGAATTGGATGCTATGATCAATTTGATACTTGATAATTGTTTTGAGATATAGAGGTGGTAATATTAGAGTCATGCTAGTTGGGTGATTATGAATTTAAAGAATACTTGTGTTGAAGTTTGTGATTCCCGTAGCATGCACGTATGGTGAACCGCTTTGTGATGAAGTTGGAGCACAATTTTATTTATTGATTGTCTTCATTATGAGTGGCGGTCGGGGACGAGCGATGGTCTTTTCCTACCAATCTATCTCCCTAGGAGCATGCGCGTAGTTCTTTGTTTCCAATTACTTGTATATTTTTGCAGTAAGTATATGAGTTCTTTATGACTAATGTTGAGTCCATGGATTATACGCACTCTCACCCTTCCACCATTGCTAGCCTCTCTTGTGCCGCGCAACTTTTGCCGGTACCACACACCCACCACATACCTTCCTCAAAACAACCACCATACCTACCTATTATGGCATTTCGATAGCCATTCCGAGATATATTGCCATGCAACTTTCCACCATTCCGTTTATATGACACGCATCATCATTGTCATATTGCTCTTTGCATGATCATGTAGTTGACATCGTATTTGTGGCAAGGCCACCTTCATAATTTTTATACATGTCACTCTTGATTCATTGCATATCCCGGTACATCCGGAGGCATTCATATAGAGTCATATCTTGTTCTAAGTATTGAGTTGTAATCTTGAGTTGTAAGTAAATAAAAGTGTGATGATCTTCATTATTAGAGCATTGTCCCAAGTGAGGAAAGGATGATGGAGACTATGATTCCCCCACAAGTCGGGATGAGACTTTGGACTTTAAAAAAACTAAGAAAGGCCAAATAAAAAAATAAAAAAAATGAGAGAAAAAGAGAGAAGGGACAATGCTACTATCCTTTTTACCACACTTGTGCTTCAAAGTAGCACCATGATCTTCATGATAGAGAGTCTCCTATGTTGTCACTTTCATATACTAGTGGGAATTTTTCATTATAGAACTTGGCTTGTATATTCCAATGATGGGCTTCCTCAAAATGCCCTAGGTCTTCGTGAGCAAGCGAGTTGGATGCACACCCACTTAGTTTCTTCTGTTGAGCTTTCATACATTTATAACTCTAGTGCATCCGTTGCATGGCAATCCCTACTCACTCACATTGATATCTATTAATGGGCATCTCCATAGCCCATTGATACACCTAGTTGATGTGAGACTATCTTCTCCTTTTTTGTCTTCTCCACAACCACCATTCTATTCCACATATAGTGCTATGTCCATGGCTCACGCTCATGTATTGCGTGAAAGTTGAAAAAGTTTGAGATTACTAAAGTATGAAACAATTGCTTGGCTTGTCATCGGGGTTGTGCATGATTAAATACTTTGTGTGATGAAGATAGAGCAACAGCCAGACTATATGATTTTGTAGGGATAACTTTCTTTAGCCATGATATTTTGAGAAGACATGATTGCTTAGTTAGTATGCTTGAAGTATTACTATTTCTTATGTCAATATGAACTTTTATTTTGAATCATTTGGATCTGAAAATTCATGCCAGAATAAAGAAAATTACATTGAGAATTATGCTAGGTAGCATTCCACATCAAAAATTCTGTCTTTGTCATTTACCTACTCGAGGACGAGCATGAATTAAGCTTGGGAATGCTTAATACGTCTCTAACGTACCTATAATTTCTGATTGTTCCATGCTATTATATTACCCGTTTTGGATGTTTATGGGTTTTACTTTACACTTTTATATCATTTTTGGGACTAACCTACTAGTCGGAGGCCCAGCCCGAATTGCTGTTTTTTTGCCTATTTCAGTGTTTTGAAGAAAAGGAATATCAAACGGAGTCCAAACGCGATGAAACCTTCGGGAGCGATCATTTTGGAACAAATGCAAACCTAGAGACTTGGAGTGGAAATCAAGCAATAAGCGAGGCAGCCACGAGGGTGCCCGGCGCGCCACCTACAGTTGGGCGCGCCCCCCACCCTCGTGGGCCCCTCAAGCGTCCACCGACCTACTTCCTCCTCCTATATATACCCACGTATCCCAAGAACATCAGAACAGACCACGAAAACTTAATTCCACCGCCACAACCTTCTGTATATGCGAGATTCCATCTTGGAGCCTTCGCCGGCGCTCCGCCGGAGAGGGAATCGACCATGGAGGGCCTCTACATCATCACCAAGGCCTCTCCGATGAGTTGTGAGTAGTTTACCATAGACCTTCGGGTCCATAGTTATTAGCTAGATGGCTTCTTCTCTCTCTTTGATTCTCAATACAAAGTTCTCCTCGATCTTCTTGGAGATCTATTCGATGTAACTCTTTTTGCGGTGTGTTTGTCGAGATCCAATGAATTGTGGGTTTATGATCATGTTTATCTATGAGAAATATTTGAATCTCCTCTGAATTCTTTTATGTGTGATTAAGTTATCTTTGCAAGTCTCTTCGAATTATCAGTTTGGTTTGGCCTACTAGATTGATCTTTCTTGCAATGGGAGAAGTGCTTAGCTTTGGGTTCAATCTTGCAGTGTCCTTTCCCAGCGACAGCAGGCGCATCAAGGCACGTATTGTATTGTTGCCATCGAGAATAAAAAGATGGGGTTTATATCATATTGCATGAGTTTATCCCTCTACATCCTGTCATCTTTCTTAATGCGTTACTCTGTTCTTTATGAACTTAATACTCTAGATGCATGCTGGATAGCGGTCGATGTGTGGAGTAATAGTAGTAGATGCAGGCAGGAGTCGGTCTACTTGTCACGAACTTGATGCCTATATAAATGATCATGCCTATATAATCTCATAATTATTCGCTTTTCTATCAATTGCTCGACAGTAATTCGTTCACCCACCGTAATACTTATGCTATCTTGAGAGAAGCCACTAGTGAAACCTATGGCCCCTGGGTCTATCTTTTATCATATAAGCTTTCAATCAACTTTTATTTGCATCTTTACTTTTCCAATCTATATCATAAAAATACCAAAAATATTTATCTTATCATATTATCTCTATAAGATCTCACTTTCACAAGTGGCCGTGAAGGGATTGACAACCCCTTTATTGTGTTGGTTGTGAGGTTCTTGTTTGTTTGTGTAGGTGCATGGGACTTTTGAGGAGCCTCCTACTGGATTGATACCTTGGTTCTCACAAACTGAGGGAAATACTTACGCTACTTTGCTGCATCACCCTTTCCTCTTCAAGGAAAACGAACGCAAGCTCAAGACGTAGCAAGCGGCACCTGATCATCCTTAAGTCCTTGTCATTTCCTCCTTCTGGAAAGTCCAGGTCAATAGACCAACTTCATAGTCAATTTGCTTGTAGCAGAAATATTGTAAAAAAGAATCCATTTGAGTCGGCTTCCAATGTTCTGACTTGACAAAAATATTGGACTTGAAATACTCATCTGATTTTCAGCCGACTTGAAGATGTAGATCTTGCCGATTTATAATTGCCAAAATTGTCGGTTTATAAAACACATGATGCTGGATCATGATTGTTGCTGATGTCGGGTCATAATTCTTGCTGACACCGGGTCATAATTGTTGACGCCGGGTCATGATTGTTGCAGATGCCGGGTTAATCTTATGGTGACGCTGGGTCATAAACTTTGCAGATTTCTCCAATAATAATATAATACCTGGTTTGCTCAAAACTGAGAATTTGAAGTTGTTCCTCCCTTATATGCATATCACCTGTAGCCCCCAAGTCTTAAGAGGAGAACGTAGTGATAGCTTAAGGCTTGCTTTAATATAAATGCTGCAACTTTGGAGAAATCCAGGTTGTTCATGTAAGTCACCAATCATAAATGGAACACTTTGTACTTCCCATGTGTAACCCCCAAGTGCCGGGTCAATATGCAATAATGAGCAGAGACTTTGTAGATTTAATTATGTAGCCTTAAGCAGCAAGGTGTAGCCCCCAAGGGCCGGCTCAATAAGATATATTCAGCTGGGACTTTACTTGTACTTCAAAAAAAACACCATATGATGTAGCTCCCAAGTTTCGAGTTACCTTTGACAGGAGCAATTAGTAGCCCCCAAAGGTCCGGCTCATCACTATGTGATGGGTTGGGTCTTCAATGAGGCAAGTTAAAAATGACTTTGCATTAGCCCTCAAGTGCCATGGTGCATGCTTGGAGCGACATGGGACTTGCATACTTGATATAATCATAATTTGAATAATGTAGCCCCCAAGTGTCGTGTTGTGTGCACTGCAAAAAAAAAACACTTCCGTGATGATACGTGTTTGTCACAGTAGGTAGCATTTTTTTGTCTTGCATGTACATCCATGACGATTTTATGATAGAATCAAGATAGTCATGCCTGTGCTATCGTAGAAGTGTTCCATGACATTACCAAAATTATCATCACGGAAGTGTCAACTTCCATGACGATAAATTGCGCGTCACAGAAGTGCTTTCGTCAAGGGTGACCGACACGTGGCATCCACCGTAACGGAACGCCGTTAAGCTATCGGGTCGGGTTTTGGATCCGATAACCCGTTAACAGCCCCGACCAATGGGAAATTTCCACGTGTAAAATTCTTATTGGCCGGACAAAACACGTGTCAGCTCGTCAGTGGGTCAGATAGGCGCCTATGATATGTCGACACGTGCCACGGCCCACCACCGACCCATTTAGCTTACAAAGCCGGCCCATTTGACTTGGTCAAAAGTTAACAGGCTGGCCCATGAAAAGCCTGTTAACGGTCTCTTCGCAAATAGCCCATTTTACGGCCCATTAATTCACGGCCCGTTAGGCCCTAAAGGAAATTGGCCCAACAACGTCATGTGGGCCGTCGAATATAACACCAGCCCATTTCACTTTCGGCCCATGTATGGCCCACGACGTCTTTCGGCCCATATGAGGCCTTCGTATCTTTCGGCCCTTTACATGCCCATGGTGACTCTAGCCCATAATGAACAATAATTTTATTTGTACCCGTTGACGGCCCGTGATTTACATGGCCCGTTTCCAGTCCGTGTTAGCTTTCGGCCTATTGACGGCCCATACATTCTTGGGCTCCTTTTCGGCCCTCGATTACTTCTGGCCCGTTACTGGTCTGTTCCCCTAATGGGCCAAATTCGGCCCATGACAAGAGTCGGTCCGTTAATGGCCTGTTCCCCTAATGGCCAAATTCGGCCCATGGCAAGAGTCGGCCCGTTACTGGCCTGTTACCCTAATGGGCCAAATTCGGCCCATGGCAAGAGTCGGCCCGTTTCTGGCCTGTTAACCCGTTGTGACGTTTCCAGCCCGTCCTATATTCTGGCCCATTAACGACCCGTTATGCCTGTGACAGAATTAAGCCTTTGCTGTCCTACGCCCTGTTAACGGCCGGTTACCATGCTAGGCCGATACCAATTACGCCCGATTATGGCCCATGTAGACCCGTTTATCCGACGGCCCGAGGCCCACCGATTACAGGCCCATTTATCGACGACCCGAGGCCCACCAATTACAGGCCCATTTATCGACGGCCCGTAGGAGACCCATGGATCCTACGGCCCGTATATGGCCCGTGGTAGTTGCGGCCACTAGCAAACCAGGAAAAAGAAGACTAGGAAATAAATAAGGCCGAAACTAACACTATGCTATTAAGGCGACTGCACAGATTACATCCACTCGGCATCAAAGATCGCCACCAGTGCAAATATAGGGAACACCCTACACTATACAAAAATGGCTTGCTGTTTTCTTCAGCCGATGGCTGCACATTAAGAATAAATTTTGTATCACACCAAAACAAATTACAACTATTTAACAAAAGGAAGGTTGGCATAAAACTTAACAGTCTAGCAGATAAATGCACCACCAGAAGTTCAGAAGCTCAGTTCATTTGACCTAACTGTTACGTTTTCATGCTGTATTGTCCGATGGAGCACCATAACACTCGCCTTCATTTCCACTAGGCTCCTGAATAACATAGCAAATGTCTGATAATCTGGTTTCAAAACCATGCATATCTTGATGACATTGAGCAATGTTTCTCCTTGTTTCACAAAGGGTCTCTGTTAGGGAATGGACTTGTATCTGGAGCGCAGATACAACATTGCTTTGAGCTTGCATATCTTGATCATGAGGCAGTTTGGACGATATTGCCTTAACAACCAAACCAGTATTATGCAGGAACATGCTTTTGGCACTGTTAGTGGACAGGTACTGACCCACTGCAGCAAGAGCTGACATTGCGATTATAGTTGCCTCGCCACCTTCAGAAGGTGGCGGTTCCACCATTTTTTCCATAGCTTGCTAAAAAGTTGAGGTTTTACATTAGTAGTACCAGAACAGAAGATATTAAGGAGGCAGCAAAACCAAACAAAATAGCTTTGGTCTATATGCAGAACTTATTCTGGTGAACCCATGTAAAATATTAGTTGTATTTTATTGCAAAGTACATTATAAAACCAGGTTCCAAACATATGACCATGCACCATCGCTAATGTATTGTCTATTTCTTCACATTGTATTGAGGACTAAGGATAAAGAGACGAAGTTTATAATACGGTAAGCATAGTATGACATCATTCATATCCCAAAACAACTAAGAACAGACAAACAGGCAATTGTAACGTTGTGTGGGCAAGTCCAGCACAGAACTAGATTACGGGTCAAGATGAAAGGAACATCACTCCTCTCTTTTAAACCTTGTAAGGTGCAATGATACGCTAAGAAAATTGTGTATAAAATTGAAAAGAGTAATAGACATTGGCTGCAAACCATGCAGTTCAAGGCACAAGTCAGAGTAAGTAGTAGTTAAAAGGCATGAGGATTAAGGACTTACAACAACGGCTTTGACTGGTGTAGTCATGCCCTTCTTCTTGCTGGTGTGACAGTCCTTGAAGATTTCCACAACATTTGGTTCAGGTACTTTTTGGTCCTTGCGGGCTTTCCTCTGCATTTCGAACAAGTCAATATAGATCTAATAATATGGTACATCGAAAAGAGTGAAACAACAACTAATTACAAGAGCCTCGCAGTGTGCAATATAGCTACAAGATCCTGTTGTCTGTTGGAATTTCACTTTCATACGGTTGGCCTTGTTCTTTGAACAGTTCACATACAAGAAGATAGATTTGTGTGGCACATGCGTAAATAGGACTTCAACATGTGATCTGATCACATATATATATATATATATTGTACCTGATACTTTAGATTGGACCAGTGTTTAACAAGGCCCCTCCAGTCTTCATCCAATATATTTTCCACTGGAGATGTTTGGGGAAGTTCACTATTAGCCTTGCCTTCAAAGTGAGTTTTCCTCAAGTTATACCGATACTGTGTCAGAGCAGACTTGAAAACATGGGTGCAAGCTTGTCTGGTTGCATCATCTTGGCTATCCAACTTGAACCTCGTCTGTTGAAAATTATGGGAGTCTCATTATCAGCAGCCTAGAAAGTATGGGACAGAGCAAGACGATATTACTACTTTCCATACATAACCATACTTACAGATAAATGGTCGAGGAAGGTGTTGAACTGTGTTTCGTCTTTGTCATTCCTATACTGAATCCATGTTGGGAGGATACGTACATGACACCTAACGGCAACCGCTGCCTCTGATACTAACTTGGCTGACTCTGTAGCATCACGTGGCCTTTTTAAACTTGCCTCAAAACGGATCTCCATTCTTCCTCCTCTAGATTTAGTTAACCTATCGAGCATTATCCCAGATGTTTGTTTCCTCTTGCGCCTAGGTGCTAGTCCAACAACGAACATAGGAAGTGTTAGTGTACATCAAACTGTGAGACTACATATAAAGAAGCATGCAACTGTAACTTGACTCTAGCAACTACCTTCTTGATGTTGAAGCTCACAAGGTTCATCTGATATTGCCAACTCGTCTTGTGTCAAGACTGCTTGGGAAGTAGTGTCAGGTGGCAAGGGAGCTTGGGAACGTGCTGCTAGCTCAGTTGACGCACGAGTAAGTCATGCAGCTGGTAGTACTGTGGTAGGTGTTGCAAGAACTAGGGTTGTCTCTGCTTGTTTGGTGGCAGCTATTTGTTTCTGTTTGGCTTTTTTGCAACTCGTGTAGCATGGGATGCCGTGTTTGTAGAATTTTCCGCTGGACTTTGACCTTCTATTGCACCATCAGTACCAGCAGAATCTGCAGGATTCATCCGCTTCTCATTCCCTGCCATTTTGTGTTTCTTCCTCTTTCTCTATGCCATGTTAAGTCAAGCCGACAAGAAAAACGAATAACAATTTAGTTCTTCAGAACAAATTGATGCGTGATCATTTAACCGAACTTTGATGTTAGACAACCACATGATAGGAGGATGTAATATGTATGAAAAACAGGACGGAAGAGATAACCAGAACTATGATGTGTAAACTAAGAAGAAGACATTTCACCAAATTAGAAGCAATGCAATGGAAGGTAGACACCATATGAAAGATGCTACAAATATCGCTCGCCAAGTTAAACGGTGTCTCATCATAAATGGCGTTTAAACAAATGTGAAGCAGTACAATAAATAAATCATATGCAAGATGCAAACAACATCACACTACCATGTTAGAGGTCTCTCGTCATTAGTGCCATTGCATATTCACAGCATTGCATATTCATAGCTTATGATGTGTAAACTAAGGAGAAGGCATTTCAACAAATTAGAAGCAATGAAAGCTAGACACCATATGAAAGATGCAACGAATATCACTCTACCAAGTTAAAATTGTCTCGTCATAAGTGCCATTTCAACAAATTAGTAGTACAAGCTAGAAAAGAATGTGAGATGTAACCTATATCACACTCCAAAGTCAAACGTGTCTTATGGTAAGTGATTGTTGCAGGTTACACAACAGTAGTAATTTGATGTAAGAACATGGTGTGATAGACAGATATTGTATGTTCTAGAAACAGGAACACGTGTCTTATTTAAGTATAATGTGTAAAGTAAGGAGATGGAATTCAAAAAAATTAGAAGCAATACAAGCTAGACATCACACATAACATGCAACCACATATAACAGTGCCAAGTTAGAGGGAGCACCGGTGATGCTGCACTAGGGGAGACGTGCTCATCATAAACACAGCTTTGTTGAGTGTCTATGCATGTGTTGTCTTGGAAATCATCTTGGGGGTGTGGAGGAGTAGAAACTGTAGAGGCCCTCCATTCGGAAGGAGCACCTTTATCCACTGCCTTGCTAACTTCCTTCCACTTTATTGATTTTGAATTGTCAAGTAAAACCGACAAGAAAAAGCAATAAAATTCTCTCTTCAGAACTCATTCATGCATGATACTGACAATCACTACTTTGATGTAAGGCAAACACATGATACCAGGATGGAATATGTACGAAAAACAGGACGGCATGGCATGTTCACAACTGTTTGTGTAAAATAAGCAGAAACCATTCCAGCAAATAAGAAGCAATGCAAGCTAGACACCACATGAAATATGTAACCAATATGACTCTGCCAAGTTAAAAGCGTCCCATCATAAATGGAATTTCAATAAATTAGAAGTAGCGCATGCTATAAATCATATGAAAGATGCAAACAATATCGCACTACATATACTAAAGGTGTCTCGTCATATTGATTGATGCGATACAAAAAAACAATAGTTTTATGTAAGGACATGCTTAATAGACAGATGTACTATGTACTAAATACAGGAAGGCATGTCACATTAACAGGTATAATGTATAAGCTAAGCAGACTAGCACATGCAGTTTAACCAGATTGGAAGAATTACAATCTAGACACCATATGCAACATGCAACCACATATCACGCTGCCAAGTTAGAGCAAGCACCTGCGATGCTAGTGTAGGGGAAATGCTGTAATCAACTATAGAGCTACGTTCACTATCTTCATCTAGCATTTCTGTTTCTTGAGAATCATGTCGGGAGGCTGACGCTGCATTCTTTAAATGAGGAGTAGTCCCCTTTCCTGCCTGCCTCGTCATAAGTGATTGATGAGGGATACACAAGAACGTTAGTTTGATGTAAGAACATGGTTAATACACAGATGTACTAGTATGTACCAAAAACAGAAAGGCATGTCATATTCAAAGGTATAATGTGTAAGCTAAGTAGATGCAATTTAACCAAATTGGAAGCAATACAAGCTAGACATCTAGCTGGAGTGGTGAGCATGATCATCTAGGACCTGAGAGCCTGGTGGGAGGCGGGCTGCTCTGCCACCATCACAGCTATTTAATTGGCTTCCAGGTGATGCCTATCTTTGCTGGGCTTGTCACTGGCTCGGCCAGTGCCCTGACTAGCTATTTGTCTTCTGATGCTCACGGAATGGTGGTTCATGTAAAAAAATATCTTTCCTTATCTTACCGACTTCGGCCTTTCGAATACAAGCTAGAAACCATATGGAACATGCAACCACATATGACACCGCGAAGTTAAAGCAAGCACCTAGGATGGTGGTTCATTGCGAGTGAGGTCATCAACTCCAGAGCTACGTTTACCGTCTCCATCTGCTGACACTGCACCCTTTATAGCACTGTAACGTGTTGTGCCTAACCGCGAAGAAAGCTTGTTCAACTTCTCTCTTTTATTTTTTGCTTCTCTTTTGGCAGACTCTGAAATACCCTTGCATAAAAACACAATAGTGAGAGTATGGGTGAAGTGTGTACAGAATAGTGCACTGTAAAAGTAACAGATAGCAGGCGGCTGAAAAATAAATGACAGGAGACATATGATAGCTCTACAACATTGCATGTCAAACAAAATTAGATTCTACTCCGTATGATTTTGTAATATATGAGCACAGGAAATGCAGGTACTCCTCCAGCACACCACCACATGTGGTCATATCTAAGATAACAGTCGACTGAAAATAAATAGGTCAGTCGATTTTTTTAATGAACCATCTGATCTATAAGGAACGGGCAGATGGCCTTCGTCTACCTCCCGCCAGTCACGACGATCTTTCTCAAACTGCCAGCGACCACCGGCCCAGACCCCTGCCTCCGCCGCCCCGCCCTCCCATCGACCTCACACCACCGCCGTGCTTGGCAGCGCCCCCAGGCCATCCCTTTAATCCCGACCGACCTCCAGATCGGGCACCAATAGCTCTAGGCCGCACACACCCCTAAGATAAACACCAAGGCGCTGCTTCCCCAGCGTAATAGGCGTACTAGCGCCTGTTACGCCGGGGAATGCTTCCATTAATTGGGAATCAACTGGCTAGAAATTGAAATTCAGGGGGGCGACGGACCTCTAGCTGAGGTGAAATAGTATATGAGGAGAAACCCTGTGCATCACGAGTTACTAGGAACATCTAGTATCAAGAAGAAGCGGTCAACTAGTGTCTTCTGTGGGATGAATACCGTGCAAGCAGAGACGTAAGATTTGCACGAATAAGGGAAGAGGAGTACCTTTTTCGGTTGTCGGTGTGGTCACCTCCACATGTCGCACCGATCTTCTTTTTTTGGGGAAGGATGTTCTGGAGGGTGCCGGCTTGGACGAACCAATGGCCAAATTGTTGACTGAGTTGCCGTGGCCGTATGTCGGCGGAGGGGAAGCAGATCCGAGGCGGCGAAGGACGGCGTACCAGGAACAACTCTGGTGCGGTGGAGGGTGGCGAAGTTGGAGCGGCAGTGGTGAGGCGCAGGACGGCGTGGTTGAACTGGCTCGGGTATGGACGGCTCGGCCTCGGCTTCAACTACTAGCCGTGGAGGGCGTTGAGGTTGAGGTTGCGGTGGACGACGACGTCGGGGTATCGGCTTCGGCGTGATGGAGGAGGGCGGCGGTTGATGGGTGGGATGGGGTGGCGGACGGAGGACGCCGGGGTTTCGCTGCTGGTGGAGAGGTAGTTTTGGCGCCCACAGAGTACGAACGGGGAATCGGATGGGTGGGGGGAACCATGTTTCGGTCTGGGACGCGCTTGTTTTTGGCTTTTTTGAACAGAAGATGGGACGTGCTTGTTTGAAATTTGGGGAAAGTACAAACTTTGCTCCCCTCTTAAATTTCGGACCTACTGCGGGTCGGGGGTAGGATGGTAATCCCAGGTGTCCCAAATAGTGTGCGGGAGCGATTTCGGCCGCACGCATGTGTGCTTAGGCGACCATTGTGTATGAATGTTTTTCGTAGGCAGTTGCGTGGCGTCTAGATGAAGCTACAAACCTACCCCGGTTTAGACCTTTGGACGTCGGGCCGGTAGGTTTCACGGGTCAGAGTTATTAGAAAAGTAATTTCCTTGTACTAGCAAACATTGGTCTCACGCGGTTTCAGGTGAGTAGAGGCTCTTTTGGCGCTTCTTTCGAAATTTTGAAACACAAGCATTCACGTTTAGAGTACTGTTGAACTATGAGGATTGACCTAAATAGACAACATTATATTTGACCTTGTATGTTTGAAAACCTCATTAAATTATCTGCTTCTTTTTGAAATTTTGACACTTGAAAATCCTATAACTACGATTATTTTGGAATGGAGGAGCTAAATTTGAATCTATTCTGTACACGACTACATATGCTATTATGTACAAAATTAGAGCAAAGATTGGTGCCCCCATAATTTAGGTATGGTTTACAAATGCCATGATATCAAATTCAAATAATTGAATGGACTTCATGTTGAATTCAATTTTTTTAAACCACCTTAAGTTGAATTCAAATGTATGCTAGTTCATAGGTAGCTATTTATAATGTCCATTGTGTAACTTTCGTATGTATAATGTGCTTTACCCACACAACATGAACTATACTCACGTTTATATTCGATTGCTAAAGCGATGCATTGTCTGGAGTTCAAAATACTAACTATGTGGATCAATTGTGTCGAATAATAACTTAGACATGCTCAAATTCGATAGAATCTAGATGTCTGATGGATCAATGACCGCTCCTTACGCGAATTGCAAATATCATGATCCCATCCTAATATTTGGATACAATTTATATCTTTAATCAATGTGTAGAGTAGTCTTTTACGTGTAGTTTCACTCTCCATCGGTGGTCTCTCACACATGCTCACACACTCTCTCCCGAGGTGTCTTTCTCGCACACATGCTCTAGATATAACCCTCCCTCCCTCTCATAACCATTTACAACTGTTTTCACTAACCTTTATCACAAGCACTCGTCCTCTCGCAAACATACACACGCACAATCCTCATCGACCCTTTCTATATACATGGACCTGCCTACGTGTCTCATGTACGCACATTATCTTTACGCCTGTCTCTCACGCATTGTCTCACACCTCTCTTCCTAATCGACGAGTATGATTCTAGCAGAGCATTCTGTAGGATGCCCCTTAAAGTTGGGTTGGATGAATAGTAATATCAGAGATAAAGGGGTTACCTTAGTCCGAGAACCTAGGGTTACAAATCCTAGCCGGCTTTGTCAGTGGACATAGAGTCCTTCACAATTCTGCTATCTTTGTCTTGTATGACTAGTCATCCATGGGTCTTCCTAAATGCGTCATGGGCTGACCAATGTGGCGCAGGATGGAACCGAACGAAGGGAATCACCTCGACCCACCGGACCTCACGCGGTGACACACCCTCTGCCCCCACGTCTTATTATCTTCTCACACCCACACATACCAACACAAACACCACACACACAGAAAATTTCTCCTGGTGCCTCTATTCCCTCCCCCCTTGCATATACACACTCAAGGGAATGGAATCTCTTGTCGTGACGTCATATTCGTCTCTCTCTCTCTAGACCACTCTCATTTCTCGTGCTATCTCTCCCATGCCCCCCGTCGGCCCCTCTATCCATGCCTCTCTCGAATACGTAATACACACACATACCTCTCTAGGCCCCGCCAAATGCATCAACTACACATTCACACATGTTACATCACGTACCCCATTGATCTAAAAAGCCCTCTCTTCACGTTTATTTCGCATACAACATTCCTTTTGAATAAAGTGTGGCCAAAAAATTATTTTAGAGTTTCTACATATATACAACATTACAAAGTTATATGGAGGAGTACGGACGCTAATTTGCATTGCATGGTGCCCACAATGATATTTATTCCGTACTATGAATTTGTATATTTTTATGCTATATACAAAGTTAGTCATAATAAAGAGAAACGAAGAGCATCTCTCTCTCCATCGCATACCCCCCCTGTACGCACCTTTCACGTATGCACACGAAACTATCTCCAGGTCCTCTAAAAGTAAGCCCCCAGAAAATTCACGCATGTTTCATCTTTCTCTCGCGATATATGCAATGACGATCATTGTATTTGAAGCGAAAGCACGATACATACATTGGACTTCAGAATCCACTCATTACGGTCACCATTTATGTTTAGTGGTTATTATACAGCCACGAGCTCACCGTACAACTCTGTATTTGCTCATGACATGACTAGTTGACCAGTTAAACGCTCCACGTGGCACCTCTAGTGTTGCATCACATTATCTCACTACCATCGTGCCCACCTGTCGACTTGTATCTACTCTACATCTACACTCTTATAAAATACATAAAATACACTCTTCTAAAAAATAGAGTTGGTGATGATGGTGTGCCTGCCATCCTGCAATATAGGCCATCCGATTTATATCTGACGGATAGGAAAGAAACTATGGCAATTTTGCAAAAAGGTACCCACACACCTCTCCACATTTGCAAATAAGGCCTTCCATCATTCATCCTTTTCTCTCACAAGATAAACAAGTCATACAAATGCATCTTGATGTTACGTGCAATGCACGGTCATCTTGCTAGTAAGAATGAAAACGAACGACAAAAAAATATTTGGACGGTGGTTCGAAGTCATGACCGCGGGCACATCAGACAAGGTGGCCTTGTATTAGTATGCTGAGCCGTCTGTTTTAACACACAGGAGCTGGTGTGGTGATTATACACACACGCACGCATGCACACGAACTGCATCCACGCAACACTCACACAAACACATGCACCCACGCACGCACGCAACACAAACACGTACACACGCAGCCACGCATGCACGCAACACTCACACGCACACACGCACGCACGCATGCACACACCAGTACACCACATGACCAACACACACTCTCACACTCAAGTGCTCAACCTACACGTGCATGCGCACACATCAGGCCCTGACAGACACATACACAACCAGGTGATTCCCGCGCACGGGTTGGAGCCTTGTCACGCCTATGTAAATTTGTGTTTATCTGACCTTTTCCCTATGCGAACTGACAGGTGGGACCCACAAGGAACGTGGTCAATTTAACTAGTCAACATGGCGCCACACAGACTATTTGGCCGGTCAACAGAGTGCAATCCGATGCTGAACTGTGAGCAAGTGACCGTATAATCATCGCAAAACGTATATAGTGATCATAATCAGCTTATTTTGAAGTTCGGTGACCGTATTACGCTTTTCTATCTGTAGGCCCTCCAAAACTACATCTCTACACGTTCTCGCATGTTACATCTAACAACTATGCAATACAGCACTACTACTACACTCTAACACAATAAATCATATGTGTTTTTAGTTTTACTAGATATCATATTGTTACTTATAATTATTCAGTTTGCATACATTAAAATTGCATTTGAAATGTATGGCCAGTATCATCTACTGCGCGGGAAAAATCCCACCCTTTCCTGTTTAATCGGGTTTGTATCAATGGATCGTGCGAAATAGCAAAACTATAGTACTATACAGTACAAGTGACAGTTCATCTGGGCGTCGTGTAAATCTACTCCTCCGTCGTAAGAGTGGAGCGCTCGCTTTCATAAATCTTCTAGTCCTTTTCGCCGACATGTGGGACATCAAGCTACCGGGTCCACATGCCATACCGGAATACAGTGCAGAGCAGCCGGGGTGAAGCACCCTAGTCATGGCGCCGGCGTAGTAATGAGCAATGAGGCATCAAATCACAAAGCTGCACCTTTCCTGCACTTAAGTTGGAGGGACGAAGTAATAATGGTAAAAAAGAAGTTGGAGGGACGAAGCAACCATCATTTCACTCGTTGCTGAATCCGCTTCTCCCTCATCTTCTTCAACTTAACCACTTGTTGCTTCTGCTGTTGTTCTGCCTCATGTGGGGCGCGGATCGACTTGGTAAAGCACTGACACGTGGAACCGCATGTTAGTAAACCGCCAGGACAACGTCCTCCGAAAATAAGAAGCCTAATCCTAGACTTACAAAGGGTTACGTAGCTGCTACGTATACTTTCCATCTAATCTATATATGCCCCCCGATTTTCAGGTGGGGTGGGCCTAATCCTCTCCTTTAATCCAATCAAATTGTCCCACATCACATCAGTTCGTAACTTTACGTAAACCATTACGTGGATGTAGCATTGCTCAAATAAGAAACCTCCCCCGCCATCCGCGCGGCAAAATCACCTCCTTTTTACTAATCTTGATTCTATAATTTTTTAGATCAATATAATTGAGATTTGTATAGATAGCACACAGGAGCAAAACCAAGTGGTACGGTTAAGGGCATCCACAATGTGTAGCCAAATGTGAAAATAGTTTTTGGCATCGTGGGAATAATTGTGGATGGTGTTGCCAAAGCCAAAAAGATGGAACCGAAGCTCCCTGATTGATTGATTGAAGGAATAGAAAAATGCAACGTCTCTCCTCTTTCTCCCATGCTTGGAAGCATGTAGTACAGTGTAGAGCACAGAGTCTATTCCCCTGTCCTTTCTATCACAAATCACAAAGCAGTGAGGCGTCAAATCACAAAAGCACGGACGAAGCAACCATCATTTCACTCTTCGCTGACTCCGCTTCTCCATCGTATTCTTCGAGAAACCATCTCACCGCACTAGTACTCCTAGTAGTAATTCCTAGATGCAAATAAGGCGGTTGTCTCGGCTTGCAGGCGGCACTTGCGAAAGACTTACCGTGGTCTCCCTCAATGGTGTTCTCCGTCAAACGCACTTCGCCAAACCACAAAAAAAAAGATATCGTCGATGTCACTGCAATGGGGAAGGAAGTCAAATATTGTTACTACCTCCATATTTTTTGTACACAAGGCCAGTATATCAAAATTACAATTTGCAAAGGGCCACTAACACTAATCGAAGCAAAATTGATGGGGTTAGCAACCAAGGACATTAATATCCACTGCATGCATGCGGAAGTGAGAAGGTTGGTTTGCATGGCGCTGCATTAATCAAGTGATGAGGAGTGAGATGGTTAGCTCTTTGGTCTTTGGAGAAAAAATACGCATTAATTGACACGTGAAACGAGGATTTGTATCGATTAAATCTCGTGAAGGAAAACCCCGCCTTTCTTTTTTAACACTAGTACTCCTAGTACGTACGTACTTATCCTGTTTGGGTCTAGGCCTTGCATTGCCAAACTTCGCCACACATTTTTGTCAAGCTTGCCTAAAGTTTTCAAAATGAGAAGGAGGTACACTTGCGCACGGCTATCGCGGTCGCACCGCACCCTCACACGGTCGCTCCTGCACGCCGCGGTCGCACCGCACCCTCACACGGTCGCTCCTGCACGCCGCGGTCGCACCGCACCCTCACATAGTCGTTCCTGCATGCCACAAACCCAACCAAGGGAACGCACCCTCACTGACACGTGCTATCGCATGTGAACAAATCAAACTCAGCCATCCTATCGCTGACACATAATTTTCGTTCACAGAGTATGTTTATCCAACTACATGTTGGGGAGTATCCGTACGACCCGTGCGGTGGTCTGTTGGGGAAGAAGAAGAGGTGAGGAAGAAGGAAAGAAGGGTTAGGAGACGTAGGATATTCATCCAACCGCCTGAAATGGTAGACTGACCCAAGTCAGGGGACTTGCATAACAAATATATGTTTTTGCACAGCAAAAGATCCATAAAAACAACAACATAAAGAAAAACTATCACTGCTCGCGGAAAGAGACGGCCTCGTCGTCTTTGGCTGCCGGCGCGAACCAGCAGTCGCTGCCGACGTGTGTCTCCATACCGTGGTTGTCCTCGGCCTCCAGCTACTCGTTCAAGCGGAGCGTGCAGGTGCTTTGCACGGACGAGAGCACATCCCGGTTCAAGTCGAGGATGTCCGGTTCCGCCTGCAGGAGGGCATCGATGGCAGCGGCGTCCGCGCGCTCCGCGTCGAATCAAGCCTCCGCCGCCCAGTTCAAGTCCAGGACGTCCGGTTCCGCCTGCAGGAGGGTGTCGATGAGAGTGGCATCCGCGCGCTCTGCGTCGAGTCGAGCCTCTGCCGCCCGGTTCATGTCTAGGACGTCCGGTTCCGCCTACAGGAGGGCCTCGATGGCAGCGGCATCCGTGTGCTCCGCCTCAAGTTGAGCCTCCGCCACCTGGTTCACATCCACGACATCCGGTTCTGCCTGCAGGAGAGCCTCGATGGCAGCGTCATGCGCGCGCTCCACGTCGAGTTGAGCCTTTGCCTCCCGGTCCTCCTTTAGTATTGCCATGTTGAACCACTGGTCCGCCTGCACCATGGGGGACTCGGACGCCGGCACGAAGTCGACGTCCATCGTCTCATACCCATCGGGGGCCTTCTGCGCCGCGACCTCCACCATGAACATTGGATCGGCTTCCTCCTCATCGTAGCTTCGCTCTAGAGAACTCGGGGATTGGCCCGCCGCAAAGCGAGCTTGGGAACAGAGGTCTGTGGCGCCAACCGCTGCCGCGATTTCTGCGCTGCGCTCCGGCATCAGCATCTTGTAGTAAGTGATGTTGCGGCGCACCATGGCTTTCCGGTGAACTAGGGGACGCTTGATGCGGGCTAGGGGATCGAAAGGTGGGGGAATGGGCTGGAGATTTGGTGTGGTTTTAGGGCAGTGGCTGGCGTAGGCCGAGCAGCGAAGGTTCTGGTGTGAATCGTGGTTCCGGTGACGACCGGTCAATCGGTTTTGACTGTACATCGCTCTTCTCGCGTTCGCATTGCAGCCCGACACGCTGGACCTCCACGTCGCTCACCAAATGGAACACGCTTCGTCTTGCGTTTTTGCTTGCTTGTGGGACCGCAGTTGAGAGCAAACCGATGTCCCTCCTCCTCCCCCGCCCGCGTCATTTATTATACCACCACTCCCTCCGTTTTATGCGGAGTAAATAAAAACAGAGGGAGTATACTACGGATGAGGATCCCCTGACGTGGCCGAACCCATTGAGTAACTGACATGCGGGGCCTAGCAAGCATGGGGTCCGCCAGTAAGTGACCGAAAGGGAGGGTAAGGCAGGGATACCCACGTCAGAGGATCCACTTCCACTATACTATTTTGACCAAATGTTAGAGTAGTAATATATGACATGCAACTTACACAAATGTTAGAGTAATAATATATGACATGCAACTTACATAAAGCATACAGGGTCTAATGCATTTTTCGAGGCTAACTTTGACCAAATGTTAGAGTAATAATATATGACATGCAACTTACACAAAGCATACGGTCAAATTCGTATGTGAAAGGAGTTTCCAATGATATAATTTTGACATTATACATCTCATGTACTATTAATCTTGTCAATAGTCAAATTGGAAACCATCTCAAGTACAAATCTAGGAGTAAGTACGAATCTAACAATATTGATTGGGCGTTGTTGAATGTTGATACATTTTTGATCAAAGTAGAGATACTTTGACTACACATAAAACTTATATGTAAACTAGAAAGGATAGGAGGGAGTATATTGTACGTTCAAAAACGAAACAAACATTGAATACCCTTTATATATGATTAGCGGATGCTATGATCACCGGTTCAAAATTTTGAATCCGCCTTAGGTATAACGTGCCCCCACTCGTTCCCTCTCGATTTCATCTTGAGGTCCAGAGATCTATTGAAAGAGGACTAGGGTGGGTACATGTGAATGATACTCGGCGGAATGTTCAAATGAGGCATGCGGGAGGATGGACTCGACTTGAGGGTGACATGATCGATGGAGAAGAGGGTTGGAGAGGAATGAGAAATAAGCAAACGCCACATGATTATACTTTAACAACTCAAATAAACAATAAGTTGTCTCGCTTGGCCTACATAGTGAAAGGCCTAATGCGCAACGCGGAGCACTGACGCTCGAATATGGCCGGGAAAACAGGGAAACCGACATGTGGGGCACACCCGTCGGGACGACGTAGCGCAGACTAGTCCAATGGAGGAGCTGGCCCACGACCTCCTCGCCACCGACAACCGTTCATGTGGGTCGTTGGGGCCAACAACGGGGCACAGCTCCAGCACCACCTCTGGACACAGCGACCGCGGTGAGCGACACGCTCATATCATCGCTAGACACGGTCGGTTTCAGTGTGCCGAGGGTGGCGTTAGTGCTGTGGCATGACCAATGGTATGTTTGGTTTGTGCCCAAGGTTGCCCCATCAAAGCATTGGGTAGCCAAAATTTTGGTTGAGGTATTGGTTGCCCATGATTTGGCTGATATTGGCAAGAAAAATGAACTAGAGTTGGCTAGAGTTCATTGGCATGCCAAAGAAATGACAACCATCCAAACAAAGACCAATCTTTGGGTCATGACCAAAATTTTGGTTGAGGTATTGGTTGCCCATGATTTGGCCGACATTGGCAAGAAAAATGAACTAGAGTTGGCTAGAGTTCATTGGCATGCCAAAAAAATGGCAACCATTCAAACAAAGACCAATCTTTGGGTCATGACCAAAATTTTGGTCAGGTGCATTTTGGCCACAATCCAAACACACCCCAACACCCGGCTCATCGAGGATGCACGGGGCGCCGCGACGCGTCCGCGGAGTGGTGTAGCACGGCCAACTGCATCCTCTGGACATGAGACCATGCCGGGTCGTCTTGCTTTTTCAATGACATGCGGGGATCGCATGTGAGCAAAGGGCATCTCCAACGTTGCCACGACCGCAGCTGACTACCCTGGTACACCAAAACCCTCATCCCTCGCTCCATCGCGCGGTGCGTTCCCAGCTGGCGCCAGCTGCCCGCATTCATGCCGTCTATTCGTATGTTGTCGTTAAGAGGCTCGGTGCCCGATGAACCAACTCCGGCGACTTAATGACGCACCCGTACGCTTGGCCTCACCGGAACGCGCTACTTAAAGCGACAACGCCCAGCTAACCTCCACACCATAGGCCCATAGCGCATAGTCCTCCTACCTGGCACCACATCCGCCATGACCGCAAGTGCGAACACTCTGCGGGAGAGCTTGTCTTCGGGGATGAAGCTCGAGGTCGCCACCCTCGCTCAAGTCGCCTCTCGCGATGCAATAGCGGCGTAGCCGGACGCGGACGCGACCGCACAAGCGGTGGCCACGCTGGCGGCCGACGACGGGAGCATCGTCAGCCACGCGTCCTACTTGCCGCCGTCCAACGTCCGGCACCGCCGAGGTCGGGGACTCCTCCGAGGATGAGTAGGGCATGGGAGGCGGCAGGGCATGGTGTGCCAACTGGCCGGTCCGTATCCCGTATTCTACTCTTCCTCGTCGGAGACCGCACCTTCACTTCACGGGTCTTGAACCCCGCCCCCGTACATAGAGATCACAGATGGAGGACGTCGGTCGCAGCCGTAGAATAGGTTTAGGGTCGGGTTTCTTTTATTTTTTTGTCCTATAAAAGTTCGAAATGTAAAGAAAATCTGCCGTGTTTGCACTAATCTCGGCCGGTGTATATGAACTTTCACAATAATATACATATTGTAGGAGTACTAGCAAGATGCCCGTGCGTTGCACGGAAGATCAAGATCTTGTGGGAGAAAAGGATGAACGAGGGAAAGCCTTATCTGCTAATGTGGAGAGGAGTGCGGGTAAATTGTCATAGTTTCCTTCCTATCCGTTAGATATAGATCGGACGGCCTATATTGCAGGATGACAGGCACACCATCATCACCAACTCTGCTTTTTATTGAACCGAGACAAATCTAACATGCGAAGTAAAATAAACACATAGGGTCTATACATACACAAATTATCTTAGGCACTCCAATAGTACGTCCACTACACATTCATGCATTTCACATCTTCCTACATCTAAGTGAACCTACGAAAGGGTTAACATAAATTGCCTCTCTCTCCTCCCCTGATTTTCATGGTGGTGGGCCCCTCCCTCCCCCCAATCTACAATCAACAGCTCCCATGTTTCACATTATGTTAATTACATAACTGGAACTACGTAGGTGTTGCATTACTCGTCCTAAAAAACCCAACTAAGCCAACCTCCCAGCATATCGCGCGGGAAAAGACCCGGCCACGCCATTTTAGTCGGGATTACCGGATTACTAGTAGTAGTATCGATGGATCGTGCGAAGCAACAAATTTTTTGAGGGGGCGAAGCACCTAGTTTAAAAGGAAAAAAGGCGGTACACTCACAGCACTCCTGTCGCGGTCGCATTGCACCCCACACACGTTCGGTCCTGCACACGGCTCACACAAACGGAACGCGCTTCGGCTTGCCTCTTCACTGACACGTGGGACTGCACTTGGAGAAACCGACCATGCGCCAAACTCCCCCCACCCACCGCGCGAAAATCCTCCCCCCCACACCCAAAAATCCGATTCAACCGCCCTTCGGCCAACTAGCCAATAATATTCCCCAAACCCCCTCCCTCTGTCCCCCTCCACTCCATTCGCTCCGCCAAATCCGCCCTCCCCGCCGCGCCAATACGTTGGCGCCACGGTTCGGCGATCCTCTCGCTCCCACAGTACGCTCTCATAGACTGCCGTCCTCTAGCCGCGTCGCCACCTCTGGCTACGTTCTTGTGGAGGCGCACGACGGTCAGCGCCGCCACCGCTAGTGATGTTTGTCTGGAGACACACGGCGGTTAGCTTCTCCCATGGTACGCGCATTCTAGACTGAGGCCCCGTTCATGTCGGTGTAGCGTTGAATGTTAGCTGATAAACCTGTTAATCTCACTGTTTGCCGAAGTAGTTTACTGTCAATATGCTCTGCTTAAGAAGCTTCCTTGCCCTGTTCTGCACTCAATCTGCTTAGCTGAGATGGCATGCCAAGGCCGATTAGTTGCTAAAATATCCTGCCATATATTTATTGTGACGTAGATTGCCATGGTCTAGTAGCCAATCTGTTAGGTGAAATAGCTCTACACTATTTTATACTCGATCTTTGTTGCTGCGATGGCCTTCGATAGTTCGATGGATGTATGCTCGGCCTCATTGACTGCTGAAACAGCCTGCCATAATTTAGCACTCAAATCTGTTTGCTGAATTAGCTTTACGTATATTTCGTTACTTAGATCTGCTCGTCCAAATATCTTGCCATAGCTTTAGACATCGACCTAGGTATTTTTTCGGACTTCATAAAAAGCATATATGTTTTTCTGTAATATCTAGTAGAAGAACTAATTTGTATGTCTAACAGATGGATAGGACTTGGATAACTTTTGCTCGAAGATTCTCCGCTGCATATGTCGAGGGGGTTGAAAACTTCATGAACTTTATCAGAGCTGAGTACGATGGTCCAAAATCAGATGTGCTCTGCCCATGTAGCAGTTGTATGAATTCTTTTACAAGACCCCAGTCAACTGTGCAAAATCATCTACACTTGTATGGGATGTCGGTCACATATACTAGGTGGGTTCATCATGGTGAAGCTGTGAACATCAATGTTATTGACTACGTGGAAGCAGCAGATCACCATCTTGATCTGCCTGATGCTCAGGTGGAAGAGGAGGAGGAGGAGGTGGTGGTGGCGGCGCCAGTGAGTTTGACCAACATTGAAGCAATGCTACGAGATGCTCATGCATTCCGTGAACTTTCATCTGCAGAAGAAAAACGGTGGGCCCGCATGTTGGAACAATGCAACGTTGCTGTCACACCAGGAAATAAGCTGTCAGTATTCTCAGCTATGGTCACCTTTCTTCAGGTGAAGACATCTGAGCGGATGACCAACAAATCATTCGATGCGATGTTGGCTGCTTTCGCAAATCTTTCCCAGATCGTCTCGAGCTGCCACACACCTACTGATAAAATGAAGAATTTCCTTCATGCGGTTGGAATTGGATATGATATGATCCATGTTTGTAAGAATAATTGTGTTACATTAGGAAGGATTATGCCAACTTAAGTGAATGCCCAAAATGCAAATCATCAAGATGGAAAGATGGCGATTGTGAAGAGGATTCCTCATAATGTTACGAGACATTTTCCAATTACACCAAGATTGTAGAGGTTGTTTCATGATCTTTGAAACAAGAGAGGATGTCTTGTGGCATTCTAGGAACCAGAGTACAGAGATCGAATGTAATGAGCCATCCATCTCATGGTAGTGAGTGGAAAAGCTTCAATGATAAACACAAAGAGTTTGTTTCTTGACCGAGAAACATTAGACTTGGCTTAGCTTCGGATGGATTTAACCCATTTGGCCACAGAGCGCCACATATAGCATGTGGCGGTGCTTGTTATCCTTACAACATGCCTCCAAATGTCTACACCAAAGAATCAAACTACATGATGGCATTGCTCATCCCAGGTCCAAAAAGTCCTGGAAAGGATTTTGATTTGTTCATGGAGCCTCTTGTGGAGGAACTTCAACAGCTATGGAAGGGTGTTCTCACTCGAGACCTATATAGCATCCCACCACCTGATTTCTTTCTGCGTGTTGTTGTAATTTGGTGCATCCATGATTATCCGGCTTTGGGCACTATGTCAGGGCGAATGACACATGGTTACAATGCATGTGTTCGCTGTGATAGGAATCCGCTGTCATACGCAATACTTAGCAAGATCTGTTACATTGGACACTACCGTTTCCTTGCCAAGGACAAGCCGCATCCTAGAAAATACCGAAGACATGTGTTCAATGCAAAGCAGAAAACCGTGATGCGCCAAAGAGGCTCACCGCCGATGAGTTGCAAGTGGAATTAGAGAAGGTCAGGCATATTACACCAGGAAACCATCCTGGTAATGGTAGCGGGAAAAGAAAGCATGGCATGGTAGAAGAGAGATTATTGTTTACCCGCAGGTCCACTTTGTGGGACTTGGAGTATTGGAAAGATTTGGATCTGCGGCATAATCTTGATGTGATGCACATCGAGAAAAATATATGTGACAACATTATCGGCACACTTCTTAACATTGAAGGCAAGACGAAAGATACCTTAAAATCTAGGATTGATTTGACACACTGGTATCGAAAGGATTTGCGGTGCAAGATGAAGGTAAACCACGGGATAGGGCACCAAGCGTATGCGTCTTGGACAAGGTAAAAAGAAAAGAATTTGCGAGGTCCTCACGTGTGAGATTCCCACATGGATTTGCTTCAACCCTGAAAGGAGAGTCAGATGGAAACAAGGTACAAGGGTTGAAAACTCATGACTGCCACGTCCTACTTCAAAGGGTTTTACCTGTTATCCTTAGATGATTGGGCATACGACTTATCTGAGCGATTTGCGAGTTGGGACAATTCTTTAGGGAACTCTGTAGTAGAAATATCAGGATAGATGCTTTGGAGCATCTTAGAGACAAGATACCAACTATCCTATGCGACCTTGAGAAGATATATCCTCCAGGCTTCTTTGATGTGATGGTGCACTTGGCTGTTCATCTACCTGATGAGGCACTACTTAGAGGTCCAGTACAGTATGTCTGGATGTACCCTATTGAAAGGCGGCTAGGCACTTTCAAGGGCTAGGTTAGGAACAGAGCTAGACCCGAGGGTTCCATTGCAGAGGCCTACATTGCTACAGAAGCATTGACATTCTGCTCAAAATACATTGAAACAGCTGATCAACTTAGCAAAGAGGTGGGTGAAGACAATCCGGGCTCAATGTTTTCGATTATTCTGCTCGAGAGTCTGAGGAAGAGTTGACAAGAGGACAAACCTAAAGATTTGGACAAAATGGTTTGGTATGTGTTGAATAACTATCCTGAGATACTACCTTATATCAAGTAAGTGCAGTACTGCAGCTTATACATCATAATCTACTAAACTTGCAGCACATTCTTATATATTTAGATGTTTGACGCGATCACTATGTTGTGCAGCATCTACAAAGAGGAGTTACTGCCGCAAAATCCAAGAAATATTGACAAACTAGTTATGGCAGGATTTGCGAAATTGTTCAAGAACCATCTAAGCTTTTGAAGTGCACTATCAGTTTTTTTAATATATTGAGTACATAAGATGATCAACTTGTCTATTTTCTAACCATAGGCTAAGAAGATGCGGGAGGATGGGCAGGCAGTTGATGATGCCCTTTACTCACTAGCAATGGGTCCTGATACTCGGGTAAGACATTATAAATCTTGCGTTGTTGGAGATGTGCGCTACAACACCCTTGCACGAGACGAAGGCAGGAAGGCACACAAAAGTGCCATCATGAGCACGGATACGTATGACAAAGAGACAACTGAAATGTATGCTAATATAACAGACATTGTTCAGTGCAGTATATCTCCAGTTTCGAGGATCGTTCGTGTGTGGTTCTATTGTGCTGTCGTTGGTATAACCTGTTTTCTAGGATCGCAAAACCCAGAGCTGATGATTATTTCAAATTCATCAATGTCAAGGCGGCGTACCAAACCAACGAGCCTTTTATTTTGGCAAAACAAGCAACACAAATATTTTTCTTGGAAGACACATTTGCACATAGAGATGACTGGAGAGTATTGCAAAGGTTTGAGCAGAGGAATTCGTTTAATGAAGTTGCACAACAAGATGATGCTTACACTGCTCCTGATGTACAAGATAACACAGATGTTCCTAATATCTTTGAGAACCATCACGTCAATGACGCCGATGAAAAGATTGCCTGTCGTGCTGTGGACATACAAGAGTTGATCAAGAAGAAGCCAACGTTCGAGGACGTTGAGGACGAAGAAGAAGATGACACCATGGGGAATTACGATTCAGACTGATACACATGGCGAAGATGTTGACACTGCTGCTGCGGATGATGATTACATTGCTTTTGTCGTATTTGCCTGTCATAAGACGTTTTTTATTTACTATGTGAAATTGTGTTTGCTATGACAACTGAAACCTGATGAACATGTTGTTTAGTATTTTGCTGTGAGAACATCACTTGTTATGTATGCTGATTTGTGTTTGGTGATTGTATGACAACTAAAACATGATGACATTGTTGTTTAGTTGTACTCATATTTGGCTGTGAAACTTGAATTTGATGACATAGTTTGTTGTTGGACTGCAATTTGCTCGACGTCTTCGAATGAGAACAAAGTTGACCCAACAGGGCCTCTGCTATTTATTTATTTATATGAGAAAAAGGGGATACCCCCTGATTTCTGTTAATAGAAATCATTAGATGTTCACAACACTATGCCCAGCCTGCTACACAGGATTCATGCATTACTAGTTTCAGCAAAGTGCTCATGTCGTAGCCATTGAATACATCACGAGTGCTACATACACTGCAAATAAAGAGACAATCATCCTACAGAGCACATCGATTTTTCCCATTATCTTCACAAGCTCTTTCATCTCCTCATTGCTGTCAAGGCCGTTCAGCAGCTGTTGCTTGTCCATGATCAGAGGAACTGCATCTTTAACCTTCTGCTCTGCATCTTCCTCTTCTGCCATTCCTTCAGTTACTTGTCCAACACCCCAACCTGTTGGTATTGGGTTCCTCGGCTAACCAAATAATCAACGTAGTTGCATTCCCCCACATCAGCAACTTCCCAGAAATACAAATCACACGAATCTTCCCTTTTGTGCATGAATCAAATTGGAAGATCATCAACCAAACTATTAAAAAAATCAGCAACTGAAAGCAGCAGAACAACACTCAAACATATTATTACCCCATGATTCGGGCATTTGTGGAAGACTCGGCCAGGGTTGCGGATTGTGGTTGAGACGCGACGGATGACTCTGCGTGATTTGCAGCAGTGGCACCACACCAACGGCAGCGGGTTGCGATGAGCAATCCGCTGCGGTGCGTGTGCCGGTGGGGGTGTGATGAGACCCACAAGCGATGGTACGGGTGGCGACTTGGCGCATATCTGGTTGTTGCCTGCTGAAGAGCAGGTGGATGAGCAGCTAGTGGACATGGTTGCTGTGGCCAGAGCTTTTGATGCTAGGCAGAGTAAGTAGAGAAGAGGAGAAGCGAACGTTGGATATGTCAGTTTCATTACTTGCAGAGTAGCATAACACCATATATAGTCGTAGTCTAGGTTCGGATTCGAACCAGCTACAGGAGCACGTCTTTATTTTTTCTAAAACTCGGCAACGTCTCTTTACTGGTACACTAGTTTGTTCTGTATGCCTTCCAAAGTCTTTGATTTTTTTCCCTTTTTTTGCGAGGAAGGAAGGAGGACAAAATTGAGAGTTCCTGGGACTCGAACCCAAGACCTCTCGGTTGAAAACCAAGGGTGCTAGTCACTTATGTGATGAACGTTCCCTGTGAGGAGGACGGCAGACGAACGCATTTTCCTCATAGTTTTCTTCCTATATATAAAAAAGTATGCTACTTGGTGTCCACTTAGTCAACAAACGATTGTGCCAACCTTGACTGTTGGATTGACATTCAACGTATGTCACGTTTCTTCAGTCTCTTCTTCCTCTAGCCGCCAAAGCCAAACCAGCGCCGACGGGACCGCCTGCTCCCGCCTCCCACAGCTGGCTGTGATCTTCCCCAGCTCCTGTTCGTTCCCGTCCGAGGACTCACCATCATCCTCCGCCTTGGTTTGCTCCGTGCGACGCCGCCCTCCGGTGTTGTCAACATGGTCAACAACCGAGAGGAATAAGGAGATGATTGTACATGGTGAGGATGACAGTAGGGACCCAGCAGCGCGCGTAGTAATTTTGTTTTTTCGGGACGGAGAAGGGTATCAACTGGGTTGTGCGGGACCCGTGGCCCGTCTAGCCCAGGCTTTTATTTCATATGTTTAGCACATGACCAGCCCAGTTTGTTTTTTTCCTTTCTGAAAATGGCTAGCCAGCTATTTTGTTTTTTTGCAGAATAACCAACGTAGGCCTACTTGCTTTTCTAGGCTCTTTGGTGGAAATCTTTCAAGACGAGGAGGGATGCATTTTGCCCAGAAAATGGGCTATAAGTAATAAGAAATGGGCTATAAGTAATAATAAATGGGCTGTAAAATGAAAAAATACAGCAAACAAAATACTGTTTTCTTTCGAATTTTGATATTTTAAATTTCATTGTTTTTGTGCGGGTAAAATTTCATTGAATTTAAATTAAGGTATATTTAGATTTAAAATTAATTTGAATCTGGCTAGACATTTCGGGCTGTATGCTGTTTGGGACAGATTTGGAGGCTGACTTGTGGGTCTACTAGGTTGACGTGTAGTTTGGCTTTGTCAACTTAGTCTGTCGGATTTCGGGTTTCGGCAGACCCTTGAGGTTCGAACACTGGGGTGCGCACGAAGATTTTGCCCTCTACCTACCTGCTCCTCACTGACTCGCTAGGATCTAAACTACGGAAGGAACAACACAAGAGACACAGAGTTTATACTGGTTCAGGCCACCATTGTGGTGTAATACCCTACTCCAGTGTGTGGTGTGGTGGATTGCCTCTTGGGCTGATGATGAACAATACAAGGAAGAACAGCCTCGCGAGGGTCTATTCTTGGCTGGGACGATAAACTGCTAGGAGGAGTTCAGCCGCCCTCTCTCTCTCTCTCTCTCTCTCTCTCTCTCTCTCTCGATCCAGGTGCCTCTACCCTTTGGGTGGCTAGTCCTATTTATAGGCAAAGGCCCTGGGCCTCTTCCCAAATATTGAGCGGGAAGGGCGCCAACAATTGGCCATTTTGAAGGGGAACATCGGGTACACTTATCCTGACTAAAGTTTGTCCTCGCTTTGCCAAAGGCTCTGGTGATGGCCTTTGCTTGGGCTCCACAATGACTTCCTTCCTGCCGTTGGGCTGGTCTTGGTCTTGTTGCACGAAATGGATGCCTTTGCTTGATGCTCTTGCCTCGCTTGCTCCTTTGCACCAAAGAGGAAAGGAGGACAACTGCTGGCTGGCGCCCGTGGCGCCCTTGGTCGTCATGGCTTGCGTCATGGGCACCTCGTGAGGTACCCGCCTTGAACTCTCCGCCTCCTCATGAGCCACCTGATGAGGCCATGCCCGAGAAGCTCCTTGTCGTCCGCCCAGCAATCTCAGCCCCTCGCGAGGGTCTTGAGCTTGTGTTGGTGAAGATGGGACATGCTGGGCCCCCCTTTGAGCCACGCTGCAGGCCGCAGGCAGGCAAGTCTAGGGACCCCCGTTCCCAGAACGCCGACAGTAGCCCCCGGGCCCAAGGCGCGCCCGGACTTGGCCGAGCAGAGAGGCGAAAGGGCAAGTGCAAAGCGCCGTGGGCCCTAACAGCCTGCGGCCTTGGGCGCCGTGTGGCGGTTGATTGGACGTGGGCGGCACTGTTCCCCCATGCCCCTTATTTTGTGCTATGCTAGGCGGACTCGTAGTCGCACACAGCCGCTCCCCTTTTCGTTGCCCGAGCGTCCTCTGCCCTTCCTCCTCTCGATCTCCAGCTTCCGCTCTCAATCCAATCTCGAACCTTCCCTTCCCCCTTTTGTTGCCATGGCTCCGACGAAGAAGGGAAGAGGGAAGAAGCCCATGCCGCCGCCTCGCTCGCCGTCGTTGGCGGCCCCCGCCGTTGACCGGTCGATCATAATCAATCGAGAGGGCTTGGGCAAGGTCAGCTCGGCTCTGGCCACCATCTTCAACGAATGCGGGAGGACGACGGCCTGCCCGCGTCCTGCTTCTTCATCGACAGGATAGTCACTGAGGTCCGGTATTTTGCCGACGCCCTATTGGCGGGACTGGTTCCCCTCTTTACCGATTTCTTCAACGCCGTGCTCTCCCACTATCAGATCCACATGATGCATCTGGGTCCCGAATCCATCACTCTTCTTGCGGTCTTCGCCTTCATTTGTGAGGCGATGATGGGCATCCTTCCTTCGGTTGCCTTGCTGCGACACTTCTTCTCTCTGCGCCTTGTCGACCCCACCCAATGCTCGGGGTGCGTGAGCTTCATCGCTGCACCGGAGACAGCGGCCTCAGGGATCCACTTCAGTCTTCCTCCGCCCGCACCTGGGTTTTGCGAGCGGTGGCTGTATGTGGACGTAGGGGTGCCCAGCCCCCTGCTGTCGGAGCCATCTTCGCCTGCTGTCCCCAACTCAGGCTGTGGCCAGGAGACGCTCTCGAGCTCCCGGCTTGTCTTCGTCTGGCGTCGCTTTGCGTTCTTGAGGGCGCTCGACGTGACGGCGCCCAAGGTGGTGAAGGAGTTCCTGCTACACTGTGTTGCCCCTCTCCAACGCCATTCTCACCAGATGTGGGCCTTGGTAGGCGTGAGGATCGCATGAGGCTCGAGAAGAGGACACGGTGCCCGGCCGAGGAAGGTGCTCTTGGTCTTGACTGGGGACCCCACCCCCGGCAGCATCCGGCAAGGGGGGGCCTTGCTGTACCTCTGCCCGAATAGAAGCGACTTTGTGAATCAGATGCCCATCTTCGACGAATGGGGGCTGCGCCCTGCTGGCCTCCAGGGGCCTCACGAGAACCCAGTGGTACTGACCGCCATTGCAGTCGGCCAAGGCGACTCTTCCTCAAGTGGCGGAGCAGTGAGGCATGAGCCTCCAGAGGCCGAGGGGGCCTTCGCCGAGGTGACAGCGCTGGGCGGCGCTCATGAGGGAGCAGCCCCTGAGGCCCGTGCTCTTTGTGAGGGCGGCGAAGCTGCCCATGGCGCTCTGGCTGAGCCTCTGAGGCCCAGCTACTCTTCTTGGTGAGGCGACCGCGGCCTTGTCGAGCAAACGCCCCTGACGCGGGTCGCCTTGACGCTTATTCTTCATCGCAGGCTGACCCCTGCGCTCGACTCTTGGGTCGCTTCCGCGTGGACTTTGAGGCCCTCCAAAAGAGAAGGGAGGCCCTGGGTGACGATTACCCTTGTCGTCTACTGAAGCGTAGGAAGTACTTCGCCACCGATGAGTAAGCCTTCTTCCTTCCCAGCTCCTGATCCTTCCGTTGCTTTTCCTGATTCTTTCTCCACAGGGCCCTTCCCGCCGAGCTCACGGAGATGACTGAGGAGCCATCCCCCTTGTCTCCGCCCTCTCCACCGTCTTCGAGCACTCCCAGCAGCAGAGCCCTTGTGGTGAGGCCGGTTGGAGAGATAAACCATCCTGAGGCGCATCGCGACCCTGCGCGCCTCGCGACCTTCTTTCGCGAGCCTTCTCATGGCATAGCCAGCCTGCCGTGGACTTCTCGTCTGGTCGTGGACCGTGATTGGCTGGGGTACTCCCAGCGCTCTTCATTTGGGGATGGACTGGCTCCAGGCCGGGCTTCTGGCGAGGCGTGCCCTGTCACCTCGAGGGTGCTAGCCCCCAGCCCCCTGCCCGGAGGGGGAGTGTTGATCTGTGCCCCGCGGCGCTCGCTTGGGGCGGATGATGGTGTGGAAGACGTACTCGAGTGCGCCCGGGAGCGTCGCGCTCTTTGCCAAGGGTTTCTTCGGAGGACGGCTGACGCGGTGAGCCTGCTTGGTGAAGAGCTCGCTGATGAGGACGCGCGCCTTGAGGCCGAGGGCCTGCGCCTGGTTGTAGAGAGGCACGAGCTGGAGGCGGCCTCTCGGGAGGTCCGTTCCCGGGCCGTCGAGGAGGCCCGGGAAGCTGACCAGCGGCAAGAGGTGACGGAGGAGCGGGCGCGGGAACTCCTGGCCCGGTGGAGCTGCGCGAGGCGGCCCTCGCGTCGATGAAGGTGGGCGCTGACGCTGGAAGCCGCTGAACGCGCACGCGAGTATGAACGCCTGGAGACAAGGGAGCGCTTGGTGACACAGGCGGAGGATGATGTCGCTGCGCGGGAAGCCTGTGTCCTGGAGGAGGTCGGACGTCGGGTGGCGACGGCGCGCTTGAACCTCGAGCGCGAGTTCGAAGAGAGGCTATGGTTGATCCGGACCGAGGCTAAAGGTAGGACCGCTATCTTGAGGGTCAAGCTGGAGGAAGCGACGCGGCGGGTTGATGCTTTGCGGGCCGCACTTGAGGTGGCGCAGGGGGAGTCAACTACCTCCCATGCAGAGGCGCTTCTCCTTCGCCAACGGGTGGATGAGGCTGAGGCCGTCGCGCACCAGAATGCGGACGAGATACGCCAGCGGCGGCTCCTGGAGCATGAGCACAGCCCCATGATCACCACGCTTCGGGAGAGAGCCAACACAGCCTTGGGTAACATCTGCGAGGCAGCTGTTGGCGAGCCGCACGCACTTAACTACATCGACAACCTCCAGTTCTTCACCGACGTGGTGACACAGCTGGAGGCGCGGCCGGTCAGAGCCGACAGGTTGGTGGAGGAGAGGAGCCACGCCCTGCTCGGGCGCGCCTTTTCTCGCGTCTTCAGCCACCTCCGGAACATGGACCCCCACTTCGACTTCGACGCTGCCATCACCCCAGTCCCCCAGGCCATCCGAGACGACCTGGAGCACTGGGTGGAAGACAACGTGGACGCTCTCGTCAGGGCCTTCGCTTTAGATAACGATGACGCGATCGTGGCCGCCGATGAGGGCGGCGTGGTGAACGGTCCTGACGCCGCTGATGGCAACGCAGAGGGCAATGGCGAGGCCAGCGACGCCAGCAACAGTTCGGGCGGTGCTCCTGAGGATGCATTGGGGGATTTATCCGACTAACCGCGTATCGTTCCTGTCTCCTTACCTGCATGAATAGAACTCAGGTTTTGACCTGATGGTTGTAAGAGCATTTTGGGAGGGGGTGCCCCCTCATGTAAAACTCATGTTCAGCGTACTAGTGGATGTTACATCACCCGTACGCCCGCGCCAAGTGGTTGGCTAGGCGACGAGCCAGCTGGCTAGTTTACCTTTGTCCCGTGCGGGCCCTGAGATAGCTTGTGGGAGGCTGTGGTGTCTTGAGTGTCTCCTGATCGAATTCGTAGGATCTATAGTGAAAAACCTCCTGAGAGGATACGACGGCGGCAGTCTGGGCTGCACGCAAGCTAGGTCAGACCCGGCTCGCAAGGGGCTCACGAGGGGAGGCAGCTGAGGCGAAGTTGTAACCGAAATGTGAGAGATTGCTCGAACGAGACTAAGCACCCCTTCCCCAAACACACACAAATATCAAATTCGAGTCCAACTCAAATCCAGCGGGGGAAAGCAACAACCAAGGGAAAAGCAATGAAAGCAGAAAAAGGCCGCGTCCGACACCTAGTCTAGTCTTGGACATCTTCTCACCAGCGCGGAGCTAAGTGCTGCCACTGGGTGTATGAGGGAGCCCCAGGGCCTGAGGCCGGCACCCCTGAGACTCCGGGGCGTGTACCGCCCAACTCATTATTACGTGAGAGTGTCACGGGGCGGAGAGCTTCACAGGCACTGGGCCTTCTTCACATGTACCGGCCTTGCTTCATATCGCCAGACGACGGCCCCGCCTTGCGCCACACTCTAGTGCCATCAACGATGACCGGAAACCAGGACGCCGCCGATGGGGTAGAGCGGTGCCAGCCAGTTCCCAAGCGACCACGGGTCCTCCGCCAGGGGCAGGCCCTGAGGCACCTCCCCAGCAGAGGGCCTACCTCCTGAGAACGCCTTGCTCCGAACTCCAAGGTGGTGATGCCGAATCCCGGCCCCTCTCTTGCAGCCCCCGACGCCCTCCTCCTGAGGGGTAGGAGACCGCGGGAGCGGGCAGTTGCTCGCTGTGGCGACCTGCACCTCCTGCGATCCATGATTAGCGTATGCCTGCTCCTAAGGAATTAGTGGTACCCGATAATCGTCGCTTCTTGCGTGGTCGGTGGGGCCGTCCCGGGGCTCCTGGAAGAGCTCAGCTTCTGGAGCCTTGTTCCCCCAGCTTGGGCTGAGGAGCGAGCCTTGTTTGCCCTCATACGGGTGCCCTTGGTCCATCATGTGGGGCACGTATTCTTCTAGGGCCGTCATCCCGAAGGCCGCGCCATAGTGCCCGGCATGCCATGCAGCTCTGCTTGATGTGCCCACACAGGGGTGGTAGCCTTGTGTGCCCAGGGCCGTGGGTCATGTGAGTCCTTCTTCGCTGGCCGGGGCGGAGTCGGTGGCATCGCCCAAGGCCGATCTTGACACCTTATTTGGTGTTGGAGTAGCCTTGGAGCTCGCGGGCGCGTGTGGGGCCCCCGCGCGGGCCGCCTTGGACCTGAGATGGGAGCTGGGTGCAGAAGGGGTGAGCCCCCGAGGCGGCAAAGCCCAGGAGCTCTGCCACCCGCTCCAAAGACGCGTTGCGGCCGCCCTCGATGCTTGCTGCGATAACTCTCGGCCACCGTGGAGCGGCCCTTGAGTTCGCTTTGCTCTCGGCGGGTGTCTGGCGTCGTGGGCGGCGTGGTTGGAGGTCCTTGCTGCCGATCGTGCTGCCAGCGGTGTGAGAGCTGTCGAACTGTCGCGTCGCCACGGCCTGCGGCGCCCTGCGGACCGCGAGCTGCACAGGGCATGGGGTCGCCCGGCGGCGGCTCTGTGGCGGGCCAAGCCGCCCAGGGATCAGGGTTGCCCGCCTGGTCGCCGGACATGATGACGACGATGCGACGGGATGCGAAGTGGCAGAAGGCGGATCCCGGCGCACCCCTACCTGGCGCGCCAAATGTCGGATTTCGGGTTCCGGCAGACCCTTGAGGTTCGAACACTGGGGTGCGCACGGAGATTTTGCCCTCTACCTACCTGCTCCTCGCCGACTCGCTAGGATCTAAACTACGAAAGGAACAACACAAGAGACACAGAGTTTATACTGGTTCAGGCCACCATGGTGGTGTAATACCCTACTCTAGTGTGTGGTGTGGTGGATTGCCTCTTGGGCTGATGATGAACAATACAAGGAAGAACAGCCTCGCGAGGGTCTGTTCTTGGCTGGGACGATGAACTGCTAGGAGGAGTTCAGCCGCCCTTATCACTCTCTCTTTCTCTCTCTCTCTCGATCCAGGTGTCTCTACCCTGTGGGTGGCTAGTCCTATTTATAGGCAAAGGCCCTGGGCCTCTTCCCAAATATTGAGCGGGAAGGGCGCCAACAATTGGCCATTTTGAAGGGGAACATCGGGTACACTTATCCTGACTAAAGTTGGTCCTCGCCTGTCAAAGGCTCTGGTGATGACGCCTGCTTGGGCTCCACAATGACTTCCTTCCTGCCATTGGGCTGGTCTTGGTCCTGTTTCACCGAAATGGATGCCTTTGCTTGATGCTCTCGCCTGTGCTTGCTCCCTTTGCACCAAAGAGGAAAGGAGGACACTCGTCATGGGCACCTCGTGAGGTACCCCACCTTGAACTCTCCGCCTCCTCGTGAGCCAGCCTGATGAGGCCGTGCCTGAGGAAGCTCCTTGTCGTCCGCCCATGAATCTTGGCCCCTGCGAGGTCTTGAGCTTGTGTTGGTGAAGATGGGCGTCTTGGGCCCCCTTTGAGCCACGCCACGGGCCTTGAGCGAGCAAGTCTGGGGACCCCCGCTCCCAGAACGCCGACATACTCCACAACCGATTCTAGGAGCAGTGACCGTTGGATGTTAATCCAACGGCCATGCTGCTTCTTCAATATCTGATCTTCTTGCTCCAGCCGCCCAAACCAGCTCCGGTGGGACTGCCTGCTCCCGCCTCCCGTGGCTGGCACTGCCCCACCCTACTTCATTGCTGGCCAGGCCATTCCTCTACTCACCCACACCTCCTGTTATTTTTCAGCGACGATAGCCGGACCAGTAAACCCTCGTACTCCCCACCGCGTGGGCAACCATTGCCGAGTCTTCCCCGGCTCCGTGTCATTCCCTTCCTAGGCCTCGCCGTCGTCCACCGCCATGGTGCTCTCGGCGCGGCCTGGTCGACGTGGTCAACGAACGACATCCATCGGCCATGGACTGTATGCGCGAAATAATGATTCCTCCACCTGACAGCTGGGACCCACCGGAAGGGCCTCTGTATTTCGCGAAAAAACCGTTCCCCCCGCTGACATGTCGGACCCACCAGCTATATCTTCGCATGCAAGGAAGTGCCTCCTTATTACGCACAAAAAATGAATACCCCCTGCTAGCTGGGACCCACCATAGTGGGAGGATGACTTGTGGGCCAACTAAGTTGACGGGGATGGAGGGCTTTGTCAACTTAGTCAATATGAACGATCCTAGCTCCAGTGACCGTACGATGTCCATCCAACGGCCGTAGTGCTTCTTCAACCTCTGGTCTTCTTGCTCCAGCCGCCCAAAGCAGCGCTGGTCGTGCCGCATGCTCCCACCTCCCGTGGCCGGCTATGCTGCCGCGGAGGCCTCACCGCCCCCTACTATTCCCACCGCTGGCCAGGCCCTGCGACGATGGCAGCCTCACACCGCAGCCGAACCAGTGAACCCTCGTACTCCTCTCCGCACAGGCTTCCATTGCCGCATCTTCCCCGGCTCCGCGTCGTCCCCTTCCTAGGCCTCGCCGTCGTCCACCGCCGTGGTGCTATCAGCGCGGCCTGGTCAACGCGGTCAAGGAATGACTTCTGTCGGACATGGACTGTACGTGGAGAGGCTGGCAGCTGGGTCCACGACCGCAGCAAGGAAGTGCCTCCTTATTACGTGGAAAATAATGATTCCTCCACCTGACAGCTGGGACCTACCGGACGGGCCACTGTATTTCGCGGAAAAAACATTTCCCCCTGACTGTTGGGACCCACCAACTTCATCTTCGCACGCAAGGAAGTGCGTCCGGGCGAAAAAAAAACGATTCGCCCCCCTGACTGCTGGGACCCACCAGCTACACCTTCGCACGCAAGGAAGTGCGTCCGGGCAAAAAAACAACGATTCGCCCCCCTGACTGCTGGGATCCACTGGCTACATCTTCGCACGCAAGGAAGTGCGTCTGGGCAAAAAAAAAAACGATTCGCCCCCTGACTGCTGGGCCCCACCAGCTACATCTTCACACGCAAGGAAGTTCCTGACAGTCGGGACCCACCTGGTCGAAGCGTATGTAGCGTTGTCATTCTGGTCGCGAACGTGTATGTACATATATACTGGTCAATGTAGAGGCGCGCACGTGTCGTAGTAGAGGCGCATACGTGTCGAAGTAGAGGTGCGCACGTAGCATGTACACGTACGTACAACGGCTAGGGTGCAAGAAAGAAAATATAGCCACGTATGTGTACATACGGGCGGGGTCTCGAACGCCTACTCGCGCATACGTACGGCGAGAGCTCGTGTACATGGCTGGGTCGGAACGGAGAAACAGCGTCGTCGTCGTGTTCATGGGGAGGCAACGGAATGCATCGTGTTCATGGGGAGGCAACGAAATGCGTCGTGTTCATGGGGAGGCAACGGAATACGTCGTGTTCATCGGGAGGCAACAGAACACGTGGGAACCAACCGGCTGGGTCGGAACGGAATGCGTGTCGTGTTCATCGGGAGGGCTTGGATGGAACATGCGATGGAAACGAGGCCTGGCATACCGCACAACGGAGGAAACAGACCTACTACGTTCGGAACGGGGTCCTGTTGATCGGGAGGGGTGTGGCGTACCGCAAAACGGAGGAAACAGACCTCCTACGGTCGTCTGGGGTCTGTTGATCGGGAGGGTGTGGCGTGTCGCAAAATGGGCCAAACAGACTTGTGTTGGGCCTTCACGGTCAAAGCGGGGTTAGATCGGGAGGGTGTGGCGTCTGCCAAAAGCGGATTTAAACGGACCTCCTACGGTCGAAACGGGGGTCCTGTTCATCAGGAGGGTTGTGGTGTACCGCAAAACGGGACTCCATGGGATACTGTTCATCTCCACCGTCGACCTCCTCTAGCCTCCATGGGCTACCGTCGACCTCCTCCAGCCTCAACAGGCTCCTGTTCATCCAGCCTCCACCGCACTCTACTCCATCGGCTACTATTCAACCACCCCTCCACCGACTAGTGTTCATCCAGCCCTCCACACCACGGGGTCCTATTCAACCACCCCTCCACGGGCACCCCTCCTCCATCTACTGTTCATCCAGCCCTCCACCACACCACGGGGTCATGTTCATCCAGAGGCAACGCCACCGCTCACTGTTCATCCAAACCCCCCCGCAACGCTCATTGTTCATCCCAGAGGCAGCATTGATCGGCTTCAGTTAGCAGTAGTAGCGAAGGAATCGCTCGATCGGGTTCAGTTAATAGCCATCGATCGATCGCTCGGATTCAGAACGTGTAACCTGCAGTGCAATCGCTCGGGTTCAGTTAGAGCCCAACACCTCGCTCGGGTTCAGTTAGAGCCAACGCCTCGCACACACGCACATACCTGTACGAGAGAAACGCGCATCGCTCGGCCCCCGACCTCCCATCGTAACCGGGAACTCCGCGAAATTTTCCTCCCCCTCGCTTCTACCACGGTTATTTCCATCATGGACGGCCCAAAGAATGTCATGCAGCTGCGTCTCCGGCCCGCCCAGGACAAAAAGCCCATTTTCTGTCATGATTTTTTGTCATAGAAGTAGGAGCCCACCACATCTATGATGATACTGGGTTTTGTCACAATTATCGTCATTGAAGTGTCATATGTATGACAGAATTTTTTTCTTTCAGCCCAAAATGTCACGGATGTGTCTTTTTTTGTAGTGGTGCCTGCAGCGACTCGGGACTATTCCTTCCACTGTAAAACAAAACCATATTCATTGTCCGGATGATTTTGCTAATAGCCTTGCATATTCAATATTGAACTGTGCACTCTGCTGTGAGCCGGTATTCTTGGATAAAGAAATAATAGCCATTGCTTTAAAGTGGCTTTGAAAACCTCAATCATAATACTGGTTATTGATAACCATAAAAATCCAGCCAAGTTGGCTATTAAAGATTTGAATAATATAATCCAGTAAGAAAACCTCAATCATTCAACACTGGTTATGACAACCATAATGAAAAATCCAGCCAAGTTTTGGCTAGTAAACCCGGAGTTAAATACTTGGCGGCTCTTGGCCAATGACAACTTTAATATGCATCCATTGTACTCCAGGATGTAACCCGGCGGCTTATAGCCTTTGTAAAAATCCGGAACTGGTAACCCTTTTGAAACACCAATTCTAGTGTTTGATGATGGGCTTGACCTTAATCATTTATTTAAGCCATAGCTCTGCATGTTCTGCACAAAGTTTAAACAACATATGCCCTGGCGACTTAACTTCAAAAGCGAGGGTGGGTAACAACCCAAACATAATATAGTCTTATGTAATTATGGAAAAGACTAGAATTGAGGCCATCGAAGCCAAAATATACTAGCAACTTAAAGTCAAAGGCCAGGTTGGGTTATCAAACCTCGCATATTCATATAACCAGGAAAACATACCTGTAGATTTGACTAATATTATTAGCTCACAACACCATATGTAGTAAAGGTGACAACCCCAATATTTATAAGTGCCTGATTTCAATGTAGCCTGCTGGCGACTTATGTTAAAAGCCAGGGCGGGTGACAACCCAAATACTTGCAATCACAACTATTTAAGCTGGAACATACTGGAAAATTGGCTCATGTTGCCGGCTTACATTGCCATGTCCAGTTTGGGTGACAACCCAAATACTTATAGCGCATAGTTTCAATTGCGCAACCAAACATACTGGGGACTTATTGTCCAAAGCCAGGCCGGGTTATTAAAACCTCAAATACGCTTAAATATGAGCCATAAGGATTAAGGCTACATGGCCTAAATCGTTTTTAAACCATATGTCAATATGGTACAAAAATATGAATCCAAACAATGTTCAAATAAAATAACAAACCAGAAAAAACAAGGCTTTCATAGGCTGCCAAACCTTAACATCAAGTGTTGTCCAAAGGGCCGCACAACCACTGAGTTAATCCTTAATTCAAACCTGTAAACCAGGCCTCACATGACCAATCGCCATTTTAACTTTGACAAGTTCAGGGTCTTTATGATGAGTGGGAACCTACTATTAAGATTAAAATTAAAAATTATGAGTGTCATGCTTTGTGTGATTTGGGTGCTAGCATTTCCACGATTCTAAAAACGTTATGTAATGTGTTAGGTTTTCCTGAATTTGATGATTGCTCATTAATTTTGCATCTAGCGGATTCCACTATTAAAACACCCATGGGAAGGATTAATGATGTTCTTATTGTTGCAAATAGGAATTATGTGCCTGTAAATTTTATTGTGCTTGATATTGATTGCAATCCTACATGTCCTATTATTCTTGGTAGACCTTTCATTAGAACGATTGGTGTGATTATTGATATGAAAGAAGGAAAACATTAGATTTCAGTTTCCGTCAAGGAAGAGCATGGAACGCTTTCCAAGAAAGAAAATTAAGTTACCATATGAATCTATTATGAGAGCTACTTATGGATTGCATACCAAAGATGACAATACCTAGATCATTGGTTTATGCCTAGCTAAGGGAGTTAAACAATAGCGCTTGTTGGGAGGCAACACAATTTTATTTTTGTTATTTCTTTTTTTCCCTGTTTTTGAATAAATTTTTCATCCAAACTCTGGTTAGACGTGTTTTCATGTTTTAATTAGTTTTGTGCCAAGTAAGACTTTTGGGATGGCTTACGGTTATAGTTGATTTGGTCTTGCTGAAAAACAGAAAATTTTGCGCCACGTATAATAATTTTCAAAATTCACAAAAGCGTGTTTTTGATCTGAGTTTTTTACACAAGATTGATATACAAATTTCCCACGTTGTCCTAAATTTTCAGAATTTGTGGAGTTACAGAAATATTCGAAGTTTTCAGAGTGCTACAGACTGTTCTGTTTTTGACATAGTCTGTTTTCTATGTGTTGTTTGCTTATTTTGATGAGTCTATGGGTAGTATCGGGGGGTATGAACCATTGATACATCTCCAACGTATCTATAATTTTTATTGTTCCATTATATTATATTATCTGTTTTGGATGTTTTATGCATTAATATGGTATTTTATATTATTTTCTGGACTAACCTATTAACCTAGAGACCAGTGCCACTTTCTGGTTTTTCCTTGTTTTTGAGCTTCGAAGAGAAAGAGTACCAAACAGAGTCCAAATGGAATAAAACCTTCACGATGATTTTGCTTGGACCAGAAGACACCCAGGAGACTTGGAGATCAAGTCGGAAGAGCCACAAGGCGGCCACAATGGGGTAGGGCGTGCCCCTGTGTTGTGGGCCCCCCATGACTCCCCTGACCTAATTCTTCGTCCTATATATTCACATATATCCCCAAACCTCCAGAAGCATCCACGAAAACACTTTTCCACTGCCGCAACCTTCTGTACCCTTGAGATCCCATCTAGGGGCCTTTTCTGGCATCCTATCGGAGGGGGATTCAATCACGGAGGGCTTCTACGTCAACTCTATCACCCTTCTGATGAAGCATGAGTAGTTTACCTCGCACCTACGGTCCATAGCTAGTAGCTAGATGGCTTATTCTCTCTCTTTGATTCTCAATACCCTGTTCTCCTCGATGTTCTTGGAGATCTATCTGATGTAATCTTCTTTTCTGGTGTGTTTGTCGAGATCCGATGAATTGTGGAGTTATGATCAGCTTATCTATGAATTTTATTTGAATCTTCTCTGAATTCTTATATGCATGATTTGATATCTTTGTTATTCTCTTTGAACTATCTGTTTAGTTTGGCCAACTAGATAGGTGTTTCTTGCAATGAGAGAAGTGCTTAGGGTTCAATCTTGCGGTGTCCTTTCCCAGTGACAGTAGGGGCAGCAAGGCACATATTGTATTGTTGCCATCGAGGATGAAAAGATGGGGTTTACATCATATTGCTTGAGTTTATTCCTCTACTTCATGTCATCTTACTTCATGCATTACTCCGTTCTTCACGAACTTAATACTCTAGATGCAGGTAGGATTCGGTCTATGTGTGGAGTAATAGTAGTAGATGCAGGCAGGAGTCGGTCTACTTGAGACAGACGTGATGCCTATATTTCATAATCACTGCCTTAGATATTGTCATAACTTTGCGCTTTTGTATCAATTGCTCGACAGTAATTTGTTCACCCAGCGTATTATTTGCTATCTTGAGAGAAGCCACTAGTGAAACCTATGGCCCCGGGGTCTATTTTCCATCATATAACTTTCGATCTACTATTTTGCAATCTTTTACTTTCAGATCTATAAACCAAAAACCCAAAAATATTTTACCTTTTGTTTATCTATCTCTATTAGATCTCACTTTTGCAAGTGATTGTGAAGGGATTAACAACCCCTTTATCGCGTTGAGTGCAAGTTGTTTGATTGTTCGTGCATGTATTGGTGATTTGTGCGTTGTCTCCTACTGGATTGATACCTTGGTCCTCTAACTGAGGGAAATACTTATCTCTACTTTCCTGCATCACCCTTTCCTCTTCAAGGGAAAAACCAATGCAAGCTGAAGAAGTAGCAACTATGGAGAAGTTGGAATACAATAAGATATTACACCAATATAAATAAAGAATGAGTTAACAACAATACCAAGAAGTGGTGATTTATTTCTTATACTAATAGATCTCATGTGTTTTCTGTTGAGTTTTGTGTTGTGAAGTATTCAAGTTTTGGGTAAAGATTTGATGGACTATGGAATAAGGAGTAGTAAGAGAATAAGCTTGGGGATGCCCAAGGCACCCCAAGGTAATATTCATGGACAACCTAGCATCTAAGCTTGGCGATGCCCCGGATGGCATACCCTCTTTCGTCTTCGTCTATCGATAAATTTATTTGAGGCTATATTTTTATTTACCACATGATATGTGTTTTGCTTGGAGCGTCTTGTATGATATGAGTCTTTGCTTTTTAGTTTGCCACAATCATACTTGTTGCCACAATCATATTTATTAGAATACTCTATGTGCTTCACTTATATCTTTTGAGCTATGCAATTTGCTCTAGTACTTCACTTATATCTTTTTAGAGCACGGCGGTGGTTTTATTTTATAGAAATTGATGAACTCTCATGCTTCACTTATATTATTTTGAGTGTCTCTAAACAACATGGTAATTTACTTAGGTTGTGAATTTAGTCCTAATATAATGGGCATCCAAGAGGGATATAATAAAAACTTTCGTATAGAGCATTGAATACATGAGAAGTTTGATTCCTTGCATTTGTTTTGAGATATGAAGATGGTGATATTAGAGTCATGCTAGTAGTAAATTGTGAAGTCAAAGAAATAATTGCGTTAAGGTTTGTGATTCCCGTAGCATGCACGTATGGTCTTCTAGTTATGTGATGAAGTTGGAGCACAATTTATTCTTGATTGTCTTCCTTTGTGTGAAAGTCGGGAGCACGCGATGGTTAACTCCTACCAACCTCTCCCCTAGGAGCATGCGTAGTAGTACTTTGCTTCGAGGGCTAATAGATTTTTTGCAATAAGTATGTGAGTTCTTTATGACTAATGTTGAGTCCATGGGTTATACGCACTCTCATCCTTCCACCTTTGCTAGACACTCTAGTATCGCGCAACTTTCACCGGTGCGTTAAACCCACTTCATACCCTTACTCAAAACAGCCACCATACCTACCTATTACAGCGTTTTCATAGCCATTCCAAGATATATTGCCATGTAACTTCCACCGTTCTGTTTATTATGACACATACCATCATTGTCATATTGCTTTGCATGATCATGTGGTTGGCATAGTATTTGTGGCTTGACCAACGTTCATATTTTTTATACATGTCACTCTTGATCATTGCACATCCTGGTACACCGCCGGAGGCATCCATATAGAGTCATATCTTTGTTCTACAGTCGAGTTGTAAGTAAATAAAAGTGTGATGATCATCATTATTAGAACATTGTCCCATGTGAGGTTATCAAAATAAAGAGACAGGCCAAAAGAGTCTCCAAAAAAAGAGGAGGTCTCAGAAAAGGGTGGAGCCTAAAAAAATGAGAGAAAAAGAGAGAAGGGACAATGTTACTATCCTTTTCCACACTTGTGCTTCAAAGTAGCACCATGTTCTTCATGATAGAGAGTCTCCTATTTTGTAACTTTCATATTTTACTAGTGAGAATTTTTTGTTATAGAACTTGGCTTGTATATTCCAACGATGGGATTGCTCAAATGCCCTAGGTCTTCATGAGCAAGCAAGTTGATGCACACCCACTAGTTTTCTTCGAGCTTTCATACTCTTATAGCTCTAGTGCATCCATTACATGGCAATCCCTACTCACTCATATTGATATCAATTGATGGACATCTCCATAGTCCATTGATTTGCCTAGTTGATGTGAGACTTTCTCCCTTACTTTGTCCACTACCACCTTCTATTCCACCCATAGTGCTATGTCCATGGCTCATGCTCTTGTATTGCGTGAAGAGTTGAAAAAGTTGAAGCACATTAAAAAGTATGAAACGATTGCTTGGTTGACACTGGGGTGGGCATGATTTATACTTTGTGTTAGAAAGAGGGAGCATAACAAGGCTATATGATTTTGTCGGGATAAGTTTCTTTAGCCATGTTATTTTTGAAGCTTAATGGTTTGCTTTCTAGTATGCTTGAAGTATTATTTTTTATGTCAATGAACTTTTGTTTTGAATCATACGGATCTGAATATTCATGGAAATTAAAATAGATTGCATTGATAAATATGTTAGGTAGCATTCTACATCAAAAATTCTGTTTTTATCATTTACCTACTCGAGGATGAGCAGGAACTAAGCTTGGCGATGCTTATATGTCTCCAACATATCTATAATTTTTGATCCATGCTAGTATATTATCTGTTTTGGATGTTTTATATGCATTAATATGCTATTTTATATTATTTTTGGGACTAACCTATTAACCTAGAGCCCAGTGCCAGTTTATGTTTTTTCCTTTTTTTTGAGTTTCACAGAAAAGGAATATCAAACGGAGTCCAAACGGAATAAAACTTTCGCGATGATTTTTCTTGGACGAGAAGACACACGTGGGACTTGGAGTCCAAGTCAGAGAAGCCCCGAGGAGATGACAAGCCAGGGGGCGCCCCCCAGGGGGGCGCCCCTAGAGCTTGTGGGCCCCTAAAGACCCCGTGACCTCCTACCTTGGCCTATAAATTCAGAAATATTCCAGAAACCATAAAGGCGTCAACCAAAATACTTTTCCATCGGCACAGATCTCTGACCTCGTGAGATCCCATCTGGAGGCCTTTTCCGGTACTCTGCTGGAGTAGGATTTTATCATGGAGGGCTTCTACATCAACCCTATTGCCCTTTCGATGAAGTGTGAGTAGTTTACCACAGACCTACGGGTCCATAGCTAGTAGCTAGATGGATTCTTCTCTCTCTTTGATCTTCAATACAATGTTCTGCTCGATGTTCTTGGAGTTCTATCTGATGTAATCTTCTTTTGCGGTGTGTTTGTCGAGATCCGATGAATTGTGGATTTATGATTAGATTATCTATGAATATTATTTGAATCTTCTCTGAATTCTTATATCCATGATTTGATATCTGTGTATTTCTCTTCGAATTATCGGTTTGCTTTGGCCAACTAGATTAGTATTTCTTGCAATGGGAGAGGTGCTTAGTTTTGGGTTTAATCTTGCGGTGTCCTCACCCAGTGACAAAGTAGGGGTAGCGAGGCATGTATTGAATTGTTGCCATCAAGGGTAAAAAGATGGGTTTTATATCATATTCTTGAGTTTATCCCTCTACATCATGTCATCTTGCTTAAAGCGTTACTATGTTCTTATGAACTTAATACTCTAGATGCAGGCGGGAGTCGGTCGATGTGTGCAGTAATAGTGGTAGATGCGGAATCGTTTTGGTCTACTTGACACGGACATGATGCCTATATTCATGTTCATTGCCTTAGATATCGTCATAAGTTTGCACTTTTCTATCAGTTGCTAGACAGTAATTTTTTCACCCACCGTATTATTTTCTTTCAAGAGAGAAGCCTCTAGTGAAACCTATGGCCCCTGGTGCCGTGGATTTGTCACGGCAGATGTCCTTAGTGTCTTTACTTAGTCACGAGGCCAACGCATCTATGTGGCAGCTTGAGAGGGGCTGAGTGGGACGAGAGACGCGGGGTTTTTCCCAGGTTCGGCCCCTCACGGTGGAGGTAAAAGCCTACATCCTGCTTCATTGATATTGATGATGATGATCACGATTACAGGGGTGCTCTATTTTGAGAGCTATTGGCTTGTCTTTCTATCTAGACTTGTCCCCAAAAAAGACCCCCCTCTTGGGGTGCCCTGCCCCTCCCTATATAAGTTGGAGGGGCGGGTTACATGTGGAGTCCTAGTAGGACTAGGACTACTCTATTCAAAGTGGAATCCTAGTCTTGCTTCCTTTGTAGGAGAAAACTCCTTATGCCTTTCCTCTTAAGCCGGCCCGCCATAGCATGAGCTAGCCTTCTGGGCCTTGGACATTGTCATCTACTTGACCTTCCATCAGGGTCATCAGTGAGTCGCAAGACCAGTGAATCGCCAGGTCAGTGAGTCGCCAGACCGGTGAGTCGCCTGTCTTCAGGCTGGTTACCGATGAACCGCCAAGTTTCGGTCGGGTCATATATCCGGCTGGGTCATACTGCGGGGTATATCCGGCTGGGTCATACCGCGGGGTATATCCCCGACATTAGCCTCAAGTTTAATTTGGATTTATCCATGTTAAACTGATCCTCCGAAATAAACACAATAACAAATTTGACAGGTTGTGCTCTTGATTAAAAATTTCTAAGGCGGCACCTGATCATCCTTAAGTCCTTGTCGTTTCCTCCTTCCGGAAAGTCTAGTTCAATACACCAACTTCATAGTCAATTTTCTTGTAGCAGAATTATTGTAAAAAAGAATCCATTTGAGTCGGCTTCCAATGCTCTGACTTGACAAAAATATTGGACTCGAAATACTCATCTGATTTTCAGCCAATTTGAAGATGTAGATCTTGCCGATTTATAATTGCCAAAATTGCCGGGTTATAAAATAGATGATGCTGGGTCATGATTGTTGCTGATGTCGGGTCATAATTCTTGCTGACACCGGGTCATAATTGTTGCTGACGCCGAGTCATGATTGTTACACACGCCGGGTTAATCTTATGGTGACGTCGCGGTCATAAACTTTGCAGATTTCTCCAATAATAATAAAATACCTGGTTTGCTCAAAACTGAGAATTTGAAGTTGTTCCTTCCTTATATGCATATCACCTGTAGCCCCCAAGTCTTAAGAGGAGAACGTAGTGATAGCTTAAGACTTGCTTTAATATAAATGCTGCAACTTTGGAGAAATCTAGGTTGTTCATGTAAGTCACCAATCATAAATGGAACACTTTGTACTTCCCATGTGTAGCCCCCAAGTGCCGGGTCAATATGCAATAATGAGCAGGGACTTTGTAGATTTAATTATGTAGACTTAAGCAGCAATGTGTAGCCCCCAAGGGCCGGCTCAATAAGATAATATTGAGGGACTTTACTTGTACTTAAAAAAAACACCATATGATGTAGCTCCCAAGTTTCGAGTTACCTTTGACAGGAGCAATTAGTAGCCCCCAAAGGGCCGGCTCATCACTATGTGATGGGTCGGGTCTTCAATGAGGCAAGTTAAAAATGACTTTGCATTAGCCCCCAAGTGCCATGGTGCATGCTTGCAGCGACATGGGACTTGCATACTTGATATAATCATAATTTGAATAATGTAGACCCCCAGTGTCGTGTTGTGTGCCTGCAGCGACTATTCCTTCCATTGTAAAATAAAACCATATTCATTATCCGGATGATTTTGCTGAAAGCCTTGCATATTGAAACGTGCTCTCTGCTATGAGCCAGTATTCTTGGATAAAGAAATAATACCCATTGCTTCAAAGCGGCTTTGAAAACCACAATCATAATACTGGTTATTGATAACCATCAAAAAATTTAGCCAAGTTGCCTATTAAAGATTTGAATAATATAATCCAGCAAGAAAACCTCAATTGTTCAACACTGGTTATGACAACCATAATGAAAAATCCAGCCAAGTTTTGGCTAGTAAACCCGGAGTTAAATACTTGGCGGCTCTTGGCCGATGACAACTTTAATATGCATCCATTGTACTCCAGGATGTAACCCGTCGGCTTATAGCATTTGTAAAAATCCAGAACTGGTAACCCTTTTGAAACACCAATTCTAGTGTTTGATGATGGGCTTGACCTTAATCATTTATTTAAGCCATAGCTCTGCATGTTCTGCACAAAGTGTAAACAACATATGCCTTGGCGACTTAACGTCAAAAGCCAGGGTGGGTAACAACCCAAACATAATATAGTCTTATGCAATTATGGAAAAGACTAGAATTGAGGCCATCGAAGCCAAAATATACTGGCAACTTAAAGTCAAAGGCCAGGGTGGGTTATCAAACCTCGCATATTCATATAACCAGGAAAACATACATGTAGATTTGACTAATATTATTAACTCACAACACCATATGTAGTGAAGGTGACAACCCCAATATTTATAAGTGCCTGATTTCAATGTAGCCTACTTGCGACTTAAGTCAAAAGCCAGGGCGGGTGACAACCCAAATACTTGCAATCATGACTATTTAAGCCGGAACATACTAGAAAATTGGCTCATGTTGCCGGCTTACATCGCCATATCCAGTTTGGGTGACAACCCAAAGACTTTTAGCGCATAGTTTCAAGTGCGCAACCAAACATACTTGTGACTGATTGTCCAAAGCGAGGCTGGATTATTAAAACCTCAGATATGCTTAAATATGAGCCATAAGGATTAAGGCTACATGGTATGAATCGTTTTTAAACCATATGTCAATATGGTACAAAAATATGAACCCAAACAATGTTCAAATAAAATAACAAACCAGAAAAAACAAGGCTTTCATAGGCTGCCAAACCTGAACATCAAGTGTTGTTCAAAGGGCCATAAAACCACTGAGTTAATCCTTTATTCAAACCTATAAACCGGGCCTCACATGACCAATCGTTGTTTTAACTTTGACAAGTTCAGGGTCTTTATGATGAGAGGGAACCTACTATTAAGATTAAAATTAAAAATTATGAGTGTCATGCTTTGTGTGATTTGGGTGCTAACGTTTCCACGATTCTGAAAACGTTACGTAATGTGTTAGGTTTTCCTGAATTTGATGATAGCTCTTAAAATTTACATCTAGCGGATTCCACTATTAAAACACCCATGGGAAGGATTAATGATGTTTTTATTGTTGCAAATAGGAATTATGTGCCCGTATATTTTATTGTGCTTGATATAGATTGCAATCCTACATGTCCTATTATTCTTGCTAGACCTTTCCTTAGAACGATTGGTGTAATTATTGATATGAAAGAAGGAAACATTAGATTTCAGTTTCCGTCAAGGAACAGCATGGAACGCTTTCCAAGAAAGAAAATTAAGTTACCATATGAATCTATTATGAGAGCTACTTATGGATTCCATACCAAAGATGACAATACCTAGATCGTTGGTTTATGCCTAGCTAAGGGAGTTAAGCAATAGCGCTTGATGGGAGGCAACCCAATTTTATTTTTGTTCTTGCTTTTTTCCTGTTTTTGAATAAATTTTTCATCTAGACTCTGGTTAGATGTGTTTTCATGTTTTAATTAGTTTTGTGCCAAGTAAGACTTTTGGGATCGCTTACGGTGATAGTTGATTTGGTCTTGCTGAAAGACAGAAAATTTTGCACCAAGTATAATAATTTTCAAAATTCACAAAAGTGTGTTTTTGGTCTGATTTTTTTACACAAGATTGATATACAAATTTCCGACGTTGTCCTAATTTTTCAGAATTTGTGGAGTTACAGAAGTATTCGAAGTTTTCAGATTGCTACACACTGTTCTGTTTTTGACAGATTCTGTTTTCTATGTGTTGTTTGCTTATTTTGATGAATCTATGGGTAGTATCGGGGGGTATGAACCATTGATACATCTCCAACGTATCTATAATTTTTGATTGTTCCATTATATTATATTATCTATTTTGGATGTTTTTATGCATTGATATGGTATTTTATATTATTTTTTGGACTAACCTATTAACCTAGAGACCAGTGCCAGTTTCTGGTTTTTCCTTTTTTTGAGCTTCGAAGAGAAGGAATACCAAACAGAGTCCAAACGGAATAAAACCTTCACGATGATTTTTCTTGGACCAGAAGACACCCAGGAGACTTGGAGATCAAGTCGGAAGAGCCACAAGGCGGCCACAATGGGGCAGGGCGTGCCCCTGCCTTGTGGGCCCCCTGTGACTCCCCTGACCTAATTCTTCGTCCTATATATTCACATATATCCCCAAACCTCCATAAGCATCCACGAAAACACTTTTCCACCGCCGCAACCTTCTGTACCCATGAGATCCCATCTAGGTGCCTTTTCTGGCATCCTATCAGAGGGGGATTCAATCACGGTGCCCAGGGCCCATTTGATGTTTTCTGCTTGTTTTTTACATCGCAGGAAATCAATACCAAATTGAGTCCAAACGCAGCAAAACTTTTTGTGGATTTTTTCTAGACCAGAAGACACGTGTTGGGCCAAAGAAGTGTCACAGGGGTGCTCCGAGGGGAGCATAACCCACCAGGGCGTGCCTGGGCCCCACCAGGGTGCACCTGGGGGCCCAGGCGCGCCCAGGTGGGTTGTGCCCACCTCGGTGGCCTCCCGCACCGCCTCTTTGCTCTATAAATACCCCAATATTCCAGAAACCGTAGGGGAGTTGACGAAAATCAATTCTAGCCGCCGCAAGTTCAAGAAACACCAGATTCAATCTAGACACCATCACGGAGGGGTTCATCATGTCCATTGGTGCCTCTCCGATGATGCGTGAGTAGTTCTTTGTAGACCTACGAGTCTGTGGTTAGTAGCTAGATGGCCTCCTCTCTCTCTCTCTCTCTCTCTCTCTTGATTCTAAATACAATGGTCTCTTGGAGATCCATTTGATGTAGTCTTTATGCTGTGTGTTTGTTGGGATCCGATGAACTTTGAGTTTATGATGAGATCTATGTTTTTATACATGAAATTTATTTGAGTCTTCTTTGATCTCTTATTGCATGATTGATTATAGCCTCATATTTCTTCTTCGATATTTGGGTTTTGTTTGGCCAACTCGATCTATTTATCTTGCAATGGGAAGAGGTTCTTTGTGATGGGTTCGATCTTATGATGCTTGATCCCAGTGACAGAAGGGGAAACAACACATATGTATCATTGCTATTAAGGATAACAAGATGGGGTCTATTTCTACATAAATAGATCTTGTCTACATCATGTCATTGTTCTTATTGCATTACTCTGTTTTCTCATGAACTTAATACACTAGATGCATGCTGGATAGCGGTCGATGTGTGGAGTAATAGTAGTAGATGCAGGCAGGAGTCGGTCTACTAATCTTGGACGTGATGCCCATATAATGATCATTGCCTAGATATCGTCATGATTATTTGAAGTTCTATCAATTGCCCAACAGTAATTGTTTTCCCACTGTTTGCTATTTTTCTCGAGAGAAGCCACTAGTGAAACCTACGGCCCCCGGTGATACATCTCCAACGTATCTATAATTTATGAAGTATTCATCCTATTATTTTATCATTCTTGGGTGTTTTACAATCATTTTATAGCAACCTTATATCATTTTTTGGGACTAACCTATTGACCCAGTGCCCAGTGCCAGTTGTTGTTTTTTGCTTGTTTTTTACATCACAGGAAATCAATATCAAACGGAGTCCAAACACCACGTAACTTTTTGGAGATTTTTTCTGGACCAGAAGGAACCCAATGGGCCTGAACTTCACCTGGGGGGTGCCCCGAGGGGGGCACAACCCACCAGGGCATGCCAGGCCCCCCTGACGCGCCCAGGTGAGTTGTGCCCACCTCGGTGGCCTCCTGCACCCCCTAGATCAGAAGTTCCGCCGCCGCAAGGTCTCTGTATCCGTGAAAACCAATCTAGACCCCATTCCAGCACCCTGCCGGAGGGGTGAATCATCTCCGGTGGCCATCTTCATCATCCCGGCAGCCACCACGATGAGGAGGGAGTAGTCCACCCTCGGGGCTGAGGGTTTGTACTAGTAGCTATGTGTTTGATCTCTCTCTCTCTCTCGCTATCTATATCATGGGCTTTGTTAATATAGTCGGATCATATGATGTTTCTCCCCTCTATACTCTTGTTATGATGAATTGAATTTTTACCCTTCAAAGTTTTGTCTTGTCGGATTGAATATCCAGAGATGAAAACACATGATATATGTCTTGCAATATGAATACTTGAGGTGACAATGAGGTATCTTATTGATTCACTTGATATGTGTTATGGCATTCAACTCGCGGATTCCCGCGATGATATTGGGGTAATCTATGCATAGGGGTTGGTGCACGTTTTTCCCCGACGGAAACTTTGGGGTCTCTTTATAGTTCTTCGTGTGGATTGAGTATTATGAATATGAATTTGCTTTGGAGTTATTCTAGTACGAACTCTAGGATAGATCGAACGGAAAAATAGCTTTGTGTCATTTTAGTATGAACTCTTGAATAGATCGAACGGAAAGAATAGCTTTGAGGTGGGTTTATGACCTACAAACAATTCCTATCTTTTGTTCTCCGCTAATAGGAACTCAGGACTAATTCTTTATTGCACTTTGAGGGATAATCATATGATCCAACTATGTTAGCATTGTTGAGAGGTTGCACTAGCGAAAGTATGGACCCTAGGCCTCATTTTTAAGCATTGCAACACAGTTTTTGTGCCCATTTACTATTTGCTTCCTTGCTGTTTTTATTTATTCAGATTATTAAAATATATTTCTGCCATCTATATTACACTTTTATCACCATCTCTTCGCTGATCTAGTGCACCTATACAATTTGCCATTGTATTGGGTGTGTTGGGGACATAAGAAATTTCTTGTATTTGGTTGCAGGGTCGTTTGAGAGAGACCATCGTCATCCTACACCTCTCACGGATTGATAAACCTTAGGTCATCCACCTGAGGGAAAATTGCTACTGCCCTACAAAACTCTGCGCTTGGAGGCCCAACACGTGTCTACAAGAATAAAGTTGCGTAGTAGACATCACCCGGGTCTCTTCTTATCATATTTGCCTTCTTGATCTATTTTCTGTTGCTTTTATTTTCATGTCTATTGAACCAAAAAACAAAAATACCTTGTTGCACTTTATTTTATTTGTGATCTATTTATCCAATCTATTACAACTTTATCCCGTCTCCGCGCCAATTTCTTGCGCTGTTGCCTGAAAGAGATTGACAATCCCTTTAACATGTCGGGTTGCGAGTATTTGTTATTTGTGTGTAGGACTATTTACGTTGTGTTGCGTGGTTCTCCTACTGGTTCGGTAACCTTGGTCTCATCACTGAGGGAAATACCTACCGTTGTTGTGCTGCATCTTCGCTTGCTAAAAATCTATATATATGGATCCTCATCCACTTGCTAATATTTTCAAAAGACCCAATTATGTTGAACCAATTGCTAGTGAGTTGAGTGCGCTTGATTATCTCTATGAATTTTTTCTTGAAATTCATGAATCTGAAGATTGTGATGAAGTGTCGAAAAAAGAAATTGATAAAGTGATTCATGATATCCCTTTCAATGAAAAGCATGGTTGGAATGATGTCATTATAAATTCTGTTAATGTCAATTGTGTTAATAATATGCAAAACCCCAAGCTTGGGGATGCTAATTTTGCTATGTCCACTACTTGTTGCAATGATCATGATTGGGGTGATAATGCTTCTTATGATCTTGAAAATTTGTTTATGCCTCATGATGATTATGCTATTGATAATAATTTTGCAATAGTATTGAAAGTGGGTTTGGAAGAATGTCAACTCTAGGTAATAATGATCCCACTATTTTGGAGATTGAAAAGTCTTATGATTTTTTTTATAAAAGTGGGCTTGGAGAGGTCATGACTTTATTTGATGATAATCCCACTATTTTGGACGAGTGTCAACTTTGCATACATGTGGATCATGAAGACAAAATTTTATATGATAATTAAATTGTTGAATTTGATTATGATCCTACATGTAATTATTATGAAAGAGGAAAATATGATTGTAGAAATTTTCATGTTACTAAATTACCTCTCGTTATGTTGAGATTGCTATTGTTTCTTTCTTCTTCCTTGCATATGCAAAATATTTCTTGTCTTGATAATTTGTTTGCCTACAAAATGCCTATGCATAGGAATCATGTTAGACTTAAATGTGCTTGTCACAAGTTTTATGATGCTCTCTTTATGTTTTAATTATTGTCTTTCATGTGAGCATCAATAAAATCTTATGCCTAGCTAGGGGAGTAAAATGATAGCGCTCGTTGGGAGGCAACCCAACTTGTATCTTTTTGCTTTTTGGTTTTCTTGCTATTTTCAATAAAATACACAATTATGCCTCCGATTAGATGTGTTTTTGTGGTTTAAATTAGTGTTTGTGCCAAGCAAGGCCTTTGGGATGATTTGGGTGAAAGTTGATTTGATCTTGCTGAAAAACAGAAACTTTGTGCTCACAAAAATAATTCCTATTTTTAACAGAAGAATTATTTTGAGTTAATTTTTTTTGCAGAAGATTAATAAACAAATTTTTCACGTCTTCCTAATTTTTAAGAAGTTTTAGAGTTACATAAGTATTCGAAGTAGTCAGATTGCTACATATTGTTCTGTTTTTGACATATGTTGTTTTCTTTGCGTTGTGTGCTTGTTTGATGATTCTTTGGTTTTATTTGAAGAGTTTTTGCCATAGAAAAGTTAGAATACAGTAGATATAATGCAAAAATAAAATTGAATGGGTTTGCAACAGTACTTGTAGTAGTGGTTTGCTTTCTTATACTAACAGATCTCACGAAGGTTTTGTTGAGTTTTGTGTGACTGAAGTTTTCAAGTTTTGGGGGATCTTATGATGGATGAAGGAATAAGGATTAGAAAAAGGCTAAGCTTGGGGATTCCCGAGGCACCCCAAGATAATATTCAAGAATTAGCAAGCAACTAAGCTTGAGGATGCCCCCGAGTGGCATCCCCACTTCTAACAACCATCTGTATTTTACTTGGAGCTATATTTTTATTCGTCACATGTTATGAGTTTTGCTTGGAGAGTCTTGTATGATATGAGTCTTTGCTTGTTTTTCTTTGTGTTTTAAGTCTTGAATCCTTGCTTGACACACCTTTTTGAGAGAGCCAAAATTTATGCTATGCTTGCTTCTATGCTTCACTTAAATTTTTAGAGCCATGGAATTGCTCTAGTGCTTCACTTATATCTATTTGAGCACGGTGTGTTTTATTATTTCTAAAGAAATGCTCTCATGCTTCACTTATATTTATTTGGGAGTTATTAATTTTTTTAAGAAATTCTCTCTTGCTACACTTAGATTATTTTGAGAGAAAGAAATATCATGCTCAGGTTCTTCACTTATATTTGTTTGAGCTTATTAAAAGCAACATATGAATTTAGTCCCAAAGTGATAGATATCCAAGGAGGATATAATTAAAACTTTCCTGAAGATCATTGGACAAAATAAACTTGGTTCTTAGTAATGGTTTTGAGATATGATGATATGATATGTGAGTCATGTTGATGAGTAATTATGCTTTAGTAAGAATATTGGTGTTAAGGTTTGTGATTCCCTATGAAAGAGCGAAAGTCAATAGTTATGCAATGAAATTACATCCTACTTATGGTGCATTATTTGGTGTTACATATGCTTAATGCTTGGGTATGAGATTTTTCGTTTCTTGGTTGGATGCTTCTCAATCTTTTTGCTAGCCTTCATTTTGCACCAAGTATGATCACTACTTGTGCATCCAAAACCCTTGAAACCAGTTTTGCCATATGAGTCCACTATACCTACCTATATGTGGTATTTACGTGCCGTTCTAAGCAAATTTGTATGTGCCATATCTAATTTTCAAAATAAATTTCTCTTTTGTGTGCTCGTACCACTCGCGAGGCCATGAGGGCTGGCCGATACTTTCCATGCTAGATGTGTTATTCTCATGATGAGTGTTTATTCACTTGTCATTGCATGAGAGGACGGCAAAGGTATTAGGGATGCCCAGTCATGAAATGAAAAATGAATTTACTTTATGTTGTCAAATAATAAATTCCCTGGAAAGTGTTGGTATGGAGGGCACCCGTGGATGCGGTTAGCCATGGAAAGTGAAAGTATGGTGGAAAAAGGAGTAAACTTTATTTTCTGTATGGGAACCGCCTATGATGTATCTAGCATCGAAACTGTTGGGAGCTCTAAGTCGTTTTCGCTGGTGGGAAAAGTATGCCTCCCAAAATGTTTTTATCTCTCAATTTTCGCTTTGAGCTCTGGCACCTTTACAAATCCCTACTTCCCTCTGCGAAGGGCCTTTCTTTTACTTTATGCAATTTTTATTTTTGAACTTGAGTGATGCGGGGAATCCCACGTTCATCCCGATGTACACTCCGACTATTCTCCAAGCCCCAAGGATACATAAGATGAGACCTCGACTATGCGCCATCACTACAAAAAAAATACACTTTCGTGATGATACGTGTTTTTCACAGTACGTTGGGTTTTTTGTCATGCATGTACATCCATGACGATTTTATGACAGAATCAAGATAGTCATACCTGTGCTGTCGTAGAAGTGTTCCATGACATTACCAAAATTATCATCACGGAAGTGTCCACTTCCATGACGATAAATCACGCGTCATAGAAGTGCTTTCGTCAAGGGTGACCGACACGCGGCATCCACCGTAACGGAACATCGTTAAGATATCGGGTCCGGTTTTGGATCTGATAACCCGTTAACAGCTCTGACCAATGGGGATTTTCCACGTGTAAAATCATCATTGGCTGGAGGAAACACGTGTCGGCTCACCGTTGGGACAAATGTCATCCACTCATTTGTCCGAAGGCGTCTATGATACGGCGACACGTGGCACGGCCCAACAGAGGCCCATTCATGTGAAAAGGCCGGCCCGTTTGACTTGGTAAAAAGGTGGCGGGCCGGCCCACGGAAAGCCTGTTAACGGCCTGTTCACATATAGCCCATTTACAGCCCGCTAACCCAGGTTCCATTACGATCTCTCTGAATTAGGCCCAGTAGCGTCATCTGGGCCGTCCAATATGATTCCATCCCGTTTTAACTTCCGGCCCATGTGTGAAGGAAATATTCCCTAGAGGCAATAATATAGTTATTATTTATTTCCTTATTTCATGATAAATGTTTATTATTCATGCTAGAATTGTATTAACCGGAAACAAAATACATGTGTGAATGCATAGACAAACATAGCGTCACTAGTATGCCTCTACTTGACTAGCTCGTTAATCAAAGATGGTTAAAGTTTCCTAACCATAGACATGAGTTGTCATTTGATTAACGGGATCACATCATTAGGAGAATGATGTGATTGACTTGACCCATTCCGTTAGCTTAGCACTTGATCGTTTAGTATGTTGCTATTGCTTTCTTCATGACTTATACATGTTCCTATGACTATGAGATTATGCAACTCCCATTTACCGGAGGAACACTTTGTGTGATACCAAACGTCACAATGTAACTGGGTGATTATAAAGGAGCTCTACAGGTGTCTCCGAAGGTGCATGTTGGGCGTATTTCGAGATTAGGTTTTGTCACTCCGATTGTCGGAGAGGTATCTCTGGGCCCTCTCGGTAATGCACATCACTATAAGCCTTGCAAGCAATGTAGCTAATGAGTTAGTTACGGAATAATGCATTACGTAACGAGTAAAGAGACTTGCCGGTAACGAGATTGAACTAGGTATTGGATACCGATGATCGAATCTCGGGCAAGTAACATACCGATGACAAAGGGAACAACATATGTTGTTATGCGGTTTGACCGATAAAGATCTTTGTAGAATATGTAGGAGCCAATATGAGCATCCAGGTTCCGCTATTGGTTATTGACCGAGAATAGTTCTAGGTCATGTCTACATAGTTCTCGAACCCGTAGGGTCCGCACGCTTAACGTTACGATGACATTTTTATTATGAGTTTATAAGTTTTGATGTACCGAAGATTGTTTGGAGTCCCGGATGTGATCACGGATATGACGAGGAGTCTCGAAATGGTCGACACATAAAGATTGATATATTGGAAGCCTATATTTGGATATCGGAATGGTTCCGGGTGAAATCGGGATTTTACCGGAACACCGGGGGGTTACTGGAACCCTCCCGGGGGTTAATGGGCCTTAGTGGGCCATGAGGGAGAAGAGGAGGGCCGGCCAGGGCAGGCCGCGCGCCCCCCTCCCCCTAGTCCGAATAGGACAAGGAAGGGGGGCGGTGCCCCTGAGGGAGTCCTGGACTAGGGGGTGTCTGGATAGCCGGACTATCATCGTCAGCCGGACTCCAAGACCATGAAGATACAAGATTGAAGACTTCGTCCCGTGTCCGGATGGGACTTTCCTTGGCGTGGAAGGCAAGCTTGGCAATACGGATATGTAGATCTCCTACCATTGTAACCAACTCTGTGTAACCCTAGCCCTCTCCGGTGTCTATATAAACCGGAGGGTTTTAATCCGTAGGACAACATAACCATTACAACAATCATACCATAGGCTAGCTTCTAGGGTTTAGCCTCCTTGATCTCGTGGTAGATCCACTCTTGTACTACCCATATCATCAATATCAATCAAGCAGGAGTAGGGTTTTACCTCCATCGAGAGGGCCCGAACCTGGGTAAAAACATCGTGTCCCTTGTCTCCTGTTACCATCCGCCTAGACGCACAGTTCGGGACCCCCTACCCGAGATCCGCCGGTTTTGACACCGACATTGGTGCTTTCATTGAGAGTTCCTCTGTGTCATCATCGATAGGCTTGATGGCTTCTTCAATCAACAACAACTCAGTCCAGGGTGAGACTTTTCTCCCCGGACAGATCTTCGTATTCGGCGGCTTCGCACTGCGCGCAATTTGCTTGGCCATCTGGAGCAGATCGAAAGCTATGCCCCTGGCCATCAGGTCAGGTTTGGAAGCCTAAACTTCACGGCAGACATCCGCGGAGACTTGATCTTCGATGGATCCGAGCCACAACCAAGCGCGCCGTGCTGTCACGATGGGCACGATCTAACTCTGCCGCCGGACAGCACTTTGGAGGCCGCACATGGATCCGCTCCGACCTATAGTCCGGAGCCAATAGCGCAGATCGAGGATGGATGGCTGGACACCGCCTCGGGAGCTGCAACCGCTACGGCGATGGAGAGGAATACTGACCTTGTCCCTTATAAAGCTTGTGACTCCGAGGCGCCGGACTCCCTGCCGGACTCCGAACCTCCCGCGCCTCGGCCAATCGAATCCGACTGGGCGCCGATCATGGAGTTCACTGTCGCGGACATCTTTCAGCACTCACCCTTTGGCGACAACCTAAATTCACTAAAGCATCTCTCACTATCCGGAGAGCCTTGGCCGGACTACGGCCAGGATGGTTGGGATACGGACGAAGAAATTCAAAGCCCACCCACCACCCACTTTGTAGCCACTGTCGACGATCTAACCGACATGCTAGACTACGACTCCGAAGACATCGACGGTATGGACGACGATGCCGGAGACGATCAAGAACCAGCGCCCACCGAACACTGGAAGGCCACTCCAACCCACAGTGTATATATGGTGGACACCCCAAAAGGAAGCGATGACGAGGAACAACGGGAAGCGGCAAAGGACAATTCCGCCGCAAAACAACCAAAACGGCGACGTAGGCGCCGCCCTAAGTCCCGCCTCGATAACAACAGCACTCCTAATGACCCAGCAATAGAGTAGGGCAAACCACTGGACGACAAACATGCAACCAAACAACCGTCTGAACAGGACGAATCGGATAATCAATCAATGCCCAGCGAAGCCAACAGTCCAGACAACCTCACGCCGGACACTCCATCGGAGCATAAGAACCTTCACAAAAGACTCATCTCCACTGCAAGAAGTCTGAAGAAGGAAAAACGGAAGCTCAAAACAGCGGAAGACACACTCAGAATGAGGTGGAGCAACTCAAGACCGCAGACAAATATGGCAATGGCCACCAATCAAAGAGCTACCCGAAGCGCAAGCTGCTGCCTGAATTCAACGAGGAGGCCATAGAGCCCCAACAGTCAAAAAGCAAAGAGGCCGCCTTCCGGATAGACGACCAGATGACAGGCCAAAAGCGGCAAGCGGCGCCGCACACAAGCCGACCTATGATCCTCACAAAACAAATGACCCGGTTAGGTCCATTTACGGGCCAAAAAAGAGGGCCCCAGGAAGCAACACAACACGCCAAGTGTTCGAAGACAGCGACACACCCAAATGCAGGGGCGCCGCACACCCACTATGTTTCACCAATGAGGTGCTGGATCATGAATTTCCAGCAGGGTTCAAACCCATAAACATAGAGGCATACAACAGAACAATAGACCCTGGAGTCTGGATAGAGGATTACATACTACACATACAGATGGCTAGAGGAGATGATCTCCACGCCATAAAATATCTACCCCTCAAGCTCAAAGGGCCAGCTCGGCATTGGCTCAAAAGCCTCCCGAAAACTTGTTGGAAGTTGGGAAGAGCTTGAGGGACGCGTTTAGAAACAAATTTTCAAGGGACTTATGTCCGCCCACGGATCTGAGCGATCTAAGTCATATAACTCAACAGCCGGAGAGTCGGTAGCAAGAATTGCAGGAACAGGTTCCTTACCAAAAAGAACCAAATAGTCGACTGTCCAGACGCCGAAGCCTTAGCAGCTTTCAAACACAACGTCCGAGACGAATGGCTCGCCAAACACCTCAGCCAAGAGAAGCCGAGGACAATGGCCGTGCTAACAAGCCTCATGACCCGCTTTTGTGCGGGGGAAGATAGCTGGCTAGCAAGATGCAGCATTAGCGACCCGAGTACATCCGAGATCAGGGATGGAAACGAAAAATCACGGCGCCGAAAGGATTAGCGTCGGAATAAAGAAAAAAGCCCAAAGAACACGGCGATCAACGCCGGATTCAAAAGCTCGCGGCCGAACAATAAAACACTGCCTCTTAAGGACAACAGTGATGAGCTATCCAACTTAAACAAAATCTTGGATCGGATATGTCAAATCCACAGTACCTCCGGAAGGCCTGCAAACCACACCCACCGAGATTGTTGGGTTTTCAAACAGTCCAGCTGACTCAACGCCGAACACAAGGGGCTCGACGCGCCGAGCGAGGATGATGACGAACCCCACCAGCAGAGCACTAGAAAACAAAAGACTTTCCCACAAGAAGTCAAAACAGTAAACTCACTTCATGTGATAGTACGGAAAAACAATGCGGCACCCGCTACGGTAGGTGTCGCACGGTCCACCCCAGCGGAACCTTGCGATTGGATGTCAAAACCAATCACTTTCGACCACCTGGATTATTCCAGAAGTATCCAAAACGCAGGATGGACTGCTCTGATATTGGATCTTATAATCAACGGACTACAATTTACACAAGTCCTGATGGACGACGGCAGCGATTTAAATCTGCTATATCCGGACACAATCCGCAAGTTGGGGATAGACCTTACTAAAATTCGATATAGCTGCACTTCCTTCAAAGGAGTGACGCCAGGCCCTCACACCAAGTGCACAGGCTCCTTACTACTAGAAGTTGCGTTCGGGTCACCCGACAACTTTCAACGCGAAAGGCTAACCATCCATATCGCCCCATTCAAAAGTAGCTATCAAGCACTATTGGGACGTGAAGCTTTTGTCCGCTTCAACGCAATACCACATTACGCGTCTCTTACACTTAAAATGCCCGGTCCACGTGGCATCATTTCCTTAAAAGGTCGCTCAAAGACCCCGGACACAGCTAGACGAGTCCGGCATAAATAGGCTAGGGGCTCCCTAGCCGCACCCCCCTTCACAAGGGGTTGTGTGTATAAGCAACAATGAGCTAATATCGGCTCAGCTTTATTTATTAATATTTCAATTCTTTTATGCACTTTTCGCACGACTTCCTTTCAAACTAAGTTCCTCTCTTTTTAACAGATGAACAACGTGCACACCCGTCCAGGATACGACACAACGGAGACACAGGTGCAGACGTGCAGTAGGGACCCGTGGCAAGGATTCTTTTTAGATTAAGACCCTGCGTAAACCTTTTTTACTGTCTCTTGTTGCTACAATCCCCTGGTTTCTCATTATAACCAAAGAGGAGACTGACGTTTTGGCATCGGCCGCGTCAGAGGATCTCGCCTGTACCTGGACACTAGGGGCTCAGGGCATTGTTCTGCCCATTACTATAAAGACCGAACACCTTAGGGAGTGTTCGGCGTCTCGAGTTAGGCCTTATATGCATCAGCTCTGAATCATGTCTTTGGTCAAATGTTGGGTTTGCCCGGCTCCTGTGTTTTGCTGCCTTCGTTCGTATCATCGGCTAACGCGGCACCAGGAGAACTACTGCGATTGTGCCCCAGTTCGGCTGGGCGAGCACCTCAGTAGAGAAAGCCGAAAACTGACTGTCATGATGCAGCGAGAGACTGGTCAACCACTCGATCGACCACTGGAATGTTTAGAATTCCTCCGCTTTGACGAAGGGCTGTTTCCCGGTCAGGCACACACGCGCCCCGAATTCGGAGAGCACGGTGCCACTAGGGGCTATATCGTAGCCCCACCCTCGAACTCCTATGGCTAAGTGAAAGTGATAAAGCATTATAGTCCGGTTGCCTCGTTTGCTACGCTACCACCTCCTTCACAGGACCGAGACGTCGGATTAAGTGTGAAAATGCGCTATTTTTTGTGAACACCCCCGCACCTTGTGCGTGGGGGCTGAAGCCGACGACTGCATCTTTCACGTTATACACACGTATACATAAACGACCGCACAAGAGATATTTCACTATTTGGACGCACAAATATGAAAAGCGCTTATAGCATAAACATCGTCTTACAAATTAAAAGTGTTCACTTGAACGTGACATTTTTTTAGCACTGCGACTCTATTACACGAGCACCACGCAGAACTTCTCCAAAATAGTGCTCCGCGGGTAACCGGCTCTCGTCCGAACCACAGGTCGCATAGCGGTGGCATCCATCTCATCCAATGTGCCTTCACACGGGCGAGGGCCATCCGCGCACCCTCTATGCAGGCCGACCGCTTCATCGCCTTGATATGCGGCACCGCCCCAAGAAATTGCTGCAATAAGCCAAAATAGCTCTTCGGCTTGGGCCTATCCGGCCAGACATGAGTCACGATATCTGTCATGGCAAGTCCGGACAACCTATTCAACTCAGCCCATTCGGCCAACCGATCGGTCAGCGGAAGTGAACGATCCGGACTATGGAATTGAGACCAAAACAGCTCTTCCGTCTTGTGATCCTTCTGACTTTGGAAGTGCACAACGGCATCCGCTACACTCGCCGCTAAGTCCATATAAGGATCCTCCGGACCCCACAGCTGGTCGAGCTGAGCATACTTCGGATCCGTGAACCTCCGGCGCAGCAGAAAAGGCTTGCCAGCTACAATGTCCCCGGCTTGGCGCAGCTCCTCCTTTATAGCCCGCATTGCAGAACGGTCATCCTTGGCTTCGGCGGTGGCCTTCCCCAGGTCTTCTCACTCCAATAGGCGCTCCTTTTCAAGAGCCTCCTTGCGGTCGGTAGCATCCTTTAACTTCACGGCCATTTCGGCCATCTCTTCCCTGCTTCGGCAGTGTGCGGCCCTATCGGCCTCTAACTCCTCGGCCGCCCTCGAGGCAGCCGAATCACTCCTTCTGGCTTGCTCCTTGGCTTGAGCAAGTTCTGCCCGAAGGCTCTCCACAGCAGCGACACCATCTGCGTCAAGCACACATATTGTAAGAGGTGGGCTTTGGCTCCCTTACTAGGTGACCACGGAGAAACAACTTACCTTGCGATTCGTCAAGTCGCCTGTTGACTAGCGTGATGACCGCATCCGCAATGTCGAGTTGCCGCTTCAGTTCAGCAACTCTATCAGTCCGGCTGGCCCCCAGACTATCCGCCACCTGCATAGGAAAGGCGAAAGTTAATACCTGCGATTTTGATCCTCGGCACGCTGTCGCTTTCGACAACCTACCGAGTCTCAGGGGCTACTATTTATACAGGGCGCACGTTATGTGCAAAACTGTCAAAAAGGTGTGTCATTTTACGTACCTCAAACCCGCTTGACAAACTCGGCGGCATTACGCAATCCGCTTTCGGCGGATGAAATCCTTCGAATCACCATACTCATCAATGCATGGTGACCTTCTGAGATGCACGCCCTCTCAAGCAGATCCTTCAGCTCCCCCGGCCGAACACTAGTCGGCACCGAACTCTTCGGCTCTGCCGGGCTCGGGGACACCCTCCGTGATGACACTCAGGCTCGTCCGCCCTTTCCGACGGCGCAGCGGACGGAGGCGTCTCGCTCTCCACCTTCTCCCGATGAAGGTCCCCCGAAGATGAGCTCATTTGAGAAGGTCGGAGATCTGAACTACAGGGCCAGAAGGTCAGTTATCCTCAGAAGCACAAATAGGGATGTCTCCTATTATCAAATTCCCCTTTTCTCCACTTACGGCTCGCTGGAGGGCTGATTCTTTAAGGGAGATTGTACGGCCGGGGTCTCCCCGGACGCAGGACCCTCTGGTGAAGATTTCTTCCCCCGCTTAGGGGCTTTGGCCTCCGGGTCTTCGGAGGCGGTCCTCTTCTCCCTTTGGAGGGAGGGGTTCTCAATCCCCCCTTTTTCAAGAGCCTCCTCGGGCGAGGAGGTAGCTCCCTTATTTTCCCCTTCGCCTTCTTTTGAAGGCGCAACCTCCAGCATCCTGACCAGCACAGGATCCGGCACGGTCTCCGGGAGGGGGGCCGGACACCGTATCAGCTTTGCTTGCACTATCCACTCCTGTTAAAGGATAACAGGTTAAAAGGCGAATCATAGAAAGGCAAACAAATGGTATGTCCGAACACTGAGCTACTTACTTGAGTATCCAGGCGATTGCAGCTTAGGCCGGCGTCCCCGGTCAATTCCGGACACACCTCTTGTGATCCGAAGAACAATTTGTACATCTCCACGGGTGTCGAACCCATGAAGTGTTGGAGAATCCGTGGTCCCTCCGGATTAAATTCCCATAGCCGGAGAGGGCGGCGTTTGCAGGGCAGGAGACGCCTAATCAGCATAACCTGTATCACCACAACCAGATTGATCTCCCTTGCTTGGAGGTCTCGAATCCGGCCCTGCAACAGGGGCACGTCCTTTGACGGGCCCCAGCTGAGCCCGTGGTTGACCCACGACATCAACCGTCGTGGAGGTCCCAAGCGGAATATGGGCGGCGGCTTCTGCCTGCTGCCCTTCGGAGCGGTAATATAGAACCACTCCTGTTGCCACAAGCCGAGTTCCTCTTGGAAGGAGCCCTCGGGCCACGGGGCATCGGCCCTCCTGCTTACGGCCACCCCGCCGCACTCTGCTTGACGCCCCTCGATCATCTTCGGCTCCATATTGAAGGTCTTCAGCCACAGGCCGAAGTGGGGGTGACGCGGAGAAAGGCTTCACAGACAACAATAAATGCAGAAATATGGAGGATGGACTCCGGAGCCAAGTCGTGGAATTCCAACCCATAATAGAACATGAGCCCTCTCACAAAAGGATCCATCGGGAAGCCTAAACCCCGATGGAGCTGGGATACAAAAACGACATACTCGCCGGGCTCGGGGGTGGCGATGGCCTGCCCTTCGGCGGGCAACCTGTGCGAAATCTCGTAAGACAGGTACTTGGCCTCTCGCAGCTTTAGCACGTCCTCCTCTGTGACGGAGGAGGGCATCCACCGGCCTTGCAGGTCGAAGCCGGACATTGTTGAGGGTCCGAGGCGTTCGAATCTGGGGCTCTGGGTGTTGGAACTCGGGGCAAGAAGAAGATTCGATGGAGGATTGAAGAAAAGAAACGAGCCTTGGTCCCATTATAAAGAGGAAGAATACCAAGAGCCGTCTCCGTGACCGTTCAGGACTCGCCTTCGATAGAGGGGGCGTGGCGACGGGCGCGGTTGGGTTACCCACGTCCGTATCGATGAGAATCCCGGAATAAGGGGGACACGATCTCTGCTTCGACAAGACGTGCCAAGGAAACCGCTTCGCTAAACGCGCTGAGGTGGTATATTAAAAAAGATTCCATTAAAGGCTTGGTGGTGGTGTGACGTCATGCACAAAACACGTCAGCAGATTGAACTTGTGTACATAATATTCTCTCTTCGGTGGTATGTGGAATTTATTTTGCAGAGCCGGACACTATCCTGGTGTTCACAATCTTCTATGAATTATTCGGAGGAGGAACCCGCCTTCCAATGCCGAACAATATGCGCGCCGGACTCATCATCATTGAAGCCTGGTTCAGGGGCTACTGAGGGAGTCTTGGACTAGGGGGTGTCCGGATAGCCGGACTATCATCGTCAGCCGGACTCCAAGACCATGAAGATACAAGATTGAAGACTTCGTCCCGTGTCCGGATGGGACTTTCCTTGGCGTGGAAGACAAGCTTGGCGATACGGATATGTAGATCTCCTACCATTGTAACCAACTCTGTGTAACCCTAGCCCTCTCCGGTGTCTATATATACCAGAGGGTTTTAGTCCGTAGGACAACATAACCATTACGACAATCATACCATAGGCTAGCTTCTAGGGTTTAGCCTCCTTGATCTCGTGGTAGATCCACTCTTGTACTACCCATATCATCAATATCAATCAAGCAGGAGTAGGGTTTTACCTCCATCGAGAGGGCCGAACACAGGTAAAACATCGTGTCCCTTGTCTCCTGTTACCATCCGCCTAGACGCACAGTTCGGGACCCCCTACCCGAGATCCACCGGTTTTGACACCGACATCCCCCCTTTCCTTTTTCCCCTCCCCCCTTTCCTTCTCGACCAAGGCAAGAGGGGGAGAGTCCTACTCCCGGTGGGAGTAGAACTCCTCCAGGCACACCCCTAGGGGGCCGGCCGCACCTCCCCCCTCCCTCCTTTATATACGGGGGTAGGGGGGCACCCTAGGACACATAAGTTGATCTTCGTGATTGTTCCTTAGCCATGTGCGGTGCCCCCCTCCACCATATTCCACCTCGGTCACATCGTTGCGGAGTCTAGGCGAAGCCCTGCGTCTGTAGAACATCATCATCGTCACCACGCCGTCGTGCTGACGGAACTCATCCCCGACACTTTGCTGGATCGGAGTCCGGGGATCGTCATCGAGCTGAACGTGTGCTGAACTCGGAGGTGCCGTATGTTCGGTGCTTGGATCGGTCGGATCGTGAAGACGTACGACTACATCAACCGCTTTGTCATAATGCTTTCGCTTACGGTCTACGAGGGTACGTGGACAACACTCTCCCCTCTCGTTGCTATGCATCACCATGATCTTGCGTGTGCGTAGGATTTTTTTTGAAATTACTACGTTCCCCAACAGTGGCATCCGAGCCTAGATTTTATGCGTTGATGTTATATGCACGAGTAGAACACAAGTGAGTTGTGGGCGATACAAGTCATACTACTTACCAGCATGTCATACTTTGGTTCAGCGGTATTGTTGGATGAAGGGGCCCGGACCGACATTACGCGTACGCTTACGCGAGACTGGTTTTACCGCCATGCTTTGCACACAGGTGACTAGCGGGTGTCTGTTTCTCCAACTTTAGTTGAACCGAGTGTGGCTACGCTCGGTCCTTGCGAAGGTTAAAACAACACTAACTTGACGAACTATCGTTGTGGTTTTGATGCGTAGGTAAGAATGGTTCTTGCTAAGCCCATAGCAGCCACGTAAAATTTGCAACAACAAAGTAGAGGACGTCTAACTTGTTTTTGCAGGGCATGTTGTGATGTGATATAGTCAAGACGTGATGCTATATTTTCTTGTATGATATGATCATGTTTTGTAACCGAAGTTATCGGCAACTAGCAGGAGCCATATGGTTGTCGCTTTATTGTATGAAGTGCAAACGCCCTGTAATTGCTTTACTTTATCACTAAGCGGTAGCGATAGTCGTAGAAGCAATAGATGGCGTAATGACAACGATGCTACGATGGAGATCAAGGTGTCGCGCCGGTAACAATAGTGATCACGACGGTGCTTCGGAGATGGAGATCACAAGCACAAGATGATGATGGCCATATCATATCACTTATATTGATTGCATGTGATGTTTATCCTTTATGCATCTTATCTTGCTTTGATTGATGGTAGCATTTTAAGATGATCTCTCACTAAAATTATGAAGAAGTGTTCTCCCTGGGTATGCACCGTTGCGAAAGTTCTTCGTGCTGAGACACCACGTGATGATCGGGTGTGATAGGCTCTACGTTCAAATACAACGGGTGCAAAACAGTTGCACACGCGAAATACTCAGGTTAAACTTGACGAGCCTAGCATATAACAGATATGGCCTTGGAACACGGAGACTGAAAGGTCGAACGTGAATCATATAGTAGATATGATCAACATAGTGATGTTCACCATTGAAACTACTCCATCTCACGTGACGATAGGACATGGTTTAGTTGATTTGGATCACGTGATCACTTAGATGACTAGAGAGATGTCTGTCTAAGTGGGAGTTCGTAAGTAATATGATTAATTGAACTTAAATTGATCATGAACTTAGTCCTGGTAGTATTTTGTAAACTATGTTGTAGATCAATAGCTCGCATTGTTGCTTTCATGTGTTTATTTTGATATGTTCCAAGAGAAAACTGTGTTGAAAGATGTTAGTAGCAATGATGCGGATTGGATCCGTGATCTGAGGTTTATCCTCATTGCTGCACAGAAGAATTATGTCCTTAATGCACCGCTAGGTGACAGACCTATTGCAGGAGCAGATGCAGACGTTATGAACGTTTGGCTAGCTCAATATGAGGACTACTTGATAGTTTAGTGCACCATGCTTAACGGCTGAGAATCGGGACTTCAAAGACGTTTTGAACGTCATGGACCATATGAGATGTTCCAAGAGTTGAAGTTAATATTTCAAGCAAATACCCGAGTTGAGAGATATGAAATCTCCAACAAGTTCTATGGCTAAAAGATGGAGGAGAATCGCTCAACTAGTGAGCATGTGCTCAGTTTGTCTGGGTACTACAATCGCTTGAATCAAGTGGGAGTTAATCTTTGTGATGAACTATAGTATGCAAGGGATGACGAAAACGATTCCCGAGCTCTTCGTGATGTTGAAATCGACGAAGGTAGAAATCAAGAAAGAGCATCAAGTGTTGATGGTTGACAAGATCACTAGTTTCAAGAAAAGGGCAAAGGGAAAGAAAGGGAACTTCAAATAGGATGACAAGTAAGTTGTCACTCCCGCGAAGAAGCCCAAAGCTGGACCAAAGCCTGAAACTGAGTGATTACACTGCAAAGGAAATGGTCACTAGAAGCGGAAATGCCCTGAATATTTGGTGGATAAGAAGGATGGCAAAGTGAACAAGGGTGTATTTGATATACAGGTTATTGATGTGTGCCTTACTAGTGTTTATAGTAGCCCTGAGTATTTGATACTTGTTCGGTTGCTAAGATTAGTAACTCGAAACAGGAGTTACATAATAAACAGAGACTAGTTGAGGGGAAGTGACGATGAGTGTTGGACGTAGTTCCAAGATTGATATGATCATCATCGCACACTCCCTATACTTTCGGGATTAGTGTTAAACCTAAATAAATGTTATTTGGCGTTTGTGTTGAGCACGAATATGATTTGATCATGTTTATTGCAATACGGTTATTCATTTAAAGCCAGAGAATAATTGTTGTTCTGTTTACATGAATAAAACCTTCAATGGTCATACACCCAATGAAAATAGTTTGTTGGATCTCGATCATGGTGATACACATATTCATAATATTGATGCCAAAAGATGCAAAGTTAATAATGATAGTGCAACTTATTTGTGGCACTGCCGTTTGGGTCATATCGGTGTAAAGCGCATGAAGAAACTCCATAAAGATGGATTTTCGGAATCACTTGGTTATGAATCATTTGATGCTTGCAAACCGTGCCTTTTGGGCAAGATGACTAAAACTCCGTTCTTCGGAAAAATGGAACAAGCTACTGACTTATTGGAAATAATACATACCGATGTATGCGATCCAATGAGTATTGATGCTCGTGGCAAGTATCGTTATTTTCTGACCTTCACAAGATGATTTGAGCAGATATGGGTATATCTACTTGATGAAACATAAGTCTAAAATAGTTGAAAGGTTCAAAGAATTTTAGAGTGAAGTGGAAAAATCATCGTAACAAGAAAATAAAGTTTCTGCGATCTGATCGTGGAGACGAATATTTGAGTTACGAGTTTGGTCTTCAATTAAAACAATGTGGAATAGTTTCACAGCTCACGCCACCAGGAACACCACAATGTTATGGTGTGTCCGAACGTCGTAACCGCACTTTATTGGATATGGTGCGAACTATGATGTCTCTTACTGATTTACCGTTATCGTTTTGGGGTTATGCATTAGAGACAGCTGCATTCACGTTAAAAGGGCACCATCTAAATCCGTTGAGACGACACCGTATGAACTATGGTTTAGCAGTAAACCTAAGCTGTCATTTTTAAAGTATGGAGTTGTGATGCTTATATGAAAAAGGTTTTCAACCTGATAAGCTCGAACCCAAATCGGAGAAGTGCGTCTTCATAGAATACCCAAAGGAAACTGTTGGGTACACCTTCTATCACAGATCCGAAGGCAAGATATTCATTGCTAAAAATGGATCCTTTCTAGAGAAGGAGTTTCTCTCGAAAGAAGTGAGTGGGAGGAAAGTAGAACTTGATGAGGTAACTGGACCTTCTCCCGAATTGGAAAATAGTTCATCACTGAAATCAGTTCCAGTGATTCCTACACCAATTAGTGAGGAAGCTAATGATGATGATCATGAAACTTCTGATCAAGTTACTACGGAACCTCGTAGGTCTTCCAGAGTACGGTCCACACCAGAGTGGTACGATAATCCTGTTTTGAAAGTCATGTTACTAGACCATGATAAACCTATGAACTATGAGGAAGCGATGATGAGCCCAGATTCCGTAAAATGGCTGGAGGCCATCAAATGTGAGATAGGATCCATGTATGAGAACAAAGTGTGGACTTTGGTGGACTTGCCCGATGATCGGCAAACCATAGAAAATAAATGGATCTTCAAGAGGAAGACAGACGTTGATAGTAGTGTTACTATCTACAAAGCTCGACTTGTCGCAAAAAGGTTTTTCATAAGTTCAAGGTGTTGACCACAATGAGATTTTCTCAACTGTAGCGATGCTTAAGTCTATCCGAATCATGTTAGCAATTGCCACATTTTATGAAATCGGGCAAATGGATGTCAAAACTGCATTCCTTAATGGTTTTCTTAAAGAAGAGTTGTATATGATGCAACCAGAAGGTTTTGTCAATCCTAAAGGTGTTAACAAAATGTGCAAGCTCCAGGGATCCATCTATGGACTGGAGCAAGCATCTCAGAGTTGGAATATACACTTTGATAAGTTGATCAAAGCATATAGTTTTGTACAGACTTACGATGAAGCCTGTATTTACAAGAAAGTAAGTGGGAGCACTACAACATTTCTGATAAGTATATGTTAATGACATATTGTTGATCGGAAATAATGTGGAATTATTCTGCAAAGCATAAATGAGTGTTTGAAAGGAGTTCTTTAAAAGAAAGACCTCAGTAAATCTACTTACATATTGAGCATCAAGATCTATCGAGATAGATCAAGACGCTTGATAAGATTTTCAATGAGTACATACCTTGACAAGATTTTGAAGTAGTTCAAAATGGAACAGTCAAAGAAAGAGTTCTTGCCTGTGTTGCAAAGGTATGAAATTGAGTAAGACTCAAATCCCGACCACGGCAGAAAATAGAAAGAGAATGAAAGTCATTCCCTACGCATCAGCCATAGGTTCTATAAAAGTATGTCATGCTATGGACCAGACCTATTGTATACTCTGCCCTAGTTTGGCAAGGGAGTACAATAGTGATCTTGGAGTAGATCACTGGACATCGGTTAAAATTATCCTTAGTGGAATAAGGATATGTTTCTCGATTATGGAGGTGACAAAAAGGTTCATCGTAAAGGGTTACGTCGATACAAGTTTTGGCACTGACCCAAATGACTCTAAGTCTTAATCTGGATACATATTGAAAGTGGGAGCAATTAGCTAGAGTAGCTCCGTGCAGAGTATTGTAGACCTAGAATATTTGCAAAATACATACGGCTCTGAATGTGACAGACCTGTTGACTAAGATTCTCTCACGAGCAAAACATGATCACACCTTAGTAATCTTTGGGTGTTAATCACATAAGCGATGTGAACTAGATTATTGACTCTAGTAAACCCTTTGGATGTTGGTCACATGACGATGTGAACTATGGGTGTTAATCATATACAGATATGAATATTGGTGTTAAATCACATGGTGATGTGAACTAGATTATCGACTCTAGTGCAAGTGGGAGACTGAAGGAAATATGCCCTAGAGGCAATAATATAGTTATTATTTATTTCCTTATTTCATGATAAATGTTTATTATTCATGCTAGAATTGTATTAACCGGGAACATAATACATGTGCGAATACATAGACAAACATTGCATCACTAGTATGCCTCTACTTGACTAGCTCGTTAATCAAAGATGGTTAAAGTTTCCTAACCATATACATGAGTTGTCATTTGATTAACGGGATCACATCATTAGGAGAATGATGTGATTGACTTGACCCATTCCGTTAGCTTAGCACTTGATCGTTTAGTATGTTGCTATTGCTTTCTTCATGACTTATACATGTTCCTGTGACTATGAGATTATGCAACTCCCATTTACCGGAGGAACACTTTGTGTGCTACCAAACGTCACAATGTAACCGGGTGATTATAAAGGAGCTCTACAGGTGTCTCCGAAGGTACATGTTGGGTTGGCGTATTTCGAGATTAGGTTTTGTCACTCCGATTGTCGGAGAGGTATCTCTGGGCCCTCTCGGTAATGCACATCACTATAAGCCTTGCAAGCAATGTAGCTAATGAGTTAGTTACGGAATGATGCATTACGTAACGAGTAAAGAGACTTGCCAGTAACGATATTGAACTAGGTATTGGATACCGACGATCGAATCTCGGGCAAGTAACATACCGATGACAAAGGGAACAACGTATGTTGTTATGCGGTTTGACCGATAAAGATCTTCATAGAATATGTAGGAGCCAATATGAGCATCCAGGTTCCGCTATTGGTTATTGACCGAGAATAGTTCCAGGTCATGTCTACATAGTTCTCGAACCCGTAGGGTCCGCACGCTTAACGTTACGATGACAGTTTTATTATGAGTTTATAAGTTTTGATGTACCGAAGATTGTTCGGAGTCCCGGATGTGATCACGGACATGACGAGGAGTCTCGAAATGGTCGAGACATAAAGATTGATATATTGGAAGCCTATATTTGGATATCGGAATGGTTCCGGGTGAAATCGGGATTTTACCGGAACACCGTGGGGTTACCGGAACCCTCCCAGGGGTTAATGGGCCTTAGTGGGCCATGAGGGAGAAGAGGAGGGCCGGCCAGGGCAGGCCGCGCGCCCCCCTCCCCCCTAGTCCGAATAGGACACGGAAGGGGGGGCGGCGCCCCTGAGGGAGTCCTGGACTAGGGGGTGTCCGGAGAGCCGGACTATCATCGTCAGCCGGACTCCAAGACCATGAAGATACAAGATTGAAGACTTCGTCCCGTGTCCGGATGGGACTTTCCTTGGCGTGGAAGGCAAGCTTGGCAATACGGATATGTAGATCTCCTACCATTGTAACCAACTCTGTGTAACCCTAGCCCTCTCCGGTGTCTATATAAACCGGAGGGTTTTAGTCCATAGGACAACATAACCATTACAACAATCATACCATAGGCTAGCTTCTAGGGTTTAGCCTCCTTGATCTCATGGTCTGAATAGGACAAGGAAGGGGGGGCGGTGCCCCCCTTTCCTCTTTCCCCTCCCCCCTTTCCTTCTCCACCAAGGCAAGAGGGGGGAGTCCTACTCCCGGTGGGAGTAGAACTCCTCTAGGCGCACCCCTAGTGGGCCGGCCGCACCTCCCCCTCCCTCCTTTATATACGGGGGTAGGGGGCACCCTAGGACACATAAGTTGATCATTGTGATCGTTCCTTAGCCGTGTGCGGTGCCCCCTCCACCTTATTCCACCTCGGTCATATCGTTGCGGTGCTTAGGCGAAGCCCTGCGTTGGTAGAACATCACCATCGTCACCACGCCATCGTGCTGATGGAACTCATCCCGGACACTTTGCTGGATCGGAGTCCGGGGATCGTCATCGAGCCGAACATGTGCTGAACTCGGAGGTGCCGTACGTTCGGTGCTCGGTTCGGTCGGATCGTGAAGACGTACGACTACATCAACCGCGTTGTCATAACGCTTCCGCTTACGGTCTACGAGGGTACGTGGACAACACTCTTCCCTCTCGTTGCTATGCATCACCATGATCTTGCGTGTGCGTAGGAATTTTTTTGAAATTACTACGTTCCCCAACAATGTGTGGCCCATGACTTCTTTCGGCCCATATGAGGCCCTTTGTAACTCTTGGCCCATTAACGGTCCGTGGTGAAACTGGCTCGTAATGAACAGTGTATCACTTTATACCCATTAACGGCCTGTTATTCCATTGGGTCGTTTCTAGCCCAAGTTATCTTTCGGCCTTCTCAGGGCCCATTTATTCTTGGGCTCATTTGCAGCATTCGGTTACATATGGCCCGTTACTTTCATATTCTGCTTGTGGGCCAAATTCAGCCCGTCGTTACAGTCGGCCCGTTTGTGGACCGTTAATACGTTGGGCCGTTTTCATGTCAAAAAAACCCGTTTGGTTGTTTTCATAGAGTTATCAAATACGGCCTATTAACGGCCCGTTATGGTCCACAAATAATATGGCCCATGATTGGCGAAATGATGATACGCCCCGTAGAAGGCCCATGGATCCTACGGCCCGTATGAGGCCCTTGGATCGTACGGCCAGTAGAAGGCCCATGGATCGTACGACCCATAGAAGGCCCATGGACCCTACGGCCCGTAGAAGGCCCATGGATCCTAAGGCTCGTATAGAAGGCCAATGGATCCTACGGCCCGTAGAAGGACCATGGCTCATACGGCCCACAGGAGGCCAATGGTTACATCAGTCCGTGTGTTGCCATGATTATTTTGGCCTAGTTACCAAAAATAGGCTATTGTGGCCACTAGAAAAACACAGAGAAAAGAACTGCAGTGACTACAAGCAAACAACTAAACAAGACAATAAGGAAATAAATAAGCAAGCAATTAATGCTAGCCTATTACCGCTATTACACATATTACATCCACTGGGCATCAAAGTTCGCCACCAATGCAAATATAGGGAACAAAGCAGCATATTACATACACTGGCCGTCAAAATTGAACACCAGTGCAAATAAATGCGGCAGCAAAACAAGAGCATAGCTGAAACAACTCAAAAGAGCTCAAGAAACGTTATCCTGGGTATCCACCATGCTGGCAATAAGCTTAGCAAGGTTATTAGCTTTGTCCTGTTTGGCGCTAAAATCCTCCAACGCTTGTTGTTGCACCAGAAAGTATGCATCTGAATGCTCCAGGGACTTCCGCACTCCTTCTGCTTCTTGTCGCAGCACAGCTGATCGATGTCTTTCAGCTTGTAGTTGAGACTCAAGAAACCGAACTGATTCAGACAGTGAGTTTGAATAGCTTGTGCAAGCGATAGTGGCCAGTAACTCAAACACTAAACCAGGACAGGATTTTGGGGTTGTCTCGCTGTCTTCAAGATAGTCTTCCTTAGCTGTTTTATCAGCTTTGTTGGAGACCAACAAGGATGTGTCACTATCCTGAACCCATTACTTCCTTTACCATTGCTTAATAAGGCACTCTTCCCCAATATTATGTCAGCATTCTAAAAGAACAAACAAGTAGACACATAACAAGTTTAGCATGTACTAGTATATGAAACTCATTTCGGTGAACCAGTTCATTAGTAAGGTGGATAAGATTAAACTACCAAGTATTCTATTGCCAAGTACTAGTACATAATAAAAGCATCAAACAAACATATATCTATGTCCTATGGTCACTGCATTGTCTTGCCAAATCAAAATAGAGACACGGTTCAAATCATATAAGTTCAAGACAAAGCAGCAGTGAAAGAATACAAAGCGTGGGAAACTACACGGCACAACAAGATTTCAGATGGGTACCACGGGTCTACATGTACAATAACACTATTGGCTCTGTTGTGATGCTAGTAATGTGCATGATATGAGAAGTCAACTGTATACACAATTGAAATTGAAATCAACAGAGCTATTGATAAGAGCAAACCTATTAAAGAAACATGCGTGAACATACCTGTTGTGCCATTAGAGTTTCGATTGGATCCTTCAAATGAGTTTGTATGAGTAAATATAGTGATACAAGAGCAAAGTAATCATAGTTAAAAAAGGCGCGCCTAAGCGAGCGCTTAAGCGCGCCTAGGCTCTAGGCATTGGCAAAACGCATTGCGCATAACTACGCTTAATATGTGCATAACTGCGCATAAGCATGCGCTTTGGTCAGTAAAGCGCAAGGCAGTGGCAAAACGCACAATTAACGCCTAGCGCTTTTTTGAACTATGATAGCAATGGAATCTTAAATTAGAACAGTTGTTCTTCAGGTTTAGGCACTTGTTCTGCATGAACAGCGTACAATAAGATGCAAGAATATAATACTTAAAAATAGAAAATGAGATCATAGACCTTACCAAATTCTTGGTTCGGGACCAGTACAGAACAAGGCGTTCCCAGTCATCGTCTAGTAAATGTGTCTCAGGAGAAAGTAAGGAAATTTGATGAGTTTCTTTGCTGGTGAAGTACGTTTTCTTCAGGTAATTTCGATACTACAACCAAGCATTCTTGAACATAGCAGAGGTATTAGCACAGGTTACCTCATCCTGAGTTTCCAAATCGGTCCTTCTCTATAGAGAAAAATGGGAAAATTTGTTGTATTATAACCATCATGGAGGTAGGATGTATGGGATAAAGCAAAGTAATTGCCATGAATAACATTACTTACACTTAACTCCTGGACAAACACTTGCAACTGACATTTTCCTTCATCTTCAGTATAATATTTCCAAGATGGAAAGATACACACATATGATTTAACAACATCAAATGCGATAGATGCTAAACAACGACTAGCTGGTTGTGCTTCCTAATAGGCATACTAACTGGTGGAGTTGGGGTTCGCCGTGATAGTGCTGGCCCTTTGGGCACTGGTGCTGCCTTACTAACTGCTCTTGTTTGGGATCTCTATGGTGGAGATGGTGATGTGTCAACAGGAACTGGGTTACTATCGGCTGGGGTTGGGGTTAGATTGGGTGAAGCTGGTTCTCTGTCCATCGCAGTAGGGGTACAATCTACAAGAGTTTGGGTTATGTGTGGTAGGACTGGTTCTTGTGCATGTACAACCGGGGTGCTATCTCCACCAAGAGGTAGCAATATTTTATTTGAAGACCGTGTTTTTAGTCAGCTAGATACTGGCATCATCCGCTCCAATTTAAATGGCTGATAAACAGGAAACATAGTTGAATGTACAGACATTATATGAGAGACAAATGCAATAGATAGTGTGGAAAAAAGAGGGCATGAAATAGTTGATATGTATATTGTTTAACTAAAACGGATAGCATGACATAATTTCATATATATGATGTCTATCTAAACTGGATAGCATAGCATAACATAATTCAAAGATATGATGAATAACTAAGCAGGATCGCATGACATAATTCACCTACATGTTATCTAAGTAATCATGATCGCATCATTTAATTCACATATGTGATTTATATGCTAAACAGAGGGCATTCAATATGATGTCTGAACTAAGAACATGGTGTTGAATATTGTGTATATGATGTCTAAACTATGCAATGCAAGACACCATATGCATGATATGAGCAGTATAACCGTGCCAAGTTAGAGCATACACCTCGGTGGGGGAATAGGACTGGTCATCTGTCTCTCAATCCATCTCTGAGGAGCTATCGGGACCCAACAAGAGATCTGCTTCGACAGGTAGCACTGTCTGCTCTGAAGGCCTTGTTTTCACTCCAAATTTTTCCATCTCCCACCCAAATGGCTGATTCACAAGAAGTGTAGTTTAATTACAAACATTGTCGACAAATGGAAATGTAATGAAGAAAAGGATGGGCAAGATATCATTCAAATATTTGATGCCTGGTTAAACAGGATGGCATTGCACATTTCACATATATTATGGCTGGCTAAAAGACATGAGACTGCATAATTCCCATATATGATATAGAAACTAAACAGTGGCATTACATAACATGTCTAAACTAAGCAGATGACATTTATGATGTCAAAAGTAGGCACTGCAAGGCAACATATGCATGATATGACTAACATCATCATGCCAAGGTAGAGCAAACACCTTGGGGGGTAAATAGGAGTGGTCAGCGGCGTCTGAATCCGCCTCAGAACAGATATCTTCCTTTGGATTACAATCTGGAGAGGCGTGGGGAGGGTTTGCCATTGAACCCACCATGGAGCGATGTCTGCATGACATTGTATTGCCACGCAAAACTCTTCTCTTTTTCTCTACATGTTCAGCATCACTGTGTACAATATCTGACATGCATATGAAAAACATATGGTGAGATTATGTAAGGAGAGCATCCAGAAATTTAGAGTGATGGTAACAACCAGTGGATGGATCCAAAAATAATGATAGCAGGCTGATGACTGCTTTAATTTAATAAAAAGATAGATGATGATTCCTTTACTATTTGTTTCCCACCCAAGATGAACAACATAGGCATACCCTAGGTGAACCAGATGTTAGACAGACATACTGTTCATTACTGCCTCGATATGTGCCCCACAACTAACTTAGAACTCAAGTTTGAACATTAATTTGGACCTGACTTGGATTCCAAGAGGTGAACAGGACAATAAAGTAGAAGGTAATTTTAAGCAATGCATAACATAAGCAGAAACAAAAGAGTGCGACCTCTCTTGTGGACCCGTGTACTCCTCAGGTTCATCTGCTGAGTCAATGATGGTGATGCCGTTGCGGTGGGTGCTGGCACCAGGGAAGGAGATCTGAGGCGGTGAAAGACGGCTAGGAGTCGTGATGTCTGGTTTGGTGGATGCTTCTGTCGGTGGAGCAGCTCAGGTGAGGTGGACGACGTCACGGCAGGAGCAGGACAAACCACACAAAGTTCCCCTCGACACCTACCTGTAACTGAAGTAATTCTGTAAGGGCTCATTTGGCTTGCATGATTCTAAAAATGCAAGGATAGGAAAAACACCAGAATAGGATAGGAATGCACAAGGTAAACAGAGCATTTGTAAACATAGGATTTCTGCCAACTTGGGTGTTTGGTTTACAGGAATTGGAAGAGCATAGGAATGCAAAGAAACATGGCCAAAATAAAGTGAAACCATATGAAAGCGTGTACAGTTAGAATCTTATTATGCCACAAATGCACTTGGTCTTGTTTTCATGCATAGGATTTTGAAAAGTTGGTCTAGGTGGATGTTTTGCTTCATTCCTTTCAACAAAATTCATGAATAATTGAATAGTAGAGTGCCATTAGAAAATTCCCTATTGCTATGTTTTTTCAGAAAATAGCCCTAATGGATCGACATGAATGTATAGTAATAAGTGACCCAACAAGTGTACAATCTCTTTGCCGTAGCCGTGTAGACCTCAGCATCATTGGGTTGGTTGCTGAAGCAGTTGAGGCGGAGTTGGCTGTCGGAGGTGTGGAGGAAGATCTGAGAAATCTGTAGACGGTGTCCAGGGCACTGCTCTATTGTGATGGATCGTTCTGTCGTTGGAGCAGCTCCGTTGAGCCGTAAGACGTCAAGGCTGAAGCAACACAAGACAAGCATCGTCAATCTCAAGTGGGATTCTAATAGCATCTCCAATAGATGATGTAAAATAGATGTAAAATTTACATCACCAAAAACCACCTGACTACAACAGATGAGGTAAAAACTGTTGACTCTGAACTTAACTGTCGAAACTGAAATTTACTGTGGAATCTGAATGTTACTGTCGAAACTGAATGCAATGGTAGCAGAGAGTCACTTGACATGTAGTTTAGGGAGGGCCTGCAGTTCATCTTCAACCTGCACCGCCCTGAGCTGCTAGCCACCACCGACCGAACTGCCGGCCCCAGCGCCGCCTCACCGCCCCGAAACAACTCCCCACCGCTGGTCTGCCGCCGCCCCGGCCAGCCCTCTAGGCCTCCCGCCCCCACCCTGAACCCTAAGATAGATAGTGGGGTACCTCTCCAGCGAGCCCCCGTCCCCGCTGCGGGTGGTTCTTCCTTAACTCCAGCGAGCCCCCCAACCCCTGAAAATCGACTGACCCAAAAGTCGATTCAGTCGACTAAAGTGTGGCTAAATCGGAGCAGAGCAGCAACACGAGTGAGGGGGAGAGCAGCAGCAGCAGCGCGAGCGAGCGAGCGAGAGCCGGAGTAGCAGCAGCTAGGCAAGCGAGCGATCGAGCGAGAGCCAGAGCAGAAGCAACAGCGCCAGCGAGCAAGCGAGAGCCGGAGCAGCAGCAGCAGATCCGGCTGGTATGGACGCCGTCGCCGAAGGGGCCTCGCACTGGGGGAGAGCCGCCGTGGAGATGTCGCCCACGGCGCCGACTTCAAGGTAGCCACTCCATGCGGGTGCGTGATGGAGCATCGTCGGTGCTGGGAGGTTGAGTTAAGGAGAAGGTGCGATGCGATGAGTGTACAACCTCTTTGGTGGCGCCGAGTAGGCCTCAGCTTCGTCTGAGGAGTCAGTGAGGATGCTGCGGTTCCGGTGGAGCAGGTTAAGGCGGTGCTGCGGGGATGGAGCAGCCGCGATAGACGAGGCGATCGTCGGAGCAGCTCCTTGGAGGTGGGGGACGGGGCGGCTGAACCGACAGGATGACGAGATGGACGACGGATCCTCATCCGGGGAGGTGGACGAGGGACGTCGTGTTGTTGCGCTGGACGACGTCGTCGGGGAAGAGGCTCCGGCAGGGCAGTGGTGAGGTGGCGGACGGAGGAGGGTGGGGTTTCGCGGCTGGAGCGGAGAGGTTATGGCAGCCTGAGATTTCAAATGGCAAAAAGGGGGAGATGGGAGGGGGTGAACCATGACTTAGGGACGCGCTTGTCCAAAATGTAGGGTGTGTTACAAAAGTACCCCCCACCGATTTGAACTAGCGGCAGTTTTGGCTCAGGGTTATAAGGGGGATTTTGCGTGTCGTGATTTGGCAGTTCTATGGCGTGAGCTTGCGTTGGTTTTCCTCGAAGAGGAGAGGGTGATGCAGCAAGTGTAGCGTAAGTATTTCCCTCAGTTTTGAGAACCAAGTTATCAATCCAGTAGGAGGCTCAAAAGTCCCACGCACCTACACAAACAAACTGAGAACTCGCAACCAACGCAATAAAGGGGTTGTCAATCCCTTCACGGCCACTTGCGAAAGCGAGATCTAATAAAGATAGTATGATAAGATAAATATATTTTTGGTATTTTATAATATAGATGCAAAAGGTAAAGATGCAAATAAAAGTAGATTGAAAGAAAATATGATAAGAGATAGACCCGGGGGCCATAGGTTTCACTAGTGGTTTCTCTCAAGATAGCATAAGTATTACGGTGGGTGAACAAATTACTGTCGAGCTATTGATAGAAAAGCGCATAGTTATGAGATTATCTAGGCATGATCATGTATATAGGCATCACGTCCATAACAAGTAGACCGACTCCTGCATGCATCTACTACTATTACTCCACACATCGACCGACTCCTGCCTGCATCTAGAGTATTAAGTTCATAAGAATAGAGTAACGCATTAAGCAAGATGACATGATGTAGAGGGATAAACTCATGCAATATGATATAAACCCCATCTTGTTATCCTCGATGGCAACAATACAATACGTGCCTTGCAACCCTTTCTGTCACTGGGTAAGGACACCGCAATATTGAACCCAAAGCTAAGCACTTCTCCCATGGCAAGAAAGATCAATCTAGTAGGCCAAACCAAACTGATAATTCGAAGAGACTTACAAAGATAACTCAATCATACATAAAAGAATTCAGAGAAGATTCAAATATTATTCATAGATAAACTTGATCATAAACCCACATTCATCAGATCTCGACAAACACACTGCAAAAAGAGTTTATATCGAATAGATCTCCACAAGATAGGGGGAGAACATTGTATTGAGATCCAAAAAGAGAGAAGAAGCCATCTAGCTAATAACTATGGACCCGTAGGTCTGTGGTAAACTACTCACAACTCATCAGAGGGGCAAGGATGTTGATGTAGCAGCCCTCCGTGGTCGATTCCCCCTCCGGCAGAGTGCCGGCGAAGGCTCCAAGATGGGATCTCGCAGATACAGAAGGTTGGCGGTGGAAATTGTGTTTTGTGGTGCCCCTGGATGTTTTCGGTGTACGTAGGTATATATAGGAGGAAGAAGTATGTCGGTGGCCGCCCGAGGGGCCCACGAGACAGGGAGCGCGCCCTACAAGGGGCGCGGCCCCCTATCTCGTGGGGTCCTCGGGAGCTTCTTGACTTGCACTCCAAGCTCTCCGGATCACGTTCGTTCCAAAAATCACGCTCCCGAAGGTTTCATTCCGTTTGGACTCTGTTTGATATTCCTTTTCTTCGAAATACCGAAATAGGCAAAAAAAACAGCAATATGGGTTGGGCCTCCGGTTAGTAGGTTAGTCCCAAAAATGATATAAATGTGTAAAATAAAGCCCATAAACATCCAAAAGGGGTAATATAATAGAATGGAACAATCAAAAATTATAGATACGTTGGAGACGTATCAAGCATCCCCAAGCTTAATTCCTACTCGTCCTCGAGTAGGTTAATGATAAAAAGAGAATTTTTGATGTGAAATGCTACCTAGCATAGTTCATAATGTAATTTTCTTTATTGTGGCATGAATGTTCAGATCCAAATGAATACAAAATAAAAGTTTATATTGACATAAGAAATAGTAATACTTCCAACATACTAATCAAAGTAACCATGTCTTCTCAAAATAACATGGCTAAAGAAAGTTATCCCTACAAAAATCATATAGTCTGGCTGTTGCTCTATCTTCATCACACAAAGTATTTAATCATGCACAACCCCGATGACAAGCCAAGCAATTGTTTCATACTTTAATAATCTCAAACTTTTTCAACTTTCACGCAATACATGAGCGTGAGCCATGGACATAGCACTATATGTGGAATAGAATGGTGGTTGTGGAGAAGACAAAAAAGGAGAAGATAATCTCACATCAACTAGGCGTATCAACGGGCTATGGAGATGCCCATTAATAGATATCACTGTGAGTGAGTAGGGATTGCCATGCAACGGATGCACTAGAGCTATAAATATATGAAAGCTCAACAAAAGAAACTAAGTGGGGTGCATCCAACTTGCTTGCTCACGAAGACCTAGGGCACTTTTGAGGAAGCCCACCATTGGAATATACAAGCCAAGTTCTATAATGAAAAATTCCCAGTAGTATATGAAAGTGACAACATATGAGACTCTCTAACATGAAGATCATGGTGCTATTTTGAAGCACAAGTGTGGAAAAAGAGATAGTAGCATTGTCCCTTCTCTCTTTTTCTCTCATTTTATATTTTTTTTCTTTCCTTTTTCTTCTTTTTTTCTTTTTCTTTCTCTCTTTTTTTTCTTTGGCCTTCTCTTTTTTTCTTTTTGGCCTTTCTCTTTTTTTCCATTTTTTTGTAAAGTCCGAAGTCTCATCCCGACTTGTGGGGGAATCATAGTCTTCATCATCCTTTCCTCACTAGGACAATGCTCTAATAATGAAGATCATCACACTTTTATGGATTTACAACTCAAAGCTAGAACAAGATATGACTCTATATGAATGCCTCCGGCGGTGTACCGGGATGTGCAATGAATCAAGAGCGACATGTATGAAAATTATGAAGGTGGCCTTGCCACAAATACAATATCAACTACATGATCATGCAAAAAGCAATATGACAAAAGTAATGCATGTCATATGAACGGAACGGTGGAAAGTTGCATGGCAATATATCTCGGAATGCCTATGGAAATGCCATAATAGGTAGGTATGGTGGCTGTTTTGAGGAAGGTAAATGGTGGGTATATGGTACCGGCGAAAGTTGCGCGGTACAAGAGAGGCTAGCAATGGTGCAAGGGTGAAAGAGTGCGTATAATCCATGGACTCAACATTAATCAAAAGAACTCATATACTTGTTGCAAAAATTTAGAAGTCATCAAAAACCAAAGCACCACGCGCATGGTCCTAGGGGGATAGATTGGTAGGAAAAGACCATCGCTCGTCCCCGACCGCCACTCATAAGGAAGACAATCAATAAATAAAATTGTGCTCCAACTTCATCACAAAGCGGTCCACCATACGTGCATGCTACGGGAATCACAAACTTCAACACAAGCATTCTTTAAATTCATAATCACCCAACTAGCATGACTTTAATATCACTACCTCCATATCTCACAACAATTATCAAGCATCAAGTTGATCATAGCATCCAATTCACTTTCTATGATAGTTTTTATTATACCCAACTTGGATGCTCATCATTCTAGGACCAACTTTATGACCATAGCAAATACCATGCTGTTCTAAAAGACTCTCAAAATAATATAAGTGAAGCATGAGAGACTAGCAATTTCTTCAAAATTAAGACACCACCGTGCTCTAAAAGATATAACTGAAGCACTAGAGCAAAAACTATCAAGCTCAAAAGATATAAGTGAAGCACATAGAGTATTCTAGCAAATTCTAATCAAATAGGCTTCTCCCAAAAGGTGTATACAGCAAGGATGACTGTGGTAAACTAAAAAGCAAAGACTAATATAATACACGACGCTCCAAGCAAAACACATATCATGTAGCGAATAAAAATATAGCTCCAAGTAAAGTTACCAATGAACGAAGACGAAAGAGGGAATGCCTTCCTGGGGCATCCCCAAGCTTAGGCTTTTGGCTATCCTTGAATATCTTGGGGTTCCATGGTCATCCCCAAGCTTAGGCTCTTGCCACTCCTTATTCCATAGTCCATAAAAGCTTTACCCAAAACTTGAAAACTTCACAACACAAAACTCAACAGGAAATCTTATAAGCTCCGTTAGTGAAAGAAAACAAAACCACCACATAAGGTACTTCAATTAACTCATTCTTTATTTCTTTTGGTGTTAAACCTACTGTATTCCAACTTCTTTATGGTTCATAAACTAATTTACTAGCCATAGATGCATTGAAATAAGCAAACAACACACGAAAAACAGAATCTGTCAAAAAAAGAACAGTCTGTAGCAATCTGTAACTAACGCAAACTTCTGGAACTCTAAAAATCCTACCAAAATAGGAAGTCATGTAAAATTTGTTTATTGAACATCAGCAAAAAGAATCAACGCAAAATCACGTTCCTGTGATTTAACAAAATTATATTCGTGCATGCAAAGTTTCTGTTTTTTAGCAGAATCAAATCAACTATCATCGTAGGTTATCCTATAGGTTCTACTTGGCACAAACACTAATTAAAAGATAAAAACACATCTAACCAGAAGGTAGATGCAAGTTTTATTACTAAACGGGATCAAAAACAAAAAACACAAAGAAAATTGCGTTGCCTCCCAACTAGCGCTATCGTTTAACGCCCCTAGCTAGGCATAAAAAGCAAAGATAGATCTAACGAGTGCCATCTTTGGCACTAAATTCATAAGTAGCACGCATAATAGATTCATAAGGTAATTTGACTTTCTTTCTTGGAAAGTGCTCCATGCCTTTATTTAAGGGAAATTGGAATCTAATATTCCCTTCCTTCATATCAATAATCGCACCAACCATTCTAAGGAAAGGTCTACCAAGAATAATAGGGCAAGAAAGATTGCAATCTATATCAAGAACGATAAAATCTATGGGCACCAAATTTTTATTTGCAACAATAAGAACATCATTGATCCTTCCCATTGGCTTTTTAATGGTGGAATCCACAAGGTGCAAATTTAAAGAGCAGTCATCAAGATCATGGAAACCTAGAATATCACATAAAGTTTTCGGAATCGTGGAAACACTAGCACCCAAATCACACAAAGCAAAACACTCATAATCTTTAATTCTAATCTTTATAGTAGGTTACCACTCATCATTAAGTTTTCTAGGTATAGAAACTTCCAAATTAAGTTTTTCATCATAAGATTGCATCAAGGCATCAACAATATGTTTGGTAAAAGCTTTATTTTTACTATAAGCATGAGGAGAATTAACAACGGATTGCAACAAGGAAATACAACCTTTTAAAGAGCAATTATCATAATCAAATTCCTTGAAATCCGAGATAGTGGGTTCAATATTATTAGAAGTTGAGGATTCTCCAATCTCTCTTTTACCAAAATTAGCATCAAGATCTAAAGACTCCGCATTTTTGGGACGCCTTCTAGGCAAAGTTGATTCATCATCAGTCCCATAATCATCAAAATTCATATTGCAAAACATAGATCTAATCGGAGACGCATCAATAACTTTAAGATCCTCATCATTATTTTCATGGAAACTAGAAGAACACACTTTTATAAAGCTTTCTTTTTTAGCACGCAATCTAGCGGTTCTTTCCTTGCACTCGTCAATGGAAATTCTCATTACTTTGAGAGACTCATTGAAATCATGCTTAGGAGGAGAAGATCTAAGTTTAAGAGAATCAACATCAAGCGAAAGTCTATCAACGTTCCTAGCCAAATCATCAACTTTGAGCAATTTTTCTTCAAGCAAAGCATTAAAATTCTTTTGAGAAATCATAAATTATTTCACACTATTCTCAAAATCAGAGGGCATCTTATTAAAATTACCATAAGAATTATTGTAGGAATTTCCATAGTTATTAGAGGAATTGCTAGGGAACGGTCTAGCGTTAAAATTTCCTCTATAAGCATTGTTTCCAAAACTATTCCTACCAACAAAATTCACATCCATAGATTCATTATTATTCTCAATCAAGGAAGACAAAGGCATATCATTGGGATCAAGAGGAGTATTTTTAGTAGCAAACATCTTCATAAGTTCATCCATCTTTCCACTCAAAACATTGATTTCTTCTATAGCATGCACTTTTTTACTAGAAGATCTTTTGGTGTGCCATTGAGAATAATTAGCCATAATATTATCAAGTAATTTTGTAGCATCTCCTAATGTAATTTCCATAAACGTGCCTCCCGTGGCCGAATCTAAGAGATTTCTAGAAGCAAAGTTCAAACCGGCATAAAAATTTTGTATGATCATCCATAAATTCAAACCATGAGTAGGGCAATTGCGAAGCATCAATTTCATTCTTTCCCAAGATTAGGCAACATGCTCATGATCAAGTTGTTTAAAATTCATAATATCGTTCCTAAGAGTGATGATCTTAGCGGGAGGAAAATACTTAGAGATAAAAGCATTTTTGCACTTGTTCCAAGAATCAATACTATTTTTAGGCAAAGACGAAAACCAAACTTTAGCACGATCTCTAAGTGAAAACGGAAATAACTTCAATTTGACAATATTGTTATCCGTATCTTTCTTCTTTTGCATATCACACAAATCAACAAAATTGTTTAGATGAGTAGCGGCATCTTCACTAGGAAGGCCGGCGAATTGATCTTTCATAACAAGATTTAGCAAAGCGGTATTGATTTCACAAGACTCAACATCATTAAGAGGAGCAATCGGAGTACTAAGGAAATCATTATTATTGGTATTCGAGAAATCACACAATTTGGTATTATCTTGCGCCATGGCAACAAGTAATCCAACACACAAGCAAACAGAAAAACGGCAAGCAAAAAAAAGAGAGGAGGAGATTGGGAAAGAGAGGGCGAATAAAACGGCAAGGGTGAAGTGGGGGAGAGGAAAATGAGAGGCAAATGGCAAATAATGTAAATGCGAGGGAGATGGGTTTGTGATGGGTATTTGGTATGTCTTGACTTGAGTGAAGACCTCCCCGGCAACGGCGCCAGAAATCCTTCTTGCTACGGCGTGAGCTTGCGTTGGTTTTCCTCGAAGAGGAGAGGGTGATGCAGCAAGTGTAGCGTAAGTATTTCCCTCAGTTTTGAGAACCAAGGTATCAATCCAGTAGGAGGCTCCTCAAAAGTCCCACGCACCTACACAAACAAACTGAGAACTCGCAACCAACGCAATAAAGGGGTTGTCAATCCCTTCACGGCCACTTCATGTAAAGCGAGATCTAATAAAGATAGTATGATAAGATAAATATATTTTTGGTATTTTATAATATAGATGCAAAAAGTAAAGATGCAAATAAAAGTAGATTGAAAGCAAATATGATAAGAGATAGACCTGGGGGCCATAGGTTTCACTAGTGGTTTCTCTCAAGATAGCATAAGTATTACGGTGGGTAAACAAATTACTGTCGAGCAATTGATAGAAAAGCGCATAGTTATGAGATTATCTAGGCATGATCATGTATATAGGCATCACGTCCATAACAAGTAGACCGACTCCTGCATGCATCTACTACTATTACTCCACACATCGACCGACTCGCCTCGCATCTAGAGTATTAAGTTCATAAGAACAGAGTAACGCATTAAGCAAGATGACATGATGTAGAGGGATAAACTCATGCAATATGATATAAACCCCATCTTGTTATCCTCGATGGCAACAATACAATACGTGCCTTGCAACCCTTTCTGTCACTGGGTAAGGACACTGCAAGATTAAACCCAAAGCTAAGCACTTCTCCCATGGCAAGAAAGATCAATCTAGTAGGCCAAACCAAACTGATAATTCGAAGAGACTTGCCAAGATAACTCACTCATACATAAAAGAATTCAGAGAAGATTCAAATATTATTCATAGATAAACTTGATCATAAACCCACATTCATCGGATCTCGACAAACACACCGCAAAAAGAGTTTACATCGAATAGATCTCCACAAGAGAGGGGGAGAACATTGTATTGAGATCCAAAAAGAGAGAAGAAGCCATCTAGCTAATAACTATGGACCCATAGGTCTATGGTAAACTACTCACAACTCATCAGAGGGGCAAGGATGTTGATGTAGCAGCCCTCCGTGGTCGATTCCCCCTCCGGCAGAGTACCGATGAAGGCTCCAAGATGGGATCTCGCAGATACAGAAGGTTACGGCGGTGGAAATTGTGTTTTTTGTGCCCCTGGATGTTTTCGGGGTACGTAGGTATATATAGGAGGAAGAAGTATGTCGGTGGCCACCCGAGGGGCCCACGAGACAGGGGGCGCGCCCTACAAGGGGCGCGGCCCCCTATCTCGTGGGGTCCTCGGGAGCTTCTTGACTTGCACTCCAAGCTCTCCGGATCACGTTCGTTCCAAAAATCACGCTCCTGAAGGTTTCATTCCGTTTGGACTTCGTTTGATATTCCTTTTCTTCGAAATACTGAAATAGGCAAAAAAAATAGCAATATGGGCTGGGCCTCCGGTTAGTAGGTTAGTCCCAAAAATGATATAAATGTGTAAAATAAAGCCCATAAACATCCAAAAGGGGTAATATATTAGCATGGAACAATCAAAAATTATAGATACGTTGGAGACGTATCAGGCAGCTGGAGGGAATTTTCGCGCGCTTTGTAATTTGGGGACAACAAGGCGCGGGTTGTGAAGGCGCTAGTTTTGGGAGCATGATATCTGAATTTTCGGGATATAACAAGGCGCGAGTTGAATTTTAGGGACAAGCCTAACGTGTAGTAATATTGTACTTGTACGTACCAAATCAATTCGCACTTCCCTCAACCAAAAACAAAACGAAAAAAATAAAACTATTCACACCACACAACGAGAGTCTTGCCCCGTTTTACTATACAAATGCTATTCAAAGCTACTCTCTCCTTCCATCTATATAGGGCCTAATGCGGTTTTCGATGCTAACTTTGACCAAATATTAGAGCAATAATATATGACATGCAACTTACACAAAGCACACCATTAAATTCGTCTGTGAAAGGTTCTTTCAATGACATAATTTTCACATTGTGCATGTCATTTACTATTAATCTTGTCAATAGTCAAAGGCGGTCTTAGAAAACTCATTACGCCCTATATAGATGGAAGGAGGGAGTATGAATCCATGTTATGTCCAATTAAATGTTTTTGCTTGCTGTATAATGCATGTAACCTACTCATACCAACATTTTAGTGCATTCCAAATGTCTATACTACCGCTGCAATTCGAACTGAATTTGAATTTGTTTCTCTATTTCAATAAGAATCTACAATCATGATTGTTGCCAACTTCAACCATCATTCATGTATTACCTTAATAACACACCACATGATTACTATAGAGATAGATATGAACTATGTGTACTACATGAACTCGAATTCTATTTTTTGAATACACTTGATGTTGATTCCAAATAATATTACATTTGATGTACTAACTATATGTTCATAATCTAAACCATGTTCCATATGTACACCGTGTTTATGACACAAAGTATAGTGCCCCGCCCCCTGCATTATGACAAGTATTTAGACCTGCGTTGCAAAAGCCACACATTAGCCCAAATTATAATCAATGTTCTACATTATGATATCTTCTTCAAGTATCTGTATCCACTTTTTTATAATGAATTATGATCTTTGTTCGTCTTTTACACCTTCACGATCCTCTTCTATTTGTAGCTAGCTAGCGCTAACTTTCTATTGTGCATGCACACGCCCGCCCCCCTCTCACCCACCCTTAGCGTCCCCTCCATCGCGCATGTTCATCATCTCTCTTTAGGTCGTCCACCCGTGGTGTGTGTAGGCCCCCGGCTCCTTCTTTCCGGCACACACCGGTCGATATACCTCTCTAGCCAAGTGTGCCTACAACAAACACATATATACTTCCCATCTTCTCTTCTCACCGTCCATGCCCCCCTCTGTCCAATACGGTTCCACGCAGGTGCACACTCCCGCCCCTATTTTCATTGATCACATACTCGCACACTCCTCGCCCCTTGACATGGTAGGCCTCTCGCACCACCTCCTAGCCGCACCCCTCTCCCTCTGTCTGTCTCTCCAAACCTTATTTGCTTCTAACACATGTAGGCGTGTATATGAACTAATCTCCCTACATATAGCCAGGTCGACTATAATTCGTTTTCCCCACGCACCGATACACTTACCTCGCTAGTTATGTCTCTCCCTTTCTCAGACACACGACGATTGATCTTCCTATGTAGTTACGTATGCTTACCACAACCATATCGTCTCCCCTTATCATCCTTGCATACCTCCCGACCCGTCTCTCACACGCACGTGCATAGACATATAGACATCCCCCGCCCTCTCTTATTAATATTACACTCATACCCTCCGTTTGTCTAGCAGGCCTCTCCCACCATTTGTGAGACACCACTCCACCACCAACCCTCCAACGCTCTACCTTTGTCTTTCTCCCAACCTTATTCCTCTGCTACACATATCCATGGATGTCGATCGATCCCCCTCAATACATAGCTAGGTCTCTCTCCTTCCCCACACATATACTAGTCGATCGGTCTCCCCCCCCCCCACACACACACATCGATAGTCGAACGTTGTAGGTAGGTATCCATGCCACGGAGAAAAACTGCACCTCTGCCATCTCAAATTCCAGTAGGCTAGCAGCCTTGTATCTTTGACGTGGGCAACCACAAATTCGATGGCACTCTTTATCGATCACGCAACCACACACTTCATCCCTGTTTTCAATTCTATCGATATCTCACGTCCATGACTCCGTTTCACACACATCGCATATGTTACGTTTTTCGGTTTGAGATATCATCAACACATTGCCTCTGTTTCGCACAAACCATCTCTCTCACACCCACCCACGTACGTACCTGCACCTAAAGAAGAAGTGCACGCAGGACGCACGTACTCACGTGTCGTTCCCGGCCATACCTGCGCGGGTACACGATGGAGTTCGTTTTTGTACGAAAAGGCAGCCCACGTGATAATTTGACGCGTGTAGCAGTTGTTTACTCGAAGGAGGGTCGGGTACCATGCCTAGACGGAAAAAAGTTCAACTTGACGCATTCGTATTAAATAAAGTTATATATTTCTCAATGGCACGTACAGAATATAAAACGATTGCCGTGGGGAAAATGGAAAAATTGGTTTGTCTCTCGTCAGACCATCTCACACAAGGCGGCCGTGGCCTCTCTCTCTCAGCGTTGGTCAGTGATCCGGCCGCATCCCGTCCGCCAACGGAAAGGGAGGATGTGCATCGTCTCTCTATTCGACGGCGTTGAGGCAGCACGTCCTGATCTACGGTACCCGCCGTTCTCTCTGACCAAGCTCTGGTGCGGTAGGGCCTTCGCCACTTGCTCGCTGCTGCAATATGAGCCGATCCCGGCCGCCGGCGCCCTCCTAGTAACATCCCAACGACCCTCAGGTACAGCTTCCTCCGGCCTTGCTCCAATGCCCATCTTCCCACATTGCTGCATGTGGATCTTCTTTAGTTGTTTGCTTAAATCGTTTCTCGGCCGGCGTACTTCCCATCTTGCAATCTCGTCCTCAAACCTTTTTTGATAAACCACCATGTGCTATCTTTGCCTTATTACATGGAATATGCTTCTTTTTTGTCGGCGTATGTGTCTTCAACTCGTGTTATTGGGCAGTAATTGTTTCCTTTCTACCTCCTTTTGCAAATAGGGCCATCCATTTTCACCTCGTTGCTATTGCGACCTTTGGTGAACTGCACAAATCACTTTTTTCTTAAGAGTGTTTTGTGCAGTTCCGCCAAAATGTCACACAGGCAACGTTTTTACATTTCTGTGGGACTACAAAAAAGGGAGATTGGTTTTGCTATCCTCCTCATCCAACTCCGTGCCTAATCTTCTCCAACAAGAAGTTAGTCCTAAAGAGAGATCGTAGAGGTGATCGGCTTCTATTTATGTGTGTTATGTTTCATCATCTAGTTCCACTATTATTGTAATCACACTGACTGGATATCTTTGCAAACAGGGATGGTCCACTCGATTTTAGTGGAGCTGCACAAAATGATCAGATTGTGGTGTCCTCCATACACCTCTTTTTTGGCTACAGAGCTGGGTGAAACTAGCTGCCAAGCAATGAACACTGTGCCAAGGAAATGGAGCCATGCCTACGAACAACATCGATTAATTATATTTTTTTCTTTATTTGTACACCTTCTCACAACTTTGTCTTTAGTTGTGATGTGAATATTGGCACTGATCTGCGAACCATTGAGATGCATTATCCATGGTAGCCATGTAATTTCATTTGTATTTGATGGAATGTTGTAACTAGATAATCTCAAGGCAAGACACATGAATCCTAAGTTGAAACCTTTTTTTTCTTGCGGGAACCAAAGTTGAAACCTTCATAGCATCACAGTACAATTTCAGTAAAATTATGCGTACATATAAACAAATCCTGGAGGATTGATAGCAATGCCAGAAACAATTCAACTTCTTTTCGCCGACATGTTGGACATCCTTCATCCGGCTCCACCTGCCATGCAACAATATTGAGTGCACAACACAACTTCAGGGAAAGATTCACCCCGGTCGTTGCACAGCAGTAGTAATGACTAGTGAGCAGTCAAATCATAGAGCCCCACCTTTGCCATAGTAAGTTGCTCGGACGAAGCAACCATCATTTCTCTGTTCCTTGAATCCGATGGTACTCCCATATTCCCACAGTAATAGTTGCTCGGGAAAATCAACCATCACTTCACCTTTCCCACAGTAAGTACTAGTACCTCCTTTTTTTTTTACTCTAGAAACAACCACACACGAATATTGGACGGTAGCAATACAACAACTGAATCACTCTATCCGATGTTCATAGTTGTAAAATCAAAAGAAAACCAAGCATTGGATCAACTCTTTTAGCACTCAGATTGTTGCCGCCTGCTCAACCGCCTGCCCACCTAGCGCACCTATATATCCGCTCACGTGTGATGACCATAGGAGCTATCCATTCAGATTGTATGTTAGAAAAATAAAGGTCGATAACTAATGCGACAAACTTAAAAAAACTAATGCGGCACCTCGGGCCAACGCGGCCAGATTGCATTTTGCACGAGAAATTACACACCATGTTTCGTTGACATGTGGTCCCGTTCCAACATGTCACTGAGACGACGGCGAGTCCTTTTCTACTAGTATTTCTGAACGGACGTGTAGGCCGGGGCGCCTCTTCGTGTACCGTGGAAAACTGGCAACCGTCCACCGACTCTTCGCCTTTCCCTCTCGATTTGGAATACTGTCGCACGCTCTTCCTCCCTCCTCCATTTTCCTTCACCCTTCCTTCTGCCGTTGTTCGATCCTCTTCTCCATGGAGGGAACAGGCCGGAAACGACCCCGTTATTCTTGCCCCGATCTGAAAGATGACATGGTGGAGGAACTCATTGATCGGTGCGACGTCATCACCTCGGCTAGCATGGCAGGTTTGTTCAAGACCATTCTTGACTCAACTAATAACATCATTACAAGGAACCCAAGGGTCAAGGAGCGGTTTGATCTCCCCTATCTTCTTCGCCGTGACCCTGATGACTGGCGGAGGGACGACGGAGGCCTCGCCTTGTGCAAGTTGATGCCGCTTGATAATGATACGTATGATGTTAATATACCATCACTTGAGGGCAAGGATTGGGCAGGCACAAATGGAGATTGGGTTGTTTATATTGGGTACAACTGCGAGTGGGAACTTGTGAATGTGTACACTCATCACCGGGCTCCACTTCAAAAAATCTCAGCAGACTGCCCAGAGGTTGAGCACACCGGTATTGTACGCATGTTCAAATACGATCATGGTGACTATCTTCTACAGAAGATAGCAATTTGTCGAGTTCCCAACCGCTCTTGGAATTACAAGAACTATGAAGTTGTTGCTATCTTCGACAAGCTTGTTGCCGTCCTTTGTGGCAGTGGCGGAGCCAGAACTTTTGTGAAGCCTGGACGAATTTGAGACTGTGTGTCTAACCTAGAAACCAAAATCGGGTGTTCGGATACACAATATATAAAATGACATCAAACTTTTAAACCACAACTCCACATTAATGATGTGGTGAAAATATAACCATAGAAATCATATAAATGGAACTTAGAGTGAAATAAGTATCACTGATTTTGTACTAAATTAGTGTACAAATTTTAAACTAAATCATTGACACTTATTTTGGGGTGGAGGGAGTATTTATTTAGTTTCATAGGCCAAAATGAAGTTGAGACTTGACAACATTAAGTTATAAAACCAGGCCTACGACCAAACTCGTCATATTGCCGGCGGAAATATAACTATCCAAATTACCATTCAAATGTCCTAGAAGACACTATAAGATAAAAATGGATTTGTAATTCACATAAATTAAGTATTGTGATTTGTGAATATATTCAAATTAGAGAGCTTGCAACCGTCTCACGAGGCAATATGAGATGGTGGTTGTGGCGTACTTTTAGTGCCAAGAACCTCCTTGTCTCTCAGAGTTCATAATTTGAAGTTTGAAATTAACATCAACTATCTAAAACAAACCCCTAAACAAAGGATTAAGCTCATAAAAGTGGTGATCATCTCCAATGACCAATTCCCCTCGCCGTGACCTCAAAATAAGTTTATTAATCTATTCGCAAAAAAAGACTATTAATCTCACCTAATTACGAAGACGGGAACAAGCGGCCGCTGATGCAAACCGTTCCTCGGAATCTTGGGTGGATGCTCTCCGGCTCCGCCCCCGCAGCCAGCCGCGCGCCCAGGCCAACCTCCGCTCACTGAAGGTCTATCTCTATCTCTAATCGATCAAGGATGCCGCCAATTTTCAAATAGAAGCTAAACGAACAGGGGGTCACAGGGAGGTTGCCTTCTCGTCTCGAGTAAAAGAAAGAACAATCGAACCAAACAAGTAGGCTCGTCTCACGTGGGTACTCGTAGCCCATCCGTCAGTGCATAATTGAATAATTGATTAGTACTATTGACTAGAGAGGAAATTAATGGAAGCCCATTGGCCCAGCTGCCCGTTGCCCGGGTAAACCACCGTGCGAGTAGTATTTTCCCTTGTTTGATAGCACCATCATAGCATGTAGCGTAGCTAGCGAGCCCGGGCAACTGCCCAGGCTAGCCGGGCGGTGGCTCCACCACTGCTTTGTGGTTTGACTCGATGGATATTGATCAAAAATCAGTTTCTATACACGGATGTGTACTGTGATGCAATTCAATACGAGGGTCTTTTCTTTGCTTCCACTACTCATGGCACTGTTTTTGCATGGGATCCTCGTAGTTTCGGTACATTTGTATTCCACCGTAATTATAATTGTTTCATCCACATGCATGCGGGTTAGCAAGTTTCCCTTTACTAATTAACCTTCTTCTTGTGTTTCCAAGGTCCTATGAACATTCCACCACCATAGTTTTGAATAGCAGAGATAGCATCCGCTATTGCGTCTGCAGTAGCGCTAGAGCAATAGCGTGCGCTATTGATCAAATTAAATGTAATTACTTTTTGTGAAGGATCTAGAAATATACACAACAATCTAATGTTTTTCAAAATCCGCTATGTGGACATAGCACCCGCAATATCACCCGCTATCCGCATTCCGCTATGCGGACCCCAATCCACTACCAGCCCGCTATCCGCTATTTAAAACCATGTCCACCACCTATACTTGAAAGTTTTTATAACCAAGGGGGAGATGACGATGGTGATGATCACAAGTATGAGGACGAGCAGAACTTATATACTCAGTGGCGCCTGTCAACTAACTCCGATGGATCACCTCTTCTTATCTGTATACAGCACACTGAGTTTGTTACTACTGAGGGAGCACGTGTTGTCTCCCATGGTCGCACTCTCCGGACCTATTCCAACACTCGTTGCATGATATTCGGGATGGATACTAGTGTGCTAGCGCCAACACCTTCTCCCTGGTACAGAATTGATAGTCTTGGAGAAAACTCGCTCTTCCTTGGACAAAACTATCCTATGATGGTGAAAGGCGATCCAACTGTTGTTGACACAACGTCACTAGTACCATTTATGAGAAGCAACTGTATCTATACCTCGGACATTTGGGTGGTTCCCTACCCTGGTACTGATATAGTAGGCCGCTTCACCCTGGATGATCAGTCCTGCGTTGGTCTCGAGATTGACAATAGATGGCCCGTCCCAGAGAATCACTTGTGGTTCAAAGCAAGCGTTTCCAACACCGAGGATTGGTTGAGTTGAAGTTCATTATTTGTTGTGTGATGAAAACTTTAGTATTTATAATGTATCCTCGTTGTCGTTGTGGGTTGATGACCTGTTGTATGTAATAAAATGATATGCATGTGATAAACTTACTAAATTTATGAATGGCTTTCGAGTCGCTTCTCTGAGTGAGTGGTGCGACGAGGCAAAAAAATATTTTTCGAATACATAATTGTACGTGCATTGCAACAGGTTATCGGATGAGGCCAATCAACAATAGTAGTACACTATTTGTACTAGATTCACATGCTTCGTGCGTCGGGCGGGTGTTTTTACTGTAGCCATATGTTAACGTGTTCGCTGTACGTAACCAGCGCCTCGAATCCTCGATACTACTAGTACTATATAAGTAGTAGGAGTAGTAGGGTGGCATGGGCCAGAACAAGCATTCATGTCCAGGAGTACGACACACGCCACCAGTACGACATCCATCTGACACCATATTTCTTGGAGTCCGTGCTAGAGCAATTTCTTCAACCTTGTCATTTCTCTAAGCTCAGCCATCGCGCGACGGGCGAGGTGGGGGTTGCCGATAGTCGGTTTCCTCAACTGCGGTTCCACTTGTAAGGCCAACTCCAACACACGACCCCAAACGGACCTCCATTTTGCACGAACTCCAATGATAATTTTGACTAGACAAGCAAGACCAAAGAAAACAAGAACCACAAGAATACATTTTAGAAGATATCCAACTTCCATAACTGCTCCTGTAAGTTGGATTAGTGCCTTCTCAATGCATTCATTGTTGATCTGCAGAGGCTCGATCTTGCATGCTTCTTTCTTCTTCGAGTGTAAAGAAGTACATGTTGCTTCCTCGCATAATCTAGTCTCATGTCTAGCCTCTATTCTAGTATCAACAAGTGCACTAGTCTCATCTCTAGCCTCTATGCTTGCTAAAAGTGCTAGAACATCTACTAAATTGCGCTCTATCAATATATTGATGTACTCTTCTTCCCAATACCAAAACTTGCATCCATTCTACACAATAAAATTTTTAAGTTAGCACAACTAGTCTAATCCGAGAGCACAACCGAAGATTTGGTCGGGTTCTTCCTCCTTTTGCCGACACGTGGGACATCCAGCATCCAGGTCGTGCCATGCAAGAAAATAGAGTGGTAGTTGAAGCCACGTGATGTGCATCTTGGGTTAAATGGTAATAGAATTTTACTACTCTTGAGTAACTCCAAAAGCGGCCACCGAAGATCTTTATTGGATTTATTTTTCATCACCAGCACGTCGAGGTGAAAGATGTGCAGGGTTAGTGGGTCCTCTTGCGTTTTCACTGACATGTGGGACCGCATATGAGCAAACAGACGATGGGCTCCGCGCATCCGCTGGTTGGTTGAGAAGAGAGATAGAGGAGGGCTGAGCATGAACTCCAAGAAATTTGTTCTACGTAACCAGCACCGCGATATTCACGTGTGGTTGTTTCTAGACTAAAAAAAGGAGGTACCCCTACTTATGTTACTCCCACTACGCCTAGCCTAAGGTTAGTAGGTGACCTTGCGCTTGGCTCTTCGCCTCATCCGGAAGTCGATGGTTCTACAGTAGTACTTCTAGCAATCTGACACCAAATGAACTGCTGCACGTCCACCGCTTGTAAGCAAAAGTTTCTCCTCATGCTGCGAGCCACCACGCACGTGTTGGCGAGGGAGAAGGCGTAATCAAGCTCCTCGTTGTTCTGCGAGTTGACGGGACACGTCAAAGTTATTTAGTACGTACTCTCTCCAAAAAAGGGTGACCATGTCATTGCTACCATCCGGTGCTCCGTCGTTGAGTACGTGCACTATTCACGTGCCATCGAGGAGAAAAAATATTGCGTAGGTGCCATCGAAGTGCACGACTCACTTACGCACTACTTATCTGATTATCTCCATTTCCTTGCATGACACATGCACCTTGATGCTTGATGTCTCACATGTTGGGAAATGGATGAACAAAGCTCACGTAAAAGAAAAGAGTTGAAGAGCACAGATTCCCGATGACCGTGAAGGAGCAAGGAACCTCGCGGTGGAGCGTCTGCAAGGAACCTTGCGCGTTTTCCCCTGTTATTTGCCGCCTGCCCACCTATAAACAAATAAAAGAACATGAACTCTTCGCTAACCACTAGAAACGGTACATCAGGATGCTAAGTTGAAGATGTTCTATAGTTTATATTGATAACCACGCAACAAGCCACGCATGTACAGGACGCATGCAGCCACGCATGTACACAAGCCAACGCACTAACTCCATCCGATCGAACTCATGCACATACGCGCACAGCATGGAGCACACAACGCACGTACACAACATGTGCATGCACACACACTCGGCCGCAGAATGCACGTGACTAACACATGCATGCGCACACACTCGGCTGCGTGGAGGCGTGCGCCATCTGCGGTGACGTCCGTTTCTTCCTGCGGTTACCAAACTAGTCTCTCTCTTCTTAATTAAATTGCCACATCATATTTTATGCTTACGTGGCAGGCTTAGCAGCTATACATGGTGGAGCACTGGGAGAGGCTAAGGCTGGTCATAGTGGGGAATAACTTATACTGTAACATATTACTATGTTACTCTAAACATCTCTATAAACCGGAAAGGAGGGAGTAGTAACATAGACTAGTGTCATATGCAGAGTATGGGAGCACATTATATTTCCCCGTCCGGACCGATCCCAAGTTGGCTTCTCACCTTCTTGGCCCAACAAAACCCTCCCCTCCCCAAGGCTTCCGCCCGGTGCCAGCTGAGCCCGCCGCTCCACATTGATGGCAAGTCAGGGCGACGCGACCTCTCACTGCTTCCTCCATTGAAGCGGCACGCCGACCGAGGGCACCGCCACGCACGCCCCCGACATTTCAGACTACACAGTGGAGAGTAACTTTAGAGCAAGTACTACAATTAGATGACATAAGCAGGCTATAAGGATTTAAATATAGTATTTGTGCTTAGTTGAAGGAGAGAGAAGAGGAGAGAGAAGAGAAGCGGATTGTAAACGTGTAGCCGGTTGTACTCCAACATACTTTGTGAGACAAAAGGTGGGGCCATTATTAATGATATAGTATTTATACTAAAGGGACTAACGAATGCCTTAATTACTCCGTTTTTTGAGACAAATCTTGGTGGGGCTATTATTGAGTTGGACGTGGGGTTTCGGGGCCAAAGGCCTACTATTATACTCGCAAGACCGACCTGACATGCTCTACCCTAACCGCCGCTGTATCATATGGTTTCGCATCGTTACAGATCTTAGCACCACCACGCAATTCTTCTCCATCCCTCCTTCCGGCGTGCACCGCGAGAAGGGACAGCAGTCCTCTGGACCCCGCCTTTCGTGATCCTGTACGGGAGAGGGGCGATCATGTTTTTCGGGAGCACACTCCTGTGACTGCTGCCAGCGACGACTTCCTCAACGACAGCCTTCTTCCCCGACCTCGGTAACCTCTTCATCAACGACATGAGGGACAACATCAACCACGGCGGTTCTGCTCCCGCTATGCAGTATGTTATTCTGTCCTCCTGGTTTAGTCCGCATCATTACTTTGATGTTTGCAATTGTCGTCATGATCAATTTACTGCTGATTCAGATTAAATCTCATAGTAAATTGCTCATATATTCAACAATCCAATCCAAAAACCTGATTATAGCCAATTTACTCCGAGTGGTTTTGTTGCGCTTTTGAAGCCGCCTACTTTTAAGGTGGTGCAATATAAAAGGTGGTGCACAAGAGCAGTATATTGGTTTCAGATCATGTACTGTGATGCCACTAAGGGTAAGCCTGAGGGAGATCTTAATCCTACACAGTAGGAAGCTTTTCAGAACATGGATACCCTCTTCAAAGCTGCCCTGCTAAGTGTTCTTGACGATTCTTTTGTGGATTCATATATATTGTTTGACAGCGGCAAAGACATGTGGGCTGCGCTCGAGGCCACGTTTGGGCCCTCGGGCGCTGGTAACGAGTTGTACGTCATGGAGCAATTCTGTGACTACAAGATGACTGATGAGCGCTCTGTTGTTCAATAGACTCATGAGATCTGATCACTCTCTAAGGAACTTGAGTACTTTAAGTGTGTGTTGCGGACAAATTTGTTGTTGGGACCATCACTGCCAAGCTTCCACCTTCGTGGAACGATTTTGCTACTTCTCTGACAAACAAGAGACATGAGTTTTCTGTTTTGGATCTCATTAGCACTCTTGGTATTGAGGAGAAGGCGAGAGCAAAAGACACACGTGCTCGGGTCGCTGAGGGAGCTTCTAGTGCCCACATGGTACACGAGAAGAACTTCCAGCCCAACCAGCCCCAAAACAACAAGAACAAATCTCAGGGGAAAGGCAAGTTTGATGCAAAGAACAAGCCATCACATTCTACCAACTTCAAGAAGAATTCTCATAACGGGAAGGGATACAAACCTCTATTTTGGTAGCACCACACAAAATTTATATGGCGGCATCTACCTGCTGTCAGCTAACCTCATGGTGCTCCAGGTATTCCTACATTCGTAACTAGGTACAATGACCACCGCAAGATGAAATTAGCTTATTCATACGTTGACTTGCTGAATGCAGTGCGGAACGATCCTGTCATGTTTGGAGGAGCAAATAAGCAGTGCAGCCGAAGGTGGAAATCAATCAAGGACTTATGAAATTATATATAATCTTCCTCAAGCAGGTCAGTATCCCCTTCATCCAGATGATCATGTTTTGTCATGCCGAGTTATTGATATGTGCTACTGTTTTGCAACACTGTTTAAGTATACCTAATGTTTTCCTATCTTTTCAGATTCAGGACAATGAATATGATTTCAGGGGAACTGCACAATATGGACTCATGTTGAGTCATCTCTATTGCCTCACGTGTTTGCTGCAAATGTGTCAGCATCAATTGCAAGATGATGTAGCTAGCTAGCTGTGGAGTTCCCAACATGCTCAAAGTGCTCGCAACATTGAGAAGAAACAAGCATGCCCAGGAAAATAATGCGTGCGCAGGGAGGCCCTTTGCTCAGAGAAGAATTGACCGATTTTCTTTATTTCCACACCTTCTCACAGATTTGTATTGGTTATAGTATGATGAATCATTGAGATGCATAAACATGCTGAACTTTTGTTCTTCTGAATGTTAGTATGCATACCGTATCTTCTGAAGCTTAGTTTAATGTGAGTGTATGCATCCAGTACCGCATCCTCTAATTTGGTGGATGCACACAGAGAAAATAAATCTCCTTAATTTACTCCATAACCACCCTATTAAATAGGCCTAGTAACAAACCAGGTGCATGCAGTGGCCGGCGGGCACATGCATCCTGCATGCATGGCCAGTCAGCCAAGTCCATGCGCCAGCTCCAATGCAGCAACGCAAAAGAAGAGAGCGGTTCTTGGGAAAAAGCGAGTAGTTAGTGCAGAGGGCCTTATAAACACGAACAACTCGCTCCCCAATCTTCCTCACTCGTCCAGAAAACCCCTGCTCACCTTCCTCCTCACTCGTACAGAAAACGCCTGCTCCTCTTCTTCCACTCCTACAGAAATCCCCAGCCCTCCTTCTTCCCCACTCGCACTGCCACTAGGCTCGTCTCTAGCTACTCTGCTCAAACCCGTGAGATCGGCGCGATGCCCACAAGTAAAATGGAGCCGGCTGGCCCCAATGCCAAGAAGATGCGGCTCCCACCAGTGGCGACGCCGGTTGTAGATCCCGCACCCGGTAGCGCGGGGAGAAGGGTGAGCCCCCTCCCCCCCCCCCCCACCCGAATCTAAGGAACCGGTAGAATCTCCGATGGACCACATCAGCAATCTCCCGGATGTCATCCTTGAGGACATCATCTCGCTTCTCCCCAACAAGGATTGCTGCCACACACAAGTCCTCTCAACTCGGTAGCGCCCTCTATGGCGCACCGCACCCCTCAATCTCGACTATCATCAGATATTTGTCCTTCCTGAATTTGATCTCCTCAGAGCCATCGTCTCTTCTCACCAGCAGGGCCCCGTTCAATGCCTCTGCATCCCGACACGCTACCTGTTGTCCATATCCGGCACGGTGGACGCTTGGCTGACATCCCCTGAATTCGGAAAACTCCAGCAGTTTGAGTTGTACCATTACCACAAAAGTTTCATACCACGAACACACCAAGAATTTGTGCCCACACCACCCTTGACCATCTCACGGTTTTCCTCCTCTCTCCACACCGCCACCTTCGCCCGGTGCCATCTACCAGACGATCTGGTACAAATGCTTTGACTCCCACTGCTAAAAAGACTTTCACTTGTGGTGGTTAATCTGTCGGAGGCCTCACTGCACAGCATCATCCACTCCAGTTGCCCTGCCCTGGAGTGCTTGCTGATTGTTTTGGGAATAGAAATCCATATCAGTTGTCTCCAAATAAACTCGCCTCACCTTAAAAGCATTAGAATTTGTTTTAAAGGACAACAACTCATCATTGAATATGCCCCTTCACTTCAAAGGTTGCTCCTTGATAATTTTTATACACCTTCACAAATAAATGTTGTCTCTGCGCCCAAACTGGAGACCTTGGGGGTAATTCATGACCCGTTTAATAATCACAAGGAGTTCGTGTTTGGCTCCTCACTTTTTTAGGTACCGTATATTATCATCTACACATTTGTAATCATATGTTGCATTTTTCATTTGTGCGCATAAGTTTTATATCATCTTGGAGTACACTTTGGGTACTAATATTATGTTATATGCTCAATGAAGAGTTCGCCCATTGATATCCTATCAATGCTGCTGGATTCTGTCAAGATCATATATATCAGAATGTTTAGTTTTGATCTGGACATAATTATTGGCTTGCTGCAATGCTTTCGATCTCTGGAGAATTTATATATAGAGGTGATGATTTCATGCACATTGAAAGACCGTATATATTGTACTAGAATTAACTGTTCAGCTATCGTTCTTTCGACATACTCTTTTTTCAGACCTTAACTGTTTTCAATCTTCATGTCTACTTAGGCGGAACCACATGGAGAAAAACATATGACCAATCGGTGGCGTAATAAGCACCAGGATTTTCTCAGTTCTCATGACAATCGTTTGAGGACAAGAACGATGGAACGATATGCATCCAACCAGGCAAACAGAAGCTTTGTCACATTCTTCCTGTTGAATGCGAGGTTACTATTGTCCATGAGGCTTAATTTTTACCGCAAGAGATTTCTCATGGACGGACATGTTTAACAGCAAAAAAGAAGTTTTAGGTGGACAAATGGGCTTCTAAACGTGCTTGGCTTCTATTTACAACAAGTTGTAGTCATCCTAAAATAATTTTTTTTGCATAGGATGTTGCTTTTATGGATCAGACCAATCCATTTGTTTGTGACTGCAAAAAAGAGTGGTTGGGTTAGATGTTACTGTCATGTTTAATCTGGGTTTTGTCTAAAAATTTGATGAACAATTAATCCTTGGGCTTTTTGTACCATCTGTATGCTTGAGTTGCATGTTTTTGCCCTTGTACTCACCTCCACCTGCCAGTACACTGCCGCATCTTCCACGGCTGCTGTTCGTTCCTGTCCGAGGCCTCGCCGTCGTTCTCCGCCTTGGTTCGGTCGCTGTGCCCGCCGCCGTCTGGCATTGTCAACATGGTCAACAACCAAGAGGAATCAGGAGATGATTTGACGTGGAGAGGTGACGGTGAGGGACCCACCAGGGTCATTGCATTTCGCAAGCAGGTGCCTCGTTATTACAAGCCAAAAAAATACTTCCTCCTAATTGTTTGACAACTAGGTCCCACGCCATTGTCAATGTAGTCAATAAACAAGAAAATTACATAATGAGCAGATAACACCAGGGACCCAACAGCTCGCCCAGTTGTTTTTTAGTTTCAGAGACGGAGCTCAATCTGCTTGTTGTCTTGGGGCTGTGGTCCGTCTAGCCCACGCTTACGCTTTTATTAAGCACATGACGAGCCCAGTTGATATATTTTTCTTTCGAAATTGGCTAGCCAGTTTTTTTTTTGGAGAATACCAAAACCGAGGCCTACTTTCTTTTCTCAGCCATGCTGGGCTGCAAATCTTTCAAGACGAGGAGGGATGTAAGTAGTAAGAAATGGGCTTCCCCAGAAAATGGGCTATAAGTTGTAAGAAATGGGTTGTAAATTTTTAAACCAAAGCCAACCGGCAATTGCATTAAAATATCATTTATTTTCAGGATTTCTCTACTCTTTACTCTTATAAAAAACAAAGCCAACTGGCAATTACATTAAAATATCATCTTTTCTCCCACAAGATAAACTACTCATACAAATGCATCTTCATGTTCCGTGCAACGAGCGGGCATCTTGCTAGTTAAGATTCTAAATTTCATTCATTTTTTTATGGAGAATTGTTTTTTGAATTTTATTTTGATATAGTTTTTTGAAAAATATTTTTAACGTGACTCGAAATTTCGTGATTAAAAGAGTTCGGACCCTACAAAAATATGCAAAATTTTGTTGAATTTTTTAGCAGTGCCCAGAATACATGGTCTGTAATGCTAATAAAAAGAATATGGGCTTCAAATATCCTTAAGAATTAGAAAATGGACTGTAAATTATTGAAAATAATGGCTAATGGGATGTATGCTGTTTTCCACAGATTTGGAGGCTGACTTCTGGACCTACTAGGTTGACGATGACGCTGTCCTAATTTTTTTTTTTGACGCGTACGCAAGGCTTTGTCAACATAGTCAACACACATCAGTGACTATTGGATGTCCATCCAACGGCCGCCATGCTTCTTCAATCTCTAATCTTCCTGCTCCGGCCGCCCAAACCAGCGTCGGCGGGACTGCCTGCTCTCTCCTCCCGTGGCTGGTTGTCCTGCCGCTAGGCCATCCCTCTAACCACCCACACATCCTGTTATTTTCTGGCGACGTCAGCCTCACCCCGCATCCGACCAGTCAGCGCTCATACTCCCCTTAGTGTGGGCATCCGCTGCGGTGGCTTCGCCGGCTCCGGGTGGTTCTCTTCCTAGGCCTCGCCCTCGTCCACCACGTTTGTGCTCTCGGCACGGTGAGGTCAACATGGTCAACAAACAACAACCATCGAAAGAGGCTGACAGTAGGAGCCCACACAGGGAAATGCCTCCTTATTACGTGCAAAATAATGATTCCTCCACCTGATAGCTAGGACCCACCGGAAGGGCCTCTGTATTTCACGAAAAAAACCTTCCCCCTGCTGTCATCTCGGACCCACCGGAAGTGCCTTCTTATTACACACAAAAAAAATGAATACTCCCCCTGCTAGCTAGGACTCACCTTGGTGGGAGGCTGACTTGTGGGCCTACTAAGTTGACGGGGACGGAGGGCTTTGTCAACTTAGTCAATATGAACGATGCTAGCTCTAGTGACCGTACGATGTCCATCCAACGGCCGTAGTGCTTCTTCAACCTCTGGTCTTCGTGCTCCAGCCGCCCAAAGCAGCGACAGTCGTGTCGCATGCTCCTGCCTCCCGTGGCCGGCTGTGATGCCGCAGAGGCCTCACCGCCCCCTACTACTCCCACCGCTGGCCAGGCCATCCCTCTACTCACCCATACCCACTGCTATTCTGCAGCGACGGCAGCCTCACACCGCAGCCGAACTAGTGAACCCTCGTACTCCTCTTCGCGTGGGCATGCACTGCCGTGTCTTCCCCGGCTCCTCGTCGTCCCCTTCCTAGGCCTTCCCATCATCCACCATTGTGGTTCTCTCGGCGCGGCGTGGTCAATGTGGTCAACGACCAACTTCCATCGAAAGAGTACTGTACGTGGGAAGGCCGACAGCTAGGTCCACGGCAGCGGCAAGGAAGTGCCTCCTTATTACGCGTAAAATAATTATTCCTCCACCTGACAGCGGGGACCCACTGAATGGGCCACCGTATTTCGTGAAAACAATGTTCCCCCCTGACTGCTGGGACCCAGCAGCTACATCTTCGCACGCAAGGAAGAGCGCCTGGGCAACAAAAAAACGATTCGCCCCACTGACTGCTGGGACCCACCAGTTACATCTTCGCACGCAAGGAAGTGCCTGATAGTCGGGACCCACCTGGTCGAAGTGTACGTAGCGTTGTCATTCTGGTCGCGAATGTGTACGTACATACTGGTCGATGTTGAGTTGTGCACGTGTCGTAGTAGAGGCGCGCACGTAGCATGTACACGCACATACAACGGCCAGTGTGCAAGAAAGAAAATACGGCCACGTACGTACATACAGGCGGGGTCTCGAACGCCTACTCGCGCATACGTACGGCCAGGGCTCGTGTACATGGCTGGGTCAGTACGGAGAAACTGCGTCGTCATTGTGTTCATGGGGAGGCAACGAAATGCGTCATGTTCATCAGGAGGCAATGGAATGCGTCGTGTTCATCGGGAGGCAATGGAACGTGTGGGAGCCAACCAGCTTGGACAGAACAGGCGATGGAAACGAGGCCTAGCATACCGCAGAACTGAGGAAACGGCCTTGTGTTCAACTGGCCACGTTTGAAACGGGGTCTTGTTCATTGGGAGGGGTCTGGCGTACCGCAAAACGGAGGAAACGGACTTGTGTTGGACCTCCTACGGTCGAAACAGGGTCCTGTTGATCGGGAGGGGTGTGGCGTGCCGCAAAATGCATTTAAACGGACTTGTGTTGGAGCGCTACGGTCGAAATAGGGGTCCTGTTCATCGGGAGGGGTGTGGCGTACCACAAAATGGGACTCCACGGGATACTGTTCATCTCCACCGTCGACCTCCTCCAGCCTCCACCTGCGACAGTTCATCCACAGGCTCCTGTTCATCCAGCCTCCACCACGCGCTACTCCACCGGCTACTGTTCAACCACCCCTCTCCATGGGCTCCTGTTAAACCACCCCTCCACGGGCTACTGTTCATCCACCCCTCCACGTCTACTGTTCATCTAGCCCTCCACGAGGTTGTACTATTCATCCAGCCCTCCACGGGGTCCTGTTCATCCAGCTCCAACTGGCTCGATCGACCGGGGTCCTGTTCATCCATAGGCAGCACCACGGGGTCCTGTTCATCCACCCCCACCACTCATTGTTCATTCAACCCCTCCCCCTCCCCGCAACGCTCACTGTTCATCCAGAGGCAGCATCGATCGGCTTCTGTTAGCAGCAGTAGCAAAGGAATCGCTCGATCAGGTTCAGTTAATAGCTATCGATCGATCGCTCGGGCTCAGTAATGCGTAGCTTGCAGTGCAATCGCTCAGGTTCAGTTAGAGCACAACGCCTCGCTCGGGGTCAGTTAGAGCCAACACCTCACACACACGTGCGTACGTGTACGAGAGAAACGTGCATCGCTCGGCCCCCGACCACCCACCGTACCGGGAACTCGCCAAAATTTTCCTCGCCCTCGCTTCTACCATGGTTTTTTCAGTCATGGACGGCACAAAGAATGTCATGCAGCTGCGTCTCTGGCCTGTCCAGGACGAAAAGCCCATTTTTTGTCATGAGTTTTTTTCATAGAAGTAGGAGCCCACCACATCTATGATGATACCGGGTTTTGTCACAATTATCGTCACAGAAGTGTCATAAGTATGACAGAAAAAAAATTCGTTCGGCCCAAAATGTCATGGATGTGTCTTTTTTTGTAGTGCATTGGACACAAGGTGAACCCGTTCCTAAATGCTCCCCCTTTCCATTTGTGTGAGACATGGTTGCTACCTCATGCAAAGACACTACATGTGCTTAGGTACCAAGAAGACCCTCTCAGAGATGCTCGGGATCACAGACAAGTCCTCAAGTACACGGATGAAGGAGCGCGACGGAAGGAACCGGAGAAGTCCCCAGGACCCGCACATCCGGCCCCAAGCCCCGGACATCCGGCCCCTGGAACATCTACTACAGCCACAGCCCAGCCGAAGCTACAGGCCCCGGACATCCGGCCTAGGCCCCAGACATCCGGTGCACGGCGAGCGGCCGGACATCCGGCTCGACCCCCGGAAATCCGGTGCCGCATCATAGAAGGTGAACCTCGCCAGCTCGGACATCCGGCCTCCCAGCCCGGAAATCCGGCCTATCCTGAAGCCCCGGACATTCGGCCCCAGCCTGGACATCCGGCGTCTATCTGCGCACAGTGAACGGGCCAAGGGCCCATGTACCCCTTCGCCCCTTAGACTATATATACTCCCCGTCCACCTACGTTTTAAGGTTAGCATAGGTTTAGCTCATTTGAGATAGAGCTTTGCTCATCCATACAGATTTCCTCCTCATGAGAGACCACGGCCTTTTCGAAGAAGATCCACCTGGATTCAAGATCCCTTTACGGGAAGATCCCTCGCGGATTCAAGACCTCCTCACGGAGATGAACTATCGCCACTTGTATCGTCCTTTCTTGGATTCGAACCATGTATCTCTTTGTATCTCTTGGATCTATCATATGTGTGACCATATTTTCATCAGTTGAGTGATTTCTCTTGTGTTTCCCCTCGTTTCCCCCTCGCGTTCTTTGTGTTCTTGGTAGGATTCCCTCCAAACATGAAAGATCGGGCGTCTAGGGTTCTACCCTACATCATATTGGTATCAGAGCCATGTTGATCACGAATTTGGAGCACCTACCCCTTGTTTTCCCCTTGTTTCCCACTCGTGTTCTTGGTAGGATTCCCTCCAAACGTGAAAGATCGGGCGTCTAGGGTTCTACCTCATTTTTCTAGCCTAGTTTTGTGTGTTCTTACCTAAATTCAAAAATCCCCACCAAAAATAGCCCCCAAATTTTTTTGTGATTTGTTTGTTTGATGATGTTTTGTTGATTTTGATCTGTGGATTCGTTGTGTTACTAGTGGATCTATCTTTCCCCCAAGTTTCCCCACTTCCCATCCATGAAATCTCCACAATTTTGCCCCTGATATCATCAATTTCCGCCTCAATTTGAGTTTTGAAGTCCAAATCCCGATCTGGAATCGTCGGGCCGGACATCCGGGCCACATGCCGGACATCCGGACCCCAAGACGGACATCCGGCTCCTGGAGCGCCAAATGTGCACGGTTCTGAGCACTGACCCCTGGAAATCTGGACCCAACCCCAGATGTCCGACCCCTGTAGATTTCAGCCTCCCGTGTTTCACCGTTTTGACCATAACTAATTCATCCGGAGTCCGATTTTGACGTTCTTTAGCTCGTTTTGAAGCTATTGACATCCCCATCCCACAAAAATATAACCAACATCATTTGACTTGACTCCATCAAATTTTCGAAAATTTGGCAAGTTTGCCTAGGCCTTCCACCATATCATCCGCATTACCACCACCGACTTCCGCAGCCTAACCCATATTCCACCCCATTGCATTTGAGGTTATTTGAGTAGTGGTTTGTCTCTCCTAAGGTGTTTCGGCTACTTAGGGACGGTTGCTTCTTCATTAACCACCACCACCACTCCCGCATAACCTTGCCCACCATACATTTTGCCACCCCAACTTAACCCAATTTTGTTTGAGCTTGTTTGAGTTGTGGCTTGTGTCTCCGAAGGTGTTTCGGCTACTTAGGGACGACAACTTCAACTCCGACATGTGTATAGCCCATCACTCCACTTCCGCATTGCTGAGTGCAAACCACCATCGCTTTTTCGCTACCACTATTTGACTTTTGTCCTAAGGTGTTTCGGCTAATTAGGAATGGGTCGAATTCGACAACACCGCCTCTCATCATCGACATGGACGGTAACCTCAACGACATCATTGTATACTCCCCTTGCAACTGCACTGTTAACCCCTAGCCCATTTGTGTCACTAGCCATTGAGTATTGCCGGCAACGTTACTTGTGCACATTAGTGATCATTGGTCTACACCTCCTATTGCATATATACCATGTCATATTGGTATCATCTTGCTATCATATCATATCATGTATCACAAGTTTGTTCCCGCATATACACAATTGCTATCTTGGTTTGTGCATTGGTGCAAAAGTGGCCATATAAAAAACGAAATAAAGCTTTTAAGCAAAAGAAAGAGAGCAAAGAAGCTTGTAAGCAGGTGCCATAGCATCATACCACATTGCATATAAGGTTGTCATATCCGATCATCTTGGATCATCTTGAGAGAAACACCGGGAACCATACATACATAGCATACTTGGTATAGAAAGTTTATCCATTTTGCATCTTATAGGTTGTGCACAAGTGTCGTATCCGCCTATTGAGCAATCGTGCTAGCGTCTCTCTTGAGTTGTGCAACACGAGTGTTTTCCATGGATTCCACATTTTGTGCTCATTCCTTGGTTGCACGACCCCATTTATCTATCCGTGTTTGTGTTTTCGCATGCCACATATTGCTATTGGTCAATTTGTTTTACTTGTGAATTTGTGAATCTCTTTCAACATTATTGACACTTGCTAACATCTTTGAATCAAATTTTTGTGCCACTATCCTCACCGAGCTCCACCATAAGCCTTACTTGTGTAGGTGTGAGAAATCGACGAGATCGGTACCAATTGTGCTATTTCCTTGTTACATCATTGAGTGATCATTGATCCATTTTCAACATCGGTCAAGGTACATTTGGTATAGTTCTCTCCTTTCTTCCGCTCATATTTGCTCGAGTCTTGTGATGGATAGGGAAGGCATTTCATCTCCAGTCTTCGACAACAACGATGGAGCGAACAACTACATCACCAAAGCGTCCATCTTCGATCTACAACGACAAATACAAGGCGCACAATCAAGATTGCAAGAACACATCAAGAACATCTCCATTGACATTCGTCACTCTGAAGCAAGGAAAAGGGACAATATCGACAAGAAGCTTTCCGCACAAAAAGAGGAGCAAGATGCAAGGATGGAGGAGATTAGGGCCTTGATCAAGTCTTCTTCCCCTTCGTCATCTTCACGGCGGCGACGTTCAAGACACAAGTCTTCGGAGCGCGAAAATGATGCAAGGGCAATTCGTCCACGTCCACATCTACATGGCGACCACCATCACGTTCGTGATCAACATCGTCATGAAGGGAAAGTCACCTCCAAGCAACATGTGCATGACGACAACGAACGACATCTACTACGAGCTCACGTACGACAACGACACCATCATCATGAAGATACTCCACAAGCGCAAACGTACAAGTCCCAACAAGCGCTACTTCACGCCAAGTCCAAGCTTCATGAGAAAAAGAGAAGACTGCGAGACGAGCACCACCAAGACGGAGCTACGGCTACATCAACCACTTCGGCATATTCGCCAAGTGTTCTCAAGGCATCTTCGCCTACTTCCCATGAGTTCGCCTACATCAACATCTTCAACAACGAGGCGACCACCTACAAGTGAGGGCGACACTTCCATCTTCGGAAGCCCCTCAAGGAAGATGGCCGATCATGGGAAATTCCCTTTGGTCATGGAGACGAGCTACGAGGTGTCACATCATATGGGCCTCCAACACCAAGACGGTGACAAGAAGGTCGAGCAAGGGCCACCCCCTTCGACCACGGCAATAGGAGTTGAGCATGGAGATATTTGCACCTACATCTCTCTGACACCCACATACGTCGAGATGCCCCAATTTCCTTGTGAGGAGAGCCACCACCACATGAGTGACATGAGTGACTCCACCATATGTGACACTGAGAGCATTTCCTGTGAGAGGATGAGTGTGACCACCACTAGCCCCACACATGAGAGCATGCCACACATCCTATGTGAGTTTGAGCGCCATTTGTGTGACTCCATCAACCATATGAGTGAGAGCATCCTTGAGGGAGTGAGTGAGCCACAACACTTAGTGAGTGAGGTAGTTGAGACGGCATGTGAGGCCACTATGATTTCTAACGGCTTAACTTATACTCCAAGTGTGTTTTGTTCTTTGGTGCTAGGTCTCCTACATGATGACATGCCTATCCTCGATGAGTCCATCCCTCCAATGGAGACGACGATGGCCACAATGGACGATGATGCACCCCCCACATGGTTCCACCAAGATGAAGATGACAACGAGCGGATCTTCAACACCTCACCTACAACAAATGAGCGATGCTCCAAAGGTAACTTAGGTGATGGTGCTTCTCTTGTCCCACTAGCGGACTATCTTACCAATGATTTCTTGCATGATGTTGACCCACCTATTCTCATGCTTCATGCTAGTGCGACTTCCTCATGTCATGACTTACCTATTTATGATGAATATGATGATGAGCATGTTGAGTTGCCTAGTTGTGATGCTATGCTTCATAGGATATCATGTGAAAATTCTATTGGTCACTTCATGTTTGACAATCCTTTAAACTTGTCATATGCTATGAGTGAGATCTCCCATATTGCATCATTTAAATCTCAACATAGTAACTATGCATGCCCCATTAAAATAAATCCCATTTGCACTTATGGCATAGATGATGAGAGGATGGTCATTGGCTTTTGTTTTTCATGTGATGATATTGCCATGCTTCCTTTACATGATTTGCGCAATTCATCTACTATGTCATGCCATGATCACATAGAACCAAATATGCTTTGTTTTGGATGTTGTCAATATTCGCCATGTGATGTTTCCATTAATGCTCATGTGGAGACACCCATAGTTTCCTCATACATATTAGGAGATCTTGATGCATTCCATAACTTGCATGAATACCATAATTGCGTGCACCATATGCATTCCATGAATAACAATGCTCTACATATATCTCATGATGCATTACACAATTTGAGTCTCCATTATGCCATACATAATAACAAACCTCTCATGATGGATGACATGTTTCTATATCACGCATCTCATCTATTTGAGCATTGGATATTTTGTGCTAACCAACACAAGCATGTGCGCATCATGATGGATGATGTGTACATATAACACGCACACACAATTTTTCCTTTGCCTTTGTTTTGTGTAGGTACTTATGAACACTCGTCAACCTCACAATCCCATGAGTTGACGAAACACGAGCAATGATGACTTGGGATCCCATGGATTATCCTTACCACCATTCCCTTCGTGCAAGGACTACGCGCATCTCTTCTACTTGGCTCTCACATGGCTATGGGCTATTTACCACTTGTCACCTTATGCTCATTTTACCGTGTTCACTTTGCATGTTATAGTTGATCCTATGCCTTTGCCATGCAATTGTGAGCCTTGCTTGCATCTACCCATGATTCACCATTATGCTACTTCTATGTGTATTTGCATGCTTGGTGGAGATCCTTGTAGCTATTACCATGATTTCTTTGTGACCCATGCTATTGATGCTTGTTGTGTTGGGAGATTCATGATGTCGCATTGCTATTTACATATGGCCTCTCGCCAATACATTGATGATATTTTTTCTCATATCTTGCTTTCATGCTTGTGATATGTCATGTGCATTATTCATGCCCACTATTTGCACATACGACATGCTTGCCATGATGCCCTCTAGTATGTTGCATCTTCACACTACTAGCTTGCTTGATTTGATCGCTATGATTGCTTGCTATGTTGCATCACCCATGTTCCACTGTTACTCTCTTTCTTGGATTGATGACATATATGCTCATGTCTCTCACATGATGTATCTTGCTCATTGTCACTTGCCTCCAATAGTTGCATTTATGCTTATTGATCGTGGAGACTTGGACATATTACTTGTGAAGCATGCTTGTTTACTTGAGCCTCCTGTATTTGGTTGTTCTTTCATCATATGCCTCCATACTATGAAATGCTCCCTTGTACTTTCTTATGATGAGCATGATGCATACACTTGTTGCGTATCTTACCACACGAATGATAGGTTTTGCACTTCCGCTAACCTCATTTGTTTTTCCGAGTGTTTGTCGTGTTCTTTCATTTTGAAGGATTCACAAGGCGGTACCATCATGAGCCATATTGGTCATGCAAAAGTCTATATGATGCGCGACACCAACATTTTCGACATCCTCATAAAGGTGAACTCCTTCCATTTGAGCCATCCTCAAATATGCATATTGGATGGGTCATTATTTCATTGTTGTTTCCTTCTTGTTTTCTACATGATACATCTCACGAACAGAGGAGCGACATTGGAGATTGACTCTATGGACCTTTACATTGAGGAGCGCTCGGACTTTGTGGATGAACCTTCAAACTTCCACACATGCCACGACATCAAGCATTGGTACACCAACACCTCCATATTTGTTGATTGTGGTCCCACATGTCATGCTCGATGACATATCATACTCACCACAAGTTTGCACCCTATGCATGGATTGACTCACATTATGATTGCCTTGTTGCATCTTGTATTTCCATGTCATCCATGATATATGAGCTTGTGCACTTCCTTAGCAAATTTGTTGTGATCTTTCTTGATAGCATATTGATACATCATGATCATATTCTCCAGCATCAATTGCATGATAACATAAACATATGAGCATCCATTGCCATGTTCATGCTTTTGATGCACCATCCCATTATGACATCATTTTGCACAATGGTAGAATTTGTCTCTTTGTGCACCATGCTAATTACCCCATGAATGCTTTGCATGTCAATCTATATCATCTTGATAAGCTTCATGTGCCTTGTCATGAACAATCTTGTTGCACGGACTCACGCTTAATTGATGGACACTTTGTGTGTGCTAACAATTGTATTTCCGAGTGTCACTTGTGTTTGCTAATTTTGCATGTACCACATACCAGAAACACCTTGGAGTACTTGGATTGCGCCATGCCTTCAACTCCGCCCAACTACAAGTCCATCCATGACAACCGTTTCCATGGTGATGAGGATCATGATCCGAGGTCTGATCTTTCCCAAGGGGAGGGGGATATGATGCGGAGCATCCCACGTTCATCCCCATGTACACTGCTACTACTCTCCAAGCCCCAAGGATACATAAGATGAGACCTTGACTATGCGCCATTGGACACAAGGTGAACCCGTTCCTAAATGCTCCCCCTTTCCATTCGTGTGAGACATGGTTGCTACCTCATGCAAAGACACTACATGTGCTTAGGTACCAAGAAGACCCTCTCAGAGATGCTCAGGATCACGGACAAGTCCTCAAGTACACGGATGAAGGAGCGCGACGGAAGGAACCGGAGAAGTCCCCAGGACCCGCACATCCGGCCCCAAGCCCCGGACATCCGGCCCCTGGAACATCTACTACAGCCACAGCCCGGCCGAAGCTACAGGACCCGGACATCCGGCCCAGGCCCCAGACCTCCGGCGCACGGTGAGCGGTCGGACATCTGACTCGACCCCCAGAAATCCGGCGCCCCATCACGGAAGCTGGACCCTGCCAGCCCGGAAATCCATCCCGTCCCGAAGCCCCGGACATCCGGCCCCCAGCTCGGACATCTGGCGCCTGTCTGCGCACAGTGAACGGGCCAAGGGCCCATGTACCCCTTCGCCCCTTAGACTATATATACTCCCCGTCCACCTATGTTTTAGGGTTAGCATAGGTTTAGCTCATTTGAGATAGAGCTTGGCTCATCCATACGGATCTTCTCCTCGTGAGAGACCGCGGCCTCTTTAGAGAAGATCCACCTGGATTCAAGACCCCTTTACGGGAAGATCCCTCACGGATTCAAGACCTCCTTACTGAGATGAACTACCGCCACTTGTATCGTCCTTTGTTGGATTCTAACCTTCTATCTCTTTGTGTTTCTTCGATCTAGCATATGTGTGACCATATTCTCGTTGGTTGAGTGATTTCTCTTGTGTTTCCCCTCATTTGCCCCTCGTGTTCTTCGTGTTCTTGGTAGGATTCCCTCCAAACGTGAAAGATCAGGCGTCTAGGGTTCTACCCTACATCAAGTCTCCATCTTCTCTTATAAAGCAGCAACTAAGGGGCACTATGATTGTATTTGAGCATTGGGTGTAGCTAGTATTCGAGTGTGTTTCATGAATGGATCAATGGTTGAGCATAATGGGCTAGGGATAACTTGCTTTAGCGTTGATATTTTGAAAGCCATGGTTGCTTGTTGGTATGTTTGAGTATTAAAGTCTTCATGTCAAAACTAGACTATTGCTTTGAACCATATAAAAGTTCAAACGTCCATGCTATAAAGAAAAGATTATGTGATGAACATGTTAGGCAGCATTCCACATCAAAAATTCTGTTTTTATCATTTAGCTACTCAAGAACGAGCAGGAAGTAAGCTTGGGGATGTTGATAGTCTCCAACGTATCTATAATTTTTGACTGTTCCATGCTATTATACTATCATTCTTGGATATTTTACAATCATTTTATAGTCATTTTGTATCATTTTTTGGTACTAACCTATTGATATAGTGCCCAGTGCCAGTTGTTGTTTTCTGCTTGTTTTTTACATTGTAGGAAATCAATACCAAACAGAGTCCAAATGCAGCGAAACTTTTTGTGGATTTTTTCTTGACCAGAAGACACGTGTTGTGCAAAAGAAGTACCAAAGGGGTGCTCCGAGGGGAGCACAACCTACCAGGGCGCGCCTAGGGGGCCAGGGCGCCTGTGTGGGTTGTGCCCACCTTGGTAGCCTCCTGCACCGCCTCTTTGCTCTATAAATACCCCAATATTCCAGAAACCCTAGGGGAGTCGACGAAAATCAATTCCACCCACCGCAAGTTCTAGAAATACCAGATCCAATCTAGACACCATAGCGGAGGGGTTCATCATGTCCATTGGTGCCTCTCCGATGATGTGTGAGTAGTTCTTTGTAGACCTACAGGTCCATAGTTAGTAGCTAGATGGCTTCTTCTCTCTCTTGATTCTCAATACAATGGTCTCTTGGAGATCCATATGATGTAAGTCTTTTTGCGGTGTGTTTGTTGGGATCCTATGAACTTTGAGTTTATGATCAGATCTATGTTTTTATCCATGAAAGTTATTTGAGTCTTCTTTGATCTCTTATATGGATGATTGATTATAGTGTCATATTTCTTCTCCGATATTTGGGTTTTGTTTGGCCAACTTGATCTATTTATCTTGCAATGGGAAGAGGTGCTTTGTGATGGGTTCGATCTTACGGTGCTTGATCCAAGTGATAGAAGGGGAAACGACACGTATGTATCGTTGATATTAAGGATAACAAAATCTACATAAATAGATCTTGTCTACATCATGTCATTGTTCTTATTGCATTACTCCGTTTTTTCATGAACTTAATACACTAGATTCATGCTGCATAGCGGTCGATGTGTGGAGTAATAGTAGTAAATGCAGGCATGAGTCGGTCTACTAATCTTGGACGTGATTATTGCCTGGATATCGTCATGATTATTTGAAGTTCTATCAATTGCCCAACAGTAATTGTTTTCCCACCGTTTGCTATTTTTCTCGAGAGAAGCCACTAGTGAAACCTACGGCCCCCTGGTCTCTTCTTATCATATTTTCCTTCGTGATCTATTTTCTGTTGCTTTTATTTTCAGTTCTATTAAACCAAAAATACAAAAATACCTTGCTGCACTTTATTTTATTTGTGATCTATTTATCCAATATATTACAACTTTATCCCGTCTTCGTGCCAATTTCTGACGTCGTTGCTCGAAAGGGATTGACAACCCCTTTAAAACGTCGGGTTGCGAGTATTTGTTGTTTGTGTGCAGGAGTTGTTTACGTTGTGTTGCGTGGTTCTCCTACTAGTTCGATAACCTTGGTCTCATTATTGAGGAAAATACCTAACGTTGCTGTGCTGCACCATCCCTTCCTCTTTGGGGAAATACCAACGTAGTTCAAGAAAACATCACTCCCTTCCGCGACGCCCCGCCTTTGCTCTCTCGCGCGCCTGTGCCCTCTGTGGCCCGCGCCTCGCCGATGCTCGCCAAGACCGCCTCGGTTGGAGCACTGCTGCGCGCCCCTTGCCGTTGCGCCTACGTCGCGCCTGGGGTCCTTCCCGTGCAGGCCCCGCTCCTCCATCGCGCGCCCACTGTCGCAGCTCGCCCCACCGTTCGCGGCCGAGCTCGTCTCCACTGTAGGCTGCCCCGCCTCTGCCCTATGCCATCGGCCGACGCACCTGACCACCTCCACCCCCTTGCTGCCTCTTCTCGACATGCGTCATCCCCTCATCCCGTAGCTGCTCTCGGCTAGCCAATTGGTCACAGGAGTTGTGGGTCCGACGAACCCCCATCGCCTCTGTTCTCCACCGACGGCGTGCGCTGGGTTAAACCTGCGAGATGGCTCACTGCCAATGGGCCCAACTAGTTCAGATTGGTAACTAATCTAATTAATTAAATCTAAGTACACTTACATGTGGGTCTGAGTACACTCTAGCTTTATTTAACTCAAATTGTCTCCTGTTACACTGACGTGCGAGCCCCCTTTGACTTCCTTGACCAGTCAACAGTCAACTTTGTTGACTGCTGACTAGGTTGTTGACTAAGTCAACTAGGCCACTGGCCCCATCTGCCATCCACTGTGGCTAGCCCACAATGGGTGTAAAAGGTATCTGCATTGTACATATTCGAATTTCAAATAATTCCAGGAATTTCTGAAAATTGCTAAAACTTTGAAATTTCATATAAAATAAACCATAATTCCGATGAAAATAATTTATATATGAAAATCGATTAGAAAAATATAACGAATCTGATTTTTTCAATCCACATACCTATCTCATGCCCCCATCACAACAAACATTGAATCTTTCCTTCCGGTTCGTTTGTCCGATAATTGCCTGGAGTCGGGAAAATATTCCCGGATATTTTCCCGCTCCTTCTGTAACGCGTAGCACTGTGTTAGGTCACCCCTAGCATAGTGTTTTGCCATGTCATGCTTTGTGAGGCTATTGTTTGCTCTGTTATTTATTTATTTTCCTTCGTTGCTTCGTTTTGGTAGACCTCGACACTGTGGTAGACCCCGAGACCGCTGATGATCTAGTGATCGTCTACTTTGTTGAAGATCCGTTTTGTCCGCAGAGCTGCAAGGCAAGCAAACCCCCCTTGAGACTCCGTTCTTCCTCGTCTACGGAGCTGCGGCTGTCCTCCCTCACGGGGTCAGGCGTCGTTCCGCACGGGTCCTGGCATTCGACGAGGCGCAGATGCCATGCGGGGGACGGATCTCGTGCTAGGGGAGGAACGACGACAAGAGGCCGCACTGCGAGCGGCAAGGTATCAGCAGGCGCTGCGGTGGTACCACTGCCGCAACATCCGCCCCAGGACTCTTGAGGTAGGGGACCTCGTGCTCAGGCGGGTCCTCTCCAGGGAAGGGTTGCACAAGCTCTCTCCCATGTGGGATGGCCCGTTCAAGGTTGTTCATGTTTCCAGGCCCGGCTCCGCGCGCTTAGAGACCCAAGAGGGAGTACCCATCCAGAACGCGTGGAACATTCAACATCTCCGGAGATTCTAACCCTGAGCGAGGCCCAGTGCCTGTGGGAAAGGCCCGGTGCCTGTGAAGAAGGCCAATGCCTGTGAAGCTACCGCGTTTTGGAGAAGGCCCGGTGCCTGTGAAGAAGGCCAATGCCTGTGAAGCTACCGCATTTTGGAGAAGGCCCGGTGCCTGTGAAGAAGGCCAATGCCTGTGAAGCTACCGCATTTTGGAGAAGGCACGGTGCCTGTGAAGAAGGCCAATGCCTATGGAGCTCGCCGCCTGTGACACTCTCATGTAATAATGAGTGGGGCTGTACACACCCCGGAGTCTCCAGAGTGCCGCCCTCGGGCCTCGGGGGCTCCCGCCCACACCTAGTGGCAGCACTTAGCTCTGCGCTGGTGAGAAGATGTCGAAGACTAGATTAGGTGCCGGACGCGGCTTTTGCATTTGCTTTCTGCAGTTGGCTTGTTCTTTCCTATTTGGAGTTTTATCGAAGTTGCCTCTGGCTCGAGCCCCCCATTCTCCTTTTCTGCTCACCTGCTTTGGTTTTCCCACACGCAAGTCTCGCGAGGGAGGTACGCGGGTGCCCTCGTGAGTGTTTTCTGCCTCGGTCGCCTAAAGCCCTCCTATCCGGGTCCGCTGAGGGAGCACCACTCCCAGTCCTTGCCCCACGGGCATCGCGACGCGAGCACGGGACCTAGGTCGGTTGCCCCCGCAACCGAACCAAAAGCTACCCCTCTTGACTAACCCTTGCAGGACATAAGGGGCACGGCAAGGCCTCGACCTCGGGAGGCAGAGACCGCTACAAGCCTCCACGGGTTAAGTAACTCCCGAACACGGGTACACGGCACGGAAACGGAGCACGGAAATAGCGGAAACAGCACGATAATTAACAATGACAGTTCAACATGCCCCCGCGGGGCCCTACACTACTCTCTCTTTTTGCAGGAAAAGAAGAAAGGCAAAACGGGCGTGACCAGCTCGGCACCAGCCCACGACGAGGGCTCGTACTGCCTCCGAAGCTCGGTCAGATTCCCTCTTCTCGCTTCACCGAGGCGCGACGGCAGACCGGCCCGCTACTATCCCCCAGGCGGGCGCGACGACGTGGAGGCTGGTCGCGACCCCCGCTGGAGGAGCTGCTGCCTGAAGAAGAGTCGCCAAAGCTTGGCGAGCCTCGGGCGCGGCAACCCACGCGCCTGCCGCCATCTTCTTCTCGAGCGACGCCGAGGGTGGGCGCCCTGCCATGGTCATTGCCTTCAGGGCAGCACCCAGCACGACGACCGTCTTCCCCGAACGCCCTCACGTAGAGGGTGGCATCGCCGTCGAACCTGAAGTGCAGGGTGCACCGCCGACCCAGACAAGGCAGAGCAAAAGTTTGCCACCGCGGTCGGGGCTAAACCCCGCGGCGGAAACTCGAGCGAAGCCAGATGCCTCGCTGCAGCAGCCGTCCACCTGAAGCCAGAGGCCGCCCGGGGCGCCGGCCGGAAGCTCACCTATGAAGAAGCAAGGAAGCTGGAGCCAAGTGCTGGTCGGGTCCGCCGACCACACGACGAACTCTAGCTGCACTTCCATCGAGCGGAAGCATGGTCTGGGGGGGCGCACAGTCACAGCGTGCCTCCCGTCAACGACCGGGCGCTCGTCGCCGCGCAAGGAGCCGCCTCCGCGACCGTGAGAAGACGCCACGGGGGACGCAGGGTGCTTGCGGGGGCGGCCCCGACCGCGCTTGGTCGGAGGAGAGTCAGGCCCTTCCTGGCAAGCCTTTCCCTTCTCCGCGGCCGAGAACCTCTTCGGCGGAGCCATGGAGATAGCAAGCAGTCGGAGCGAAGAAGAGGAGGAGTAGCAGAGGGAGATGAACTGGAGCGGCTCACGCCGTTCCGTACTTATAGCCGGAGGAGGCCAACCGTCGGCCTCCATGATCACAGGTAATCATGACCCGTCTTGGCATACAGAGACTTGTCAAGTCGTGTAGTTGCCGAGGCATCATGGGGAAGTGGAGACGCACATGTCCAATCAACCGCCACGCAGCGCCCAAGGCCGCCGGGCTGTTGGGGCCCGCGGCGCTTCGCACTTGCCCCTTCGCTTATCTGCTAAGCCAAGTCTGGGCACGCCTTGGGCCCGGGGGCTACTATCGGCGTTCTGGGAACGGGGGTCCCCAGACTTGCCTACCTGCGGCCTGCGGCGTGGCTCAAGTGGGGACCCAATGAAGCCCAGCTTCATCAGCTCAAGCTCAAGACCCTCGCGAGGGGCCAAGCCTCGTGGGGCGGACGACAGGAAGCTTCCTCAAGAGCAGCCTCCTCAGGCAGGCTCGCGAGGAGGCGGAGAGATCAAGGCAGGGCACCTCCCGAGGGGCCCGTGACGCAAGCCATGACGATCGAGGACCAGGCGGGCGCCATGTGGGCGTCGGCCTGCGCAGTGTCCTTATTTTCCTTTGGGTGCAAAGGGGGCAAGCACAGGCCAAGGCATCAGGCAAAGTTTACCGTTTTGGTGCAACAAGACCAAGACCAGCAGGACGGCAGGATGGAGGTCATCATGGAGCCCAGGGCGGCGTCACCGTCAGAGCCTTTAGCAGCCGAAGACCAACTTTAGTCAGGATAAGTGTACCGGATGTTCCCCTTCAAAATGGCCAATTGTTGGCGCCCTTCCCGCTCATTATTTGGGGAGAGGCCCAGGGCCTCACTCTATAAATAGGACTAGCCACTACAAGGTAGAGGCATCTAGATCATCTAGAGATCAACCAGAGAGAAAGAGAGAGAGAAGCGACTGAACTCACCCAAGCAGTTCATCGCACCAGTTCAAGAACAGCCCCTCGCGTGGCTGTTCTTCCTTTGTACTATTCATCATCAGCCCCTGAGGCAATCCACCACACCACACACTGGAGTAGGGTATTACACCACAATGGTGGTCTGAACCAGTATAAATCTCGTGTCCCTTGTGTGTTCATCTTTCTTGCTTAGATCTTTGCGAGACTTCGAGACGTGAGCTGGTAGGGGAGAGATCTTCGTGCGCATCCCAGTGTTTGAACCTCAAGGGTCTGTCGGAACCCGAAATCCGACACCAACCACTATCCGGATTATCTCATAATCCTTGTCGCATGGCCATGCTTATCCTGGTCGGATCACACGAGGGGCCTAGAGTATATCTCTCCTGATCGGAGGGGCAAATCCCATCTTGCTCGACCACGTCTCGCAGCATGGGTCTGGACAAGCCCGAAACCTACCTTTGTAACTACCCAGTCACGGAGTAGCGTTTGGTCGGCCCAAAGCAAGTCTGTAACCATCTCGAGTACATGCGTTAGCTCAGGTCTTAGGACATAGAACGTATGTTGTACTAGAGACTCACAGATGACATATCGTTCTGTCTCATAGTTGGGTCTATCCGACTCGGACCTTATCTCGACTCGGATCTGACTACGTCGAATCCGACCACACCTTTCCAAGTCCATATTATCCGGTTAGCATCCAATGCTCCATGGCTAGTGAGACCAAGCCATCGACCGTGTCATATGCTAGTCTAGTCGGCTGCGCGTCCATACAGCCCTTTCGACTAGGGACCTTTTAGGACAGTCATCAAACAATGCATAGTCCCACAAACAAGTCACGTACTTGCTGATACACATCATTGATAATGTCCAAGGACTATCTTTATTCATAAACGCATAGAAAATATCATCATACATGATTGCCTCTAGGGCATATCTCCAACAGTGTCCCACTTGCACTAGAGTCAATCAAATAGACATTGAATGCCCATAGCTCTAACGTGCCCCTCATGCTTGGGTTGTGGAAGCGGTTTAGTCAAGGATCTGCAACATTTGCATCCGTGTGAATCTTGCATAATTCTACATCACCATTCTTTACGATCTTTCGTATCAGGCGATATTTCCGATCTATGTGTCTGACCTTGTGGTGATTCCTCGGCTCCTTGGCTTGTGCAATGGCACCAGAATTATCACAATAAAGGTCCAACGGTTTCACCGAGGCTGGGAAAATACCAAGATCATCCAGAAAATGCCGGATCCAAACACCTTCCTTTGCAACTTCACAAGCCGCAATGTATTCGGCTTCTGTGGTAGAATTGGCCACCGTATCCTACTTGGAACTCATCCAGTGCACTGCTCCTCCGTTCAGGATGTACAGGAATCCGGACTGTGATCGATAATCATCTCTGTCGGTTTGGAAACTAGCATCGACATAACCCCTTACTACGAGCTCTTCCTCACCTCCATAAACTAGGAACATCTCTTTAGTCCTTTTCAGGTACTTCAAAATAGTCTTTACCGCTGCCCAGTGACTCTCACCTGGGTTGGCCTGGTATCTACTTGTTAGGCTTATTGCAAAAGCAACATCAGGCCTTGTACATATCATGGCATACATGATGGATCCGATTGCCGAGGCATACGGAATCCTACTCATCCTGCTTCGCTCATCAGATGTCGAAGGACTCTGAGTATCGCTTAGCCTTATACCATGTGAGAGTGGCAAGAACCCTTTCTTCACCTCACTCATGTTGAATCGCTTCAACACTTTATCTATGTACGTGCTCTAGCTTAAGCCGAGCAGCCTTCTCGATCTATCTCTATAGATCTTAATGCCTAAAATATACACTGCCTCACCAAGGTCCTTCATCAAAAACTTGCCATTCAATGATTCCTTCACCGAGTTAAGCATCAAAACATTGTTCCCAATCAGTAGTATGTCATCCACATACAAGATCAAAAACACTATCGAGCTCCCACTTAACTTCTTGTATAAACAAGATTCCTCTTCGCTTTTGATGAAACCAAGATCAGTGACGACCTCATCAAAATGAATGTTCCAACTCCAAGATGCTTGCTTCAACCCATAAATGGATCTCTTGAGCTTGCATACCTTACTAGTGCTAGTCGGATCGACAAAACCCTCGGGCTATATCATATACACGTCCTCGGTTAAATTTCCATGAAGGAAAGCTGTTTTGACATCCATCTACCATATCTCGTAATCGAAATATGCAGCTATAGCTAGTATGATCCTCACCGATTTCAGCATCGCTACCGGCGAGTAAGTCTCGTCGTATTCAATTCCTTGAACTTGTCCATAACCTTTAGCGACAAGACGAGCTTTGTGGATCTGAGCATTTCCATCCACATCAATTTTCTTCTTAAAGACCCATTGCAACCAATGGCAGTCACGCCATGTGGCGGATCAACCAAGTCCTAGACTTGATTCTCATCCATGGATTTAACTCAGATCTCATGGCCTCCAGCTATGCCTCGGAATCTGGGCTCACCATCGCTTCCGCATATGTGGTCGGCTCGTCGCTTTCTAGCAACAACACATCATGCACTCTGCGCAATCTTTCTGACCTCCGTGGTTCCGGTGCCGCTTCCACTACAGGTTCCCTGACTGACTCTGGATTGATCTCATCACCAGCCGAGCCATCCACGAGTGGTCCTCGAATTTCTTCGAGTCGAACCGTCCTCCCACTGGCCTCCCGACTGAGAAACTCTTTCTCAAGGAAAACCCCGTTTCGAGCAACAAACACTTTGTTCTCTTCCCGGTTGTAGAAGCTATATCCCAAGGTTTCCCTCGGATATCCCACAAATATGCATTTATCTGATTTAGGTGTAAACTTGTCTGACATAAGTCGCTTGACAAATGCTTCACAACCCCAAATATTCAGAAAAGACAAACTGGGACTCTTCCCGGTCCACATCTCATGTGGTGTCTTGTCTACGGATTTTGATGGTACCCTGTTATGTGTGAAAGCTGCAGTTTCTAGAGCGTATCCCCAGAATGACAAGGGTAAATCCGATTTGCTCATCATAGACCAGAACATGTCCAACAAGGTCCTATTCCTCCGTTCCGACACGCCGTTTCTTTGTGGCGTACCTAGAGGTGTGAGCTGAGGTACTATACCTCGGCTTTTCTGATGATCATCAAACTCCTGGCTCATGTACTCACCTCCACAATCAGATCATAGAAGTTTTTGTTGGAAATATGCCCTAGAGGCAATAATAAAAGGGTTATTATTATATATCCTTGTTCATGATAATTGTCTTTATTCATGCTATAACTGTATTATCCGGAAATCGTAATACACGTGTGAATACATAGACCATAATATGTCCCTAGAAAGCCTCTAGTTAACTAGCTCGTTGATCAACAGATAGTCATGGTTTCCTGACTACGGACATTAGATGTCGTTGATAACGGGATCACATCATTAGGAGAATGATGTGATGGACAAGACCCAATCCTAAGCATAGCACAAGATCGTGTAGTTCGTTTTGCTAGAGCTTTTCCAATGTCAAGTATCTTTTCCTTAGACCATGAGATCGTGTAACTCCCGGATACCGTAGGAGTGCTTTGGGTGTATCAACCGTCACAACGAATCGGGTGACTATAAAGGTGCACTACTGGTATCTCCGAAAGTGTCTGTTGGGTTGACACGCAGATCAAGACTGGATTTGTCACTCCGTATGATGAGAGGTATCTCTGGGCCCACTCGGTTATGCATCATCATAATGAGCTCAAAGTGACCAAGTGTTTGGTCACGGATCATGCATTACTGATGCGAGTAAAGTGACTTGCCGTAACGAGACTGAATGAGGTATTGGGATACCGATGATCGAGTCTCGGGCAAGTAATGTACCGATTGACAAAGGGAATTGAATACGGGGTTGTTTGAATCCTCGACATCGTGGTTCATCCGATGAGATCATCGAGGAGCATGTGGGAGCCAACATGGGTATCCAGATCTCGCTGTTGGTTATTGCCCGAGAGCCGTCTCGGTCATGTCTACGTGTCTCCCGAACCCGTAGGGTCTACACACTTAAGGTTCGGTGACGCTAGGGTTGTATGAATATGAGTATGCAGCAAACCGAATGTTGTTCGGAGTCTCGGATGAGATCCTGGATGTCACGAGGAGTTTCGGAATGGTCCGGAGGTAAAGAATTATATATAGGAAGTGTTGTTTCGGCCATCGGGAAGGTTTCGGGGTCACCCGGTATTGTACCGGGACCACCGGAAGGGTCCCGGGGGTCCACCAGGTGGGGCCACCTATCCCGAAGGGTGCCGTGGGCTAAGATGGGAGGGGAACCAGCCCCTAGTGGGCTGGTGCGCCCCCCTTGGGCCTCCCCTGCGCCTAGGGTTGAAAACCCTAGGGGGAGGCGCACCACTTGCCTTGGGGGGGTACTCCAACCCCCCCGGCCGCCGCCCCCCTTGGGAGATTGCATCTCCGGGGCCGTGCCTCGGGGCCTATATAAAGGAGGGAGGAGGCAGCCGCACTCAAGTCTTGGCGCCTCCCTCGCTACACCTCATCCTCCTCCCGCAGCAGCTTGGCGAAGCCTGCCGGAGTTCTCACAGATCCACCACCACACCATCGTGCTGCTGGATCATCATCAACCTCTCCTTCCCCCTTGCTAGATCAAGACGGAGGAGACGTCACGCTGACGGTACGTGTGTTGAACGCTGAGGTGCCGTCCGTTCGGCGCTAGGATCTCCGGTGATAGGATCACGACAAGAACGACTACCTCAACCCCGTTCTTTTGAACGCTTCCGCTCGCGATCTACAAAGTGGTCTGCAGATGCATCTCTCCTTTCACTCGTTGCTTAGATGAACTCATAGATGGATCTTGGTGAAACCATAGGAAAAATTTTAATTTTCTGCAACGTTCCCCAGCAGTGGTATCAGAGCTAGGTCTATGCGTAGTTCTCTATTGCACGAGTAGAACACAATTTTGTTGTGGGCGTAGATCTTGTCAACTTGCTAGCCGCTACTAGTCTTATCTTGCTTCAATGGTATTGTGGGATGAAGCGGCCCGGACCAACCTTATACGTACGCTTACGTGAGACCGGTTCCACCGACTGACATGCACTAGTTGCATAAGGTGGCTGGCGGGTGTCTGTCTCTCCCTCTTTAGTTGGAGCGGATTTGATGAAAAGGGTCCTTATGAAGGGTAAATAGAAGTTGACAAAATCACGTTGTGGTTTTAACGTAGGTAAGAAAACGTTCTTGCTAGATCACCTATAGAAGCCATGTAAAACATGCAACAACAATTAGAGGACGTCTAACTTGTTTTTGCAGCAAGTGTCTTGTGATGTGATATGGCCAAAGTTGTGATGCGATATGGCCAAAGTTGTGATGAATGATGAATGATATATATGTGATGTATGAGATCATGTTCTTGTGATAGGAATCATGACTTGCATGTCGATTAGTATGACAACCGGCAGGAGCCATAGGAGTTGTCTTTATTTTTGTATGACCTGTGTGTCATTGAAGAACGCCATGTAAATTACTTTACTTTATTGCTAAACGCGTTAGCCATAGAAGTAGAAGTAGTTGTTGGCGTGACAACTTCATGAAGACACGATGATGGAGATCATGGTGTCATGCCGGTGACGAAAATGATCATGGAGCCCCGAAGATGGAGATCAAAGGAGCTATATGATATTGGCCATATCATGTCACTACTATATAATTGCATGTGATGTTTATTATTTTTTATGCATCTTGTTTACTTAGAACGACGGTAGTAAATAAGATGATCCCTTACAACAATTTCAAGAAGTGTTCTCCCTAAGCGTACCTTTGTTGCTAAAGTTCGTCGCTTCAAGCACCACGTGATGATCGGGTGTGATAGATTCTTACGCTCACATACAACGGTGTAAGACAGTTTTACACATGCAAAACACTTAGGGTTAACTTGACGAGCCTAGCATGTACAGACATGGCCTCGAACACACAGATCGAAGGTCGAACATGAGTCGATGGAAGATACGATCAACATGGAGATGTTCACCGACGATGACTAGTCCTTCTCACGTGATGATCGGACACGGCCTAGTCGACTCGGATCGTGTAACACTTAGATGACTAGAGGGATGTCTAATCTGAGTGGGAGTTCATTGTAATAATTTGATTAGATGAACTTAATTATCATGAACTTAGTCTAAAACCTTGCAAATATGTCTTGTAGATCAAATGGCCAACGCCATGTCAACATGAACTTCAACGCGCTCCTAGAGAAAACCAAGCTGAAAGATGATGGCAGCAACTATACGGATCGGGTCGGAACCCGAGGATCATCCTCATAGCTGCCAGGAAACAATATGTCCTAGAAGGACCGCTAGGTGATGCACCCGTTCCAGAGAACCAAGACGTTATGAACGCTTGGCAGTCTCGTGCTGATGATTACTCCCTTGTAAAGTGCGGCATGCTTTACAGCTTAGAACCGGGGCTCCAAAAGCGTTTTGACCAACACGGAGCATATGAGATGTTCGAGGAGCTGAAACTAGTTTTCCAAGCTCATGCCCGGATCGAGAGATATGAAGTCTCCGACAAGTTCTATAGTTGTAAGATGGAGGAAAATAGTTCTGTCAGTGAGCACATACTCAAAATGTCTGGGTTGCACAACCGCCTATCCCAGCTGGACATTAACCTCCGGACGAGGCGGTCATTGACAGAATCCTTGATCGCTCCCACCAAGCTACAAGAGCTTTGTGATGAACTACAATATGCAAGGGATGGTGAAAACCATTCTGAAGTATTTTCAATGTGAAGTCAGCAGAGGTAGAAATCAGGAAGGAACATCAAGTGTTGATGGTCAATAAAACCACTAAGTTCAAGAAGGGCAAGGGCAAGAAGAACTTCAAGAAAGACGGCAAGGATGTTGCCGCGCCCGGTAAGCCAGTTGCCGGGAAGAAGTCAAAGAATGGACCCAAGCCTGAGACTGAGTGCTTTTATTGCAAAGGGAAGGGTCACTAGAAGCGGAACTGCCCCAAATACTTAGCGGACAAGAAGGCCGGCAACACCAAAGCAGGAGCTGCGGAATAAGCGGAGACTGGCGAAGGACGAGGTGACGATGCACGTCGGGAATGGTTCCAAGGTCGATGTGATCGCCGTCGGCACGCTACCTCTACATTTACCTACAGGATTAGTTTTAAACCTCAATAATTGTTATTTAGTGCCAAGTTTGAGCATGAACATTGTATCTAGATCTCGTTTGATACGAGATGGCTAGTCATTTAAATCCGAGAATAATGGTTGTTCTATTTATATGAGAGATGTTTTATGGTCATGCCTCGATGGTCAATGGTTTATTCTTAATGAATCTCGAGCGTAACATTACACATATTCATAGTGTGAGTACCAAAAGATGTAAAGTTGATAACGATAGTCCCACATACTTGTGGCACTGCCGCCTTGGTCACATTGGTGTCAAGCGCATGAAGAAGCTCCATGCTGATGGACTTTTGGAGTCTCTCGATTATGAATCATTTGACACATGCGAACCATGCCTCATGGGCAAAATGACCAAGACTCCGTTCTCCGGAACAATGGAGCGAGCAACCAACTTATTGGAAATCATACATACCCATGTGTGCAGTCCAATGAGCATTGAGGCTCGCGGAGGATATCGTTATGTTCTCACTCTCACTGATGACTTGAGTAGATATGGGTATGTCTACTTAATGAAACACAAGTATGAGACCTTTGAAAAGTTCAAGGAATTTCAGAGTGAGGTAGAGAATCAACGTGACCGAAAGATAAAGTTTCTACGATCAGATCGTGGAGGGGAATATTTAAGTCACGAATTTGTTACGCACTTAAGGAAATGTGGAATCGTTTCATAACTCACGCTGCCTGGAACACCTCAGCGTAACGGTGTGTCCGAACATCGTAATCGCACTCTATTGGATATGGTGCGGTCTATGATATCTCTTACCAATTTACCGCTATCATTTTGGGGATACGCTCTAGAGACAGCTACATTCACTTTAAATAGGGCACCGTCTAAATCCGTTGAGACGACACCGTATGAATTATGGTTTGGGAAGAAACCTAAGCTGTTGTTTCTAAAAGTTTGGGAATGCGATGCTTATGTCAAGAAACTTCAACCTGAAAAGCTCGAACCCAAGTCGGAAAAATGTGTCTTCATAGGATACCCTAAGGAAACCATTGGGTATACCTTCTACTTAAGATCCGAGGGCAAGATCTTTGTTGCCAAGAACGGATCCTTTCGGAAAAGAGTTTCTCTCGAAAGAAGTAAGTGGAGGAAAGTAGAACTCGATGAAGTACTACCTCTCGAACAGGAAAGTAGTGCAGCTCAGAAAATGTTCTGTGATGCCTACACCAATCAAGAGGAAAATAATGATGATGATCAAGGTACTTCGGATCAACTTGCTACTTGAACTTCAGAGGTCCAAAGGACACGCCCGCACTGAGTGGTACGGCAACCCTGTCCGGAAATCATGTTGTAAGACAACGGTGATCCTTGAACTATTAAGAAGCGATGGCGGGCCCAGATTCCAACAAATGGCTTGAAGCCATGAAACCGAGATAGAATCCATGTATGAAAACAAAGTATGGACTTTGACAGACTTGCCCGATGATCGGCGAGCGATAGAAAACAAATGGATCTTTAAGAAGAAGACGGACGCGGATGGTAATGTTACCATCTATAAAGCTCGACTTGTCGCTAAGGGTTATCGACAAGTTCAAGGGGTTGACTACGATGAGACATTCTCTCCCGTGGCGAAGCTGAAGTCCGTCTGAATCATGTTAGCAATTGCCGCATACTATGATTATGAGATATGGCATATGGACGTCAAAACGGCATTCCTTAATGGACATCTTAAGGAAGAATCAGATATGATGCAGCGGAAGGTTTTGTCGATCCTAAAGATGCTAACAAAGTATGCAAGCTCCAGCGATCCATTTATGGGCTGGTGCAAGCATCTCGAGTTGGAACATTCGCTTTGATGAGATGATCAAAGCATTTAGTTTATGCGAGACTTATGGAGAAGCCTGCGTTTACAAGAAAGTGAGTGGGAGCTCAGAGCATTTCTCATATTATATGTAGATGACATACTCTTGATGGGAAATGATATAGAACTTTTGGATAGCATTAAGGCCTACTTGAATAAGTGTTTTTCAATGAAGGACCTTGGAGAAGCTGTTATATATTAGGCATCAAGATCTATAGAGATAGATCGAGACGCCTCATAGGTCTTTCACAAAGCACATACCTTGATAAGATTTTGAAGAAGTTCAAAATGGATCAGTCCAAGAAGGGTTCTTGCCTCATTGCAAGGTGTGAGATTGAGCTCGGCTCAATGCCCGACCACGGTAAAAGATAAAGAAGAGATGAGTGTCATCCCTATGCTTCAGCCATAGGATCTATTATGTATGCCATGTGTGTACTGACTGATGTAAACCTTGCCGTAAGTTTGGTAGGAAGGTACCAAAGTAATCCCGCAAGGAACACCGGACAGCGGTCAAGAATATCCTGAAGTACCGAAAAGGACAAAGGACATGTTTCGTTTATGGAGGTGACGAAGAGCTCGTCAGAAGGGTTACGCCGATGCTAGCTTCGACACGATCCGATGACTCTAAGTCACAAACCGGATACGTGTATATGTTGAATGGTGGAGCAAGAGCTGGTGCAGCCGCAAGCAGAAGCGCCGTGGCGGGATCTACATGTGAAGCGGAGTACATGGCAGCCTCGGAGGCAGCGATGAAGCAATTTGGGTGAATGAGTTCATCACCGACCTAGGAGTCATACCCAATGCGTCGGGCCGATCAAACTCTTCTGTGACAACAATGGAGCTATTGCCCTTGCCAAGGAGCCTGTGTTTCACAAGAAGACCAGCACATCGAAGCGTTGTTTCAACTCCATCCGTGAAAATGTTCAAGATGGAGACATAGATATTTGCAAAGTACATACGGATCTGAATGTCGCAGATCCATTGACTAAACTCTCTCATGAAAGCAAAACATGATCAACACCAGAACTCTATGGGTGTGCGATTCATCACAATGTAACTAGATTACTGACTCTAGTGCAAGTGGGAGACTGTTGGAAATATGCCCTAGAGGCAATAATAAAAGGGTTATTATTATATTTCCTTGTTCATGATAATTGTCTTTATCCATGCTATAACTGTATTATCCGGCAATCGTAATACACGTGTGAATACATAGAACATAATATGTCCCTAGTAAGCCTCTAGTTGACTAGCTCGTTGATCAACGGATAGTCATGGTTTCCTGACTATGGACATTAGATGTCGTTGATAACGGGATCACATCATTAGGAGAATGATGTGATGGACAAGACCCAATCCTAAGCATAGCACAAGATCGTGTAGTTCGTTTTGCTAGAGCTTTTCCAATGTCAAGTATCTTTTCCTTAGACCATGAGATCGTGTAACTCCCGGATACCGTAGGAGTGCTTTGGGTGTATCAAACGGCACAACGAATCGGGTGACTATAAAGGTGCACTACTGGTATCTCCGAAAGTGTCATTGGGTTGACACGGATCGAGGCGGATTTGTCACTCGTATGACGGAGAGGTATCTCGGCCCACTCGGTAATGCATCATCATAATGAGCTCAAAGTGACCAAGTGTTTGGTCACGGGATCATGCATTACGGTATGAGTAAAGTGACTTGCCGGTAACGAGACTGAACAAGGTATTGGGATACCGACGATCGAGTCTCGGGCAAGTAACGTACCGATTGACAAAGGGAATTGAATACGGGGTTGTTTGAATCCTCGACATCGTGGTTCATCCGATGATATCATCGAGGAGCATGTGGGAGCCAACATGGGTATCCAGATCCCGCTGTTGGTTATTGCCCGAGAGCCGTCTCGGTCATGTCTACGTGTCTCCCGAACCCGTAGGGTCTACACACTTAAGGTTCGGTGACGCTAGGGTTGTATGAATATGAGTATGCAGCAAACCGAATGTTGTTCAGAGTCCCGGATGAGATCCCGGACGTCACGAGGAGTTTCGGAATGGTCCAGAGGTAAAGAATTATATATAGGAAGTGTTGTTTCGGCCATCGGGAAGGTTTCGGGGTCACCCGGTATTGTACCAGGACCACCGGAAGGGTCCCGGGGGTCCATCGGGTGGGGCCACCTATCCCGGAGGGAGCCGTGGGCTGAGATGGGAGGGGAACCAGCCCCTAGTGGGCTGGTGCGCCCCCCCCCCCCCCCTTGGGCCTCCCCTATGCCTAGGGTTGAAAACCCTAGGGGGGAGGCGCACCACTTGCCTTGGGGGGTACTCCAACCCCAAGCCGCCGCTTCTTGGGAGATTGCATCTCCCAAGGCCGGGCGCCCGGGGCCTATATAAAGGGAGGGAGGGAGGGCGACGCACTCAAGTCTTGGCGCCTCCCTCCCTCGCTACACTCGTCCTCCTCCCGCAGCAGCCTTGGCGGCTCGCTGGGAGTTCTCACAGATCCACCACCACGCCGTCGTCAGGTTGCTGGATCATCATCAACCTCTCCTTCCCCCTTGCTGGATCAAGACGGAGGAGACGTCACACTGACCGTACGTGTGTTGAACGCGGAGGTGCCGTCCATTGGGCGCTAGGATCTCCGGTGATAGGATCACGACAAGAACGACTACCTCAACCCTATTCTTTTGAACGCTTCCGCTCACGATCTACAAAGTGGTATGTAGATGCATCTCTCCTTTGACTCGTTGCTTAGATGAACTCATAGATGGATCTTGGTGAAACCGTAGGAAATTTTTTAATTTTCTGCAACGTTCCCCAACAGTTTTATAGTCTTGCCGAGCTGATTCTCAACCTCGTTCTGAAACTCTTTGAACTTTTCAAAAGTCTCCGACTTGTGCCTCATCAAATAGATATATCCATATCTAATCAAGTCGTCGGTAAAAGTCACGAAGTACTGATAGCCACCTCTGGCGGTTGTGCTCATTAGACCACACACATCACTATGTATAAGTTCCAATAGCTCGGATGTCCTCTCGCAACTCTTTGCGAAAGGAGAGTTAGTCATCTTGCCGAGCAAGCATGATTCGCATGTCTCGAACGACTCAAAGTCGGACGAAGTTAGGAGCCCATCATCATGGAGCTTCTTCATGCGTTTCAGACTAATGTGTCCAAGCCGGCAATGCTAGAAGTATGTCGGATTTATCTCATTAGGCTTATGCCTCTTGACATTCACGTTATAGACCGGTTCCTATTCTAGATTCAATATAAATAGCCCATCAACAATGGGTGCATAGCCGTGGAACATACCATTCAAAAATATCGAACAACCATTGTCCTTTAAATTGAATTCATAACCTTGACTCATCAAACATGAGGCAGAAATAATGTTCCAACTAAGTGCAGGAATGTAATAACAATTATTCAATTCCATAATTAATCTGGAAGGAAGTTGGAGTTGCATCGTGCCGAACTCCAACGCAGCAACTCTTGCTTTGTTGCCGACCCTGATGTCAATCTCCCCTTGTGCCACATGCCTAGTTCTTACCAGCCCCTGCATCGAGTTGCAAATATGAACAACCGATCCGGTATCAAATACCCAAGAGCTACTAGGTATGTCAGCAAGGTAAATGTCTATAACATATGCAACAAGTGTACCTTTGCCTGAAGCAGCATTCCCGGCCTTCTTGCCATGCTCTGCAAGCCACTTTCTACAGTTCCTCTTCTAGTGTCTGGTCTCCTTGCAGTGATAGCAAACGGTCTTCGAGTCCGGTCCAAACTTCGGCGCAGCGGCGGAGGTTCCCGTCTCTGTGCCCTTTGCCTTAGCCTTTTTCTTGGACCAACTCTTCTTGAACTTAGCCAATTTTTGCACCATCAACACTTGATGTGTGCCTTTCTTAATATCATGCTCTGCCACTTTGAGCATCCCATGCAATCTAGTGAGCTTCTTATCCATGCCATGCATATGATAGTTCGAGATGAACGTCCCATAGCTGGGCGGAAGAGAACCCAGAACAGCATGAGTAGCCAGCTCATCCAAGAGCGGGAAGCCCAAACGATCCAAAGCTTGCACATATCCGATCATCTTGATCACATGTGGGCTCAGTGGATCACCTTCCTTCAGCTTGCAATCCATCAAGGATCGCCAGACGTTGAACCTTTCAGTCCTAGCCTGTGTCTGAAACATGCTCTTGAGACTCTCGATCATATCGTAAGCCTCAACATTTTCGAAATGCTGTTGCAAATCAGGCTCCATACAAGCCAGCATCAGAAAACTGATCTCCGTTGATTCATCAACGAGTTTCTGGTAGGCATTCTTAGTTGTGGCATTAGCATTATCGGCAGGTTCCTTTGGAAGCGGATCCTCTAGAACATGTTCCTTTTTATCATGCTTGAGAACAATTCTCAGATTTCTATACCGGGTGGTAAAGTTTGTTCCATTCAGTTTATCCTTTTCTAGAATTTATTTCAATGCAAAGTTGGGTTGAGCAGGTGGTTCCATTGAGCTACAACAGAAAATATGCAATCACTAAGCAATGTGTTTATGTAGAGTAATTCAAGTCTAAACGGAAATACTCCCACTGAAGTCAGCATCCCTCCGCAAACTCTCAGTGATTCAAGATCCGACTAGCGCATGTGACTAGTGAGCTTTAGCATCACTACTAGCCAACATACCTATCCAGTAAGCAACTCCTTGCTAATCGTATCTCTATACGACTCCTGTCGGTCGGGAAGGTATCTCATACCCCGGCTCCCAACCTTCTTTGCCACAAGGCCCAAAACCGTTTTGATAGCCTTGTCAAGCTAACCTGATGCAGTGCTTGTCCGTGTCCGACACGAACCCTTCAGTTCAAGGACACCTAGCAGCACCCCAATTTTATGAGCCCACTACTAGACATACTTGACGTGCGAAGGTGCAACATCGGGGATGGCAATTCGCTTGATATTCATCAGGGATCATTCTACCATTCTAACATGCATAGAAACAAAGAAGCATAACAATCACAAATATACACATATTGTGAAATAGTATGGCTCCTTCATGGACGTTCTTCCAGGTCGGCTCTGACTCCGATGACCATCTACGAAGTCCATCTTGTTTGTCACGCCGGGACGCCAAGCCACCAACCTGATCACTATTATCCAACTACTACAACTAGTAATGAATTTTACATAGAGTCACAAGTTGACAGGCAGGTCGTTATACAATATAATGACAGCACTTTGGCTCCTGCCGGCTAACAAACATGACACGCAGGCCATGTATAAATTAAACACATGCATCACATACACATGAGCCATACTATTCACATCAAACCAGCAAAACAAAGTTATGCATAGAATCGCATTCTACCAGTTTGTGTGTCGGGTATGAAATACACGGCGCTACGCACATGGCGGTCCCGCTAGCCGGTTATCGATCAGCGCAAATCTGATTCAAATTTACGTTTCACTGTTAACCCCGATGGCAGATAACCGACCGGTAGGGGTAGATCGTGTCACGACCTCATCGATCCCGATTGACAGAAAACATAGCCTCAACGATCCCCATGTGCAGTTGATCACATCAACCGTGCACATAACTGATCTCATCAACGACAACAGATCTCATCTGCTGCCTCCACATATCTAATATGCATACGATCTGAATCCAAATCCTATAGCAGAGGCTCTGATACCACTGTTGGGTTCTACGGTAGGGTGCGTCGACTGCAAATTAAATTTTCCTACGCGTAGAACAACCAAGAACATGCTACGGGAGATGGATCACAGTTCGTTACCACTAGACGCGCAGTGTCGTGTAGCGGAAGTAGAGTTGAGGCAGCGCATCCGCGCAGATCGTCTCCTCCTCGTCCGATCTCCCTCGAACAGTCGGTCGTCCGATCCCATGTACAAGTTCGCCGGAGCGGCGCAAGTGCACCGCCTCTAACGGTATCCGCGCGTGCAGGAGGAACACCGTGTGGCGGACTGCTAGGTCCGATCACACAGTCGGCAGCGAGTGGAGGTGGCTATTCGCAACACATGCAAACCCTAGTCGCAGCGCCGAAGCGCTCAAAACACATGCGTGTGCTGCACCTCCACTTTATATAGGCGTCCATCGTAGGCTCAACACTTGGGCCTCGCACGGACCCTAAAGCCCAAAGTCTACTCGGTCACGTTCCTAGTCCAGTTCGGATCACATCCGACCAGTGTCCTACGAACTGACCTCGTAGGTTCCTTCCCTTAAGCGCGCGACCCCTTAGGTTCAAGTCGGCTTGGTCACAGTTCGGATCACCTCCGACCTACACGGTTGGTAGCGGCCTCTAGCAAGGCATGCCGACCACCAAGCAGACTATGAAGCTGGTTAGGCGAACCTGCACAACGTGTCACACTTCTGTTCCCTTTTGCCACACGATATATGTTCTCGGGCTCAAGGCGAGACTGTCATCCTTGTGCTAGCCCGACCTCTTTCTCGTTCCAGTGATGCTGACCACTATTCGGATTATCTCATACTCCTTGTCGCATGGCCCTGCTTATCCTGGTCAGATCACACGAGGGGCCTGAAGTATATCTCTCCTGATCGGAGGGGCAAATCCCATCTTGCTCGACCACGTCTCGCAGCATGGGTCTGGACAAGCCCGAAACTTACCTTTTTAATTACCCAGTCACGGAGTAGCGTTTGGTCGGCCCAAAGCAAGTCTGTCACCATCTCGAGTACATCCGTCAGCTCAGGTCTTAGGACATAGAACGTATGTTGTACTAGAGACTCACAGATGACATATCGCTGCGTCTCATAGTTGGGTCTGTCCGATTCAGACCTTATCTCGACTCGGATCCGACTACGTTGAATCCGACCAGACCTTTCCAAGTCCATATTATTCGGTTAGCATCCAACGCTCCATGGCTAGTGAGACCAAGCCATCGACCGTGTCATATGCTAGTCTAGTCGGTTGCGCATCCACACAACCCTTTCGACTAGGGACCTTTTAGGACAGTCATCATACAATGCATAGTCCCACAAACAAGTCACGTACTTGCTGATACACATCATTGATAATGTCCAAGGACTATCTTTATTCATAAACACATAGGAAATATCATCATACATGATAGCCTCTGGGGCATATCTCCAACACTTAGAGATGATCGAGTCCTTCGCATCATCCTCTTCCTCCTCCATTTCCTCCCTGGGGCTGGGCGTGTAGGAGATGGTGTTGGCGATGATGTTGGACACCAGGTCGAGGAAGCCAAATCACACGCCGGCCTTGAGGAGGTGTGTGGTCAGCGAGGGTATCCTCTCCATCGGCAGCCGGTCAGCCGCCGCCTCATAGAAACCGTGGATGCGATCAAGCAAGATGCATATGTCCCGCCTAACGCTCTCACGCGTAACGGCGTAAGGACAGCCTTCGCCGATGCCGCGGAGAGGCTTGCCATGCATGTCGACGGATGCACCTGCTCTTTCTCTCCAGCCAACGCCCTCCGATGATGGGGGCGAGGAAAGGAGCGACGACCGCGATTAGTAATTTTTTTCTCGTTAACCCTTTTTTGGTAATTGTTCATTTAACTTTTTTTGACACGTAATTGTTCAGTTAACTGGGCTAGAAGAAAATAGCTGACGCCCGGACCAGATCGTCCGTGGATGTCACTAGGCCCACTAAGGGCATGAACAATGCAAGCATCTCCTCCATGCTGCCTCAACTATTTACCTAAGACTACTCACAGTGGGGAGTACTTCGACTAGTAACATGCATATGTTATTAGTCTATATTGCTACCTCCATAGTGGGGAGTAACATATGTGTGGTGTGATACGTCTCCAACGTATCAATAATTTATGAAGCATTCATGCTATTTTATTATCTATTTTGAATGATTACGGGCTTTATTATACACTTTTATATTACTTTTGGGACTAACCTATTAACCGGAGGCCCAGCCCATATTGTTGTTTTATTGCCTATTTCAGTGTTTCGAAGAAAAGGAATATCAAACGGAGTCCAAACGGAATGCAACCTTCGGGAGCATGATTTTTGGAACGAACATGATCCGGGAGACTTGGAGTACAAGCCAGGGAAGCTTCAAGGAGGCCAGGAGATAGGAGGGAGCGCCCACCCCCCCTGGGCGCGCCCCCTGTCTTGTGGGCCCCTCGTGGCTCCCCCGACCGACTTCTTTTGCCTATATATTCCCATATACCCTAAAACCATCGGATACGGAAGATAGATCGGGAGTTCCGCCACCGCAAGCCTCTGTAGCCACCAAAAAACTCTCGGGAGCCCGTTCCGGCACCCTGCCGGAGGGGGAACCCATCACCGATGGCCATCTTCATCATCCCGGTGCTCTCCATCACGAGGAGGGAGTAGTTCACCCTCGGGGCTGAGGGTATGTACCAGTAGCTATGTGTTTGATCTCTCTCTAACTCGTGTTCTCCCTATGGCACGATCTTGATGTATCGCGAGCTTTGCTATTATAGTTGGATCTTATCATGTTTCTCTCCCTCTACTCTCTTGTGATGAATTGAGTTTTCCCTTTGAAGTTATCTGGTCGGATTGAGTCCTTAAGGATTTGAGAACACTTCATGTATGTCTTGCCGTGCTTATCTGTGGTGACAATGGGATATCACGTGATCCACTTGATGTGTGTTTTGGTGATCAACTTGCGGGTTCCGCCCATGAACCTATGCATAGGGGTTGGCACACGTTTTTGTCTTGACTCTCCGGTAGAAACTTCAAGGCACTCTTTGAAGTACTTTGTGTTGGTTGAATAGATGAATCTGAGATTGTGTGATGCATATCGTATAATCATGCCCACGGATACTTGAGGTGACAATGGAGTATCTAGGTGACATTAGGGTTTTGGTTGATTTGTGTCTTAAGGTGTTATTCTAGTATGAACTCTATGATAGATTGAACGGAAAGAATAGCTCCATGTTATATTTACTTGGAGCTATATTTTTATTCACCACATGATATGTGTTTTGCTTGGAGCGTCATTTTCTTTTGTTAGTATTTGCTTGATTTTATTTAGAATAATGTTTTCCATCCATATTTTCAATAAAAATGTCAAGGATAGCCTTTACCATGCTTATTTTGCTAGTATACATGTTGTTGTTTGAAAACAGAAAGTTTACCGCTGTTGCAAAAATTTCCTAGAAAAGTAAGAGCATGATATAATGTTGAAACTTTTTGCATAATGAGCTATGATAAATCATCTACAGCATAGTATTTTTCTCATAGTTTTTGGAGTTAGGGAATTATTGATACTCTTGCATTCTTTACAGACTGTACTGTTTTGGCAGATTGCTGTTATGTTTGCATGGTTTGCATATGTTTGCTTGTTTAATGATTCTATTTGAGGATAGGAGTATTAAATATGCAGAGACATTTAGTATGCAATCTTGAATAATTATTTTAATGATTTGCTACAGTAAAAAATGATAAGGTGTCGCATTGGTTTATACTAACCTATCTCACGAGTTCTTGTTGAGTTTGGTGTGGATGAAGCTTTTGATAAAAAGAGAAACCATGATATGAGAGGAATTAAGGAGACACAAAATTTCAAGCTTGGGGATGCCCAAGGCACCCCAAGATAATATTCCAAGAAGTCTCAAGCATCTAAGCTTGGGGATGCCCCGTTAGGCATCCCACCTTTCTTCTTCAACAACTATCGGTTAGTATCGATCGAGCCTAAGATTTTGCTTCTTCACATGAGTTGTGCTATCCTTGCAAAGTCATTTTATTTTGTTTTGCTTGTTGTTTGAATAAAATGCATTAGATCTGAAATTCTTTAATGAGAGAGAGTCTTAACATAGTTACATAATTATTTAGCTACTCATTCATCTTCACTTATATCTTTTTGGAGTAGTTTTTCATTTACTTGTGTGCTTCACTTATATCCTATGAGTAAATGGTTGAATGTCATAAATCTGAAATTATATATGTTTAATTTGCTTATCCCATGGGGAGTAATGACTTCACATCTAAGAAGTAAAGGTTGTAAATTTATTGAAGGTTAGCAAGCATTGTATTGGTCATTTGAACAATTCATGAAAGAATATTGAAGGAAGAGAGATTTCACATATAAATATACTATCTTAGACATCTTTTATAATTGTGAGCACTCATTAAGTATGACATGCTAAAGAGTTGATGTTGGACAAGGAAGACAACGTAATGGGTTATGTTTTCTCACATCTTAGTTAAAGTATATTGTCATGGATCATTCAAACATGTTGAGCTTGCCTTTCCCCCTCATGCTAGCCAAAATTCCTTGCACCAAGTAGAGATACTACTTGTGCTTCCAAATATCCTTAAACCCAGTTTTGCCATGAGAGTCCACCATACCTACATATGGATTGAGTAAGATCCTTCAAGTAAGTTGTCATCGGTGCAAGCAATAAAAGTTGCTCTCTAAATATGTATGATCTATTAGTGTGAAGAAATAAGCTTTATACGATCTTGTTATGGAAGCAATAAAAGTGACGGACTGCATAATAAAGGTCCATATACAAGTGGCAATATAAAGTGACGTTCTTTTGCATTAAGATTTTGTGCATCCAACCATAAAAATGCATGACAACCTCTGCTTCCCTCTGCGAAGGTCCTATCTTTTACTTTAGGTCTTTTACTTTATGCAAGAGCCAAGGTGATCTTCACCTTTCCCTTTTTCATTTTATCCTTTGGCAAGCACCTCATGTTGGAAAGATCCTGATATATATATCCAACTGGATGTAAGTTAGCATGAACTATTATTGTTGACATCACCCAAAGGTGAATAGGTTGGGAGGCAACACTATATGCCCCTATCTTTCTCAGTGTCCGATTAAAACTCCATAACCATTAGTATTGCGTGAGTGTTAGCAATTGTAGAAGACTATATGATAGTTGAGTATGTGGAGTTTGCTAAATCAAAGCTCTGACATAGACCCTTCCTGAAAGTAAGATGAATTGCAATTGTTTGATGACTGAGAATGAAGTTTGCTAGTTTTCAAGAAAGTTTATGGTCTATGCTTTAAACATGTGAATAGCTTGTTACTAGTTCTTGAGAAGTCTTATGAGATGAATTACTGTTATGACATATAATCATGCTAGAAAAGGTGACTGAAATTATCTTTGATCAAACTTGTGCACCTGCTAGCATTCACACTTCATAAATTCTTTCTTTTATCATTTACCTACTCGAGGACGAGTCGGAATTAAGCTTGGGGATGCTGATACGTCTCCAACGTATCTATAATTTATGAAGCATTCATGCTATTTTATTATCTGTTTTGAATGATTATGGGCTTTATTATACACTTTTATATTACTTTTGAGACTAACCTATTAACCGGAGGCCCAGCCCATATTGCTGTTTTATTGCCTATTTCAGTGTTTCGAAGAAAAGGAATATCAAACGGAGTCCAAACATAATGAAACCTTCGGGAGCGTGATTTTTGGAATGAACATGATCTGTTGGGCGCGCCCCCCATCTCGTGGGCCCCTCGTGGCTCCCCCAACTGACTTCTTTCGCCTATATATTCCGATATACCCTAAAACCATCGGATACGAAAGATAGATCGGGAGTTCCGCCGCCACAAGCCTGTGTAGCCACCAAAAACCTCTCGGGAGCCCGTTCCGGCACCCTGCCGGAGGGGGAACCCATCACCGGTGGCCATCTTCATCATCCCGACGCTCTCCATGACAAGGAGGGAGTAGTTCACCCTCGGGGTTGAGGGTATGTACCAGTAGCTATGTGTTTGATCTCTCTCTCTCTTGTTCTCTCTATGGCACGATCTTGATGTATTGCGAGCTTTGCTATTATAGTTGGATCTTATGATGTTTCTCCCCCTCTACTCTCTTGTGATTAATTGAGTTTTCCCTTTGAAGTTATCTTGTCGGATTAAGTCTTTAAGGATTTGGGAACACTTGATGTATGTCTTGCCGTGCTTATCTGTGGTGACAATGGGATATCACATGATCCACTTGATGTGTGTTTTGGTGATCAACTTGCGGGTTCCGCCCATGAACCTATGCATAGGGGTTGGCACACGTTTTCGTCTTGACTCTCCAGTAGAAACTTCGGGGCACTCTTTGAAGTACTTTGTGTTGGTTGAATAGATGAATCTGAGATTGTGTGATGCATATCGTATAATCATGCCCACGGATACTTGAGGTGACAATGGAGTATCTAGGTGACATTAGGGTTTTCGTTGATTTGTGTCTTAAGGTTTTATTCTAGTATGAACTCTATGATAGATTGAGCGGAAAGAATAGCTCCATGTTATTTTACTACGGACTCTTGAATAGATAGAACAGAAAGGATAACTTTGAGGTGGTTTCGTACCCTACCATAATCTCTTCGTTTGTTCTCCGCTATTAGTGGCTTTGGAGTGACTCTTTGTTGCATGTTGAGGGATTGTTATATGATCTATCTATGTTATTATTGTTGAGAGAACTTGCACTAGTGAAAGTATGAACCTTAGGCCTTGTTTCCTACCATTGCAATACCGTTTGTGCTCACTTTTATCATTAGTTACCTTGCTGTTTTTATATTTTCATATTACAAAACCTATATCTACCATCCATATTGCACTTGTATCACAATCTCTTCGCCGAACTAGTGCACCTATACAATCTACCATTGTGTTGGGTGTGTTGGGGACACAAGAGACTCTTTGTTATTTGGTTGTAGGGTTGTTTGAGAGAGACCATCTTCATCCTACGCCTCCCATGGATTGATAAACCTTAGGTCATCCACTTGAGGGAAATTTGCAACTGTCCTACAAACCTCTGCACTTGGAGGCCCAACAACATCTACAAGAAGAAGGTTGTGTAGTAGACATCAAGCTCTTTTCTGGCGCTGTTGCCGGGGAGGCTAGGTAAGCGGCACTCACACCCCATCAACTAAGTTCCTTTCTGGCACCGTTGCCGGGGAGCTGAGTGCTTGAAGGTATATCTTTAGATCTTGCAATCGAATCTTTTTGTTTCTTGTTTTATCACTAGTTTATTCTATAAAATAAAACTACAAAAAAATGGAATTGAGTTTTCCTCTTACGCTTCATCTTTTTAATATCTTTCGTAAGTATGATGAAAAGGAAAATTGTGCTCAAGTGCTAGAAGAGGAAGTCTATAAAATGTTTGATACTAGATCTTTGTATGATGAGCATGATTGCAATGTTGTTAGTATGAATTCCTTGAATATCCATGATGCTAATGATATGCAAAGCCACTAGCTTGGGGAAGCTATGTTTGATGAAGATGATATGTTTAGTCCCCCAAGTTTTGATGAGAATATTTATTATGATGAAAGCATGCCTCCTATTTATGATGATTTTATTTATGAAAGTGGATTTGGAGAGGTCATGACTTTATTTAGTGATGAATCCACTATTTCGGAAGAGGTTCCAATTGATTATGAGAACAAAGTTGCTATATATGATGATTATTGTGATGACTTGTATGCTACTAGTAATAGTGATAACCATGAAACTTGTCATCGTGATTTTATTTTTCAATTGTATTATGCCTCACGTGATAATTATTTTGTTGAGTTTGCTCCCACTACTATTCAGGAGAAGAAATTTGCTTATGTGGAGAGTAGTAAAATTTCTATGCAAGTAGATCATGAAAAGAATGCTTTAGGTGCTGGTTATATTGTTGAATTCATTCATGATGCTACTGAAAATTATTATGAGGGAGGAACATATGCTTGTAGGAATTACAATAATGTCAAGTTTCCCCTCTATGTATTGAAAATCTTGAAGCTATGCTTGTTTTGCCGTCCCATGCTAGTTGATTATTGTTCCATAAGTTGTTTTCTCACAAAATCCCTATGCATAGGAAGTGGGTTAGGCTTAAATGTGCTAGTCATATGCTTCATGATGCTCCCGTTATGTTTCAATTCTTATCTTTTATGTGAGCATCATTGTCATCATCATGCCTAGCTAGAAAGGCATTAAACAAAAGCGCTTGTTGGGAGACAACCCAATATTTACCCTTACTGTTTTTGTGTGTTCACATGATTATGCTACTGTATAAATCATGTTTTATAGATTTTGTTTCAATAAAGTGCCAAGTAAGACCTTTAGGATAGCTTACGGTGATAGTTGTGTTGATCCTGCTGAAAATCAGAAACTTTTGCACCCATTAAATTAGTTTTTATAATTCACGGAAACATGCTTATGATCTGATTCTTTTTGATATGGATTGGTACACAAATTTCTTAGAACTTCCCAATTTGGTAGAATTGTTGGAGTTCCATAAGTATACGTTTGATACAGATTACTACAGACTGTTCTGTTTTTGACAGATTCCGTTTTCTATGTGTTGTTTGCTTATTTTGATGAATCTATGAGTAGTATCGGAGGTTATAATACATAGAGAAGTTGGAATAAAGTAGATATTACACCAATATGAATTTAGAATGAGTTCATTACAGTACCTAAGTGGTGGTTTTATTTTCTTATACTAACGGAGCTTACGAGTTTCCTGTTGAGTTTTGTGTTGTGAAGTTTTCAAGTTTTGGGTAAAGATTCGATGAACTATGGAATAAGGAGTGGCAAGTGCCTAAGCTTGGGGATGCCCAAGGCACCCCAAGGTAATATTCAAGGACAACCAAGATCCTAAGCTTGGGGATGCCCCGAACGACATCCCCTCTTTCGTCTTCGTCCATCGGTAACTTTACTTGGAGATATATTTTTATTCACCACATGATATGTGTTTTGCTTGGAGCGTCATTTTCTTTTTTTAGTATTTGCTTGATTTTATTTATAATAATGTTCTACATCTATTTTTTCAATAAAAATGTCAAGGATAGCCTTTACCATGCTTATTTTACTAGTACACATGCTGCTGTTTGAAAACAGAAAGTTTACCGTTGTTGCAAAAATTTCCTAGAAAAGTAAGAGCATGATATAATCTTGAAACTTTTTGCATAATGATCTATGATAAATCTTCTACAGCATAGTATTTTTCTCATAATTTTTGGAGTTAGGGAAGTATCGATACTCTTGCATTCTTTACAGACTGTACTGTTTTGGCAGATTGCTGTTATGTTTGCATTGTTTGCATATGTTTGCTTGTTTAATGATTCTATTTGAGGATAGGAGTATTAAATATGCAGAGACATTTAGTATGCAATGTTGAATAATTATTTTAATGATTTGCTACAGTAAAAATGATAAGGTGTTGCATTGGTTTATACTAACCTATCTCACGAGTTCTTGTTGAGTTTGGTGTGGATGAAGCTTTTGATAAAAAGAGAAACCATGATATGAGAGGAATTAAGGAGACACAAATTTCAAGCTTGGGGATGCCCAAGGCACCCCAAGATAATATTCCAAGAAGTCTCAAGCATCTAAGCTTGGGGATGCCCCGTTAGGCGTCCCACCTTTCTTCTTCAACAACTATCGGTTAGTATCGGTTGAGCCTAAGTTTTTGCGTCTTCACATGAGTTGTGATATCCTTGCAAAGTCATTTTATTTTGTTTTGCTTGTTGTTTGAATAAAATGTGTTAGATCTGAAATTCTTTAATGAGAGAGAGTCTTCACATAGTTACATAATTATTTAGCTACTCATTGATCTTCACTTATATCTTTTTGGAGTAGTTTTTCATTTACTCGTGCGATTCACTTATATCCTATGAGTAAATGGTTGAATGAGTTGAATGTCATAAATCTGAAATTATATATGTTTCATTTGCTTATCCCACGGGGAGTAATGACTTCACATCTAAGAAGTAAAGGTTGTAAATTTATTGAAGGTTAGCAAGCATTGTATTGGTCATTTGAACAATTCATGAAAGAATATTGAAGGAAGAGAGATTTCACATATAAATATACTATCTTAGACATCTTTTATAATTGTGAGCACTCATTAAGTATGACATGCTAAAGAATTGATGTTGGACAAGGAAGACAACGTAATGGGTTATGTTTTCTCACATCTCAGTTAAAGTATATTGTCATGGATCATTCAAACATTTTGAGCTTGCCTTTCCCCCTCATGCTAGCCAAAATTCCTTGCACCAAGTAGAGATACTACTTGTGCTTCCAAATATCCTTAAACCCAGTTTTGCCATGAGAGTCCACCATACCTACCTATGGATTGAGTAAGATCCTTCAAGTAAGTTGTCATCGGTGCAAGCAATAAAAATTGATCTCTAAATATGTATGATCTATTAGTGTGAAGAAAATAAGCTTTATACGATCTTGTTATGGAAGCAATAAAAGCGACGGACTGCATAATAAAGGTCCATATACAAGTGGCAATATAAAGTGACGTTCTTTTGCATTAAGATTTTGTGCATCCAACCACAAAAGCGCATCACAACCTCTGCTTCCCTCTGCGAAGGGCCTATCTTTTACTTTAGGTCTTTTACTTTATGCAAGAGTCAAGGTGATCTTCACCTTTCCCTTTTTCATTTTATCCTTTGGCAAGCACCTCATGTTGGAAAGATCCTGATATATATATCCAACTGGATGTAAGTTAGCATGAACTATTATTGTTGACATCACCCAAAGGTGAATAGGTTGGGAGGCAACACTATATGCCCCTATCTTTCTCAGTGTCCGATTAAAACTCCATAACCATTAGTATTGCGTGAGTGTTAGCAATTGTAGAAGACTATATGATAGTTGAGTATGTGGAGTTTTCTAAATCAAAGCTCTGACATAGACCCTTCCTGAAAGTAAGATGAATTGCAATTGTTTGATGACTGAGAATGAAGTTTGCTAGTTTTCAAGAAAGTTTATGATCTATGCTTTAAACGTGTGAATAGCTTGTTACTAGTTCTTGAGAAGTCTTATGAGATGAATTACTGTTATGACATATAATCATGCTAGAAAAGGTGATTGAAATTATCTTTGATCAAACTTGTGCACCTGCTAGCATTCACACTTCATAAATTCTTTCTTTTATCATTTACCTACTCGAGGACGAGTAGGAATTAAGCTTGGGGATGCTGATACTTCTCCAACGTATCTATAATTTATGAAGCATTCATGCTATTTTATTATCTATTTTGAATGATTACGGGCTTTATTATACACTTTTATATTACTTTTGGGACTAACCTATTAACCGGAGGCCCAGCCCATATTGTTGTTTTATTGCCTATTTCAGTGTTTCGAAGAGAAGGAATATCAAATGGAATCCAAATGTAATGAAACCTTCGGGAGCGTGATTTTTTGAACGAACATGATCTGAGCGACTTAAAGTACAAGCCAGGGAAGCTTCGAGGAGGCCAGGAGATAGGAGGGCGCGCCCACCCCCCTGGGCGCGCCCCCCTATCTCGTGGGCCCCTCGTGGATCCCCCGGCTAACTTCTTTTGCCTATATATTCCCATATACCCTGAAACCATCGGATACGAAAGATAGATCGGGAGTTCTGCCGCCGCAAGCCTCTATAGCCACCAAAAACCTCTCGGGGGCCCATTCCGGCACCCTGCCGGAGGGGGAACCCATCACCGGTGGCCATCCTCATCATCCCAGCGCTCTCCATGACAAGGAGGGAGTAGTTCACCCTCGGGGCTGAGGGCATGTACCAGTAGCTATGTGTTTGATCTCTCTCTCTCTCTCGTGTTCTCTCTATGGCACGATCTTGATGTATCGCGAGCTTTGCTATTATAGTTGGATCTTATGATGTTTCTCCCCCTCTACTCTCTTGTGATGAATTGAGTTTTCCCTTTGAAGTTATCTTGTCGGATTGAGTCTTTAAGAATTTGAGAACACTTCATGTATGTCTTGTCGTGCTTATCTGTGGTGACAATGGGATATCATGTGATCCACTTGATGTGTGTTTTGGTGATCAACTTGCGGGTTCCGCCCATGAACCTATGCATAGGGCTTGGCACACGTTTTCATCTTGACTCTCCGGTAGAATCTTTGAGGCACTCTTTGAAGTACTTTGTGTTGGTTGAATAGATGAATCTGAGATTGTGTGATGCATATCGTATAATCATGCCCACGGATACTTGAGGTGACAATGGAGTATCGAGGTGACATTAGGGTTTTGGTTGATTTGTGTCTTAAGGTGTTATTCTAGTATGAACTCTATGATAGATTGAACGGAAAGAATAGCTCGATGTTATTTTACTACGGACTCTTGAATAGATAGAACAGAAAGGATAACTTTGAGGTGGTTTCGTACCCTACCATAATCTCTTCGTTTGTTCTCCGCTATTAGTGGCTTTGGAGTGACTCTTTGTTGCATGTTGAGGGATTGTTATATGATCTATCTATGCTATTATTGTAAAGAGAACTTGAACTAGTGAAAGTATGAAACTTAGGCCTTGTTTCCTACCATTGCAATACCGTTTGTGCTCACTTTTATCATTAGTTACCTTGCTGTTTTTATATTTTCATATTACAAAAACCTATATCTACCATCCATATGCACTTGTATCACCATCTCTTCGCCGAACTAGTGCACCTATACAATCTACCATTGTATTGGGTGTGTTGGGGACACAAGAGACTCTTTGTTATTTGGTTGCAGGGTTGTTTGAGAGAGACCATCTTCATCCTACGCCTCCCACGGATTGATAAACCTTAGGTCATCCACTTGAGGGAAATTTGCTACTATCCTACAAACCTCTGCACTTGGAGGCCCAACAACGTCTACAAGAAGAAGGTTGTGTAGTAGACATCATGGTGTTAGAGCATCTCCAGTCGTTCGGCCCCCCAGTGCACCGGCCGGCGCTATTTTGGCCCTTCGGCCGACGCTTTTTTGGCCGTGGGGGCGATCTAGTTCCTAGCCACGCCCCCAGGTGTCGACCCCAAGACATTACAAATTCAAACTTGACATTTCCTGCTACCCAAAAAACCGCCACAAGTTCGGCGATCAGCGGCTGCCACATAGTTCGGCGATCACCATGCCACAATTCGGCGATCAATCACTTGAAAGTTTGGCATTCAAAAGGAAGGACGCGTAGGCAATGCATCAAACGATGGCGTTGACCTCCGGTGTCGGACTGGCGGGAGTCGGCGTGTGCGGGCTGGTCGGCGTCGATGCGACTTCTGTGTTGGGCGTCGTGGAGGCATCATCGCTTGGGCTTGGCAGCAGCGTTGGGGTCGGTGTGGGAGTTGGCGCGATCATCGATGGCATCTGGTTCAAGATGAGGTCGCGCTCCGCCAGGTAGCACGCCTTAACCTGCTCGTCCATCGTCGACATGTCCGCCCCCATCAGGAATGCCAGGTCGGTGTTCCTCTTCTTCGCGGCAACGTTGGTCCGGAGTAGGTCGAGCTTGACGGCGCTAATCATCATCAACGCCGACCACCGCGCCTCAGATTTCTCTTCCCTTTGAGCGGTGTGGTTCTTGGCGTCGGTGATGCACTGGTTGATGGATGCTTGCAGCCGCGCGGCAGCCGGCGCGGTGTCCTTCGCCGTCTTGGCTCCTTTGTTGCCGTTTGGGCGCGCATCGGCGCGCCCGGCTTGTACGTCTCCTTTGCCTTGGCGAGGGTGCGCCAGACATCCGCCCACTTCTCGCACTTCTTGATCCGGGAGAACACGTGGATGTACTTGAACTCTTGGTCGGTGTTGCTGTCATGGCGGTACATAGCCAACATCCGAACCATCTGTGCCGAAGAACAAGTGTCGGCGACGCACACGGCGAAAAGGAGGGAGAACCGCCGTTTGTGCAACCTGACCCTCGACGTTGGTGCCGCTTTCCGGGTGAGCCACGACCTCCTCAACGATCCATGCCATTTGTCGCAGGCCATTTGGATGAGCGCCCAATGGTTCGCAATGGCCTTCGAGCCGCGCTGCATGTGGATGCTGGCGAAGTAGGGGTCGACCAACTTGCGCTCACCGAACTCCGACTCGATGCGCTCCCAGTATGTGTGGGTGTTCTGGTTCATGTCGGTGATCGGGTCAAGGCAGACTGTCTTCCATGCTTTGGCGAGGCACTCGTCTTCTTTGAATGCCCACTTGACGAGCGGCTCGCCGGTCCTGGCCGCCCACTTCTTCTTTTTCCCTTTCCTCGTTGGAGCAGGCACCGGCTCCTCCTCATCATCATCGTAGTCGATCTCGTTGTCCATGTCACCGACGAGGTCCATTGTATCGTATTGCGCATGAAACCCGGGGGAGGCGGCGGTGGCGGCCGAGCCACTCGGGATGATGTTGTCCATGTCGGCTTCCGTCGCGTCGGGGTTGCCGAAATGCGACGACGAGGCTTGCAAGAAGTGCAGGGCGCCACGGTGTAGAGGCAGCGTAAGCCAGCGGCGAGTAGTTGTACGGGGGGTACTGGACGCCAATGAACGTGGGTGAGGGTGTGCGCTCGGCGGGGTGGCCATGCGGAAAGGTGATGTTGGGGTTAAACCCGCCATGAGTGTCGCCGTCAGTGTAGCCAGGCGAGGGCACGCACCCCCAGGGTTGTGGTGACGACAAGAAGCCGCCCGGCGACCCGACCCTCTGCTGACTCCAGGCAGCTTGCGGGCCATGGCCGCCGGGTGGATTCATCATCCCTGCGCGAGACGCCTCTACCTGCTCCGTCGCGCGAGACTGAAGGAAATATGCCCTAGAGGCAATAATAAATTTATTGTTTTATATTTCCTTATATCATGATAAATGTTTATTATTCATGCTAGAATTGTATTAACCAAAAACTTGATACATGTGTGGATACATAGACAAAATACCGTGTCCCTAGTAAGCCTCTACTAGACTAGCTCGTTAATCAAAGATGGTTAAGTTTCCTAACCATAGACATGTGTTGTCATTTGAGAACGGGATCACATCATTAGGAGAATAATGTGATGGACAAGACCCGTCTGTTAGCATAGCATATTGATCGTTCAGTTTTATTGCTATTATCATGTCAAATACATATTCCTTCAACTATGAGATTATGCAACTCCCGGATATCGGAGGAATACCTTGTGTGCTATCAAACGTCACAACGTAGCTGGATGATTATAAAGAGGCTTTACAGGTATCTTCGAAGGTGTTTGTTGGGTTGTCATAGATTGAGATTAGGATTTGTCACTCTGAGTATCAGAGAGGTATCTCTAGGCCCTCTCGGTATTACACATCATAAGAAGCCTTGCACGCAAAGTGAGTAATAAGTTAGTTGCAGAATAATGTAGTACGGAACGATTAGAGACTTGCCGGTAATGAGATTGAACTAGGTATGAAGACCGACGATTGAATCTCGGGCAAGTAACATACCGATGATAAAGGGAATAATGTATGTTGTCATAACGGTTCGACTGATAAAGATCTTCATAGAATTTGTAGGAACAAATATGAGCATCTAGGTTCCGCTATTGGTTATTGACCGGAGAACTGTCTCGGTCATGTCTACATAGTTGTCGAACCCGTAGAGTCCGCACGCTTAACGTTCGATGATGATTTAGTATTATATGAGTTATGTGATTTGGTGACCGAATGTTTTTCGGAGACCCGAATGAGATCACAGACATGACGAGGAGTCTCGAAATGATCGAGAGGTAAAGATTGATATATAGGACGATAGTATTTGGACACCAGAAGTGTTCCGGAGGGTACCAGGTACATATCGAGTCACCGGAAGGGGTTCCGGACGCCCCGACAAAAGATATGGGCCTTATGGGCCATGAGGGAAAACACACCAGCCACAAGGGGCTGGTGCCCCCCCCCCCCCATATGGGCCGGCATAAGTGGAGAAGGAAAAGGGGAGAAGGAAAGGAAAGAGAGGGAATAGAATTCCCCCTTCCTTCCCCTTCTCCCCTCTTTCCTTCCCCCTTTCGTATACAAAGAAAGGGGGGCGCAGGGCAAGGCAGAGCCCCTAGGGGGCAGCGGCCAAGCCCTAGGGTGCTCTGGTTGCCTCCCTTCCCTTCCAACCTATATATATGTGGGGAGGGGGCGCCTCAGAAGCACACAACAACAATCGTTAGCCGTGTGCGACGCCCCCCTCCACAGTTAACGCCTCCAGTCATATCTTCGTAGTGTTTAGGCGAAGCCCTGCGTGGATCACTTCACCATCACCGTCATCATGTCGTCGTGCTGACGGAACTCATCTACTTCCTCGACACCTTGCTGGATCAAGAAGGCGAGGGGCGTCATCGCGCTAAACGTGTGCAGAACTCGGAGGTGTCGTACATTCGGTACTTGATCGGTCGGAGCTAGAAGAAGTTCGACTACATCAACCGCGTTGTCAAATGCTCCGCTTTCAGTCTATGAGGGTACGTAGACACACTCTCCCCCTCTCGTTGCTATGCATCTCCTAGATAGATCTTGCGTGAGCGTAGGAATTTTTTGAAATTGCATGCTACGTTCCCAAGTCGCGCGAGACATCTTTGCCTGCTCCGCCGTGCGAGATGCCTCTGCCTGCTCCGCCGTAGTCGCCGCCGACGCGGCGCGTCCCGGGCCCTCTTGGCGTTGAGCCTGTTCCGCCGGTTGATGGTGACAGCCTCCCGGCACTAAACCTCCGCCTTCTAGTCGGTGTTCTACATGCCCCGTGGTTTTGTCGGCGACTTCCTTTGCTTCGGCTAGGTGGCGTCGGCAGCGGCAACGGCGCGAGGGGATGTATACTTTTTCGGTGGCATGGCGGCCGGATGGAGGGGGGAGGAAAATGGCGGGAGAAGAGGGGCAGAAGGGGAGAATGGAGGGAAATGGGGGGGTCGGCGGGAAAAAGGGCCGTCTCTCGCTGACAGAGCGGACCCACGCGCCTTTTCACTTCAGGCGGCGCCCCCAGGTGACCCCCGTGGGCTTGGGTTCGGCTCGGATTCGCCGTGTTTTATTTCGGCCCAAACCAGCGATAAAAAAGGCCCTGGGGGTGCGACAGGCTGATTTTTTGGCGCCAGCGCTAAAAAAGGAGCCCTGGGGGCATATTGGGGGCGCGAGTGGAGATGCTCTTATGCAACATTTCATTTATTAGTTTGTAGACTCATCCTGTCTTGATACGTGTGATGTTACTCATGGTATGAGTAACTAGCTATGTTAATCAATCTCTCTCCTTATTAAATCATTACCACATAAGCAAATTCGCTGAGTTGGACCTTATGTTACTGCTGAAGTTACCCTACTCAGATTTGCCCCTAATTTCAAAGCATGCTCAAATTTGCCCCTCCGCCGTTAAGTCACTACTCAGAAATGCCCTTCCGTCCAGTCAAAGGCCTTTGACCGTCAGAGGCCATATGTACTGTAGCAGACGGAAAGTCTTTGCAAAGATTGGACTAAAAGTGATACAAGATCGCACGGAAGGGCATTTCTGAGTAGTGACTTAACGACGGAGGGGCAAATTTGAGCATGCTTTAAAATTAGGGGCAAATTTGAGTGGTGGGTTCGGGTTAGGGGCACATATGTAAATGTGTTGTCCGAGCCCACTACCTTCGTCCTGGTTTATTGGTTTCTTTTATATTATGTGTTAAATTTTGAGATTTTACTAACAAAATATTAATGGTCCACAAGGTGTAGCCACGGTTGGCTAGTAAATTTCGATGATATTATTTTTGTGTGTTAAATTATTTTTTATGATATTATTTTTTATGACATGCATTAACATTTTGTTAAATAATTTTAAGATCAAAATATAGTACAAAATACGAAGGGAACCAACAAACCATGACAGAGGTAATAGTTTCGAACCTGCGTGGACCTGCGGCAATTTTTAGATAAAAGTATAGCACAAATTACAAAGGAGACCAATAAAATTTTATGATAAAAATATAGCACACAAATTACGAAGGGGACCAATAAAAATTACAAAAAGGACCAAGATAGGGTAGTTATTCCAAACCTGCGTGGACCTGCGGGGCAGATCGTCCGTAGCTATCACCTGGCCCACTAATGAACTAGTATTACGTGGATTGGCCTGTAGGGATGCCATCCCTGGCCTAAAGCCCATCTAAACGGGCCTGGGCCTGGTGTAGAACAAATCGCCCTCATACGATCTAAAATGTAAGGCACCCTAAAAAAAAAATCAGAAACTTGCCACCAAAATCGCCGAAGCAGATCTGAACCAAGGCTCGTAGCATAAGTTCATTTCTGGCTAGGAAGCTGTAAAACCTTGTTTAGAAACGCCACGGATTATTTCATCATCGTGAAGTTTCATCATCGAGAAGTGCCTTCCGAATATACTCCCTTCATCTTGGGCTTTGTTAACTTTCAAGGACGTGTTGTAGTGTGTTAATTCTTTTCTATGGATGTGTTATCTTTAGACTGGCCATAAATTCTTTGTGCTTGGAACAATAGTGTAAGTAATTTCATGAACAATAGCAAGTACTCCCTCCCAAAATATAAAAACATTTTTAACATTACACTAGTGTCAAAAACATCCCATATACATAGGTGCATGAACGTCTGTCATAAAAAATACTAATATGGAAGGGAGTAACAAATTTTGCTTTACATTGTTTATTGAATCAACTCGATATAGGAAAGAAGTTAGTGGAGATTTCGGAGACACGGGGAGTTTTCCCCGACACGGCCACTATTTATCAACCCATATATCCAGGGATCATTGGCTATAGAACGTAAATATTCCTTCCGTCCCAAAATAAGTGTCTCAACTTTGTACTAGCTCTAGTACGAATTTGTACTAAGCTCAAGACACTTAATTATTTTGACTTATGAGACGGAGGGAGTACATGCCAAAATTTTGCAGCCAGGGTACATAGATTTACGATGGAGCTACATATATAGAGGGGCTACGGCTACGTACATACATGCCAAAATTTTGCAGCCAGGGTACATAGATTACGATCGAGCTACATATATAGAGGGGCTACGGCAGCTACAATCCCGGGACCAAAATTTTGTAGCCAGCCGTACGTACCGCGCATGTCCGTGCGGACACGAAGACGTGCATCAACGCTACTACGTACGCTACATCCTTCAACCTAGCCTGCTACTGCGTACATCCATAGCACTACATCCTTCATACACACGTACGATATATAGGAGCACCGGCCTGTGAGGCCGTACATCGTCTACCACGCTCGATCATTCGCGCCCGAGATCCTTCTTGACCTCCTCGAGCTTCTTCTCGTCCGGCTCGATCACCACCCCGCCCTCCTCGTCGGCGCGCTCGTTTCCGGAGCCAGTCGCACGGCTCAGCCCGCCCTTCTTACGCCCTGCAGCACGCACGCGCACGCAAGCAGATCAACCCCATGTTAGCACAGCAATGGCTCAAGAAACAAGTTAGAACAACAGGTATATATATACGCATACGCCAGCGCACGTACCTTCTGCCAGGCGCTCCTGCGCCTCGAGGGTCTTGCCGCCGGCGCCGCTCTTGATGACGGTCTCGCCCTCCTCGCGGGCGCGGCGGTCCAGCTCTGCCCGGATCTCCGGGTCCTGCAGCTCCGGCGCCTTCTTCACCTGCTGTGTCCGGGTCTCCGAGTCCTGCAGCTCCGGCGCCTTCTTCACCTGCTCTGCCCTGATCTCCGGGTCCTGCATCTCCGTCGCCTTCTTCTCCTGCTGTGCCATTGCTCGCGGTCTGCTCGTAACACGTCCTCGAAGTCTGTCTCCGCTAGCCTGCTGGTATGCTCTGCTTCACCCGAGAGCGGAGGCCACTTATATAGGTCGTGAACGGCGGTGCGGTCCGGATACGTGGACAGTGCATGCTGCCGGCCGTGGTGCGCTGTTACCTCGGCCTCTCACCGCGGGCCGGCGTGGCGAACATGCATGGGGCGCGCGCCACGTTTTGATAGAAAGTGATTTCACGGCGAGCACGTAGCGGTGACCGTGGTCAAACGTTGCCGTAAGTTCATGCGCCGGGGACTCACGTGGAGGCCCTTCTGCCAGCACATTGCACGCTACTGTTTCGTGTGCTGAGGCAGTCGGTAGATCATTTGGTTTTGCATCATCGGTTTCGGCACGTTGGGTACTTTGGTTGGTCGTCAAGCATGAGGGGCGCAAGGATGACAGTTTTTTCCTTTCTTTTGCCTTTTTTTCTAGAAAATCTTCATTCAAATCACGAATCAGTACAAAGTAGGTGACCCTTACAAACACACTGAAACGCAAACACAAAGGACCATGAACCCCTAGAGTACCCTAAGACAACCATAACACAAGAAGATCTCCGGAGACCTGTGTCATCATCCCTTAATCTTGAGAGAAGACTCCTGCAGCAGAAGGATCTGCAACCAGTCGCAAACAGGTCATCATCTTCGACCATGGTACAATTGCCGCCACGCTGCTTCCTCCTTTCTTGACACCAGCGCTGAGAGGGCATGGATATCAATCCAACACACCTGCAACAGCCGTCGTCATCTTTGACTTTGAGTACCGCGAAAAGTGTCCCTTCCGGAAGGAAGAGAACTCGAGTCATCCGACCGGTCCAGCACCGCGGCCGGGCCATCCGCCCGGGCAAAGTAGGAACTCCCACCAGCATCAGCGCAGAGGAACGAGAAGAACAGCAGCAGCAAATCATACCAACAAGGAAGAAGAAAGATCTTCGTCTCCCTGCCTCCATCGTCCATCCGAGGATCCAAACGGCCAGTGCCGATGGACCTCTAACCACCATAGCCCGCGACCTCGACGAGATCCGGGGATCCCCAACACCGCTGGCTCCTAGAAGAAGGCAAAAGCCTCGCCTGACCGCGAACGGAGCCCGGAGAACCTTATTCCGACGCGACACCACCGCAACGGCCTCGGCAGCGTCTCCCACAACCCTAACCCTACCACACGCCCACCTAGTGAACAGACCCGAGGTTCCCCCTCCCTCCCGCCACCGAAGCGGCCGACGGAGAGAGTGGGAACAGGCGGCGTCACCGGCGGCGCGCAAGGGACCCCTAGTCGCCTCCTTGATCGCTTCCTGCGATCCAACTTTTCCGGGCGTGTTGTTGGCGGCCGTTACCGCCGATCTGTTTGTGTGGCTTGTTTGTTTGTCGTAGACTTTTTCTTTCTTTTGCTGGAGCTATTCCATAGGATGACAGTTTGTTTTTGGACAACGCTAACGCTCACACGTGTGGTGGGAGCCAAACACATCCACACACCCTATAACATACAGACTACGGCATGTCACCGCATGCACGCATATGGAAATCTTTTTGGATTTTCAGTTTTTAAAATGTTTTATCTCTTAAATGAAAAATCCGATTGAAGATCCGTTTTCACCATTAAATCCCTCGCGACGAGATCTTCGAAACTAGATCTCATATCAATATATTTCGATGAATTATTTTTTTTTTAAGTTGTCATGTCTATTTCACATGAATTGCCATTATATTTACAATAAAGTTGTCATGTTATGTTTTAGCTATTTTCTTCTATATTAAAAATAAATTTTAACATATTATAAAATGGAGAATTAAGAAACTAGACTTGCCATGCACTATAAACTAAAATTGCCATGATACATGCACTTAAAATTGCCATGGTTCATGCAAAAAAATATTTTCATGGTCAAAATACTGGAATTGCCATCATCAAAAACTAAAATTGCCATGATCTACAAACTAAAATTGCCACATGGCAACTTTAGTTTAAGCACCATGACAATTACAATGTAAACATCATGGCAACTTTTGGGCAAAAAACAATTCGTCGAAACATATCAACATGGGGTCTAGTTTTGAAAATCTTGTCGAGACGGATTTAAAGGTGAAAACGGATTTTTAATTCGCTTTTTTTATTAGGAGATAAAATATTTTTAAGCCGAAAACCAAAAAGATTTCTTCTGGTGTCATCTGTTCATACGTGGCAAAATGAGTGGTGATGGGGGCGTGTGGATGATGTGCAAACGCCCACACGTGTGGGCATTAGCTTTTCTATTGTTTTTTTGCTGGAGCTACTCCATAAATAAACTGTTCACAGTTGTATAGAGGTGTTGCAGGGGAAAAACCTACTTACCCCTTCATCTCTCCTCGCAAGTGAACACATGATTAGGTGGTGCCTCCGATCTGCCTCATCTCATGTGGTCTTATGACCATGAGGCGTGGTGGATTTCGGCCCTTGCAAGTAAAAGTGCTTCGTTTTTATATGTTTATTTGAGATTTGCTATGGTTTGTGTCATGCTCATGATGACGAGACGGCGACGGCTTCCTGAAGTTGGAATAAGGTTCTCCCATCTAGCCCTGTCTCGATGGTGTGTCTACAATCGTCAGAGGACGTGTGGAGGTGTGTCTTCGATGGATCTCGCGAGATTCGGTCCAGGGGCGGAGCCAAAAAATTTAGCCGTTGGGTTCATCTATTGACTTGCTGTGACGATTTGATATGAATTAATTATGTAAAAACAGGTGTACCACGTGTTAAAAACACCCATGCAAGGTAGGGTCTAGGGAAGAAAAAAATTTAGATAGGTTACAATAGCATAATAATTTTGCAAGGAAGCTGATTGGAACTCATGATCTCCAGACCACAAGTGAAGAGACTCTACCACTTCGTTAAGTGTGAAATCTGACTTCAAATAATCTTACAACAAAGATTATAGCACTCACAAATAACTTAACAACCAGAAATATGATATCACTTATCATATATCGTGTTACATAAGGGTTTGTTTGGTTCATGACTAACTTTGCCACAATTAAGCTTAGGCGAAGTATGGTTGCCATAAAAAGTGTGTCTAACAAAATGGTGTAACGCCCCGGATGTAGCTTTCCATATTCGAAACTCCAACTCTTGCCTTTTTCCGGAGATGCGATATGTTATTTCCTTCATGGTTGGGTTTTTGTTTTTGTTTTGCATTTTGTTCTTGTCATGCATTTCATCATCGCATCATTCGCATTGCATCGGCACTCATTGTCGTCATTGTTTTTAAAACTTGCATTCGTTCGTCGTTGTCGTTTCTCCCTTTGCCCTCATCACCTTCCCTCGGATCGCCTTGCCCGCGCTGACCATTCCAGACCAACCGGGTTTTGCTTCCCTCTTGACCGTGACCACCTAACCTCTCTTTTCAGCTCGCAGCCCCCTCACGCGCGCGTCTGATACTCCCCCGAACATGACCCGTTCTGTCGTGACCATTGGATTCGGATCATCCCCAAACATCTACAAAACGTCCCCGTTTTCTTTGTTGGACTCTCCTAAGCTATATTTCTCGACCGTTCGATTTTGATCGGAGAGCCCAAATAACCCTACCTAATCCACGACGTATATATATACATCACCCAAACCCTAGTTTTAGGCCTCTTGTCCCATCTATCCCATCCGCGCCGCCGCCGCTCTATTTCTTCCCCTCGGGATCCATCCCCACCAACCGCAGCCCCGACCGACTCCCTTCGCCCTCGGGATCCTCCCGATCCAAATCGACCCGAGCTCCGCTGCTTCTTCCCCAGGCGCCCGAAGCCACCTCTCCTCCCCTCGATCCCCTTGGATCGTGAAGCTGCCCGAGGCCCCGAGCAGGAGCGCTCGGCCTTTTCCCTCGCGCGTCGGCAAGCACGACGCCGGAGCATCACAGGCCGCCCCTCTGCCCTTCCCTTTCTTCCTCTCTCGTCTCACATCTCTCTCTGCTCTGTCTTTTCTTTGTGCACAGGAGCAACAGCGCCGTCGTCCTCTACTCGGGAACGAGCTCGACCCCGTCCTCTACTACGCCCGCTCGAACCTCACCTCGCGCGTGCACCGCGCCACCGCTGAAGCTGCGTCGTCCCTTCGTCGTCAAGCACTAGCAGGACGAGTCCAGCCGCCGAGCTCAAGCTGCCTCGCCTGACCTTCCTCGTCGCCGTCTCCGACCAGCACCACCACCTAGACCTTGCCTCCGCACCGGAACTCGCGCCATCACGGAGGTGCTCCATCCTGCCCGATCGATCCAAAGACGTCCTCGTCGCCCCGAGGTCCAGGCCGTCGTTCCCCTGCTCCTCCCCTCTCCTTTCTGTTTCTCCCTCGCGGCCCCTGTTTCCTCCCGATTTCTCTCCCTCTCTGAACCTTTCTCTGTCGCTTGAACAGAGAACATGCGCCGCCTCTTTCAGCTCCGCCCGCACGCCACCTCGCCGGAGGACACCGTCACGCGCCTCGATCCGCCCGTTCCGTCGGTTCCCGCCGACCCCGTCGCCGGGACCCCCTGCCGTCGTCTCCTGCTTCGCCATGGTCCTGCTGCTGCTTGCGTTCTTGAACGAGAGCGGCTCGCTGCTCGTTCGGCGTTGGCCGTAACTGCCAGCTCGCCGCCTCTGGGCCACTGACCTCGGCGCCCTCTCCACCGAACGGGCCAAGGCCCATGGGTGAGCAACCCCCAGCGCCTCCTTTCCCTTCTATTGGGCTAGGCAGATTAGGCCCATGCATGTTTTTTTTCGTTCTGCGATTTTAGCTATTAACCAGTGATTTACCTATTTTACAGAAAAGTCCCTCTAGATCATGCATTTAATAACTCATCAACCATGCATCGGTTTAAAATGATTTAAACATGTAAAATGCTTAGAATTTTGTGTAGTTTAATAATATGCCACTTTCATCCATGTTTAAAATATTTAAAATGTTGTTTACATTAATTTGCTCCTATGCCATGCTAAAATGATTTATTTCATAACTATTTAACCGTAACTCCGAATTTAATAAACTTTATATGTAAATGGGGTGGAAAAATGCCTAGATTAACATGGTCCATTTTATTTTCTTGTTTAACAACATTAAAATGGTGTTTAGGGCAGAACAGTACCGAATCTAAAATATGCACATGAGGGTTTTCCGGAATTGTTGTTTATTCTTCCGGCCTCATTTAAACTTGCTTAAATAGTTAGTTTCCATTATGCTTCACCCCTTGCCATGTTTAATAACATTTAATATTGTTGAGTAGCTTATAACTAGAGAGAACTAAATAATTGATGTGGTGTTTCGTCAATATGCAACTCGTTGCATATTGGGCTCCACTTAATTTGTAGTGTTGTTTGTGCATATTGCCATGCCATGCTTCATTAAACCGGACATGCATCATACTTGTTTGCGCATCATGACATGTTTATGCTTGTGTGTTTACCATGTTGTTTGTTTCTTTCCGGTTTGGTTCTCTCGTTAGCTTCGGTTTCGTTCCGGAGTTGTGAGGATTCGTTCGATGTCCGTTTGTCTTCTTCATGGATTCGTTCTTCTTCCTTGCGGGATCTCAGGCAAGATGATCATACCCTCGAAATCACTACTATCTTTGCTATGCTAGGTTGCGCGCTCTTTTGCTATGCCAATGCTACGATGCCTACCATTTGCTTGTCAGCCTCCCATATTGCCATGAACCTCTAACCTTTGACACCATTCCTATGCAAACCATTGTTTGGCTATGTTACCGCTTTGCTCAGCCCCTCTTATAGCGTTGCTAGTTGCAGGTGAAGTTGAAGATTTCTCCATGGTGGACAGGGTTTATGTTGGGATATCACAATATCTCTTTTATATTATTAATGCATCTATATACTTGGTAAAGTGTGGAAGGCTCGGCCTTATGCCTGGTGTTTTGTTCCACTCTTGCCGCCCTAGTTTCCGTCATACCGATGTTATGTTCCCGGATTTTGCATTCCTTATGCGGTCGGGTGATTTATGGGACCCCCCTGACAGTTCGCTTTGAATAAAACTTGTCCAGCAAGGCCCAACATTGGTTTTACCATTTGCCTCACCACCACCTATATTTCCCTTGGGAGTAATTAACCCAAGGGTCATCTTTATTCAGCCCCCCCCCCCCCCGGGCCAATGCTTGTCTAAGTGTTGGTCCAAACTAAGCGCTTTTGGCGCCACCTCAAGGAAACTTGAGGTCTGGTTTTAGTTACGGACTGCTCATCCGGTCGTGGCTCGAGACGAGATGTGCGGCTACTATCGGGATGTCGGCGCACGCCGGGAGGTCTTGCTGGTCTTGTTTTACCATTGTCAAAATGTCTTGATGTCTGGGATACCGAGTCGATCGGAGTGTCTCGGGTGAAGGTCTATTCTTCGTTGATCGCGAGAGCTTGTCATGGGCTAAGTTGGGACACCCTGCAGGTATAAACTTTTGAGAGCCGTGCCATGGTTATGTGGCAGATGGGAATTTGTTAATGTCCGGTTGTAGAAAACCGAAGTTGACCTTAATTAAAATACATCAATCGCGTGTGTAACCGTGATGGTCTCTTCTCGGAGTCCGGAAGTGAACTGATGTTGGAGTTATGCTTAGCGAGGTTGCTATAGGATCACTTCTTTATCATACTTTTATCGACCGTGCTTTGCCTTCTCTTCTCGCTCTCATTTGCGTATGTTAGCCACCACATTTGCTTAGTGCTTGCTGCAGCTCCACCTCATTACTACATCCTTCCTATAAGCTTAAATAGTCTTGATCTCGCGGGTGCGAGATTGATGAGTCCTCGTGGCTCACAGATACTTCAAAACCAGTTTGCGGTGCCTATGTTACCGGCGGTGGCGCAACCAAGCTCAAGGAGGAGCTCGATGAAGATCTTGCCCTTTGTGTTGTTTCGTTCTAGTTGATCGAGAGTGGAGCCGGTTAGGGTCGATCGGGGCCTTTGTCGCATTTGGGGTTCTTCTTTTATTTTGGTTACGTAGTCGGACCTTGATTGTATCTGGATGATGTAATGCTTTATTCATGTAATTGTGTGAAGTGGCGATTGTAAGCCAACTATGTATCTCTTTCCTTATGTATTACATGGGTTGTGTGAAGATTACCTCACTTGCGACATTGCTTTCAATGCGGTTATGCCTCTAAGTCGTGCCGACACGTGGGAGATATAGCCGCATCGAGGCGTTACAAGTTGGTAATCGAGCCTTCCCGACCTTAGGAGCCCCACCGCTTGATCGTTTTTAGCGGTCGAGTTGTGTCTAGATAAAAAATGTTTTGAGTCATTTAGGATTATATATATCGGAGAGTTAGAATTCTTTTTACTCCTCGGTCCCTAAATCGCTCTGGTGAGGTCTCTGACGTAGAAGTTTTGACTTTCTCTCCTCAAATTTCACTAAAAAATTTAGGATCACGCTGGTATCTTGGAATCGTTCGATGGTTTTATGATGAGAACATTGTCTTGGTGCCTCCTGTCGGGGTTTAGTGGAAGTGTCCGGGGAGTTGAGCTCGAGGTGTTGTCGTCATAATTTTATCGTTGCGATTCGGAATACCGAGTTTAATCGCCGACATCGAAAATCTCTTTTATGCGCTTGTTGGTGAGATAACCCCGATAACCCAATCTTTGAGGTGAGTACGGAGTATTGCCATGACTCGTATAACGGATGCTTTTTGAAGGTTGAGGTACACGATTTCGAAGGTTTCTTGGTTATGTGTTGAAGGATGGATACAAATGGATGTAGGATTTGCTAGTTTTGGGTGAGATATTATGCTTCCTCAGATCCCCAACACTGATTGCATAACCGAGAGAATTTGGGAGTTTCATAGGTGGGAATTCAAGTAGCTCTTAGGATATCTTTCCGACGGATGTATGATATGAAATTGGGGTTCGACGTCTAGTGGTCCGCCTATTCACGGTTGGTTTTACAGTGGTCTCGTTGTGTCTTAAGGAGTCCTTGGCTATGCCGATTCGAGGACACTTCGTATGTCATGTGCACTGCCTTGTACATGATGGTGCTGTACGATCGAGCCCGTGTAGGCCCCACCACGAAAACTTCGGACGAAATCTCTATCATATGTTTGTTCCGGCTTATTTTGCAAGCCAAATCCTTTGTTTTGTTGTATTTGTGGTATTCGAGTTGCTTCAATGTCAAGTGTTGATTCCATACCTTTTCCGAAATGGTGTTCTCATACTCCGATGTGAATACCAATCCTTCTCGACAATCGAGATTGTCATGTCAATCCTTTTCAACCGGCGTGTTTCTCTTCAAGTGGATCCGATCACTTCAACATCAGCAAGACCAATTATCATTTCTTCTCAACGGTGTTTTTTCATCCGTCTCCAAGTTGCCTTTGTTTTTTCCCGCCCACCCACCCTTTTTCCTCAAGGACTAAGATTTCTTTACCAAGTATCCTTTTATTTTTGTGAAGTTTCTCCATTCTTTTCCGTCAATGTTCTTACCCGGTGGTTCTCAAGAAGATGTTCTACTAGTTCGTCATTCCTCATTCCTTTCTCTTCTCCGGTGGATTCAAGTCAAGTTTTGTTGATCATACCTTTTCCTCATTTCAATGTCTTCTCATACCGTGCACCTCATTATCATTCTACTTCTCGCTATTTGTTATTCCGAGTGCTCAAGATATCTCAAAGATTTGTGTTTCCACTCTGCATTCATTCAAGCTCTTTCGAGATTGGTATCTCATTCAAGTCATTTAATTCAACGGTGCAACATCTCTTTTAAATCTTTTCAACGGTGTTCTTTTGAGTGGGCCCTAACCCACGTGTCTTTTCGAGGATCTTACCTGACTCTTCTATTTTCCTAGAGCTATCCTAAATTCTTCTCCAAGTTTGACGTAAGAATGAGTTATCATCAGTCAAATGCTTTTCTCCAAGATCTTTCAAATTCTTTACATTGTTGGCTCAACCTTTTCAGTTTTTTTCATTCTCCCGGAGTATCTCAGCAATTTTGGTGTTGTTTCTCCTCGTCATTCTCAGCATGTGAAGACCGAAGAAGAGTTCCTCTTAAATCCTTACCCGTTCTTCCAAAGATTCATAGTGCTAGCTTATGCCATCCTCTCATAATTGTTTTCGATTGTGAGAATTCTTTTCTTACCATCCGGAGCATTTCATGAGTTGTTTCCATTTCTTTCCTCCGAAGGCCATCATGTCATAATTCTTCATTCTCAGCGTGTAGCTATCGTTCTCCAAATCTTACCGGTGATTCGTTCAAATATCCTCTAATCAGTTCATGTTCTCTTCGTTCTCATGTATCTAAATCCCCTCAAAGATCTTCATTCGTTTTCCAATTCTTCCCGGTGAATTGTGCCTTTGCTACGTTCATTTTCAATTCTTACGGTGGTTCGTTCAAGAGTTCTCTTTCTTTGTTATCATATCAATTCATTCGTTCTTTCCAAATCCTATCGGTGGTTCATTGAAGACCTTCTCACGTTTACGCCATATCTCTTTAATCCTTTCTACGAGAATAAGTAGTATGAAAAATCCGTTGCTTGTCATCAATTTATATTGGTGAAGGATACGCATAACATAATTCTTATTGTTGTTTCATCCAAGTGATCTAGTTTCTTCTTTCCAGAGTAGTTCATCATGTCACATTTCTCGGTTATCTCGTCGCGAAGCTCCATCTAAATCATTGCAAGGCTTCACCTTGTATTTTCAACTTCTCCTTCTTTCCACCATCCTTTTAATACCGGAGTTTCTTCATGGTGGTTCGTCAAGGATTCTTTTCATTCTTCAATTGTTCTTCAAGATTTCTCTTGAAGTTAAGATCAGCCAAGCTATACTCAAAAATTAAACATGGTGTTCAACACATGTCTTGTTTTGAGGAGTTCAAGTATTCTTCATCTTGCATTTCAAAGTGCAATTCTTTCTACCTTATCTTTTGAGGTGGTGTTATATCATTCTTGACAATTTCCATTCAGGTTTCGCGATTCACATGTTGTCAAGAATGAGGTATTTTAAATCCATCAATCTCTTCTTTGGAGTTATCTTGGGTCATATTTCACCTTAAGCCTTCCCTAAGGAATGTTGCTATTTGTGGTGCTTATCAATTATCCAAGTTTTCTCCTATCCTCTCGGCGAAAGCAATTTTCATCTCTTCGTTGATCTCAAGCAAGCATTTGTTTCCGTTGGTGGCAGAAGCTCACCTCATAATTTTGAGATGTTTTCATAAGCCCGCCACAAGCTTATTCTTTTCGTTGTTGGTCTTCCAACAACTCTATTCTAACCTTCTTGGAAGGGTGCTTTCCGAGCCCATTTGTGGCAGAAGTTTGCATTTTCTCCTACATTCTGTTATTCCAGTGATCTATCTTATATTCTTTTGTTCCAGAGGCATTGTGATGTTACTCTCTTCGACCCATCATCTCATTTTGTAAATATCATGTAATTTTCCTTGCTTATCCGTTTAGCCGGAGTGTCGTGTTTTCATTCGAGTTCTCTCATCTTATCAAGTTTTGCCTCCCTTCTCAACCGGAGTGCGGTTTGTAATGTTTCTTACCCCTTGTGCCATTCTTTCAATTCCGGAGGCAGTGTGTTGTTGATTTCATCATGTATCCTCTCATCTTGTCAAGTTCATGTTCAATTCCTTCCATTTACAGTCGGAGTGCTGCCCAAATTATATCAATCTTATCCTTTCTCTATCTAGTTTTAACCGGAGTGGTTTCAATATCTATCTTATCACTAAACCTCTTGGTTCTCATCATATTCCTTGTTCCTCTTGTCCAACGAATTGTTTGCAATCTTGGTCATCTCCGTTGTTTTGTTTCTTTCAATTTGTTCAACCTCTCAAGGTTCTTTGGTTTCACTCATTGGTAAAAGAAGCAACTTAGTTTTACCTCTTATCTTCCTCTTCCTTTTCCCTCCGGTGCCATCCTAGATCTCGGGACGAGATCCTCTCGTAGTGGTGGAGTGTTGTAACGCCCTGGATGTAGCTTTCCATATTCGAAACTCCAACTCTTGCCTTTTTCCGGAGATGCGATATGTTATTTCCTTCGTGGTTGGGTTTTTGTTTTTGTTTTGCATTTTGTTCTTGTCATGCATTTCATCATCGCATCATTCGCATTGCATCGGCACTCATTGCCGTCATTGTTTTTAAAACTTGCATTCGTTCGTCGTTGTCGTTTCTCCCTTTGCCCTCATCACCTTCCCTCGAATCGCCTTGCCCGCGCTGACCGTTCCAGACCAACCGGGTTTTGCTTCCCTCTTGACCGTGACCACCTAACCTCTCTTTTTAGCTCGCAGCCCCCTCACGCGCGCGTCTGATACTCCCCCGAACATGACCCGTTCTGTCGTGACCATTGGATTCGGATCATCCCCAAACATCTACAAAACGTCCCCGTTTTCTTTGTTGGACTCTCCTAAGCTATATTTCTCGACCGTTCGATTTTGATCGGAGAGCCCAAATAGCCCCTTACCTAATCCACCTGACGTATATATATACATCAGTCCAAACCCTAGTTTTTAGGCCTCTTGTACCATCTGTCCCATCCGCGCCGCCGCCGCTCTATTTCTTCCCCTCGGGATCCATCCCCACCAACCGCAGCCCCGACCGACTCCCTTCGCCCTCGGGATCCTCCCGATCCAAATCGACCCGAGCTCCGCTGCTTCTTCCCAGCGCCTGGCCACCTCTCCTCCCTCGATCCCTTGGATCGTGAAGCTGCCCGAGGCCCCGGCGAGGCGCTCGGCCTTTTCCCTCGCGCGCCGGCAAGCACGACGCCGGAGCATCACAGGCCGCCCCTCTGCCCTGCCCTTTCTTCCTCTCCCGTCTCTCTGTTCTCTCGTCTCACATCTCTCTCTACTCTGTCTTTTCTTTGTGCACAGGAGCAACAGCGCCGTCGTCCTCTGCTCGGGAACGAGCTCGACCCCGTCCTCTACTGCGCCCGCTCAAACCTCACCTCGCGCGTGCTCCGCGCCACCGCCGAAGCTGCGTCGTCCCTTCGTCGTCAAGCACTAGCAGGACGAGTCCAGCCGCCGAGCTCAAGCTGCCTCGCCTGACCTTCCTCATCGCCGTCTCCGACCAGCACCACCACCTAGACCTTGCCTCCTTGACCGAACTCGCCATCTGCGGAGGTGCTCCATCCCTTGCCCGATCCAGCACGCCGTCCTCGTCGCCCCGAGGTCCAGGCCGTCGTTCCCCTGCTCCTCCCCTCTCCTTTCTGTTTCTCCCTCGCGGCCCCTGTTTCCTCCCTGATTTCTCTCCCTCTCTGAACCTTTCTCTGTCGCTTGAACAGAGAACATGCGCCGCCTCTTTCAGCTCCGCCCGCACGCCACCTCGCCGGAGGACACCGTCACGCGCCTCAATCCGCCCGTTCCGTCGGTTCCCGCCGACCCCGTCGCCGGGACCCCCTGCCGTCGTCTCCTGCTTCGCCATGGTCCTGCTGCTGCTTGCGTTCTTGAAACGAGCAGCGGCTCGCTTGCTCGTTCGGCGTTGGCCGTAACTGCCCAGCCTTCGCCGCCTCTGGGCACCTGACCTCCGGCGCCCTCTCCACCGAACGGGCCAAGGCCCATGGGTGAGCAACCCCCAGCGCCTCCTTTCCCTTCTATTGGGCTAGGCAGATTCGGCACATGCATTTTTTTTTCGTTCTGTGATTTTAGCTATTAACCAGTGATTTACCTGTTTTACAAAAAAGTCCCTCTAGATCATGCATTTAATAACTCATCAACCATGCATCGGTTTAAAATGATTTAAACATGTAAAATGCTTAGAATTTTGTGTAGTTTAATAATATGCCACTTTCATCCATGTTTAAAATATTTAAAATGTTGTTTACATTAATTTGCTCCTATGCCATGCTAAAATGATTTATTTCATAACTATTTAACCGTAACTCCGAATTTAATAAACTTTATATGTAAATGGGGTGGAAAAATGCCTAGATTAACATGGTCCATTTTATTTTCTTGTTTAACAACATTAAAATGGTGTTTAGGGCAGAACAGTACCGAATCTAAAATATGCACATGAGGGTTTTCCGTAATTGTTGTTTATTCTTCAGGCCTCATTTAAACTTGCTTAAATAGTTAGTTTCCATTATGCTTCACCCTTGCCATGTTTAATAACATTTAATATTGTTGAGTAGCTTATAACTAGAGAGAACTAAATAATTGATGTGGTAGCCATCAATATGCAACTCGTTGCATATTGGGCTCCACTTAATTTGTAGTGTTGTTTGTGCATATTGCCATGCCATGCTTCATTAAACCGGACATGCATCATACTTGTTTGCGCATCATGACATGTTTATGCTTGTGTGTTTACCATGTTGTTTGTTTCTTTCCGGTTTGCTTCTCTCGTTAGCTTCGGTTTCGTTCCGGAGTTGTGAGGATTCGTTCGATGTCCGTTTGTCTTCTTCATGGATTCGTTCTTCTTCCTTGCAGGATCTCAGGCAAGATGATCATACCCTCGAAATCACTACTATCTTTGCTATGCTAGGTTGCGCGCTCTTTTGCTATGCCAATGCTATGATGCCTACCATTTGCTTGTCAGCCTCCCATATTGCCATGAACCTCTAACCTTTGACACCATTCCTATGCAAACCATTGTTTGACTATGTTAACGCTTTGCTCAGCCCCTCTTATAGCGTTGCTAGTTGTAGGTGAAGTTGAAGATTTCTCCATGGTGGACAGGGTTTATGTTGGGATATCACAATATCTCTTTTATATTATTAATGCATCTATATACTTGGTAAAGGGTGGAAGGCTCGGCCTTATGCCTGGTGTTTTGTTCCACTCTTGCCGCCCTAGTTTCCGTCATACCGGTGTTATGTTCCCGGATTTTGCGTTCCTTATGCGGTTGGGTGATTTATGGGACCCCCCTGACAGTTCGCTTTGAATAAAACTTGTCCAGCAAGGCCCAACATTGGTTTTACCATGTGCCTCACCACCACCTATATTTCCCTTGGGAGTAATTAACCCAAGGGTCATCTTTATTCAGCCCCCGGGCCAATGCTTGTCTAAGTGTTGGTCCAAACTAAGCGCTTTGCGGCGCCACCTCAAGGAAACTTGAGGTCCGGTTTTAGTTATACGGACTGCTCATCCGGTCGTGGCACGAGGCGAGATACGCGGCTACTATCGGGATGTCGGCACGCGGGAGGTCTTGCTGGTCTTGTTTTACCATTGTCGAAATGTCTTGATGTACCGGATACCGAGTCCGATCGGAGTGTCTCGGGTGAAGGTCTATTCCTTCGTTGATCGCGAGAGCTTGTCATGGGCTAAGTTGGGACACCCTGCAGGTATAAACTTTCGAGAGCCGTGCTCTGCGGTTATGTGGCGATGGGAATTTGTTAATGTCCGGTTGTAGAAAACCGAAGTTGACCTTAATTAAAATACATCAACGGCGTGTGTAACCGTGATGGTCTCTTCGGCGGAGTCCGGGAAGTGAACACGGTGCTGGAGTTATGCTTGACGTAGGTTGCTATAGGATCACTTCTTGATCATACTTTTATCGACCGTGCTTTGCCTTCTCTGCTCGCTCTCATTTGCGTATGTTAGCCACCACATTTGCTTAGTGCTTGCTGCAGCTCCACCTCATTACTACATCCTTCCTATAAGCTTAAATAGTCTCGATCTCGCGGGTGCGAGATTGCTGAGTCCTCATGGCTCACAGATACTTCCAAAACCAGTTTGCAGGTGCCTATGTTACCGAGCAGGTGACGCAACCAAGCTCAAGGAGGAGTTCGATGAAGATCTTGCCCTTTGTGTTGTTTCGTTCTAGTTGATCAGTAGTGGAGCCCAGTTGGGGTCGATCGGGGACCTTTGTCGCATTTGGGGTTCTTCTTTTATTTTGGTTCCATAGTCGGACCTTGATTGTATCTGGATGATGTAATGCTTTATTCATGTAATTGTGTGAAGTGTCGATTGTAAGCCAACTATGTATCTCTTTCCCTTATGTATTACATGGGTTGTGTGAAGATTACCTCACTTGCGACATTGCTTTCAATGCGGTTATGCCTCTAAGTCGTGCTTCGACACGTGGGAGATATAGCCGCATCGAGGGCGTTACAAATGGCCACCACAAGTGTGGCAAGATTTAGAAAGAAGTTCAGTCTATGACATGTGGACCAGGTAGTTAGAAAAGTGTGGCAAGCCATAAGTGTGGCAATGAACCAAACACATGCCTAAGATATTGTGGCACGCCTAAGCTTAGGCGTGGCAACCTTAGGCTGCAAACCGAACAGGCCCTAAATACCAAAAAGTGCATGACATACATGTTACTTGTTATAGCTAGTTTAGGACTAGATGACTTCATAGCTTTAGATAAAACTTCTCATCTTCCTGTAAGCATTGAACATAATGACTAGTTTGAAATGTGCAAAACAAATACCATTTATTTCTAATACATCACTCTCAGTTTGGTCCTTGTTGTTATCCCTAAAAAGATAGCAGCATAACAAAAGGTCGTATGCATCTTGTCACTACTATGTCAACACCATCTTCATAAAATCATTCCAGATTAAATCTTGGTGAAGCATCTCCAATGACCCTCTAGGAATAATCAAAATTAGGTGGTATCCCGTAAGGTCCTATGGTTAGATATGTTCGCCTAATCTCATATTGCTTCTTAGAATTTTCATGTACTCTGGAATTCTCTTTTGATCAGCCGGATTACTTGCAGCATCGAAACTTGATGCACTTTGCCTGGTCTAACGCCTGGACTTGAATTGTCTGCATCATTATCTATATCTGGAAATTGATTTTTAGTTGGGAAATATCATTCCACGGTCTAGATCAATAACAATATAGGGGATAAGCAATTAGAAAACTAGGGCAAAAATCACTACGATAGTGCCATAGGAGACTGGAAGGTGATAGGGAGATTGTGGTTCATTACCACGAATTTGGATTAGTTGTTGGCCTGTCACTCAATAGCTAGCATCTGGCGACCAATCAACGACGCAACGCCGAACAAGAGAGATGAGATTGATTGAAAAGACGAGAGGCGGCTGCCGAGTATTCGTACAGAGAATTGGCGAACGAATAGACCTAGGCACTCTACTTGGGCTTTGGGGGTTTTAGTTGTCCTATACATGGGATCATGCTTTTCTTTTCTTTCTTTCCTGTACATGGGATCCTGGTTTGATTGGTTCAACGACGATTATCCGTTGTGTTCATACGAAAGAGATACTCGTAAGCATGTAGTGCCACGGAAAAATCGTTGGGTTCAGCTGAACCCAACAACTCAACGCTGGCTCCGCCATTGATTCGGTCGGTGGTTATCTTTGGTAGATATGCTCGGATCTAGTATTTGTTCATCTACGTCTGTCTGTCTTTATGTTGGATTCTTTCTATCTATGATTCCCTTTGCTATAGGCATATTTTGCAAAGTATGGCCTACGTGTTAGTAGTCAACTCACTGCACGTGCAAGTCAAAATTGATGTATCGTGTATGAGACTTATGGTGCCCACGGTTTGCAAGTCGAAGAACCTTGGTGGATTGGGCAACAAGAACGTTGTGTTCTTCAACGAAAGGCCTATGTGGTTATGGTTTGAATGGACAACTCAGTCTAAACCTTGTGCTGGAATGAAACATCTGACGACAAGGAATTCTTTCCTGCTTCAACTATGATCACCATTGGTGACGGGGACACAACAAGATTTTGACGATTACGTTGGCTCGTGGGCTACGCTCTGGAGTGCATTGCACTGACCATCTTCAATCTTACCAAACAAAAAAACATCACTGTAAAAGCTATGTTATAGAACCATAAAATGATTAAATGGATATCTCACGTTAGGACCATCGATTCGGCTGCCCAAGTAGAGGAGTTCATCAAGCTTTGGTTGATGATCAGAGAGGTGGAGCATAATCCTATGATAAGGACCAAGCTCAATGGCGTTGGATAAGAAGCGAAATCCACATGACAAGGTCCGCATACAAGGCGATCTGTTCTGGTTTGTATGAGAAAAAAATTCCAATTGATTTGGAAGGCTCGGTCAAAGAACAAGGTCAGATTAGAAGGCTAGTTAGTGATGCACACTACAAAAAAATACACTTCCGTGATGATACGTGTTTGTCACAGTAGGTCGCGTTTTTTGTCATGCATGTACATCCATGACGATTTTATGACAAAATCAAGACAGTCATACATGTGCTGTCGTAGAAGTGTTCCATGACATTACCAAAATTATCATCACGGAAGTGTCCACTTTCATGATGATAAATCGCGTGTCACAGAAGTGCTTTCGTCAAGGGTGACCGACACGTGGCATCCACCGTAACGGAACGCCGTTAAGCTATCGGGTCCGATTTTGGATCTGATAACCCGTTAATAATCCCGCCCAATGGGGATTTTTCACGTGTAAAATCATCGTTGGCTGGAGGAAACATGGGTCGGCTCAGTGTTGGGACAGATGTCATCCACTCATTGGACCGAAGGCGCCTAGCTATGATACGGCGACACGTGGCACGGCCCAACAGAGGCCCATTCCTGTGAAAAGGCCGGCCCGTTTGACTTGGTCAAAAGGTGGCGGGCCGGCCCACGGAAAGCCTGTTAAAGGCATGTTCGCATATAGCCCCTTTACAGACCGTTAACCTAGGGCCCGTTACGACCTCCCCGAATTAGGCCCAGTAGCGTCATTTGGGCCGTCCAATATGATTCCATCCCGTTTTAACTTCCGGCCCGTGTGTGGCCCATGACTTTTTTTAGCCCATATGAGGCCCTTTGTAACTCTTGGCCCATTAACGACCCATGGTGAAACTGGCCCGTAATGAATAATGTATCACTTTATATCCATTAACGGCCCGTTATTCCATTGGGCCATTTCCAACCCAAGTTATCTTTTGGCCTTCTCAGGGCCCATTTATTCTTGGGCTCATTTGCAGCATTCGGTTACATACGGCCCGTTACTGTCATTTTCTACTTGTGGGCCAAATTCAGCGTGTCGTTACAGTCGGCCCGTTTGTGGGCCGTTAATATGTTGGGCCGTTTTCATGTCAAAAAAACCCGTTGGGCTGTTTTCATAGAGTTATCAAATACGGCCTATTAACGGCCCGTTATGGTCCATGAATAGTACGGCCCATGATTGGCGAAATGATGATACGCCTCGTAGAAGGCACATGGATCCTACGGCCCGTATGAGGCCCATGGATCGTACGGCCAGTAAAAGGCCCATGGATCGTATGGCTCGTAGAAGGCCCATGGACCCTACGGCCCGTAGAAGGCCCATGGATCCTAAGCCCCGTATAGAAGGCCAATGGATCCTATGGCCCGTATAAGGCCCATGGATCGTACGGCCCGCAGGAGGCCCATGGTTACAGCAGTCTGTGTGTTGTCATGATTATTTTGGCCTAGTTACCAAAAATAGGCTATTGTGGCCACTAGAAAAACACAGAAAAAGAACTGCAGTGACTACAAGCAAACAACTAAACAAGACAATAAGGAAATAAATAAGCAAGCAATTAACGCTAGCCTATTACCGTTATTACACATATTACATCCACTTGGCATCAAAGTTCTCCACCAGTGCAAATATAGGGAACAAAGCAGAATATTACATACACTGGCCGTCAAAATTGGCCACCGAAGGCAAATAAACGCGGTAGCAAAACAAAGCATAATGAAACAACGGAAGAGCTCAAGAAACGTTATCCCGGTATCCACCATCTTCGGCAATAAGCTTAGCAAGCTTATTAGCTTTGTCTGCTTGGCGCTAAAATCCTCCAACGCTTGTTGTTGCACGGAAAGTATGCATCTGAATGCTCCGGGAACTTCCATGATCCTACGCTTCTTGTCGCAAAGACACTGGTCGATGTCTTTCAGCTTGTAGTTGAGACTCAAGAAACCGAACTGATTCAAACAGTGAGTTTTAATAGCTTGTACAAGCGGCAGTGGCCAGTAACTCGAACACTAAACCAAGACAGGACTTTGGGGTTGTCTCGCTGTCTTCAAGATAGTCTTTCTTAGCTGTTTTATCAGCTTTGTTGGAGACTAACAAGGATGTGTCACTATCTTGAACCTTATGTGCATTACTTCCTTTACCGTTGCTTAATAAGGCACTCTTCCCTAATATTCTGTCAGCATTCTAAAAGAAGAAACAAGCAGACACATAACAAGTTTAGCATGTACTAGTATAAGAAATTCATTTCAGTGAACTAGTTCATTAGTAAGGTGGACAGGATTAAACTACCAAGTCTTCTATTGCCAAGTACTAGTACATAACAAAAGCATCAAACAAACATATATCTATGTCCTATGGTCACTTCATTGTCTTGCCAAATCAAAATAGAGACACGGTTCAAATCATATCAGTTCAAGACAAAGCAACAGTGAAAGAATACAAAGCATGGGAAACTACACGGCACAACAAGATTTCAGATGGGTACCACGGGTCTACATGTACAACAACACTATTGGCTCTGTTGTGATGCTAGTAATGTGCATGATATGAGAAGTCAACTGTATACACAATTGAAATTGAAATCAACAGAGCTATTGATAAGAGCAAACCTGTTAAAAAAACATGCATGAACATACCTGCTATGCCATTGGAGTTTCGATTGGATCCTTCAATTTAAAAATAAGTTTGTATGAGTAAATACATTGATACAAGAGCAAAGCAATCATAGTTAAAAAATACGCGCCTAAGCGAGCGCTTAAGCACGCCTAGGCTCTAGGCGTTGGCAAAACGCATTGCGCATAACTATGCTTAATCTGTGCATAACTGCGCATAAGCATGCACTTTGGTCAGTAAAGCGCAAGGCGGTGGCAAAACGCACAATTAACCCCTAGCGCTTTTTTGAACTATGATAGTAATGGAATCTTAAATTAGAACGGTTGTTCTTCAGGTTTAGGCACTTGTTCTACATGAACATAGTATAGTAAGACGCAAGAATATAATATTTAAAAGTAGAAAATGAGCTCATAGACCTTATCACATTCTTGGTTCGGGTACAGAACAAGGCGTTCCCAGTCATCGTCCAGTAAATGTGTCTCAGGAGAACGTAAGGGAATTTGATGAGTTTCTTTGCCGGTGAAGTACGTTTTCTTCAGCTAATTCCAATACTGCCACCAAGCATTCTTGAAGATAGCAGAGGTATTAGCACAGGTTACCTCATCCTGAGTTTCCAAGTTGGTCCTTCTCTATAGAGAAAAATGGAAAAATTTGCTGTATTATAACCATCATGGAGGTAGGATGTATGGGACAAAGCAAAGTAATTGCCATGAATAACATTAGTTACACATAACTCCTGGATAAATACCTGTAACTGGCATTTTCCTTCATCTTCAGTATAATATTTCCAAGATAGGAAGATACACACATACTATTTAACAACATCAAATGCAATAGATGCTAAACTACGACTAGCTGGTTGTGCTTCCTCCACAGGAATAGGCGTACTAACTGGTGGAGTTGGGGTTCGCCGTGATAGTACTAGCCCTTTGGACACTAGAGCTTCCTTACTAACTGCTCTTGTTTGGGAGCTCTGTGGTGGAGGTGGTGATGTGTCAACAGGAACTGGCTTACTATCGGTTGGGGTTGGGGTTAGATTGGGTAAAGTTGGTTCTCTGTCCATCGCAGTAGGGGTACAATCTACAAGAGTTTGGGTTATGTGTGGTAGGACTGGTTCTTGTGCATGTACAACCGGGGTGCTATCTCCACCAAGAGGTAGCAATATTTTATTTGAAGACCGTGTTTTAGTCGACTAGATATGGCATCATCCGCTCCAATTTAAATGGCTGATAAACAGAAACATAGTTGAATGTCTGAGACATTATATGAGAGACAAATGCAATAGATAGTGTGGAAAAAAGAGGGCATGAAATAGTTGATATGTATATTGTTTAACTAAAACGGATAGCATGGCATAATTTCACATATATGATGTCTATCTAAACTGGATAGCATAGCATAACATAATTCAAAGATATGATGAATAACTAAACATGATCGCATGACATAATTCACCTACATGTTATCTAAGTAATCAGGATCGCATCATTTAATTCACATATGTGATTTATATGCTAAACAGAGGGCATTCGATATGATGTTTGAACTAAGAACATGGTGTTGAATATTGTGTATATGATGTCTAAACCATGCAATACAAGACACCATATGCATGATATGAGCTGTATAACCGTGCCAAGTTAGAGCATACACCTCGGTAGGGCAATAGGACTGGTCATCTGTCTCTGAATCCATCTCTGAGGAGCTATCGGGACCCAACAAGAGATTTGCTTCGACAGGTAGCACTGTCTGCTCTGAAGGCCTTGTTTTCACTCCAGATTTTTCCATCTCCCACCCAAATGGCTTCACAGGAAGAGTAGTTTAATGTATACACATTGTCGGCAAATAGAAATGTAATGAAGAAAAGGATGGGCAAGATATCATTCAAATATATGATGCCTAGTTAAACAGGATGGCATTGCACATTTCACATATATTATGGCTGGCTAAAAGACATGAGACTGCATAATTCTCATATATGATATAGAAACTAAATAGGTGGCATTACAGAACATGTCTAAACTAAGCAGATGACATATATGATGTCAAAAGTAGGCACTTCAAGGCAACATATGGATGATATGACTAACATCATCATGCCAAGGTAGAGCAAACACCTTGGGGGTAAATAGGAGTGGTCAGCGGCGTCTGAATGCGCCTCAGAATAGATATCTTCCTCTGGATTACAATCTGGAGAGGGGTGGGGAGGGTTTGCCATTGAACCCACCATGGAGCAATGTCTGCATGACATTGTATTGCCGCGCAAAACTCTTCTCTTTATCTGTACATGTTCAGCATGATTGTGTATAATATCTGACATGCATACGAAAAAAATATGGTGAGATTATGTAAGGAGAGCATGCAGAAATTTAGACTGATGGTAACAACCAGCGGATGGATCCAAAAATAATGATAGTAGGCTGATGATTGCTTTAATTTAATAAAAAGACAGATGATGATTGCTTTACTATTTGTTTCCCACCTAAGATGAACAACATAGGCATACCCTAGGTGAACCAGATATTAGACAAACATACTATTCATTGCTGCCTCGATATGTGCCCCGCAACTAATTTAGAACTCAAGTTTGAACATTAATTTGGACCTGGCTTGGAGTCCAAGAGGTGAACAGGACGATAAAGTAGCAGGTAATTTTAAGCAATGCATAATATAAGCAGAAACAAAAGAGTGCGACCTCTTTTGTGGACCCGTGTACTCCTCAGGTTCATCTGCTGAGTCGATGATGGTGATGCCGTTGCGGTGGGTGCCGGCGCAGGGAAGGAGATCTGAGGCGGCGAAAGACAGCCAGGAGTCATGATGTCTGGTTTGGTGGATGCTTCTATCGATGGAGCAGCTCAGGTGAGGTGGACGACGTTGCGGCAGAAGCAGGACAAACCACACAAAGTTCCCTTCAACACCTACCTGTAACCGAAGTAATTCTGTGAGGGCTCATTTGGCTTGCATGATTTTAAAAATGCAAGGATAGGAAAAACATTGGAATAGGATAGGAATGCACATGGTAAACAGAGCATTTGTAAACACGGGATTTTTGTCAACTTGGGTGTTTGGTTTACAGGAATTGGAAGAGCAGAGGAATGTAAAGAAACATGGCCAAAATAAAGTGAAACCATATGGAAGCGTGTACAGTTAGAATGTTAATCTTCCACTAATGCACTTGGTCTTGTTTTCATGCATGGGATTTTGAACAGTAGGTCCAGGTGGATGTTTTGCTTCATTCCTTCCAACAAAATGCATGAATAATTGAATAGTAGAGTGCCATTGGAAAATTCCCTATTGCTATGTTTTTCCGTAGTACCAAAATAGCCCTAATGGATCGACATGAATGTATAGTAATAAGTGATGCAACAAGTGTACAACCTCTTTGCGTCAGAGTGTAGACCTCGGCATCATTGGGTTAGTCATTTGAAGCGCTTGAGGCAGAGGTGGTCGCTGTCGGAGGTGTGGAGGAAGATCGAGGAATCAGTAGGCGGCGTCCTGTGGCAATCGCTCACATTGTGATGGATTGTTACATTGTTGGAGCAGCTCCGTGAGTCAGAAGACGTCAAGGTGAAGCGACACAAGATGTACATCGTCAATCTCAAGTGGGATTCTAATAGCATCTCCAATAGATGATGTTAAATAGATGTAAAATTTACATCACCAAAAACCACCTGACTACAACAGATGAGGTAAAAACTGTTGACTCTGAACTTAACTGTCGAAACTAAAATTTAGTGTGGAATCTGAATGTTACTGTCGAAACTGAACGCAATGGTAGCAGAGAGGCACTTGACATGTAGTTTATGGAGGGCTTGCAGTTCATCTTCAACCTGCACCCCCCCTGAGCCGCCAGCCACCACCGGTCGAACCGCCGGCCCCAGCGTCGTCTCGCCGCCCTGAAACAACTCCCCACCGCCGGTATGGCCAGCCCTCTAGGCCCCCCACCCCCTCAGCCTGAACCCTAAGATAGATAGTGGGGTACCTCTCCGGCGAGCCCCCGTCACCGCTGCGGGTGGTTTTTCCTTAACTCCGGCGAGCCCCCCCCCCCCCCAACCCCTGAAAATCGACTAACCCAAAAGTCTATTCAGTCGACTGAAGGGTGGCTAAATCGGAGCAAAGCACAACACGAGCGAGGGGGAGAGCAGCAGCAGCAGTGCGAGAGCCGGAGCAGCAGCAGATCCGGCTGGTATGGCCGCCGCCGCCGAAGGGGCCTCGCACTGGGGAAGATCCGCCGTGGAGATGTCGCCATGGCGCCGGTGTGACGCCCCGATTCAATCATACACTAATCATGCACATAAGCGTAACGATCAAGATCGAGGACTCACGGAAGATATCATGACACAACTCTAAAACATAAATAAGTCATACAAGCATCATAATACAAGCCGGGGGCCTCGAGGGCTCGAATACAAGTGCTCAATCATAGGCGAAGTCGGCGGAAGCAACAATATCTGAGTACTGGACATAAGTTAAACAAGTTTGCCTTAAGAAGGCTGGCACAAACCGGGATACAGATCGAAGAGGCGCAGGCCTCCTACAGGATCCTCCTAAACTACTCACGGTCGTCGTGACACGCACGTAGTAGTAGGCACCTCCGGTGTAGTAGTCGTCATCGACGGTGGCGTCGCTCTGGACTCCGGCATCTGGTTGCGACAACCGTAAAGAAAGGAAAGGGGAAAAGGGGAGAAAGCAACCGTGAGTACTCATCCAAAGTACTGCAAGCAAGGAACTACACTACATATGCATGGGTATATGTGTAAAAGGCCATATCGAAGGACTGAGCTGCAGAATGCCAAAATAAGAGGGGATAGCTAATCCTGTCAAGACTATGCTTACAGCGCCTCCGTCTTGCAAACATGTAGAAGAGAGTAGTGAAGTCCTCCAAGTAGCATCGCCAAGTAGCATCTCCAAGTAGCATCTCCAAGAGCATCGCATAGCATAATCCTACCCGCGATCCTCTCCTCGTCGCGCCTGTTAGAGAGCGATCACCGGGTTGTATCCGCACTTGGAAGGGTGTGTTTTATTAAGTATCCAGTTCTAGTTATCATAAGGTCAAGGTACAACTCCGGTCGTCCTTTACCGAGGGACACGGCTATTCGAATAGATTATCTTCCTGCAGGGTGCACCACATAACCCAACACGCTCGATCCCATTTGGCGGACACACTTTCTGGGTCATGCCCGCCTCGAAGATCAACACGCCGCAGCCCCACCTAGGCACAACAGAGAGGTCAAACACGCCGGTCTAAACCTAAGCGCCAGGGTGCGGGCCCATCGCCTCGAGCACACTCAAGACGTTCGAGGGCGGCCGAAGCGCACCTAGCCTAGTGGCGTTCGATCCAATCGCGCGCGCCGCTCGTCGCCGACGTCAAGAAGGCTTCGGTGATACCACGACGCGGGATACCCATAACTACTCCCACGTAGATGGTTAGTGCGTATAGACCAAATGGCGGACTCGGATCAAATACCAAGATCTCGTTAAGCGTGTTATTATGAAGCAACCATGACGCCGATCGAGGCCAGCCCACCTCTCGCCTAGGTGGCCTCAAACCGCCTGTCGCCCGCCACAAAGATCCACACAGAGGGCCGTCGGGACAAAGGTCCTTTCATTTAATCTGCGTGAATCACTCGCGGGTACTCTTGAGCGGACCCGACTTTAGTCACCATCTGTAGTATGTATGTATGTATAGTATATACCCATGATCACCTCCTGAGTGATCACGGCCCAATAGTATAGCAAGGTAGACTGACAAGAATGTAGGGCCAATGATGATAAACTAGCATCCTATACTAAGTATTTAGGACTGCAGGTAAGGTATCAACAGATGTAGCAACAATGTCAGGCTATGCATCAGAATAGGATTAACGGAAAGCAGTAACATGCTACACTACTCCAATGCAAGCAGTATAGATGAGAATAGGCGATATCTGGTGATCAAGGGGGGGCTTGCCTGGTTGCTCTAGCAAGAGAGAGGGGTCGTCAACACCGTAGTCGTACTGGGCAGCAGCAGCGTCGGTCTCGTGGTCTACCGGAGAGAAGAGGGGGAAGAAACAATGAATACAATGCAAACAAATGCATATCGATGCATGACATGACAAGTAATGATGCTAGGTGTGCCCAATCGCGGTAGTAGGTGATACCGACGAAGGGGGGAAACATCCGGGAAAGTATTCCCGGTGTTTCGCGTTTTTGGGCAGAGGAGCCGGAGGGGGAAAGTTGCGTGTTCGGTATGCTAGGGGTGTGTGGCGGACGAACGGGCTGCGTAACCAGATTCGTCTCGTCGTTCTGAGCAACTTTCATGTAGAAAGTATTTTCATCCGAGTTACGGATTAAAAGATATGATTTTCTAAAGATTTAAATCATTTTCTGATTTTAATTATTTATTTAATTCCAACATTATCCAAAAGCGAGTGTGTGATGGCGTAGGCATGACATCAGCGTGATGTCAAGCAGGTCAACTGGTCGGTTGACCAGTCAAACTGCATGTGGGTCCGATGGGACCCACATGTCATTGTCAGGGGCATTAACAGAGTTTTGAAACTAATTAAATGGGTTAATTAGCAGGTAGGGCCCAGTAGTCAGTGAGACATTAGGTTTTAGTTAATTTATTTAATTAATTAGCAGTTTATCTATTTGTTTTTATTTGTTTTATTGGATGGGCCCGCATGTCAGTGGCAGTAGCTGCCACGTCAGCGTAGTTGACCCGGTCAACAGTTCAAAAGGAGGGGCCCTGGGCCCACCAGCCAGTGGCCCAGGCGGTGCCACGTGGGTGCCAGCTCAGCACCCACCGGAGACGCGTCGGATCTAACTCCGGCGACCATACCAACGGCGGAGCGATCGGGAGAGTTGCGGGATTCGTCCACCCCGCACCGTTTTGGGCGCGGCCGGGCTCGTTCGAACGGCAAGACAGCGAAGAAGCGATCTGTGACGGTGGCGGAGGCTGCGGTGGCCGGAGCAGAGCGCATCGAGCTCATCGGCGGCGAGGTTGTTCGGGCGAGGTACGGGAACGGGGCTACGGGGCGCAAAGCGAGCTGCGCGAGGTGCCTACGGTGCCTACTCGACGCGTGAAGCGGAACGTTGGCACGCACGAGACCAAATGGTCACCGTGGCCACGCCGGCGACGAGGCCAAGTGGCGGCGCATTCGGGTGAGCGTGGAACGGTCACTACAAACGAACAGAGGAGGCAGGGGAGGGCGCATCCAGCGCAGAGGCTCACCGAGGGAGCGTGGGGTCTGGGCAGAGGGCTCGGGGAGGACCGGTGGCGTAGATCAAGGACGAGGACGATGCGGTGGCCGAGCCGGAGAAGAAGAAGAGTGTGGCGACGCGAGGGGCTCCGGGGCTCGATCCAGCGGTGTAGTGGAAGCAGAGGACCACGGTGGAGTTGTAGGACTTGCCGGGGCGACGAACGGACGACGGTGGCCACAGCTACGGTGATCGACGGCGACGGGGGCGCTCGGGCATCTTGAACAGAGGCGAGGAAGGGGACGAGAGGGGGATTGCGGGCGCACTAGGGTTTCGGGGGAGGGCGAGGGGGCAAGTGGGGTGCGGAGACGAGTGGAGCCCGTGGCTTTGCCCTTATCCTCTTCGGCGCCGCCCGCAGGTGGTACAGTGAGGCCTTTCGGGCGCTCGGTCGCTATAGCAGTGAAAGGGGGAACGACCCCGAGGCGCTGCCCGGCCGGCTGGGCCTACTGGGCTAAGGCCCAGTGGGGCAGGGGGGTTTGTTTTTTTTGTTTTGACTTCGTTTTACTTCCTTTCTTTTTATTTATTCTTTCCTATTTTATTTTAGTTACATTTTATTTAGTTTTAGTAAAATTTATCACTAACACCTAAATTGGTACTTTTAAATAAACTACTAGCACATTAATTCTTATACCAACTAAAATAGTTTAATATTTTATAAAATTCAAAAGGCATTTATTTTATTATTTAACCTACAGTTTTAATTATTTTGAACACTCCAACATTTTATTAAATTTAGGTTTCTCCACCATAATTACCTATGCATTAGTTGGATCACTCCGAACATTTTAGTTTTAATATTTGAAAACTTTTGTTGTTTGATTGATTTTGAATTTGAATTTGAATCGGTTTCGATCTAACGCGAGGTTAGCAACAGTAACCGAGGTGATGTGGCATCGTTAACGCGGGATTACTGTAGCCTAATTATCTGGCCGTCACAGCCGGCTTCAAGGTAGCCGCTCCATGGGGGTGCGGGATGGAGCACCGTCGGCGCCGGGAGGTCGAGTTAAGGAGAAGGTGCGATGCGATGAGTGTACAACCTCTTTGGTGGTGCCGAGTAGGCCTCGGCTTCGTCTGAGGAGTCGGTGAGGATGCTGTGGTTCCAGTGGAGCAGTTTAAGGCGGGGCTGTGGGGATGGAGCAGTCGCGATAGACGAGGCGATCGTCAGAGCAGCTCCTTGAAGGTGGAGGACGGGGCGGCTGAACCGGCGGGACGACGAGATGGATGACGGATCCTCACCCCGGGAGGTGGACGAGGGACGTCGAGCTATTGCGGTGGACGACATCGTCGGGGAAGAGGCTCCGACTGGGCAGCGGTGAGGTGGCGGACGGAGGAGGGTGGGGTTTTGCGACTGGAGCGGAGAGGTTATGGCGGCTGGGATTTGAATGGCGAAAAGGGGCGATGGGAGGGTGAACCATGACTTAGGGACGCGCTTGTCCAAAATGTAGGGTGTGTTACAAAAGTACCCCCCTATCGATTTGAACTAGCGGCCCTTTCGGCTCAGGGTTAGAAGGAGGATTTCGCGTGTCGGGATTTGGCAGCTGGAGGGAATTTTCGCGCGTGTTGTAATTTCAGGATAGCAAGGCGCGGGTTGTGAAGGCGCCAGTTCTGGGAGCACGATATCTGAATTTTCGGGATATAACAAGACGCGGGTTGAATTTTAGGGACAAGCCTAATGTGTTGTAATATTGTACTTGTACGTACCAAATCAATTCGCACTTCCCTCAACCAAAAAGAAAACAGAAAAAATAAAACTATTCACACCATACAAAGAGAGAGTCTTGCCCCGTTTTACTATACAAATGCTATTCAAAGCTACTCCCTCCTTCCATCTATATAGGGCCTAATGCGTTTTTCGATGCTAACTTTGACCAAATATTAGAGCAATAATATATGACATGCAACTTACACAAAGCAGACTGTTAAATTCATCTGTGAAAGGTTCTTTTAATGATATATTTTTCACATTATGCATGTCATGTACTATTAATCTTGTCAATAGTCAAAGGTGGTCTTAAAAAACTCATTACGCCCTATATAAATGGAAGGAGGGAGTATGAATTCATGTTATGTCCAATTAATATTTTTCACTTGCTGTATAATGCATGTAACCTACTCATATCAACATTTTAGTGCATTCCAAATGTCTATACTATCGCTGCAATTCGAACCAAATTTGAATTGGTTTCTCTATTTCAATAAGAATCTACAATCATGATTGTTGCCAACTTTAACCATCATTCGTGTATTACCTTAATAACACATCACATGATTACTATAGAGATAGATATGAACTATGTGTACTACATGAACTCGAATTCTATTTTTTGAATACACTTGATGTTGATTCCAAATAATAGTACATTTGATGTACTAACTATATATTCATAATCTAAACCATGTTCCATACGTATCGTGTTTATCACACAAAGTATAGTGCCCCGCCCCCTACATTATGACAAGTATTTAGACCTGAGTTGCAAAAGCCACACATTAGCCAAATTATAATCAATGTTCTACATTATGATATCTTCTTCAAGTATCCGTATCCACTTTTTTATAATGAATTATGATCTTTGTTCGTCCTTTACACCTTCATGATCCTCTTCTATTTGTAGCTAGCTAGCGCTAACTTTCTATCGTGCATGCACACGCCCGCCCCCCTCTCACCCACCCTTAGCGTCCCCTCCATCGCACACGTTCATTATTTCTCTTTAGGTCGTCCACCCGCGGTGTGTGTAGGCCTCCGGCTCCTTCTTTCCGGCACACACCGGTCGATATACCTCTCTAGCCAAGTGTGCCTACACCAAACACATATATACTTCCCCTCTTCTCTTCTCACCGTCCATGCCCCCCTATATCCAATACGGTTCCACGCAGGTGCACACTCCCGCCCCTCTTTTCATTGATCACATACTCGCACACTCCTCCCCCTCGACATGGTAGGCCTCTTGCACCACCTCCTAGCCGCACGCCTCTCCCCTTGTCTGTCTCTCCGGACCTTATTTGCTTCTAACACATGTAGGCATGTATATGAACTGATCTCCCTACATATAGCCAGGTCGACTATAATTCGTTTTCCCCACGTACCGATACACTTACCTCGCTAGTTATGTCTCTCCCTTTCTCGAACACACGATGGTTGATCTTCCTATGTAGTTACGTATGCTTACCACAACCATATCTTCTCCCCTCATCATCATTGCATACCTCCCGACCCATCTCTCACACGCACGTGCATAGACAGACAGATATCCCCCGCCCTCTCTTATTGATATTGCACTCATACCCTCCGTTTGTCTAGCAGGCCTCTCCCACCATTTGTGAGACGCCACTCCACCACCAACCCTCCGACGCTCTACCTTTGTCTTTCTCCCAACCTTATTCCTCTGCTACACATATCCATGGATGTCGATCGATCTCCCTCAATACATAGCTAGGTCTCTCTCCTTCCCCACACATATACTAGTCGATCGGTCTCTGCCCTCCCCCCCCCACACACACACATACCGATAGTTGAACGTTGTAGGTAGGTATCCATGCCACGGAGAAAAACTGCACCTCTGCCCTCTCAAATTTCAGTAGGCCAGCCGCCCTGTATCTTTGACATGGGCAAACACAAATTCGATGGCACTCTTTATTGATCGCGCAGCCACACACTTCATCCCTGTTTTCAATTCTATCGATATCTCACGTCCATGACTCCGTTTCACACACATTGCATATGTTACATTTTTCTGTTTGAGATATCATCAACACATTGCCTCTGTTTTGCACAAACCATCTCTCTCACACCCACCCACGTACGTACCTGCACCTAAAGAAGAAGTGCACGCAGGATGCACGTACTCATGTCTCGTTCCCGGCCACACCCGCGCGGGTACATGGTGGAGTTCGTTTCTGTACGAAAAGGCAGCCCACGTGATAATTTGACGCGTGTAGCGGTTGTTTACTCGAAGGAGGGTCGGGTACCACGCCTAGACGGAACAAAGTTTGACTTGACGCATTAGTATTAAATAAAGTTATATATTCCTCAATGGCACGTACAAAATATAAAATGATTACCGTGGGGAAAATGGAAAAATGGGTTTATCTCTCGTCACACCATCTCACACAAGGCGGTTGTGGCCTCTCTCTCTCAGCGTTGGTCAGTGATCTGGCCGCATCCCGTCCGCCGGCGGAAAGGGAGGATGTGCATCGTCTCTCCGTTCAACGGCATTGAGGCAGTATGTCCCGATCTGTGGTACCCGCCGTTCTCTCTGACCAAGCTCCGTCGCGGTAGGGCCTTCGCCACTTGCTCGCTGCTGCAGTATGGGCAGATCCCGGCCGCCGGTGCCCTCCTGGTAACATCCCGACGACCCTCAGGTACAGCTTCCTCCGGCCTTGCTCCACTACCCATCTTCCCACGTTGCTGCATGTGGATCTTCTTTAGTTGTTTGCTTAAATCGTATCTTGGCCGGCGTACTTTCCATCTTGCAATCTCGTCCTCAAACCATTTTTGATAAACCACCATGTGCTATCTTTCCCTTATTACATGGAATATGCTTCTTTTTTGTCGGCGTATGTGTCTTCAACTCGTGTTATTGGGTAGTAATTGTTTCCTTTCTACCTCCTTTTGCAAACAGGGCTATCCATTTTCACCTCGTTGCTATTGCGACCTTTTGGTGAACTGCACAAATCACTTTTTTCTTAAGAGTGTTTTGTGCAGTTCCGCCAAAATGTCACACGGGCAACGTCTTGAAATTTCTGTGGGACTGCAGAAAGGGAGATTGGTTTTGCTATCCTCCTCATCCAACTCCGTGCCTAATCTTCTCCAACAAGAAGTTAGTCCTAAAGAGAGATCGTAGAGGTGATTGGCTTCTATTTATGTGTGTTATGTTTCTCATCTAGTTCTACTATTATTGTAATCACACTGACTGGATATCTTTGCAAACAGGGTCGGTCCACTCAATTTTAGTGGAGCTGCACAAAATAGTAGGATTGTGGTGCCCTCCATACACCTCTTTTTTGGCTACAAAGCTGGATGAAACTAGCTGCCAAGCAATGAACACCGTGCCAAGGAAATGGAGCCATGCCTACGAACAGCATCGATCAATTATATTTTTTTCTTTATTTGTACACCTTCTCACAACTTTGTCTTCAGTTGTGATGTGAATATTGGCACTGATCTGTGAACCATTGAAATGCATTAGCCATGGTAGTTTCATTTGTATTTGATGGAATGTTGTAACGAGATAATCTCGAGGCAAGACACATGAATCCTAAGTTGAAACATTTTTTTCCTGCGGGAACCAAAGTTGAAACCTTCATAGCATCACAGTACAATTTCATTAAAATTGTGCGTACATATAAACAAGTCCTGAAGGATTGATAACAATGCCAAAAACAATTCAACTACGTTTCGCTGACATGTTGGACATCCTTCATCCGGCTCCACCTGCCATGCAGCAATATTGAGTGCACAACACAACTTCAAGGAAAGATTCACCCCGGTCATTGCACCGTAGTAGTAATGACTAGTGAGCAGTCAAATCAAAGAGCCCCACCTTCGCCACAGTAAGTTGCTCGGACGAAGCAACCATCATTTCTCTGTTCCTTGAATCCGCTGGTACTCCCATATTCCCACAGTAATAAGTTGCTCGGGCGAATCAACCATCACTATATACGCTCACGTGTGATGACCACAAGAGCTATCCATTCAGATTGTATGTTAAAAAAATAAAGGTCGATAACTAATGCGGCAAACTTTCAAAAAAGAAAACTAATGCGGCACCTCGGGCCAACGCGGACAGATCGCATTTTGCACGAGAAATTACACACCATGTTTTGTTGACATGTGGTCCCGTTCCAACATGTCAGTGAGACGACGGCGAGTCCTTTTCTACTAGTATTTCCGAATGGACGTGTAAGCCGGGGCGCCTCTTCGTGTACCGTGGCAAACTGGCAACCGTCCACCGACTCTTCGCCTTTCCCTCTCGAATTGGAACTGCTGTCGCACGCTCTTCCTTCCTCCTCCATTTTCCTTCACCCTTCCTTCTGCCATTGTTCGATCGTCTTCTCCATGGAGGGAACAGGTCGGAAACGACCCCATTATTCTTGCCCCGATCTGAAAGATGACGTGGTGGAGGAACTCATTGATCGGTGCGACGTCATCACCTCGGCTAGCATGGCAGGTTTGTTCAAGACCATTCTCAACTCAACTAATAACATCATTACAAGGAACCCAAGGGTCAAGGAGCGGTTTGATCTCCCCTATCTTCTTCGTCGTGACCCTGATGACTGGCGCAGGGACGACGGAGGCCTCGCCTTGTGCAAGTTGATGCCGCTTGATAATGATATGTACGATGTTAAGATGCCATCGCTTGAGGGCAAGGATTGGGCAGGCGCAAATGGATATTGGGTTGTTTATATTGGGTACAACTGCGAGTGGGAACTTGTGAATGTGTACACTCATCACCGGGTTCCACTTCGAAAAATCTTAGCAGACTGCCCAGAGGTTGAGCACACCGGTATTCTACGCACGTTCAAATACGATCATGGTGACTGTCTTCTATGGAAGATAGCAATTTGTCGAGTTCCCAACCGCTCTTGGAATTACAAGAACTATGAAGTTGTTGCTATCTTCGACAAGCTTGTTGCCGTCCTTTGTGGTTCGACTCGATGGATATTGCTCAAAAATCAGTTTCTATACACGGATGTGTATTGTGATGCAATTCAATACGAGGGTCTTGTGTTTGCTTCCACCACTCATGGCACTATTTTTGCATGGGATCCTCGTAGTTTCGGTATGTTTATCTTCCACCATAATTATAATTGTTTCATCCACATGCATGCGGGTTAGCAAGTTTCCCTTTACTAATTAACCTTCTTCTTGTGTTTCCAAGGTTCTATGAACATTCCACCACCTATACTTGAAACCTTTTATAACCAAGGGGGAGATGACGATGGTGATGATCACGAGCATTAGGACGAGCAGAACTTATATACTCAGTGGCGCCTGGCAACTAATTTCGATGGATCACCTCTTCTTGTCTCAGATACAACAGACCGAGTTTGTTACTCTCGAGGAAGCACGTGTTGTCTCCCATGGTCACACTCTCCGGACCTATTCCAACACTCGTTGCATGGTATTCGGGATGGATACTAGTGTGCTAGCGCCAACACCTTCTCCCTAGTACAGAATTGATAGTCTTGGAGAAAACTCGCTCTTCCTTGGACAAAACTATCCGATGACGGTGAAAGGAGATCCAACTGTTGTTGACACAACGTTACTAGTACCATTTATGAGAAGCAACTGTATCTATACCTCGGACATTTGGGTGGTTCCCTACCTTGGTACTGATATAGTAGGCCTCTTCAGCCTGGATGATCAGTCCTGCGTTGGTCTCGAGATTGACAATAGATGGCCTGTCCCAGAGAATCACTTGTGGTTCAAAGCAAGCATTTCCAATGCCGAGGATTGGTTGAGTTGAAGTTCATTTCATTGCTTGTTATTTGTTGTGTGATGAAAACTTTAGTATTTGTATCCTCGTTGTCGATGTGGGTTGATGACCTATTGTATGTAATAAAATGATATGTCTGTGATAGACTTACTAAATTTATGAATGGCTTTCGAGTCGCTTCTCTGAGTGAGTGGTGCGACAAGGCAAAAAAATATTTTCTGAATACATAATTGTACGTGCATTGCAACAGGTTACCGGATGAGGCCAATCAACAATAGTAGTACACTATTTGTACTAGCTTCACATGCTTCAAGGCGTCGGCGGGTGTTTTATCAGAGCTATATGTTAATGTGTTCGTTGTACGTAACCAGCACCTCAAATCCCTGATACTACTAGTAGGAGTACTATATAAGTAGTAGGAGTAGTAGGATGGCATGGGTCAGAACAAGCATTCACGTCCAGGAGTACGTCACACGCCACCAGCACGACATTCATCTGACACCATATTTCTTGGAGTCCGTGCTAGAGCAATCTCTTCAACCTCGTCGTTTCTCTAAGGCCCTTCCAGTGCTCCAAGGTGTACAGGTGCTAAGGATGCCATATAGGCAAAAAAATGATGTGGCAAAGCAATTAAAGAGGAGAGAGAGCATTATGGTGACCCCAGAAAGAAGCGGTGCTAAGCACGTGAACCTATGTAAAAAGACTACGAACCAATACTTGAGTGAGTTTAATTATTAAACAATTCCATGAGGGAAGCTTAGCTACCAAAGCTAAGCATCTATTCATTGTGGAGACTAGTTGCAAAGACTTTAAATGCACTTAGCACCACATCTAAGCACCCATGCATTGGAAGAGGCCTAACTCAGCCATCGCGTGGCGGGCGAGGTGGGGGTTTGCCGATAGTCGGTTTCCTCAACTGCGGTCCCACTTGTAAGGCCAACCCCAACGCACGACCCCAAACGGACCTCCGTTTTGCACGAACTCCAACGATAATTTTGACTAGACAAGCAAGACCAAAGAAAACAAGAACCACAAGAATACATTTTAGAAGATATCCAACTTCCATAACTGCTCATGTAAGTTGGATTAGTGCTTCTTTCTTCGTGCGTAGGCTCGATCTTTCGTGCTTCTTTCTTCTTCGAGTGTAAAGAAGTAGACGTTGCTTCCTCACATCTAGTCTCATGTATAGCCTCTATTCTAGTAGGAGTATCAACAAGTGCACTAGTCTCATCTCTAGCCTCTATGCTAGCTAAAAGTGCTAGAACATCTACTAAATTGCGCTCTATCAATATATCGATGTACTCTTCTTCCCAATACCAAAACTTGCATCCATTCTACACAATAAATTTTTTAAGTTAGCACAACTAGTCTAATCCGAGAGCACAACCAAGATTTGGTGGGTTCTTCCTCCTTTTGCCGACCGTGGCACATCCAAAGATCCGTGTCGTGTCATGCAAGAAAATAGAGTGGTGGTTGAAGCCACGTGATGTGCATCTTGGGTTAAACTGTAAATAGAATCTTATTACTCTTGAGTAACTCCAAAAGCGGCCATCAAAGATCTTTATTGATTTGTTTTTCATCACCAAAGACGCCGAGGTGAAAGATGTGCGAGTTCGATGGGTCCTCTTTATGACATCGACATGTGGGACCGCATATGAGCAAACAGACGATGGGCTCCGCACGTCCGTTGGCTGGCTGAGAAGAGAGATAGAGGAGGGCTGAGCATGGACTCATGGAAATTTGTTCTACATAACTAGCACCTCGATATTCACGTGTGGTTGTTTCTAGAATAAAAAAGGACGTACCCCTACTTATGTTACTCCCACTACGCCTAGCCTAAGGTTAGTAGGTGACCTTGCGCTTGGCTCTTCGCCTCTTCCGGAAGTCGATGGTTCTACAAAGAGTACTTCCGCAACGACACCAAATGAACTGTTGCACGTCCACCGCTTGTAAGCAAAAGTTTCTCCTCGTGCTGCGAGCCACCACGCATGCGTTGGCGAGGGAGAAGGCGTAATCAAGCTTCTCGTCATTCTGCGAGTTGACGGGACACATGAAATTTATTTAGTACGTACTCTCTCCAAAAGAGGGCTGACCATGTCATTGCTACCATCCCGTGCTCCGTTGTTGAGTACGTGGACTATTCACGTGCCATCAAGGATAAAAAATATTGCGTAGGTGCCATCGAAGTGCATGACTCACTTACGCACTGCTTATCTGATTATCTCCATTTTATTGCATGACATGTGCACCTTGATGCTAGATGTCTCGCGTGTTGGGAAAAGGATGAACAAAGCTCACGTAAAAGAAAAGAGTTGAAGAGTATAGATTCCCGATGACCGAGAAGGAGCAAGGAACCTCGCGGTGGAGCGTCTGCAAGGAACCTTGCGCGTATTCCCCTGTTTTTTGTCGCCTGCCCACCTATAAACAAATAAAATAACATGAACTCTTCGCTAACCACTAGAAACGGTACATCGGGATGCTAAGTTGAAGATGTTTTATAGTTTATATTGATAACCACGCAACAAGCCACGCATGTACATGACGCATGAAACCACACATGTACACAAGCCAATGCACTAACTCCATCCGATCCAACTCATGCACATACGCGCACAGCATGGAGCACACAACGCACGTACACAACACGTGCATGCACACACGCTCGGCCGTAGAATGCACGTGAATAACACATGCATGCGCACACACTCGGCTGCATGGAGGCATGCGCCATCTGTGACGACGCCTGGTTCGTCGTGCTACGGCGAAGCTCGCACACAACGGCGCCTACGCATCTGTTGCAGCACCTCTTTGCCGTCGTTGCTCAACGACTAGTCGGAGATGAAGACGACCACAGCCTGGGCCTTAGAGCTAGCATCGATTCACGTACGGAGTGCCCACGACGTGGTGCGTCCCCAGTCGCCTCTACTCCTTCTGCGCATGTTGTCTATCAAGGCGGCTGCATGCTAATGATGATGTGAGTGAGATCTTCTAGGACTCAGATGATGACGAGGAAAATTATGAGACACAAGGTGACGTACACCGTCAAGGTCCACGGTCAAGGGGGTGCTTGTAAGTGCTTAGATGTGCTTAGATGAGGTGCTAAGTGCATTAAATGGCTTAGTAACTCAAGTATTCAATGCATAGGTGCTTAGTTTATTGGTGCCACATCATATTTTATGCCTACGTGGCAGGCTTAGCTATACATGGTGGAGCACTGTGAGAGGCCAAGGCTGGTCATAGTGGGGAGTAACTTATACTGTAACATATTACTATGTTACTCTAAATATCTCTATAAACCGGAAAGGAGGGAGTAGTAACATAGACTAGTGTCATATGCAGAGTCTGGGAGCACATGATATTTCCCCGTCTGAACCGATCCCAAGTTGGCTTCTCACCTTCTTGGCCCAACAAAAACCCCTCCCCCATATCGTGCGCGCTTCCCGCCCGGCGCCAGCTGAGCCCGCCGCTCCATATTGATGGAAAGTCAGGGTGACGCGACCTCTCACTGCTTCCGCCGTTGAGCAAGGCACGACCGAGGGCACCGCCACTGCGCCCTGCATTTCAGACTACACAGAGGAGAGTAACTTTAGAGCAAGTACTACAATTAGATGACATAAGCAGGCTATAAGGATTTAAATATAGTATTTGTGCTTAGTTCAAGGAGAGAGAAGAGGAGAAAGAAGAGAAGCGGATTGTAAATGTGTAGCCGGTTGTACTCCCACATACTTTGTGAGACAAAAGGTGGGGCCATTATTAATGATATAGTATTTATACTAAAGGGACTAACGGATGCCTTAATTACTCCGTTTTTTTAGACAAACCTTGGTGGGGCTATTATTGACTTGGACGTGAAGTTTGGGGGCCAAAGGCCTACTATTATACTCGCACGACCGACCCGACATGCTCTACCCTAGCCGCCGCTGTATCATATGGTTTCGCACCGTTCCAGATCTTAGCGCTGCCACGCAATTCTTCTCCAGCCCTCCTTCCGGCGTGCACCGCGAGAAGGGACAGTAGTCCTCTGAACCCCGCCTTTCGTGATCCTGTACGGGAGAGGGGCGATCAGGTTTTTGGGGAGCACACTCTTGTGACTGTTGCCAGCGACGACTTCCTCAATGACAGCCTTCTTCCCCGACCTCGGTAACCTCTTCATAAACAACATGAGTGACAACATAAACCACAACGGTTCTGCTCCCGCTGTACAACATGTGATTATGTCCTCCTGGTTTAGTCCGCATCATTACTTTGATGTTTGCAATTGTCGTCATGATCTATTTACTGCTGATTCGGATTAAATCTCATACTAAATTGCTCATACATTCAACAATCCAATCCAAAAACCTGATTATAGGCAATTTACTCCAAGTGGTTTTGCTGCGCTTTTGAAGCCGCCTACTTTTAAGGGGGTGCAATATAAAAGGTGGCGCACAAGAGTAGTATATTAGTTTCAGATCATGTACTGCTATGATGCCACTAAGGGTAAGCCCGAGGGCGATCTTAATCCTACACAGCAGGAAGCTTTTCAGAACATGGATACCCTCTTCAAAGCCGCCCTGCTGAGTGTTCTTGACGATTCCATTTTGGATTCATATATGTCGTTTAACAGCGTCAAAGACATGTGGGCTGCGCTCGAGGCCACATTTGGGCCCTTGGGCGCTGGCAATGAGTTGTACGTCATGGAGCAATTCTGTGACTACAAGATGACCGATGATGGCCTGCTTTTCAAAGCAGACTCATGAGATACAGTCACTCTCTAAGGAACTTGAGTACTTTAAGTGTGTGTTGCCAGACAAATTTGTTGCTGGGACCATCATTGTCAAGCTTCCACCTTCGTGGAACGATTTTGCTACTTCTCTAAAAAACAAGAGACGTGAGTTTTCTGTTTTGGATCTCATTAGCACTCTTGATTTTGAGGAGAAGGCGAGAGCAAAAGACACACGTGCTCGGGTCGCTGAGGGAGCTTCTAGTGCCCACATGGTACACGAGAAGAACATCCAGCCCAACCAGCCCCAAAACAACAAGAACAAATCTCAGGGGAAAGGCAAGTTTGATGCAAAAAACAAGCTGCCACATTCTACCAACTTCAAGAAGAATTCTCATAATGGGAAGGGATACAAACCTCAATTTTGGTAGCACCGCACAAAATTTATATGGCTGCATCTACCTGCTTTCAGCTAACCTCATGGTGCTCCAGGTATTCCTACATTCGTAACTAGGTACAATGACCACCGCAAGATGAAATTAGCTTATTCGTATGTCGACTTGCTGAATGCAGTGCGGAATGATCCTGTCATGTGTGGAGGAGCAAACAAGTAGTTCAGCCAAAGGTGGAAATCAACCAAGGACTTATGAAATTATATATAATCTTCCTCAGGCAGGTCAGTATCCCCTTCATCCAGATGATCGTGTTTTTTCATGCCGAACTATTGATATGTGCTACTATTTTGCAACACCGTTTAAGTATAGCTACTGTTTTCCTATCTTTTCAGATTCAGGACAATGAATATGATTTCAGGGGAACTACACAATATGGACTCATGTTGAGTCATCTCTATTGCCTCATGTGTTTGCTATAAATGTGTCAGCATCAATTGCAAGATGAGGCAGCTAGCTAGCTGTGGAGTTGCCAACATGCTCAAAGTGCTCGCAACATTGAGAAGAAACAAGCATGCCTAGGAAATTAATGTGTGCGCAGGGAGGCCCTTTGCTCAGAGAAGCATCGACCGATTTTCTTTATTTCCACACCTTCTCACAGCTTTGTATTGGTTATAGTATGGTGAATCATTGAGATGCATAGGCATGCTGAACTTTTGTTCTTCTGAATGTTAGTATGCATACCGTATCTTCTGAAGCTTAGTTTAATGTGAGTGTCTGCATCCAGTACCACATCCTCTAATTTGGTGGATGCACACATAGAAAATAAATCTCCTTAATTTACCCCATAACCACCCTATTAAATAGGCCTAGTAACAAACCAGGCGCATGTAGTGGCCGACGGGCACATGCATCCTGCATGCATGGCCAATCAGCCAAGTCCATGCGCCAGCTTCAATGCAGCAACGCAAAAGAAGAGAGCAGTTCTTGGGAAAAAGCGAGTAGTTAGTGCAGCGGGCCTTATAAACACGAACAACTCGCTCTCCTGCTTCCGTCTCCCCCCGCTCCCCAATCTTCCTCACTCGTCCAGAAAATCCCCGCTCACCTTCTTCCTCACTCGTACAGAAAATGCCTGCTCCTCTTTTTCCACTCCTACAGAAATCCCCAGCCCTCCTTCTTCCCCACTCGCACTGCCACTAGGCTTGTCTCTGGCTACTCTGCTCAACCCCGTGAGCTCGGCGCGACGCCCACAAGGAAAATGGAGTCGGCTGGCCCCAGCGCCAAGATGATGAGGATCCCGCCAGCGGCGATGCCGGTTGTAGATCCCGCACCCGGTAGTGCAGGGAGAAGCGGCGAGCCCCCCCACCCGGATCTGAGGAACCGGTAGAATCTCCGGTGGATCGCATCAGCGATCTCCCAGACGTCATCCTGAGGAGATCATCTCACTTCTCCCCACCAAGGATTGCTGCCGCACACAAGTCCTCTCAACTCGGTGGCGCCTCTATGGCGCATCGCGCCCTCAATCTTGACTGCCGCCGACATATCGTCCTTCTGAATTTGATCTCCTCGAGCCATTGTCTCTTCTCACCAAAGCAGGCCCCATTCAATGCCTCTGCATCCCGACACGCCACTCGCTCTCAATACCCGCAAGGTGGACGCTATCGACATCCCCGAATTCGAAACCTCCAAAGAGTTTGAGTTGTACCATTACCACAAAAGTGTCATACCACGAACACGCCAAGAATTTGTGCCCACACCACCTTTGTCCATCTCGCAGTTTTCCTCCTCTCTCCACACCGCCACCTTCGCCCGATGCCATCTACCAGACGATCTGGTACAAATGCGTCGACTCCCACTTCTAAAAAAACTTTCACTTGTGGTGGTTTATCTGTCAGAGGCCTCATCAAGACAAGATCATCCACTCCAGATTGCCTCGCCTCGAGCACTTGCTGATTGTTTTGGGAATAGAAATCCATATCAGTTGTCTCCAAATAAAGTCGTCTCACCTTAAAAGCATTGGAATTTGTTTTGAAGGGCAGCAGCTCATCATCGAAGATGCCCCTTCACTTGAAAGGTTGCTCCTTGATAATTGTTATACACCTTCACAAATAATCGTTGCCTCGCACCCAAACCGGAGACCTTGGGTGTAATTCGTGACCCGCTTAATAATCACAAGGAGTTGGTGTTTGGCTCCTCACTTTTCAGTACCGTATATTATCATCTACACATTTGTAATCATATGCTGCATTTTTCATTTGTGCGCATAAGTTTTATATCATCTTGGAGTACACTTTGGGTACTAATATTTGTTGGGGAACGTTGCAGAAAATTAAAAATTTTCCTACGGTTTCACCAAGATCCATCTATGAGTTCATCTAAGCAACGAGTCATGGAAGAGAGATTGCATCTACATACCACTTGTAGATCGAAAAGGAAGCGCTCAAGGGGATGGTGATGATGGAGTCGTACTCTCGCGTGATTCAGATCACCGATGACCAAGTGTCAAGGACAAGCACCTCCGCTGCTCAACACATGTATGGGACGGAGACGTCTCCTCCTTCTTGATCCAAAGAAGGGGAAGGAGAGGTTGATGATGATCCAAAGAAGACGACGGCGTGGTGGTGGATGCAGCAGAACTCCAGCAGGCTTCGCCAAGCGACTACGGGAGGAGGACGAGGTGTAGCAGGGGGAGGGAGGCGCCAAAGCACAGGGTCCGGCTGTCCTCCCCCTTGCCCTCCTTTATATAGGCCCCCAGGGGGGCGGCCCTGGGAGATTGAATCTCCCAAGGGGGTGGCGGCCAGGGGGGTGGAGTGCCCCCCCAAGGCTTGTGGTGCGCCCCCCCACCCTAGGGTTTCAACCTAGGCGAAGGGGGTGGGCCTAGGGGGCCGCACCAGCCCACTATGGGCTGGCTCCCCTCCCACTTCAGCCTATGGGGCCCTCACCCTTCCGGTGGTCCCGGTACATTACCGGGTGACCTCGAAACTTTCCCGATGGCCGAAATACCACTTCCTATATATTTTTCTTTACCTCCGGACCATTCCGAAACTCCTCGTGACGTCCGGGATCTCATCCGGGACTCCGAACAACAGTCGTTATGCTGCATACTGATATTCATACAACCCTAGCGTCATCGAACCTTATGTGTAGACCCTACGGTTCGGGAGACACGCAGACATGACCGAGACGACTCTCGGGCAATAACCAACAGCGGATCTGGATACCCATGTTGGCTCCTACATGCTCCTCGATGATTTCATCGGTTGAACCATGATGTCGAGGATTCGATCAAACCCGTATACAATTCCCTTTGTCAATCGGTACGTTATTTGCCCGAGACTCGATCGTCGGTATCCCAATACCTTGTTCGGCCTCGTTACGCAAGTCACTTTACTCATACCGTAATGCATGATCCGTGACCAACCACTTGGTCACTTTGAGCTCATTATGATGATGCATTACGGAGTGGGCCCAGAGATACCTCTCCGTCATACGGAGTGACAAATCCAGCCTCGATCCGTGTCAACCCAATGACACTTTCGGAGATACCGTAGTGCACCTTTATAGTCACCCGATTACGCTCGACGCTTGATACACCCAAAGCACTCCTACGGTATCCGGAGTTACACGATCTCATGGTCAAAGGAAGAGATACTTGACATTGGAAAAGCTCTAGCAAACGAACTACACGATCTTTGTGCTATGCTTAGGATTGTCTTGTCCATCACATCATTCTCCTAATGATGTGATCCCGTTATCAACGACATCCAATGTCCATAGTCAGAAACCATGACTATCTGCTGATCACAACGAGCTAGTCAACTATAGGCTCACTAGGGACATATTGTGGTCTATTTATTCACACGTATTACGATTTCCGGATAATACAGTTATAGCATGAATAAAAGACAATTATCATGAACAATGAAATATAATAATACTTTTATTATTGCCTCTAGGGCATATTTCCAACAGTCTCCCACTTGCACTAGAGTCACTAATCTAGTTACATTGTGATGAATCGAACACCCATAGAGTTCTGGTGTTGATCATGTTTTGCTCGCGAGAGAGGTTTAGTCAACGGATCTGTGACATTCAGATCCGTATGTACTTTGCAAATATCTATGTCTCTGTCTTGAACATTTTCACGGATGGAGTTGAAATGACGCTTGATGTGCCTGGTCTTCTTGTGAAACCTGGGCTCCTTGGCTAGGGCAATAGCTCCAGTGTTGTCACAGAAGAGTTTGATCGGCCCCGACGCATTGGGTATGACTCCTAGGTCGGTGATGAACTCCTTCACCCAAATTGCTTCATGCGCTGCCTTAGAGGCTGCCATGTATTCCGCTTCACATGTAGATCCCGCCACGACGCTTCGCTTGCGGTTGCGCACTACCATCGCTTCCACCATTCAACATATACACGATCCGGTTTGTGACTTAGAGTCATCCAGATCGTGTCGGCTTAGCGCCGACGTAACCCTTTACGCATTTAGCTCTTCGTCATCTCCATAAACGAGAAACATGTCCTTTGTACTTTTCGTGTACTTCAGATATTCTTGACCGCTGTCCAGTTGTTCCTTGTCGGGATTACTTTGGTATCTTGCTACCAAACTTACGGCAAGGTTTACATCAGTCCGTACACAAAGATGGCATACATAATAGATCCTATGGCTGAAGCATAGGGGATGACACTCATCTCTTCTTTATCTTTTGCCGTGGTCGGGGACTGAGCCGAGCTCAATCTCACACCTTGTAACATAGGCAAGAACCCCTACTTGGATTGATCCATTTTGAACTTCTTCAAAATCTTATCAAGGTATGTGCTTTGTGAAAGACCTATGAGGCGTCTCGATCTATCTCTATAGATCTTGATGCCTAATATATAAGCAGCTTCTCCATGGTCCTTCATTGAAAAACACTTATTCAAGTAGGCCTTAATGCTGTACAGAAGTTCTATATCATTTCCCATCAAGAGTATGTCATCTACATATAATATGAGAAATGCTCTGAGCTCCCACTCACTTTCTTGTAAACGCAGCTTCTCCATAAGTCTCAAGATAAACCCAAACGCTTTGATCATCTCATCAAAGCGAATGTTCCAACTCCGAGATGCTTGCACAGTCCATAAATGGATCATTTGGAGCTTGCATACTTTGTTAGCGTTCTTAGGATCGACAAAACCTTCCGATCGTATCATATACAGCTCTTCCTTAAGATGTCCGTTAAGGAATGTCGTTTTGACGTCCATCCGCCATATCTCATAATCATAGTATGCGGCAATTGCTAACATGATTCGGACGGACTTCAGCTTCGCCACGGAGAGAATGTCTCGTCAGTAGTCAATCCCTTGAACTTGTCGATAACCCTTAGCGACAAGTCGAGCTTTATAAATGGTAACATTACCATCCGTGTCCGTCTTCTTCTTAAAAATCCATTTGTTTTCTATCGCTCACGATCATCGGCAAGTCTCCAAAGTCCATACTTTGTTTTCATACATGGATTCTATCTCGGATTTCATGGCTTCAAGCCATTTGTTGGAATCTGGGCCCGCCATCGCTTCTTCATAGTTCAAGGTTCACCGTTGTCTAACAACATGATTTCCGGTGACAGGCTGCCGCACCACTCAGTGCGGAACGTGTCCTTGTGGACCCACGAAGTTCAAGAGTAACTTGATCCAAGTACCTTGATCATCATCATTATTTTCCTCTTCGTTGGTGTGGGCATCACAGAACATTTTCCGAGCTCCACCACTTTCCCGCTCGAGAGGTAGTACTTCATCGAAGTTCTACTTTCCTCCCACTTACTTCTTTCGAGAGAAACTTTTTCCGTAAAGCATCCGTTTTGGCAACAAAGATCTTGCCCTCGGATCTTAAGTAGAAGGTATACCCGACAGCTTCCTTAGGGTATCCTATGAAGACGATTTTTCCGACTTGGGTTCGAGCTTTTCAGTTGAAGTTTCTTGACATAAGCATCGCATCCCCAAACTTTTAGAAACGATAGCTTAGGTTTCTTCCCAAACCATAATTTTACGGTGTCGCCTCAACGGATTTAGAAGGTGCCCTATTTAAAGTGAATGTAGCTGTCTCTAGAGCGATCCCCAAAATGATAGCGGTAGATCGGTAAGAGACATCATAGACCGCACCATATCCAATAGAGTGTGATTACGACGCTCGACACACCGTTATTACCGAGGTGTTCCAGCGGCGTGAGTTGTGAAACGATTCCACATTTCCTTAAGTGTGTGCCAAATTCGTGACTTAAATATTCTCCTCCACGATCTGATCGTAGGAACTTTATTTTTCGGTCACGTTGATTCTCCTCTTCATTCTGAAATTCCTTGAACTTTTCAAAGGTCTCAGACTTGTGTTTCATTAAGTAGACATACCCATATCTACTCAAGTCATCAGTGAGAGTGAGAACATAACGATATCCTCCATGAGCCTCAACGCCATTGGACCGCATACATCGGTATGTATGATTTCCAACAAGTTGGTTGCTCGCCCATTGTTCCGGAGAACGGAGTCTTGGTCATTTTGCCCATGAGGCATGGTTCGCATGTGTCAAATGATTCATAATCAAGAGACTCTAAAAGTCCATCAGCATGGAGCTTCTTCATGCGCTTGACACCAATGTGACCAAGGCGGCAGTGCCACAAGTATGTGGGACTATCGTTATCAACTTTACATCTTTTGGCATTCACACTATGAATATTTGTAATATTATGCTCGAGATTCATTAAGAATAAACCATTGACCATCGGAGCATGACCATAAAACATATCTCTCATATAAATAGAACAACCGTTATTCTCGGATTTAAATGAGTAGCCATCTCGTATTAAATGAGATCCTGATACAATGTTCATGCTCAAACTTGGCACTAAATAACAATTATTAAGGTTCAAAACTAATCCCGTAGGTAAATGTAGAGGTAGCGTGCCGACGGCGATCACATCGACCTCGAACCATTCCCGACGCCAAGATCGTCACCTCGCCCTTCGCCAGCCTCCGCTTATTCCACAGCTCCTGCATTGTGAGTTACAAATATGAGCAACGACACCGTATCAAATACCTGGGAGTTACTACGAGTATCGTAAGGTACACATCAATTTCATGTATATCAAATATACCTTTGGTGTTGCCGCCTTCTTATCCGCTAAGTATTTGGGGGCAGTTCCGCTTCAAAGGACCCTTCCCTTGCAATAAAAGCACTCGGCCTCGTGCTTGGGTCCATTCTTTGACTTCTTCCCAGAATCGGCTTATCGGGCGCGCAACATCCTTGTCGTCCTTCTTGAAGTTCTTCTTGCCCTTGCCCTTCTTGAACTTAGTGGTCTTATTGACCATCAACACTTGATGTTCTTTCTTGATTTCAGCCTCTCACGACTTCAAGATTGAGAACACTTCAGAATGGTCTTCACCATCCCTCGCATGTTGTAGTTCATCACAAAGCTCTTGTAGCTTGGTGGGAGGATGGAGGATTCTGTCAATGACCGCCTCATCGGGGAGGTTAATGTTCATTTGAGTCAGCGGTTGTGCAACCTGCACATTTTGAGTATGTGCTCACCGATGTAACTGTTTTCCTCCATCTTACAACTATAGAACTTGTCGGAGACATCATATCTCTCGACCGGGCATGAGCTTGGAAACCTAGTTTCAGCTCTTGAACATCTCATATGCTCCGTGATGCTCAAAACGCTTTTGGAGCCCCGGTTCTAAGTCAGTAAAGCATGCCGCATCGAACGAGGGAGTAATCATCAAGACGAGACCGCCAAGCATTCATAACGCCTTGGTTCTCTCGACGGAGCGCCACCTAGCGGTCCTTCTAGGACATATTGTTTCTGGCAGCTATGAGGATGATCTCGTGTTAGGACCCAAATCCAGATAGTTGCTGCCATCATCTTTCAACTTGGTTTTTCTAGGAACGCGTTGAAGTTCATGTTGACATGAGCGTTGGCCATTTGATCTACAAGACATATTTGCAAAGGTTTTAGACTAAGTTCATGATAATTAAGTTCATCTAATCAAATTATTACAATGAACTCCCACTCAGATTAGACATCCCTCTAGTCATCTAAGTGTTACACGATCCGAGTCGACTAGGCCGTGTCCGATCATCACGTGAGACGGACTAGTCATCGTCGGTGAACATCTTCATGTTGATCGTTGTTGGGGAACGTAGTAATTTCAAAAAATTTCCTACGCACACTCAAGATCATGGTGATGTATAGCAACGAGAGGGGAGAGTGTTGTCTACATACCCTTGTAGACCCAAGCGGAAGCGATCACAACGTAGAGGAAGTAGTCGACGCGTTCTCCTCGCGATCCGACCGATCCGGCGCGTTACATTCGGCGCCCGAAGTTCTTGACACACGACAGCTCGATGACGCCCCTCAGACTCGATCCAGCCAAGTGTCGAGGGAGAGTTTCACAAGACGACGGCGTGGTGACGATCTTGATGTTTCACGGCGCAGGCTTCGCCTAAGCTTCATGACGGTATAACCGAGGTGGAATATGGTGGAGGGGCACAGACACGGTTAAGGAACGATCCGTAGATCTAACTTGTGTGTTCTAGGGTGCCCCCGCCTCAGATATAAAGGAGCAAGGGAGGGGGGGCCGGCCAAGGAGGCGCCAGGAGTCCTACTCCTCGGGAGTAGGATTCCCCCAATCCTAGTTGGACTAGGATTCCCGGAGGGGAAAGAGAGAGAGGGGGCGGCCCCTTTCCTAGTCCTAGTAGGACTAGGGAAGGGGAGGCGCGCCACCTAGGGCTGGCCCTTCTCCTTTCCACTAAGGCCCACTATGGCCCATTTACCTCCCGGGGTTCCAGTAACCTCCGGCATTCCAGTAAATTCTGTTTTCTACCGAACCATTCCAACTCCAAACATAGGCTTCCAATATATCAATCTTTATGTCTCGACCATTTCGAGACTCCTCGTCATGTCCGTGATCACATCCGGACTCAACTTCTTGGTACATCAAAATACATAAACTCATAATAACCGCCATCGAAACCTTAAGCGTGCGGACCCTACGGTTCGAGAACAATGTAGACATGACCTAGAACTATTCACGGTCAATAACCAATAGCGGGACCTGGATGCCCATATTGGTTCCTACATATTCTACGAAGATCTTTGTCGGTCAGACCGCATAACAACATACGTTGTTCCTTTGTCATCGGTATGTTACTTGCCCGAGATTCGATCGTCGGTATCCAATACCTAGTTCAATCTCGTTACCGCAAGTCTCTTTACTCGTCCAGAATACATCATCTCACAACTAACTCATTAGTTGTAGTGCTTGCAAGGCTTCAAAGTGATGTGCATTACCGAGAGGGCCCAGAGATACCTCTCCCACAATCGGAGTGACAAAACCTAATCTCAAATACGCCAACCCAACATCCGCCTTTGGAGACACACTGTAGTACTCCTTTATAATCACCCGATTACGTTGTGACGTTTGGTAGCACCCAAAGTGTTCCTCCGTAAACGGAGTTGCATAATCTCATAGTTACAGAACATGTATATGTCATGGATAAAAGCAAGAGCAACATACTAAACGATCGTGTGCTAAGCTAATGGAATGGGTCATGTCAATCACATCATTCTCCTAATGATGTGACCTTGTTAATCAAATAACAACTCTTTGTTCATGGTTAGAAACATAACCATCTTTGATTAACAAGCTAGTCTAGTAGAGGCATACTAGTGACATATTGTTTTGTCTATGCATTCACACATGTATCATGTTTCCGGTTAATACAATTCTAGCATGAATGATAAACATTTATCATGAAATAAGGAAATAAATAATAACTTTATTATTGCCTCTAGGGCATATTTCCTTCAGCCTCCCACTTGCACTAGAGTCAATAATCTAGATTACATAGTAATGATTCTAACACCCATGGAGTCTTGGTGCCGATCATGTTTTGCTCATGGAAGAGGCTTAGTCAACGGTGCGCAACATTCAGATCCGTATGTATCTTGCAAATCTCTATGTCTCCCACCGACTAAGTCCCGGATGGAATTGAAGCGTCTCTTGATGTGCTTGGTCCTCTTGTGAAATCTGGATTCCTTCGCTAAGGCAATTGCTCCAAGATTGTCACGAAGATTTTCATTGACCCGATGCACTAGGTATGACACCTAGATCGGATATGAACTCCTTCATCCGACTCCTTCATTAGCTCGCTCGAAGCTGCTATGTACTCCGCTTCACATGTAGATCCCGCCACGACGCTTTGTTTAGAACTCGCACTAACCGAGCTCCTCCGCTTAGTGTAAATACGATCCGTCTGCGATTTAGAATCGTCTCGGATCGTGTCAAAGCTTGCATCAACGTAACTGCCACGATGAGCTCTTTGTCACCTCCATATACGAGAAACATATCCTTAGTCCTTTTCGTATTTCAGATGTTCTTGACCGCTGTCCAAATGATCCACTCTGGATTACTTTGGTACCTTCCTGCTAGGCTTATAGCAAGGCACACATCAGTGTCCGTACACAACATTGCATACATGATAGAGCCTATGGTCAAGCATAGGAACATCTTTCATTTTCTCTCTATCTTCCGCAGTGGTCGGGCATTGAGTCTTACTCAACTTTACACCTTGTAACACGTGCAAGAACCCTTTCTTTGCTTGATCCATTTTGAACTTCTTCAAAATTTTGTCAAGGTATGTGCTTTGTGAAAGTCCAATTAGGCGCCTTGATCTATCTCTATAGATCTTAATGCCCAATATGTAAGCAGCTTCACCGAGATCTTTCATTGAAAAACTTTTATTCAAGTATCCCTTTATGCTATCCAGAATTCTATATCATTTCCGATCAGCAATATGTCATCCACATATAATATCGAAATGCTACAGAGCTCCCACTCACTTTCTTGTAAATACAAAGCTTCTCCAAAAGTCTCAGATAAACCCAAATGCTTTGATCACACTATCAAAGCGCTTATTCCAACTCCGAGATGCTTGCACCAGTCCATAGATGGATCGCTGGAGCTTGCACACTTTGTTAGCTCCCTTTGGATCGATAAAACCTTCGTTGCATCATATACAACTCTTCTTCCGTAAATCCATTCAGAATGCGCTTTACATCCATTTGCCAAATTTCATAATCATAAAATGCGCAATTGCTAACATGATTCGGACGGACTTAAGCATCGCCACGGGTGAGAAGGTCTCATCGTAGTCAATCCCTTGAACTTGTCGAAAACCTTTTGCTACAAGTCGAGCTTTATAGACAAGAATATTACCGTCGCCGTCGGTCTTCTTCTTGAAGATCCACTTGTTTTCTATTGCTTGCCTACCCTCGGGCAAGTCAACCAAAGTCCATACTTTGTTTTCATACATGGATCCCATCTCGATTTCATGGCCTCAAGCCATTTTATGGAATCTGGGCTCACCATCGCTTCTTCATAGTTCGAGGTTCATCATGATCTAGTAGCATGACTTCCGAACAGGATTGCCGCACCACTCAAGTGCGGATCTTACTCTGGTTGATCTACGAGGTTACAGAGTAACTTGATCTCAAGTTTCATGATCAACATCATCAACTTCCTCACTACTTGGTGTAGGTGTCTCGTAAACCGGTTTCTGCGATTTAACTACTTTCAAGTAAGGGAGTAGGTACTATTACCTCATCTAGTTCCACTTTCCTCCCACTCACTTCTTTCGAGAGAAACTCCTTCTCTAGAAAGGATCCATTCTTAGCAACGAATGTCTTGCCTTCGGATCTGTGATAGAAGGTATACCCAACTGTCTCCTTTGGGTATCCTATGAAGACACATTTTCGATTTGGGTTCGAGCTTATCGGGTTGAAGCTTTTTCACATAAGCATCGTGATCCCCAAACTTTAAGAAACGACAACTTTGGTTTCTTGCTAAACCACAGTTCATAAGGTGTCGTCTCAACGGATTTCGACGGTGTTCTATTTAGTGTGAATGCAGCCGTCTCTAGAGCATAACCCCAAAACGATAGCGGTAAATCTGTCAGAGACATCATAGATCGCACCATATCTAGTAAAGCACGACATGACGCTCGACACACCATTACGTTGTGGTGTTCCGGTGGCGGAGTTGCTAAACTATTCCGCATTGTTTCAAATGTAGACCAAACTCAGAACTCAAATATTCACCTCCACGATCGATCGTAGAAATTTAATTTTCTTGTTACGATGATTTTCAACTTCACTCAAATTCTTTGAACTTTTCAAACGTTTCAGACTTATGTTTCATTAAGTAGATATACCCATATCTCGCTTAAGTCATCTGTGAAGGTGAGAAAATAACGATATCCGCCACGAGCCTCAACATTCATCGGACCACATACATCAGATGTATGATTTCCAACAAATCTGTTGCTCTCTCCATAGTACCGAGAACGGTGTTCTAGTCATCTTGCCCATGAGGCACGGTTCGCAAGTGCCAAGTGATTCATAATCAAGTGACTCCAAAAGTCCATCAAGATGGAGTTTCTTCATGCGCTTTATACCGATATGACCTAAACGGCAATTGCCACAAATAAGCTGCACTATCATTATCAACTCTGCATCTTTTGGTTTCAACATTATGAATATGTGTATCACTACTATCGAGATTCATCAAAATAGACCATTCCTCAAGGGTGCATGACCATAAAAGATATTACTCATATAAATAGAACAACCATTATTCTCTCGATTTAAATGAATAACCGCCTCGCATCAAACAAGATCCAGATATAATGTTCATGCTCAACGCAGCACCAAATAACAATTATTTAGGTCTAAAACTAATCCCAAGGTAGATGTAGAGGTAGCGTGTCGACCGCGATCACATCGACTTTGGAACCATTTCCCACGCGCATCGTCACCTCGCCCTTTGCGGTGTTCGCTAATCCGTAGTCCCTGCTTCGAGTTGCAAATATTAGCAATGTAACCAAAGATCAAATACCCAAAAGCACGCGAGCTCTAGTAAGGTACACATCAATAACATGTATATCACATATACCTTTGTTCACCTTGCCATCCTTCTTATCCGCCAAATACTTGGGGCAGTTCCGCTTCAAAGGACTACCGCTTGCAAGAGAAACACTCGGCAGGCTTAGGTCCGGACTTGGGTTTTTCTCTGAGCAAAGAACTTGCTTGCTGTTCTTCTTGAAGTTCCCTTCTTCTTCCCTTTGCCTTTCTTTTTGAAACTAGTGGTCTTATTGACCATCAACACTTGATGCTCCTTCTGATTTCTACCTCCGCAGCCTTTAGCATTGCGAAGAGCTCGCATAGTCTTTACTAACCCTTGCATATTATAGTTCATCACAAAGCCTTTGTAGCTTGGTGGCGTGATTGAAGATTTCATCAATGACACAATCATCCGAAGATTAACTCCCAATTGTGTCAAGTGATTGTAGTACCCGGACATTACGAGTATATGCTCACTAATGTAATCGTTCTCCTCCATCTTGCAGCTATAGAACTTATTGGAGACTTCATATCTCTCAATCCGGGCATTCTGTTGGAATATCAACTTCAACTCCGAACATCTCATATGCTCCATGACGCTCAAAACGCCGTTGAAGTCCCGGTTCTAAGCCGTAAAGCATGGCACATCGAACTATAGAGTAGTTATCGCTTTGCTCGCCAGACGTTCTTAACGTCCGATTTACAATAAAGAAGAAGTTCGCACCCAGCGGTGCATCCAGACGTAACTCTTTCATGGCAAAGAATGAGGATAATCTCAGTTACGGACCCAAATCCCGTAATTGCTACCATCATCTTTCAACTTTGCTTTCTCAAGGAACGATTAAAATTCAACGGAACAACAAAGACGAGCCATCTATCTACAATCAAACATAAACAAGCAAGATACTATCAGTACTAAGTTCATGATAAATTTAAGTTCAATTAATCATATTACTTAAGAACTCCCACTTAGAAAGACATCTCTAGTCATCCAAGTGATCACGTGATCCAAATCAACTAAACCATAACCGATCATCACGTGAAATGGAGTAGTTTTAATGGTGAACATCTTATGTTGATCATATCTACTATATGATTCACGCCGACCTTTCGGTCTCCGTGTTCCGAGGCCATATCTCGCATATGCTAGGCTCGTCAAGTATAACCCGAGTATTCTGCGTGTGCAAAACTGGCTTGCACCCGTTGTAGATGGACGAGAGCTTATCACACCCGATCATCACGTGGTGTCCGGGCACGATTTAACTTTGGCAACGGTGCATACCGGGAGAACACTTCTTGATAATTTAGTGAGAGATCATCTTATAATGCTACCGCCAATCAAAGCAAGATAAGATGCATAAAAGGATAAACATCACATGCAAATCAATATAAGTGATATGATATGGTCATCATCATCTTGTGCTTCATGATCTCCATCTTGCAGCACCACCATGATCACCATCGCCACCGGCGCGACACCTTGATCTCCATCGTAGCATCGTTGTCGCCTCGCCAAACTTATGCTTCTACGATTATCGCTACCGCTTAGTGATAAAGTAAAGCATTACAGATGCATTGCATTGCATACAATAAAGCGACAACAATATGGCTCTCGCGATTGCCGATAACTTCGTTACAAAACATGATCATCTCATACAATAAAATATAGCATCACGCCTTGACCATATCACATCACAATATGCCCTGCAAAAACAAGTTAGACGCCCTCTACTTTGTTGTTGCAAATTTTACGTGGCTGCTACGGGCTTAAGCAAGATCCAGTCTCACCCACGATCAAAACCACAACGATATTTCGTCAAATAGACTGCTTTAACCTTCTCAAGGACCGGCGAGCCACACTCGGTTCAACTAAAGTGAGAGAGACAGCACCCACCGGTCACCTTTAAGCAACGAGTGCTCGCAGCGGTGAAACCAGTCTCGCAGAAGCGCACGCGTAATGTCGGTCGGGCCGCTTCATCTCACAATACCGCTGAAACAAAGTATGACATGCTGGTAGGTAGTATGACTTGTATCGCCCACAACTCACTTGTGTTCTACTCTGCAAAACATCAAACCATAGAAAAACCTAGGCTCGGATGCCATTGTTGGGGAACGAGTAATTTCAAAAATTTCCTACGCACACTCAAGATCATGGTGATGTATAGCAACGAGAGGGGAGAGTGTTGTCTACATACCCTTGTAGACCAAGCGGAAGCGATCACAACGTAGAGGAAGTAGTCAGACGTTCTCCTCGCGATCCGACCGATCCGGCGCCGTTACATTCGGCGCCCAGTTCTTGACACACGACAGCTCGATGACGCCCTCGACTCGATCCAGCCAAGTGTCGAGGGAGAGTTTTGTCAAGACGACGGCGCAGGACGATCTTGATGTTTCATCGGCGCAGCAGCTTCGCTTAAGCTTCGCGACGGTATAACCGAGGTGGAATATGGTGGAGGGGCACCGACACGGTTAAGGAACGATCCGAGATCTAACTTGTGTGTTCTAGGGTGCCCCCCGCCTCAGATATAAAGGAGCAGGGGAGGGGGCGGCGGCCAAGGAGGCGCTGGCCAGGAGTCCTACTCCTCTGGGAGTAGGATTCCCCAATCCTAGTTGGACTAGGATTCCTGGGGGGAAAGAGAGAGGGGCGGCCCCTTTCCTAGTCCTAGTAGGACTAGGGAAGGGGAGGCGCGCGCCACCTAGGGCTGGCCCTTCTCCTTTCCACTAAGGCCCACTATGGCCCATTTACCTCCCGGGGTTCCGTAACCTCCCAGATTCGCAGAATTTCTGTTGCCCGAACCATTCCAACTCCAAACATAGGCTTCCAATATATCAATCTTTATGTCTCGACCATTTCGAGACTCCTCGTCATGTCCGTGATCACATCCGGACTCCAACTTCTTCGGTACATCAAAATACATAAACTCATAATAACCGCCATCGAAACCTTAAGCGTGCGGACCCTACGGTTCGAGAACAATGTAGACATGACCTAGAACTATTCACGGTCAATAACCAATAGCGGACCTGGATGCCCATATTGGTTCCTACATATTCTACGAAGATCTTTGTCGGTCAGATCGCATAACAACATACGTTGTTCCCTTTGTCATCGGTATGTTACTTGCCCGAGATTCGATCGTCGGTATCCAATACCTAGTTCAATCTCGCTACGCAAGTCTCTTTACTCGTTCAGAATACATCATCTCACAACTAACTCATTAGTTGTAGTGCTTGCAAGGCTTCAGTGATGTGCATTACCGAGAGGGCCCAGAGATACCTCTCCGACAATCGGAGTGACAAAACCTAATCTCAAATACGCCAACCCAACATCCGCCTTTGGAGACACTGTAGTACTCCTTTATAATCACCCGATTCGTTAGACGTTTGGTAGCACCCAAAGTGTTCCTCCGTAAACGGAGTTGCATAATCTCATAGTTACGTGAACATGTATATGTCATGGATAAAAGCAGAGCAACATACTAAACGATCGTGTGCTAAGCTAATGGAATGGGTCATGTCAATCACATCATTCTCCTAATGATGTGACCTTGTTAATCAAATAACAACTCTTTGTTCATGGTTAGGAAACATAACCATCTTTGATTAACAAGCTAGTCTAGTAGAGGCATACTAGTGACATATTGTTTTGTCTATGCATTCACACATGTATCATGTTTCCGGTTAATACAATTCTAGCATGAATGATAAACATTTATCATGAAATAAGGAAATAAATAATAACTTTATTATTGCCTCTAGGGCATATTTCCTTCAATCGTATCTTCAATACAACTCGTGTTCGACCTTTCGGTCTCCGTGTTCCGAGGCCATGTCTGTACATGCTAGGCTCGTCAAGTTAACCCTAAGTGTTTTGCATGTGTAAAACTGTCTTACACCCGTTGTATGTGAACGTAAGGATCTAACCCGATCATCACGTGGTGCTTCGAAACGACGAACTGTAGCAGCGGTGCACAGTTAGGGGAGAACACTTCTTGAAATTGTTGTAAGGGATCATCTTATTTACTACCATCGTTATAAGTAAACAAGATGCATAAACATAATAAACATCACATGCAATTATATAGTAGTGACATGATATGGCCAATATCATATAGCTCCATTGATCTCCATCTTCGGGGCTCCATGATCATCTTGTCACCGGCATGACACCATGATCTCTATCATCATGATCTCCATCATCGTGTCTTCATGAAGTTGTCACGCCAACGACTACTTCTACTTCTATGGCTAACGCGTTTAGCAATAAAGTAAAGTAATTTACATGGCGTTCTTCAATGACACGCAGGTCATACAAAAATAAAGACAACTCCTATGGCTCCTGCCGGTTGTCATACTTATCGACATGCAAGTCGTGAATCTTATTACAAGAACATGATCTCACACATCACAATATATCAATCATCATTCATCACAACTTCTGGCCATATCACATCACATGAACAATCGCTGCAAAAACAAGTTAGACATCCTCTAATTGTTGTTGCATCTTTTACGTGGCTGCAATTGGGTTCTAGCAAGAACGTTTTCTTACCTCTGAATAACCACAACATGATTTTGTCAACTTCTATTTACCCTTCATAAGGACCCTTTTCATCGAATCCGCTCCAACTAAAGTGGGAGAGACAGACACCCGCCACCACCTTATGCAACTAGTGCATGTCACCGGTGGAACCGGTCTCACGAAGCGCACGTAAGGTTGGTCCGGCCGCTTCATCCCACAATACCGCTGAAGCAAGAAAAGACTAGTAGTGGCAAGCAACTTGACAAGATCCACGCCCACAACAAAATTGTGTTCTACTCTGCATTAGAGAACTACGATAGACCAAGCTCATGATGCCACTGTTGGGGAACGCTGCGAAAATTAAAAATTTCCTACGGTTTCACCAAGATCCATCTATGAGTTCATCTAACAACGAGTCATGGAAGAGAGATTGCATCTACATACCACTTGTAGATCGAAAGCGGAAGCTGCTCAAGGATGGTGATGATGGAGTCGAATCGCCGTGATTCAGATCACCGATGACCAAGTGCCGAACGGACAAGCACCTCGCGCTCAACACATGTACGGACGGAGATGTCTCCTCCTTCTTGATCCAGCAAGGGGAAGGAGAGGTTGATGATGATCCAAAGAAGACGACGGCGTGGTGGTGGATGCAGCAGAACTCCAGCAGGCTTCGCCAAGCGACTCACGGAGGAGGACGAGGTGTAGCAGGGGAGGAGGCGCCAGCACTGTGGTCCCGGCTGCCTCCCTTGCCCTCCTTTATATAGGCCCCTGTGGGGGCCGCCACCGGGAGATTGAATCTCCCAAGGGGGGGCGCCGGGGTGGAGTGCCCCAAGGCTTGTGGTGCGCCCCACCCTAGGGTTTCAACCCTAGGCGAGGAGTGGGCCTAGGGCGCACCAGCCCACTATGGGCTGGATCCTCCCACTTCAGCCCATGGGGCCCTCCGGATGGGTGGCCCCACCGGTGGACCCGGGACCTTCCCGGGTCCCAGATATTACCGGTGACCTCAAACTTTCCCAATGGTCAAATATCACTTCCTATATATTATTCTTTACCTCCGGACCATTCCAAACTCCTCGTGACGTCCGGATCTCATCCGGACTCAACAACAGTCGGTATGCTGCATACTCATATTCATACAACCCTAGCGCCACCGAACCTTAGTGTGTAGACCCTACGGGTTCGGAGACACGCAGACATGACCGAGACGACTCTCGGGCAATAACCAACAGCGGGATCTCGATACCCATGTTGTCTCCCACATGCTCCTCGATGATTTCATCGGTTGAACCACTATGTCGAGGATTCGATCAAACCCAGATACAATTCCTTTGTCAATCGAGACGTTATTTGCCCGAGACTTGATCGCCGGTATCCCAATACCTTGTTCACCTTGTTACCGCAAGTCACTTTACTGCGTTATATAATGATGATCCCGTGACCAACCACTTGGTCACTTTGAGCTCATTATGATGATGCATTACGAGTGGGCCCAGAGATACCTCTCCGCCATACGGAGTGACAAATCCTAGTCTCGATCCGTGTCAACCCAATGACACTTTCGGAGATACCGAGTGCACCTTTATAGTCACCCAGATTACGTTGTGACGCTTGATACACCCAAAGCACTCCTACGGTATCCGGAGTTACACGATCTCATGGTCAAAGGAAGAGATACTTGACATTGGAAAAGCTCTAGCAAACGAACTACACGATCTTTGTGCTATGCTTAGGATTGGGTCTTGTCCATCACATCATTCTCCTAATGATGTGATCCCGTTATCAACGACATCCAATGTCCATAGCCAGGAAACCATGACTATCTGTTGATCACAACGAGCTAGTCAACTAGAGGCTCACTAGGGACATATTGTGGTCTATTTATTCACACATGTATTACGATTTCCGGATAATACAGTTATAGCATGAATAAAAGACAATTATCATGAACAATGAAATATAATAATACTTTTATTATTGCCTCTAGGGCATATTTCCAACAATATTATGTTATATGCTCAATGAAGAGTTCGTCCATTGATAGCCTATCAATGCTGCTGGATTCTGTCAAGATCATATATATCAGAATGTATAGTTTTGATCTGGACATAATTATTGGCTTGCTGTGATGCTTTCGATCTTTGGAGAATTTATATATAGAGGTGATGATTTCATGCACATTGAAAGCCCGTATATATTGTACTAGAATTAACTGTTCAGCCGTCGTTCTTTCGACATACTCTTTTTTCAGACCTTAACTGTTTCCAATCTTCATGTCTACTTAGGCAGAACCACATGGAGAAAAACATATAACCAATCGGTGGCGTAATAAGCACCAGGATTTTCTCAGTTCTCATGACATTCGTTTAAGGACAATAACGATGGAACGATATGCATCCAACCAGGCAAACAGAAGCTTTGTCACATTCTTCCTGTTGAATGCGAGGTTACTATTGTCCACGAGGCTTAATTTTTACCGCAAGAGATTTCTCACGGACGAACATGTTGAACAGCAAAAAAAGAAGTTTCAAGTGGACAAATGGCTTCTAAACGTGCTCGGCTTCTATTTACAACAAGTTGTAGTCATCCTGAAATAATTTTTTTTTGCACAGGATGTTGATTTTATGGATGAGACTGATCCATTTGTTTGTGACTGCAAAAAAGAATGGTTTGGTTAGATGTTATTGTCATGTCCAATCTGGGTTTTGTCTAAAAATTTGATGTACAATTAATCCTTGGGCTTTTTGTACTATTTGTATGCTTGAGTTGCATGTTGTTGCCCTCGTACTCCCTTCCACCTGCCACTACACTGCCGCATCTTCCATGGCTGTTGTTCGTTCCCATCCGAGGCCTCGCCGTCGTTCTTCGCCTTGGTTTGCTTGCTGTGCCTGCCGCCGTCTGGCCTTGTCAACATGGTCAACAACCAAGAGGAATCAGGAGATGACTGTACGTGGAGAGGCTGACAGTAGGGACCCACCATGGTCATTGCATTTCGCAAGCAGGTGCCTCGTTATTACAAGCCAAAAAATACTTCCTCCTAATTGTTTGACAACTAGGTACCACGCCATTGTCAATATAGTCAATAAATGAGAAAATTACACAACGAGCAGATAACACAAGGGACCCAGTAGCTCGCCCAGTTGTTTTTTTAGTTTCAGAGACGGAGCTCAACTGCGTGCTGTGCGGGGGCTGTGGCCCGTCTAGCGCACGCTTACGCTTTTATTAAGCACATGACGAGCCCTGTTGATATATTTTTTCTTTTTGAAATTGGCTAGCCCAGTTCTTTTTTTGGAGAATACCAAAACCGAGGCCTACTTGCTTTTCTCAGCCCTCGTGGGCTGCAAATCTTTCAAGACGAGGAGGGATGTAAGTAGTAAGAAATGGGCTTCCCCAGAAAATGGGCTATAAGTTGTAAGAAATGGGCTGTAAACTTTTAAACCAAAGCCAACCGGCAATTGCATTAAAATATCATTTTTCAGGATTTCTCTACTCTCTACTCTTATAGAAACCAAAGCCAACTGGCAATTACATTAAATATCATCTTTTCTCCCACAAGATAAACTACTCATACAAATGCATTTTCATGTTCCGTGCAACGAACGGGCATCTTGCTAGTTAAGATTCTAAATTTCATTCTTTTTTTGCGAGGAATTGTTTTTGAATTTTATTTTGACATATTTTTTTGAAAATTATTTTTAACGTGACTCGAAATTTCGTGATTAAAAGAGTTCGGACCCCACCGAAATATGCAAAATTTTGTTGAATTTTTAGCAAAGGCCTGTAATATATGGTCTGTAATGCTAATAAAAAGAATATGGGCTTCAAATATCCTTAAGAATTAGAAAATGGGCTGTAAATTATTGAAAATAATGGCTAATGGGATGTATGTTGTTTTCCACAGATTTGGAGGCTGGCTTTTGGGCCTACTAGGTTGACGATGACGCTGTCCTAATTTTGTTTTTGACGCGTACGCAAGCCTTTGTCAACTTAGTCAACACACAGCAGTGACTTTTGGATGTCCATCCAACGACCGTCGTGCTTCTTCAATCTCAGATCTTCCTGCTCCAGCCGCCCAAACCAGTAGCCAAGCGAGACCGCTCGCTTCCTCCTCCCGTGGTGGCTATCTTGCCGCCAGCCATCCCTCTAACCACCCACACATCCTGTTATTTTCCCATGACGTCACTTCCCCGCACCGACCGGTCAACAACAGACTCCCCTCAACAGGCATCCACTACGGTGGCTTCATTGCCCGGTGGTTCTCTTCCTGGGCCTCGCCCTTGTCCATCTTGTTTGTGCTCTCGGCGCAGCGAGGTCAACATGGTCAACAAACAACAGCCCTCGGAAGAGGTTGACAGTAGGGGCCCACACAGGGAAATGCCTCCTTATTACGCGCAAAATAACGATCCACCTGATAGCTGGAACCCCACAGAAAGTGCATCTGTATTTCGCGAAAAAAAGTTCCCCCCGCTGTCAGCTCGGACCCATCGGAAGTGCCTCCTTATTACGCATAAAAAAATACTCCCCCTGCTAGCTGGGACTCACCTTGGTGGAAGGCTGACTTGTGGGCCTACTAAGTTGACGGGGACGGAGGGCTTTGTCAACTTAGTCAATATGAACGATTCTAGATCCAAAGTGACCGTACGATGTCCATCCAACGGCCGTAGTGCTTCTTCAACCTCGGTCTTCGTGCTCCAACCGCGCAAAGCAATACGGTCGTGCCGCATGCTGCTCCGCCTCCGTGATCGGATGTGATGTCTGCGGAGGCCTCACCGCACCCTATTACTCCCACCGTTGGCTAGGCCATCCTCTACTCACCCACACCCTCGTTATTCTGCGGCGGCGACGGCCTCACACGCAGCCAACCAAAGTGAACCTCAGACTTGTCTTCGCGGCATGCATCATCACGTCTTTCCTGGCTCCGCGTCGTCCCCTTCCTAGGCCTCGCCATCGTCCATCGCCGTGGTGCTCTCGGCGCGGCGTGGTCAATGTGGTCAAGCACCAACTTCCATCGGACGAGTACTGTACATGGAGAGGCTGACAGCTGGGTCCACGGCAGCCGCAAGGAAGTGCCTCCTTATTACACGCAAAATAATTATTCCTCCACCTGATAGCGGGGACCCACCGGACGGGCCACCATATTTCACAAAAAAATGATTCGCCCCCTGACTGCTGGGACCCACCAGCTACATCTTCGCACGCAAGGAAGTGCGCCCGGGCAACAAAAAAAAGATTCGCCTCCCTGACTGCTGGGACCCACTAGCTACATCTTCGCACGCAAGGAAGTGCCTGACAGTCGGGACCCACCTGGTCGAAGCGTACGTAGCGTTATCATTCTGGTCGCGAACGTGTACGTACATACTGGTGGATGTAGAGCGCGCACGTGTCGAGTAGAGACGCGCACGTAGCATGTACACGTACGTATAGTGGCCAGTGTGCAAGAAAGAAAATACGGCCAGGTACGTACATATGGGCAGGGTCTCGAACGCCTACTCGCGCATACGTACGGCCAGGACTCGTGTACATGGCTGGGTCAGAACGGAGAAACAACGTCGTCGTCGTGTTCATGGGGAGCCAACCGGCTGGGTCGGAACGGAATGCGTCGTTGTGTTCATCGGGAGGGCTTGGACGGAACATGCGGTGGAAACGAGGCCTGGCATACCGCAGAATGGAGGAAACAACCTTGTGTTCGACCGGCCACGTTTGAAACGGGATCCCGTTCATCGGGAGGGGTCCGGCGTACCGCAAAACGAAGGAAACGGACTTGTATTGGACCTCCTACGGTCGAAACGGGGTTCTGTTGATCGGGAGGGGTGTGGCGTACCGCAAAACGGACGAAACAGACTTGTGTTGGAGCGCTACGGTCGAAATGTGGGTCTTGTTCATCGGGAGGGTGTGGCATCGCAAAACGGACTCCACGGATACCGCTCATCTCCACCGTCGACCTCCTCCGGCCTCCACTTGCCACTCGCTCATCCACCGTCGACCTCCTCCACCTCCATCCGCTCATGTTCATCCACGGGCTCCTATTCATCCAAAGATCCACCGCGCGCTACTCCACCGGCCATCGCTCAACCATCCTCTCCACGGGCTCTGCTCAACCACCCTCCACGGATACCGCTCATCCACTCCACCGCTCATCGCTCATCCAGCCCTCCACGGGTCGCCCTGCTCATCCAGCCCTCCACGGGTCCTTTTCATCCAGCCCCAACCGGCTCGATCGATCGGGGTCCTGTTCATCCAGAGGCAACGCCACGGGGTCTTGTTCATCCACCCCCACCGCTCACTGTTCATCCCACACCCCCCCCGCGCAACGCTCACTGTTTATCCAGAGGCAACATCGATTGGCTTCATTTAGCGTAATAGCGGCGAATCGCCGATCGGGTTCAAGAACGCGTAGCCTACAAAGGTAATCGCCGTTCGATTAGAGCCCAACGCCGCGCCGGGTTCGATTAGAGTTTAACGCCGCACACGCTGCAGCGTGTACGTGTACGAGAAACGCGCATTGCTCGCCCCGACCACCCACCGTAACCGGAACTCACCAAATTTTCTCGCCTTGCTTTACCACCATTTTTTTTCCGTCATGGGCGACCCAAAGAATGTCATGCAATTGCGTCTCGCCCGCCAGACGAAAAACACATTTCCTGTCATGATTTTTTGTCATAGAAGTAGGAGCCCACCACATCTATGATGATACCAGTTTTTGTCACAATTATCGTCATAGAGGTGTCATAAGTATGACCGAATTTTTTTTCGTTCGGCCCAAAATGTCACGGATGTGTCTTTATTTTGTAGTGGCATGATCGACTGCTCACTTCGGATAGGCTCGTTCGTCAGTTTGGGAGGAGAGCGGAATCTGCTTCATGTGTTGTGTTTATGCTGAGAAGGTGGTCCACCTTCTCTTCTTTCTTGCAGCTTTGCTCGTCAGGCGTGCACGGCCTCATGATTGGGTGTCGTGGCTTGGTTCCGGCAACATATTCAAATAACCAAGGTGACTGGTTGGTGAAGGCATACTAGAACATGAATTCCAAAACTTTGAAGACCGAATTGTTTTTTACTACACATGATAGATTTGGAAGGATAGAAATGGTGACACCATCCTCAGAATCAAAGAGCACGTTAGAATATGGCAACTCACTTTTTTTTCTATAGCAGTTCAAGGTTTTGGCAGTTGATGCGAGAACTCTCTCTTCGCTTTTTATCAGGCAAAGACAAAGTGTAACCACTTTTCTCTCATGCTAAGAGAAACGACAACACACATAACACGCCCGTATGACTCATTTATGTATTTTCATCTTTTTTACCACTCCCTCCTTCCCATACTGTTGGGTGTATTAGTTTTCAACACAAAGATTAGCGCAAGTTGATAGTTAGTTTGTTACTTGAGCCATCGTACATGTTGGCAGAGAGGGAGGCATGCACGATCTAACCACATGAGAGACCCAACAAACATCATTTTTCTTATTTACATCAAAATAGGATCCTTACCGTGAGTTTAACTGTATGAGAAAAAGAGATGTCGTAGTTTGTGCTTAATGATCTAATATTATATATTAGAATTGCATGCAAAAACTAATAGACCCAACATTTTGAGAACGGTTTTGCTAAAGCACATCTATTAGGCTAAGTTCTATATCATTGATTTTATGTGAAGATTTGTATGGGTATTTTTTTCCCATTTTACTTTTTGTTGAGTCATTTAGATGTCAATAACTAAGGCGCATCTAGATGTGGCCTAGACAGACCCTCTTCCTCAAGGAAGGAGTACCTTTGCAGCCTTCAATAATTTTACTTTTAACTTTCTCATGTTTTTACTTCAAAGATTTCTGGTGCATTTTCACCTGAAAAAAAGAACTCTCTCTACATCTATCCGCAAAAATGGGCCGGACGACTGGCGACCACCCGTGCGCTCGCTGCCCTCGTTCCCGCTTCGGCCACCTTCCCCGAAATTTTTCCCTATCTCGTACTTCCCCTCAAAAAAATAAAAAAAATAAAGAGGAGGCGGCGGCGGCGGCGGCGCGCGTGAAGCAGGTGGTTCCCTTTTCCTCCCCATCTCCGCTCGGTCTTCCCTTTCCTATTTCTCTCAAACCGGGGCGGGTGAACGGTGGGCGGCGGGCGGACTGTGCTGCCTGTCCTCTCTCTAACCGCGGCGGAAGGACAGCCAGTGACGACGGCGAGAGACGGGGGCACGGTTCTGGGGAGGAGACGGGCGAGGAGTCCTTGCGCTGCGCCGTGAAAGTTTTCTCTGGTTCCACTCCATCTCTGCTCCGATTCTTCTCTCTGACTGATTTCTCTCTGACCTGCAGCGCCAAGGGCACAATCAGGAAGGGCAAGCCGGCGACCAGGACGGACATCAGCTCCCTCTTTGGTGGCTTTCTCCTCAGGTATGAACAATATATGTTGATCTATTTAGAGGAATCACTAGTAATCGTGCCATTGTGTGGACGCTGATTGTGTGAATGCTTGCGTATGCGTGCTTCAAAGATGCATGGTTAGCTGCAGTTCAGAGATGAACATAGTTCAGTTTTGCATATGTCATCTTGAAGTTATTTCTTTCTTTTGTTTTACTTTTGCATTGTAGATGGACAATGAGAGAAAAAACCAATTTATGCGGCTGTGTCATACTCCCTCCGTTCCGAATTACTCGTCTTGGATTTGTCTAGATACGGATGCATCTAGACTCATTTTAGTGCTAGATACATCCGTATCTAGACAAATCTAAGACAAGTAATTCGGAACGGAAGGAGTATATGCTTGTATCCATGGTGACCTTGGTTGTCAGTGCTGAATTGAATATTTGCTATGTGTATGGATAGTGAGGATTATTTACTGTGTGTATGGACATTGAACATGGTTAATGTAATTTGATTGTGCTCCCAGCCAGGCTGCAGGGTCACCCACTAGAACGGAGCCCGGGAAAATGGTGTCCACCCTTCTCCCAACCTTATCATTGCCGGTTTCACGGGCCACTGCATTCTTCCTCGGAACCCCAATAAAATCCTTCCGCTCTTACCATCCTCTTCTCCGCAGCCTCCTTGCTTCTGCTTCCTCCCTATCATCCCGTCCTACTCCCCGCTCCCTTGCCACCATGGCCTCCGCGGCTATCCCCGCCCGCCGGGACCTCCTCATGCTCGGCATCGAGACCAGTTGCGACGACACTGCCGCCGCTGTGGTACGCATGGCTCATTCGCTGCACCCTTTCCGTCCAGTCACTTATATTTATCGAACCTTCTAGGATTTCATGCTTAGTGCTTGGCTCTATGATGCTTGGTTGGTTGCAGGTCAGAGGCGATGGGGAGATCCTTAGCCAAGTGATTGCTTCCCAAGTAAGGATATGCATCTCAGTTCACATTCTCTCTAGTTGTTTCGTGTCTACATAGTGTGGTCAGGAAATTTTGGCAAATGTAGTATCCTTTACACGTTGCTGATTGTACTATTATGTGTCTGGAAGTCAGATTTGCTTGTAAAATGGGGCGGTGTTGCTCCTAAGATGGCCGAAGAAGCTCATGCTCTTGCAATTGATCAGGTTCGTATTCCTTTAAGAAGATGGATGACTTTAAGTTATCTACATTTGTGTTAACTTTCTTATACATCTTTGTCTTGCAGGTTGTTCAGAAAGCACTTGATGACGCAAATGTTTCAGAGAGTGATCTTTCTGCTGTGGCCGTGACTATTGGACCAGGACTTAGTCTATGCCTTAGAGGTTCCTGTTTTTGCTATACTGATCTTGATTAAAATAAATATGAACTACTGATTTTACCATTGCATGCTACTAAAATAGGGAAATGCCTGTTCGTTAGTTACCAAATTCAACTTTTATCCTGCAAAAAAAATAAAATTATTTTGTAAGTTTGCACATAGGATACTTTATCAATTAGGTTTTAGGCGTGGTGTCAATGGTTCAAATGAGTTAAGTTTGATAAGACCAAAGAATCTTATTATTCACTTAGAGAACTGTTTTGGAGAATTTAGTGCTGACTCTCTTGAAGTGTCCATGCTGTGTGAAATGTTGTCATATAGCTTGCAGTGTGCCAGATTTCTAGGATGGATAATGGTTGTGTGTCTGGAGTATCACAATTCGGAAAGCCAATATTTGCTGCTTCCATATTCCATATGTATTACACTGTCTGAGGGCCGACTTAAGCTTCACCTGTCACATGTGATCTTCATTAACTTTCTCTGTGGTACTTAAGCAAAAGTTTTAGCCTTTAGGTGTAGTGCATTTTTACCACTAGCATGTCAGCCCTTTAGTTTTTCTAGTAATTCCTTCTTACATGTAGACATAGCGATCTGCAAAACCAGTTCATAGTAACTGTTTGAATTATCATGTACTGAACTGACATATCAGATAGGAGAAGGTACATATTTAGTCCCTCAGCTTTCGAAAGTGTCGGCGTACGACAATCTATTGGGTTGGAAAACCCCTTTACGTTCGGCGTGGGCACGCAGCACACAAAGAGCAGCAGCAACCACACAGCACATGAGCGTTTTACCCAGGTTCGGGTCGCAGTATGCGTAAAACCTTACTCCTGCGTTGGTGGATTTATGAGTGTTTGAGCCCTGCGTTTACAGAGTGCAACATTGTCGGCAAGATGCTCGGGTGGTGCTGCTAAGCTACTGCAAATGGACAGGGTTCCGACCATTGTAAAGGTTGCCATGGCCCTCCTTTTATAGACGAAAGGGGTTACCACAGTGGCAAAAGGGTCATTACAGGGGTAAATAGTGGCTACAGTGCTATCATACCAAACACTGACGGTATAGACAAGTGCATTAAATGTGCTGTTAGGTGTCACGCTGGGATGGATGCCGGCAAGGGAGCTCCGCTCCATCTGTACCGTCAGCCCAGCTACCTGTTATTACTGCGACACGCTCTTGGACGGGTGTCAATAAAAGTGATCTTCAGGCGGCGGATCGCCACGTGCCCCGACAAGCTCTACCTAACCGCCAGCGCGCCCGCCACCTGTGGGCAAAGTCCTGACAGGTAGGTGTGGCGAAGCGGTGGAGGAAGCTTGAGCTTGCCGGTCGGGAGCTTGCCGGCCTTGACCTTGCCGGCTACATGGAGGATACCTTGCCGGAAAGGTTGCTTCCCGGCAGCCTGAGTCTTGCACTTGAAATGATCTTCTCGATGACCTGCCTCGAGGTCTTCTTCACAGTATTTGTCTACCATGTCTTGGGTCTTTTAGAGTGGATCCATCCTCCGCCAAGCCCTTCCCGGCAGGGAGGCTACAACTGTGTGTGCGTAGTCAGGGGCATGAACACCCAATGTTCAGTACACCGACACAAAGTATAAATTTGGTTCCTGAACTCTACACCGGATAAGTTTGCCCCTTAAATGTCAAACCCGTCTAGATTTGATCCCTTGCCACACTGAAAGCGGTTTTACGATGACTTGACTGTGGTTTCACAGACCTTAAAATCCCTTCAGCAAAAAAAAAGGAAGAAGAAGAAAATTCAGAAAAAATTGAATATTCCTGAAAGTTTATTAAATATTTTAGAAATTTTTAAAAAGCATATGATGCATCAATGTTGTGGAAAAACCCTGTGTGTTTGACAGATTTCAAAAGCATTCCGTTTTCTACATTTTTTTCCACATAATTCTCAATATTTCGGTAGCTGAATATTCCTGTATTTTTTTTTCTGATTCTCCTTGTTTATTCTATTTTTTTCAAACAATATTTGTAAAACAATTAATATTTCCCCTGTTTTTTATTTGTATATTAACTAAGGTTTCCAAACGATCTTCTATTTTTTATTTTCCTTCTTGTCTCCCACTCCTCATTTTCCCCAGTAGTGCTGAATGGGCTATCATGTCAGCAAAACAGTGCCGCATCATAACCAAAACCGCTTTGTGTAGGGCAAAGGGGAACCAATTCAAGACGGTTTTGGATACTTGAGGGAGCAAACTTATTCTGTATAGAGTTGAGGAACGAAAATTGGACTTCTTCCTGTTACCTATATATATGGTTAACTTACCCACTCAATCAGAATTGGTCATGTTTTCTTTTTTTTGAACCATGCTGAGTAGACCACCATATCTTCTATTTTATGTGGGACACTCTTGACCTTGGAGATAAATCATTTTATTATGTTTTTCTATTGTTTATGTGAGTGCAAGACTTTGGTTAAATCTTGTAAATGAAATTTCCTTTTTTCTGATTTTTCTATGTGAGTGTAATGAATAACGAAGACCTCTGTAAATTGCAGTTGGTGTTCACAAAGCTCGGAAAATAGCAAAAGTATTTCACTTGCCTATTGTTGGAGTTCACCATATGGAGGCACATGCATTAGTTTCCAGGTAATCATTGGACGTCTGACATCTCTTTAAATGATACACATGTTATATGATGAGTTCAACATCACACAGAATAAGTTGTATATGATTTTTTTTTTGTTCGAGGATACAAAATTAGGTGTTTTAATGTAACTTTTTAAACCAGATCCGAAAAGTGTTTGTTTGCGTGGATCTTCTTTTACGAACTACTTGCATGTCCTACAGTATGTTTTCCCCTTACAATAGCTACGGACTTACCGAAACACTGAACTAGGTCTAGCACAAGCTGTGAAAACTGAAAATTGAACTATTTTTAGTGATACGACCTCCAAAGATTGAATTAAATTCTACTCTATGAAAGCTACAATTTGACTTTCAGTAGGAAATAATTTATGTCTAGAAGCTCTTTTGCCATGTCATATCTGTTACCAGCATACCTTGTTGTGACCTTAAGATGTGAAATTCGTTGTTTGATTACTTCAAATATGTTTAACATATTTATGACGAAGGCCTCACTCTATAAATGTAAAAAAGATAAGCATAAGTGCCTCCCCATACTTCTAATGATATTGCATTCTCTGAATTATGGACTAATGTGGTTTGGTCCTTATCAGGCTAGTGAACAAGGACCTTGATTACCCGTTTTTGGCTCTTCTAATTTCAGGTATATGCAAATTACATTAGTCTCAGCATTCTATATCATGATCTAGCTTAATTCTCTGTGATTCTCTAGAAGCTTACAGTTGTAAATTACAATAGCAATAAGGCCACAGAAGATATGTGTTCATTCTTTTCCTGCCTGCCACCTATTATGTTGTGCCTTATTGCAAGTATTGAAATGTCATAAATATTTCCACTTGTACAAAATGACATTTCCATGCACTAAATTTTGAGAATTTTTTATTTGAAATAATTTAATGCAAAACTAAATCGGCCTAAGTTCATGCATGATAGTATGTCTTAATCTGCCAGATATGCTAATTTTGATACTAACACTGGCACACTTGTGTTTGCTAACTAGTTAATATGTTCAGGCGGACACAATCTTCTTGTTCTTGCTCAGAACCTTGGTGAGTATGTTCAACTGGGGACTACAATAGATGATGCAATTGGCGAGGCATATGACAAGTCAGCAAGATGGCTGGGTCTTGATATACGGAAAGGTGGTGGTCCTGCTCTTGAAGAGCTTGCCCTAGAAGGTGATCCAAATTCTATTAATTTCAGAGTAAGTTTGCGGCTGTACTTTTTCTACAAGTGCTGTGGAGCTAAATTGTATTTACTAACATTAATCTTAGTTTGACATGATATTGTTACTTGATTTTTTTCATCTACCTCCAGGTTCCGATGCGGCAACACAAAGATTGCAATTTCTCTTATGCTGGTCTCAAGACTCAAGTTCGATTGGCCATTGAATCCAGGAATCTGTATGAATATGCCATTCCTTTTAGTTGCACTGTTTATTTCATCTTCTTCATCATAAGATAAACACACCTGCTGGTGTCTTCTATAGAACCTTCACCATTTAGCATGCCGTTTATTCCTTGTTTATTTATCCTCGGAATTCATTCTCTTTGACCCCACACCCCAGGTTGACAAACATAACTTCATTTGGAACTCTCGGTAGTATACGCATATTCTTAAGAATTTACTCTTTTTATTTTTATTTTTTTCATGTAGTATATAGTGTTAGGATGTGGTAGGATTCTTTTTTGACCAAATAACAAGAAAAATGCTGGTTGGTAGAGCGATGCAGCTGATGCTTAAAACATTGTTGAATATTTTGTTATGGAAATCATCGTACATCTTTCAAGCAGTTGTCAGTTTGACACCTTATTTTGTTGAATAGATTATGCCTTGGTAAATGGAATATCTTCGACTTCGACGTGACTACATATGATATAGGCTGAGAAGTAATCAAAATCATTTTGTTTCAAATAAATGAGGGTACAAAATGCCTTAATGTATTTATCGCTGAAGGAAGAATTTGCATATTTGAAGCAGGGTAGGTGTGCGGCTGTGCTGTGAATATTAATTAACTGTGCTTCTGTTTTCATACCATTGTAGGTGCAAAGATGATATCCCCATTTCATCTGCAACAGAAGAAGACAGACAACTAAGGGCAAACATTGCTGCCTCTTTCCAGGTTCAGTATCATGGATATTGTACTCATTGTCCATGAGGACTCTGATAAGTATCTGATAGCTTGAACTTGTGCAGCGGGTAGCTGTTCTACATTTGGAGGATAGATGCCAGCGAGCAGTTGAATGGGCATTGAAGATTGAGCCTTCTATTAAACACTTTGTAATCCAGATATCCTGTTGCTGTTAAATTCAATTGCTTTCCTTAATTCATTCAGTGTGTTAACCAATTCAATTATTAAAGGTTGTTTCAGGTGGTGTTGCATCAAACCAGTATGTTAGGGCGCGCTTGAATCATATTGCTGAGAAGAATGGCCTACAGCTTGTATCCCCTCCCCCAAGTCTTTGTACTGACAATGGTAATGAGTTTGTTGTTATGAGCTGTAATTAGTAATATTCAATCACACTGCCAGTAAAAGCATCTAATATTCAGAATCAACTTTCTTCCCGTAATTGTGACAACTATCAGATATGTTCTTTTAGAACTAGTAGTATATGATATGTTCCTTTATTTGCATAGGTGTCATGATTGCTTGGACTGGAATCGAGCACTTTGTTGCCGGTAGATTTGAAGATCCACCTCCCGCTGATGAGCCTGATGATATGCAGGTAGTCTAACCAAGCAGTATGCAGAGTTGATAAAATCAACTCCATACTGGATGAGTTCGAAAACTAATAACAGATAACTTTATAAAATAAGTGTGAAAGTAACTGATTAAATTGCACTATAGGGAGCTCCATTATGTAATTTTTAGTTGTCTTACTTTGTTTTTCATAGTAAGTTCTCCGGGGGTTTTACATCATATTATTTGGTCATCTTGTTAATTTAGACATATGATCAGCTTCTTTTTAAAGCTAAATTGTTATTTGGATAAAAAGATTTGGTATGTCAATGAAGATTGTAAATATAACACCAATGGTGATCCCATCATCATTAAAGTTTGAAGATCCAAATAAAGTATATATCGAATTCTTGAACTTCATTTGAAACTTCGAATAGTGTTGATAAACTAGCTCTTAGGAACACAAATAAGTGAATTTGGCATGATTTTTGAAGCATGGTCATTTAATTCAGGGACTATGAGCACCCAGCTTTCTTGTTTCCTTTACTGGAATGGTAGGAATCGTGTTGCACTGACAAGTGCCCTGAACTGAGTATTTAAAATCTGATGCAGAACTTGCAGGTTTTATTCTGGCTGTTTCGCTAGTATCCCCCCTGATCATTTTATTGTCTGCTACAGTATGAGTTGCGTCCAAGATGGCCTCTTGGCGAAGAATATTCAGAAGGAAGAAGTGTTTCACAATCACTGAGAACAGCTAGGATCCATCCATCACTTACATCCATGACGAAGAGCTCTCGCAACTAGTTCGGTCAGACCATCGATCTTGGCTGCTTGCTGCCATTGAGTTCCACATCATCCAGTTTTGGGACCATTACCTGGGTAGCCCTGCTCCCTTTATTTGTCATTGCAGTAATTAGCTGCAAAGGCTTGAGCTGATTAGCTGTTCATTTGTTCCTTGTACTCCCTCCGTTTCCAAATATTTGTCTTTCTAGAGATTTTAACAGGTGACTACATACGAAGCAAAATGAGTGAATCTACACTCTAAAATATGTCTACATACACGCTTCAAAAAAAAAATATGTCTACATACATCCGTATGTTGTAGTCCATTTGAAATGTCTGGAAAGACAAATATTCCCTCTGTCTCATAATATAAGAACGTCTTTGGCACTATACTAGTATGAAAAATGTTCTTATATTATGGGACGGAGGGAATATTTGGGAACGGAGGGAGTACATTTGAGAAGCAATAAACCAGCCCTGTTTATATGCAAGATGTTTACCGCTCCGTGACTTGATATTTGTATCCATGTCATATTTGTACATATGAGATGTATTATTCCTTGTGAGATCGCTTGCTATCTCGAGCTGTTCTTTGAATAATCGAGACTCTCGAAATGTTCAGTTATCTAGGCCCGTTCGGCAAACCACCGCTCCTTGAAATACCGGGATCTACGGAGCTACTGTTTGCTCGCTCCAACATTTTAATCTACTGCTCCGTCCGCTCCGGGAGCGGAGTCGTGGAGCCGGAGGGACTCCGAACAGGCCTCTAATGGCTTGTTTCGCTCCGCTTCGACAGACGGGATGAATACACGTCTTCACTCTTTTACTGTTGCATGTTTAACAGTTGTTGATTTTAGTCTTTCCGACGCAAGTTATCTAGTTAACGTGCAACTGACTATAAGCCACTCCTGCGTGAATTGGATACCTTTCTTGTTTGCTTATTGCAAATCCCCAGAACACTATTACATATACACATCATATGTATGAAGATGCTCACCGTCAAGAGCGAAATTCCCGTAGAAATATTAACATGGTTGAAAAGCTAGGAGTAATAAATCTAGAAAAATGCAGAGCACACGTGTCAAAGTCTCTGAATTAAACTCGGGTGATCAGATTTCATCTCTAAAGTACAAGATTGAAAAGCTCACCGTCAATGAAGTATGCGAAGTACAACAACTATACAAGCAATATCTACTTTTCATGAAATTTCATGTCCCGATTTAATCAGCGCACATATATAAGCCGTTGCTTTTTTCTTTTTTGAGAATCGCTGTTGCCCATTTCTGAGTGACCTACTTGAAGCCGACACCTAACTATGCGTGCGCGCTCCGAAGTGCAGAGAGCGATTTTTTGCACTGAATTGAATTGAGTGGAGTCCCAATCACCATCACCATGATGCAACGAATTTAAGGCGAGCCAAATCTCTCGGCAATGGATCCGCCTGTCAGGCAAACAAATGTCCCTGTCCAGAATGCGACTCCCGTAGATTCCCTACCACACGTCCGCACTACACGTATGTATCAAACGTAGCCACGGCCGACGGGCAAAAGGAATAAGTTTGACCGCTCATTATGGGGTCCTCTTTACACGATCGGTCCAAGCAACCGCCAGTCCAGTCGAGCACGCACAGCCCGTGAGTACCACTGTGTAGCGTAATAACCCGGAAATTTCAGCACCTGAAATCCTCCATCTTAGACGAAAATGAATGTGCAGTTAGTACTCGCTCCGTGTCGTAATATAAGAGCGTCTTCGCCGCTATTTAGTACTCTACTCTCTTCGTTTAATAATATATAAGAGCGTCTTTTGACACTCGTATTATGGGACGAAGGGACTCACTGCAAACACAGCACACAGTACGCTACTACTATTATGAACTGTAGATTTTTCTTCTTCTTTTGGGTCAATTTCGTGCACAGTGTGGTTGAGGTCAAAATCGCATCGGATCCGGCCGCTCCATAAAGATCTCGAGCTTAGTTGGCCGGAAAGGAAAGAGCGGGCCGGCTGCAGAAGATCATCGATCGACGTCGGCGAGCAGTGCACGACTGTGATCATGCGAAAGGGAGGGCCTAGGATACTACTCCAGCTACGAGCAAGTTGCTGTACTTGCACCACATGCACGCCCGCCCCGGCGCGTTCAGCGGCGGGAGGCCGGCGCCCGTCGCGGTCGGCTCCGGCGACCCGACGCGCCGAAAGCGACCGGCGGCCCCGCCGGCCTTGTCACGCGTAGATCGATCGGGATCGGACCACACCACACCGGCCGGGAGAAAGGGACGCTGTCTGCGCCGGGCCCGCCCTTCTCTTTTGCGGGAGCAGCCCGGCCCACCTTGACCCGACGACCGCCGGAGAGCTACCTCTGCCTAGCGGCTAGCGCCTACGTGCCGGCCCCAGCGCGGCGTTTCCGGGTGGGGCCCGGGCGGGCGGCGCGCCATGCAGCCCTGAGCGTACCTGCGGCTACGGACGTGGTCGCCGGCGAGGCTGGGGCTACGTGGACGCCGCCTCGAGCGATCGCGTGCAATCTACGGGACTGCGTACCTACCGGCTACCGTGGACATGAGTCGAACAACGTGGAACTTGTATATACGTTTGTTTCCCCCTATATATATTTTTTATAATTATTACCAGACTTTATTCCTCGTATATAATGGCTAAGTCGTTTTTCTTGCGGGATAATGGCCAAGTCGTTTACAAGCAATGGAGAAATCAAATCAGAGACGGTCGAATCCCCAAAGCCTGATGATCTAATACTAGAACAGTTTTTAGCAAGGCCATTAGCTACTTCATTGGCCTCTCTAAAGCAGTGACCAAATGACGTAGTAGCAAATTCAGTAGTAGCAAATTCAGACGAAATGTTTGCATTCCATGATAATTGGAAGCTCGTGCCCCGGGTATGCTTCATCTTCGACAACTGCTTCAATCGCAAAGGTGCTATCAGACTCGATAAACACTCGACTGCACCCAACAACAGTCCGTTCCGAATAGCAATGATCTCTGCCGAATCCACATCACTGATATGAGGCAGGTACCATGTTGAAGGTACCATGTTGAAGCTGCTATAAATTCACCATGCCCGTCCTCGCAATAGCACCAGCGGCTCCCGTCAGAGTATCATCATAAGTTGATTTTCACCACTCCTGTCGCCGGTTTCTTCCATACATGATTCTTCTTTCTAACCGACTGGTTTGGAGTAGAAGTTCAGACAAAATTAGTGGCGATAACCTCGATCAATGTAGCAGTTCGTTCCAGGGTTTGGATGGGCACACCCTTGACGCATTGGTGACGTTGCCACCAAATGTACCAAGCGACCGTAATGATCAGTTCTGCATGTGGTCAATCTCCAGCCTGGGCATTTTATCTCATGAGAACGTCCATCGTAACAGAACCCAATCGATCTTTAGTAACAGCCTTCTGAATCACTTCATTCAAACTAAGCCGCGTCCAGGGGTCTCTTTGATTCAGAGGATCTTAAAAACATCGGAATAGAAAAAAAAATATAGGATTGGAGTGACATGCCCACTTGAATCCTATAGGATTAGCAAGGAGTGTTTGATTTCGCGTGAAAAGCAAAGGAATTGTAAAAGGAGGTTGAAGTGGATGTTAGATTTCCTATAAAATGTAGTACATAATGAAATTCAATCCTGTAAATCAAAGGACAAACGTAAGAAAAAATCCAAAGAATTTCAATCCTACAAAAATTCCTATAAAATTTCTTTGAGTCAAAGGAGCCCCAAACCTTCATTTCATTTCCCGCGGGCAAGTAAAAATACGGTGTTGGGTATCTTTTATCCCTCGCTTACATATCGGACATTGGGGTATTAGAGGTATGTGTCTTCCTGCGAGAACTTCATAACATGGGAGAGCTCCTCCCAACACCTTCCGGCCAAAATGCTTCACTTTTCCCGAGACTCGCAGCTGCCACACCAGATAGAGAGTTTGTTTCCTCACATAAGTTCTGTGTGTATCGCCTTCAAAGCTGTTGCGGAGTTTCTCTTCCAACTTCCAAAGTTGCCTTTTACATCACAGGAAGCACGCTTTTGGTGTGTGTGGTGTACCTCTGCGTGCGTGATAGACATGGTGATCGGTTGTGCACGACAGCACTCGAACCTGAACCGCAGACATGCATATCCAGCTATCCTCCATTAAACTAGTCCATTTACTCGATTGATGTATACGTAAACGGCCAGCATAGCACAGAACAAGCCGCATCATCATCATGCCATCAAACCTACCACTCGAGTTCAGTTTATTTAAGCACGAGGGAGAAATGTGATTGCAGCTATACGGCTGGCCCTGTCGCAAAAGAAAAACGACCGTACGCGTGGCGTGCGCGCATGACAGTTTAGGGCATCTTCAATGGCAACCCGCAAAAATTCTTTCACATACGTCTGCGGACAGGGGAGATCGGTCTGCAGACATGGATACGGAAGATCGTCATCCAAAGCTAGCCGCATACTTTCAAACTCTTTTTCAATAAACCGCATGAAATTCATGCAAACACGGCCGGATTTTGTACAAACATGATGGATTTCATACAAACCGAACGAGAACGGCTATATTTTGAACATATTTTCAACTAAAAAACTAAAACTATGTGCACGTACGATCGTGCGGAGCTTCACTCCCACGACAAGGATACATTACACTAGTCTATGGCCTGATGCGACTTGTCTTCCCCATGTCCGGCAGACCGGAATAACCGGACTGCCGGGAGCCCCAGAGGCATGTCCTTCCCCCGTATCTTTCCTATGTCTGGTTGCACCGCTCATCGGGGCGGCAAAGTGGATGCTTCAGCCGGAGCGGAAGGATGCTTCCGTGGAGCTCAGGCGGGTGCCTAGGATGGTCTGAGATAAAGGAGAACCGGCTGGGTAACCAGCGGTGCCCTTCCTGGGACCCAAGCGGCTGCGGCTTCCCGTGTTCTACTTCTCCTCGATGATGGCGACGGACGCAGACGTGCGGGCCACCACCTCGGCTACATCCACGCATCCATCTTCTTTCTCTGCTTGCATGTCGCAGCTACGCGCGCGTCGACGGCAGATGGCGCGGTCGCAGGCATTGGACGCGACGATGTCTGTGCCGCCCTGCTCCCCGCCGTGCCGGGGTGGAGCAACCCGCCACACCTCATCGAGTTGGCCTAGAGCGGCAAGTTGCTAAACCGCGCGGCGGCTTGGGGCGGCAACTTGCTCCGTTGGGTCAGGAGCGGGAGCTGGAGCAGCAAGCTGCCTCGCTCGTATCCGGCGGGCTCGATGGACCACCCAGCCGGCTTGTATGCCGGAGAACTGCTCTTTGGAAGCCATCGAATGAGTGGAGAAAATGGTGAAGGAGGAGATGGGAGTGGCGGAGGGGTGCGATTCTTGCCCGGCATCTAGCCTTGTATAAATAGAGGGCGAACGGGAGGAGCTCGGTCGGCTTTGTGTTTAATGCCGGCCCGCTCAGCGGATGTGTGGCCGTAGTAGGTTTCTCGGCTTCCACGCGGGTTTAATGGAGGCGTATGAATGCGATGAGGAGGCGTGTTCAGCCGGGCGTGCAGCTGACGGCGCCCTCAGCCGACGAGCCGCTTTAATGACGGAGGCAGTGAGAGGTCGCATCTACCCTGAGCCGTCTTCAATGCGGAGCGACACGCTCTACACTGGTATGATGGCGGGGCAGCTGGCGCAAAGCGGGAGCGCGGGCGAGAGGGGGAGGTTTTTTTTTTGGTGGGTCAAGGCGGTCAGAAACGGGCTTGGGATCGATCCGACTCGCAACCCCCCAATTTTCTCTCCGGTTTGCGGGAGAAATCGCATCCGGACCGCCCCGCGGACCGATACAGGTCGGCATTGGATGGCTTCCACGGTCTGGACAGAGCAGTCCGGGCGGTTGCGTAAGGTTTACGGGTCTATCTTGGAGATGCCCTTAGGCCACAAACATGCCTATCCCGGACCTGGCATCACTCCGTGTCAGCAAGAAATACTAGTCAACAGTGTAAAGGGCGAATCAATCTGTGATTGTATGGTTACCATGACAACAAGAAAGACTAGTCAACAGTGCTGTTGGATGGTTAGAAGGATAAGGATAGTGGTATCTGTGACACTGATACTCGCATTTTTTTAAATTTATTTCAGACTTTCTGACAATGTTTGTTTGATAGAATGAGACGTTTCTGTCGACTACGAGACGCGTGTGTTGATTTTTGTCGATCTCTGCTATTTTGACTTAACCTTTTGAAACTATTCAATTGTACTCCCGCTGTATATACAGAGGGAGTATTTCTCTACAAAGGAAGTAGTATGCGTTAAAGAAAAATCAGTGCAACGTGCGCGATGGAGATCACAGAGACGTGCGACACAGTAGGGCAGGCAGGTGTAATAAGCGATCGAGCATGCAATGGCCATGCATGCATGCATGCTGCGGGCGTTGATCGATTTCAGGCACAGTGGGCGGGAAAACGATGGCCTGATGATCACGCTCGCTGCGGTGCATTGATGCTCAGGGTGCAACAAATTCGTCAATGACAGTCGACAGCCTGACAGCGATGGTCATTAAGACCGGCCGGCCCGGCGTTGACTAATCGCTCTCTCTCTCCCCCCGTGTCTCTTTTTCTCTGAAATAGTGTACTTGCTTCTTCTTGGATGCACAGGAAAAGGAGACACCAACAGTTTCTAGCTAATAGCGAGCAAATCACTGGCAGTAATTGTTTGGTGCAGTTTCCTTTAACGGATCATTTTTTCTCGAACTGATAAGAACACTAGTGTCAGTCACCCCGGGGTCCAAGCCCACAGCACACAAGCTGAATCAGAACCAGAGACGAAACATCAAAGCCATGGCCAAACTTCTGAAAGGAAACGGCGACATGGTTTACATAAGAAGAGAACAACTGCTAGCAAAATAAATCTAGACGAGAGACCATGGAGGCGACCCAGGAGCATCACCTGGCGACCCGCTGTAAGACAGGGCCCATCCTCTCTTCCTGCTAAGAACTTCAACTGCCATCTGCAGCAGCAAATTTGCTCGTTTCGCCTGCAATGCGCGTAGCCCTATCAATCCGAAAATTGCATAATAGTAGTTTTATTTATTTATTTATTTGTGCATGTCTTAATTCCCACAGTCGAATCCCACGTCTTTTCATGTCATGTCGGCTAGTCGATCGGATCCATTTCGATTATATGAGTTACTATCAAAATCTAATGTGAAAGCGAGTTGATCCAAAACGTGACATCTTGTTCCGGAACAGGGTCGGAGTTGATGCACCAAACGTTTTACACACATAAAGCTTTCTATTGAGGGTTATGAAAGAAAAATCGTGCAATTGACTTTTCAAGATTTTTGAAAAGTCCATTAGAGAAACAGGTAATGAGCAAAAAAAGAATGAAAAAAAAATCTACTTGGTAAGACGTAAAGGAGGCAATTATCTGAAAAGGGAAAAGGCTTGAAAGGAAAACCTAGATTGGTTATTTCATCGGTATCAAAGCAATAAAAAGTACCCCCCCTACACACCCTAAAGGATGAAGGCCACAAAACCATGAAAAAAGGAGTAGCTATTACTAGTAGGGCATGTACAATGGTTGATAAGATAGTCTTATCTTAAGTTTTGCATGTGATTTAGAGATGACAAAAAAATTTGTCTACAATGGATCATATCTTAGCCTTATCTTCAATAACTAGTAATTCCTAAAAATGTGGTGAGACATATTGTGCTAAGAGATCACCTCTTGTCTTCTCTTAAATAAGAGAAGACAAATCTTTTCTTATGAGTTATCTCTCCTCCACCTCATCATCTATCCTACATGGCATTGCTAAGATAGAACCATTGTACATGCCCGTAGAGATAAGTGATGTACTTCAACATACGTCACTGTTGCATGGCTAAGCATGAGATGTATATGCCTGTGTGGAGCTCTTGGAGATAACCACCGTTGCAGTAACAGGTTGATCGGCTAATTAAATTGCATACTTGAGACGATTATCTTCTGAACACTTCTGAAATAGCACACTTTATTAGCATATATATTTCTTGCACTAGCTTGGTGAGGATTGTTAGCATGACCTCTTGTTCTTGCAATACCGTTCCTGTTTTTTAAAAGGGAAATGATTTCAAGCATATTAAACCTAACAAATGGTGCAAAATAAAGTAAATATTTGAAAAAAACCCAGAGAAATTATAAATATCAAATCAGCATATAGGTACTTGCAGTGGCTTCATTATCAAAAGATGACCAAGGTTGAAAATGGCCCAAGATCCAGCCATCATTCTCCCAAGCCTTTCTAGTGTACCATCAATCATCTTACAAATCAGAACTAGTGGAGTATTGGCCACACCATCTTACCAGTTGCAGTAAAGTTGATGGGCTAATTAAACTTAGACGATTATCTTTTGAACACACGGGATTCCTGAAATTTGCAAGTGACAAACATAGCACACTTTATTAGCATATATTTCTTGCACTAGCTTGGCGAGGATTGTTAGCGTGAACCCCTTGTTATTGCAATATTGTTTCTATTTTTTAAAGGAAATAGTTTCAAGCGTATTAAACCTAACAAATGGTGCAAAATAAATAAAGCTTTGAAAAAAATTCAGAGAAGTTATAAATAGCAAATCAACATATAGGTACTTGCAATTGCTTCTTTATCAAAAGATGACCAAGGTTGAAAATGGCCCAAGATCCATCCATCATTCTCTCAAGCCTTTCTACTGTAACATCAATCATCTTACAAATCAGAACTAGTGGAGTACTGTCCACACCATCTTCCCAGTTGCAGTAAAGTTGATTGACAAATTAAACTCACATACCAGCATAATTGAGACGATTATCTTCTGAACACACAAGATTTCTGGAATTTATTGCAAGTGACAAACATAGCATACTTTATGAGCATATATTTCTTGCACTAGCTTGGCGAGGATTATTACCATGAATCCCTTGTTATTGCAATATTTTTTCTATTTTTTAAGGAAATGGTTTCAAGTGTATTAAACCTGAAAAATGGTGCAAAATAAAATAAATCTTTGAAACAAATCATAGAAGTTATAAATAGCAAGCATATAGGTACTTGCACTGGCTTCTTTATCAAAAGATGACCAAGGTTGAAAATGGCCCAAGATCCAGCCATCATTCTCTCAAGCCTTTCTAGTGTAACATCAACCATCTTATAAATCAGAATCAGTGGAGTATTGGCCACACCAGCGGCGGCGCTAGGAGGAATAAATCTGTGGGATCAAAGAGATTATTATCACATATTTTACATGATTTTTAGATTTTTTTTATATAGATACACACATGTATATAATGGAATAGCAAAAATACTATGGGACAGCTGATCCCACAGCTATAACGTGGATTCGCCGCTGGGCCACACCATCTTAGGTCTTACTAGTTGCAGTACAAGTTGATTGACTAATTAAACTCACATACCAGCATAATTGAGACAATTATCTTCTGAACACACGAGATTTCTGGAATTTGCAAGTTACAAGCATTCACACTTTATTAGCATATATTTCTTGCACCAGTTTGGCGAGGATTATTAGCATGAACCCCTTGTTATTGCAATATTGTTTCTGTTTCTTTAAAGGAAATGGTTTCAAGCATATTAAACCTAAGGAATGGTGCAAAATAAAATAAACCTTTCCAAAAAAATCAGAAAAGTTACAAATAGTAAATCAGCATATAGTTAGGTACTTGCAGTGGCTTCTTTGTCAAAAGATGACCAAGGTTGAAAATGACTCAAGCTCCAACCGTCCTTCTCTGAAGCCTTTCTAAAGTGTAACTTCGATCTTACAGTCTTCGTCACAAACACGGATAATAGTTCGTTTCAAAACACGGATAATAAAGACCCCATAGCCTACTCACACAGGTACCCTTCTTGTTACATGAATAGAGGGTACAACTAGTATTTTGGATCTGCCTAATGTGTTTCCCAGACCATCAGTGAGCGTCTCCAACTATTGTGATTAAAAATAAAGATCCCAATCTTCAGTAGCGATTAGCAAACTGAAGTTGGCAAAATGTGTGCGGTATGGCCAAAAGACGTCAAGGCCCATCTAGAACGTGAGATTATTATTTTTGGGTTTGCAAGCGATAAATATAGGCATACAGCACACATTATCTGCGTCTATCTCTTGCACCTGGCGAGGATTTTTTTAGCATGGACAGCTCAGCGGGGCTCCCCGTTCATGCAGTCCATTTCTATTTTTGAAGAAGGAAATGAACCCGGACATATTATCCTTGTGGTCCTAGTATCCTTTCCTATTCTACGGAGTACATTGTACCACCACGCCACGGCAAATTCACGGCATTATTGGTCCATGTATATACTATTATGTTCAGTGTTTAAGACCCACAAGCATCTTGCCTGGCTATTCAAGAGCATTTTCCCAGTATTGGCAAAAAGACTCGTATACGTCGTCCACATGGTGGTCACTTGTAAGCAATATCGTCAAAAGATGACCGAGATTGAAAGTGACCCCGATCGGCCATCGTTCTGAAGGCTCAAGGCTCTGACCCAAGTAAGTTTTCTGGAATTCTAAACCGTAAAACAAAACAATCGTAATATGTGTGAGCCATGTGTCATCACTGACGTAGAAAACACACGTTCCGCGTACGTACTGAAGTGCTCAGACGGCAGGGATTAAACCGGCACGGACACTACCGATCTAATGTAACGATGAGCGAAACGGCAACCCATGATGACACTAGCGATCCATGCCATTGGTGCTCGATCTGACGGCCCAGAGCGTCACAGGTGCACAGGCAGAGCGCGCGGAATATTCAGAGGCTGTACTTGTACCAACCAAAACCTCCGGCGGGCGGGCCGGTGCGCCTATAAATAGAGGGCAACGAGCTCGGCTCGTATCACTCGACTCGAAGAGCTCTCGCGCTTGCTCGATCATACCTTCCTGCCCTGCTTTCTCCTCTGTTTCCTCGAGACCAAGGAAGAAGAAGCCGACCGACCATGGTGGTCCTTGCCAAGGGCGAGCTTGAGCAGATAGCGCTGCCGGCGGCACAGCCGCCGCTGGCCCACGTCCGGGCGATCGACCTGTCCGCCGCCCCCGGGCCCGGCCGCGCGGCCGCGGCGCGCGCGCTGGTGTCCGCGTGCGAGGAGCAGGGCTTCTTCAAGGTGACCGGCCACGGGGTGCCGCCGGAGCTCGTGCGCGCCGCGGAGGCGGCCGCGGCGGAGTTCTTCGCGCTGCCGCAGGCCGAGAAGGAGGCCGCCGCGGGCCGGCCGCTCGGGTACGGCAGCAAGCGGATCGGCGTCTCCGGCGACCTCGGGTGGATCGAGTACGTCATGCTGGGGGTCACCCCCGCCGGCGCGCTGCCCGCCGCCTCCTTCACGTCCTGGACATTGCCGTGCGCGGGCGCCGCCGTGGCGTCACTGTCCGAGCCCCCCTGCCCCTTGCGGTGAGTTCGTTCGCTCGCCACCCATGCACGCGTACATTTTACATGCGCCCTCCGCGTCTGCACCGGCACCCCCTCCCTCCGCTGACAAACACATGCACATGCACATGCACACATGCCACGCCACGTTTTTCTTCCCGCCCTCTCATGATCTGCTCAGCTCAAAATGCGTGCTCGAACAGTCCAATCACTGTCAGTTGGAGAGCATTACCTGAACTCCTAAAGTGTACCAAAAGCGAATCCTAGCTAGCAACACCAGTCAATTTAATTAGCACGTCAATGACCTTAACACGAAGCTGTGGGATTTTTTTTTCGTTGAATAGTTTAGAGTTCCTGATGAAAAGCAAATTTGAAAATATAAGAAGGAGAATTTCCGTGGATAAGGTCGGCCTTTCGTGACCGCGTGGAGCTTCACTATTTATCGCGGCCGACGTACGGAGGCGGCGAATCTTTAACGTTTGACTCACGTGCGGCGGCGACGTAACGGTCGGCCCGTTCCTTTCGATCACTCTCTACTTGCCGTGCTGCCCCGTTCGCACGTGTCGGCGTCGCCGTGCATCCGTGTCGACGCGCCGCCCGTCCAGCTACGTACGTACGCTGCCTTTCTGCCGCTCCGGTGACGTGCTGCCGTTTGCACTCCACACCGCCGCGCCCCCATCTCTATCCGCATCTCTTTTGACATCACTCATTAATCGGTGTCGCCGAGAAATGCATTGAGTGATATTTTGGTGGTCTTTTTTTTGTTGTCAGGGATCTTCTGGAGGAGTACGCGGCGGCGGTGCGGCGGATGGCGTGCGGCGTGCTGGAGCTGATGGCGGAGGGGCTGGGGGTCGCGCCGGCGGACGCGCTGTCCCGGCTGGTGTCGGACGCGGAGAGCGACAGCATGGTCCGGGTGAACCACTACCCGCCGCGGCCGGAGCTGCAGGGCCGCCTCCTGACGGGGTTCGGCGAGCACACGGACCCGCAGGTCATCTCCGTGCTCCGCTCCAACGGCACCTCCGGGCTGGAGATCTGCGCGCGCGACGGCTCCTGGACCGCCGTGCCGCCCGACGCCGACTCCTTCTTCGTCAACGTCGGCGACGCCCTGCAGGTACGTACACCGTACACGTCGCGCTGCTCCTGCTCTGCTACACCTACACCTACACGATAGGAGTACTTCTCTCAAGGACGTAAGTTCGGTGCATGCTACTCTAGATGCTACTACTGCTGTTGCACGTCACTTTTACTGTGGGGGTGCATGGATCTCCAGGCGAGCAAACCAGATCGAGTCAATAATGATCAGTGCCCGGTCTCGAGCCTTCTCTCGAGTGTCCACATCAAACAAGGGCAGCAGCAGTGCAGCACGAGGCTACATATATAGCACTGTATGTGCATGCATACGGCCAGCACGCTAGTCGTGTACAGGGCCCGCCCCCTCGAGCCCTGCACGTGAAAACCCTGGCATGATGAATGCTGATAATGCGAGCATGCATATGCATGCATGAATTAATAAGTCCCTACACCAATAAGACCCTCCTTGAGACCTACTATTACTAATTCTGAGACTAGTTTCAGGTGCAACGCATCGTATTAATTTGGTCCTCGTGCATGCAGGTGTTGACGAACGGGAGGTTCAGGAGCGTGAGGCACAGGGTGGTGGTGAGCAGCGAGAGGCCGAGGGTGTCCATGATCTTCTTCGGCGGCCCGCCGTTCGGCGAGAGGCTGGCGCCGCTGCGCCAGCTGCTAGGGGATGGCGGCCGGAGCCGCTACAGGGAGTTCACCTGGAAGGAGTACAAGAGCAGCACCCACAAGGGCAGGCTCGCCACCGACCGCCTCTGCAGCTTCGAGAACTAGCCAGCGACCAGCTGCCTGACAGAGACTAGCTTCCGTGCGTTACGTATATACTGCAGGCTATATACTCCTACTTATGTGTGTGTGTGATGAATGCATGGTCATGGTCATAGTTAACTAATGAAGCCCCGGATATTCAAAACGCTCCCGTGCACACGTGCTCTCGCTATCTCGGCCTCTTTGTCGTTGAGAATGAGACCACCTCTTGTAGCCGGCCCGTATCTCACAGTAAATACGTAGTATTCTTATTTGAACAGTAAGGTTCACCTTATTACGCAGATATAAAGGTAAAGCCATTAGAAAAGCAGGTGCATGAAATAACAGAAATTGGAGCAATTAGACGAATATACAGATAAATAGCGCAAATTGCTTTTGGATGCCGAGCTCCATGAAGACCTCCAAATGCAAAAATCAAAACTCGTAAAAATTCATATTTTTATATCTCAAAAAATTTTGAAAAAAAAATACAGAGATAGATGAAGGCGTAGTGCACAAGTGTGTAAATTTTCAGGACAAAATACGTTGAAATGAGGGCTGTGCAAAAAAGACAAATCTAAGCATTTTTAACACATAACACTATTCATCCTCCCTAATCATGAATTTGTCTTTTTTGTACAGGTCACATTTCAACGTATTTCATCCTGAAATTTTACACACATACGCCTCACATCCTGAAAAAAATTCATGATAAAATTTTCTTTTCCCTCACGAATCAATATGATTAGGGACGTCTCAGTCGCTAAGTTCCCGTTGACTACAAGGCGCCTATAGTGACTTCGTAAATCTCAAGATGATATGCCGTCTCAGTCGCTCGGAGGTGCTCATAGGGGTAGGGTCTACGTGTGTGTGTTCACAGGGATAAGTATATTTGTGTATATACGAGCGCTTGTGTCTGTACTATGTTAAAAAAAAGAAACAAGCAAATGCGATGAAAAATGTATGATGGCCATTTAATACATCGAAGGAACTATATTGTTCCTTTTTTACCGGCAACAATGATAGTGTTAGGCTTATCAGTTCGTGATGGAAAAGTATGTTTCTAGCATAAACCTGATTTTTGTAACACAATTATTTTTCTAAAATTACTGCACCCCCTCCACTTGGCGGAAGGTTGCGAAGGAGGATTTTAGTGGCCAATTTCACTGAGATGCAACTAAAAATTTGTATTTAATAAAAACAATTCTTAATTTATCAGGTCATTCCAGAAAAGCACATTTGTAATAGGAACGTACCTTTTGAGACAAAGTTAATTTTTCGAAAAAAGTGTTGGAATGTACTCATGTGGGATCTAGTTTCAAAGATCTTGTCATGATGACGTAATGGTGAAAACGTGGCATTCTGTGACGCCCCCGATTTAATCGTACACTAATCATGCACGCAAATGTGTACGATCAAGATCAGGGACTCACGGGAAGATATCACAACACAACTCTAAAACATAAATAAGTCATACAAGCATCATAATATAAGCCAGGGGCCTCGAGGGCTCGAATACAAGTGCTCGATCATAGACGAGTCGCCGGAAGCAACAATATCTGAGTACGACATAAGTTAAACAAGTTTGCCTTAAGAAGGCTAGCACAAACTGGGATACAGATCGAAAGAGGCGCAGACCTCCTGCCTGGGATCCTCCTAACTACTCTGGTCGTCGTCGCCGGGCTACACGTAGTAGTAGGCACCTCCAGTGTAGTAGGGGTCATCGTCGACAGTGGCGTCGGCTCTGGACTCCAAACATCTGGTTGCGACAACCGTAAAGAAAGGAAAGGGGAAAAGGGGAGAAAGCAACCGTGAGTACTCATCCAAAGTACTCGCAAGCAAGGAGCTAGACTACATATGCATGGGTATATGTGTAAAGGGCCATATCAAGGATCGGACTGCAGAATGCCGTAATAAGAGGGAGATAGCTAATCTCGTCGAAGACTACGCCGGCAGCCTCCGTCTTGCAAAGATGTAGAAGAGAGTAGATTGAAGTCCTCCAAGTAGCATCTCCAAGTAGTATCTCCAAGTAGCATCTCCAAGTAGCATCTCCAGTAGCATCGAATAGCATAATCCTACCCGGCGATCCTGTCCTCGTTGCCCTTTGGAAAAGCGATCACCGGGTTGTCTGTGGAACATGGAAGGGTGTGTTTTATTAAGTATCCGGTTCTAGTTGTCATAAGGTCAAGGTACAACTCCAAGTCGCCCTGTTATCAAGATCACGGCTATTCGAATAGATTAACTTCCTGCAGGGTGCACCACATAACCCAACACGCTTGATCCCATTTGGCCGGACACACTTTCTGGGTCATGCCCGCCTCGAAGATCAACACGCCGCAGCCCCACCTAGGCACAACAGAGAGGTCAAACACGCCGGTCTAAACCTAAGCGCAGGAAGTGCAGGCCCATCGCCTCGAGCACACCAAGACGCTATGAGGGCGGCCGGAAGCGCACCTAGCCTAGTGGCGTTCGAGTCCAATCCGGCGCGCGCCGCTCGTCGCTGACGTCAAGAAGGCTTCGGCTGATACCGCAACGTCGGGATACCCATAACTACTCCCACGTAGATGGTTAGTGCGTATAGACCAAATGGCCAGACTCAGATCAAATACCAAGATCTCGTTAAGCGTGTTAAGTATCCGCGAACGCCGAACAGGCCAGCCCACTGCCTCCTAGGTGGTCTCAACCTGCCTGTCGCTCCGCCACAAAGTAACGATCGGGGCCGTCGGGAACCCAGCCCACCTCTACCGGGATGGAGCCACTGTCCTTTCGGCCCCTCATCGTAATCACTTACGGTACTTAATGAGTGACCGACTTTAGTCACCATCTGTATATTATGTATGTATGTATAGTATATACCGTGATCACCTCCCAAGTGATCACGGCCCGATGGTATAGCAAGGCGCATCGACAAGAGTGTAGGGCCAATGATGATAAACTAGCATCCTATACTAAGCATTTAGGATTGCGGGTAAGGTATCAATGAGTAGCAACAATGACAAAGCTATGCAATGTAATAGGAGTAATCAAGCAGTAACATGCTACACTACTCTAATGCAAGCAGTATAGAGAAGAACAGGCGATATCTGGTGATCAAAGGGGGGGCTTGCCTGGTTGCTCTGGCAAGAGAGAGGGATCGTCGGTGACGTAGTCGACCACAGGGGCATCAAAGATCGCCACGGGTCTACCGGAGAGAAGAGGGGGGAGAAACAGTAAATACATAGCAAGCAAGTGCATAACAGGACAACAAGCAGAGCTAGACGTGTTCTATCGCGGTATGAGGTGATACCAGTGAAGGGGGGAAACATCCGGGAAAGTATCCCCGGTGTTTCGTGTTTTCGAACAGATGAACCGGAGGTGAAATGTTGCAGGTTCACTATGCTAGGGACGCGTGGCGGATGAACGGGCTGCGTATCCGGATCCGTCTCGTCGTTCTGAGCAACTTTCATGTTGAAAATAATTTAATCCGAGTTACGGATTAAAAGATATGATTTTCTAAAGATTTTAATAATTTCTGGAATTTAATTAATTATTTAATTTAATTCGAAAATGTATTTATGACATCAGCATGATGCCATGCTGACGTCAGCAGTCAACAGGGTTGACTGGATCCAACTGACGCGTGGGTCCCACTGTCATTGACTAAGATTAACTAAAACAGATTAATTAGTTTAATTAGACTAATTAAACAGGATTAATTAAATTAATTAATTCACTAATTAATTAATTAACTAATAGTTTTATTAATTCATTTTTATTTATTTTCTTTTACAAAAAAAAAACGTTCTGGGGCTGGGCCCCGTTTGTCACAGGTATAGGGGGGGGCCAGCTGTCTGTGGCCCCTAGGGCCATAGCGGGCAACGGGTGTTGGGCACGGGCGCCCGATCGGGCGCTGTGGCGCGAGGCAACCGGGCTGCGGTGGGACGCAGTGCAGCAGCGGTGGCGCGGTGGCCGCCGAGGTGGTCATGAGGTGGATGCGGGCCGCCATTGGCGAGGTCAGCGGAGGCGGCGCGCAGCGTCGCTTGGGCGAAGCGCTGAGCTCGTGGTGACTGTGGAGGTACGGGATAGAGGAGGCGTGTGCTCACTGTGGCCGAGGGGAGTGGCGGTGGGGCGAGGAGGAAGACGGGACGGCCGGCGACGGAAGGCGATCCGGTGGGGAGGAGGAAGCAGCCGGTGAGGTAGTCCGGCGAGGAGGAGTCGAGAGGACATGGATGCGAGGCGACGACGGTTGGCGGTTCGGCGGCGGCGACGACGACGAAGCGGCCGTAGGCGTCGGGGCGACGGGACGACGAGGATGATGTGGCGGCGGCGGGGTGGCGCCGGTGCGATGGCGTCGGGGACGCGTCGGGGGTGGGAGTCAGGCTCGATCTCGAGGGGGAGGACGAGGGAGGGACGGCGTCCAGGTCGCCGACAACGAGTGCGGCGGGGCGACGGGGTCGAGGGCGCGACGCCGGAATGGCGGCCTCGGCTTGGGACGAGGAGGAGGTGAGGAGGCGAGACGACGACGTAGGGAGACGGGGCTCAGCGTGGCTCGAGAAGGCTTTCGGGGAGGAGGTCGAGGAGGTCCGGCAGCGTCGGGGGCGGCTTTAGGCAACGGCGTCGAGCGGCGGGGGGAGTCGAACGCCCTCGTTCCCGATCTGGATCGGGGAGGGAGAGCGATTGAGCGAGGAGTAGGGGGGAGAGTGGGGAGTTGTTAGTGCTAGGGTTTCCTGGGGTGTGGGGATAAGGGAGGCCGGGTGGGCCGGCCTGGCTAGCAGCTAGGCCGACTGGCCCAGTAGGGGGGGAGGTCTCTTTCTTTTGTTTTGCTAGTTTTGTTTTTTCATTCTTTTCTGTTTTATTTTAGTTGCACTTTATTTTTGGTTTAGTAAAATATAAAAATAGCTCCAAAAATAGTGGGTCAAAATAATCCAGTGTTCTAAGAAGTTTTACCTCAGAATAAAAATAGTTTAGTATTTGGTAAAATATTTTAGGAGTATAACTAATTGTTTTGATGTTGTTTTAATCACTTTAGGGTATTTAAATATTTTATAAAGATGTTGTTACTCCACCAATAATATCCATGATTTATTTGTCACATTAAGAACATTTTAGTTTTGACTTTTGAAAACTTTAATTGTTTGACTTGATTTTAAATTTGAATTTGAATCATTTTTGAACCATCGCGAGATTAACAACAGTAACCGAGGTGACGTGGCATCATTAGCGTGGAATTACTGTAGCCTAAATATCCGGGCGTCACAATTCTCCTCCACTACAAGAAATCTCGTCCCGAGATTTAAGCGGTGGAGTAAGGGGGGGAAGGTGTTGGTAGCGGGGGAAAAAAAACCTAACGAGTCTTCTCGGTCTTGGCTGCCCTTTCGAAGAGGTTGATCCCTTTCGTTGATGTCTTCATTTCTCTGCTTCAATTCACCATGATCAATTTGTCATCCTTTCTTCGGGATCTCCATCGTCCTACGAACGCGACCAAGGGGAAAAACTCCGGAAGAACGCATTTCCACAAAGCTGGGCATCTGACGGTGAACTCAATGGGAAATACACAAGGTACCCCACGAGTTGTATTTCAGTGAATTCGTTTAGTGCAATATACGATGGTACCAAAATTTCAAACGGGTAGGCAATCATTCGATGACTAGACAGAAGCTGGAATGGGGGGTTTGAACAACGAGAATAACATGGTGTCTGATTCCAGGATGAATAATGGTATAGTATTCAGCTCGCGAATCACATACGAAGCCAGGTGCAAAGGATACATTAGAATCCGGGTTGTGAAGAAGAGTCAGGTTTCGATCCAGTGGATCTGTGGGTTATGGGCCCACCATGTGGGTTGAAAGTAGGAAAGGTGGTGACATATTGCATAGCCGCGACAGGGAGGCATGTCAGTGGATAGCTTGTCAGCTATGTCGGCAACAATGTCAGTACCAAGGACGAGGAACAAAGAGAAACCATTTTCCTGCTCGTTGAACGAGGCGAATCAATTGGCAAAGTTCTCACCCATCGGTGGTTACCGGAATGTCATCAACAATAGTAACAGGGTCTTACAGACAGAGTGGTACAATAAGGTGCTTACCTAAGCAGGGAATTATCTCTGCTCAGTTAAGTCAGCGTACAAGAGAGGTTAAAGAAAACAATGGAAGGGAAAAATGTGTTTACACACATTTTAGAAGGGTATATCCTTCCCAAGGACAAGCAGAGCATGTTATCCATGTCATGATATAATGTAGAAAACCCGGTAGGTAAGGGGAGAGAAATTTCATGACATTACCCATACAACGGTGTTTGGATAATAGAGCAGAAAACATTTAGCATTGGGCTTCAAATGTCCTTGTTGAAATTCAGAGTACCATAGACATGCTTTGAGATAGCATTGACATGGTCATCCTGTGAAGATCAGACTTTGGATACACAAATGATCCATCAGGAGCAACTTTTAAAATAAGTTTTACAGTTCCCTCCAGGAGAATGGTTATCCTTGCAAAAGGAATTATAATGATAGGTCCTCCAACTGGGGGGGGGGGGTGCTAGGCATGACATCATATTACCGGGTCATCAAAGGATGTTATAACTCCTGGAAATATGTTCCAACCACCATATCTGGCCGAGATTCAGATCTGATTGGTGTTAGGATAACTCAGACTTAGGATGCCTGAGAAGAAAGGTGCAACACAGATTGACGAGATGTCATTGTAAGATTCTCGGGAAATGAACTATGGCAGCAAGTTCCGAAATAGGAGCTCATCATTAAACCAATGAAGGGATAAGGTGGTAGCTGATGAACTCAGCAACAATTCATCGAGGTTTCCAAAAAGATGTATTTCTACAAGTATGTGAAAGCAGCATTTACAATATGACCTAGAGATTTGTACATACGGATCTGAATGTTGCAGATCCACTAAAACCTCTCTTACAAGCAAAACATGATCAAACCCCAGAATTCATTGAGTCTTAATCACATGATGATGTGAACTAGTTTAGTGACACTAGTAAACTCTTGGGTGTTGGTCACATGACGATGTGACCTGTGAGTGTTAATCACATGGCGATGTGAACTAGATTATTGACTCTAGTGCAAGTGGGATACTGTTAAAAATATGCCCTAGAGGCAATAATAAATTAGTTATTATTACTATATTTCCTTGTTCATGATAATCGTTTATTATCCATGCTATAATTGTATTGATAGGAAACTCAGATACATGTGTGGATACATAGACAACACCATGTCCCTAGTAAGCCTCTAATTGACTAGCTCGTTGATCAATAGATGGTTACGGTTTCCTGACCATGGACATTGGATGTCGTTGATAACGGGATCACATCATTAGGAGAATGATGTGATGGACAAGACCCAATCCTAAGCCTAGCACAAAGATCGTAGTTCGTATGCTAAAGCTTTCCTAATGTCAAGTATCATTTCCTTAGACCATGAGATTGTGCAACTCCCGGATACCGTAGGAATGCTTTGGGTGTACCAAATGTCACAACGTAACTGGGTGGCTATAAAGGTGCACTATAGGTATCTCCGAAAGTGTCTGTTGGGTTGGCACGAATCGAGACTGGGATTTGTCACTCCGGTAAAACGGAGAGGTATCTCTCGGCCCACTCGGTAGGACATCATCATAATGTGCACAATGTGACCAAGGGTTTGATCACGGGATGATGTGTTACGGTACGAGTAAAGAGACTTGCCGGTGATGAGATTGAACAAGGTATCGGTATACCGACGATCGAATCTCGGGCAAGTACAATACCGCTAGACAAAGGGAATTGTATACGGGATTGATTGAGTCCTTGACATCATGGTTCATCCGATGAGATCATCATGGAACATGTGGGAGCCAACATGGGTATCCAGATCCCGCTATTGGTTATTGACGGGAGAACGTCTCGGTCATGTCTACATGTCTCCCGAACCCGTAGGGTCTACACACTTAAGGTTCGATGACGCTAGGGTTATAAAGGAAGTTTGTATGTGGTTACCGAATGTTGTTCGGAGTCCCGGATGAGATCCCGGATGTCACGAGGAGTTCTGGAATGGTCCGGAGGTAAAGATTTATATATGGAAAGTTGTTCGGGTTCCGGGAAAAGTTTGGGTTTTTCCGGTATTGTACCGGGAAGCTTCCAGAAGGTTCCAGAGGATTCCGGAGGTCTAGAAATTGTTCCACCACGTTCAATACAGTAGCATGGGCTGTAGGGGGGTGCCCTAGCCTTAATGGGCCAGGGGCACCAGCCCCCCAAGGCCCATGCGCATGGGAAGGGGAAACCCTAAGGGGGAGGGCCTCCACTTGACTTGGGAGGCACTCCTCCCCCCTTGGCCGCCGCCCCCAACCCTAGATGGGATCTAAGGGGGCCGGCCCCCTCTTCCCCCCACCTATAAATAGTGGAGGGGTGGGAGGGCAGCCGCACCCCAAGTTCTGGCGCAAACCTCTCCCTCTCTCCTTGCTGGATCAAGGCATGGGAGACGTCACTTGGCTGTACGTGTGTTGAACGCGGAGGTGCCGTCCGTTCGGCACTAGATCATCGGTGATTTGGATCACGACGAGTACGACTACACCAACCCCGTTCACTTGAATGCTTCCGCTTAGCGATCTACAAGGGTATGTAGATGCACTCTCCTTCCCTCGTTGCTAGATGACTCCATAGATTGATCTTGGTGTTGCGTAGAAAATTTTGAATTTCTGCTACGTTACCCTTCAGTGATTTCCTGTGACGCGACGCGTATGAGATTACAAGATGAGCCTATGCGGTTCGTCCATGTTATTCCTTTGGATCGAGGGGTTGGCGTGTTGTTTCCATGGGATTTGCGAACATCTTCGTAAACCCGCGACTTGGTCTTGCTGCAATGGAGGTTTGTGCCGTGAAAGATCGGACCAACAACGGATCGACCCTTGTCTCGAGGTTTGCTCCTCATCAAGTGGTATCAGAGACCGGCGTTTCTCACGACACTTCGGAGGAGACGGCCGGCGTGCCGTCACCAAGGAACTACTGGAGGCTATCCAGTGACTTTTTTTCTAGAGGAGACAGGTTACGGCGTTGGACTTTTTCATACCTACTGTAAAGGGGGAGAGAAGGTTTTCGCCACGACGATCGACCACAACAGTTTGATCAACGCGGTCGATGTCGGCATGGTGGAGAAGTTGCAGCTATCAGTGACACCACATCCACGGCCGTACTCATTGAGGAGGTACTACGACAAGCTCGACATTACGCACCAAACTACGCTATTATTTTCAGTTGGCAAATTTTCTTGTGAAGTTTTGTGCGACGTAATTCCGGTACCGATGATTTCTTGTCATATGCTGCTGGGAAAGCCATGGTACAAGAAAAATAACGTTACATATGACTATTTCGCCAACACATACACTGTCATATATGATACAAAATATGTTCTCATGGCCATGGAAAAGAAGCCGTTTAATACATGGAGGAAAGAACGACTACAGAAAAGGAAGGAGCTACAAGAAGCCAAGAAGGAAGCCGAAGCAACTCAAAAAATTTCGGCATACGTTCAGCTTGCAGATGAGGATGTTTTTGAAGAAAATGATTCGAAACGAGGACGTTTTCGTTTGAAGGGAGGGAGGATGATATGACCATGGCGATAACTAACACTATTAAGCCAGTAGTAGACGTTCAAGTGGTCAATGATGTTTCCAATATAGAAGTTACATGCGTGCATACTATGGCATGGATAGAGGTGCACTCACGTAAGGCAGATGAAGGGAGGCAGTTGAACGTGCATGCATTACCCAAGGTGATGGGCATGTGCGTGCATGCAAGAACCGACTTGCACACAAGCACGTTTGAGTCAGAAAATACAAGAGATAATCAGGATATGAACAGTCCAGGCTGGTTTAAAGACGAAACGACGCATATTGACTTTCTATTCTTGTTCTTGCCTCCTAATTTTTTTATTAATGATGTAAATAGGCTGGCCGGCCGGATCATGGAATTATCTTTGTTTATGTGCGTTAGGTTGGGGGCCACCGGATGGGGCAAAGTTACAGCAAAAGAGGTGGTCACGCACATAATCCATCATATCTATAGTTTGGGTTGTTTTGGTAGGTCAGGTATTTGCTGAGATGTAAAAGGCAATATGTATACAGAGTCCAAATTAGCTTATTTCCATTGCTTGATTTCCAAGTTAGCTTAGCGTGTCCGGCCACAATATAAGGCAAGTCAATACGTCATGTAAAGGTTAGGTTATGTTAAGATGAATTAGACACCATCATGTGTTTCAGCCGCCGGCCATTATCGAGATTAGAGAATTCTTGTCAACAATCTCTACTGTCGTGTGAGTTCCTGTGACGCGACGCGTAGGAGATTACAAGCTTAGCCTATATGGTTCGTCCATGTTATTCCTTTGGATCGAGGGGTTGGCGTGTTGTTTTCGTGGGATTTGCGAACATCTTCGTAAACCAGCGACTTGGTCTTGCTGCAATGGAAGTTTGTGTCATGAAAGATCGGACCAACAATGGATCGACCCTCGTCTCGAGGTTCGCTCCTCCTCATCATCTCTTGCATTCAATCTTTGTATCAAAACTATAGATTGGTGCCCGTGGGTGACTAGTAGTGTTGATCACATCTTGTAGTTGATCACTATATGGTTTATTTGGTGGAAGATTATATGTTCAGGTCCATTATGCTATTTAATACCCCTCTGATCTTGAGCATGTTTATCACTTGTGAGTAGTTACTTTCGTTCTTGAGGTCATGGGAGAAATCATGTTGCAAGTAATCATGTGAACTTGATATGTGTTCAATATTTTGATGGTATGTATGTTGCCATTCTCTTAGTGGTGTCATGTGAACATCGACTACATGACACTTCACCATATTTGGGCCTAAGGGAATGCATTGTGGAGTAGTTATTAGATGGTGGGTTGCAAGAGTGACATAAGCTTAAACCCCAATTTATGCGCTATTCCGTAAGGGACCAATTGGATCCAAAAGTTTAATGCTATGGTTAGAATTTATTCTTAATACTTTTCTCGTATGCTTGCGAGAGGGTTAATCACAAGTAGGAGGTTTGTTCAAGTAAGAACAGCACCTAAGCACCGGTCCACCCACATATCAAATTATCAAAGTACCGAACACGAATTATGCCAACATGATGAAAGTGACTAGATGAAATTCCTGTGTACCCTCAAGAACACTTTGCTTATCATAAGAAACCGTATTGGCCTGTCCTTTGCCTCAAAAGGATTGGGCTACCATGCTGCACTTTTGTTACTACTATTGCTACTTGCTCATTACAAATTATCTTGCTACCAAACTACTCCGCTACTTACAATTTTAGCACTTGCAGACATTACCTTACTGAAAACCACTTGTCATTTCCTTCTGCTCCTCGTTGGGTTCGACACTCTTACTTATTGAAAAGGGCTACAATTGAAACCATACACTTGTGGGTCATCAAGGAAATTTTTCGGCGCTGTTGCCGGGGAGTGAAGCACTCTTGGTAAGTGGAAAATTGTAAGGAAACATTATTACTACGTGCTGAAATTTATTGTCACTTGATACTATGGAAAACAATCCTTTGAGGGGTTTGTTAAGGGTATCTTAACCTTGACCGGAACCACAGTTAGTCACCCCTCAACCTACTGCACCTACTAAAAATACTGAATATGAAATTCCTACGGGTATGTTAGAACAACTGCTAGCTAATCCTTATGCAGGAGATGGAACCGAACATCCTGATATGCACTTGATATATGTGGATGAAAATTTTGGATTATTTAAGCTTGCAGGTTTGCCCGGAGATGAAGCTAAGAAGAAGATTTTCCCTTTATCTTTGAATGGAAAAGCATTGATATGGTATAGGCTATGTGATGATATTGGATCTTGGAACTGGAACCGTTTGAAATTGGAATTTCATCAGAAATTTTATCCTATGAATCTAGTTCATCGTGATCGGAATTATATATATAATTTTTGGCCTCGTGAAGGAGAAAGTATCGCTCTAACTTGGGGAAGGCTTAAGTCAATGTTATATTCATGCCCCAATCTTGAGCTCTCGAGAGAAATTAGTATTCAGAATTTTTATGCTCGTCTTTCTCGTAATGATCAATCCATGCTCGATACTTCTTGTACTGGTTCTTTTATGAAGAAGACTATTGAATTACGGTGGGTTCTTTTAGAAAGAATTAAACGCAACTCTGAAGATTGGGAACTCGACGAATGTAAAGAGTCAGGTATTGAACCTATGTTTGATTGTGTTAAATCTTTTATGAATACCGATGCCTTTCAAAAGTTTAGCACTAAATATGGACTTGATCTGAGATAGTAGCCTCCTTTTGTGAATCTTTTGCTACTCATGTTGATCTCCCCAAGGAGAAGTAGTTTAAATATCACCCACCAATTAAAGAAGAAGTTAAAGAACCGGTAAAAGCTAAAGAAGAAACTATCATTTACAATGTTGATCCAGTTGTTCCCACTACTTATATTGAAAAACCACATTTTCCTGTTAGGATGAAGGAACATGCTAAAGCTTCAACTGTGATTAACAAAAGTTATGTTAGAACGTCCAAACCTTCTGAACAAATCAAAGTTGAACCTAGTGTTGCTATGGTTAAAGATCTCTTAGTGGATAATATTGATGGGCATGTTATTTACTTCTGTGATGAAGCTTCTAGAATTGCTAAACCTGAAGGAAAAGATAAACATAGACTAGTTGTTGGCATGCCTGTTATCTCAGTTAAGATATGAGATCACTGTTATCATGGGTTATGTGACCTAGGTGCTAGTGTGAGTGCTATTCCTTTCTCATTATATGAAGAAATTAAAGATGAAATAGCACCTGCTGAAATAGAAGATATAGATGTTACTATTAAACTTGCTAATAGAGATACTATATCACCAATTGGAATTCTTAGAGATGTTGAAGTCTTATGTGGAAAAATAAAATACCCTACTGATTTTCTTGTTCTTAGCACCCCACAAGATGACTTTTGTCCCATTATATTTGGTAGACCTTTCTTAAACACCGTTAATGCTAAAATAGATTGTGAGAAACAAACTATCGGTGTTAGCTTTGGTGATGAATCTCATGAGTTTAATTTTTCCAAGTTTAGTAAACAACCTCATAAGAAAGATTTGCCTAGTTAGGATGAAATTATTGGTCTTGCTTCTATTCTTGTGCCTCCTACTGATCCTTTGGAACAATATTTACTAGACCATGAAAATGATTTGCATATGCGTGAAAAAAATGAAATAGATAGAATCTTTTTCGAACAACAACCTCTGCTTAAACACAATTTGCCTATTAAAACTCTAGGAGGTCCTCCTCCACCTAAAGGTGATCTTGTGTTTGAATTAAAACAATTGCCAGACACTTTGAAATATGCTTCTCTTGATGAAAAGAAGATATATCCTGTTTTATTAGTGCTAACCTTTCAGAACATGAAGAAGAAAGATTATTGACAGTTCTAAGGAAGCACAGGGCTGCTATTGGTATACTATTGATGATCTTAAGGGCATTAGTCCCACTCTATGTCAACACAAGATTAATACGGAACCTGATGCTAAACCCATTGTTGATCACCAACGTCGGTTAAATCCGAAAATGAAAGAAGTGGTAAGAACAGAAATATTGAAACTTCTAGAAGCAGGTATAATCTATCCTATAGCTGATAGTAGATGGGTATGTCATGTTCATTGTGTGCCTAAGAAGGGAGGTATTACAATCTTATATTTACTAATTAGAAGCACCAAAGAAGCCTCCACGTTAATCCTCAAAACTACATAAAACTAACCTTAAGATTTTAATTGTAGGGCTCAGATCGAATTATTTGTCGTCGAGTTTTTTTCCTGTCCTGCTTCAGAGTCCTAGAGGCCTACGTTAAGTAGTCCAATAGAAATTCACTAAAGTTTCTTTAAAAAACACGAAGGTAAAAAAAATAATGTCTTATTACCATCACGTACGCAACCCTTCCTCCTCATGTACGTGCCCAAGCCCATCTATTTTACCAAGACCTTCTCCCGTCGTAGGAGCCACCATGGTGTGTCACCTCCATCAGGCCTTCAGGTTCCTCAAGCGGCCACACTTCTCTTCTCCTCTCTTGCTCACAGAGACAATCTCAATGCTAGGTCTTCCAATCTCAGTTTGCTTTTCCATGATCTCTGAACCAAGCTGTGTTTTCTATATGCTAGGGTTCACACACCGTCAATGAAATCGCGGGCTGGCGGCTGCCGCACCGCCGTAGCTGCAACGTGTATGCTGGATTCAGAATTGTACGTCCACCTGCAACGCAAGCAGTCAACACATGATTAAGCATATACAAGTTGAAATTTCTGATTGATGGATGCATGCGAGACATAGATCGGCAGATGCATGAGGTAGCCGCTCAAGTCTGATGCCACTACAACATCCATAATCCATGTGCACGTACATATTTTGTCTTTGTTCTGTTTCCCTTACTTACGACTGCCTCATTTGTAACACATGCCACTAGGCTAATGTGAATACAGTACGACGCGTTCCTCAGCAGACGCTTGGCCATCCGTCAAGCAGTCTGTGTCCTGTGTTGTCTCTACATGTTCAGGGCTGATTGTTCCTCACTGCTAATAATCAAATTAGTATGTTTCTTTGTTTCTGTATTTTTCGGTCGCAGAATGGTGGAACTGCTTCTAAATTTAACATAATGGAAATTGGTTCAGTATAGTTCCAGCAAGAATTATGCATATTTCCAATAAAATCTAAATGTAGCAGGTATTTTACAATTAAAAATAGTATCAAAATAAATATTTCTAATATATTTTTGCATGTCTAAAACAGATGTTCTTCTCAGGCACTGCCGGGCCGCAGTTACATAATATGTATCCAGTGTGCAAAGCAGCAGTCGGTCCTATGCAAGAAAGGCCTGAACCAACCTAAATGCTTTGAGATTCGCAGGACTGTTGCAAGCATAAATTATTAATACTTATGTGCATATACGAGTACAATAATGCCGGCCCTTTTGGTCTATGCACTGAAAACTATGAACATTGTTTGTCCCAAAACACTAGGCTGCACTTAATTTTACTTGCATGGTTTCAATGGTAAATTTTTTACTGTTAATCATCACTTTTTCAGTTGTTACACTTCACCGGCTGTAAAAATAAAAAAGTTATGTTTTGTAATAACTACGCTAGCCCGTGCAGGTGCACGGGTCGATGACTAGTTGTTCCTAATGATAAGAATGAGCTTATTCCACAAAAAATTGTCACGGGCTATAAAATGGTAATTGACTATAGAAAATTAAATAAAGCTACTAGAAAAGATCATTACCCTCTGCCTGATATTGATCCAATGTTAGAAAGATTATCTAAGAACACACTTTTTTGCTTCCTTGATGGATACTCTGGCTTTTCACAGATACCTGTTTTACAATCTGATCAAGAAAAGACCACTTTACTTGTCCTTTTGGAACATTTGCTTATGGACGTATGCCTTTTGATTTATGTAATGCACCTGCTACCTTTCAAAGATGTATGACTGCTATATTCTATGATTTTTGTGAAAAGATTGTTGAGGTTTTCATGGACGACTTTTCTGTTTATGGGAAGTCTTTTGATGATTGTTTAAGCAATATTGATCGAGTTTTGCAAAGATGTGGACAAAAAAATCTTGTCTTGAATTGGGAGAAGTGCCACTTTATGGTTAATGAAGGTATTGTCTTGGGCCATAAAATTTCTGAAAGGGGCATTGAGGTGGACAAAGCCAAGGTTGATTCAATTGAGAAACTGCCATGTCCTAAAGATATCAAAGGTATTCGTAATTTCCTTGGTCATGTTGGTTTCTATAGGATGTTTATCAAAGACTTTTCTAAAATTTCTAGGCCCCTTACTAATTTTTTGCAAAATGATATTCCCTTTGTGTTTGATGATGATTGTATGGAAGCCTTTGAAACACTAAAGAAAGCCTTCATTATCGCACTTGTTGTTCAACCACCTGATTGGGACTTGCCTTTTGAGATTATGTGTGATGCTAGTGATTATGTTGTTGGTGATGTTCTAGGACAAAGAGTTGATAAGGAACTAAGTGTTATTCATTATGCTAGTAAACTCTAGACAGTGCTCAACGAAACTATGCTACTATTGAAAAAGAATTCTTAGCAGTGGTGTTTGCATGTGATAAATTCAGATCTTACATTATTGATTCTAAAGTAATTGTGTACACTAATCATGCTGCTATAAAATATCTTATGGAAAAGAAATATGCTAAACCTAGACTCATTAGGTGGGTTCTTCTGCTACAAGAGTTTGATTTGCATATTACTGATAGGAAAGGAGAAGAGAACCCCGTAGCTGATAACTTGTCTAGACTTCAAAATATTCTTGATGACCCACAACCTATTTATGATTGCTTCCCTGATGAACAACTAGCTCCAATAAATGTTTCTCATAGTACCCCTTGGTATGCTGACTATGCTAATTATATTGTTGCTAAATACATACGACCTAGCATCACATACCAACAAAAGAAAAAAATCTTCTATGATTTAAGACATTACTTTTGGGATGACCCACATCTTTATAAAGAAGGGGTAGATGGTATTATTAGATGTTGTGTACCTAAGCATGAACAGGAACAAATCCTATGGAAATGTCACTCCAAAGCTTATGGAGGACATCATGCGGGAGACAGAACCGCTCATATGGTATTGCAATCTGGTTTTTATTGGCCTACTCTCTTTAAAGATGCCCGTAAGTTTGTATCATCTTGTGATGAATGCCAAAGAATAGGTAATATCGGTAAGCGTCAAGAAATGCCTATGAATTATTCACTTGCTGTTGAACCATTTGATGTTTGGGGATTTGACTTTATGGGACCTTTTTCTTCCTCTAATGGGTACATATTTTGGTTGCTGTTGATTATGTTACTAAGTGGGTAGAAGCTATTCCAAACAGTAGTGCTGATCACAACACCTCTATTAAAATTCTTAAGGAAGTTATTTTCCCAAGGTTTGGAGTCCCTAGATATTTAATGACTGATTGTGGTTCACACTTCATTCATGGTGCTTTCCATAAGATGCTTGCTAAGTATGATCTTAATCATAGAATTGCATCACCTTATCATCTTCAGTCTAGTGGTCAAGTTGAACTTAGCAATAGAGAAATAAAACTAATCTTACAAAAGACTGTTAATAGGTCCCGGAAGAATTGGTCTAAGAAATTAGATGATGCACTTTGGGCTTATAGAACATCATACAAAAATCCTATGGGTATGTCTCCATATAAAATGGTTTATGGAAAAGCTTGTCATTTACCTCTTGAGTTATAACACAAAGCATTTTGGGCGATAAAAGAACTCAACTATGATTTTAAACTTGCTGGGGAAAAGAGGTTATTTGATATTAGCTCATTAGATGAATGGAGAACCCAGGCTTATGAAAATGCTAAGTTATTCAAAGAAAAAGTTAAAAGATGTCATGACAAAAGAATCCAAAAGCGTGAGTTCAAAGTCGGAGAATATGTTCTTTTGTATAACTCTCGTTTCAGATTTTTTTTGCAGGAAAACTCCTCTCCAAATGGGAAGGACCCTATGTCATCGAGCAGGTCTATCGATCCGGAGCTATCAAAGGTTGTCAATGGTTGTCAATGGGAAGGACCCTATGTCATCGAGCAGGTCTATCGATCCGGAGCTACCAAATAATGCCGAAGGGACTAACCCAAAGGTTGTCAATGGGCAACGAATAAAACAATATATCTCAGGTACGCCCATTAATGTTGAAAGCAATATTATCCAAACTTTGACACTGGAAGAACACATAAAAGAGTCCTTCCGGAACACTCCAGAATTGTGAAAATAAGGAGGTACGTGATATGGTAAGTAAATGGACTCCGAAATATCCGCAAAATTAGTTTTTGTCAGTTTTGGAATATTTAGAAAATTAGGAAAATAAGAAACTTCCAGGAAAGTGACCCTGGTGGGCACGATACACCAGGGCGCGCCAGGCAAGCCTAGAGCGCCCAGGTGAGTTGTGCCCACCTCGGGTACTTTCCAATATCTGTTTTTCTTCCGTTTTGCTTGTTCCCCAAGATAAAAAAATCTATATATACCTCTCGAACCTGTTAACCTCCGTATCACGAAGAAATCTCCTGTTTTCTTTTCTCTCTGTTTTCCTGTCAGATCTAGAATTATGTCGACCCAAGACTCGGAGGGTGAGAGCTATGTTGCCGACCTCATCGCAAACCCCAAGGTCTATGGGGATGTGAGGCACTATGGCTGGACCTCCGATGAAGATGAAGATGACTCGGTTCCTCCCCAGTTCAAAAACGAAAGCATGGAGGCATTATGCAAGAGGATAATAAAACTCGAGATAGATAACAACGAGTTGAGGATAGATAATTTTATTCTCCGTCAGAAGCTGGAGGAAGCAAAGGGAAACCCTCCACTTTTGCACCACCACCGTCTTCTTCATCACCACCAAAAGAAAACAGAGTATTCGGTATGGGCACTCCCCTTGGCTTTCGCCAAGCTTGGGGGAGGTGCCCCGGTATCGTAAAAATCTCCACTATCTTTTGCCTTTACTTTCTTAGTTCGATCAATGGTTATCTTTTGCTATTAGATGAATAAAAGTTTAGTTGATCCTTTCTTTTTATGAGTTTGCTTAGTGATCAATCTTTGTACTCGTGTGCGAGATATAATAAAGTTTAGTTTGAGTTTTGCCTTCTTTACTTTCTTGCTGCAATAAAAAGAAAGGAAATAAAAGAAAGATCATATGCAAATCTTATGGTAAGTGATGAAATTACACAAGCAAAAGTACAAGTAAAAAAATTTATTGTAGATTGACAAACACATCATTGGTCAATGATGCAACACATGAAAGAATTGATAAGGGAAGAGAAGATTCACATATAAATACATTATCATGGAAATCTTTTGTGATTGTGAGCACCCATCAAAATAGTATATGCCAAAATTGTTGACGTTGGACAAGGAAGACAACTTAATGATTTATGTTTGTTCATATTCACATGGAAGTCATATTGTCATGGATCCTTCAACACGTGGTGCTTGCCCCTATCTTTGCTAGCCAAAAATTCCGCAGTAAGTAGAGATACTACTTGTGCATCCAAAACCCTTAAACCCTATCTTATTTGAGAGTCCACCATACCTACCTATGGATTGAGTAAGATCCTTCAAGTAAGTTGTCATCGGTGCAAAAAGGGCAATACAAATTGCTTATAAAAATGTGAGATCATTTAGTGTAAGGGAAAATTGAGCGATGTTCGAACTTGTGATGGTGAAGAATAAAAGCGACAGACTGCATAATAAAGGTTGCCATCACAAGGGGCAATATAAAGTGACGTTCTCTTGCACTAAGGGGTTGAGCATACAAACAAAAAGTGCATGGCAACCTCTGCTTCCCTTTACGAAGGGCCTATGTTTTACTTTCATGTATTTACTTTTATGCAAGAGTCAAAGTTTTCCTCTCCATTCCTTTTATTTTTCTCCTTTGACAAGCATCATGTGATGGGGAAAGATCTAGGCACATATGTCCAGTTGAATATGTGTGGCATAAGTTATTAGTGTTCAGATCACCCTTGAGGTGAGTTTGTTGGGAGGAGAAACTATAAGCCCCTATCTTTCTTTGTATCCAGTTGAAACATTTTGCTCATGTGTACGCGGTGACTGTTAGCAATCATAGAAGACTAAATGATGGTTGAGTATGTGGACTTGCCTGAAGGCTCCGATACGTGACCCTTCCTTAAAAGATGATGAATTGTAGTTGCAAAGGTTACTGAGAACATAGTTTTTTGGTTTCCATTAGAGTTTATGCTTTATACTTCGATGCTGTGATGAATTGTCACTTGTTCATGACAGGTCTATGATAAAATTTATGTGATAAAAGTATTATGTTAAAGTTTGTTGCTGTTCTAATAAGTCACATGATGCTGCTATGTCCGTATTTTGTTTTTATCGACACCTCTCTCTCTAAGCATGTGGACACGTTTTTCAATTTTGGTTTTCGCTTGAGGACAAGCAAGGTCTAAGCTTGGGGGCGTTGATACGTCCATTTTGCATCATGTTTTCCTACTATTATTTATGTTGTTTTATTGTATAATAATGATTTTTGGAGTAATTCTAATGCCTTTTCTCTCATAATATGCAAGGTATGCACAAAGGGGGAGAATTCTGGCAGCTGGAAATCTGGACCAAAAAAAGCTACGTCAAGCTACCTATTCCCCGAGGAATTTTTATGGAATATTTAAGGAATATTGGAGCAAATAAGTACCATAGGAGGTCCACCAGGTGGGCACAACCCACCTGGGCGCGCTAGGAGGCCCAGGCGCGCCCTGGTGGGTGCTGCTCTCCTCAGCCCACCTCCGGTGCCCATCTTCTGGTATATAAGAGGTTGTTTGGATTCTACCCTTGCCAGCCTTGCCAACTCAGGGTGTACCAAAAAATTGGCGAGCGAATCTGCCGCCCCCGTTTCGCCAACGCACGAGAACAGAAACTAAAGCGGTGGCCAAAAAATTGGCGTGGGAGTGGGAATTGGGCTTCAATCCAAACACTGGCCTATACTAGCAGTCAACGCCAAAATATTGGCAGGGCAAGTCCAAGATACTATCCAAACAGCCCTTAAGTCATTTTGACCTGGAAAAAATAGGGGGAGGACATTCGGGACGAAGCGCCACCGCCTCGAGGCGGAACTTGGGCAGGAGCAGTTTTGCCCTCTGGCGGAGTGATTCCACCGAGGGAACTTCCCTCCCGGAGGGGGAAATCATCGTCATTATCATCACCAACAACTCTCCCATCTTGGGGAGGGCTATCTTCATCAACATCTTCACAACACCAACTCCTCTCAAACCCTAGTTCATCTCTTGCGTTCAATCTTTGTATCAAAATTATAGATTGGTGCCTGTGGGTGACTAATAGTGTTGATTACATCTTGTAGTTGATCACTATATGGTTTATTTGGTGGAAGATTATATGTTCAGATCCATTATGTTATTTAATACCCCTTTGATCTTGAGCATGTTTATCATTTATGAGTAGTTACTTTCGTTCTTGAGGTCACGGGAGAAATCATGTTGCAAGTAATCATGTGAACTTTATATGTGTTTGATATTTTGATGGTATGTATATTGCCATTCTCTTAGTGGTGTCATGTGAACATCAACTACATGACACTTCATCATATTTGGGCCTAAGGGATCGCATTGCGGAGTAGTTATTAGATGGTGGGCTGCGAGAGTGATAGAAGCTTAAACCCCAGTTTATGCGCTATTTCATAAGGGACCGATTGGATTCAAAAGTTTAATGCTATGGTTAGAATTTATTCTTAATACTTTTCTCGTAGTTGCAGATGCTTGCGAGAGGGTTAATCATAAGTACAATGGTATTTGGACACGGAAGTGTTTCGGAGTGTACCGGGTAGTCATCGGAATACCGGAGGGGGTACCGGACACCCGCGGAAGGGTATTGGGCCTATTGGGCCATTCGAGGGGAGCACACCAGCCCACAAGGTGGTGGCGCACCCCCTATGGCAGCCGGACAAGTGGAAGAAAGGGAAGGGGGGAGGGATTCGACCTCTCCCTTCTTTCCATCTCCCCCTTTCCCTTTTCCCCTCCGGGAAATATGGAAGGGGGGGGCGACCAAGGGCAGGATCCCAAGTAGGGTTCGGCCCTACTTGGGGCGCCCCTTGGCCTTTCCCCTCTCCCCCACCTATATATATGTGGGAAGGGGGCGCTACACGTAATCACGACAATTTCTTAGCCGTGTGCGGCGCCCCCCTCCACCGTTTACACCCTCGGTCATATTTTCGTAGTGCTTAGACGAAGCCCTGCGGAGATAACTTCATCATCACCGTCAGAACACCGTCGTGCTGCCGGAACTTATCCACTACTTTGCCGTCTTGCTGGATCAAGAAGGCGAGGACGTCACCGAGCTGAACGTGTGCTAAACGCGGAGGTGTCGTACGTTCGGTACTCGATCGGTTGGAGTGCGAAGAAGTTTGACTACATCAACTGCGTTAACAAATGCTTTCGCTTACGGTCTATGAGGGTACGTAGACACACTCTCCCCTCTTGTTGCTATGCATCTTGTTGATAGATCTTGCGTGTGCATAGAAATGTTTTTGTTTTCCATGCAACGTTTCCCAACATTAGTGACGTGCACATCTTGAGTTGTTACACGATGACATGCATAATCTAATTGTTGGAATTATAGGCCTAGCCCATTTATGTTTTACAATAATTCCTAGAAAGATCCTAGAGGCCCATATGGCACATTCATGCATGACAAAGAAAGCGAGAAAGTTTAATCCCACCTCGCAAGTAGAGGGCGTGTTGGACCAACATATAAAGTTGGTTCCTCCATACACCACTAAGAGCTTGAGAAGAGGGACATATACAGTCACGCTCCTCCTCGCTCCCGTGGTCGGCCCCTTCTATGATGTTTGTGTCCTTGAGCCATGTGATGCCAAGACCCAATGTTCAATCTCACAAACCAGATCTTGGTTTTGATTCGAGACTAGTCCGAGAGGAATGGGTTACTCCCCAAAACTTCACCCCCATGATACATCTATTTGCCTCCTACGACTTAATTATGGCAATGATGCTCGATTGCAAGGTGGAGGTATTCCTAACCACTCTATCATTCTACTCATTTCATAGCCTCCACAAGTTGAGCATAATAAGAGAAGCCATGGTCTTCCTTTGGGGATCCATGTTGACTGAGTATAAGATTTCTTCACCAATGGTTTATCGGCGGTCTCCATCCCATTGTTGCGGATTAAAGTTTTGAAGATCTAGCCAATTTTTCCTAGCCATATCATCTATTTTTGGATAATTGGTCCGACAAAATGTTTACACTTCAGAGGCACCGAGGACCTGAATATCTTGAGATGCATCCTAGAGGAAGTCAATCCCGAAAATTGGGCTTTTGTAGGGACGGGGCATTTTTGCTCTCCGGTGCATCTGCACCCGATGTGAACAATAAATTCATTTAAAATAAAAAATAGAAAATTCTGATTTTGTTAGTGATGCTAGATGTTCATGTGCGTGAAGTCCGTGCCAAATTTCGTGGAGTTTGGACATTTCAGTAGCTCTAAAAAAATGACCAATTTTATGGTTGTCAGAAAGTTTACTGTTCATGTATTGTTTTGACCGATTTTTTCTTTTTGTCATGAGTTCGTCAGATGTCCAAACAAACTGAAATTTGGCACGAACATCACGCATTGAAACATCTTTCACCTAAAAAAAATTCAGAGTTTTTAAATTTTTAGTATTTTTTTATAATTTAATGCTCACTGGATGCAAATGAGCCCGCCGCCTTTGTAAGCGGAAGCCGTTGGCTATAAACTTCCACCGAATGACGTCTGGTGTGTACATCTTAAGAAAGTGATATTGTTCACATACATCAATCAAACTAACAGGTTTTTTTTCTCACTCGATTTTTCATGTCAGTCGGATTTGTCTGATTTTTTGAACAGCCATGGAAAATCCCCCCTATGGGTCGCCAATTCGTTTCCAGTTGAAACATGTCGGGTCTTCCTCATCAGAACATCTCCAACCGCGTCCCCAACAGACCCTCCCCAGACGATTTTTCCGCGCCGGCGCCGAAAAAACACCCCAGTCGCGCCCCAAGACGCCGAATCCTGCCAGCTCGGCCCGTTTTGAGCCCGGCGATCGCAGGCCGAACCCGGCGCACTGGGGGCGCTCGGGGGCTCCGGCGCAAGGGAAAAGCGCACCTGGGACCACACTGCCAGGCAAAAAGTCAAGCCGACCGTCCAGATTCACCTTCGACCCCCCATGCTCGGCCGCCACCGTGCCGATCCCGGCGCCGTCCACCACCCACCATAGCTAGATAGGCCATTCCCCACCGGAAAAGAGAAGAGGTTTCGCCGAGGGAGCCTCTCCACCGCCGTCCGGACAACTTTTCCGGTATTTCGGCCGCGCGGGGGTTGTACACCGGCGGGTATGCGCCCACCTCGCCCGCAAGGTGTTTGGTGATTTGTCTGCCCGGCCCGGCGATGGACTCAGATGACGAGGAGGCGCTCGCGACGTTGCTGGAGGAGGAAGCCGAAGCCAACGTCCAGGAGCAGGGGCATCTCATGGTGCTCGCCGCCCTCGCCGGCCTGCTCGCGAGCAATGAAAAGCCGCGGCGAGATGGCTCGGCGCTGGGGCGGGTGAAAGTAAAGAACCGGCATCGTCTGGAAGGCTACTACATGCTCTACTCCGACTACTTCGTCAACGCTTCATTGCATGGCGAGAAAACATTTCGGCGCCGTTATCGGACAAGTCAAAAGCTTTTCCTATGGATTGTGAATTCCATCTGGGAGTTCGACAACTACTTCAAGTGCAAGAAGGATTGCACCGACACACTTAGATTCCCCTTAATCCAGAAGTGCACAACAACTATGAGGATGCTTGCATACGGAGCTCCCGGTGATTCACTCGACGACTATGGGTGCATGGCCGAGTCCACCACCATTGAGTGTTTCTACAAGCTCTGCAGGGAAGTGGTGTCAGTCTTTGGACCGCAATATTTGCGAACACCCAATGCGGAAGACACTACTTGGATCCTAGCACAGAATGCAGCAAGAGGATTTCCTGGGATACTTGGAAGCATCGACTGCATGCATTGAAAATGGAAGAACTGTCCATTTGCTTGGCAGGGGTTGTACAAAGGCGCCAAAGGCGGTTGCAGTGTGGTACTCGAGGCAGTGGCCACACAAGACCTCTGGATTTGGCTCTCTTTCTTTGGGATGCCAGGAACTCACAATGACATCAACGTCCTGCAGTTCTCCCCTGTCTTTGCCAAGCTTGTTGAAGGTCATTCTCCTCCGGTGAACTTCGAGGTCAACGGGCGGCACTACAACAAGGGGTACTACCTAGCTGATGGTATCTATCCGAGATGGTCGACATTTGTGAAGACTATCTCAAACCCTGTGCCAGGAGGCAAGAACGCCTTCTTTGTGAAGGTTCTGGAGGCTTGCAGGAAGGATGTCGAGCGGGCATTTGGTGTGCTCCAATCTCGATTTGTTGTTGTCCGGTACCCTGCTCAGACCTGGTCGAAAGATCAAATGTGGGAGATCATGACTTGCCGTGTCATCTTGCACAACATGATCATTGAGAGCGAGCAGAAAGAGCCAACATTTGACACAGAACCATATTACAGGCGTCCTCTTGCCCAAGTTGATCACCAGCTACCGGCAACCTGGACTGCCTACCTCAATATGCGTCAGGAGATCCGAGACCCACATGTGCATCAACAACTGCAACACGATCTAGTGGTGCACCTATTGAGGCTCAAGGGCGACGCCGGGAACGACGTGTGATGAAATACTAGTTTTTATTTGTTGAACTATATAATTTGTATTGAACTATTTGATTTTTATTGATTTTCTGTGATAAACTAAAGAGGCAAAAAAAATATTTATGAAGAATTTGCGCCGAACTGCGTCGAATATGGGCCGATTCGCGCCCATATCGGGTCATTTTTCGACGAAATTGAGCCGAATAATGGGCCAAAATCGGCGCCTTGGGGTGATCGGGGGCGACGATTGGGTGCCCAACCGCCCCCGAGCCGATTTTGCCGCCGGCTCGTCCCAGACGGCGATTTTTATGCCTCCTGAGGGGCCAACGGCCGGAGATGTTCTGAGCAAGTATGAAACAGACACCCAGGGCAAACACTTCCTACGGACTCATTTTTTAACTTCCTATTTCCTCTAGGTGATCCCTTCTTGGACGAGCATGCTTGGAGATCCGCCATCCCATCTGACAATAATTGAAGACAACAGTAACAAACACACCCGCTCGAAAGGATTTTTTTTACCCGCAAAAAGGAAAAAAAAATGGATCTTTATTTCTTTCATTTGAATCAACTGTAGAGTTCCAGTACATCCTATTCGATTGCAACCAATTGTTGCTGCATCTGCGTTGCTCAAATCAGGCTATGAGCCCGTCCAGCAACTAGGCAGGAAGGGGAGGGGTACGGGAGCTGCGCCACACACTCAACAGTCGACACTCGACACTGTCACTGTAAAAAGAACATGCCGTCTTAACTTTATACTAACTCTAGTATAAATTTATACTAAGCTCAAAACACTTATTTTAGAACGGAGGACGTATTTAACACTAGTCTAGCCGCTTAGGCAAGGCCTTGACAGCCTACCTGACTGAGGAGGCACCATCGCACGTACCGGGCCTCTGTGTAGCACCAGTGACAGCCATTGACTGTTCCGATTCACTGAATCTTGCATTGCAGGCGTGCTGGCAGCTGATGGGAAAGATGGCAGCTGAGGGCGCTGCGTACTCGAGCGATGGAAAATCGATCACATGCTGCCGTGCATGCACATTTGCATGCAGAGAAGAACTCGGCCAGCTCAGGCAAATTTAACAGATTTGACCTATAGACAAAATTAAATCACAGAATGAATTGTCCGTGAAACTATTTCACGCGGCTGACCCGTGGCGCCTAGCTCTCAGGCGCTGCACTAGTGCAACGCCCGGGAGCTAGGCGCTGCACTAGTGCAACGTCCGGGAGCTAGGCGCTGCACTAGTGCAACGCCCAGGAGCTAGGCGTTACACTGTATAGTGTGACGCCTAGCTCTCAGGCGCTGCACACTGACTTAGTAATTTTCTGAACACACGGGTGCGATGCTGGCCGTGTAGCGCCTATCTCTAAGACGTTGCACAATGTAGTGTGGCGCCGTCGTGTCGGGCGTCACACAAAAAGATCAGCCGCGTGAAATAGTTTCACAGATAGTTCATTCTATGATTTGATTTCGCCTATAGGTCAAATTTGTCAAATTTGCCGCCAGCTCAAGGGATGCAACTAAATCTGCACAACAATTTGCCTTGTTCCATACAAAAAACACAAGGAACGTGACGGTGAGAAAACGAACATGAGATGAAAATTGACAGTGGGAAAACCACCAAGAGATTACCTAGATTCTGCTCCGAGCATTGACCGGTTATAAATACTCTTTATATACGAGGCCACAAACTCAAATTATAGCTACCAAGATAAAAATTAATGTGTACTCCTTTACAAGCCAATTTATTTTCTTGTTTACCGGGCTAATTAATAAGGTGCATGCACGTTAGAGGAAACCGAGTGGCCATGAGGGAGGAAGTAGATGAGTGTGTCATTATCATCCATTGCATGCATGCTAGTAATTAAGTCATGTGTTACTACTACGAGGAAACATCATTAATATTCGTCTCGATTATTGTTGGTGGCCTTATATAGATGCAAAATGTATTTTAATTGTGGCCTTGTATATAAAAATGAAAGAAGTATTGGTTTTTGCTATTTCACGTCTAGATATGAAATAGTTACCTCACATCTAACTCCCTAGCCATTGGATATGCATGCTAACATTCGTGTCTTTTGTACTGTCGTGTTTCTTGTTTGTTGTGGCCAAGGAGCGACTTTGACAATTTCTTTTTTCGTGGGCTGTTTCGTGTTGCCGGAGTATATGCCTCCTTTTAATCCCCGCCGATTTGTGTACTGACCGTTGGGCTGTATATTGTATTTCAATTTTTGTTGCATTTTTTGAGTGGTTCGTGTGACAGTGACTAGTGGTGGGGAAACAGTCATTTGTGTTTTGTGTTTTCTACCGCTTTTGAATGTGTCTTTTCCTCTTGTTTTCTACCACTTTTGAATGTGTCTTTCCTCTTGTTTTTTAAATTCATTATTTTTTTGATTTTCTCCTTTTCCTTTTCATTTCATTTTCTTTCTTGTTTATTTTTTCCTTTTTTCCTTCTTTACTTATTTGTTTTAAATTTATATAAACTTGTTTAAAACTGATTTAGCAATGCCTCATCTAATTTCTTGACCGTTTGACCTGTCTGCTTTCGCTTTAAATGTTGTGTAAATCTTAATTGCGGGTTATTTTGTCACACACGTCCATGTTTCTTATGTTCGGTCTTCACTTGTCAGCTCGTTCGAGCGTGTGTGCTTTGTTTGGCCATTTTTTGTCTGCAATCTGAGGGCCCCTTTTTTGGCCTGTGTTTTATAAGTTGACGATACGAAATGGTCGTTGCCTTCTCGGTTTCATTCGCCACTGTCTATCTCTCATTCCCCTTTGTCTTGAGTAGAGTCAACACGAGCAGTAAGGAAGTAGTTGGCTGGGGGTACGATCTTTGTCCTCACAACAAGCAAGATGGCAGTCAATGATGATGCGATGAGTGACGTCAGATCCATCTTTGTTTCTTTTCCCTATTTTCATCTACGGATTTTATGATTTTTGTTCAGTAACCTTTTCTTATCCTGGTTGCAACTCCACCTCTCACATGCAACTGGACCGCCTTTTGTATCTTAGTTGCAAGTCCATCCCTTGATACGCAACTGAGTCCGGTCCATTTTTTGTCCTAGTTGTAAGTGCACCGTCTCGATATGCAACTGGCGTCCGACCCTTTTGTCCTAGTTGCAACTCCAACCCGACATGCAATTGTGGGCATGTCTTTCTTTCGTTGCCCTAGTTGCCAGTCCACCCTCGACATGCAACCTTTTTTGAGGGGAAGGGTGGGCAACCATTTTTGTCCCAATTGCAACTCCACCCCCAACATGCAATTGGGTCCGTCTATTTTTGTCCTAGTTGCAAGTCCACCCACGATGCAACTCGGGACCCGGCCAATTTTATTCCAATTGCAACTCCACCATTGATACGCAACTGGGGTCCCGATCCATTTTTGTCCCAGTTGCAACGCAACCCTTTATATGCAAGTAGGGACCCGACCCGTTCTTGTCCCAATTGTAACTCCACCCTTGACATGCAGTTGGGGTCCGTCTTTTTTTTGTCCTAGTTGCAACTCCACCCTTGATACGCAACTGGGCGTCCAATCAATTTTGCTCCAGTTGCAACTCCACCCTCGATAAGCAACTCGGGGCCCGACCCATTTTTTCTCCCAGTTGCAACTCCATCCTTGATATGCAACTGGGGCCCGACCCATTTTTGTCCTAATTGGAAGTCTACCCTCGACACGTAACTAGACCCGGCCCATTTTTTGCCCTAGTTACAAGTCCATCCACAACTCGCAACTGGGCAAGACCCATTTTTCCCAGTTGCAAGTCCACCCTCAACACACAACTGAATTAGACCTATTTTTTGTCCCAGTTGTAGTCCACCCTCAACATACAACTGGGCCAAACCCATTTTTTGTCCCAGTTGCAAGTGCACCATCAAAACGCGACTAAGGGAGAACATGATCGTTTTGCCACAGTCTAACTCTACCCCCAACATGCAACTGGGATTTTTCGCTTTGAGCTGTCGCACCTCTAGAAATCCCTACTTCCCTCTGTGAAGGGCCTTTCTTTTACTTTATGCAATTTTTATTTTGAAATTTGAGTCTACACCTTCTCTCATAAAAAGCACCAACTAGGAGGCAATATGACCGTGCTCAAGTATTGGGTGTAGTTAATATTCGAGTGTGTTTCATGAATGGATCGATGTTTGAGCATGATGGGCTAGGGATAACTTATTTTAGCATATTTTGAAAGGCATGGTTGCTTGTTGATATGCTTGAGTATGTAAATTATTATGTCAAAACTAGACTATTGCTTTGAAGAACTAAAAGTCCAAATGTCCATGCTATAAAGAAAAGAATATGATGACTTGATGAACATCACTCCATATCGTTGCTACTAAGGATAAAGAAAAGAATATGATATCACTAGTGGTTTCAATCTTGTGATGCTCGATCCCAGTGACTGAAGGGGAAACGACACATACGTATCATTGCTACTAAGGATAAAAATATGAGATCTATATCTACCGCCATATAGGTATACGGATCTTGTCTACATCATGTCATTGTTCTTATTGCATTACTCCTTTTTACCATGAACTTAATACACTAGATGCATGCTGGATAGCGGTCGATGTGTGGAGTAATAGTAGTAGATGCAGGCAAGAGTCGGTCTACTAATCTTGGACGTGATGCCTATGTAATGATCATTGCCTGTATATCGTCATAATTATTTGAAGTTCCATAAATTGCCCAACAGTAATTTGTTTACCCTCCGTTTGCTATTTTTCTCGAGAGAAGCCACTAGTGAAACCTACGGCCCCTGGGTCTTCTTTCTCATATATTTGCCTTGCGATTTACTTTTCCTTTGCATTTTTATTCAGATCTATTGAACCAAAAAATTCAAAAATACCTTGCTGCACTTTTATTTATTTGCGATCTATTATTTCAATCTACTACAATATCTCATGTCCGCTTGCCAATTTCTGGCGCTGTTACCCGAAAGGGATTGAAAACCCCTTTAACACGTCGGGTTGCGAGGTGTTGTTATTTGTGTGTGCAGGTGCTATTTACATTGTGTTTCTTGGTCCTCCTACTGGTTCGATACCTTGGTTTCATAACTGAGGGGAATACTCTACCGTCACTGTGCTACATCATCCCTCCCTCTCCGGGGAAATATCGACGTAGTTCTAGCTACCATCAGGCCCCCACTATAGGGTGTTGCAATATGTTCATGGTTCGCTTATGGTGGGTTGTGAGAGTGACAGAAGCTTAAACCTGAGTGAGTGGGGTATGACGTATGGGAGTAAAGAGGACTTGATACTTAATGCTATGGTTGGGTTTTACGACCTTAATGATCTTTAGTAGTTGCAGATGCTTGCTAGGGGTCCAATCATAAGTGCATATGATCCAAGTAGAGAAAGTATGTTAGCTCATGCCTCTCCCTCATATAAAATTACAAGAATGATTACCGGTACTTGTTATCGATTGCCTAGGGACGAATAACTTTCTTGTTGACACAAACCCTTTTTCTAAACACCTAACTTTTATTATCTTGCAAAGTACTTCTAGTTTTATTCATGCAAAGTAGTTCTAGCATCATCCCTACAAAATAGTTTCATACTTGTTTTTGGTAAAGCAAACGTCAAGTGTGCGTAGAGTTGTGTCGGTGGTCGATAGAACTTGAGGGAATATTTGTTCTGCCTTTAGCTCCTCATTGGGTTCGACACTCTTATTTATCAAAGAAGGCTACAAACGATCCCCTATACTTGTGGGTTATCAGCACAAAACGGGCAAAAGAACCCAACTAGATGCAGATGGGTAGCTGATGATGGTGCACACATTGGACGGTGAAACGTGGAAGCGCTTCGATGCATTACACGGGAAAAATGGCATATCCAAGGCATCCTCGAGTCGCCATCAACGCGGATGGGTTCAGTGTGTTTGTTCTGACGGCAGCCCAATACAGTTGTTGGCCCGTATTTGCCATTCCACTCAATCTCCCCCCTCCCCCCCGGACAAATTCCTGACGTTGATAATTCCAGGTCCCAACTATTCGGGGAAGAATATGAATGTGTACATGCAGCCACTGAAGGACAAATTGCAAGAAGCCTATGATAATGGGTTCAAGACATACGACACCTTTAGCAAACAGCATAATGCGTGTCTGGTACATGTACTCGACGCATGACTTGCCTGGGATAGTGGCACATCATCATTATCAAGCAAGGTACTAGCATCATCATAAGCATCATTCATAGTAGAAGTGGCATCATCGATAACTTGCGACATATCAGAATTAATAGCATGTGGTGGTGTTGCAAGTTTACTTATAACAGAAGGTGAATCTAAAGCAGAACTGGATGGCAGTTCCTTACCTCCCCTCGTCCTTGAGGGAAATATCTTAGTCTTAGCATCCTTCATATTCTTCATAGTGATAATATGATAATAATCCCAAGTGACTCAACAAATATAGCTATGCTCCCCGACAACGGCGCCAGAGAAAGGTCTTGATAACCCACAAGTATAGGGGATCGCAACAGTTTTTGAGGGTAACGTATTTAACCCAAATTTATAGATTTGGCACAAGGGGAGCCAAAGAATATTTGAAGGTATTAGCAGCTGAGTTGTCAATTCAACCACACCTGGAGATTAATTATCTGCAGCAAAGTGATCAGTAGCAAAGTAGTATGATAGTTTTGATAGTAGTGACAACAGCAACGGTAACAGTGACAGTGATAGCAGTAATTTCGTAGCAAGTGTAACAGTGATGATGGTAGTAGTAACGCAGCAGAAACAATATAAGATAAATTCGTAGGCATCGAATCAGTGACTTGTTGGATGATATTCATCATGTGACAGTTATAACCTAGGGCGATACGGCACTAGCTCCAGTTCATCGATATAATGTAGGCATGTATTCCGTAAATAGTCATACGCGCTTTATTAAAAACTTGCATGAAATCTTTTGTCCTATCCTCCCGTGGCAATGGGGTCCATATTGGAAACTAAGGGATATTAGGGCCTCCTTTTAATAGAGAACCGGAACAAAGCATTAACACATAGTGAATACATGAACTCCTCAAACTACGGTCATCACCGAGAGTGGGCCCGGTTGTTGTCACTCCGGGGTTGTCGGATCATAACCGTAGTAGGTGACTATAACTTGCAAGATCGGATCTAGAACATGGATATAATGATGCATTCATAAACGGTTCAGTTCTGAAACCATGGCACCCGGGCCCAAAGTGACAAGCATTAAGCATAGCAAAGTCATATCAACATCAATCTAAGAACATAGTCAGAGGCGGAGCCCATTGGGCCGACCCGTATGCACAGGAATATGGGTGAAAAAAATCGCTAGCAGTACCTATTAAGTAATAAAGCCGAGTGCATCAGGGTGCCCCGAGAGCTATGCATCAGGGTCAGCCCATTTCAGCCAGGCCGCCGCACTGGCCCAACACAGGAGGACACACATGCGGGCGTGTACGCACGCAGGTTCGCTTGCGGATCCATCTCTCTCACGTACTCCAGTAGTTTTCTCTAAAAAAAGATCTCTTCAACGTAGTGACGTACGCAAGCCTAATAGATCCACCTTTTTTTCCACTAACAAGACTAATCGGTCCATGATGGATTTATGTGGATGCGTACCATACTCCATACGCCCCCTGCGTATCGCCATCCCATAGACATGCAGGAGATCGGCAGCGGCAGCGTGCCGGCGGCCGGACACCACACAGGTTGGGTCCTCACACGGTGACGACGCGACGCACGCGAGCGATGCTGCACACCATCGGCCGGTCCGGCTCTCGGTAATTTTCGCATCCTTTCCAAATTCCAATATTGAATCTTTGTCTCTATGTGCGTCCATATAGTATAGATTACAAAAGGCCACAATTGTGGTTGCGCCTTTGTCTTGCTTTTCCTAATTTTGTTTACAAACTGCAACAATCATGTATAAATTTGTAGCAGATACAATAAGTGACTATGTTATAGCAAAAACATGGGGCATTTTCTAGGGTTATAACTGTTGGGGAACGTAGTAATTTCAAAAAAATTCCTACGCACACGCAAGATCATGGTGATGGCATAGCAAGAGGGAGAGTGTTAGCCCACGTACCCTCGTGACCGTAAGCGAAGCGTTATCACAACGCGGTTGATGTAGTCGTCGTCTTCACGATCGAGACCGATCCAAGCACCGAGCGTCACGGAGCCTCGAGTTCAGACACGTTCAGCTCGATGGCGATCTCGACCTCCGATCCAGCGAGCTCCGGAGATGAGTTTCGTCGGACGACGGCGTGATGGCGATGATGATGTTCTACGGCGCAGCAGGCTTCGCCTAAACTCATGACGATATGACCGAGGTGGAATATGGTGGAAGGGGCACCGACACGGCTAAGGAACGATCCGTAGATCAACTTGTGTGTCTATGGGGTGCCCCGCCCCGTATATAAAGGAGCGGGGGGAGGCCGCCGGCCTAAGGGGGCGCGCCAAGGGGGGAGTCCTACTCCCACCGGGAGTAGGACTCCCCTTTTCCAAGTTGGAGTAGGAGAGAAGGGGAAAGAGGAGGAAGAGGGGAAGGAAAGGGGGGGCGCTGCCCCCCTTCCCTTGTCCTATTCGGACTAGGAGGGGGAGGGGCGTGCGGCCCCCTCCTGGCTCCTTCCTCTTCTCCCTCTTGGCCCATGTAGGCCCATTAACCCCCCGGGGGGTTCCGGTAACCTCCTGGTACTCCGGTAAAATGCCGATTTCACCCGGAACCATTCTGATGTCCAAACATAGGCTTCCAATATATCAGTCTTTATGTATCGACCATTCCGAGACTCCTCATCATGTCCGTGATCACATCAGGGACTCGAACAAACTTGGTACATCAAAACTCATAAACTCATAATATAAGCATCATCGAAACCTTAAGCGTGCGGACCCTCTGGTTCGAGAACTATGTAGACATGACCTAGAACTATTCTTGGTCAATAACCAATAGCGGGACACGGATGCCCATATTGGCTCCTACATATTCTACGAAGATCTTTATCGGTCAAACCGCATAACAACATCGTTGTTCCTTTGTCATCGGTATGTTACTTGCCCGAGATTCGATCGTCGGTATCAATACCTAGTTCAATCTCACACCGGCAAGTCTCTTTACTCGTTCGTAATGCATCATCCGTAACCAACTCATTAGTCACATTGCTTGCAAGGCTTATAGTGATGTGCATTACCGAGAGGGCCAGAGATACCTCTCCGACAATCGGAGTGACAAAACCTAATCTCGAAATCGCCAACTCAACATGTACCTTCGGAGACACTGTAGTACTCCTTTATAATCACCCGATTACGTTGTGGCGTTTGGTAGTACCAAAGTGTTCCTCCGTAAGCGGAGTTGCATAATCTCATAGTTACAGGAACATGTATAAGTCATGAAGAAAGCAATAGCAACATACTAAACGATCAAGTGCTAAGCTAACGGAATGGGTCAAGTCAATCACATCATTCTCCTAATGATGTGATCCCGTTAATCAAATGACAACTCTTTTGTCCATGGCTAGGAAACATAACCATCTTTGATAAACGAGCTAGTCAAGTAGAGGCATACTAGTGACACTATATTTGTCTATGTATTCACACATGTATTATGTTTCCGGTTAATACAATTCTAGCATGAATAATAAACATTTATCATGATATGAGAAAATAAATAATAACTTTATTATTGCCTCTAGGGCATATTTCCTTCAGTCTCCCACTTGCACTAGAGTCAATAATCTAGTTCACATCGCCATGTGATTTAACACCAATATTCATATTTGTATATGATTAACACCCATATTTCACATCGTCATGTGACCGGCACCCAAAGGGTTTACTAGAGTCAATAATCTAGTTCACATTGCTTATGTGATTAACACCCAAAGAGTACTAAGGTGTGATCATGTTTTGCTCGTGAGAGAAGTTTAGTCAACGGGTCTGTCACATTGAGAGCTGTATGTATTTTGCAAATATGTTATGTCCACAATGCTCTGCACGGAGCTACTCTAGCTAATTGCTCCCACTTTCAATATGTGTCCAGGTTGAGACTTAGAGTCATCTGGATCGGTGTAAAAGCTTGCACCTATGTAACTTTTACAACAAACTCTTCTATCACCTCCATAATCGAGAAATATTTCCTTAGTCCTTACTAAGGATATTCTTGACCAATGTCCAGTGATCTACTCCTAGATCACTATTGTACTCCCTTGACAAATTCAGAGCAAGGTATACAATAGGTCTGGTACATAGCATAGCATACTTTATAGAACCTATGGTGAGGCATAGGGAATGACTTTTCATTCTCTTTCTATTTTCTCTTTGTGGTCGGGATTTGAGTCTTACTCAATTTCATACCTTTGCAACACAGGCAAGAACTCTTTCTTTGACTGTTCCATTTTGAACTATTTCAAAATCTTGCCAAGGTATGTACTTCATTGAAAATCTTAGCAAGCGTCTTGATCTATCTCAATAGATCTTGATGCTCAATATGTAAGTAGCTTTTACTGAGGTCTTTTAAAGAACTCCTTTAAAACACTCCTTTATGCTTTGTAGAAAAATTCTACATCATTTCTGATCAACAATATGTCACTCACATATACTAATCGAAAGGCTGTAGTGCTCCCACTCACTTTATTGTAAATCTGAGGCTTCATCGTAAGTCCATATAAAACTATATGCTTTGATCAACTTATCAAAGCGTATATTCCAACTCCGAGATGCTTGCACCAGTCCATAGATGGATCGCTGGAGCTTGCACATTTTGTTAGCACCTTTAGGATTGACAAAACCTTCTGGTTGCATCATATACAACTCTTCTTTAATAAATCCATTAAGGAATGCAGTTTTGACATCCATTTGCCAGATTTCATAAAATGTGGCAATTGCTAACATGATTCGGACAGACTTAAGCATCACTACAGTTGAGAAAATCTCATTGTAGTCAACACCTTGAACTTGTCAAAAAAACTTTTGTGACAAGTCGAGCTTTGTAGATAGTAACACTACTATCAACGTCCGTCTTCCTCTTAAAGATCCATTTATTTCGTATGGTTTGCCGATCATTGGGCAAGTCCACCAAAGTCCACACTTTGTTCTCATACATGGATCATATCTCAGATTTTATGACCTCAAGCCATTTCGTGGAATCTGGGCTCATCATCGCTTCCTCATAGTTCGTAGGTTTATCATGGTCTAGTAACATGACTTTCAGAACAGGATTACCGTACCACTCTTGTGCGGACCGTACTCTGGAAGACCTACGAGGTTCTGTAGTAACTTGATCTGAAGTTTCATGATCATCATTATTAGCTTCCTCACTAATTAGTGTAGGAATCACTGGAACTGATTTCAGTGATGAACTATTTTCCAATTCGGGAGAAGGTACAAATTACCTTATCAAGCTCTACTTTCCTCCCACTCACTTCTTTCGAGAGAAATTCCTTCTCTAGAAAGGATCCGAATTTAGCAACGAAAATCTTGCCCTTAGATCTGTGATAGAAGGTGTACCCAACAGTTTCCTTTGGGTATTCTATGAAGACGCACTTCTCCGATTTGGGTTCGAGCTTATCAGGATGAAACTTTTTCACATAAGCATCGCAACTCCAAATTTTTAAGAAACGACAGCTTAGGTTTATAGCTAAACCATAATTCATACGGTGTCGTCTCAACGGATTTAGATGGTGCCCTATTTAATGTGAATGCAGCTGTATCTAATGCATAACCCCAAAACGATATTGGTAAATCAGTAAGAGACATCGTAGATCGCACCATATCCAATAAAGTGCGGCTACGACGTTTGGACACACCATAACGTTGTGGTGTTCCAGGTGGCGTGAGCTGTGAAACTATTTCACATTGTTTTAATTGAAGACCAAACTCGTAACTCAAATATTCATCTCCACGATCAGATCGCAGAAACTTTATTTTCTTGTTACGATGATTTTCCACTTCACTCTGAAATTCTTTGAACCTTTCAACTATTTCAGACTTATGTTTCATCAAGTAGATATACCCATATCTGCTCAAATCATCTTGTGAAGGTCAAAAAATAACGATACTTGCCACGAGCCTTCATACTCATTGGTCTGCATACATCAGTATGTATTATTTCCAATAAGTCGGTAGCTCGTTCCATTGTTCCAAAGAACGGAGTTTTAGTCATCTTGCCCAAAAGGCACGGTTTGCAAGCATCAAATGATTCATAACCAAGTGATTCCGAAAGTCCATCAGTATGAAGTTTCTTCATGCGCTTTACACCGATATGACCCAAACGGCAGTGCCACAAATAAGTTGCACTATCATTATTAACTTTGCATCTTTTGGCATCAATATTATGAATATGTGTATCACTAGGATCGCGATCCAACAAACTATGTTCATTGGGTGTATGACCATTGAAGGTCTTATTCATGTAAACAGAATAACAATTTATTCTCTAACTTTAAATGAATAACCGTATCGCAATAAACATGATCAAATCATATTCATGCTTAACGCAAACGCCAAATAACATTTATTTAGGTTTAACACTAATCCCGAAAGTATAGGGAGTGTGCGATAATGATCATATCAATCTTGGAACTATTTCCAACACACATCGTCACCTCACCCTTTAACTAGTCTCTGTTTATTCTGCAACTCCCGTTTCGAGTTACTAATCTTAGCAAGTGAATTAGTATCAAATACTGAGGGGTTGCTATAAACACTAGTAAAGTACACATCAATAACATGTATATCAAATATACTTATGTTCACTTTGCCATCCTTCTTATCCGCCAATCACTTGGGGTAGTACCTCTTCCAGTGACCAGTCTCTTTGCAGTAGAAGCACTTAGTCTCAGGCTTAGGACCAGACTTGGGTTTCTTCACTTGAGCAGCAACTTGCTTGCCGTTTTTTTTAAGTTCCCCTTCTTTTCCCTTTGCCTTTTTCTTGAAACTAGTGATCTTGTCAACCATCAACACTTGATGCTCTTTTCTTGATTTCTACCTTCGCCGATCTCAACATCGCGAAGAGCTCAGGAATAACTTTCGTCATCCCTTGCATATTATAGTTCATCACGAAGTTCTAGTAACTTAGTGATGGTGACTAGAGAATTACATCAATCACTATCTTATCCGGAAGATTAACTCCCACTTGATTCAAGCGATTGAAGTACCTAGACAATCTGAGCACATGCTCACTAGTTGAGCGATTCTCCTCCATCTTTTAGCTATAGAACTTGTTGGAGACTTCATATCTCTCAACTCGGGTATTTGCTTGAAATATTAACTTCAACTCTGGAACATCTTATATGGTCCATGGCGTTCAAAACGTCTTTGAAGTCCCGTTCTAAGCCGTTAAGCATGGTGCACTAACTATCAAGTAGTCATCATATTGAGCTTAGCTAAACGTTCATAACGTCTGCATCTACTCCTGCAATAGGTCTGTCACCTAGCGGTGCATTAAGGACATAATTCTTACGTGCAAAGAACGAGGATAAACCTCGGATCACGGATCCAATCCGCATCATTGCTACTAACATTTTCAACACAATTTTCTCTAGGAACATATCAAAATAAACATATGAAAGCAACAATGCAAGCTATTGATCTACAACATAATTTGCAAGATACTACCGGGACTAAGTTCATGATAAATTTAAGTTCAATTAATCATATTACTTAAGAACTCCCACTTAGGCAGACATCTCTCTAGTCATCTAAGTGATCACGTGATCCAAATCAACTAAACCATAACCGATCATCACGTGAGATGGAGTAGTTTTCAATGGTGAACATCATTATGTTGATCATATCTACTATATGATTCACGCTCGACCTTTCGGTCTCCGTGTTCGAGGCCATATCTGCATATGCTAGGCTCGTCAAGTTTAACTCGAGTATTCGCGTGTGCAAAACTGGCTTGCACCCGTTGTAGATGGACGAGAGCTTATCACACCCGATCATCACGTGGTGTCAGGCACGACGAACTTTGGCAGCGGTGCATACTCGGGAGAACACTTCTTGATAATTAGTGAGAGATCATCTTAAAATGCTACCGTCAATCAAAGCAAGAATAAGATGTATAATAGATAAACATCATATGCAATCAAAATATGTGACATGATATGGCCATGATCATCTTGCGCCTTTGATCTCCATCTCCAAAGTACTATCATGATCTCTATCGTCACCGGCACGACACCATGATCTTCATCATCTTGATCTATATCAATGTGTCATCACATGGTTGTCTCACCAACTATTGCTCTTGCAACTATTGCTATCGTATAGCGATAAAGTAAAGCAATTATTTGGCACTTGCATCTTATGCAACAAAGAGACATCCATAGGGCTTACGCGATTGCCGATAACTTCAACAAAACATGATCATCTCATACAACAACTTATATCTTATCACGTCTTGACCATATCACATCACAACATGCCCTGCAAAAATAAGTTAGACGTCCTCTACTTTGTTGTTGCAAATTTTACGTGGCTGCTACGGGCTGAGCAAGAACCGTTCTCACCTACGCATCAAAACCACAACGATAGTTTGTCAAATAGACTCCGTTTTAACCTTCGCAAGGACCGGGCATAGCCACACTCGGTTCAACTAAAGTTGGAGAAACTGACACCCGCCAGCCACCTGTGTGCAAAGCATGTCGGTAGAACTAGTCTCGCGTAAGCGTACGCGTAATGTCGGTCCGGGCCGCTTCATCCAACAATACCGCTGAAGCAAAGTATGACATGCTGGTAGGCAGTATGACTTATATCGTCCACAACTCACTTGTGTTCTACTCGTGCATATAACATCAACGCATAAAACCGGCTCTCATACCTTTGTTGGGGAGCGTAGTAATTTCAAAAATTTCCTCGCACACGCAAGATCATGGTGATGGCATAGCAACGAGAGGGAGAGTGTTAGTCCACGTACCCTCGTAGACCGTAAGCGGAAGCGTTATCACAACACGGTTGATGTAGTCGTATGTCTTCACGATCCGACCGATCCAAACACCGAACGTACGGAGCCTCCGAGTTCAGCACACGTTCAGCTCGACGACGATCTCCGGCCTCCGATCCAGCCGAGCTCGGAGATGAGTTTAAATCGGCCGACGGCGTGATGGCGATGATGATGTTCTACGGCGCGGGGCTTCGCCTAAACTCATGACGATATGACCGAGGTGGAATATGGTGGAAGGGGCACCGCACACGGGTAAGGAAGCGATCCGTAGATCAACTTGAGTGTCTATGGGGTGCCCCGCCCCGTATATAAAGGAGCCGGGGGAGGAGGCCGGCCTAAGGGAGGCGCGCAGGGGGAGTCCTACTCCCACCGGGAGTAGGACTCCCTTTTCCAAGTTGGAGTAGGAGAGAAGGGGAAAGAGGAGGAAGAGGGAAGGAAGGGGGGCGCTGCCCCTTCCCTGTCCTATTCGGACTAGGAGGGGGGGCGCGCCCCTCACAGCTCCTTCCTCTTCTCCCTCTTGGCCCATGTAGGCCCATTAACCCCCGAGGGGTTCGGTAACCTCCGGTACTCCGGTAAATGCCGATTTCACGGAACCATTCCGATGTCCAAACATAGGCTTCAATATATCAATCTTTATGTCTCGACCATTCGAGACTCCTCGTCATGTCGTGATCACATCCGGGACTCGAACAAACTTCGTACATCAAAACTCATAAACTCATAATATAAGCATCGCCGAAACCTTAGCGTGCGGACCCTACGGGTTCGAGAACTATGTAGACATGACCTAGAACTATTCTTGGTCAATGACCAATAGCGGGACCTGGATGCCCATATTGGCTCCTACATGTTCTACGAAGATCTTTATCGGTCAAACCGCATAACAACATACGTTGTTCCCTTTGTCATCGGTATGTTACTTGCCCGAGATTCGATCGTCGGTATCCAATACCTAGTTCAATCTCATCACCGACAAGTCTCTTTACTCGTTACGTAATGCATCATCCCGTAACCAACTCATTGGTCACATTGCTTGCAAGGCTTATAGTGATGTGCATTACCGAGAGGGCCCATAGATACCTCTCCGACAATCGGAGTGACAAAACCTAATCTCGAAATACACCAACTCAACAGGTACCTTCGGAGACACCTGTAGTACTCCTTTGTAATCACCCGATTCACGTTGTGACGTTTGGTAGTACCAAAGTGTTCCTCCGTAAGCAGGAGTTGCATAATCTCATAGTTATAGGAACATGTATAAGTCATGAAGAAAGCAGTACCAACATACTAAACGATCAAGTGCTAAGCTAACGGAATGGGTCAAGTCAATCACATCATTCTCCTAATGATGTGATCCCGTTAATCAAATGACAACTCTTTTGTCCATGGCTAGGAAACATAACCATCTTTGATAAACGAGCTAGTCAAGTAGAGGCATACTAGTGACACTATGTTTGTCTATGTATTCACACATGTATTATGTTTCCGGTTAATACAATTCTAGCATGAATAATAAACATTTATCATGATATGAGAAAATAAATAATAACTTTATTATTGCCTCTAGGGCATATTTCCTTCAATAACTTTTAATTAGATTATATTTTTTGTCTATAGAAGTCTTCATGTCTCATTTGTAATTTGTATTTGTCAAATATAATACCATGCCTAAGTTTCTCTCAAAAGAAAAGTAGCAATATGTCCCAGAAGACATAAATTGGGAAGAGGAGGTTCAATATGATCCGGGCAATCACCTCAATGATGATACTTTGAGTGATGATGTTATTTTTATGTGGAGAAGGAAGAAATGAAAAAGGTCACCAATACTTAAGTGGTTGAGTATTTCATGACTTGGAGGAATAGAACCTACTAAAGGTAATTTCCAGTTTTTAGCCATCTAAGTACTTTCATTTGGGCATTTTATTTTGTTCTACTGAACCATGTAGTCCAACGCTGTATTTTGGAATTTGGAAATGCAAGTCCTTTTCAAGTAATTGTGCCCATTGTTTTATCGTTATAGTAAACATTTGATGGCTACATTTTTATTTTTACAAATCGCCTTCTATTATATCCAATAATGTGTGCTAGAACCTATGACACACACCTTTAGTCAATACATCCTTGCTTGAAAATTTAATGCCTTGTTAAAGTGGTGCATCGGGTAACATTTGCTCCAGCTCCGCCCCTGAACATAGTGGATACTAGGGATCAAGCCCTAACAAAACTAACTCGATTACATGATGAATCTCATCCATCTCCTCACCGACCAGCGAGCCTACGAAGGAATTACTCACTCCTGGTGGGGAGCATCATGGAATTAGCGATGGAGATGGGTTGGTGATGACGAAGAATGAAGATCCCCCTCTCTGGAGCCCCAAATGGACTCCTGATTTTCCCTCCCAAGGAAGAACAGGGCTTGGCAGCGGCTCCATCTCGTGGATCGCGATAATTCTTTCTCCCTGCTTCTTTTCTGAAAATATGTGATTTTATAGTATCATGGGGGTCCTCTGCGGGGCCACCAGGTGGGTACAACCCATCTAGGCGTGCCAGGAGAGGGGGGCGCACCCTGGTGGATTGTGCCCACCCAGGGGCCCCTCTCCGGTGGATCTTGGCTCCAGAAATTCTCTTTTATTATATAAAAAATCCTCGCAAAGTTTCGTTCCATTCTGAGAACTTTTATTTCTGCACAAAAACAACACCATGGTAGTTCTGCTGAAAACAGCGTCTCCGAGGTTAGTTTCAGTCAAATCATGCAATTACAGTCCAAAACAGGAGGAAAAGCATGAGAAAAAGTAGATACATTGGAGACGTATCAACTCCCCCAAGCTTAAACCTTTGCTTGTCCTCAAGCAATTCAGTTAATAAACTAAAAGTGAGAAAGAAAAACTTTTATGAACTCTTTTGCTCTTGTTTGCATAAATAAGCTTCAACATCACCCAGGTTTTCAGCCAACATTATAACTAACCATGTCAACAATAACTCTTAAAGATTATACTGATTCATATCAATGACATAATCAGCTAACGAGCGATAATAAGAGATCTCAAACAAGAACATGTTGTCAAAACAACCATGATATAATATGACAATAGTGGTATCTCGCTAGCCCTTTCTGAGACCGCAAAACATAAATGCAGAGCACCTTCAAAGTTCAACCAGCGACTAAACATTGTAATTCACGGTAGAAAAGATCCAGACATAATGCACCAAACATTCGCTACACACAATGCATAAATCATGACAGGTCTGCTCTACTCAATTTCTGGCGCTTGTTTTTAGAAGGTGGTGACACAATATAAAAGTAAATAGATAGTCCCTCGCGGAGAAGCGATGATTTTGAGAGGTGCGAGCTCAATTTTTAAAAGCAGAGATAAATGATATTTTGAGACATGCACCCTTCTTATTCACTTCACGACCATCAGTTATCAACATCTTCCATGCTAAGCACACTAGTGGCGGTTCCCAAGCGATAAAAGTAAAGGTTTTGACTCCATTGGGAGTTTTTGTTTGATTATTTCAGAGATGAACTCTTTTTCATGTTTGCAGTTTGGGACTGGGCATCCCTATTACCGCCCATTTTCTCATGCGATGGCGAGTGAATAAACACTCGACCTGAGAATAACCTGCTTAGCACGGAAGATATCGACCACCTCCTGTCGTTCCATGAACGATACAGGCACACAAAACAGATAAGTTTTAAGAAGTTTTTAGAGGTGGCACATGCAAATTTACTTAGGACGGCAGGGTAATACAACATATAGGTAGGTATGGTGGACTCATCTGGAATAACTTTGGGTTCAAGGTTTTTGATGTACAGGCAGAATTCCCACTTAGTACAGGCGAAGGCTAGCAATTTAAATTGAGAAGCGACCAGCTAGAGAGCAACAACGATCATAACCATGCATTATGCATAAGTAACATTGGACACTAGCATGAGTAGGATATGAACACCATGAACATAAATATCATAGAGGCTATGTTGGTTTTGATTCAACTACATGCATGAACATGTACCAAGTCAAGCCACTCGAACATTCAGAGAAGGATACCATATCATCAGAGTACATCACAATCATTTTCACGCTATGTTGATATCCAAGATAAATCATTATCAACTCTCAGCTACTTATGCATGGCATGAGAAACTATAATCTCTAATTGTCATTGCAAACATGTTTAATCATAATGGGTTGAAGCCTGGATACTAGGTTAAACATATTTACACAAATAGAACAAGTCGAGTTCATACCAGTTTCTCTTTGCCACGGCAGTTCATCGAATGTCCTCATTATTGCCTTTCACTTGAACGACCGAATGATATGAAAATAATAATAGTGCAAGAGTGCCATGGATTAAGCTGTAATCTGCAAACATTTTATTCAACAGGAGAAGACAAGGTAAAATGGGCTCTTTATTAGTTCAACAATTATTCATATGAGAGCCACTCAACATTTTCATCACGGTCTTCTCCTTGGTACAACTCGAATAAAAATAAAAGAAATTCAGAGAAACACACTGAAATATTTTTTGAGTTTCTGGTTTTCTTCAACAAGAAAATAAAAAGCAAAAACGAGAAAAACTATTTACGCGGGAAAGCTCCCAACAAGCAAAAGAAGAACAAGGAAATCTTTTTGGATTTTATTTTTAGTGCTACTACTAAGCATGCATAGAAAGTAAACTACTACGACTAATTTTTTTGGTTTTTTTCTAAGGTTTTTCAAACACACAAGAAGAAAGCAAGAAAATAAATCTAAGCATGGATGATACAATGAGAAAGTAAGAACACCGACAAGTAGATTAATATGAACATGAATGTAATGTCGGTGGAACACGCACTCCCCCAAGCTTAGGCTTTTGGCCTAAGTTGGTAATAGGTCACTAGCCTGGAGGGTAGTAGGGATCCTGAGGAGCAGGCATCCACTCATCCCACTGCTGAGGCTCCTACTGTGCCGCCGCCTTAGTAGCCTGAGCGTTTTGGTAGGTGATGATGTCCTCAGGCATAATCCTATATCTGCCCCTGGCAGCAGAATCAAACAAAGGAGGTGCAGGCAACAGAATAATATCATGAGTTTTAATGCTAAAGACCAGGTTATAAGGAATGGGAATGCCAGGAGAGTTATTATCAGTGAAATGGTGGTGATCCATGGCTGCTCGGTCCAGGTAAACCTTGGTTGGAGTAATATCATGAGGGCATATCTCAACCTCGAAGTGAGCCGCCAAATGAGTAGCAAAAATCCCACCATGTATTTCACCCTATGATTTATTAAGATGGAGACGATGAGCCATGATAGCTCCCAAGCTATGAGTGTTGTCACCCTCTAGTGCTCGGCGTAAAACAACAAAGTCTGGTGCGTTGAGCGCACCTACTTTCTTCCTAGCAAGCAGGCACTTAGCAACAAATAAAGCAAAATAATGTACAGCTAGAAAGTGTAAGCTAGCAGCCGTGGTGGCTGACACTCCTCTCTCATCTCCCACTGTCAAAGTGCGATAAAAGGCCTCAAACCCATCCGGTCTAGGCTCAGCTAAACTTCCATCAGAAGGTATCAAGCATACATCACAAAATACAGTAAGTAGTATCTGATGGTTTTCAACATGTAAATCAAAGCTCACTTTAGGAGGATTATTTCTAGGCAAGAAAGTAAAGCTCTGAACTAAGATGTTTGTGAGGATTTGGTGCTAGTCACACTCATCTGCGATGAAATTGGTGAGGCCGGCGTTAGCAATATATTGCATGAACTCCTCATGAATTCCACAGCCTCTTGTAGGAACGGAGTGTGCGGCCATTCGCACGGCCGTACTTCCGCCAACCTCCGAGGGTGGAGATCATTGTCAGAAGACTCCCCAATGACACCGTTGGAGTTCTTCTTAGAACCAAACTTTCTGAACATATTCATGTCCGCGTACAATTTTTTGAAAATAAAATTTTTGGGGTGACAAAATTTTGTCAAGAAAACTTTATAAGATTGAGAGCAACTACTCATATGGACACATAGAGGCCATAGCAAACTACTTAGAACACTAAGAATTCAACATGCAAGCACATCTACAGCAGCACCAAGAGAATTATTTGAAGTATAAACCACTAAAACAAAAGATAATTGGACAAATGGTGGAGTGACATACCAAGCAACAATCCCCCGAAACAGTTTCAGAAATGGAGCTTCGAGCAAAGAGATCGAAATCCGCAGGTTTGAGCTCAAGAACACGGGAGAGAGAGCAATGGGGATTTTTTTTCTGGAGGTAAGTGATGATGTGGGCTAAAGAGATAAGTGAGGGGGCCCACGCGGGGACCACTACCCACCAGGGCGCGCCTGGGGGTCTTGGCGCCCAGGTGGGTTGTGCCCACCTGGTGCACCTTCCTCTGGTATTATTTGCACCAAAATTCTTAAATATTCAGGAAAAAATCATATATAATTTTCAGGGCATTTCGAGAACTTTTATTTTTGGGTCATTTTTTATTGCACTGGAAATTCAGAAAACAGACAAAACATGACATTTTATTTATTTAACTAATAAAAACAGAAAACAAAAGGTAAGGACAGAAGGTAGTGCTTACTAAATTCATTAACTTCATACCGTTCAAAAATGATCCATGAATAAGGTTGATCAAGTGTTATTAACAACCACTTTCGATTAGCATGAAACCGAAGAACTCTCATAATTCACTAAGTTACCTCAATGGGGATATGCATTTCCCCAACAATAAGCATTTCATATTTCTTTTTGACAGTAGGTATAGGTATTTGAAAACTTCCAATAGTGATTGTCGGAGATTTTTCAATAACATTAATACCATTCACTTGGAATTGTTTCTTCGGAAAGTGCACCATATGCTCATTACCATTAATATGAAAAGTAACATTGCTTTTATTGCAATCAATAACAGCCCCTGCAGTATTCAAGAAGGGTCTACCAAGGATAATCAACATGTTGTCGTCCTCGGGCATCTCAAGTATAACAAAGTCAGTCAAAATTAGTAACATTAGCAACAGCAACGGGCACATCCTTACAGATACCAATAGGTATGGCAGTTGATTCGTCAGCCATTTGCAAAGATATTTTAGTAGGTGTGAGTTTATTCAAGTCAAGTCTTTTATATAAAGAGGAAGGCATAACACTAACACTAGCTCCTAAATCACACAAAGCAGTTTTCACATAATTCTTTTTTATAGAGCAAGGTATAGTTGATATTCCTGGATCTCCAAGTTTTTAAGGCATTCCATCTTTAAAAGTGTAATTAGCAAGCATAGTGGATATTTCAGCCTCCGGTACTTTTCTCTTATTTGTAATGATGTCTTTCAAATACTTTGCATAAGGAGGCATTTCAAGGATATCAGTCAAGCGAGTACGCAAAAAGACTGGCCTCCGCATTTCAGCAAGCGTTCAAATCTTCATCATCTTTCTTTTTAGTTGACTTCGGTGGAAAATGCATAGGTTTTTGAACCCACGGTTATCTTTCTTTACCGTTTTTTCTAGCAATGAAGTCTGTTTTGTCATATCTTTTATTCTTAGGTTGTGGGTTATCAAGATTAACAGGTGGTTCTATCTCAACATCATTATCTGGTTCTTTATCATTGGTTGGTTGAGAGTCTTCATGAACCTCATAATTATCTTTTTCATTATTACTAGGTGATTGTTCATTACCAGATTGAGTTTCAGCATTAGAGATAGAAATATCATTATCATTATCAGGAGGTTTTTCTATTTCAGGTTCACTAGAAGTATGCAAAGTCCTATCATTTTTCTTTTTCTTTTTCTTTCTAGAAGGACTAGGTGCATGAGTGTTAACTCTTTGTGAATCTTATTCAATTATTTTTGGGTGTCCCTCAGGATAAAGTGGTTCCTGAGTCATTTTACCTCATCTAGTTGCAACTCTAATAGCAAAGTCATGCATATTATGATTTATTTCATCAAGCAATTCTCTTTGAGATTTAGCAACTTGTTCTAACTGAGTTTGAACCATAGAAGCATCTTTTCCAACACCTCTAACACCATTTGAAATTCTAAATAACAAGTCACTCAAGCGAGCAATCATATCAAAATTATATTTCAATTGTTTCATAACATTTGCATTGAAGTGATCTTGTTTTCTAATGTAGTTTTCAAACTCATAAAGGCATTGGCTAGGATGCATATTGTGAGGATTATCATTTTCATTGAACTTCATAAGAGAATTTACCTCTACCACCTTAGGCAGTGGTGGTGTATTAAGCCCATGCATTTCTTCAGTAGGAGGTAAATTTTTAACATCCTCAGCTTTAATACCTTTTTCCTTCATAGATTTTTTTGCCTCTTGCATATCTTCAGGACTGAGATATAATATACCCCTCTTCTTCGGAGTAGGTTTAATTGGTGGTTCAGGAATAGTCCATCATCATAATTTTTCAATATGTTATTCAATAATTCTTCAGCTTGTCCAACAGTTCGTATCCTGAAAACACAACCAGCACAACTATCTAGGAAGTCCCTAGAAGCATCGGTTAGTACATTATAGAAGATATCAAGTATTTCATTTTTTTAAGAGGATGATCAGGCAAAGCATTAAGTAACTGGCAAAGCCTCCCCCAAGCTTGTGGGAGACTCTCTTCTTCAGTTTGAACAAAGTTAAATATTTCCTGTAAGGCAGCTTGTTTCTTATGAGCAGGAAAATATTTTCCAGAGAAGTAATAAATGATATCCTGGGGACTACACACATAACCAGCAGCAGGAGTATTGTACCAAGCTTTAGCATCACCCTTTAATGAGAAAGGAAATAATTTGAGAATAAATTAGTAGCGAGTTTTCTCATCATGAGTAAAAAGGGTGGCTATATCATTCAACTTAGTAAGATGTGCCACAACAGTTTCAGTTTCATAACCATGGAAATGATCAGATTCAACCAAAGTAATTAACTCTGGGTCGACAGAGAATTCATAATCCTTATCATCAATAAAGATAGGTGAAGTAGCAAACTTAGGATCACATTTCATTCTAGCATTCAGAGATTTTTCTTTTTACTTTTGTAGTAATTTCTCTAGATTATCTCTATCATTACAAGCAAGAATATCTCTAGTTATTTCTTCACTCATACCATAACCTTCTAGTACCTTAGGCAATTCATCTAGGAGGGCTAGTTCTAGCAGGTGTTTCAGGAGATTCAGTTTCAAGTTCATCATCAGATTCAACAACATCATGTTGTATTACTCTAGCAATCTGTTTATCAAGAAAATCACCAAGTGGCACATCATCATTATCAAGCAAGGTACTAGCATCATCATAAGCATCATTCATAGTAGAAGTAGCATCATCAATAACTTGCGACATATCAGAATTAATAGCATGTGGTGGTGTTGCAAGTTTACTTATAATAGAAGGTGAATCTACAGCAGAACTGGATGGCAGTTCCTTACCTCACGTCGTCCTTGAGGGAAATATCTTAGTCTTAGCATCCTTCAGATTCTTCATAGTGATAATATGATAATAATCCCAAGTGACTCAAAAAATATAGCTATGCTCCCTGGCAACGGCGCCAGAAAAAGGTCTTGATAAGCCACAAGTATAGGGGATTGCAACAGTTTTCAAGGGTAAAGTATTTAACCTGAATTTATAGATTCGACACAATGGGAGCCAAAGAATATTTGAAGGTATTAGCAGCTGAGTTATCAATTCAATCACACCTGGAGATTAATTATCTGTAGCAAAGTGATCAGTAGCAAAGTAGTATGATAGTTTTGATAGTAGTGACAACAACAACGGTAACAGTGATAGTGATAGCAGTAATTTTGTAGCAAGTGTAAGAGTGATTATGGCAGTAGTAACACAGCAGAAACTATATAAGACAAATTTGTAGGCATTGGGTCGGTGACTTGTTGGATGATATTCATCATGTGACAGTTATAACCTAGGGCGATATGGCACTAGCTCCAGTTCATCGATATAATGTTGGCATGTATTCCGTAAATAGTCATACGAGCTTTATTAAAAGAACTTGCATGACATCTTTTGTCCTACCCTCCCGTGGCAGCGGGGTCCATATTGGAAACTAAGGGATATTAAGGCCTCCTTTTTATAGAGAACCAGAACAAAGCATTAACACATAGTGAATACATGAACTCCTCAAACTACGGTCATCACCGAGAGTGGGCCCGGTTGTTTTCACTCCGGGGTTGTCGGATCATAACCGTAGTAGGTGACTATAACTTGCAAGATTGGATCTAGAACATGGATATAATGATGAATTCACAAACGGTTCAGATCTGAAATCATGGCACCCGGGCCCAAAGTGACAAGCATTAAGAATAGCAAAGTCATAGCAACATCAATCTAAGAACACAGTGGACACTAGGGATCAAGCCCTAACAAAACTAACTCGATTACATGATGAATCTCATCCAACTCCTCACCGACCAGCGAGCCTACAAAGGAATTACTCACTCCCGGTGGAGAGCATCATGGAATTGGCGATGGAGATGGGTTGGTGATGACGAAGAACGAAGATCCCCCTCTCCGGAGCCCCAAACGGACTCCAGACATGCCCTCCCGAGGAATAACAGGGCTTGGTGGCGGCTCCGTCTCGTGGATCGCAATAATTCTTTCTCCCAAAAAATTTCTGGAAATATGTGATTTTATAGTATCACGGGGGGTCATCTGCGGGGCCACTAGGTGGGTACAACCCACCTGGGCGTGCCAAGAGAGGGGGGTGCGCCCTGGTGGGTTGTGCCCACCCAGGGGCCCCTCTCCGGTGGATCTTGGCTCCAGAAATTCTCTTTTATTATATATAAAATCCTCGCAAAGTTTTGTTCCATTCCGAGAACTTTTATTTCTGCACAAAAACAACCCCATGGTAGTTCTGCTGAAAACAGCGCCAGTCCGGGGTTAGTTTCATTCAAATCATGCAAATTAGAGTGCAAAACAAGAGGAAAAGCGTGAGAAAAAGTAGATATGTTGGAGACATATCAGGGTTCTTTAACCCAATGCAACACTTGACTTTGCATCTCCCGACTGAGGTAAGATTGGGGGGGGTTGCAAAATAGTTGGTGCTACACAACTGAGAGGATGCAGAAGTCGCTTCGAGCAAAATGTAAAAATAAACGTAGAATTGAAGCATCGATAGCCAAGGCATTCATTACTGAGGAGGCGACAAACTTCATGACAACACATTACAAAGCCAAAAATCGTCATTTGCATAATCCAAAGCCTCGGTACAGTGCTGGTGACCCTGAAAAGGGTGGATCCAACCTCAGCCTATTCAAAGGGAATCTCGCACCAGCCGGTGCTTCTACTTCCTTAATGTTGGATGTCAAAGAATGACAGACCATTTCGTTGTATATCTTCAACAACCTAACAGAAGTGCGGCAGTACATCGAGTAAGTTCCTTTGAACTGCTCTTATTCCCGGATATATTTGATACAGTCGACACGTCGCCAAATTCTCATATGGAGCGGTGATCCAAAAGGATTCCGTCGAAGAGTATGAGCTGCTGGCAAAGCATGGAGGCGGCTATTTTCATTTCTTGGTTCAAACAAATGGTAATTTCCATTAGACCATTTCATTTGTTCGTCTAATTTGCGGCTAATGCAACAATCCTTTTGCATTAAACTTGTAGGCTAATTCAAAGTTTATGGACGCTATCGTGGTTTTGTCACGGCAGATGTCCTAGTGTGAGGACTTAGTCATGGAGCCATCGCAACATAGTTAGCTTAAAGGGGTAAAGCGGAACAAAGGAGGCAAAGAGTTTATACTGGTTCGGCCCCTTGCGGTGAAGGTAAAAGCCTAATCCAGTTGTGGTGGAATTGATGGGGGTTCGATGACTAGGGAGCGAATCCGCTTTGCCTGGCTCTCGATCTGTTGTTTCTTGTCCTTGAACTACCGTCGGGTCGTTCCTTTATATACACAGGTTGACGCCCGACGGTTTACAGAATCTCGGCCGGCTCATAAACGTGTCCGGCTCGGTTTCTACCCTTTCCTACCTTACAACACAAATTACACATCATATGGCGGTTTATGACTATGGGCCCTAATCCGCCTTTGGTCCTTGGGCCTTCTCATTAGATCTCCTCCATAAAGCGCCGTATACCTTGTCTTCATGGGCTTCAATATGACTGTCCCACTATGAGTATAACCCGGCCCCTCCTGGGCGGTTTATGTTTAGTAGTTATATCCCCAACATTAGGCCCCAGATTGATTTGAACCTGTTCATGTCAATCTTCAACACTTAGGAAAATTCCTTCTTCAACACCTTCGCGCAAACCTTGTAATCCGTCATGACGTCATCTTCCAAGATTGTAGTAAACCGTCATGACATCACCTGCTTATTAAAAAACTGTACATACCTCCCCTCTATTAATGAGCCTTCTAAAAATCGAGGCGACAACTCTGTCACATATCCATTTTTTGGGCTCCTTGATTCTCGCGCTTGTCGCTTATCCCTTGGCCTTATAAATAGGGCCGAGGGTCATTTTCACTTTTTCCCCTTCGTGCCTTTTCGCCTCGTCATCTTCCTCGCGCCGCCCCAGTGCTTCGAGCTCAGCCGCCGCCGCCAAGCCTCGTCTTTGACCTTACCTCCGGCCGCTGCATCACCCTGAACGCACCAGAAAAACACAACGCCTCTCTGCTATTCCCTCGGCCTCAGTAAGTCCTCTTTCCTTCTACCTTAGATCTGCCATTAGGGTTTCGGTACCCGCTGGTGTTCATCAGTGTTCATCACTGTTCATCCCTGTGCGATAGCTTGTTGATTCAAACTTTGATGTTTGTCCTATACAGAAATAACCATGATCCTTCCTTTCCATCAATGCATCTTATTTAAGTAGAAAATCCCGTTTGGATCCTTCAACTGTTCAAGTACAAGAACTTTTAACGCTGAATATTTTTCCATTTTCGGACACACGGTAGATCCAAATTTGTAATGCCAATCTGTGAAACCTGGTTCTGCAACACTTAGCAACTTTTCACTCATCTAAAAACTGGTAGCTGTGCGGGCGTCTTAACTTTTGAATCATAGCCCGCCAGTATACCATTAGTCCCCTTTTAAACCGCCAACTGCTTATCTCTACAAGCCGATAATGTATATCTCCGGTTTATAATTCTTTACTCTTGAATACCTCCAACCCCTTTAGTTTTATCAGTTAATCATGATGTCTTAAACCGGCACCAATCATCCTTCAGGTCTTGTTTGAAAAATGGCCAAGCAGTTTTATGCTTGCAACTGGGTTCCTTCCCGGGTTACGGAAGAGCAGCTGAATGGTTGTGTTGCAACCGGCGCTTTAGCGAGTAAGGAAATCATCCACTAGAGAGTCCCCGATTCAGAAAATCCTCCTGAACCCAAGGACGAAGAGGTGATTGTGTTTACTGATCATCTGGGTCGAGGGTTTAGCCCTCCCGGATCAGAATTCTTCCGTGACGTGCTCGCTAGCTTTCAAATCCGGCCGCAAGATATTGGACCAAACTCCGTGTCCAATATTTGCAATTCTCAAGTGTTTTGCGAGGCTTATCTGCAAGAAGAACCCACTATCGAGCTGTTTAGAGATTTTTTCTATTTGAACCGCCGTATTGAGTTTATAGACGGGCCTAATACTGAACTTGGCGGGGTTTCAATTCAGAAGAGGAAAGATGTCAGTTTTCCTCACGCCAAGCATCACAGTCACCCCAAGGACTGGAATCAGACTTGGTTTTACTGTCGAGACACAGCTCCAGATGGCGAAAAACCTTTGCCGGGTTATCGTGCTCACCGGCTTACCAATACACACCCGTTCCCCCAACGGCTCACTGCCAGCAAAGTATGCACCCCAGCTTTCCAAGCTCCGAGCCTTTATGGCGAATGGTTTAACTAGCGTCGACTTTGTTCGTTGCTGGGTCTCTTGGAGTATCTTGCCTTTAAGCCGTTGCCCCGGTTTAATGTGCGAGTACACGGAGAATGTCAAAAATCCTCAGCGGCACATTGATATTCAGCTAACTGACGAGGAAGTTGCTGAAGCTGTTAAGAAGATGCTAGATGAACCGGTGTCTAAATGCAGCAAGATAGGACTTAGCCCTTTCTGTGTTTCCAATAAACTGCCAGCTGTAAGAATTGCATCACTCTTGTTTTTAATGCGTCCCCTTTTAAATATTCAATTATAACCTTTGTCAATCCTTGCAGGGTGACGATCCATTCTAGAAGAGGAAACCGCAGGATTAACCGGCAAAAACATCTCGTCTCAAGACCAAAGTTGTGAAGAAACCTGCGAAGAAGAAAACTGCCGAATCTTCCGACCGGAATATCAATGAAGATCTTGATGATCCGGAGTCAGAGGTAGAGCTTGATTCTCTTGGTTCTTTTTTCATACACCTCATTGACAATGATCATTATCAGGATGATGCGGAGGCTAGCCATGCTGGTGGTGTAGAGGTAACTTCTCTTTCTTCTGACTTAGATCTGCTGCCAACATCGAAAACCGGTCAAACAATCCGGAAAGTAAGATTTTCAAACCCCTTAGCTTATTTGGATCCACACTTTATTGTCAAGACACAGAAGCATGAAGCTCACCGCACGACCTGGCATAGTGGCCAAGTGGTTACTTCTTTCGGTTTACCGAACACTCCGGTTCGTAAACGCCGCCAACAGGTTTCTTATACTACTGACACACTTTGTCCCAGGGCGGGTCATTTCCGATATCCTCTTAATCCGTCTGATTCGAATTATCAGGGAACCTCCCATTCATCATCCGGCAAGTCATCGGCCACACAACTCCCTCCTCTCAAAACTGTTCATGGGTGAGCATATTAAGCTTAACCCTTTATGCCTTATACTTTTTTATTATACTAACCTTTATGTCTATTTCTTTCAATGCCAAGGCCAGACCCAGCAAAAATGTCAAACTGGATAAACCGACTGATGATTACCCGGCCACTGAACCGGAAAAGACCCCAGAACCACTGGACCCAAATGCTGATGTTATCTTGGATGATCCGGTACCTCAAGTACAGGATACTTTTGTTGAACCGGTGGAGACAGATCCGATGAGTCAGGCTGCTGACCTGCCAAGCCCAGCAAAAACGGCTGATAAACCACCAAGTCTGGCCAAAGCTGCTGATGACAACATAGATGATATTACCGGCGTCGGTCACACCACCCCTGGCAATCCTATCGCTTTAGCAAAGCATACTGCCAAGGAAGAATTTTCTGCTATGGACAAGGGCAAGTGGAAAACATATTTATCAAGCTATGCCCACCTCAACACCCAAGACATTCATTCTGGATTCTTAAACCGCCTGTACACAAGCCGCGACTATGAAGCCGGTTTAGTAGCCCTGATGTAGAAGCGGTATGAGGTAAATATCACTCACTCTGCATAAGCTTTCTTTCTTGTGTCCAATTTCTGATATTAAATCCAGTAGCCCCCAAGGGCCGATTTATGATATAAATGTAAATCGGGACTTTGTAACACTAGTAGAAAACCACCCATTAGACCCGGTTCGTAAGGGCCTTTAGTCCCGGTTCATGAACCGGGACTAATGGGTCGTTATAATGCCTCCACCCATTAGTCGGTTCAAACACGAACCGGGACCAATGAGCTCCACGTGGCCTGTCGTTGTTGAGCCCGGTCGAGGGCCTTTGGTCCCGGTTGGTGGCTCCAACCGGGACCAATAAAGGCATCCACAGCGTCTGCATTCGATGGCTGGTTTTTTGAAAGGAGGGGTTGGGGGTTTAATTTAGGTGTTTAGTATATTGTGTTAGCTAGCTAATTAATTGAGAGAAGTGTCCTCTCTTATGTCCGTGCTTGGTCGGCCTTCGTAGTATATATACATAAGTGATCGAGAGAACCATTGATCTGAAGTTAAGTCATGCATACCGAGAGAAGATCGATCGACCTCTCCTTCTCCAAGAGATTGGTCGAACAACAAGTTTTTCTGGCTACATACATGTATAAGATCTCTTAATTACAAACCACTAGCATTTGAATTGAAGTTCCACATGGTATTCTCGGCTTTCTTGATGGCGTGTTCAAGAAAGAATCCGCCAATTCCTCTTGAATTGCTTTCATGCGATCTGGTTCTAGGAGTTCATCCGCATCTGCCACGTCTAATTAATTTGAAGAAGGGGTTAATTAATACATATATATGAATGAAACTCAACAGAAATGATGGTGTAATAAAATGAAATTGTGAATATTGCTTACGCACTTCATATTGTCTTCTAGAGTAGCCCCGCTTGTTTTTCAAAGTCGCGTTGTGGATGAACTCGCACACGTAGTATCCACAGTAATCATTCCCTTCCTCCCGCCACAAGCACTTTACGAGAAATAGAGATCAATCAAACTGATAATGAAGCATTATAAATGTCATTGATGAAAGTATAGCTATAAAATCAACAGGAGATGCACACAACTAGCTAGCCAGTAGTACTTACTTTCAGGTATGTATACCGCAGCTCCTTCAGCGATCCCGGAGCTTGTGCGGTGAACTGTTTCCAAACCCTGCAAGACAAAGAAAATAATTATTATTACTTGAGATATCAGGAAATGAACAAAAAGTTGCCGATATGGTGCGAGAATGATCGATTGAACTTACTTGCTGAGCATTTCGGTCATGTCCGCATAGGTCTTTGGGATCTTTCCGTCGGAGTCTAAGGCGGTTACTAGTCCACGCTCAAGCTTAATCTCGAGAAGAATATAGTGGTACCTGCACGCATGCATAACTCATCAATTACATTAACCTTGCTCGAGTAATAAGGAAAACCGAATATGCACACGACAGTAACACTCACGGGCCGTTGTAAGGAAAGAGTATGGTATCTTTGTTTTGATTTTTGATCAACGATTGTAGCAAGTTGTCCTCGGCCTCTTCGACGCGCTTTTTAACCAGAAATACATCTATGATATTTGTGTTAATGAACCCAATATCATAGATTTCATATTTTTTGCACTCGACGATCTTCAATCTGCATAATATATTGAGGATAATTAATTATAAATACATGCAATGAAAGAGCCAAGCTATTTATACAGACTAATGACAGAAATAGTACTTACAGGCAGTAGCAAAAGACCATTAATTTATCGAGGGCCTTTTGATTGAAGAACTCGAAGAACTCCTCAAATGGAATAGCCAACACATCATTTGAAACGAGGTCGTGCTCCTCTTTAATTTTCAGATACAAAGTGTTCGTCCCCTCGGACTCTCTGCAGGTTTTCATGTACCAACTATGGAATCTTAGCATCATTGTTGTCGAGACTTTTCATCTTTGACGAGAGGCTTCCGTACTCGTGTCTGAATAAGTCCACCTCCATGAAATCAGGAAGTACATCGTCGGGCGGGTAATCTTCAAGATTGCCATAACCGCCACCGTCCCGGAGGATTAGACACATTGAGCGGGGGCACGATTGCTGTGCTTGTTCGCCGAGGTGGGCAATTTTTTCCCCTTTGCTCGTTGTTCTTTTGACCTTTATCAGCCGCAGTAGTTCCCGACCGCTTGGCTTGGAGATATGTCATTGATGTGCGCTCATAGTTGGTTCTCGGCGGAGACTTTGGTGGTTTCCTCGGGGCATCGAGTGTGCTTTGCTTTCACGGATCTACCTTCTCCTCCGGAGGTGGATGTATCTTCTTTCACCTTCAAAGAACTCCTTCACTTGGGCTGCATGATCGTATCGTTTTGCTCCTTGGTCCTCTCAGACGGTAACTTCTCTACAGGCTTTAGAGGTGGACCGTGTCTGATTGCCTCTCTCTTCTTGTCTGCTAGGCGCGGAGCAGATGGGCGGCTGCGGCATCTGTCTTCTTCGAGCTTGCTTACGAGGCGGAGGAGAAGGACTGACAGCGTCCCGGAGCAGCCAGGCGGCGGAGGTCTCTTCCGCCCTTCTTGGCGAGGCGGATAAGGAGGAGGCGGAGTGCCGCCACGCGCCGGAGAAGGAGGCGGAGTGCCGCCACGCGTGCCTGATCGTCACTCACGGAGGAGGAGGAGGTGGAGGAGGCGGAGTGCCGCCACGTGTGCCCTGATCGTCACTCACGGAGGAGGAGGCGGAGTGCCCTGACTCACGGAGGAGGAGGAGGAGGCGGAGGCGTCGATTCGAGAAGGTCGATGAGCTCCTTCCGCCATAGGCATGGAGTCTTGAGCGAGAACCCAGCCTAGTCTCCCCTTCACCGGTAGGGTGCTCAAGCGCGAGGTCCTCAAATCCTCCGTTATTTCATCCACCATCACCTTAGCAAATCATACGGAATCGGTGGCGGTGATAAGTTGTGCGGGTCCACTAGGATAAACTTGACCAACAACCGCCTTGACCTTCAAATTCATGCATCGCGCCATAATGTGGCAATTTTGAGACTCGTGATACCATCCACGGGATAGCTGGCGAGAGCCGTCAAGACATGCTCCGGTGAAGCAGCTCGATGGAAGCAACGCTGCTTCTCCGCTGAGATGGCGGGGTAACCGGGGCAGCTTGGCATGTCGTTTGTTGCGATCTGCTGCTTCTCCTTCCTCTTCTCGATCCTCTAGCCCCATTACCCTTCCAAGCAGCGCTTTGCATTTGGTCTGCTCGGTTTCTTCCTCCTCTCATGGGTTTTGTAACCCCTGCGTCCGGAAAACCAACCTTCGACGGAAGGGAGCTGGCGTGCCTCGTGTCCGTCCCAGGTGCTCGGGATTCCCAAGGGCCATTGTGAGCTCGTCCTTCTCCTGTTTGGAAGAGCGTCCCTCGCTGCTGTTGCATCGATATAGTGTCGAAGGTTCTTGGCTGGTGTTTGCGATTGCTTGTCCGTCCACCGACACGCCTGTTACCTTGTCCAACGTTCCGCCAGCCCCGAAGAACCAAGTCCGGCAACGGTCTTGCCAGTGCATTGTCTCGGCTCGATCCCTTTTCAAGCGAGATCATGCTCAGCCTTGGACCACTTAGGCGGGCTTTGAGGTAGCCACGACCCGTGCGATGGTGAAGCTTCTTCTTCGTAGCATTTTTCTTGTTTGTCTCCGACATCTTCTTACTCTTTTCCGATGTCTTGTGGGCCACAAATGCGGGCGATGATCTTTGATCTTCTCATATTTGCCGATGAATTCTAGTGTCTCTTTTTCTGACAAAGCTGGTTCAGCTCTTTCCTCCACCTCCTCATTAGGCCTGCCATCTTCTTGAGAGCACAAGACTTGATTAATTGCTCTTTAAGCGGCTTCTCCGGATCCTCCTCTGGCGGTAGGGTGAAATTTGCCTTCAGCTCGGTCCAAAGATCTTCTTTACGCATATCATTGACATAAGACACGTCGGCGTCTTCATCCTTAGCGAGCTTATACCATTCTTTGGATCTTGATCGGGATCTGTCCCTAACAAGAACCCCCGCTTGAGCGAAAATGCCTTCTTTGTCCGGATGGGTTCAATCGGTTCGCCATCGGGCGCGATTTCTATGATCTCAAACTTTTCATCCGAGCTCAACTTTTCTTGGGCCTCGTCTCCTTACGAAGTTGTGCTCGATCCGGAGGGCTAGAAATTATAAGGAAGAAAGGCGCGATAATTAATATGTGTACATATACCAAAACAATGGATGCATCAATTAACTTGTCGACGGGCTTAACTAATATATATATATACCTGGTCGGACTCGGTTCGGTGACGGAAGCGATCAACCACGGTCTCCTTCGTCTTGTACCTCCATTGTGTCACGGAGCCATCATGAACATAGTCCTCCTCTTGTACCGTCATTAATGGGTGAAGCCATCATAATCATAGCCCTCTTCTTCATCCGGTGACCAGCGGTGTCGATGAGAAATGACGCAACATCATCACTTCCATTTGCGATTATTTCCCCAACATCGCTTCATTTCTTCGTCTCGGGAGTGCTCCATAGTTTATGCAAATATTGACAACATGTCAATTATTATTCAAACATGGTACATAGTGGCAAGCGTAGAACTAGCTAGCTAATCACAATAAGGAATCATGTTAGTGGCCTCGGCGCTGCTTCTCTAGGGTTTGGGGTCGCCTCGACACAAAGCTTCAAGGGTTTGGGGTGGCCTTGGCGATAACGCTCTTTTAACTTGATAAATTTGGGTGGCCTCGAGAGAGTTAATTTGTCGGGTAGGGGCGCGGCGGAGGGTGTACGAGGAGACCTGCAACATCATTTTCTCTCTAGGGTTTGGGTGTCCTCGAGAGTTTTGGTCGGCGAGAGGGCGAGGGGGGTGCTGCGGTTGTATCTAGAGGGGTTATATCGACAACGACGCGACATACATATACATGGGAAAATAATGTTATCGGGGAGGGGGTATCGGTACCACCCCCTCGTGTTGAAGTTTCTTCTTTCCCCTTTCCTTTCTTTCTTCTTCTCCTCTTCTTTTTCTTCTTCTCCCTCGAGAAAGGAAAATAATTAAGGAAAAGGAAGAAAAGAGGAAGAAGGAAGAAGGAAGAAGAAGAAGAAGTAAAAGAAGAAGAAAAAGAGGAGAAGAAGAAAGGATTAGAGGAGAAGAAGAAAAAAATAGAATTTCTTCTTGCTCCTCTACTCCTTTCTTCTTCTCCTCTTCTTTTTCTTCCTTTTCCTCTTCTTATTTATTTCTCCTCTTCTTCTTCTCCTCTTTTTCTCCTTTCTTCCTCTTCTTATTTTCCTTTTTCCTCTCATTCTTTTAGTATTGCTTGTTTTAAAAAAAAAGTTCAAATAGAAAATTTCGAAAAAAAACAAAGGTTTTGCCTAATGCATTGTTCATATGAATATACAAACTTTTGCATATTCTACAATAATTAATATCAACAAAAAAATCTATGAACAGAAAAAAAACTAACTTTTCTAAAATCTATCTTTTGCATATATGAAAACATTAATACACATATGAACAATAAATACATATATCAACAAAAACATAATCGAACAATTTTAAACATTACATACACATAGCCACATACATACACATATACATTATATATATATATATAAAACAAAAAACTAAACTAATAAAAATGAAAAAAAAGAGCAGCATATATATATATATATATATATATATATATATATATAGCCACATACATACACATATATATATACATTGAACAAAAAATAAAGTTATAAAAATGAAAAAAATAGAGCCAGTCTGTGTGGTGGCTCACTGATGTGTGGCGCAGGCGGCGGCGGCGCGACAGGCGAGGGCTCGGGCGTGGCGCTGGGCGGAGGCGGCGACGGGCGGGAGAACTGGCGGCGACGACGGCGGCGCGGCTCGGGAGGACGGCGAGCTCGGGGGGACGGCGGCGGCGGCGACGGGCGGCGGCGGCGTCGAGGCAACTGGCGGCGTCGATGTGTTGATGTCGTCGTCGGGGCAACTGGTGGCGATGAACTCTGGAAAGCTGCGAAGTGCTACTTATATACAAGGAGCATTGGTCGGTTGGTGGCTCCAGCGGGACTAATCCTCCTTTAGTCGGTTGGTGCCACCAACGGGACCAAACCTCTTTTCGGCAGCCCAAAGGCGGGAAGCTGCGACCTTTGGTCGGTTGGTGGCACCAACCGACTAAACCCCTTTAGTCGGTTGGTGCCACCAACCGGGACCAAAGGCCTGTCTTTGCCCGCATCGGGGCCAAAGTTTAGTCCCACCTCGCTAGTTGAGAGGGGCGCGATGGTTTATAAGCCCCACTACCGCTCCCTCTTGAACTCCTCTCTCTGCAGGCTTGTGGGCCTACTTGCTCTGTTTTGCGATGGGCCTCTGGGCCTTCTGCGGGCTGAATCTGGCCCAAATTAGGGATTCAAGTCGTATTCGGGTGTGGGGGGCGATGGGGGCACTTTTTTTGTTTTCTTTACTTATTGTTGCTATTTTATTTTTCCATTTTTTGTTTTGTTTTCTGCATTATTTATTTTCTTTTGTTTTTGCTTTATTTTTAATTCTTTTTGCTTTTAGTTTTAGGAAAATTATAAACTTTCTCGTTAGTGCCATTACTTTTCAAATTTGAAAACATTTTTTTATTTCTTTCATGCTTTATTTATTTTATTTTGTTTCTACTTACAACAAAATACTTATTGTTTTTTTTTGTTTTGTTTTCGCATTATTTATTTTCTTTTGTTTTTGCTTTATTTTTAATTCTTTTTGCTTTTAGTTTTAGGAAAATTTAAACTTTCTGTTAGTGCCATTACTTTTCAAATTTGAAAACACTTTTTTTGTTTTCTTTCTTGCTTTATTTATTTTATTTTGTTTCTACTTACAAAAAATACTTATTGTTGTTTTTCTATTTTGTTTTCTCGCATTATTTAGTTTCTTTTGTTTTTGCTTTATTTTTAATTCTTTTTGCTTTTAGTTTTAGGAAAATTATAAACTTTCTGTTAGTGCCGTTACTTTTCAAATTTGAAAACACTTTTTTTGTTTTCTTTCTTGCTTTATTTATTTTATTTGGTTTCTACTTACAACAAAATACTTATTGTTGTTTTTTGTTTGTTTTTCTGCATTATTTATTTTCTTTTGTTTTTGCTTTATTTTTAATTCTTTTTGCTTTTAGTTTTAGGAAAATTATAAACTTTCTGTTAGTGCCATTACTTTTCAAATTTGAAAATACTTATTGTTGCTATTTTTAATTATTATGAGGGCCGAACCATAAGACATTAAAGCATTTCAAATGAACTCTGAAAAAGTTGAAAGTTGGCATGGTATCATAAATTGACCCACACATAGCATGTGCATGTATAAAACGAACAATGGTATCATACTAAATCGATTACAAAGTTGGCATGGTATCATCATAATAGTTATGGAGAAAGTCTTCACTTTTTCTTCGCTTGTGTCATTGCTTATTCTTGCCGTAACCATGGATAATCTTCATCATTTATCGGGATTTGGGGTCAGCCTTGACTTTAAAGGGAGGAATTTCATGAAACTTTTCATAATCTTGAGACATGTCATCTTGTCCTCCACTCACACGATGTCCCTTTGTCTGAAAAGAACTATGTGGCGCTTTGGCTCATCGTATGATGTATTTGCTTCCTTATCTTTTCTCTTTCTCGGTCTACTGGACATGTCCTTCACATAGATAACCTGTGCCACATCATTGGCAAGGACGAATGGTTCGTTAGTGTACCCAAGATTTTTCAGATCCACTGTTGTCATTCCGTACTGTGGGTCTACCTGTACCCCGCCTCCTGACAGATTGACCCATTTGCACTTAAACAAAGAGACCTTAAAATCATGTCCGTAGTCAAGTTCTCATATGTCCACTATGTAACCATAATATGTGTCCTTTCCCCTCTCGGTTGTTGCATCAAAGCGGACACCACTGTTTTGGTTGGTGCTCTTTTGATCTTGGTCAATCATGTAAAATGTATTCCCATTTATCTCGTATCCTTTCCAAATCAATACAGTCAAAGAGGGTCCCACGGATAACAAGTACAGCTCACCACAAGCAGTGTTGTCACCTCGTCGTGCTTCCAACCAAGCTGTTGAAAGTCTGATGTGTTCACATGTAATCCGATCGTCGCCTTTGCTCCGGTGTTTGAGCCTTGATCGTTCTTGTGTTCATCGAAATCTGGGGTCACCAAGGTAGAGTTACGTAGAAGCGTGTAGTGGGCTTGAGACCAAGAATATCCGTCCCAAGGTAGAGTCCTTTCCAAGCGTGCCTTTTCGGTCAGTCTCCCCTCATACCGCGATTTAGGGAGACCTATCTTCTTAAGGCCAGGAATGAAGTCAACACAAAACCCGATGACATCCTCGTTTGATGGCCCATGGAGATGCTTCCTTCGGCCTAAGCGATTCTGGACATATTTCTTTAGGACTCCCATGAACCTCTCAAAGGGGTACATATTGTGTAGAAATCTGAGGCCCGAATGACAATCTCGTCAACTAGATGAACTAGGGCGTGCGTCATGATATTGAAGAAGGATGGTGGGAACACCAGCTCAAAGCCCGACAAGACATTGCACCACATCACTCCTTAGCCTTGGTATGATTTGGATCGATCACCTTCGAGATATTGCATTGAGGAATGCACATAACTTCACAATGGCTAATCGGACGTTTTCGGTGAAGCCCCTCAATGCAACCGAAGCGATTGCGTCATAATCACGTGGCGATCATGAGACTTTAGGTTCTAAAACTTTTCTCTGCCATATTTATTATTCCTTTTATATTCGACGAGAAGCCGTCGGGACCTTCATACTAAGCGAGGCATTCAAAGAAGATTTCCTTCTCTTCTTTCAGTAAAAGCATAGTGGCGGGACCTTCATCTTGCTTTGGAGGCATGCCGTGTTTTTCGTGCAAGCGTTGCGAGGTCCTCCCCTGCCTCGGTTGTATCTTTTGTCTTCCTATACCGCCCAAGAATCCTAGCAGGTTCACGCAAAGGTTCTTCGTCACGTGCATCACGTCGATCGAAGAGCGGACCTCTAGGTCTTTCGGTGAGGGTAGGTCCCAAAATATAGATTTCTTCTTCCACATGGGTGCGTGTCCCCGGCGTCACTCGGAACAGCTAGTCCGCGGGACCCTTTCCAAAGATTACGTGTAAATCATTGACCATAGCAAGTGCGTGATCACCGATGCGCATGGCGGGCTTCTTCGGTGATCTGCCTCGCCTTTGAAATGCTTGCCTTTCTTTCGACATTGATGGTTGGTCGGAAGAAATAGGCGATGGCCTGGTACACATTCTTCCCGCAGCTTGCGGTATATACTATCGGTGTCAAGTTAATAGTGCGTGCATCGTGGTATACCTTGTTTGTGCGTCTGAAAGGTTCTTGAGCGGGCCAATCGTTGATGGTCACGAACACTAACGCCTTTAGGTTAAATTCCTCTGTTTGTGCTCATCCCATGTCGTACACCGTTTCCATTCCATAGCTGTAAAGTTCTTCAACTAATGGCCTTAGGTACACATCAATGTCATTGCCGGGTTGCTTAGGGCCTTGGATGAGCGGCATCATAATGAACTTCCGCTTCATGCACATCCAAGGAGGAAGGTTATACATACATAGAGTCACGGGCCAAGTGCTGTGATTGCTGCTCTGCTCCCGAAAGGATTAATGCCATCCGCACTTAAAGCAAACCATCGTTCCTTGGCTCCTTGCAAACTCATCCCGATACTTTCTCTCGATTTTTCTCCACTGCGACCCGTCGTGGGTGCTCTCAACTTCCGTCTTTCTTACGGTCCTCAACTGTGCCATCGCATCAACTTGGCATGCTCTCCGTTTACGAAGAGCGTTTCAACCGTGGTATTATAGGAGCATACCACATCACCTTCGCAGAACCCTCTTCTGGGGGCTCGCCGTCAACATTACGAGGTCATCTCGTCGATCTTATAGCGTAATGCACCGCATACGGGCATGCGTTCAGATCCTTATACGCACCACGGTAGAGGATGCGATCATTAGGGCATGCATGTATCTTACGCACCTCCAATCCTAGAGGGCATCGACCTTCTTTGCTGCGTATGTCTTGTCGGGCAATTCGTTATCCTTTGGAAGCTTCTTCTTCAATATTTTAAGTAGCTTCTCAAATCCTTTGTCGAGCATAGAATTCTCTGCCTTCCTTTGCAGCAATTCGATGACGGTACCGAGCTTTGTGTTGCCATCTTCGCAATTGGGGTACAACCCTTTTTGTGGTCCTCTAGCATGCGATCGAACTTCAGCTTCTCCTTTTGACTTTCGCATTGTGTCCTTGCATCGACAATGACCGGCGGAGATCATCATCATCGGGCACATCGTCTGGTTCCTCTTGATCTTCAGCAGCTTCTCCGTTGCGGCATCATCGTGCACATCGTCTGGTTCCTCTTGATCTTCGGAGCATCACCGTATTCAGGGGCACATAGTTGTCATCGTACTCTTCTTCTTCGCCGTCTTCCATCATAACCCCTATTTCTCCGTGCCTCGTCCAAACATTATAGTGTGGCATGAAATCCTTGTAAAGCGGTGAGTGTGGAGGATTTTCGGTCGAGTAAGACTTCGTATTCCACATATAGGGCATGGACAACACATAAAACCATTATGCTTGTTTGCCTCAGCCACTTGAGAAAATTATGCACGCCCTTAATGTACTCGGAGGTGTGTCTTGAACCGTACATCCATTGCGGTTCATTTGTGTGCATTATATATAATTAAGTGTGTCAAAAATCATTCTGAGAACATCATGAATAGATAATTAAGTGACCAAATTAATAGAAGTTCATCATCACATTAAAACCAAAGTACATACATAGTTCTCATCTAACAACATAAAGCTCTGCAGAGCATCTAAATTAATTAAACCATACACTGAAACTATGTAAAACATTTCAATGCGAAAACAAATGCGATCATAATCGCAACCAATGTAACAACTGATTCAACGACATAATGATACCAAGCCTCGGTATGAATGGCATATTTTCTAATATTTATAATCTTCAAGCGCATTGCATCCATCTTGATCTTGTGATCATCGACGACATCCGCAACATGCAACTCCAATATCATCTTCTTCTCCTCAATTTTTCTAATTTTTTCCTTTAACAAATTGTTTTCTTCTTCAACTAAATTTAACCTCTCGACAATAGGGTCGGTTGGAATTTCCGGTTCAACAATCTCCTAGATGAATAAAATCTATGTCACGTTGGTCCGCATAATTGTCATAAACAATAAATGAACCAATAGTTATGAAAAGATAATATATACCACATCCGAATCATAGGCGGGCCGAGGGGCGGGCGGATACCAAAACCATCGCACTATATAAGATGCAATAATAAAAGTAAGAAAATTATACAAGTATATATCTATCTAAACATACAAATAAGAATATTTTTCCTTTCGGAAAGAAGATAAGAACAAGAGGCTCACCACGGTGGTGCGGCGATGAGATCGGTGCGGGTGATCGGCGGCGTTGAAGGCGGGGATGGGGTGTGACGGACCGCTAAACCTAGACAAATATGGAGGAAAATGGAGCTTGGCGGTCGAGCTTGGAGAGGAGAAACCTTAAGTAGTGTGGCTCGGGCATTCCATCGAACACCTTGTGTGCATAGGAGGTGAGCTAGAGCACCACCAAGCCCTCTCCCCTCGGCGAAAAAAGCAGGCGGTGTGCTCGGCTCTTGCTGAGGGTTATATATAGGCACCACCATTGGTCGGTTAGTCGCTTGAACCGGGACTAAAGGTTTGCCGGTCCGTTCATGCCAACCGGGACCAATTGTGAATGGGCAGAGTGCGGCCCATTGGTCCCGGTTCGCCCCTGGCCGGGACCAAAAGGTCGAACGAACCGGGACCAATGGCCCGTGGCCGGCCGGCCCCGGGGCTTCTGAACGGGTCAAATGCTCCCATTGGTCCCGGTTCTGGATTGAACCGGGACTAATGGGCTAGACCGGCCTGAACCATTGCCCCCTTTTCTACTAGTGTAATACTTCAACCTTGCCCCCAAGGGCCGGTTTATCTTTTCAAGATGAACCGGGACTTTAGAGTATTAATCTTGTAACTTTTGCCTATTTAGCCCCAAGGGCCGGTTTATCTTTTCAAGATGAACCGGGACTTTATTATTGAGGAAATGTACATTAGCCCCCAAGTGCCAAGAGTAATACTTGAATTGATCTTGGGACTTACAAGAAAAATATGATGAGAAGCAATATGCATTAGCCCCCAAGTGCCAATTATATAACTTGTTATGTGCTTGGGACTTGTAATTTGTTTTGTAAACTCATAATACCTCTTCCAGGATGAGATGAACAAAAAAGAATTCCAAATCGCCGATCTTGAGGAGAATATCAAGACCCAGCAAGCAGAAACTTCCAAGGCTAAGGAGGAGCTGACTGGCGCTTTAGCAGCCATGGAACAACTGAAGGAATGCTTCAAGAACGAGCGTCTAGGTTGGGATGCAGAAAAAACAACCATGCTGAAGAAAGCTAAAGATGCTGATGCAGCGCTTAAATCGGTGGCAGAAGAGTTAACCAGCTTCAAACAACAAATTGATGCTATGACTATTGCCGTCTTTGGTAAGTAATTTCCTCACATCCTTTAAAATTTTATTATTCCATAGATCACCGGTTTACCAATGTCTTATGATGGCACAGGGTCTCGCATTACGCATCTGGGCTCCGATATGCAGAAGTAGTAGAAGGCTGCCTATACGCTGACAGAGCAACTGTATACTGGCGCGCAACAGATTATCTACACAGCTTCTCACAATAAACCGCCACCAACCTTGATCAAGGATCCTTTAGAAAGACTGTCAATGATGCCTTCCCGGTTTGAGGATCTCAAACAATCAGCTGCCAGGGCAGGTGCCCTTACCACACTGACCCGTGCTACATCATGGATATCTGACCATGACCCGGCTGACATAGGGAATGGCTATCCAAGCATCAAAGATGATGGGTCAGAATTTGACAATGAAGATCTTCAGGCTTTGACAAGGGAGATGCGCCCGCTGGCTAGTAAATTGGCTGAAGAGACCGATCTGTCTTTTTATCAGTCGATTTATGATGCCAACAACAAGAAGGTTAATCCGCCAAGCTACGAAACGCCAACTCTTATTCCGCCAATTCGTAAGCACACTTATGCCCCTGAAGTTGACCCCTCCAATCTTATAAGTGATGAAGCTGTGCTCAGAGCTTTAACTGGAATCAACTGGTCAATCATTGACTTCCAGCCACTGGATAGAGAGGAGCAGGATGAACCGGCGCAGGACGATCCACATCCGTCAAGCTAGCCTTCCACCGATGCATAAACCGGTGGCCGGTTTAATTTCTTCGTTTTGCCGAACTTTGTTGAAAACTCTTATTCCCTTGAGCATGAAAATGCTGTGTAATAGGCTAGTTGAAAACTTCTTTGATCCGATATGCCATCGTGCATATAGCATGACTCTGTTAATCTTGTCATGCTATGATAATGATATGTTTGCTTATAACATCTTGCTTATGTAAAATATGTTCCTGCAAAGAGTAGATAAAAAGTCTCTTGGCGGTTTGCCGCTAGACGGGTTATCACGCCCAATAACATAGTTTATAACTGATTTAGGACTTAAAATAACCATGCAGAACATACCTATGATATGTGATCCTTGCCGATTTATCAAGCTAGTGCAATAAGAATATCCCGGTTTAATACCAGGCTGGGTTAATAAACACCAGAGATAATGTTGCGTTGTGCTCGTAACTTTACAATCAGAAACCAGGCCAGGTTAATAAACACTAGTTTACCTTCATCTCATACTGGCGACTTATAGTCAGAACCAGGGCAGGCTAATGAACATCGGTTTATCATCATGTGCGATTTCCTGAGGCTTTATAAGCTTTATTTAATTTTCAACCATGTAATGGTATGACACAAGAGAAAAATTGTGAAAAAGACATTCAAAGCAAAACCAAGAGAAACAATCCAAGGCTTTCATAGGCCGCCAAGCCAAAATATCTTCTTCAAAGAAACTAGTATTAACCAGTGGAAGGTACGCGCTTTCCGTGAGCCGGCACTCACACTACCACTTCACGTTTTAACCCGGATAAGGTCAGTTCTTATTTTAAGATAGACTTATCAGGAGTACGCGGGGTCAGAGTGCATCAAGCAACACATGCCCAATTATCCAAGTTTCAAGGAAGGCGGCTGAAACAGCCTGAGCTTCTCCTTGCTATCCATAAACAGTGCCCTTTGATGACAAAACGGCGTTTTAACTTTAACAAGTTCAGGGTCTTTGCTAGAAAAAGATTTACTGTTAAGAGTTCGCTGGGTCAATCAGGATTACCTGATGGAGAAGCTTCCGGAGTACAGGCAGGATAACCTGGGGTTTTAGGTGAATACACCTGGCTTCCAAGCCTGGCTTTTATAGCCTATCACAAGGGTTATAGCAACTTTTGTTCTTTAGAACAAAAAGAGCCCCCAAGCAATATTTTGAACTGTGCTCAAGGGATACCTATGTTTGAGTTGTGCTTTTTTGCAACAGACTCTCTTTGGTCCTCATATCATGGGTTGCAAGCCCCCAAGTATATATATATATACATTGTGTGGCCAATAAGCCGGACCAAAGGGTAATAACTTCACTTTATAAAGCGGAAGACCCAAAAACTCATTGAAGAAAAAAGCGACAGAGGCCCCGCTTTAGCAGGCATGCCGGTTTATTGTATTTATCATAATATATACATTGTCAAAAATATGTACATCAGCAGAGCCTGTGGCTCAGGTGTAGTAAGGCCGAAGATGAGCAATGTTCCACAGCCGGTGGGTCTCCTCCTCTGACTTGCGTTGAGTCTTTGTGCTCTCAAACATCCATAAGGTAGTAGGACCCGTTGTTCACATTCTTGCTGACCACAAAAGGTCCTTCCCAAGGTGAGGACAACTTGTGCATATCGGTCTGATCCTGGATAAGCCGAAGCACTAAGTCGCCTTCTTGAAAAGCTCTGGTTTTAACCCGGCGGCTAACACCGCAGATCTTGTTGATAAATCACCGAACGAGCCGCCGCTATATCCTGTTCTTCGTCTAACAGGTCCAACGCGTCTTGACGTGCTTGTTCGTTGTCCGCTTCAACATAAGTTGTCACCCGAGCGAGTCATGACGAATGTCACTAGGGAGAACTGCTTCTACCCGGTATACCATGAAGAAGGGTGTGTAGCCCGTCGATCTATTGGGGGTGGTATTAATGCTCCATAACACAGAGGGCAACTCTTCCACCCAACAACCTGGCGTCCTCTGCAAAGGGACCATAAGTCGGGGCTTGATACCTCTCATTATTTATTGATTAGCTCTCTCAGCTTGACCATTAGATTGGGGGTGAGCCACTGAAGACACATCAAGCCGGATGTCCTCACGTTGACAAAAGTCTTTCATGGCACCTTTGGAGAGGTTCATGCCATTATCTGTTATGATCTTGTGTGGAAAACCGAAGCGAAAGATCACCTTCTTCATGAATTGAACCGCTGTGACTGCATCACACTTGTTCACTGGCTCCGCCGCTATCCACTTGATGAATTTATCAACCGCCACCAAAAGGTGGGTCTTCTTGTCCTTGGACCTTTTAAAAGGCCCTACCATATCAAGCCCTCAAGTTGCAAACGGCCAAGTGATTGGTATCATCCTCAACTCCTGAGCCAGAACAAGGGCTCGACGTGAAAATTTCTGACAACCGTCACATTTTCTGACCAAGTCCTCAACATCAGCATGAGCCGATAGCCAATAGAAGCCGTGTCGAAAAGCCTTAGCCACCAGGGATTTTGAACCGGCGTGATGACCACAATACCCTTCGTGGATTTCTCGCAGAATCTCACAGCCTTCTTCAGGAGAGACCCAGCGCTGAAATACCCCAGAGACACTGCAGTGATGTAACTCGCCATTGACGATAGTCATGGACTTGGACCGCCGGATTATCTGCCTGGCCAAAACTTCGTCTTCTGGTAACTCGCCCCAAGTCATATACTCCAAATATGGCACCGTCTAATCAGTGGTAACGTGGAGAGCCGCCACCAAGTGAGCCTCCGGATCAGGAACAACCAAATCCTCCTCTGTAGGCAACTTGACTGACGGGTTATGCAAGACGTCAAGAAAGACATTGGGAGGCACTGGTTTACGTTGAGAACCCAACCGGCTTAAAGCGTCTGCCGCTTCATTTTTACGCCGATCGATATGCTCGACTTGATAACCCTTGAAGTGACCAGCAATGACATCCACCTCTCGCCGATAAGCTGCCATGAGTGTATCCTTGGAGCCCCAAGTGCCAGAGACCTGCCGAGCTACCAGATCCGAATCTCCAAAGCACCGTACCCGGCTTAAGTTCATCTCCTTAGCCATCCGAAGACCGTGGAGCAGGGCCTCATACTCAGCTGCATTAATAGTACAAGGAAACATTAAACGGAGAATATAACAAAATTTGTCACCTCGAGGGGAAGTAAGGACAACTCCAGTCCCCGAGCCCTCCAATTGTCTGGATCCATCAAAGTGAATAGTCCAGTATGTGTTATCCGGTTTATCCTCTGGTGCTTGCAACTCTATCCAGTCATTGATGAAGTTGACGAGCGCTTGAGATTTGATAGCCGTACGAGGCATATATTTTAACCCGTGAGGTCCAAGCTCAATAGCCCACTTAGCAACCCGGCCAGTGGCCTCCCTGTTTTGGATGATGTCCCCCAAAGGAGCGGAACTAACCATAGTGATGGGATGGCCCTGAAAGTACTGCTTAAGTTTTCGGCTTGCCATAAAACCTCCATACACCAGCTTCTGCAAATGTGGGTATCTCTGCTTCGACTCAATAATCACCTCACTGATATAATAAACCAGCCGCTAAACCGGATACTCCTTGCCTGCCTCCTTGCACTCCACCACGATAGCCACACTGACAGCTCAAGCGTTAGCAGCCACATATAATAGCAATGGTTCCTTATCAATGGGGGCTGCAAGAACAAGTGGCTCGGCTAACTGTTTCTTCAGGTCCTCCAACGCTGCCTCAGCCGCATCACTCAAGACAAAATTGTTCGTCGTCTTCATCATCTGGTATAAAGGGATGGCCTTCTCTCCCAACCTACTGATAAACCGGCTCAGTGCCACGATATGACCCGCCACACGTTGTACATCGTTGATACATGCCGGTTTAGCCAGAGAAGTAATGGCCTTGATCTTCTCCGGATTAGCTTCAATGCCCTTGTTAGACACCAAGAAACCCAACAGTTTGCCTGCCGGTACACCAAAGACGCACTTGGCCGGTTTAAGCATCGTTTTATAAGCCCGAAGGTTGTCAAAGGTTTCCTTCAAATCGTCTATCAACATCTCCATCTTCCTGGACTTCACCACAATATCATCCACATAAGCATGAACATTGCGCCCAATCTGCTTGTGAAGGCAATTCTACACACATCGCTGAAAAGTCGCCTGGGCACTCTTGAGCCCGAAATGCATAGATACATAATAGAAGGCTCCAAAGGGAGTTATAAAAGTTGTCTTCTCCTGGTCCTTAACTGCCATTTTGATCTGATGATAACCAGAATAAGCATCAACTCAAACGCTCCGCCGTAGCATCAATAATTTGATCAATATGAGGGAGAGCAAAGGGATCAACTGGACAAGCCTTGTTCAAATCTGTGTAATCCACACACATACGCCAAGTACTGTTCTTCTTAAGTACCCGCACCGGGTTAGCTAACCACTCAGGGTGAAAAACCTCCACAATAAACCCTACTGCCAAGAGCCGGGCTACCTCCTCACCGATGGCCTTGCGTCTTTCTTCATTGAAACGGCAGAGAAACTGCTTAACCGGTTTAAACTTGGGATGAATATTAAGAGTGTGCTCGGCGAGTTCCCTTGGTACACCTGGCATGTCAGAAGGTTTCCATGCAAAGATGTCTCGGTTCTCACGGATGAACTCGATGAGCGCGCTTTCCTATTTCGGATCCAGGTTAGCGCTGATGCTAAATTGCTTGGATGAATCGCCAGGAACAAAGTCAACCACCTTAGTCTCATTAGCCGATTTAAATTTCAAGGCCGGATCATGCTCTGTAGTTGGCTTTTCAAAGAAGTCATATCCGTCGGATCAACATTGTCCTTGTAAAACTTCAACTCCTCTATTGGACAAACCGACTCAGCATAGGCCGCATTAGCTTCTTCACATTCCAAAGCGATCTTACGGCTCCCATGTACCGTGATGGTCCCCTTATGACCCGGCATTTGAGCTGCAGATAAACATAACAGGGCCTTCCCATGAATTTAGCATAAGCCGGCCGTCCAAACAGTGCATGATATGGGCTCTTGATTTTCACCACTTCAAAAGTCAATGTCTCTGATCTTGAATCATGATCATGTCCAAAAGCATCCTCTAGAGCTATTTTACCAACTAGATACGCCGATTTACCGGGCACCACACCATGGAAAACGGTGTTCGATGGTTTAAGATTTTTATCTGTTAACCCCATGCGACGGAAGGTTTCATAATAAAGGATGTTGATACTGCTCCCTCCGTCCATGAGTACCTTGGTAAACTTATGCCCTCCAACCTGAGGTGCCACCACCAATGCTAGATGACCCGGATTATCAACCCAGGGCGGATGATCCTCTCGACTCCACACAATAGGCTGTTCAGACCAGCGCAAGTAACGGGGCACTGCCGGTTCAACGGAGTTCACTGCCCTTTTACGGAGCTTCTGATTGCGCTTGCACATGCTAGTGGTGAAGACATGATACTTCCCACTGTTCAACTGCTTCGGGTTGCTCTGATAACCCGACTGTTGCTGGTTCCCCTGATTGTTCTGCCGATTGTAACCACCCTGGTTGCCTTGATTGCCCGGATTACCTTGGAATCCTAAACTTAAACCGCCGCCGCCGTAACCCGGACCGGATCCACTGCCCGGTCCATGATCATCTTGATAAATTAGAGTTTTTGAACTCCTTCATAATGAGGCAATCCTTCCAGAGGTGTCCGGGCGACCTTTCTTTCGTCCCGTGTCTTGGGCATGGCTGGTTTAACAGATGCCCAAGATTGATGCTTGACGGCCCGTTTTGTGGGGGTGGTTTACCCTTACGACGCTGAACATTATTCTGTGCATTAGCGTTAGCCACGAAGTCAAAACTGCTCTCGGCCTTGCGCTTACCATTGCCCCCTTGGTTTGGCGGATTATGTTGTTGCCCCATATGGTGTTGCCGCTCTTCTTTCCCTTTCCCGGATTTTCATCATCAGACTCGGGGTCCTTGGTACTATCAAAGTCGGCATACTTAACAAGAGCTGCCATAAGCGTTCCCATGTCATTGCAGTGACGCTTGAGCCGTCCCAATTTCAGCTTCAGAGGCGCGAACCGGCACTTGCCCTCCAACGTTAAGACCGATGTATCGGCATTGATGCGGTCCGACGAATGCAAGATCTCTGAAACCCGACGCACCCAATGGGTTGTTGATTCGCCTTCTTCTTGGACACAGGGGGCTAAGTCTACAATTGACATGGGATGCTTGCACGTGTCCTTGAAATTCTAGATAAACCGGGCCTTTAACTCGGCCCATGACTTGATGGAGTTAGCCGGCAAACTTTTCAGCCAAGTGCGAGTTGTTCCTTCCTACATCATGGTGAAGTATTTAGCACATGCCGCATCATCCACATACAGCATCTCCATTGCCATCGCATAGCTTTCGACCCATGACTCAGGGGGTAAGTCGACAGTGTAATTGGGTACCTTACGAGGGCCCTTGAAATCCTTGGGTAGCTGCACATTGCGTAAAGCCAGGGCGAGACACGGCACCCCCAAAGAACTAAAAGCAACACCTGGTTCCACTGAAATTGTTGGACGAACCGGAGTAAGCTGACGGGCTGCGTACTGCGCCGCTAACTCAGCTTCTCGACGTGCTCTGCCATGATCCACCACATCCTGAGCATTAGCACCACCGCCTGCCGAGTTATGCCCTCGATGGGGGTTATAGTTCTGTGCACTGCTTGACACAGCCGGTTCATCAATATGCCTGTTCAAACTCTGGCTTGGGCGAGGGGTGGAATGAATCCTCTCGCAGCTGTACGAATAAGCCTGCTGCTGAGTCAAAGCCGTCTGAAGGAGATCTCTAGCCCGTCGCATCTCAACCGCCAGTGGGGACTTGCCTTCAACTGGGAGAGCCGCCAAGTGTGAAGCGGCGGCGACTATGTTATCCAAATGATTAGAGTAATGGCCCGAAGGCGTTGATATGTGCTGTGACAGGACATTGTTCTGACGAGGCGGATCCGTCGCGCGCGGCTGAACCGGCGCCCCTGTTCCAGGTGCCTCCATCTGGTTTACCACTGGCTGGTTACTGGTTCCTGCTCCTGGCGTGTTAAAGAGATTCCTTGCCTAATAAACCGGAGGCAGGTGAGACCGGTACCTTCTCCTCATGACCTCATTTGACGCGTTCTGATCCAACATAAGCCGGTAAGCCTGTACCTCCAACTCGGCCCACTCTATAGCCATCCTGGTGTCCTCAGCTGCCAGGTCTGCCTTGGCTTGAGTTATCTGATCCTTTACTTTTGTAACCTCATCCTGATTCATCAGATTAACTTCTGCCGCCTGCAGCGTCGCCAAAGCATCAAACAAGTCAGACAAAACCTGAGCCGACGGTTGCACAGGGCCTCCGGCCCTGGCTGCTGTCGCCACTGCTGACCCGAAGATCATCGCCGCGGCGGTCGAAGAGTGCTGCACTAGCTGCGTACCGGCCATGAAGATCGCAACCCGGCTCGGCGGATCAAAGGGGTCCGGAATACTGTCGCCATCGGAACAGCCCCCAAGCCGGCCGTCTTGCAGTTGATACAATGACTCGGCCTCTCCGGTCGATGACTCATCCTCAGAATAAACGACGGTATCACCACCAGATGCCGATCCAACCTTTGATTCCGCTCAGGATAACTCCCACGAAGGCATGCTTCATGGCAGGCTGAACCCGGGCAGGTCTCGCATGCTGAGCTGTTTTGACGATGTCGATGCAGATGTCCGACAAAGGGCCCGGTTTGCCAATCTTGCCAATGAAGACGTGAATGCCGCCGAAGGGGACCCGATACCCGTACTCAATTGAGCCAGCCTCGGGGCCCTAGCCTGCGTCATTGATGTAGAGCTTGCCGCGACGACTCTTGATCATCCGGCCCACAGCTTATCCCTTGAGCCCTTCTAAGCTGCACTCTAAGAACTCGAAACCATCATGCGATGGCCCCATGGTGGGCGCCAACTGTCATGGTTTTGTCACAGCAGATGTCCTAGTGTGAGGACTTAGTCGTGGAGCCATCGCAACATAGTTAGCTTAAAGGGGTTAAACCGGAACAAAGGATGCAAAGAGTTTATACTGGTTCGGCCCCTTGCGGTGAAGGTAAAAGCCTAATCCGGTTGTGGTGGAATTGATGGGGGTTCGATGACCAAGGAGCGAATCCGCTTTGCCTGGCTCTCGATCTGTTGCTTGTTTTCCTTGAACCGCCGCCGGGTCGTCCCTTTATGTACACAGGTTGACGCTCGACGGTTTACAGAATCCCGGCCGACTCATAAACGTGTCCGGCTCAGTTTCTACCCTTTCCTACCTTACAACACAAATTACACATCATATGGCGGTTTATGACTACGGGCCCTAATCCACCTTTGGTCCTTGGGCCTTCTCATTAGATCTCCTCCATAAAGCGTCGTATACCTTGTCGTCGTGGGCTTCAATATGGCTGTCCCACTATGAGTATAACCCGGCCCCTCCTGGGTGGTTTATGTTTAGTAGTTATATCCCTAACAGACGCCAAATTGAGACCAGTCGCTAATGGTTTTGACTTTAAGGTCCGTCCATTTGACAAATTTGACATCAACGGGTATCACTTTCGTACCTATGGCAAAGAGCTATCTATGGACGAAAGTCTACAAACTGTTGCGTCTCTGCTATCGGCGAAGGAGATACCGAGTATTGTGAAAGAGTTGAAGCAATTTATGAACTTCAATTCTATGGTGCAAACCCACCAAACGTCATACTCTTCAAATGTTATTGCTTCCACCTGAAGGAGACTAGGACTCATGAACATATAGGGCTAGGGGAAATCAAAAAAGCACCCATTTGGATGTTCCCGATGTCTATATTGCGGCTCAACAGGCAACCCATGTTTTCTATCTACCGTAGGCCTGTCAAAGTGATCCAAATCTCAATGGTTGGGATGTCGTTTATGAAGTGCCGCCACGTGTTAGACCACCTCCCCCCAGTGAAGAGGATTATGAACCTCACATTAACCCAGACACATATGAAGGAGAATTCTTCCAAGAAACACGTCTTTCCAAAAAACATTTCATGAACCGCTCTACTTGACCCCAGAACATTGAAGTAGACAGCGACAATGAATCCGACTTCACCCTTGAGTCGGAACAAGAAGAGGTTACTACTGCGGATGACCTGTCAATGCTTGACCGATTATGTAAAGGAGGCCTTCCACATGTTGATGCATTTTATTAATGATGCTGATGAGCACGTCATTACTGATAGTGATGATGATGATGCATTTATTGACCCGGAGCATATATAGACGATGAAGAGTAATATTAGTAATGTCACGTATTCAATTATTATTATGTAAATATATATAGTATTAATTAGTTCATGTTATTAGGTATTCAATTTTTTATTATGTTCATGATGATGATACACTTAATTTTTTTATTATGTTTATGTTCTACTAATTTTGTTTACTCTTTGTCACTGCAGGTGTTGACAGATGGTGGGCGCAGGTCGAGAGCGCTCCGAGCCTCCTTCCTCAGCGCGTGCTGGGGCGCGGGGTGCTTACATTCCACCCCAACACCTCCGGATAGCGCTGCTAGACAGTATGCAGACACCACCGGCGGGCGCTTCTTCTTCGGCCGGGAGAGGTCGGGGGAAGACGAAGAGGGGTGCTGGTGGACGTGGCAGCGTGAGAGGTACAGCCGCCACCCCCAGCTCCCAACCATAGGACTGCTCCATCTGAGGTGGACCCGTCTCACGTGGACCCGTCTCGGACTCCAGTCCACGAGCCTCAGGCTGACGAACCTTCGTCCACGAGACTTGGGTCCCAGAGTCTTCGTCCCATGAGACTCCGGTCCCAGAGTCTTCGTCACACATGACTCCAGAGGCTAGTGGCCATGCTGATGGTGGCGAGGACAACTTTTCTGAGGATAGCTATAGCGAGGGCGAGCTGGTTGAGGGGGGCAAGAAGGTCTACCAACATGGTGGTACAAATCTCCTGCCCGTGCCGGTGACCCACTGATACGTCCATTTTGCATCATGCTTTTACGTCAATATTTATTGCATTATGGGCTGTTATTTCACGTTATGTCACAATACTTATGGCTATCTCTCTTATTTTACAAGGTTTACATGAAGAGGGAGAATGCCGACAATTTGGAATGCAGGCTGGAAAAGGAGCAAACATTGAAGGACTATTTCATGCAACTCCAAAAGTCCTGAAACTCCACGGAATACCTTAAAATAAATAAAGAAAAATCATCACCAAAGATGAAGGCCGGGGCCCACACCACGCTCACGAGGTGGGGCGCCCCCTGGCGCGCGCCCCTACCTCTGGGCCTCCTGGTGGCTCTCCGCGCCCATCTTCTCCCATATGAAGTCTTTCGATGAGAAAAAATAGAAGAGAACCTTTCGGGACGAGACTCCGCCGCCACGAGGCGGAACCAATCTAGGGCTCCGACAGAGCTGTTCTACCGGGGACACTTCCCTCCGGGAGGGGGAAATCATCACCATCGTCATCACCAACTCTCCTCTCATCAGGAGAGGGCAATCTCAATCAACATCTTCACCAGCACCATCTCATCTCCAAACCCTAGTTCATCTCTTGTATCCAATTCTTGTCTCCAAGTCCGGTATTGGTGCTAGTAAGTTGCTAGTAGTGTTGATTACTCCTTGTAGTTGATGCTAGTTGGTTTATTTGGTGGAAGATCATATGTTCATATCCTTTATGCATATTATTACCCCTCTGATTATGAACATTAATATGCTTTGTGAGTAATTATGTTTGTTCCTGGGGACAAGGGAGAAGTCTTGCTGTTAGTAGTCATGTGAATTTGGTATTCGTTTGATATTTTGATAAGATGTATGTTGTCCAACCTCTAGTGGTGTTATGTGAACGTCGACTATATAACACTTCACCATTATTTGGGCCTAGAGGAAGGCATTGGGAAGTAATAAGTAGATGATGGGTTGCTAGAATGACAGAAGTTTAAACCCTAGTTTATGCGTTGCTTCGTAAGGGGCTGATTTGGATCCATATGTTTCATGCTATGGTTAGGTTTACCTTAATACTTTTGTTGTAGTTGCGGATGCTTGCAATAGAGGTTAATCATAAGTGGGATGCTTGTTCAAGTAAGGGCAGTACCCAAGCACCGGTCCACCCACATATCAAATTATCAAAGTATCGAGCGAATCATATGGCGTGATGAAAACTAACAGCGATATTCCCATGTGTCCTCGGGGCGCTTTTCCTATTATAAGAGTTTGTCGGGCTTGTCCTTTGCTACAAAAAGGATTGGGCCACCTTGCTGCACTTTATATACTTTTGTTACTTGTTGCTCGTTACCATTTATCCTATCACAAACTATCTATTACCACTTATTTCAGTACTTGCAGAGAATACCTTGCTGAAAACCGCTGATCATTTCCTGCTGCTCCTCGTTCGGTTCGACATTCTTACTTATCGAAAGGACTATGATAGATCCCCTATACTTGTGGGTCATCAAGACTCTTTTACTCGCGCCGTTCTTTGAGGAGTGAAGCGCCTTTGGTAGGTGGAATTTGGTAAGGAAAAATTTATATAGTGTGCTGAAATTTTCTGTCACTTGTTACTATGGAAAGTAATTGTCTGAGGGGCTTGTTCGGGGTATCTTCACCCCATCCGGTTGAGCCAAGAGTTGCGCCTCAACCTACTGAACCTACTGAACCTACTAAATCTATTGAAGATGAAACTGCTTTTTAGATTCCTTCGGGTATGATGGAAAAACTGCTAGCTAACACTTCTGCAGGAGATGGAACAAAGCATCTTGATGAACATCTACGCTTTGTGGATGATATTTGTGGACTATTTAAGCTTGCAGGTATACCTGATGATGTTGTTAAGAAGAAGGCTTTCCCTTTATCTTTGGAGGGAGACACATTGACATGGTATAGGCTATGTGATGATACGAGATCATGGAACTATAAAAGTGTGAAATTGGACTTTCATCAAAAGTATTACCCTATGCATCTTGTTCATCGTGATCGCAATTATATATATAATTTTTGGCCTCGCGAAGGAGAAAGCATCGCTCAAGCTTGGGGAGGCTTAAATCAATGTTATACTCATGCCCCAATCATGAGCTCTCAAAATTGACAATTCTCTAGAATTTTTATGCTCGGCTTTCTGAAAATAATCGCAACATGCTCGATACTTCTTGTGCTGGCTCTTTTATGATGAAGTCTATTGAATTTGGATGGAATTTATTGGATAGAATTAAACGCAACTCTGAAGATTGGGACCTCGACGAAGGTAAGGAGTAAGGTATGACACCTAAGTTTGATTGTGTTAAATCTTTTATGGATACCGATATTTTCCGTAAGTTTGGCACTAAATATGGACTTGACTCTGAGATAGTAGCTTCTTTCTGTGAATCTTTTGCTACTTATGTTGATCTCCCCAAGGAGAAGTGGTTTAAATATCATCCTCCCATAGAAGTAAAAGTAGCTGCACCTATTAAAGTTGAAGAAAAGATTGTCACTTACAATGATCCTATTGTTCCTACTTCTTATGTTGAAAACCCCTTTCCTGTTAGAATGAAGGATCATGCTAAAGCTTCAACTGTTGTTAAGTAAAAGCAATACTAGGACTTATACACCTCTTGAGCAAGTCAAAGTAGAACCCAATATTGCTATTGTTAAAGTTCTCTTGTCGATAATATTGATGGGCATGTTATTCAATTCCTTGGTGAAAGCTGCTAGAATTGCTAAACCCTGTGATAGAGATAAACATAGACCTGTGGTAGGCGTGCCTGTTATTTCTGTTAAAATAGGAGATCATTTTTATCATGGCTTATGTGATATGGGTGCTAGTGCTAGTGTTATACATTGGCCTATACAAAGAAATTATGCATGAGATTGCACCTGCCGTGTTAGAAGAAATTGATGTTTCAATTAAACTTGCCAATAGAGATACTATCTCTCCAATGGGAATCGTTAGAGATGTTGAAGTCTTGTGTGGGAAAACCAAATATCCCGCTGATTTTCTTGTTCTTGGTTCTCCACAAGATAGCTTTTCTCCCATTATATTTGGTAGACCCTTCTTGCGTACTGTTAATGCTAAGATAGATTGCGAAAAGAATGTTGTTACTGTTGGCCTGGATGATATGGTTCATGAGTTTAATTTCTCTAAATTTAGTAAACAACATCGTGAAGAAGAATTGCCTAGTAAGGATGAAATTATTGGTCTTGCTTCTATTGCTGTACCTCCTAGTGATCCTTTAGAACACTATTTGCTAGACCATGAAAATGATATGTCCATGAATGAAAGAAGGGAAATAGATGAAGTATTCTTTAAACAGGAACCTATTCTGCAACACAATTTGCCTATTGAAATCTTAGGGGATCCCCCTCCACCCAAGCGTGATCCCGTGTTTGAGCTTAAACCGTTGCCTGATAATCTTAAATATGCTTATCTTGATGAGAAGAAAATATATCCTGTCATTATTAGCGCTAACCTTTCAGAGCATGAAGAAGAAAGATTATTGAAAACTCTAAAGAAGAATTGTGCCGCTATTGGATATACTCTGGATGATCTTAAGGGCATCAGTCCCACTCTATGCCAACATAAAATAAATTTGGAAGCTGATGCCAAACCGGTTCGTGATCCTCAACGACGTTTGAATCCTAAAATGAAAGAAGTGGTAAGAAAAGAAATACTCAAGCTTCTGGAGGCAGGTATAATTTATCCCGTTGCTGATAGTCAGTGGGTAAGTCCTATCCATTGTGTCCCTAAGAAGGGAGGTATTATTGTTGTCCCTAATGATAAATATGAATTAATTCCGCAAAGAATTATCACAGGTTATAGGATGGTAATTGATTTCCGCAAATTAAATAAGGCTACTAAGAAAGATCATTACCCTTTACCTTCTATTGATCAAATGCTAGAAAGATTATGCAAACATACGCATTATTGCTTTCTAGATGGTTATTCTGGTTTTTCTCAAATACCTGTGTCGGCTGAAGATCAATCAAAGACTACTTTTGCATGCCCTTTTGGTACTTTTGCTTATAGACGTATGCCTTTTGGTTTATGTAATGCACCTGCTACCTTTCAAAGATGCATGATGGCTATATTCTCTGACTTTTGTGAGAAAGTTTGTGAGGTTTTCATGGACGCTTTTCCGTCTATGGTTCCTCTTTTGATGATTGCTTGAGCAATCTTGCTCGAGTTTTGCAAAGATGTGAAGAAACTAATCTTGTCTTGAATTGGGAAAAGTGCCACTTTATGGTGAATGAAGGTATTGTCTTGGGCCACAAAGTTTCTGAAAGAGGTATTGAAGTTGATAAAGCCAAGGTTGATGCTATTGAAAAGATGCCATGTCCCAATGACATCAAAGGTATAAGAAGTTTCCTTGGTCACGCTGGATTTTATAGGAGGTTCATTAAGGACTTCTCAAAAATCTCTCGGCCTCTGACTAATTTATTAAAAAAAGATGTACCATTTGTCTTTGATGATGATTGTGTAGAAGCATTTGAACTACTTAAGAAAGCATTAGTCTCTCCACCTGTTGTTCAGCCACCTGATTGGAATTTACCTTTTGAAATTATGTGTGATGCTAGTGATTATGTTGTAGGTGCTGTTCTAGGGCAAAGAGTTGATAATAAATTGAATGTTATCCATTATGCTAGTAAGACTCTAGACAATGCTCAAAGAAATTATGCTACTACCAAAAAGGAACTTTTAGCGGTTGTATTTGCTTGTGATAAATTCAGACCTATATAGTTGATTCTAGAGTAACTATTCACACAGATCATGCTGCTATTAAATATCTTATGGAAAAGAAAGATGCAAAACCTAGACTTATTAGATGGGTTCTCTTGCTCCAAGAGTTTGATTTGCATATCGTTGATAGAAAAGGAGCTGAGAACCCCGTTGCAGACAACTTATCTAGGTTAGAGAATGTTCTTGATGACCCACTACCTATTGATGATAGCTTTCCTGATGAACAATTGAATGTCATAAGTACTTCTCGTAGCACTCCATGGTATGCTGATTATGCTAATTATATTGTTGCTAAATTTATACCACCTAGCTTCACATACTAGCAAAAGAAAAAGTTTTTCTATGTCTTGCGACATTACTTTTGGGATGACCCACATCTTTATAAAGAAGGAGTAGATGGTGTTATTAGACGTTGTGTACCTGAGCATGAACAGGAACAGATCCTACGGAAGTGTCACTCCGAGGCTTATGGAGGACATCATGCTGGAGATAGAACTGCACATAAGGTATTGCAATCTGGTTTTTATTGGCCTACTCTCTTCAAGGATGCCCATAAGTTTGTTTTATCTTGCGATGAATGTCAAAGAATTGGTAATATTAGTAGACGTCAAGAAATACCTATGAATTTTTCACTTGTTATTGAGCCATTTGATGTTTGGGGCTTTGATTATATGGGACCTTTTCCTGCCTCTAATGGATACACTCATATTTTAGTTGCTGTTGATTACGTTACTAAGTGGGTAGAAGCTATTCCAACTAGTAGTGCTGATCATAACACTTCTATTAAAATGCTTAAGGAAGTTATTTTTCTGAGGTTTGGAGTCCCTAGATACTTAATGAGTGATGGTGGTTCAACTTTATTCATGGTGCTTTCCGTAAGATGCTTGCTAAATCGACGTTAATCATAGAATTGCATCTCCATATCACCCATGATCTAGTGGTCAGGTAGAATTGAGCAATAAAGAGCTCAAATTAATTTTGCAAAAGACTGTCAATAGGTCTAGAAAGAATTGGTCCAAGAAACTGAATGATGCATTATGGGCCTATAGAACTGCATACAAAAATCCTATGGGTATGTCTCCGTATAAAATGGTTTATGGGAAAGCATGTCACTTACCTCTCGAACTAGAACATAAGGCATATTGGGCTATTAAAGAGCTCAACTATGATTTCAAACTTGCCAGTGAGAAGAGGTTATTTGATATTAGCTCACTTTATGAATGGAGAACCTAAGCTTATGAAAATGCCAAGTTGTTTAAAGAAAAAGTTAAAAGGTGGCATCACAAAAGGATACAAAAGCGTGAGTTTAATCTAGGTGATTATGTATTGCTATACAACTCTCATTTAAGATTTTTTGCAGGAAAACTTCTCTCCAAATGGGAAGGTCCTTACGTTATCGAGGAGGTCTATCGTTCGGTGCCATAAAATCAACAACCCATGAGCACAAATCTGAAGGTGGTAAGCGGTCAAAGGATCAAACACTATATCTCAGGTAATCCTATAAATGTTGAAACTAATATTATTGAAACCGTAACCCGGAGGAGTACATAAGGACACTTTCGAGCGTTCTGGACCCGAAAAGGAATAGGTATGTGGTGCGGTAAGTAAACCGACTCCAAAACAATTTTTAAGGCAATATTTCTCCGTTTTGGAATATTTAGAAAAATAGAAAAATAAGTAGTAGTCCGGGGAGGACACGAGGCCTCCACAAGGGTGGAGGGCGCGCCCTACCCCCTAGGCGCGCCCCCCTACCTCGTGAGCACCTCGTGTGCCCTCCGGACTCCGTTTCCTTGCACGATACGTATCTTGGTCGGTAAAAATTCATTATATATACTCCCGAAGGTTTTGATTCTCGTATCACGCAAATCTCCCCTGTTTTTGTTTCGAGCTATTGCTGCTGCAGATAAGAGCGAGATGTCTTCTCAAGAGTCAGTCGGGGAGAGCCGGGTATCTAACCCGACACCGGAACCAAGGGCAAACAGCGACGCTGACCACTTTGGTCCAGCAACGGAGGAAGAGATGGAGGCTGACCTGATGAGAGTAGATGCCATGGAAGATCAAGAAGTCACCTCTCACTTCCGAGCTGGGTTTACGATGTGGGAACTACAAAGCTCAGCTATTCCAAACTCGGTTATCCCTTCCAATGTTAAATTTCTTTCCTATGAAAATATGAGGACAAGTATCTCTGGTTCTCCCGCAGCTATGCAACACCCTTGGGTGCAAGGAGCTTTAGCCGTTACAGGAAAGCTTTGCAAGGAAATAATGGACCTCAAGCAGCAGGTCAATAAGCTCGAGGAGGAGAACCGTATTCTGAGGGGGATCATTGCTAAGAATATTACGCCAACAACAAAGAAGGAGAAATAATCACCTGGGTATGGGCACTCCCCTTGGCAACTGCCAAGCTTGGGGGAGGTGCCCTGGTATCGTATCACCATCACAACTCCTATCTTTACCATTTTTCTTAGTTCGATCCTATTAGTAGTATCTTGATTTAGTAGAATAAAAGTCATGGCATGATCTAGTTTTGAGTTTTGCTTTATGATCCTTCTTTGTAATCGAGTCCGTGAGCTATATAATAAAGATTAGTGTTGAGTCAAGGGCTTGAGTATTTTGCCATGATCTTGGGTGATTAGAAGAAAAAGAATAGAAAGAATCAAAGAGTTCGTATTGATTTTATTGAAAGTAATGACTCCACATAGAAAAAGTATGCTGATTAAAAGTTGTTGGGAGTTGGCAAATATAGCTTTGGTCATCGTTGCAATTAATAGGAAGTAATAAGGAAAGAGAGGTTTCACATATAGATATATTATCATTGACATCTTTTATGATTGGGAGGACTCATTAAAATATGACATGCTAAAGAGTTGATGTTGGACAAGGAAGACAACATAATGAGTTATGTTTTCTTATATCTGAGATAAAGTATGTTGTCATGATTCCTCTACCGTGTTGAGCTTGCCTTTCCCCCTCATGCTAGCCAAATTCTCAGCACTAAGTAGAAATACTACTTGTGCTTCCAAATACCCTTAAACCAGTTTTGCCATGAGAGTCCACCATATCTACCTATGGATTGAGTAAGATCCTTCAAGTAAGTTGTCATCGGTGCAAGCAATAAAAATTGCTCTCTAAATATGCATGACTTATTAGTGCGGAGAAAATAAACTTTGTACAAACTTGTTGTGGACGCAATAAAAGCGACGAACTGCATAATAAAGGTTCACATACAAGGGGCAATATAAAGTGACGTTCTTTTGCATTAAGATTTTGTGCATCAACCCTAAACATGCATGACAACCTCTGCTTCCCTCTGTGAAGGGCCTATCTTTTATTATTATCCTCTACCTTATGCAAGAGTGGCGGTGATCTTCACCTTTCCTTCTTCATTTTATCCTTTGGCAAGCTCAGCATGTTGGAAAGAACATGATATATATATATATATATATATATATATATATATATATATATATCTAATTGGATGTGGGGGAGCGTGAGTTATTATTGTTGACATTACCCTTGAGGTAAAAGGTTGTGGGGCACAAACTATAAGCCCCTATCTTTCTCTGTGTCCGATTAAAACTCCGTAACCACAAGTATCACGTGAGTGTAAGCAATTATGAAGGACTAAGTGATAGTTGAGTATGTGGACTTGCTTTTAAGCTCTGACATACACTCTTTCCGATGTTATGATAAATTGCAATTGCTTCAATGACTGAGATTATAATTGTTGGTGCCCAATAAGGTTTCTGATTCATATTTTGGCTTTGTGAAAAGATCATCACTTGAACATGAGTAATCATATGACAAAATTTATATATGTTGCTGTTATGAAATAATCATGATGCCTTCATGTCCGTATTTTATTTTTATCAATGCCTGTACCTCTAAACATGAGGACATATTTATTGTTATCAACTTTTCGCTTGAGGACAAGCAAGGTCTAAGCTTGGGGGAGTTGATACGTCCATTTTGCATCATGCTTTTACGTCAATATTTATTGCATTATGGGCTGTTATTTCACGTTATGTCACAATACCTATGGCTTTTACATGAAGAGGGAGAATGCCGACAGCTGGAATTCTGGGTTGGAAAAGGAGCAAATATTGAAGGACTATTCTGTGCAACTCCAAAAGTCCTGAAACTCCACGGAATACCTTAAAATAAATAAAGAAAAATCATTGCCAAAGATGAAGGCCAGGGGGGCCACACCCTGCTCACGAGGGTGGGGGCGTCCCCCCTGGGCGCACCCCCTACCTCGTGGGCCCCCTGGTGGCTCTCCGATGCCCATCTTCTCCCATATGAAGTCTTTCGATGAGAAAAAATAGAAGAGAACCTTTCGGGACGAGACTCCGCCGCCACGAGGCGGAACCAATCTAGGGCTCCGCAGAGCTGTTACTGCTGGGGACACTTCCTCGGGAGGAAATCATCACCATCGTCATCACCAGCGCTCCTCTCATCGGAGAGGAAATCTCCATCAACATCTTCACCGGCACCATCTCATCTCCAAACCCTAGTTCATCTCTTGTATCCAATTCTTGTCTCCAAGTCCGGGATTGGTGCTAGTAGGTTGCTAGTAGTGTTGATTACTCCTTGTAGTTGATGCTAGTTGGTTTATTTGGTGGAAGATCATATGTTCAGATCCTTTATGCATATTATTACCCCTCTGATTATGAACATGAATATGCTTTGTGATTAATTACGTTTGTTCCTGAGGACAAGGGAGAAGTCTTGCTATTAGTAGTCATGTGAATTTTGTATTCGTCTGATATTTTGATAAGATATATGTTGTCCAACCTCTAGTGGTGTTATGTGAACATCGACCACATAACACTTCACCATTATTTGGGCCTAGAGGAAGGCAATGGGAAGTAATAAGTAGATGATGGGTTGCTAGAGTGACAGAAGTTTAAACCCTAGTTTATGCGTTGCTTCGTAAGGGGCTGATTTGGATCCATATGTTTCATGCTATGGTTAGGTTTACCTTAATACTTTTGTTGTAGTTGCGGATACTTGCAATAGAGGTTAATCATAAGTGGGATGCTTGTCCAAGTAAGGGCAGTACCCAAGCACCGGTCCACCCACATATCAAATTATCAAAGTATCGAATGCGAATCGTATGAGCGTGATGAAAACTAGCTTGATGATATTCCCATGTGTCCTCGGGAGCACTTTTCCTATTATAAGAGTTTGTCCAGGCTTGTCCTATGCTACAAAAAGGATTGGGCTACCTTGCTGCACTTTATTTACTTTTGTTACTTGTTGCTCGTGTCACAGCCCCAGAGTTGTTTGTAGTTAGTGGCATCTGCATCCATGCATCATGTTTGATTTCAAAGGAAATTTGAAGTGGGGATGACCAAGCCCTAGCACTAAAGCAATTCAAATAGGTTCAACTAAGAAAATATTTTCAATGAATCCAAATGGCCTTCAAAAATGTTCACCATTTTTGGGAAATCTTGAAACTTGATAACGAGTGATATTGCACATTTTTCCATGACATTTGGATTATTGAATTAACTCATATTGTATTTGAATTGGGGCATTTAAATCCTATAAACATTTTTAAATGCTCTAATAATTCTGAAACTAGTTTTGGGTTGTTAGGAATAATCCCAAAAGAGCCCACAATTATTTTCAGGATTTTTGAAAACGTTTTGGTATTTTTAATAAAGCCCAACAGTTGCAGGAAAATTAGAAAACAGAAAGCAGAGAGAGAGAGAAGGAATCTCACCTGGGCTTACCTGGCGGCCCAAGTGGCCGGCCCAGCCCACCACCACAGCCTCCCTGTCGTCTTCCTCCCTGGACAGAAGGACGGCAGCGTGCTCGCGCCTTGGCCAGCCACGCGCCTCGCCACCTCACCTTGCCGCTCCCCTCGGCGCCTACAGCCTTCTCTGGTGGTGCCACGCACCTCCTGCCTCTCTCCCTCACTCTTCTTCGCTCCTCCCCTCCTCTGTTTCTTCCTCCCGCGAACACCCGAGCGAGTTCATCGCCGCCGTTCACCATAGCCGCGGCCACCGCCTCCCCCTCGACCCCTCGCCCGTGCCTGCGAGCTCCGTCCCGACGTCCCCGACCTCCTCGACGACCCACGAGGCCCGGACGCGCTGCAACGCCGCCACCGATGCTTTTCCCCTCCTCGGCTGCCGGAGATCGACCTCGCCGCCTCGCTCAGCTCCGGCCTTCCCCGAGCTCGCCGTCTGCACCTTTGCAACCGCCGTAAGCCTCTCCCTCGAACCCCCCTCTCTGTTGTCTCGTTTTCACGCCGTAGCTCCTAGTTCACTGACGACCGAAGCCACCACCGCCATGGACGTTGAACCACGCGCCCCCGAGCTTCGCTTGCTGCGCCTTGGTAGCATGAGGCGTGCTCTGGTGATCAACGGCGCCGTCTATGCCTGGTTGAGCTCGCCGTGCTCCGCCACGCCGCGCCCGTGCAAACCCGTAGCTGCGCCGCCGCCAAAACTCGTCGCCGGCGAAATTCCGGTAGACCCGCGACCCCCTGTCTGGTCCATTGGATGCGCCCGAGCAAGGGCTTCTCCCCGGTGCGTTCTGCACGACAAACCGCGCCCCTAAGCGCTTTCCCCAGCGCCGTCGCCGCGCGCGCGAATGGTCGCCGCGGCCGAACGCCGGCGGGCGACGTGTAACGCGTCGTTAACTGCTAATGACGGGGCTAACTAACTACCCCTCTCACTGACTACTGGGCCCCACGCCCTTAACCAGCACCAGTTTAATTTCTGTTTAGTTTAAGTTAACCACAGTGGCCCCACGCGTCGGAGTTGACCTAGCAGATGTGGCCGTTGACCGGTCCCACCTGTCATCCACCGAAACCAGCCTGAGACACTGACGTATGGGTCCCACAGGTCAGGTTTGACCTGGACCACACCCGTTGACCGCTGACATCACAGTGACGTCATGCTGACGCAATAAGCTATTTTCTGGATTTATCTTAATACAGGAAATTCCAGAAAATGCCCTAAAACTTCTAAAATTCATAGAAATTCAACCGTAGCTCCAAATGAAATAAATTATATATGAAAAATTATCAGAAAAATTCAAGGAATCCATCTGTACCATTTTCATGCATGTTTGAACAATTTTTGTCCTCTGTTTTGGACAAAACAAATAAAGGGCATTTAAATAATCATATATGGAGTTTGAATTTGGATCATGTATTCAAACCAACTCCATTTAAATCATAGCTAGATGCATTAGCTCAAATCACAGCATATTGCCATGTCATGATCATGCATCATATCGTAGCATTGCATTGATTGTGTTCTTTCTCAGTTGCCGGTATTTGTCCCCTCTCGATAGACGTGGTTCCGACGACGAGTTCAACGACACCGATGAAGAACTATATTATCTTCAGAAGTGCCAGGCAAGCAAAACCCCCTTGTTCATTCCGATACAATCCCACTCTCTCGCCCTGCTCTCTTTTACTGCATTAGGACAACAACGATTCATCTGTTACTTGCTGCGGTAGCTGAACCCCTTTATCCTTTGCATGACTGTCATTCCACAAGTAAATAGATGAAACCCACTAGCATGAGTAGGAGTTGTTTGAGCCTGTTGTGCCTACTCATACATGCTTGTTTGTCATGCTGCTACTGCTTAGAGTTGAGTCGGGTCGATTCATCGAGGATGATTGAGGTGTGTGAACATGTCCTCTTGTGTGTGAGCTAAGTGTGTGAACACGATTTGGTAAAGGTAGCAATGAGAGGCCATGTAGGAGTACATGGTGGGTTGTCTCATTGCAGCCGTCCTCGAGGAACTGAGTTACGTGTTTGTGATCCATGATTCAGCTACTACCACGCATTGGGCCCGAAACCAATGGACCCTCTCGACTTCTTAATCACCCTTGTCCTCTGTCCGGGAGTTGCAAGTAGTTTCGGTGTTTGTAGTATCTTTGGAGGCCGTGCTTGCATGGCTGACCGTAAAGGGGTGGGCTGTGATCACGGTAAAGGCACGTGGCAGATGGCAGGCGCCGTTTGGTGTCACGGAACCTGTGCACATCGTTTGGGGCTGTGGCGAAACCGCCGGAACTCCTCATAGATGGAACCCAAATAGGCGATAAACCTGGACTAGGGACTTGAGTGTTTAGGTAGGTCATGGCCGACACCCACGTTGGGCTTCCGCTTGAAGGTTGCAGTACATGTCGTGTAAACGGCGGTAAGTGGTGAGCGTGTGTGAAGAAGTACACCCTGCAGGGTTAACATCATCTATTGAATAGCCGTGTCATGGTAAGGACTTCGGGTTGCCTATAACAGTTCATAGACAAGTGAAAGTGGATACTCTAAAATCGCAAGATAAGTGTGAGTGCTATGGATGGCGTTCTCGTAGGGAGGCGGGCGGATCCATAGTGGTGTATTGATATGGTGAATATGTGGACTCGTGCGCCACCTCAAAAGAGTTACTTGCGATCGTAGTTTAGGATAGCCACCGAGTCAAAGCTGGCTTCTGCTGTTAAACTCCACCATCCCTTTGTTGATAATGATGCATATGTAGTTAGTTACGATGTAAGTCTTCTTTGGGTACATTTGTACTCACGTTTGCCTATTTTATGTTTTTGCAGAGAGACCTCGGTCTCGCTAGTAGTTCAGCGTGGACTTGACGTTTAGCTTGTTACCTCAGCTACGATCTTGTGCCCTCGGCGAGATCAGTAGATAGTCGGGCTTCATAGCCTTTTTCATTTATAGATGTACGTACTCGGACATGTTGAGCTTCAGCGTGTGCCTTGATTTGTATGCTCTGAATGTTGGGTCATGAGACCCTGTTTGTAATATCTCGCTCCTCGGGCCTAATGAATAAATACTTGAGTCGTAGAGTCATGTTGTGATGCCATGTTGTATTTGCACATATCGGGCATATTGTGTGTATGTTATTGAAATGCTTGGTATGTGTGGGATCGACTATCTAGTTGTTTATCTTTAGTAGCCTCTCTTACGGAAATGTCTCCTAGTGTTTCCATCGAGCCATGGTAGCTTGCTACTGCTCCGGAACACTTAGGCTGGCGGCATGTGTCCTTCTTCGTTCTGTGTACGTCCCTTCGGGAAATGTCACAGCGTTGAGTACCGGAGTCTGTTATCCGCTACTGCCCGGTTCACGAGTCCTGCTAGCCAGTGCTACAGCCCGGAACTTACTCGCTGGTGACCGACACGTTCGATGCTGGGTCATGGATGCCTGTCCCTATAAGTTCGTGCCACTTTGGGTTTACGACTAGCCATGTCAGCCCGGGCTCCTTATCATATGGATGCTAGCGACACTATCATATCGTGTGCCAAAAGGCATAAGCGGTTCCGGGCAAAGGTAAGGCGACACCCGTGGGAATACCGTGCGTGAGGCCACAAAGTGATATGAGGTGTTACATGCTAGATCTATGTGGCATTGAGTCGGGGTCCTGACAGCTCGTTACTATTTATCCTATCACAAACTATCTGTTACCACTTATTTCAGTACTTGCAGAGAATACCTTGCTGAAAACCGCTTATCATTTCCTTCTGCTCCTCGTTGGGTTCGACACTCTTACTTATCGAAAGGACTACGATAGATCCCCTATACTTGTGGGTCATCACCCACGATCAGAGGTTGTTGCTTGCGCCTAATGGGCAGAAGTAAGTGCATTTACACTTTTTTAACCTTTTGCCTTTTTCTTCAAATTAATATCTAATGTGTTGGCTTTGTCATACTGTAGGGGTTGGACACACGCCCGTGGTGTCCGCAGGCCCAACCAGGTCCTTGGTGTGCTTTGCCGATAGAACTTCCCGGGGTGGGTCACGTTGCCCGGTGAGGGTCAGGTTCCACAACTAGCACTGAGCTGGGAGCTATACTTGGCTGCCCCGACCCCGCCAAAGGAGAGTGTCGACGGTGTCTTGTGCGAGATGGTGGTCGACATTGTGATCCGGATGTTTTGGGTAATTTCTCCTTTACATAATTAAAAATCAAAAGTACCTAGTGATTATACTAATCAGTGTTGTCTTCTTTGATTGCAAACCTTCTACAGGTGTCTTGAGGAACACGAGGAGGACACGGCTATGGTTGTCAAAGCTGAGTGCAAGCGCCTACTTCAGAACTTACGGCACAAGGCTCAGGTGCAGGCTGTTCGAGACTACTACGCCTTGACTAATATTAAGAGGTCCAAGATGAAGTGCCGCGCCAAGTTTCTTAGTAAGGATAAGTACATGAAGGTAATTACCTATTCTTAAGGCCTTGTACTTAGTTTCCTTGATTTGATTCGTAGGCGTAGCGCTGAAATTTCTCTTGACTAACTTAGGTGCCCCAGAGATGGTGTGCGGATACGATGGACTGTTGGGAGGCGTTGGTGTATGAGTGGTGCTCTCCCCAATGGCTAGCCGTCCACAACAATGCCAAGGATAAGCTTGCCCAAATGCATGGTGTGCCAGACCATCAAGGGAGCTCCAACCTGTTTGAGTACGGGGATCACTAGGTATGTGGTTTGCTTCATGATTCCTGCAATTTCATTCTTCATGCTAGCTTGAGCCCTTAACTACTATTTTGTTCCTCTCTTTTAGGCGCGACACAACAAGAAGGAGGTGCCACCGTTGTTCGACCTCTATGCCATGGCCCATACTGGCCCGTACAAGAAAGCCAAGGCATTCTCTGAGTCTGACCTCGATCATCCAGAGAGCTTCACCAACATCTCCTCCCACAACAAGCTCGTGAGGTATAGATACGTTGGGAAGACGAGGAAAGGGGAGGACTTCAACCCGAGCCAGTGTCCTTTTGATCCAGAGCTCGTGATGTTATCTGGTGGCGGGAGGTACCATGGCTCGGTTGCCATTGGGGATGGACTGATATGTTGTCCTAGAACTCTCCTGGAGATCAAGAAGTGACAGACGAGCTTCGATCCTGAGATAACGCCTCGTCCATGGCCAATGGAGGTCACCATCGAGGCTAGGGCCCAGGAGCTTCTGGCAGAGGCAAACAGGCAGGCGGCGGAGAGGGACATGGAGGAGAGGATAGCTAGGCTATTGGAGGAGTAGAGGAACCGGAACGACGCGTCTCATCGAGCCCTATACGGTAAGTTTCTCCCGCATATTAGCCAAATAATGCACGTAATGTTCGTTTCATTACTAACTAATTTGACTGACTCATGAAAACAAAATGTGCAGTCCGTGTGCCAGAGCAACGGTTAGACCCCTTCGCCGATGCCCCATATTGGTATAGCGCCCACGGTGAGTTTCATTTGAATGGTCATTAGTTACTAGTATTCACATTTGAGTTGCATCATACTAACAAAACATTGCAAATGATCTTTGATGCAGCATGCCTCCTGACTAGCATCGACTGATCCTTCTCCGTCTGGCACTGGTGCAACCCCGACGGTCCTTCTTCGTCTGGCACTGGCACAGCCTCGACCGGTCCTTCACGTCCGTGATGATGGTAAGTTTTCCCAAGTGTTGTTCATAACAAATGCATACTTAGCATAAGAAATGACCTATTTTGTCGGCGTTCTGGGAACGGGGGTCCCCAGACTTGCCTGCCTGCGGCCTGTGGCGTGGCTCGAGTGGTGGCCCAGTACGGCCCATCTTCATCAGCTCAAAACTCAAGACCCTCGCGAGGGGTCAAGCCTCGCGGGGCGGACAACACAAGGCTTCCTCAGGAGCGGCCTCGCCAGGCAGGCTCGCGAGGAGGCGGAGAGATCAAGGCAAGGATACCTCACGAGGTGCTCGTGACGCAAGTTGTGACGATAGAGACCAGGCGGGCGCCAAGCGGGCGCCGGCCTGCGTTGTGTCCTTGTTTCCTCTTTGGTGCAAAGTGGGCAAGCACAGGCGTGGAGTACCAAGGCATCAGGCAAAGGTTACCATTCCAGTGCAACGAGACCAAGACCAGCAGAGCGGCAGGATGGAGGTCACCGTGGAGCCCAAGACGGCGTCATCACCAGTGCCTTTGGCAGCCGAAGACCAACTTTAGTTAGGATAACTTGTACTAGATGTTCCCCTTCAAAATGGTCGTTATTGGCGCCCTTCCCGCTCAATATTTGGGAAGAGGACCAGGGCCCCTATAAATAGGGCTAGTCACCGCAGTAGAGAGCAGGGAGAATATCATCTAGAGAGAGTAGGGAGAATATCATCTAGAGAGAGCAGGGAGGATATCATCTAGAGACGGGGAGATCCACCCCAAGTAGAACACCGCATCAGCTCAAGAACACCTCTCGCGAGGCAGCTCTTCCTTTGTACTGTTCATCATCTGTCCCTAAGGCAATCCACCACACCACACACTAGAGTAGGGTATTACACCACAACAGTGGCCCGAACCAGTATAAATCTTGAGTCCCTCGTGTTGTTCATCGTTTAGCTTAGATTCTAGAAAGGAGATCAGACGTGGATTGGTAGGGGGAAGATCTTCGCGCGCACCCCAGAGTTCGAACCTTAAGGGTCTGCCGGAACCCAACATCCGACATTTGGCGCACCAGGTAGGGGTGCATCGGAATCTTTCTTCCGTTGTTCCGCGTTCGATCACCCGTCGTGTCCATGGCTGACGCTCGCCGGGCTCGCGTCGAGCGTCGAGCTGCTCTCGCCGCCCGCGTCGCCCAGATGGCTCCCATCGACGGGTGTCCCAGCCGTTCCCCGTCGCCTGCAGCTAACGCCGCCACCGGCCCGGCGGGGAACGAGCAGCAGGCCTCGTCGCTGCATCCTTCGGTGCAGCGGGAAGGCCGCACCTCTACCCCGTCGCTGACTCCAGCTGGTTCGTCATCCCATGCCCGTCGCGCCCCCACAGACGCGCGCGCCGCGTTGCTCCTAGCGCGTGAGCTCCTGCACTACCGTCCCGTCGACGACCTCTACGAGGAGTGGCTCGCTCGCATCACCGAGCTCGTCGGCGCTGCAGGGGGCTCCCCTGCGCCGTCCCTCTCGCTGCCTCACCCCCCATCATGCGCGGGTGGTGCAGCCCAGGAGGTGCCTCCACCACCTCCTCCCCAAGAAGGCACCCTGGCTCCAAGGCGTGCGGGCCCAGGACGAGATCCACCGCGTCCAGCGCCCGCATGACAAGAAAGGAGCTGCCAAGAAATCCCTCGTCCGCAAGAAGGTGCTCGTGTGCTCTTGGCACCGGCACGCCATGACAGCATCCCTGCGCCAGCACGTCAAGACCCCGCGCTGCTCCAGGCAGCGATGCACGGGAATCCCCAGGAGCAAGCCCTGCATCAGCAGAGAGCTCTGGTGGCTACCGCGCCTTCACCACCGAGCTACGCAGTGTTGCCTGGTCGGGCAAGTTCAAACCTGACCTGCCCCCTCGCTAAGACGACACTGCTGACCCCGCGGAGTTCCTACAGCTCTACGAGCTGGGCATCGAAGCCGCCAGCGGGGATGAAAAGGTCATGGCGAACTAGTTTCCCATGGCACTCAGGGCGGTGCCCTTTTGGCTCTGAGCGTGCCTCTGGCACAATCTCCTCTGGGGCGAGATCTTTTCGCTTCATCGCCAACTTTCAGGGCACTCGCGACCGTCCGCCGACCATGGGTGACCTGCGCTGCATCAAGCAGTATCCCGGAGAGACCTTGCAGAAGTACATCGAGTGCTTCAATAGCGCTCGCCTCAAGATTCCCAAGGTGACCGAGGAGGCCATCATCTCGGCGTTCTCTGACGGCGTCCGCGATGTCAAGATGAAGGAGGAGCTGGCAATCCACGAAGATCTATGCATGTCTCTGGAGTTGTTCAACCTTGCGAACAAGTGTGCAAGGGCTGAGGAGGGATGCCTCTCCCTTCTCGAGCTCCCAACGGCAGATCCAGAAGAGAAGAAAGCCAAGGCCAAGGATGTGAAGCACAAGGGAGCAGTTGTGCTCGCAGCAGAGCCGGAGATGAAGCGCGGCAGGGACCAGCCAGAGTCGTCCAAAGGCAGCCGGTACTGTGTGTACCACGATCTCCACACCCACAACACCAATGAATGCCAAGAGCTCAGGGCCGTGCGAGAAGGCCGTGTCGGTCGACGCCCCGAGCGCAACGATCGGGGCTACGGCCGAGGCGGAGGAAGAGGTGGAGGACGATGGGACGACCGAGGCCCTCGCCAAGGGTAGCGTGACCGGCCTCACGAGGACCGCTGGCAGGACCAGCCTCCCGAGGGGGCTTGGAGGGATCAGCCTCGTGAGGATCGCCCACAAGGCAACGTAGGACTTCCTCCTCTGCCACCGCCGCCAAGAAGGAATGACGACCATCATCAGGACAAGGGGGCTAGGGCCTTCCAGGAGCCGCGTGCAATTGCTTGCATCTTGGGCGGTGCCCAGGCCCCAGCCTCTCAGCGCATCTTCAAGCAGTTTGCTCGCGAGGTGAATGCAGTCCTCCTCAAGCTGAGGCCATGCGCCCCCCTGAGGTGGTCTGCGTGCGCCATCTCGTTCAGCTCAGCGGATCAGCTCAACTGCGCGGCAACGGCTGGTGTCCTCCCGATGCTCTGTTCCCCAGTCATCAGCAATGTGCAAGTTACCAGGACCCTCATCGACGGCGGAGAAGGGCTCAACGTCCTGTCCGTTGAAACGTTCAACAATCTCCAAGTACCATACGATCAGCTTCAACCAACCAAGCCTTTCTCAGGAGTCACTGATGGTTCCACTGTCCCGATAGGGCAGGTCCGCCTCCCTGTCACCTTTGGGCAGCGCAAGAACTACCATACCGAGCTCATTGACTTCGACGTCGCACACATTCGCCTGCCATACAATGCCATCCTTGGATATCCCGCTCTGGCCAAGTTTATGGCAGTGACTCACCATGGCTACAACGTCCTCAAGATGCCAGGAAGTGGCGGAGTCATTACGGTCCCCAGTGAAGAGAAGGATGCGCTGTGCTCTCTTGAGCGCGCCTTCCAAGCCGCGTCAATCGAGGACCCAGACAGAAGGAGTGGAAACCTTCCTGAAGCAGCTCCCAAGAAGAAGAAGACATCACCTGGCTCAAGGCCTCAGGAGGCAGGCACCTCCGGAGGCGCCACATCAGGACCTACGCACATCAAAGGGGCGCCACCCTCCGCCGCATAGGAAGGCGCGCCCAGCGCCCTCCTCGGGTAAGGCTCGGGGGCTCTCTCCTGGGAAGCCACTGACTTTGCCAAGATCACGAGGGAGGCACTCGGGCACCATTTGGAGGTGTGCTTCGCGGCACGTTTCCCTCAGGATGGCATAAGGCAAGGAGGTCCCAACCCTCAGGAGTTCATCACCAAGGTCGCTCAGGAGTTGCAGGAATCAAGAGTCATGCGCGGCAACCGCCGCCTGCCCGGTGTAGCTCCCCATCCAGGCGAGGATGGCGGGCTGCGCGTCTGCATCGACTACCCAAGGCTCAATCGAGTCACGTCTTAGGAGTGCTTCTGACCGTCGCGCATGGGGCGTTGCGAGGGTCCACCGCACATCTATGTTCTCATGCCATTCGGCTTGCCGAACGTGGCTGCTGCTCACCAGCGCCTAATGAGGAGCATTTTGGAAGCTCAGGTGGCCAAGCACTGCGCACTCCTGGAGGAAATGGAGATGGACCTCGCCGAGCCGCCCGGACCTCCCGAGGCTCGGAGCTCAGAAGGCTCGTGAGGATTGGCTTCTTCACCATGCACCGTCAGCTACTCCGACGCTCGCCCTGCAATGGTATCAGGTGACTTCTCTCAGGTTTCATTTCAACTGGGAGCGCCCTCAGGGCTGCATCATTCTCAGGTCGCGTGGGTCTGTCCCCGCGGCATGTATCCGTTTTGCTTATGTCTTCAGCTTACCTTGTTGGGGGCGCCCCTTGGGCTGCATCATCCCCAAGCTGCTCGGGCCTGACCCAGTGGCGTGTACCTTTCTCTAATCTATCTAAGTTGATTTGCATCTTCATGCTTAAACTGCTTGCGATAATCGCCTGCTCGATTGACACCTGCCTCTGGAGCCGCTCGCTCTGGCACGGCGCTTGCGCATGGGTCTTGCGGGGCCGTGGCAGCCCCGCAAGGCGCTACCTCATGAGGCCCTCAGTGCCACAATCACTCCCTCGGAGCAACCAATGGCTGGCTGGCAACCATAATGGCAGTCCTTGTTTTCCTTGTGTTGGAGTACAGGATCCACCTAAGGAATAGCATGGGGGGCGTCGTGAGCTCCCTCTCTCTCTCTCGTGCGATCCGCTCGTGCGTTAAAAGGGGGGCGCCTGAGCATCGCGACTCAGGGACTCTTACTGGCTCTCCAGCCCTCACCCCCTTGCCTTGACCCACGGCATCGCGACCTGTCATACCAGCGACGGCTGAGCTTGCTCGAGGGCCGGGACCTGAGGACGTAGAGCAATGAAGGAAAGTGCGGGGAAGAGGGGAGACGCTCACGAGGGCCTGGGCCAACGACACCCCAGCTGCCGGCGCGCATGCCCGACACCTCGTCAAAGAACAACTCCAAGCTCACGAGATAAGTCACGTCCCTGGAAAAGCTAACGCGACGCTAAACCCTCGCTTAGTGCGGCTCTGTCACGGCGACGTTGCCTTCCTTTCTTGCCCAGCGGAGGCTGCTTGAGCGCTAAAGGGGACCTCCTGAGCAACGCGCCTCGGGGGCTCTTACTAGACCTTGGCCGGCTCACCTCCTAGCCTTGACCACGACATCGCGACCTGGCATACCAGCGACGGCTGAAGCCTGCCTAGGGACTGGGACCTGTCAGCGTAGAGCATCAAGCCCTCGTGAGGATAGAAAGGAGGAGCCGAGCCGAGACAGGACAAGCATCTCACATCGCTCCGTAATAAGGATAATATTCACAAAAGACATGCCAGACGCTTTACATACCCCCACGGGGTGTTTCTCTGATTCCTCACAGGGAACAAAAGGTGCCAATCCTAATGAACGCTAACTACGCGCGCCTCCATCGGAGACGCCATCATCAATAGTGGGCTACCAAGCGCCGGCACCAACCCCATCCAGATCAACAGCGTCGGCGGCCCGATGCAGCTGCCCTGCTCCGAGCGCGACGTGAGCTCGGGGGCTCATAGCTGTCGTCGCTCGTCTCCGGAGTCACGAGAAGCTCGGGAGAGTCGCTGGACCCTCTGGCTTCTCCGCTGCCACCAGAGGAGCTGTTGAGGAAGCGGTTGGCAGGCCTGGCCCTCGCCACTTCGACGCCCCGACCGCCTTCCTTGGGGCAGCACTCCAGTTGGCGTCCATCCGCGTCGAAGACCTTGAAGAACATCAAGGAGGCGCCATCGTATTTGAGATGGATTACGAGGGCACCCCCTGTTCGGCAGACCCGGGCAATCTCGCCCTAGCCCCGGCTCATGTAGACCTTGCCCGGAGCGACAACCTCGACCTCCGCTCCGGTCGCGAGGGTACTGCAGTCAGCATGCTGCAGCCAGAGCTCAAGAGGCCCCCTTGGCGGCATCTCAGAGGAGAAGGAGGGAGGAAGGCGGATCCAAGAGATTGGAGGCATGGCGGCGTGAAGCACAAGCTCGCGAGAAGAGCCCTCGGCATGGACCCCAGGGGCGACGACGCGCATTGCCGTGACTCATCGGCGTCGCTGGCGGCGCAGGCGATGCCGCTCGGCATCTTCTTCTCTAGGGCCCTCAGCCTGGGCGTACAAGGGCAGCGGAAACCCAGGCGGCGGCCGCTCATACCAGGGCCTCGACGTCTCCTGCCACGCGATACATCGTGGCGGCCGGGGACCTGTCGCTTCTTCGGCGGAAGCGGGTCGGGACCCTCTCGGGGGGGGGGGGGGCTTCCTTTCTCTTCCGCTGAGAACCGGCGGATTGGTGCCATTGGCGTGAAGTGGAGCAAGGGAGAGGGAGAAAGAGTGATCCAGAAAGAGATGGACTGCGGGGACCCTCGCCCGTCCGTACTTATAGTCCAGAGGAGGCCAACTGTCGGCCTCCATGATCACAGGTAATCATGACCCATTTTTGCATGCAGGGACTTGTCAAGTTGAGCAGTTGCCGAGGCAGCATGGGGAAGCTGAGGCGCCCACGTCCAATCAACCGCCACGCGGCGCCCAAGGCCGTAGGCTGATGGGGCCCGCGGCGCTCCGCACTTGCCCCTTCGCTTCTCTGCTAAGCCATGTCCGAGCGCGCCTTGGGCCCGGGGGCTACTGTCGGCGTTCTGGGAATGGGGGTCCCCAGACTTGCCTGCCTGCGGCCTACGGCGTGGCTCGAGTGGTGGCCCAATACGACCCATCTTCATCAGCGCAAAACCCAAGACCCTTGCGAGGGGACAAGCCTCGCGGGGCGGACGACACAAGGCTTCCTCAGGAGCGGCCTCGCTAGGCAGGCTCGCGAGGAGGCGGAGAGATCAAGGCAAGGATACCTCACGAGGTGCTCGTGATGCAGGCCGTGACGATTGAGACCAGGCGAGCGCCAGGCAGGCCCCAGCCTGCGCAATGTCCTTGTTTCCTCTTTGGTGCAAAGGGGGAAAGCACAGGCGCGGATTATCGAGGCATCAGGCAAAGGTTACCATTCCAGTGCAACGAGACCAAGACCAGCAGAGCGGCGGGATGGAGGTCACCGTGGAGCCCAAGACGGCGTCATCACTAGTGACTTTGGCAGCCGAAGACCAACTTTAGTCAGGATAACTTGTACTAGATGTTCCCCTTCAAAATGGCCGTTGTAGGCGCCCTTCCCGCTCAATATTTGGGAAGAGGACCAGGCCCCTATAAATAGGGCTAGTCACCGCACTAGAGAGCAGGGAGAATATCATCTAGAGAGAGCAGGGAGAATATCATCTAGAGAGAGCAGGGAGGATATCATCTAGAGAAGGGGAGATCCACCCCAAGTAGAACACCGCATCAGCTCAAGAACACCTCTCGCGAGGTAGTTCTTCCTTTGTACTGTTCATCATCTGCCCCTGAGGCAATCCACCACACCACACATTGGAGTAGGGTATTACACCATAACGGTGACCCGAACCAGTATAAATCTTGAGTGCCTCGTGTTGTTCATCGTTTAGCTTAGATTCTAGCAAGGCGATCAGACGCGGATTGGTAGGGGGAAGATCTTCGCGCGCACCCCAGAGTTCGAACCTTAAGTGTCGTGGATTTGTCACGGCAGATGTCCTAGTGAAAGGACTTAGTCGTGGAGCCATCGCTACGGGTTAACTCGAAGGGGTTAAAGCGGACACAAAGACACGAGGGTTTATACTAGTTCAGCCCCTTCGATGAAGGTAAAAGCCTACGTCTAGTTGTGATGGAATTGATATGGTCTCGATGGCTAGGGAGCAAACAAGCTTCGCCTAGGCTCGAGTTGTGGTTGTTCTGTCTTGAACCGCCCGGGTCGCCCCTTATATACACGGGTGGACTTGGTCGGTCCATAGAGTCCCAACCGGTTCATACTCGTATCCCGGTTGGTATCCCTCTATTCCTAACTTACAATACAAGTGTACATATCACGCCGGTTTACGGCTATAGTTTCTAAACCGACTACAGGCCATGGGCCTTCATCTGCTTACATTACTAATGAAGTTAACCCGGCCCAAATAGGCCGGTTTATGCCTAGTGGTAATATCCCCAACATTAGGCCCCAGATTGATTTGAACTGGTTCATGTCAATCCTTCACAAAATCCTGCCTTGGACATCTTCTGGTAATCGGCAAACCGTCATGTCGTCATCATCTCTGGTCACTGTAAACCGGTATGACATCATCACGGAGCTATCATTTATGACGCCCTCCTTTATTAATAGATCTGTGATATCCAGGTCATCAGCTCCACTTGCGAAAATTTAGCTCCTGGATTCGCGCGCCTGACCTACATCTGTTGCCTTATAAATAAGACCGAAGGGTCATTTCCTTTTCTTCCCTTCGTCTCTTCTTCTTCGTCTTCCTCGCGTCGCCAGCCTTGGAGCTCCGCCGCCGCCGTCGACCTCTGCATCGTCTTGGGCCGCTGCATCAACCTGAACGCACCAGAGTACTGCGGTATCCTTCCGCGTCTTCATCGTTTCCGGTAAGCCTTCATCTCTTCTTGACCTAGATCTGTTCTTAGGGTTTCATGTTCGTGCCGTGTTCATCGCCTATTCATACTCATACCCTGACTCTAGAATGAATCTGTGAACCCCTGCTCTGTTTAGTAGTAATCTTCTAGCGTCCGCCTGTAACTTCACACCTAAATCCATAGATCTCACGTACATATCTGCTCATCGGTTCACTTCCGTGCTGCCTCACTTTTTTGAGTATTTTCTGTTTTTCTGAGCTTACTTTAGATCTACTGCTGCAATAGGATCTTGTGAAACCTGTTTCTGCATACTTAGCCATCCACAACTTCGATTGCTTTTTAGGTCAGGCGGTTTAACTTAATATAGAAAAAAAATTAGTAAACCGGTATACACCATTAGTCCCCTTGTTGAACCGCCAGAATCCATATGATGCCACTTCATAGAAATCTGGTTTACACGTACTGCCTCCGGTTTAACATTTGCTCAGATCAGCACCTTCTATTATCCAACATATTCTTGAACCGGAATCACCTATTTCTTGTAGATCTCACCATGGCCAAACAAGTATATGAGTGCAATTGGGTTCCTTCCCGCGTTACAGAAACTCAGCTGGATGATTTAGTCCTGATTGGCACTTTAGACAGTAAAGATACGATCCACTGGAGGGTTCCTGGTGATGAATGTCCTCCCACACCTCAAGAGGGGGAGGTTGTGGTCTTCATGAGATCATTTGGCCCATGACTTTAAACCGCCTGGTTCAAAGTTTTACCGGGATGTATTAGCCAATTTTCAGCTCCGTCCGCAAGATATTGGCCCCAATTCCGTTACCAACTTATGTCACTTTCAAGTGCTCTCTGAGGTATACCTTCAAGAGGAGCCTTCAGTCGAGTTGTTTAGAGACTGGTTCCACTTAAACCGCCGCACTGAATTTACTGACGGTCCCAACACCGAATTGGGCGGTATGGCAATTCAGAAGAGGAAAGAGATCACTTATCCCCACGTCAAACTCCATACTCACCCCAAGGAGTGGAATGCAACTTGGTTTTATTGCAAGGATACCTCCCCTGACAATGAATCCCTTGCCTGGCTTCCGTCCGGAACGGCTCAGCAACACTCACCCCTTTCCACAAAGACTAAGCGCCAAGGAGAGAAGTAAATATGCTCCGCAACTGTCCAAGCTCCGAGCCTTTATGGCCAATGGTTTAACGGGAATAGACCTTGCATGCTGTTGGATATCATGGAGCATACTGCCTCTCAGCCGGCGCTCCGGTTTGATGTGCAAGTATACTGATAGCGTCGATGACCCACTCCGACACACTAAAATCCAACTCTCTGACGATGAAGTCACAGATTCTGTAAAGAAGATGTTGAATGAACCGGAGCACCTCTGCGCTCAAACCGGTATGCTTCCTTACTGCACTACCAACAAACCGCCAGCGGTAAGATTTTGATTGTTCTGTTATTGAACCTGTTACTGCTTTCTCTGCCTGACATTAATTACTGCTGAACCAGGGTGATAATCTGTTTTGGAGCAAGAAGCTTCCACAAGACAAAACAGAGAAGGCAGGACGGTCAACCCGGCCCAAGACCAAGGTTATCAAGAAGCCAGCTCACAAAAGGAAAACCACCGCTTCATCTGGTCTAGCTATTGATGATGATGTGGGTAGCCCGGATCTTGAGGTAGAACTTGATTCACTAGGCTTACTTTTTACACGCCTTATTGATCATGATACCTGTTAGGACGACGCTGAAGCCAGCCATGCTGAAGTCGCTGAGGTAACTATTCTCTCTTCCGATTCAGAAATTTTGCCTTTGCCAAAATTTCGCCAGGCAAACCGGAAAGTTAAATTTTCTCATCCTCTTGCTTACTTGGATCCCAAATTTCTTATGAAGACTCAGCAACATGAAGCTCGCCGCACAACCCGGCACAGTGGCGTGTAGTTACCTCCGCCGGTTTACCAAACAGTCCGGTTCGAAAATGCCGCTCCGAGGTCTCCGACCTTTTTATTGATTTAAATCCTAAAGCGGGTTTCTTCCGTCAACCTCTTAATCCATCCGACTCCGATTATCAGGTTACTTCTCATTCATCCTCTGGTGAATCGTCGGCCACTCAGCTGCCGCCACTGAAAACGGTTCTTGGGTAAGCTAGGCTGAACATATGCTTCCAGTATACTGTGTAATAACTTATGCTGTTCCTTGACTCTTTGTTTTTCTTTCAGGGCTAAACCTAAACCGAGCAAGAAGGCCCGCCTGGATAAAGCGGCTGAGGAAGATGTCGCCCCAGAACATGACAAAGCGCCAGATCTTGAAGCGTTTGCTCCTGAGGATATTCCCAATGATCCTCCTTTGCAAGACGATGCTATTCCTGAGGAAAGGCCTATTAATACTTCAGTCTCTGCCGACCCGCCTGCCAGCTCCGTCCGGATTGAAAAATCCCGCAGTCCTGCTGATAAACCGACCGCACTAACACAAACCGGCGAATCCAAAGATGATGACGTTGTGATTACCGGTGTAGGTCGCTTTGAACCCGGGAATCCTGTCACCTTAACCAAGCATACCGTAAAAGAAGATTTTTCCGCTCTGAACAAAGGAAAATGGGATGTTGAACTAGTGACATATGCTGCTCTGAGTGCCCAAGATCTTCATTCCGGCTATTTGAACCGGCTTTATACTAGTCGTGACTGTGAAGCTGGTCTGGTAAAGATGATGAGGGATAAATTTGAGGTAACTTACTTCTTTACTTACTGCCACTGTATTAGTCCTCTTAGCCCCCAAGGGCCGGTTTGTAACCTCCGTCAAATCGGGACTTTGAATATAATCGTCAACACTCTAAAATCCGCCAATATAGCCCCCAAGGGACGGTTCAACTTAGTATATTTAAACCGGGACTCCAATAAAAACTATCATCAGAACATAATTTGATCAAATAGCCATTAGCCCCCAAGTGCCAAGTTGAATACCTGCATTGAGCTTGGGACTTTGCAATCAAATAATAAATGAAAATGGAAGGTGCATTAGCCCCCAAGTATCAAGCGTATAACTTGTTATGTGGTTGGTACTTCAAATTCTTGGACCGCTTGTTTAAAGCTAAATGTTGTCTGTATGCGGGCTGAGGTGAGAATCAAGGAGGACCGGATTGCCGATTTGCAGGAAACCTTGAAAACCCAACAGGCTGAAACAGACAAGGCAAGGGAAGAATTAACCAGCGCCTTGAGCATTGTTGAACAGCTGAAGGAGGGCTTCAAGAAAGAGCGGGCTGATTGGGCCACTGAGAAGGCCGCTTTAACCAAAAGAGGTGAAAATGCTGAAGCTGCCCTTAAACCGGTGGTAGATGAGCTTACTACTGTAAAGCGGCAAATACACTCCATGACCGCTGCGATCTTTGCTAAGCTCCTTTTCATTTCTGATACAACTCGAGCCTGCTTATGATAAATCCGGTTTGAGATCGTCTCTGCATTGTTGCAGGTACACGCATTGGGCATTTAGGGTCAGATGTGCGGAAGAAGCTGAAGGCTGCCTACACCTTAGTTGAACAACTGTATAACGGAGCACAGCGGATCATCACCACAGCCTCTCATAACAATCCGGCACCCTCTTTAATCCAGGACACTCTTAACAGGTTGTCAATGCTTCCTGCCCGGATTGAAGAGCTGAAAAAATCTGCTGCTCGAACCGGAGCCACTAACGCCTTAATCCGGGCAAAGGCATGGGTGCCAGATTTTGATCCTGTGGAGGCAGCGCAAGGCTATCCCGGCCTGAAGGAAGATGGCTCCGAGTTTAATGAAGATGATTTGAGGGCAATAAATCGTGCAGTGCGTCCTTTGGCTTGTCAATTAGCTGAAGAGGCGGACTTGACGCATTATCAAGCTCAATACAATGATCAGAATAAGCGAGTGCCTGCCCCAACTCTTGAAGCGGAGAATCTGATCCCTCCAATCCGTAAGCATACTTACTCTCCTGATATTGAACCGTCTTCTCTGATCCATGAAGAGGCTGTGTTTCAAGCTTTAATGGGAATCGACTGGACCACTGTTGATTTCCAGCCAATGGATAGAGACGAGGAAGCGGAAGCGGCGCAGGACGATGAGCAGGCTTGAACCGGAAGCTGGTTTAAATAGCTGCCTTACGATGATCCGCCAAAATAACAATGATCTTATTTGGGCACCGTGTTGCCTTGTAATAGGATAGTCCATACTTCTACTTTGAATATGCCTTCGTGCATAAGTACTGATGCTTTTGTTGGAAAAACCTCAATTTATATTTCCTGCAATCAGAAAAATTTGAACTTCGGTGGCGGTTATACCGCCAGCCAATTTATGATCTTGATATATATATCAGCAATATAACAAAATAGGTGATACAAAGTACCTGCCATATCTGGGCATGAAGCTGGCTTAGCCAGGCTTGAAGCGGAGGTTTTATAAACCATTACCGTCAAAAGGGGGGGAGAAAACAGCTCCCATATAAACCGGACTGGGTCATAACGAGCCCCCCTGTTACTCCATGATGTTAACAGGAAAGGTAAACCGGGCATACTTCTCCGGATTAAAAGGGAATCAAATCCATTGGCTAAACCGGAAAAAGGTGTTGTTGGCATAAAGGAAACACAACAAAAACAAAAAAACAGGCCATGAAAATAACACGGAAGCAAAGGCAATAATAAAGACCGTTTTGCAAAAAATATGCTATACTGAGCTGATCAGATGGTGTTACCATGGTCGGACAGGACCAAGTCCCCAATAGGAGTGACAATGATTCAAGTTCGCCAGGTCCCCAAATGAAACCGTGGCATATATGCCAATCAAGAGGCATGGCAATGGTTCGGGTTCGACCAAGCCCCCAAGTGATTTTGTGGCCTTAGGCCGATCAAGAGGCGTGACTGGTTCAGACTTGACCATGTCCCCAAGTGATCTGGTGGCTTTCGCCTATCAAAAGGTGTCGCGTTGGTTCGGACGCGACCAAGGCCCCAAGTGATATAAAAAAGCAAAATTCAAGGGGTAAACCGGAGGCCGTTTTAAAACAGAACCACTCCATGTAACCACGCATGATAAGACAGAGACCCCGCTTTAGCTGAGGCTCCGGTTTTATTATATCAAAGATAATATATACACTGTCATAATATGTACATAGATAGAGCCGATGGCTCAAGTGTAGTAAGGCCGAAGATGAGCTATGTTCCACGGCCTGTTGGTCTCCTCCTCTGATGTGCGTGAGTCTTTATGCTCTCAAATATCAATCAGATAGTATGACCCGTTGTGCAGATTCTTGCTGACCATGAAAGGTCCCTCCGAAGGTGGGGATAACTTGTGCATATCTGTCTAGTCTTGGATGAGTCAAAGCACCAAATCTCCTTCTTGAAAAGTTCTGGTTCTAAACCGGCGACTGTGATAGCGACGAAGATCTTGTTGATAAATCACCGAACGGGCAGCCGCTATATCACGCTCCTCGTCCAATAGGTCCAAAGCGTCTTGCCATGCTGTCTCATTATCCGCTTCAACATAAGCTGCCACACGAGGTGAATCGTGCCAGATATCACTAGGGAGAACTGCCTCCGCTCCGTAGACCATAAAAAGCGGCGTGTATCCTGTGGATTGGTTGGGCGTAGTATTGATACTCCATAGCATAGATGGTAGTTCTTCAACCCAACATCCTGGTGTTCTTTGCAATGCAACCATAAGCCGGGGTTTGATGCCTTGCAAGATCTCTTGATTAGCCCGTTCTGCCTGCCCATTGGACTGGGGGTGAGCCACTGAAGATACGTCAAGTCGGATGTGCTCACGTTCACAGAACTCCTTCATAGCGCCCTTGGATAAATTGGTACCATTTTCAGTAATGATACTGTGTGGAAAGCCAAACCGAAAATCACCTTTTGATGAATCTGCACATTGTTGCCGCATCACACTTGCTTCTGTGCTCGCTTCAACCCACTTGGTAAATTTGTCAACTGCCACCAAAAGGTGGGTTTTCTTATCCTTGGATCTTTTAAAAGGTCCGACCATATCCAGCCCCCAAGTTGCAAACGGCCAAGTGATTGGGATCATCCTCAATTCTTGAGCCGGCACATGAGCACGCCGTGAAAATTTCTGACAGCCATCACACCGTTTAACCAAGTCCTCCGCATCAGCATGCGCTGTCAACCAGTAGAACCCGTGACGAAACGCCTTTGCCACCAGAGACTTTGAACCGGCGTGGTGTCCACAATCTCCTTCATGGATTTCTCGTAAGATTTCACAGCCTTCTTCAGGAGAAACACAACGTCGAAATGCTCCTGACACACTGCAATGATGCAATTCGCCATTGACAATCGTCATAGACTTGGATCGTCGGACTATCTGCCTGGCTAAAATCTCATCCTCTGTCAACTCCCCCCGGTTCATGTACGCAAGATAAGGAACTGTCCAATCCGGAATGACATGCAGGGCTGCCACCAATTGAGCCTCCGGATCCGGAATAGCCAAATCCGCTTCACCTGGGAGCTTGACTGACGGGTTGTGCAACACATCAAGAAAGACATTAGGCGGGACCGGTTTGCACTGAGAGCCCAACCGGCTTAAAGCGTCCGCTGCTTCATTCTTCCGACGGTCCACATGATCCACTTGATAACCCTTGAAGTAACCCGCAATATTATCCACTTCACGACGATATGCGCCATGAGCGGTCCTTAGAATCCCAAGTGCGGACACTGTTGAGCCACGAGGTGCGAGTCACCAAAGCACTTAACCCGCTTAAGTTCATCTCTTTAGCCATCCGGATACCATGGAGCAAGGCTTCAGACTCAGCTGCATTATTAGTACAAGGGAACATTAAGCGGAGAACATAACAAAACTTATCACCTCGTGGGGAAGTTAATATGACTCCAGCCCCCGAGCCTTCCAATGGCCTGGATCCATCAAAATGAATAGTCCAATATGTATGATCCGGCTTCTCCTCTGGTGCTTGCAACTCCATCCAATCATTGATGAAATCAACAAGTGCTTGGGACTTCACCGCCGTCCGAGGCACGTATTTCAATCCGTGTGGCCCGAGCTCGATAGCCCACTTGGCAATCCGGCCAGTCGCCTCCCGGTTCTGTATGATATCGCCCAAGGAAGCCGAATCGACCTTCGTGATGGGGTGCCCTTGAAAATCTTGCTTCAACTTCCGCGCCATAAAACTCCATATACCAGCTTACGCCAATGCGAATACCTTTGCTTGGATTCAATAAGCACCTCGCTGATATAATAATCCGGCCACTGAACCGGATATTCCTTGCCTGCCTCCTTGCGTTCCACCACAATAGCCACGCTAACTGCCCGAGCATTGGCCGCTACGTATAATAATAATGGCTCCTTGTCGACCGGAGCTGCAAGAACGGGCGGATTGGCTAATTGCCGCTTCAAGTCCTCCAATGCTTCATCAGCAGCCGGACTCCAAATGAATTGATCTGTCTTTCTCAGCATCTGGTACAAAGGGATAGCCTTCTCTCCGAGGCGGCTGATAAACCGGCTCAGCGCGGCGATCCGGCCCGCCAAACGCTGAACATCGTTGATACACTTTGGTTTAGCCAGGGAGGTGATAGCCGTAATCTTCTCCGGATTAGCCTCAATTCCTCTGTTGGACACAAGAAAACCCAGTAACTTGCCTGCCGGAACACCAAAGACACACTTGGCCGGGTTAAGCATCATCTTGTAAACTCGCAAGTTGTCAAAGGTTTCCTTCAAATCATCCACCAGCGTCTCCTTCTGCCTTGACTTGACTACAATATCATCCACATAGGCGTGCACATTGCGGCCGATGTGCTTATGCAGGCAATTCTGTACACACCGTTGATAGGTGGCTTGGGCACTCTTGAGCCCGATGGGCATAGATACATAGCAGAAGGCTCCAAAAGGAGTAATAAACGATGTCTTCTCCTGGTCCATAACCGCCATTTTGATCTGATGATATCCAGAATATGCATCCAAAAAACTCAAATGCTCACAACCCACCGTGGCATCAATGATCTGATCAATGCGGGGGAGGGCAAAAGGATCCGCTGGACAAGCCCTGTTAAGATCCGTGTAATCCACACACATACGCCAAGTGCCGTTTTTCTTAAGGACCAGCACCGGATTAGCAAGCCACTCTGGATGGAACACCTCAATGATAAAACCAGCTACTAAGAGCCTGGCCACTTCCTCTCCAATGGCTTTGCGCCTCTCTTCGTTAAACCGGCGGAGAAATTGCTTTACCGGTTTATACTTAGGATCCACATTAAGAGTGTGCTCAGCGAGTTCCCTCGGTACACCTGGCATGTCAAAAGGTTTCCATGCAAAAATGTCCCGATTCTCACGGATGAACTCGATGAGCGCGCTTTCCTATTTAGGGTCCAAATTGGCACTGACAGTGAACTGCTTGAATGAATCGCCGGGAACGAAGTCAACAAGCTTGGTCTCAGCTGCCGATTTGAACTTCAGATCCGAATCATGCTTTGTGGTTGGCTTCTTCAAAGGGGTCATGTCCGCCGGATCAACATTGTCCTTGTAATATTTCAACTCTTCTGTGGCACAGACCGACTGTGCATAAGCCGCGTCACCTTCCTCACATTCCAAAGCAACCTTACGGCTCCCATGAACCGTTATTGTCCCCTTGTAACCCGGCATCTTGAGCTGCAAGTAGATATAACAAGGCCGCGCCATGAATTTGGCATAGGCCGGCCGCCCAAACAAGGCGTGATACGGGCTCCGGATCTTCACCACCTCAAAGTTTAGTTTTTCGGATCGGGAATCATGCTCGTCCCCAAAAGCCACGTCCAGGGCTATCTTACCAACAAGATATGCTGATTTGCCAGGCACCACACCATGGAACACCGTATTAGACGGTCTGAGATCCTTGTCTGTTAGCCCCATGCGGCGGAATGTCTCATAATATAGGATGTTAATACTACTCCCTCCATCCATGAGTACCTTGGTGAATTTATAACCTCCCACCTGAGGGTCTACCACTAATGCTAGCTGGCCCGGATTTTCAACCCGAGGTGGGTGGTCTTCCCTGCTCCACATGATAGGCTGCTCCGACCAGCGTAAGTAACGTGGCACGGCCGGTTCAACAGAGTTCTTTGCGCCGCCAGGAGTTTTCGGTCGCGTTTATCCAAGCTAGTTGTGAAAACATGATATTGCCCATTGTTCAACTGTTTTGGTTGGCTCTGATAACCCGACTGCTGCTGCTGCTGCTGTTGACCGTTCTGATTATTCTTGTTGTTTTGACCGCCCTGATTGAGACCTGAACCGGAAGCCCCATCGTGACCCGGCCCATGGAAACCGGATCCTGAACCGCCACCTGACCCGCGGTCATACCAGAAGGCATTAGAGTTTTTAAACTCCTGCATAATATAACAATCCTTCCAAAGGTGGTTAGTCGGCGCCTCCTTTGTCCCGTGCTTTGGGCAAGGCTGATTCAACAAATAATTCAAACGGTCCGCGTTAGGATTGGGGGCCCCATTACGATTTGCCTCTTTACCTCTGCGCCGCTGCCCCCTGTCCTGTGCGTTAGTGTTGGCCACAAAGTCCATGCTGCCATCCGCCTTGCGCTTGCCTCCGTTTCCATGACCCGCCGGTTTGTACTGTTGCCCTTGAGTTGCTATTCTTCTTTCCTTCCTCGCTTCATCATCATCGGCCTCGTGATCCTTGGTACTATCCGAATCAGCATACTTCACTAAAGCGCCATGAGAGTTCCCATGTCATTCTGTAACCGCTTCATGCGCCCCAATTTCAATTTTAAAGGCTTAAACCGGCAGTTGCCCTCCAGGGTTAAGATCGCAGAGTCAGCATTGATCCTGTCAGACGAGTGCAAAACTTCCGAAACGCAGCGTACCCAATGGGTTGTTGATTCTCCGTCCTCCTGAACACAAGCCGCCAGGTCTACTATGGATTTGAGCTGCTTACATGTATCTTTGAAATTCTGGATAAACCGGGCCCGCAACTGGGCCCATGAGCTGATAGAATTGGGCGGCAGGCTCTTCAACCAAGTACGGGTCGTGCCTTCAAGCATCATGGTGAAGTATTTTGCACACGCGGTCTCATCCACATCTAGCATCTCCATGGCCATCTCATAACTCTCTACCCATGCTTCTGGAGATAAATCAGCGGTGTAATTCGGCACCTTGCACGGACCCTTGAAATCTTTGGGCAGGCGTACATTACGTAAAGTGGGGACTAAACAAGGCACTCCCAATGCGGATGCGACCCCCGGTCCAGCGGAGGTGGTAGGACGAACAGGTGTAAGCTGACCCGCATCATTCTGTGCTGCTAACTCGGCCTCCCTTCGTGCCCGGGCCCGGTCCACCACATGCTGAGCATCGCGAACACCACCTGCCGGGTTATTGCCACGGGCCGCTTCATGGCCTCGCGCATTGCTCGATATGGCAGGTTCATTTATGCACCTGCTATAGCTCCGGCTCGGACGGGGTGTGGAGTGAATCCGATCGCGGCTGTACGAATATGCCTCCTATTGAATCAGCGCGGTCCGGAGAAGTTCCTTAACCCGGCGCATTTCTATCGCTTGCGGAGAGTCCCCTTCGACCGGGATAGCCTCTAATCGCGCAGCAGCTGCAACAAGATTGTCCATAGGATTAGAATAATGACCCGGGGGTGTCTAAACCGGCGGAGGAATCACAATGTTCTGTTGAGGAGGTTCCATCAGGCGGGGTTGGACCGTCGCCCCTGGCCCTGGTGCCTCGATCCGGTTTGCCTCCAGGTACTGCGGCGGATTACTGGGTCCAGCTCCCGGAGTGTGAAAGAGATTTCGAGGGTCAAACCCTATCGGCAGGCGTGATCTGTGCTTCCGCTTCAAAACCTCCTGTGATGCGTTCTGGTCAAGCATGAGCTTATAGGCCTAGGCGCCCAAAGCGCCCACTGCGCCATCTGTCCTTTTCGCTGCCAGATCCGCTTTGGCTTGCACGATCCGCTCTCTCACCTTTGCAATCTCGCATCATGGGCCTCTGATCCGTCGGATTGGCCTCTGTCATAAGCGCGGCTAGTGCATCAAACAGATCAGATGGAACTTGAACCGGCGGGCGCACAAGGCCTCCTGCCCCTGCTGCCGCTGCCGCTGCTGATCCGGAGAGCATTGCTGCGGCGGTCGAAGAGTGATTCGCCGCCTGTGTGCCGGCCATGAATATTCCAACCCGGTTGATCTGACCTGGGGGGTCCGGAATACTGTCGCCATCGGAACAGCCCCTAACCTGGTCGTCTTGCAACTGGTATAGCGATTCGGTCTCTCCGGTCGAGGACTCGTCGCCGGAATAGACGACGGTCTCGCTACCGTGTTCTGACTCGTCCTCACGCTCTCCTCCGTGGATGACTCCGACGAAGACACGCTTCACGGCCGGTTTAGCCTGGGTAGATCTCGCACGCTGAGCCGTCTCGACGAGGTCGGTGCAGATGTCCGGCTCAGGCCCAGGCTCACCAATCTTGCCGATGAAAACTTGTATGCCACCAAAGGGGACTTGGTACCCGTACTCGATCGAATCGGCCTCGGGACCCCATCCTGCGTCGTCGATGTAGATCTTGCCACGATGACTCTTGGTCATCCGGCCCACAACATAGCCTTTGAGTCCTTTGAGCTTGCCCTCCAAGATCGTCAAACCATCGTGCGATAGCCCCACGGTGGGCGCCAACTGTCGTGGATTTGTCACGGCAGATGTCCTAGTGAAAGGGCTTAGTCGTGGAGCCATCGCTACGGGTTAACTCGAAGGGTTAAAGCGGACACAAAGACATGAGGGTTTATACTAGTTCGGCCCCTTCGATGAAGGTAAAAGCCTACGTCTAGTTGTGATGGAATTGATATGGTCTCGATGGCTAGGGAGCAAACAAGCTTCGCCTAGGCTCGAGTTGTGGTTGTCTGTCTTGAACCGCCGCAGGTCGCCCCTTATATACACGGGTGACGCCTGCCGGTCCATAGAGTCCCAACCGTTCATACTGTATCCCGTTGGTATCCTCTATTCCTAACTTACAATACAAGTGTACATATCACGCCGGTTTACGGCTACAGTTTCTAAACCGACTACAGGCCATGGGCCTTCATCTGCTTACATTACTAATGAAGTTAACCTGGCCCAAATAGGTCGGTTTACGCCTAGTGGTAATATCCCCAACATTAAGGGTCTGCCGGAACCCAACATCCGACATATTTAGCTCCAAAATGACCTATACTTTGCTTAATTTCCTCGAAAATGACATAATAACCTTTCTTAACTCCAAAATGATATATTTTACCTAGGATAGCTATAAAATGACCTATACTTAGCATTTTTTTTCCTCCAAAATGACTTAATATGCTTAGTTAGCTAAAAAAATGCCATAACTACCTAGGATAGCTCAATAATGATCTATACTTAGCTTAGCTAGTTCATTTATGACATAATTAGCTTACTTAGGTAAAAAAATGGCATAATAACCTTGGTTTAGCTCCAATCTGTCATATAATTAGTTTGTTTTGTTTCAAAATGACAAAATAACCTTACCTAGCTCCAAAATGACCGAGTTTAACTAGGATAGTTCTAAAATGACCTACACTTACCATTTTATCCTCCAAAATGAATAAATATGCTTAGTTAGCTCAAAAATGCATAACTACCGAGGTTAGCTAAAAAATGTCCTATACTTAGCTTCTTTAGTTCATTTATGGCATACCTAGCATACTTAGGTAAAAAAATGGCATAATAACCTTGGTTTAGCTCCAAACTGTCATATCAATATATCATTAGTTTATTTTCATCCAAAATGACAAAATAACCTTACCTAGCTCCAAAATGACCGATTTTAACTAGGATAGCTCTAAAATGACCTACACTTACCATTTTGTCCTCCAAAATGGTTAAATATGCTTAGTTAGCTCAAAAATGGCATAACTACCTAGGTTAGCTCAAAAATGACATATACTTAGCTTCTTTAGTTCATTTATCACATACTTAGTATACTTAGGTCAAAAATGGCATAATAATCTTGGTTACCTCCAAAATGACATATACTTAGCTTATTTTCCTCGAAAATGACATAATAACCTTACTAAGCTCCAAATGACCTATTTACCTAGCTTAGCTCTAAAATGACCTACACTTAGCATTTTTACCTAGCTTATCTAAAAAATGGCATAATTACCTAGGTTACCTTAGTTAGAAGAAGAAGAAGATAAAGAAGAGGAGAGAAAGAAAGAGAAGAAAAATTCTTCTTCTTCTAACTTTCTTCTTCCCCAATTTGCAGATTTGCTTTAGATCGCCGAAGCTTGCGTTGATGGAGTCAACTCTTCTCCTTGTCCTTCCTTTTTGTTTTGATTTTGTAGGATGAACAATGTGAAACTTGCTACCTATATATGTATGTATGGATGAAACCATTGTATGCTTGTTGTTGGATATATGTTGGATATGGACTTTTGAGTTGGTATGTATATGTGTTGGATGATCATATCCATATGGACGGATGAAACAAACACCGTTGAGAAGAAATGATAATTGGTCTTGCTGATGTTGAAGTGATCGGATCCACTTGAAGAGAAACACGCCGGTTGAAAAGGATTGACATAACAATCTCGATGATCAAAAGGATTAGTATTCACATAGCAATATGAGAACACCACTTAGGAAAGGTATGGATTCAACATTTGACAACGAAGCAACTCGAATACCACAATAAAACAAAACAAAGGATTGGCTTGCAGAGTAAGCCGGAAACAAACACATATGATAGAGATTTACCCAATCCCATATCATGCATCTGTCGAAAAGATATTCTAGGAGCTACTTGAATTCCCACCTATAAACTCCGAAACTTTCGGTTATGCAATCGGTGTTGGGGATACAGGGAGCAATATATCTCACCCAAACTAACAATCCCTACATCCAGCTATATCCATCCGTCAACACATAACCAAGAAACCTTCGAAATCGTGGTACCTCAACCTTGAAAAGCATCCGTTATACGAGTCATGGCAATACTCCGTACTCACCTCAAGATTGGGTTAGCGGGTTATCTCACCAACAAGCTGCATAAAAGAGATTTTCGATGTCGGCGTACTAAACTCAGGTATTCCAGGACTGCAACGATAAAATTATGACGACAACACCTCAGAGCTCAACTCCCCGAGACACTGCCACAACCCCTCAATGTTAGGAGGCACCAAGAACAATGTTCTCGTCATAAGAATATCGGAACGATTCCAAGATACCCGCGTGATCCTAAAATTTTTTTAGTGAAATTTAAGAAGAGAAGAGTCAAAACTCTACGTCAGGATACCTCACCAGAAGGTCGAAGGGACTGGGGAGTAAAAAGAATCCTACTCTCCGATATATATAATCCTAAATGACTCAAAACATTTTTCTAGACACAACTCGGCCGCTAAAAACGATCAAGCAGTGGGGCTCCTAAGGTTGGGGAAGGCTCTGATTACCAACTTGTTACGCCCTCGATGCGGCTATATCTCCCACGTGTCGAAGCACGACTTAGAGGCATAACCGCATTGAAAGCAATGTCGCAAGTGAGGTAATCTTCACACAACCCATGTAATACATAAGGGAAAAAGATACATAGTTGGCTTACAATCGCCACTTCACACAATTACATGAATAAAGCATTACATCATCCAGATACAATCAAGGTCCGACTACGGAACCAAAATAAAAGAAGAACCCCAAATGCGAAAAAAAGGTCCCCGATCGACCCCAACTGGGCTCCACTACTGATCAACTAGACCGAAACAACACAAAGGGCAAGATCTTCATCGAGCTCCTCCTTGGGCTTGATTGTGTCACCTGCTCGGTAACATAGGCACCTGCAAACTGGTTTTGGAAGTATCTGGTGAGCCACGAGGACTCAGCAATCCCATTACCATGGGTATCAAGACTAGCAAAGCTTAATGGGAAAGGAAGGGGGTAAAGTGGTGAGGTTGCAGCAGCTAAGCATATATGGTGGCTAACATACGCAAAGAAGAGCGAGAAGAGAACAAGCAGAACGGTCGTCAACTAGTAATGATCAAGAGGTGATCCTGAACACCTACTTACGTCAAACATAACCCAGAAACCGTGTTCACTTCCCAGACTCCGCCGAGAAGAGACCATCACGGCTACACACTCGGTTGATGCATTTTAATTCGGATCAAGTGTCAAGTTGTCTACAACCGGACATTAACAAATTCCCATCTGCCAAATAACCGCGGGCACGGCTCTCGAAAGTTTATACCCTGCAGGGGTGTCCCAACTTAGCCCATGACAAGCTCTCGCGATCATCGAAGGAATAGACCTTCACCCGAGACACTCCGATCAGACTCGGTATCCGGTACATCAAGACATTTCGACAATGGTAAAACAAGACCAGCAAAGCCGCCCGGCGTGCCGACATCCCTGATAGTAGCCAGCAGATCTCGTCTCGAGCCACGACCGGATGAGCTAAGCGCATGTGTACCGACGTAACCCAAGTTGCCAAGGGATGGTCCCATACGGTGCTCTAGTTTGGACCAACGCTTAGACAAGCATCGCCGGGGGCTATAAAGATGACCCCAGGATGCGCGACTCCCAAGGGAAAAAGTAGGTGGTGGTGAGGCAAATGGTAAAAGGCAATGTTGGGCCTTTTTGGACAAGTTTTATTCAAAGCGAACTGTCGTCGGGGGTCCCATAAATCACCCGACCGCGTAAGGGACGCAAAATCCGGGAACATAACACGGTATGACGGAAACTAGGGCGGCAAGAGTGGAACAAAACACCGTGCATAAGGCCGAGCCTTCCACCCTTTACCAAGTATATAGGTGCATTAATAATATAAGAGATATTGTGATATCCCAACATAAACCCTGTCCACCATGGAGAAATCTTCAACTTCACCGCAGCTAGCAACGCTATAAGAGGGCTGAGCAAAGCGGTAACATAGCCAAACAACGGTTTGCTAGGAATGGTGTCAAAGGTTAGGGGTTCATGGCAATATGGGATGGCTGGACAAGCAGTAATAGGTAGCGCAACATAGCGAAGAACGAGGCAACTAGCATAGCAATGATAGTAGTGAGATCCAAGGTAGCGGTCATCTTGCCGAAATCCCGCAAGGAAGAAGAACGAGTCCATGAAGAAGACAAACGGACGTGGCGAACGAATCCTCACAACTCCGGAACGAAACCGAAGCTAACGAGAGAAGCAACCCGGAAAGAAGCAAACAATATGGTAAACACACAAGCATGAACATGTCATGATGCACAAACAAGTATGATGCATGACCGGTTTAATGAGGCATGGCATGGCAAAGTGCAACAAACAATACTACAAGTTAAGTGGAGCTCAATATTCAACGAGTTGCATATTGACAAAACACCACAACAATTATTTAGTTCTCTCTCGTTTATGTACCCAACAATATTAAATGTGGATCAACATGGCAAGGGGTGAAGCATAACAAAACTACCTACCTAGGCAAGTTTAAATGAGGCGGAAACAACGAACAACAATTAGGAAAATCCTCATGTCCATATTTTGAATTAGCTACTGTTCTGCCCTAAACCATATTTTAACGTTGTTAAACAATAAAACAAAGTGCACCATGTTAAACTAGGCATTTTCCACCCCATTTACATATAAAGTTTATTTAAAACGGAGCAACGGTTATTTAGTTATGAAATAAATCATTTTAGCATGGCATTTATGCAAATTTAAATAAACAACAAGTTAAACATTTTAAACATGGATGAAAGTGGCATATTATTAAACTAGATGGAAAACTAAGCATTTTACATATATAAATTATTTACATCCGATGCACGGTTAATGAGTTATTATATGCATGAACATTAGGGGTTTTTTCAGAAAAAGCAGTTAAATCACTGGATAAAAGGAAAATCGCAGAACAGGGAAAAAAAACATGAACGGGCCGAATCTGCTGGCTGGCCCAACAAAGGTACTCTGAGGGGGAATCTGGAGGGGCTGCTCACTGTGCCACATGGGCGGTCGATGGAGAAGCCGGGCCGGAGGTGGTGGACTGGTGGCTGGCTGGCGGCCAAGGCCTAGGCTTTGGGCCCGCGAGGGAGGCCCACGGGAGGAGGGTCGAGGCGCTGGCGGCCTCCTCGATCCCGAAGCCAAGGCCATGGCGGCGCCGGTGGGGAGAAACTCCGCGAGTGCCTGTGAAGGGCCATGGATGGCGGTCCCGCCGGATCCGGACGGATCGACCGGGAGTCCGTTCGGCGACAATGAGGTCGGACGGCGAAGCTCAAGGCGGCGAAGTTCCTGGCGGCGGTGGCGGTTCCTGCGGGCGAGAGCGTGAGGGAGAGAGCCGAGAGGAAGAGAGGCGAGGGAGGCGGTGTGACTGGTCCGGCGAGACGATCTCGGCTGGCGCGCGGCCCGCGAGGCCGACGGACGGCGGCGGCGAGGAGAAAACGACGGAGGACTCGCGGCGCGGATCGGACGCTTCGGGAGGAGCCAGCGAGCGAACGGGCGCTGGAGGCTGGGCGCCTCGGGCCCAGATGGGCTTCGAGGCCCGATCTGGGTTCTGGCGCGCCGGCGGGAGGCGCGGGTGAGGTGGTGATGCCACATGGCGGCGGGAGAGTGGTGGCGGGCGCGAGGCGGCGGGTGCGTGATTGGTCCGGCGGCTGGGCGGCGGCGCCAAGTGGCGGGCGCGGGCTAGCGGCGCTGAAAGCGAGGAGACAGGGGGAGGTGGCGGCTGCGGGAGGTTAGGGGAGGCTAGGGGCTAGGGTTGCCCAAATTAGGAAGGAGAGGTGTATATATAGCAAAATTGCTAGGGTTTGGGGGTTAGGAGGGGTTTCGGGACCCTCCGATCACGATCGGGCGGTTCCGGATGCGAGGAGAGGTAGAGTGGCCTAGGTGGGCTGTGAGAGAGAGACTTGGGCTGAGGGGAGAGAAGGGAAGTTCAGCCCGACAACTGTTTCCGGAGACCGAAAACATCCGACGATAGACCGGCTATATTGCGGTTGTAGGTTTAACGGTTGGGCTATCAAATGGACTCGAATGCGATGAAACTTGGCGGCGGTCTGTCTACACTATAATAAGACCGCACAACAAGTTGCAACCCATTCCGAGAACATTTTATGCCACTTATAAAATAATATTTCGGAGGTGCCGCGGGCGCGTGCCAGTGTGGTTGGTCTCAGAACGGACAACGGAGAGAACTAAGAGACCGGGACGGATGCAAGTTTTGAAAACATGATGATGCAATGCGGATGATGACATGGCAAGATGCAACACGCAAGCGAATGACAAAGCAACAACAGCGAATAACTGGAGGACAACTGGCACATCGGTCTCGGGGCGTCACAACACTCCACCACTATGAGAGGATCTCGTCCCGAGATCTAGGATGGCACGGGAGGGAAAACGGAAGAGGAAGAGAAGAGGTAAAACTAAGTTGCTTCTTTGACGAACGTGTGAAACCACGAACCTTGAGAGGTTGAGCAAATTGAAAGAAAGAGTACAACAGAGATGAACGAGATTGCAAACAATCCGGTAGAAAAGAGGAACAAGGAGTATTACGAGAACTTGAAGGTTGCAAAGACATGGATCAAGAGTTTAATGGACAAGATAGAATTCGAAACCACTCCGGTTAAAATAAGATGAGAGAGGAAGAATTCGGGCAGCACTCTGGCTGTAAATGGAAGGAGTTGAACATGAACTTGACAAGATGAGATGATACTTGATGAAATCAACAACACACTGCCTCCGGAATTGAAAGAATGGCACAAGGGGTAAGAAACATTACAAACCGCACGCCGGTTGTGAAGGGGGGCAAAACTTGACAAGATGAAAGAACTTGAATGAGAACACAACACTCCGGTTAAATGGATAAGCAGGAAAAGAACATGATCCTCACAATCGGGATGATGAGTGAAAAGAGCAACATCATAATGCCTCCGGAAGAAACAATAGAAGATAGACCATTGGAATAACAGAATGAAGAAGAAAAAGCCAACTTCTGCCACAAATGAGCTTGGAAAGCATCCTTGCAAAGAAGAATTGAACGGAGTTGTTGGAAAATCAACAACGAGAAGCACAAACTTGTTGTGGGCTTATGTAAACATCTCAACACTTGAGGTGAAATTCTTCCACTATCAAAATCAGTTGCTTGCTTGAGATTAATGAAGAGATGAAAACTGCTTCACCAAGATGATAGAGATATAACTTGGATCATTGGTAAGCACCAGAAATAGCAATATTCCTTAGGGAAGGCTTTAGGTGAAATCTATACCAAGATACTCCAAAGAAGAGATTGATGGATTTAAAATATCTCATTCTTGACGACATGTGAATCAAGAAACATGAAGGAAATCGTCAAGAGTGACATAACACCATCTCAAAAGGTAAGATAGAAGGAATTGCACTTTGGAATGCAAGATGAAGAATACTTGAACTCCTCAGGAAAAACATGTGTTGAGCACCATGTTTATTTTAGAGTATAGCTTGGCGGATCATAACTTCGAGAGAAATCATGAAGAACAATTGAAGAATGAAAGGAATCCTTGACGAACCGTCATGTAGTGCCTCCATGAAGAACTCCGGTAATAAAAGGATGATAAAAAGAAAGAGAAGTTGAAAACACAAGGTGAAGCCTTGCGATGATTTAGATGGATCTCCGTGATAATTAGAGCTTGGAACTCCGGGAAAGAAAAGAATTGAATCACCTCGAGGAAATAAGAATAAGATTTATTGTATGCTTATCCTTCATCAAATTTAATTGATGACAAGCAATGGATTTGGCATACTACTTATTCTCGTTGAAAAAGTATTGAAGAGAGATATTGCTAAACTTGGGAAGGTCTTCAACGAACCACCGGTAGGATTGGAACAACAAATGAATTGATATGATGAACAAGGAAGAGAGATCTTGAAAGAACCACCGTAAGCATTGAAAATGAAAGTAGCAAAGGCACAATTCACCGAGAAGAATTGGAAAACGAATGAAGATATTTGAGGGGATTTAGATACATGAGAACGAAGAGACATGAACTGATTAGAGGATATTTGAACGATGCACCGGTAAGATTTGGAGAATGAAAGCTCAAATCTGAGAATGAAGAATTATGACATGATGGCCTTCGGAGGAAAGAAATGGAAACAACTCATGAAATGCTCCGGATGGTAAGAAAAGAATTGTCACGATCAAAACAATTATGAGGATAGCATGAAGCTAGAACCATGAACCTTGAAGAGAATAGAGCAAGATTAAAGAGAAATCCTTCTTCGGTCTTCAAATGTTGAGAATGATGACGAGAAACACCACCGAGAATTATTGAGGCACACCGGAAGAATCAAAAGTGAAGAGGTTGAGCCAACTATGAAAAGAATTCCAAAGATCTTGGAGAAAAGCATTTGACTGATGATAACTCATTCTTACGTCAAACTTGGAGAAGAATTTAGGATAACTCCGGAAGAATTAGAAGAGTCAGGTAAGATCCTGGGAAAAGACCTGTGGGTTAGGGCCCACTCAAAAGAACACCGTTGAAAAGATTTAAAGGAGATGTTGCACCGGTTGAATTAAATGACTTGAATGAGATATCAATCTCGAAATATCTTGAACGGATTGAGAATGGAAACACAAGTCTTCTGAGATATCTTCAACACTCCAGATATGAACTAGGATAGGTGAATAAGAGAGACTTGGATAAGAAATTCACATGGGAAAATATGTGAAACAAAAGGAAGATATATGATCAACACCGAAAGCTTGAGTTGGATCCACCGGAAAAAAAGAAAAATTATGAAGGATGATGAACTTGAAGCTGTTGAGCATCTTCATGGGAAATCACCGGATAAAACATTGATTGAAAAGAATGAAGAGACTTCACATGAATAAATGGATACTTGATTAAGACATCTGTGTCCTTGAAGAAAAAGGGTGGGAGGGCGGGAAAACAAAGGCAACTTGGGACGGATGAAACAAACACCGTTGAGAAGAAATGATAATTGGTCTTGCTGATGTTGAAGTGATCGGATCCACTTGAAGAGAAACACGCCGGTTGAAAAGGATTGACATAACAATCTCGATGATCAAAAGGATTAGTATTCACATAGCAATATGAGAACACCACTTAGGAAAGGTATGGATTCAACATTTGACAACGAAGCAACTCGAATACCACAATAAAACAAAACAAAGGATTGGCTTGCAGAGTAAGCCGGAAACAAACACATATGATAGAGATTTACCCAATCCCATATCATGCATCTGTCGAAAAGATATTCTAGGAGCTACTTGAATTCCCACCTATAAACTCCCGAAACTTTCTGGTTATGCAATCTGGTGTTGGGGATACAGGGGAGCAATATATCTCACCCAAACTAACAATCCCTACATCCAGCTATATCCATCCGTCAACACATAACCAAGAAACCTTCGGAAATCGTGTACCTCAACCTTCGAAAAGCATCCGTTATACGAGTCATGGCAATACTCCGTACTCACCTCAAGATTTGGGTTAGCGGGTTATCTCACCAACAACTGCATAAAAGAGATTTTCGATGTCGGTACTAAACTCGGGTATTCCGAACTGCAACGATAAAATTATGACGACAACACCTCGAGCTCAACTCCGGGACACCGCCACAACCCTCAATGTCGAGGCACCAAGAACAATGTTCTCGTCATAAGAATATCGAACGATTCCAAGATACCAGCGTGATCCTAAATTTTTTAGTGAAATTTAAGAAGAGAAGAGTCAAAACTCTACGTCGGGATACCTCACCGAAGGTCGAAGGACCGGGAGTAAAAGAATCCTACTCTCCGATATATATAATCCTAAATGACTCAAAACATTTTTCTAGACACAACTCGCCGCTAAAACGATCAAGCGGTGGGGCTCCTAAGGTTGGGAAGGCTCGATTACCAACTTATTACGCCCTCGATGCGGCTATATCTCCCACGTGTCGAAGCACGACTTAGAGGCATAACCGCATTGAAAGCAATGTCGCAAGTGAGGTAATCTTCACACAACCCATGTAATACATAAGGGAAAAAGATACATAGTTGGCTTACAATCGCCACTTCACACAATTACATGAATAAAGCATTACATCATCCAGATACAATCAAGGTCCGACTACGGAACCAAAATAAAAGAAGAACCCCAAATGCGAAAAAAAGGTCCCCGATCGACCCCAACTGGGCTCCACTACTGATCAACTAGACCGAAACAACACAAAGGGCAAGATCTTCATCGAGCTCCTCCTTGGGCTTGATTGTGTCACCTGTTCGGTAACATAGGCACCGCAAACTGGTTTTGAAGTATCCGTGAGCCACGAGGACTCAAAGAATCCCATTACCATGGGTATCAAGACTAGCAAAGCTTAATGGGAAAGGAAGGGGTAAAGTGGTGAGGTTGTAGCAGCGCTAAGCATATATGGTGGCTAACATACGCAAAGAAGAGCGAGAAGAGAACAAGCGAAGCGGTCGTCAACTAGTAATGATCAAGAGGTGATCCCGAACACCTACTTACGCCAAACATAACCCGAAACCGTGTTCACTTCCGGACTCCGCCGAGAAGAGACCATCACGGCTACACACTCGGTTGATGCATTTTAATTCGGATCAAGTGTCAAGTTGTCTACAACCGGACATTAACAAATTCCCATCTCGCCAAATAACGCGGGCACGGCTCTCGAAAGTTTATACCTGCAGGGTGTCCCAACTTAGCCCATGACAAGCTCTCGCGATCATCGGCGAATAGACCTTCACCCGAGACACTCCGATCGACTCGGTATCCCGGTACATCAAGACATTTCGACAATGGTAAAACAAGACCAGCAAAGCCGCCCGGCGTGCCGACATCCCGATAGTAGCCGCGTATCTCGCCTCGTGCCACGACCGGATGAGCTAAGCGTCACAGTACCGACGTAACCCAAGTTGCCAAGGGATGGTCCCAGACGGTGCTCTAGTTTGGACCAACGCTAGACAAGCATCGCCCGGGGCTATAAAAGATGACCCCGGGATGCGCGACTCCCAAGGGAAAAAGTAGGTGGTGGTGAGGCAAATGGTAAAAGGCAATGTTGGGCCTTCTGGACAAGTTTTATTCAAAGCGAACGTCGGGGGTCCCATAAATCACCCGACCGCGTAAGGGACGCAAAATCCGGGAACATAACACCGGTATGACGGAAACTAGGGCGGCAAGAGTGGAACAAAACACTGCATAAGGCCGAGCCTTCCACCCTTTACCAAGTATATAGGTGCATTAATAATATAAGAGATATTGTGATATCCCAACATAAACCCTGTCCACCATGGAGAAATCTTCAACTTCACCTGCAGCTAGCAACGCTATAAGAGGGGCTGAGCAAAGCGGTAACATAGCCAAACAACGGTTTGCTAGGAATGGTGTCAAAGGTTAGGGGTTCATGGCAATATGGGATGGCTGGACAAACAGGTAATAGGTAGCGCAACATAGCGAAAGAACGAGGCAACTAGCATAGCAATGATAGTAGTGAGATCCAAGGTAGCGGTCATCTTGCCTGAAATCCCGCAAGGAAGAAGAACGAGTCCATGAAGAAGACAAACGGACGTAGCCGAACGAATCCTCACAACTCCGGAACGAAACCGAAGCTAACGAGAGAAGCAACCCGGAAAGAAGCAAACAATATGGTAAACACACAAGCATGAACATGTCATGATGCACAAACAAGTATGATGCATGACCGGTTTAATGAGGCATGGCATGGCAAAGTGCAACAAACAATACTACAAGTTAAGTGGAGCTCAATATGCAACGAGTTGCATATTGACAAAACACCACAACAATTATTTAGTTCTCTCGTTTATGTACCCAACAATATTAAATGTGGATCAACATGGCAAGGGTGAAGCATAACAAAACTACCTACCTAGGCAAGTTTAAATGAGGCCGAAACAACGAACAACAATTCAGGAAAATCCTCATGTCCATATTTTGAATTAGCTACTGTTCTGCCCTAAACCATATTTTAACGTTGTTAAACAATAAAACAAAGTGCACCATGTTAAACTAGGCATTTTTCCACCCCATTTACATATAAAGTTTATTTAAAACGGAGCAACGGTTATTTAGTTATGAAATAAATCATTTTAGCATGGCATTTATGCAAATTTAAATAAACAGCAAGTTAAACATTTTAAACATGGATGAAAGTGGCATATTATTAAACTAGATGGAAAACTAAGCATTTTACATATATAAATTATTTACATCCGATGCACGGTTAATGAGTTATTATATGCATGAACATTAGGGGTTTTTCTGTAAAACAGTTAAATCACTGGATAAAAGGAAAATCGCAGGAACAGGAAAAAAACATGAACGGGCCGAATCTGCTGGCTCGCCCAACAGTGTACAGGAGGGGGAATCTGGAGGGGGCTGCTCACCAGGCCACATGGGCCGGTCGGTGGAGAAGCTGGGCCGGAGGGTGGTGGACCGGCGCTGGCTGCGGCTGCGGGCCTAGGCTTGCGGGGCCCGCGAGGGGAGGCCCACGGGAGGAGGGGTCGAGGCGCGGGCGGCCTCCTCGATCCCGAGCGGCCAAGGCCATGGCGGCGCCGCGGGAGAAACTCCGGCGAGGCACGCTGCGGGAGGCCATGGGACGGCGGTCCCTACGGATCCGGACGGATCGACCCGGAGTCCGTTCGGCGACAGCGAGGTCGGACGGCGAAGCTCAAGGAGGCGAAGTTCTGGCGCGGCGGCGGTTCCCTGCCGCGAGGCGAGAGCGTGAGGAGAGAGGAGAGGAAGAGAGGCGAGGGAGGCGGTGACTGGTCCGGCGAGACGATCCTCGGCGGCGCGAGGCCGCGAGGCCGACGGACGGCGGCGACGAGGAGAAAACGACGGAGGACTCTGGCGGCCTTGGATCGGACGCCTTCGAGGAGCCAGGCGAGCGAACGGGCGCGGGAGGCTGGGGCGCCTCGGGCCCAGATGGGCTTCCCAGGGCCCGATCTGGGTTCCTGGCGGGCCGCGGCGGGGAGGCGCGGGGTGAGGTGGCGATGCCACATGGCGGCGGGAGGCGCGGGGTGAGGTGGCGATGCCACATGGCGGCGGAGAGTGGTGGTGGCGCGCGGGGCGGCGTGGCGCGCGCGATTGTCCGGCGGCTTGGCAGCGGGCGCCAAGTGGGCGCGGCTAAGCGGCGCTGAAAGCGAGGAGACAGGGGAGGTGGCGGCTGTGGGAGGTTAGGGAGGCTAGGGGCTAGGGTTGCCCAAATTAGGAAGGAGAGGTGTATATAGCAAAATTGCTAGGGTTTGGGGTTAGGAGGGTTTGGGACCCTCCGATCACGATCGGGCGGTTCGGATGCGAGGAGAGGTAGAGTGGCCTAGGTGGGCTGTGAGAGAGACTTGGGCTGAGGGAGAGAAGGAAGTGCAGCCCGACAACTGTTTCCGGAGACCGAAAACATCCGACGATAGACCGGCTATATTGCGGTTGTAGGTTTAACGGTTGGGCTATCAAATGGACTCCGAATGCGATGAAACTTGGCAGGCAGTCTGTCTACACTATAATAAAACCGCATAACAAGTTGCAACCCATTCCGAGAACATTTTTATGCCACTTATAAAATAATATTTCGGAGGTGCCGCGGGCGCGTGCCAGTGTGGTTGGTCTCAGAACGGACAACGGAGAGAACTAAGAGACCGGGACGGATGCAAGTTTTGAAAACATGATGATGCAATGCGGATGATGACATGGCAAGATGCAACACGCAAGCGAATGACAAAGCAACAACAGCGAATAACTGGAGGACAACTGGCACATCGGTCTCGGGGCGTCACAGAGGGAGTATGATTTAGAGGCAGTGGCATCCTTTGGCGCTATGGAGAGCCGCCATTAGGTGTAGACCTGTATCCCGGAGACAGAAAACTCCACAATATTCTTTGCCATGCTTATTAGTAAGAGCTCATTTTTGGTTCTTTGTTTTGCTTTGAGTAACGAGATCATTGTTTTTTGTGTGTTCGCCATAAGAGAGTTGGTGCCCATTTCTGATGGAATAGAGTTCACGTTGATTTTGGTTGAGATACATTCTGTTGTTGTTTATGACATAGAGGAGGTGAATTGCCTCTATTCCTGTTAGGAACAGAGACCCCCCTTGTGCTGGTTGACGCCGTAGGCGTATTTAGTGGGGCTCGGCGTCATCAGAATTATTTGATTCAGTCATTCGACATCCTCTATGGTTGCTCTCCTCAAAAGAAGGACTACCAAAAAATGGTGTCGACGTAGCCCCGGAGCACCGAAGCTGTGGGAGGTCGACCGAAGAAGCGTCTACGAGGGTCCGGATCAAAAAGTAGGAAAGTATGATGCATCCTTCAGGTGGAGCTGCGGGAATTGGGGTCCACCTATTGCGACCCGCTTAGTTTATAGCGATGCAACCCCCGAGTCCATCAACAAAGAGATATGTTTGTTCTTCCGCGATTTGTCTATCCCAAGGGGTTCAGGAAAGTGTTTGTGCTGAATAGTTGTGTGTCATGTTAATTTAGCAAACTATAAAAGGGAAATAAAATGGTGTGGGAGGTCTTTGCGACCTCCTTATTTTTTTAACCTGATTATGTTTGAGATAAATACATATATATGATGCATATTTGCAGTTATTTATGTAGAAAGTACATAATACTTAAAGTTTATGCATAGAATAAACGGAGATACTCGGCATTCCAAGGTCGCGATGCTATCCGACCTGATTTTCGGTTGTGGCACCGTGAAACGATTCGACGTTCGTGTTGGCGGGGCAATGAGGTTGGCTCGTCTGAGTTGACAACGTGGTGTGGTCACTGATTAATCTACATACATGAAGCAGTACGAGCAGAACAAGAAATTTTCATATGAATGGTATGTGAGAGCAAAATAATTATATACTGCGCTCCGAGCTGTTGGTGCCAAGCTGGAGCCCCCGCGATGGGAGCCCTACGGAGATAGGCACGACGGAACCAGAGCCCTCGAGCCATAGCAGCGAGGTAGGTCTGGACGTGAGGAGACAGTGTGAGGCCAGCTCAGTGATGTGATGTATATCCTGATTGTAATATGCATACTAGAGTATACTGGCAAAAAAAATCTCAAAAAATCATAGGGGATGAGAAAAATAAATGAATAAATAAATGGCGCTTGTGTCCATAAGAGGTGAGGCGAATCCCTCGAGCCGGTTGCGGCGAGGTTTACGGTTTGAGGTTCACGCGTGGAAGCTCGCGCGCTGTAGTCCGAGCCCGTCGGGTGTCAAGGCCGGAGCGGAGAGGTCCACGCGATGAGTCCTCTGCTTGCGTGATGAGGTCGCGTGATGATGATGCACGATGAGGCTGGAGCGGCGAATTGACGATGCGATAGGGGCATCGTTGATTTATCTACATAAGATATTATTGGCAGATGTGGACATTTTTTTGTCAAAGCAATACATATGGTTGAATAACTAGATAGATAGCACCTGGTTGTAAACAGCGAGGCAGTGCCATTGAACCGGTTCTGGCGAGGTTTGCAGATTGACAGCCGCGCGATGGAGCTCGCACGGTGAGGTCGTCGCGCGATGAGGTCAGCACGAGGAGGTCGCGCGGTGAAGATGAGGTCAGTGTGAGGAGGCCGACGGTGAGACCTCCAGCGGAGAAGGCCGCGTGGTTAAGATGAGGTCCGTGCGAGGAGGCCGATGGTGAGACCTCCGGCAAAAGAGGTTCATGCAGTGAAGATGAGGTCAACACGAGGAGGCCGATGGTGAGACCTCCAGTGGAGGAGGTCCGCGTGGTGAAGATCTGTTCGATGGAGTTCCGCGTGGTGGAGTTCTCCGGCATAGAGGTCCGTGACTGAGGTCCACACCTTGGAGACCTGCGGTGGAGGTCCACGCGGTGATGAAGCTTCGCGCGGTGGAGGTCCATGGTGCTGAAAGTCTATGTCATGAAGGTTTGCAGTGGAGGTCTACGCGGTGAAGGTCCCCGCTATGGAGGTCCGCGACGAAGAAGGTCTACGCCATGAAGGTCCGCGGCGGAGGAGGTCTGCGCGGTGGAGGTCCCCACTATGAAGGTCCGTGGCGGCGAAGGTCTATGCCGTGGAGGTCCATGGCGGAGGAGGTCTCCGTGTGATGGGGGTCTCCGTGCGATGAAGTTGGATAGCTTGTTCATGAAGAAAGATGAACTCGGGTCGATCTATTTTCGCGCAGAAAACAGATGCATACCTTGATGCACTCTTCAGCCTCGTCCCGGAGTTTGGACTATCGGATCGCCCTGAAATTGTAAGGGCTTGTTGGCAACACAAATTAGCATGAGATCAATGGTTAGATTTTCCAAAAGATGTCAGAATTGACCGTTGGACTTGTTCTTCCAAGCTCGTGCGGATTTTCGTCCAGATTCAATAGGGCCTCAGTATTTCAGAGATTGCTGGAGACTCGTAGATTGGATCACGGTGAAATTTCGCACGATCCCACCGAAGAAACCGTTAAAAAGATGCTCGGGGAGGCCGGGGCGATGACAATGAATCTGTTGTCCAGAAAATTTTGCAGGTCGCGCAGATGCCATGTTGATGTTGAGCCCTCGACGTGCATGGACGATCCTCCATGATGTCGATTGAGATCGAAGTTGTTGTTGATGAAGCATCCCATCTGAATATAGTATCTATGCACACCATCCCCTACCTGCTACGCCAACTGAGGAGCAGAATCCCATCAAATCCCTGCATAGGGTTCCTCATGGGGTGGAGTGCATAGAAGTTCTGATTGGGTACACACATGACACGGAATTTACCCAGGTCTAGTAGTCAGGTGTGAAAGATGTTAGCCGCTGACTTGGGAGGCCCTTACCTCCCCTTATACAGAGAGGTGAGGGCTAGGGTTACAAGGCCAAAGTCAGTTCACACGGCCTGATGCCCAAGTTGTCTACTGGAGTGCATGTCTTGCGGTACAAGCAGTAGGTATTCTTCTAGAGGAGACCACCGTTAGTGGCGAGTGGCCCAAGGACGGCTACCCCCGGTGTTTGGCACCGTCAGCCACAATTTTTTCTATTCTTTTTTATCGAAAATGCTTATGCAGCCCCTACATTGAAACGATCGAATGAAAAGACTATATAATAAGATCAGCAAAATTAGAGAAACCATGAGTTCACGAAACAAGATCAACGCATTTAAACAAGATCGTGCACATGGGTAAGTCGAGAGCATTTTGGGTCGAGGCTAGCGGCTGCGTTAGCCTAGGGTAAAGTAGCTAATTCTTTTACATTTACTGAGTGATAGATAAGACCTAACTATTCAGAGGTTTAGTATACATGTATGCGGTACGCGAGTATGAGTATTGCATCGTACCCGGCTTACTCAATGGGCACATTTTTTCTCGTTTACAAACTCGTGGACGTTTACCTTTTCTAAACCCTTCCCTAATAGGGTTTTACCCGTCGGGTTCCTGGATTGTGGGTACACATCGCCATGTTGAGGGGAGATGCTCACGAAAAACCGGCCGGCCAAGCAAAATAATATGCCCTCCATCTCAAAATATAAGATCATTTTTAGCACTATCCTAGTGCCAAAAATGGTTCTTTTTTGCGGGTGAAAAAATGGTCTTTTTTAACACAGTACAGACACAAGCGCTCATATTTACGCGCACACACGTACCCCTATGAATGCACACACATACACCTCACACCTATGAGCACCTTCAAGAGATTGAGCCAACATATCATCTTGAGATTTACAAAGTCATCATAAGCGTATCGTAGCGGACGGAAATGTCTCCTCCCACTAAGAGCATCTTCAACAGAGACGCTAAAAGTAACCCGCGCTGGGAAAAATGTCAATTTAGCACGCGGAGCATCTCCAACAGACGCTGCAAAAGCCAGCACGCTGTAAAATCCATCCAGCGCGCTGAGAATTTCTGCATCGCACGAATATTTGGTGCGCGGCGTACAGCGCGCTGGACAATTTGAAGCGGGAAGACCAACTGCCCCGCTTCCTCTGCTCGTCCCCTCCTCGAGCTCGCCGCTGCAGCCCTTCCCTGCAGCGCGCTGCCGCCGGCTGCCGCCACTCCTCTGCGTTCTCGTCTCTGCTCGTCCTAGCACGGGGCGGAGCCGACCCTACCCTTCTGCTCGGCGGCTGCAGCTCGCCGCCTCGAGCTCGCTGGCCGGGAGCGCGTGCCGGCCGGGAGCCGCTGTTGCCCTTCTGCTAGCTTGCTCCAACGGTTAAGGGAAGCTAGCTAGCTCGCGTTTGTGATTCACAGCAAGCTAGCTCGCGTGCGGTGGCCGGCGGAAGATGATTTGCAAGGTTAGCAAGCTAGCTTGCTCCAACCATTGGGGACCCAATTGCACTTTTGTTTTGATCAGATGGACTTATTTGTAAATGTTTAGGGACATGTTTGCTGTAGATATATTTGTGGCGCTTTATTTTTTTAGTGCGTTTGCTAGACTGCTGCGCGTTGTTTGCTGCGCGCTATATTTTTGTGCCTCTGCTAGACTGAATCGGCCACGGCGCGCTAAAATTACTAAATTGGCGCTGTAAAATTATTTTAGCGCGCCGTTTTTTTGATTCTGTTGGAGATGCTCTAAACGTGAATCGTCAAAAATCATGAAATAAATCGAAAAAATTCGAGCACCATGATTTGAATCTTGATGGGACCATTGTCCCTGCTTCGCTAAAAAAAGATGGTCTTGCATTTTGCGACCAAGGAAATAGATATCGTGTCATGGGTAGGGTTTCCTTCCGGTCAAGTTACTGGAAAATAAAATAGGAAAAAGTTAGTAATCGCGGCCACAGCTGCTGCCGCCGCCCCCAATCCCACCCCCACGGCCACCCACCCGACCTGAAGTAAACCCCCATTACCGGAGGCCGGAGAGAAAAAGCAAGTGTGTCTGCCGACATGCATGGCAAGCCTCTCCGCCGCATAGGCGAAGATTGTCCTGATGGCGCTACGCATAAGAGCGTTAGGCAGGACATATGCATCTTGCTCGATCGCATCCACGGTTTCTACGAGTCGGCGCTCGACCGGCTGCCGGCGGAGAGGATACCCTCGCTGACCACGCGCCTGCTCAAGGCCGGCGTTTGCTTCGGTTTCCTTGACCCGGTCTCCAACATCATCGCCAACACCATCTCCTACACGCCAAGACCCGAGGACAAAATTAAGGAGGAAGAGGAAATCATCTCTAAGGTGAGGACCAACACAAAAGATGAACGAATCTTTGATATACCGCTGTACCCAGAGACGGTCGACTCCATGACCGTGGCACGGCGGTCGCTGGAGGGTCTTGTCACCTTCCTTTGCTTTCAGTACCGCTACTTGGAGAAGACAGAAGCACTGCGCTACCTGCGCCTCGCCGGATGCGACCTCCTCGGCGCTGTAGCTCTCGTCGAGCAAGACCGTAACAGGAGCCCCGGCGAGCCCGTGTTCAATATCATGTCACCTACCACCAAAATAGCCCTGGAGTGTGCCGCCCTGTCCGCGAGGCATCCCAAACCAGCAGTCCTGGTGGGCGTCTCGCTGTCATTGATGTCTCGGACGGTCAAGGTGTCCAAGATTCTTGGGGCACACTGCTGCTTACCTTCTGCAGCTGTCAAGCGCCTTGCCAGGCTGCTCAGGGCCTCGATTGATCTTGGTGCCGATAGAAAGAAGAAGAGAAAGAGGGGTGAGCTGACACCCAGGAACACAGAATCTGCTGAGTGGAAGCCGGGTATGCATGGAACATTCAGACACACGCAGACTCTGAAGCTACTGCTCCTCGGCAAGATCCATGGTTTCTACCTAGAGGCGCTCGCCCTGCTGCCTAGGGACGGCCTGCGCAAGCTTCACCATTGCAGCCTCATCAAGGGCGGCTACTGCTATGGCCCCATGGATCCTGTCTCCAACATCATCCTCAACACCATTTGGTATGGCACTGCATTCCCCATGCACCAAGATTTCGAGTTTGACTTTCAGGTGGACATGATATGCACAAGGACCCTTATGCGCATCGAGTGCTGCTCCCTCTATGGCATCGTCGCCTTCCTCCGTGCTCGCTTCAGTTCTCTCTCGGAGCATGGTGCTCTCTGGCACCTTCTTTTGGCCAATGTGGACTTACGGTTAGCCATTGAGATGGTACAACAGTCTGGTTTCCTTATCGGCGGCACTGACCTTGATGCCTATAAGAAAGCTGCGGTTGATTCATGGCACTCGGACCCTGATGCACTGGTGAAATTCATGACATTGTCCCTGGACATTGAGCCCACCAAGTTGTCGCATATGCTGGGTCACGCGCTTGACGACTGCACAGTTGAGCACCTCACTATGCTTGTGTCAAAATCTTCACCTACCAAATCAAAGAAGCGGGCTCGGTTACTGAATAAAGTATCATCATGCTCAGAGATCTTGAATAAAAACCAGAAGATGTTAATTCCGGCCATTCGGAAGAAATTTAAGGCCGACCAAGAGTTCTATGTCAGGAAGGTCAATGCTGCATTGAACAAGTTTTCTCAGCAAATAGGGGTTGGTACATTTGCTTCTTTTACTTATTCATTAATTTAAATGTGTATCAGGATTCAAAGTGACTCACAACCATTTCTGCTGCCCTGTTAGGTGGACTATGAACTTCATATTATTTGCGGTGTGAATCCCAATGTATGTGAAGGTTCAACTACTTATCTGTACAAGAAGAGGTTCAAATATGAGTATTTCCATATCAACTTCTTGGCAACACCAAAGGGATCAGATCCTGCTACCACACCTCCAGAATTGTTCTTCGCTGAGTGTAGCAATGGTGATAAAGATGAGGAGGAAAGACCATCATTGTGCTTGCCGGTTTTGGGTTCTTCGATAGATCACAGTATGCTCTCAGCTCACTTTTCTTGTACACACTAGATATGCATCTCATGATAGTTTCCTTGCGTGGTTTTTGAATTAGCATTAAGAATTACTACTTAACATGGTTACCACAATCTATGTTCATATCTTTCCCCTAGAAAATAGATATATAATTTCGTTCTGCTGTATGTAGGTTGTAATATCCAGATTTTTGTTGCTCATCATTTGAACATTAGCGATAACTTCCTTTTCCTTTTATCAGTACAAATACAACTAATCAGGAATGATATTTTTGTTCTTATGGCAGTAAACTTCTGTGCTATCTGTTGGAAGTGCAGCTGTGATGGCTTGGTTGATTCCCTTGTTTAGTTATTTCTCTTTTTATGTTGAGGCCGATGATCTAATTTAACCTTTTTTCAATGACAGCTCGCTGCTTTTTCTGTGAGCATAGTGGGATAAACATTGTGCATCCATATTTTGGAACATATAATGGACGCCGCGATGATTTCCAAGAGATGGCTTCCGGAAGGCAAGATATCCTAATTCAAACTATCATCAGTCGCTACGAGTTTCAAGTCGATGGTATGTTTACTCTGAAGGAGGACTGGATCTATTTTGATCCCAACATGGACGCAAAGATTGCCCAGATGAATCCTATTCCTGACTGGGCTAGGAAGGTGCGAGAATGGGGCAGAATCTTCTGACTTGGTTACATATCCCCCCTTCGCCAAGTACGAGAATGGTGCCTGAGATGTGTGATAACAGTTTCATTTGAATTTAAAGTACTCTTTCCCTGTTCTTGTATATAAATCATGTTCTGACATTCAACCTTTCGCTAGATTTGATAGAATGGGAGCTTTTGTAATAATTTGATTTTTGATGAAATGGGAGCTTTTGCAGTAATTTGATGTTTGACGAAAATGCAGTTTGGATCTGGCATGGTTTTTTTACCACTGAAGATTTCTGTCAGAGTTGTCCATGGGCTGAAACAATGTCGGACAAGCAGCAACAAAAAAGTACAAATTTTCTTTACTTGAATCTAAGGTTTGTTTGAAATGCAGGATTAGAAAACTGAGAAACAGAACAATGGAAAATGGTTGTAGGTCTATTTGAAATGCGGGACTAGGACACAGAGGAACAGAGCAGTAATTATTTTCTTAATACTGCAACAGCACTGCACAGCGATTGCACTTGCTTTTCATCTCACTTTTTTTTGTCGGGATAATGATTTCATTCGTCAAAGGATGAGAGTATCATTTAGAATCACCGATGAAATAAAATCAGGGGCATCGGTGTCTCAGACGGAGGAAACCTTCGAGCTCAGCAAGTTGGTTGACTCATGGTTGCATGTACTGTGAGTCAACCTGGGCTAACTCCTTGCAAGTTGGGAGCATTCAACAATCGTAGCTGTCTTATTATGTTCCATTAGAAAACTTGCGGGTCTTTGACTGAATCAATTACCATATAACAATCACACTCCGCTTCAAACCGCCCGCGTCCGTCCGGATCGCGTTGTCCACTCCGCTTCAACACACTCCGCTTCAACCTTACGACATCTCCAACGGACCTGCAAACTACACACTCCGCTTCAACCTTATGACATCTTCAATGGACCTGCAAACTGCACGCATCCGTCTGGACCGCGCTGTCCACTCTGCTTCAACTTTAGGGCATCTCCAAGGTGGACCCACAAACCGTCCGCATCTGTTCGGACGGTGCTATCTGGATAATGAAAGCCATCCAACGCGGGCCTGTATCGGTCCGCAGCGTGGTCCGGACGCATTTCCTCCTACACACTGAAGACAAACGTGAGGGAGCTTTGCGGGAGTCCGGACACCAGACACGTAGAAACCCGATACCTCCGGGGCACCCAAAACCCTTCCCGAACCCCGCCTCCATTCTCCACATTTTCTCTTCTTCCTTTTTTTCTCTCTTGTCTTCGCCACCGCTCCACCACCCTGGCCGCCACACCACACCCCTTCCTGAACTCTACATCTCCGTCACCTCCAGGGCTCCACCCTGCTTCTCCTTCATCGCCGTTCAACCCCTGTCCTCCGCGACCCTTGATAAACGCCGATTTATACGTGTCAATGTCAATAAGTGGATGAGTGTTGTTAAAGACAATGTTTGTTCCTCTCCGCCCCACCAGGTACCACCCGCTATTGCTATACTCACCATGCCGGGCAAGTGCTCAATGAATCGCCGGAGCTAAAAACAGTTTTCCCTTCTTCTTTCTAGCAATGGATTCCGATTAGGAGTACATATACGAGCAGTGTGTTCAGTCTTTCGACGGCTCGTCGGACGAGGAGTACTTTGATGAGACGGCGATGATGCATGCGGTCCTTGAAGATGAAGAGTGTGCGGAGGAGCATGTTCTCAATTTCAAGGGCTCGATCAAGTTTCATCGAGTGCTCAACCGCAACAGGGCGCGCAACCATTTGCAAGTGATGGCCGACTACTTTGCCCTCGATGCACTCTTCGGTGATCATTTTTGCCGGCGCTTTTGGATGCGCAAGACTGTCTTCGATCGTTTGTACCATGGCATCCGGTCCTATGATGACTACTTCATCTCGAAGAAGGACGTCGTGGTAACGGCGGGGTTCTTTGGTTACCGGAAGTGCATGGCCTCACTCTGGACGCTTGCATATGGCACGACCGCTGATTTGTGGGACGAGTACCTATGGATGTCTGAGAGCACATGCGGAGATGCCATGGTCAGGTTTGCAACTGCCACGGTCGAGGTGTTCAAACCTCAGTACCTGAGCGAACCAACTGTGGCAGACACCGAGAGGCTCTTGGCAATCTCAAAAGCAAGAGGGTGGCCAGGTTTGCTTGGATATCTTGATTGCATGCATTGAAAATGGAACAATTGCCCAAAGGCTTTACAAGGGCAATGTTAGGGTCATGTAAGAAGCCACCATAATTCTTGAAGCACTTGCATCACAAGATCTTTGGATTTAGCACACTTTCTTTGGCATGCCCAAGTCTCACAATGACATCAATGTGTTGCAGCGATCACCGTTTTTTGCAAGGCTGACTAAAGGAAAATCTCCTCCTTGCCACTATACTGTTAATGGGTGTGAGTACAATATGGGCTACTATCTGGCTGAAAGTATATATATCTTTCATGGGCTACCTTTGTCAGCACCATCTCTAACCCAGTTGGCCAGAAAAAGGCTCACTTTGCCCAAAGGCAAGAAGCAGCTATAAAGGATGTCAAGAGGGCATTTGGAGTTTTGTAGGCCCGTTTTGCAGTTTTTGGTGGACCTGCTAAACAATGGGATTTGGAGACCTTGTGGAAGATTATGACATGTTGTGCGATCATGCACAACATGATTGTCGATGATGAGGGTGACGATGTTGCCGTTGCTCTAGAACTTGAGAACATGGGTGATCCTATCCAACTTCCAGACCAGAATCCAGCAATATTTGAAGAGTTTATTCAAGTGCATCAACAAATTTGGCATCGACCAACTCACGAGCAACTGAAGGAAGATCTGGTTGAGCATTAGTGGGCGGTTAAAGGGGGAAATAATGATGGGATGTAATATTTGAACTTTTTTAAATTTGAACAACTGATCCATGCGGCTATTTGAACATTTGTACCCTATGTATGCAGCTATTTTATGGTACAGACTTAAAAAAAGAGGAAGGCCGGATGTATGCGGCTACGGTTGGATGGTGGCCTCCCACATCAGTGTCCACGAACTGCCCCCCCCCCCCACCCCCTGTCCGCGGATGAATGCGGGGGGGGGGGGGATTTGTGGCTTGCTGTTGGAGATGCCCTTATGTCTTGCCAAGATCGGACTATTACGTAGTGCTAGTGATACATGTGGTATAAACCATGCCGCAACAGTGTTGAAGTGACCCCACCTCTCCGTCAGAATAGCATCTGAAGCACCTGAGAGGACATCTGCATGAAAGGATGCATCCACATTTTTACCATTACATCCCATGAGCGGGTTTCTTCCACCTATGCTCCTCTAAACAGAGGCAAAATGCTTGCCTCATTCATTAATCCAGGAGTAAACCATAGTTTTAGCTCAACAAAAAGCAAACCAAATGAAAAAAATACACAAAAAATGATTACTCTCGCGACATTATTGGACTGAAGTGCATTGCCCCCACTGAGACCCACAACGTGGCCTCATCCTTAACTAGTTTCATGATGTACAATGGCGACGTCAATTTCTTCGTGAAGACTCTAGCATTCCTCTCATTCCAAAGGATCCGCCACACGAGCATGGTGAAAGAGTCCATAGACTTTTGGTTAGTGGTGTTGGGACCCAAAATGTCCTTCTCCAAATTTTGGCATTGTGCTCTCTCGCCTACAAGTAAAGGTCTAGGGCGCCCAACCCAAACCAGCCTTTGATCAATGTTCAAACTTGTAAGGTGTAGCGGCACTTCAAGAAAAAGCAAGGTGATGTATCGTTTGCTCTGCTGTAAGCATTCAAAGCACATGGTTGGTCCACCCTCTCCTCTGGAGTTTGTCAGCCATCCATACCCTATTTTGGATTGCCAACCAAGCACAAACATCCACCTTTGGAGGTGCCCAAACCATCCACACAGTTTTGTTCATGACAATGAGATTGGAAGTAGGAATTGGGCTTTTTAGGCTATGATGGTTTTATATTTAATCATTTTTAGAGCTCACTTGTTGCATTTTATCTTCATATACTATGTCCCATTGAACCAAATAGTTATCCACAATGCATGATTACCGATTTTTACATTTTTTTTACTATAGCACATTTAGTATTCTATTTGATTTTTATTTCTTTGTTTTCTTGTGTCCACAGTTGTTTTGGAGCAACCTAGGACCAAGCACTATGAAAGGACCAAGAACGGGTGCAATATAGAGGACCTATAGTACCAGACTTAGGTGTTTCAGAAGATACAAAAAGTTTTTTTCAAAGTGCTCCAAATCAAGATCAGAATGGATTAGCGTCGCTCTCACGAATCCAACGGGCCCAAGAACTTCAAAATTGGAGTCCGTATGAAGAAATGGCGGCCAAAACATCGAAGGAGGATAGTATGAGCGACCGTGTTCCATACGACCACACATGGTCATATGACTTGATTCTAGCTCCGGAAGTTTCCCTTTCAAATGGGATTCTTCACCGATTTCATCCCCATTTTCTCCCACGAGATCCTTGGGCATTAAGGAAGGGTTTGGGAGAGGATAGGGCTCAAAGTAAATGACAAGCTTTTTTGCAAACCATATTATATGGGGACATACCCATAAGATTCTTATAAGCAGTTCTGTATGCCCACAATGCATCATCAAGTTTCTAAGACCAATTACTTCTAGATCCATTAACAGTATTTTGCATAATTAACTTTATTTTTTGATTTCTTAATTCAACTTGCCCACTAGAGGATGATAAGGCGATGCTACCCCATGGTTTACATCATATTTAGCTAGAACTTTATGGAAAACACCATGAATGAAATGTGAACCATTGTCAGTCATTAAATATCTAAGGACCCCAAACCTCGGAAAGGTAACCTCTTTAAGCATTTTAATATAAGTCTTATGATCAACACTACTATTTGAAATAGCTTTGACCCACTTAGTGACATAATCAACAACAACTAAAATATGAGTGTACCCCAACGAAGAAGGAAAATGTCCCATATAATCAAAATCCCAAATATCAAATGGTTCAATAACAAGTGAAAAATTCATAGGTATTTCCTGATGTCTACTAATATTTCCAACACTTTGATATTCATTACAAGACATGACAAACTTACATGCATCTTTGAAGAGAGGAGGCCAATAAAAACCAGATTGTAATACCCTATGTGCAGTTCTGTCTCTAGCACAGTGTCCTCCGTATGCATTAGAGTGAAACTTCCTCAAGATTTTCCCTGCTCATGCTCAGGTACACAATGTCTAATAACATCATCTACTCCTCTATATAAATGTGGGTCATCCCAAAAGTAATGTCTCAAGTCAAAGAAAAACTTTTTCTTTTGTTCGTATGTGTAACTAGGTGTTATATACTTGGCAACAAGGAAATTATCATAACCTGCATACCAAGGGTTATTACAAGAAGATGAAGCATTTATAGCATCTAATTGCTCACCAGGAAAACTATTATTAACATGCATCGGGTCATCAAGAAAATTTTCCATTCTAAAAAAATTATCCGTGAAAGGATTATCAGCTCCCTTTCTATCAACAATATGCAAACCAAATACTTGCAATAAAAGAACCCACCTAATAAACCTAGGCTTAGCATACTTCTTATCCATAAGATATATAATAGCAGCATGATTGGTGTGAATAGTAACATTAGAATCAACAATATACAGTTGGTCTGAAATTATCACAAGCAAACACAACTGCTAGGATTTTTTTCCAGTTGTAGCATAATATTTCTGGGCAATGTCCATGGTCTTACTAGCATAATGAATAACAGTTAATTTTTTGTCAACTATTTGACCAAGAACAACAATATGGGAGGCCGGGGACCTGCGTCCACGAGACTCACCAAAACTTTGAGGTTCGAACTCTAGGGGCTTTCATTGGCCACCTACAACCCGACAAGGACTACGACGAGGACGTGTGGGCACGCTCACACGAAGCACGGAAGGGACACAAGAGTTACCCTGGTTCGGGCCACCGTGCAGTGTAAAACCCTACTCCTACTTGGATGGGATTGTTGTGCGTGATAGAGTCCTTGGAGCTACAAGGTGTGTAGAGGAAGGAAAGATTGACCTCCGTTACAATGGCAGCCCTGCTCTTCTTATAGTGCCTTGGTCCTATTCCCTAAAAATATGAGCAGGAAAGGGTAGCCACATGGCGGAAAATTCGAAGGGGGACAAGGGCTCGGGCTAATCCTGTCCAAAGGCGGCCTTCACCTGCTAAAGCGTTATCCTCACATGAGAGTGGGCTCGGCAGTGACATCTGTCCTGAGCGTCGAGCCGTCCTGGTCTTGATTCACACTACAAAAAAAAAAGACACATCCGTGACATTTTGGGCCGAACAATTTTTTTTCTGTCATACTTATGACACTTCTATGATGATAATTTTGACAAAACCCGATATCATCATATATGTGGTGGGCTCCTACTTCTATGACAAAAAATCATGACAGAAAATGGACTTTTCGTCCTGGGCGGGCCGGAGACGCAGTTGCATGACATTCTTTGGGCCGTCCATGACAGAAAAAACCATGGTAGAAGCAAGGGCGAGGAAAATTTCGGGGAGTTCCTGGTTACGGTGGGTGGTCGGGGGCCGGGCGATGCGCGTTTCTCTCGTACACGTACGCGCATGTGTGCGAGGCGTTGGGCTCTAACTGAACCCGAGCGATTGCACTATAGGCTACACGTTATTGAACCCGAGTGTCGGTGTCAAAACTGGCGGATCTCGGGTAGGGGGTCCCGAACTGTGCGTCTAGGCGGATGGTAACGGGAGACAAGGGACACAATGTTTTTACCCAGGTTCGGGCCCTCTCGATGGAGGTAAAACCCTACTCCTGCTTGATTGATATTGATGATATGGGTAGTACAAGAGTGGATCTACCACGAGATCAAGGAGGCTAAACCCTAGAAGCTAGCCTATGGTATGATTGTTGTAATGGTTGTTCGTCCTACGGACTAAAACCCTCCAGTTTATATAGACACCGGGGAGGGCTAGGGTTACACAGAGTCGGTTACAATGGTAGGAGATCTACATATCCGTATTGCCAAGCTTGTCTTCCATGCCAAGGAAAGTCCCATCCGGACACGGGACGAAGTCTTCAATCTTGTATCTTCATAGTCTTGGAGTCCGGCTGTCCGGACACCCCCTAGTCCAGGACTCCCTCAGTAGCCCCTGAACCAGGCTTCAATGACGATGAGTCCGACGCGCATATTGTTCGGCATTGCAAGGCGGGTTCCTCCTCTGAATAATTCATAGAAGGTTGCAAACACCAGGATAGTGTCCGGCTCTGCAAAATAATTTCCACATTCCACCACAGAGAGAATATCATGTACACAGGTTCGATCGGCTGACGTATCTTGTAGCGTGACGTCACGCAACTACCAATCCTTTACTTGAATTATTTTTTATCATACCACCTCAGCGCGTTTAGCGAAGCAGTTTCCTTGGCACGTCTTGTCGAAGCAGAGATCGTGTTCCCCTTATTCCGGGATTCTCATCAATACGGACGTGGGTAACCCAACCGCGCCATTGATGGTGGCGCTTGGGAGATAAGCGAGTTTTACCAGGCCGGTGGGGACGCATAGTTTTCGTCCACCCATATATAAGGGGATAAGGATCCACCCTTTTTACCTATGCCTTCTTCCTCCTTTGCTTATCCATCTCCACGCACTCTCGAGCTCCAGCGCCCAAGTCCGTGCATCTCGCCTCGACCTTCTCCGACCATGTCCAGAGTGGGAGGCAAATGGTTGGCCTCCACCGTTACGAGGAGCACATCGCAAAACTGCGCAGCGCCGGATACCTTTCCGGCGACATCGCACCGGCGGCTCTTGTGACAAGGGTAGCTCATCCCCACCCCGGGCCCCATGAGAGGGTCGTTTTCCTTCCCCACTTCCTCCATGGTGGGCTTCCGTTACATCCCTTTGTCCAGGGGCTCATGTACTATTATGGCACGGATTTCCACGATCTGGCGCCAAACTTCATCCTCAATATCTCGGCGTTTATCGTGGGGTGCGAAGGCCTTCCTCTGCATCCAGCCCCACTTCGCTTGTGGCTCAAGACCTTCAACGTCAAGCGAAGGTGGTGAAGGGCACTCAAGCGAGTCTTGGGCGCCATGTTGGGCAAGATGCCCAACGTCATCCGCTCGAAGGGGTCTTCGTGGAGTCCGTCAAGGGATGGCAATCGGGTGGTTCTACATCACCGAGCAGCGCGACCCTAAGTGGCGGCGGCCCCGAGTTCAGATCTGGTATCCCTATGCAGCTCACCTCATGGAAAGAGAAGGGCTTGCTATGGGCAGTTCGAGGAGCCGACAGGACTCGATCTGTCTTGCACCTGAGTGAACAAGAAGCTTAGGCTTGTCAATGTGATCCAGTCATGCTCATCCGCCGGATCCTCCCCGCCAACAACGGGCCTTCAATCTGTGGGAGTTTGATCCGGCCAAGACCGGACTCTGGCGGGCTCTTCGACATGACGTCTGAAGCCGTCTGGAGGGTGCTGTTCAAGGCGGAGAAGCCCTCGCGTCCATGATCGAGGATCGCAGATTCAGCACCAAGCGCCCGCCGGTGTGGTAAGCTTTGTTATCCTCTCAGAGATGCTTGTTTTGTTTCATAGTTTGACTCTATGTGGGATCTAAACCTCCCAATGCCTTTGACAGACTGGCAGAGGACGTCCGGACAGTAGATCGGCTGCCCCTTCCCAAGACCAAGCGGATGCAGCTAATGGGGTTCTGGTCCGGCACTCTATGTGGTGCCGAGAAGAAGGCCAAGAAGAAGGCCACGGAACTCGAAGAAGTTCCGGCGACAGTCTTATCGGACTCATCGTCCGATGGCTCCGAGGCGGACTCCTCCCCCGAAGACGAGGAGGAGAAAGAGGACTCTCTCCCAGAGGAGGGAGAGAGGAAGAGGAAGGCCTCCCCAACCGGGGAGGCCGAAGGGTCCAAGAGGGGAAGAACTATTCCCCCGGACGGCTCCGCCAACGCCAACGTTGGTGACGAAGAGTGGCCCTCACGGGCCAGGCCTCCGGCAAGATCGTAAGTATCCGAATTCCTGAATGATTTATGATTTCTCTTTTGTGTCACATAGTGTCCTTCTAATGCCGCTGCTTGCCGCAGTCCGCCGATGATGATCTCCCCGCTTCATCGAAGCGGGTCGTTGCTCCATCGGATGTAGATTCCATCCCGACCGCCTCCACCCCTCGTGCGGCGAGGACGCCGAGGTGGGATCCCGGAAGGACCCATCGGGAGGAGGCTCGGAGGTGCCACAAGGCAGCCTCCGGACTTTGTGCCAGACTCACGCCGGAACCCGCAGTGGTTCGAGTCCGCAAGCGCCCTTCGCAAGAAGGGAAAGACCGTGACGCATGGCGCCCCGCCCAACCGAGGCGCCGGACAACTTGTTGGAGGCGCTCAAAGGCGCTTCCATCGAGGAAGAACACCGCACTATTATGAGTGCAATGATTGAAGGTTCACTCGCCAAGAGCGGGCCGACAAGCTCGCGATAGCCTTCTAACGAGCTTTGAGGTAAGAAGTTAAAATTATGTAATGTAATACCGCATAGATAGTAGCCGCCGATGCTCGGTTCGGTGTTCGGAAAGAAAAGTCGGATGAGGATCTAAAAGATATCTGCAGGTTGCTAAAATTATGTCAATATGGGCTTGCAGGCTGCTGCTTGACCTCTACCGACCGATCATGGAGGTCGGTGCTTTGAAGCAGATCTCGGCGGTCCGAGCAAGAGCTCGGTCGTGCCAAGAAGCGGCTCGAGGACAAAGAAGGTGAGTAACACCACTTTGAATAGTTACCTTACAGAAAAGGATTTAGGTTGCAATAAAAATAACAAGGATAACGTGGGTACTGCAGGGGCCACGAACGAGGTGGCAACCCTGAAGGAGGCTGTGTCCTCGGCCGAACGCAATGCGACCGTGGAACGGGCAGAGCGGGAAAAGCAGGAGGCGCGGGTGGCGGAGGTGCGGCAAGAGCTCCAGGCTCTCATGGAAAAGCATGAGAGTTTGGAGCGCGACTCAAAGACTCGAGAGTCCGAGCTTGCCTCGGCTCTCGAAAGTGCCAAAGCCGCCAAGGCCGAGGCCCATAAGGCCCTTCATAAGGTTGAGGATGTGAAGAAAATAGCGGCGGGTAAGGCATTTTTCATGCAAAGAAAGCATGTTAATGTAAATTACCTATTACTTACCCGAATTCGGAGCTCTCCAGGGGCGTTTGCAGATCTGCCCCGCAGTGTATCCGATGCCGCCGCATTCTACCGAGCCAAGGAGGGAGCTCAATGGAGAAGGTCTTCGGTCTCGATCTGTTGAGGCCGGCCATCCAGTGCCCCTAGCGACCGGTGAAGCGGTGGTCGAGCTCCACAAGGTAGCCGAAAGAGGCCATGAAGGGCCTCATAGTCCGGTGTGGCTGGAGAGGCCATGCACAGGAGCTACTTGGCCTCATCGGCGGCTGGTGGATGCGTGCCCACAGGTGGAGGTCATCAAGCGCCTTTGTATTGAAGGTGCTCGTCGGGCCCTTGCCAGCATAAAAAGGTGCATAGGGCAGGCTGGATGCGAGAAGCTTATCAGCGATGCGCCGCCGCCGGGCAAGGAGTATCGTCGCCGAGATGTACTATAAGACTGTCTGAAGGGTGCTCGCAAGATTGCGGATGAGTGCCCAGAGATGTAATTATTGAGTAAACTCGCTATGTGTTATCTGTCGCGCTGAGAACTTTGTTCATATGCACTAAGCAACGCTTGTTTGATTTAAAATATTACCTTACATGCGGCCGTTTATAAAATCGAGAGATGACAAGTCGTCGGCTTCAGCCCCCATGCCACTAGTCTTTGGGGTGTTGGGATAAACTTGAGCACTCTTGTTCCCATTTTGGGTCCATCTAGGAGGCGCTCAACACAACGAACAAGGCAACCGGACTTATAATGCTTGAACACTCAGACTTAGCCATAGAATTCTATAATTGTAAATTTCGGCGAAGCCCCTAGTATTCGGAAGACCAAGTTCGGGCGCTATCACGCCTTGGCGGACATTATCCGGTTCTTCACTCGAGCGGCATAAGTCTTTAGGGACTCGAAAAGACCTCTCGAACAGCGACCAGTCTCTCGCCTTATCATGTGATCGGTTTTAGCTTTCCTCCGAGGCGCCGCCCAGCTCAACCGGGCGCAATCGCGATGGTTCTCCAGTGCTACCTCGGCCGGCGAGCAAGCTAAACGTAAGGTACCAAAACATGGGAGCGGGCAAACCCAACTATTGACCCAAGACATGATTCGGAGCCGATTCATATAATGCTATAAGTTCGGGGTGCCGCACTTGTGAAAGTGTTTGGACTTATCACACCATAATGCGGGGAACATAAGCCCCTGGTGTATTCGGCCGTACCAGAATATACAGGTGCAAGATGTTATTAATGAACATATATGTAAAGTAATGCAATTATAGGCAAAAAGTGCTGCATTATTTATTTAAGGAATTCTGCTATGAGTGCAGAACGATACAAATAGTGCGGTAAGCAAGGGATTGGACTAATTAGACGTGTCTCCCTCCAGGGGTAGGCTGCGGAATGGTGTATTTAACAAATTTAATGCTCGTAATGGAGACCACCTGAGTGTTCATCGCAGCCTTTGTCCCTCCCTGGCTGGTGCATCGTGAGTTCGGCAGGGTCGCCGCCGGACAGGGCCTCTGGTGAACGGAGTCCTGTGTATAAAAAGAAGGAAAATAAAAGGTAAAAAGAGCGACACACTTTGGAGCCCCTGGTGCGGTCGAGCCGCACTCTAGGTCGGTTGTGGTCGTGCCCCTCCCCTTATGCCCATGGTATCTCCAGAGCGTAATGATGTACGCGGAGAGCTGGTCTTGCAATCGTGCGAGGGCTGGGGTTGGGGCCGCATTACTACGGCGATGCTTTCGGGCGTGCGGTGGTCTTGATTGATGTTGCTCCGGCGCGTTTGGCGTGTCGGTCGCTTAACGGCGGACTCGAAAATGCCTTAGAAGGCTGCTCGTACTTACGCGCGAGAGCGTGTGTGTTCCTCCGTTCGGAGGGAGCGTTCCGTATTTCCATTGACTGTGATGACTCCACGAGGGCATGGCATCTTGAGCTTGAGGTATGCATAATGCAGCACCGCGTTGAACTTTGCGAACGCGGTTCGTCCGGGCAGAGCATGATAGCCGTTGCGGAACGAAACTATGTCAAAGATTAACTCCTCGCTTCGGAAATTATCCGGGGATCCGAAGACCACTTCCAGTGTTACTGAGCCTATACAATTGTCCTCAATACCTGGTATGACGCCTTTGAAGGTCGTCTTTGTAGGTTTAATCCTTGAGGGGTCTATGCCCATCTTACGCACTGTATCCGGATAAAGCAGGTTCGAGCTCGCCGCCGTCCATCGGGACTCGTGAGGTGAAATCCATCGGCGATTGGGTCTAAAACCAATGCGCGAATCCGCCATGGCGGATATTGGTCGGATGGTCTCTTCGATCGAAAGTGATCGGGCAAGAGGACCATGGATTGAACTTGGCGTGGCTCCATCGCGTATATGTCCCTCGATTTGCGCTTCCGCTCCCTCTTGGGTATGTGGGTTGCGTATATCATGTTTACCGTCCGCACTTGTGGGGAAGCCCTTCATCCTCTCTTGTTCGGGCGGCGGGTCTCTTCCTCGTCATCATTTGTGCAGCCCCATGTCATTATTTTCGCAATTAACTTGCCTGCTCGCTTGAATACCCAACAATCTCTGTTGGTGTGGTTAGCTGGTTTTTCGGGGGTGCCATGTATCTCGCAAGAGCGGTCGAGTAAGGTCCAAATTGGACAGCACCGGGTGGTTCTTTTGAATGGCTTCTTCCACGACGGGTTTAGAGCCTCGGAATCCGCGCCGATCGCCGTATCCTCATTGTTGTCGCCGTTAATCGCGCGTTTATTTTGCTTCGACGCGACCGCCATTGTGGTCCTTAGTATCCGGACTGCCGGCATTTTATTGAGGTTGTTGCTGCGAGCTAGCCACTATCCTCTCCCGCACGAAGTGGGTCATTAATGATGTGAGGGCTGCCATGGATTTCGGCTTTTCTGTCCTAGGTGCGGGCCAGCCATTCGTCGCGGATGTTATGTTTGAAGGCTGCGAGGGCCTCTGCATCCGGACAATCGGCGATTTGATTTTTCTTTGTTAAGAACCGTGTCGTAATTGCTCGCCAATTAAATGCGGCTGCTGAATTATGTGGCTTAGGTCATCGGCGTCCGGTGGTCGCACGTATGTGCCCTGGAAGTTGTCAAGGAATGCGGCTTCCAGGTCCTCCCAACACCCAATTGACTTTGCGGGCAGGCTGTTAAGCCAATGCCGAGCTGGTCCTTTAAGCTTGAGCAGGAGATATTTGATGGCGTGGAGATCGTCGCCGCGGGCCATATGTATATGGAGGAGATAATCTTCGATCCAAACCGCGGGGTCTGTTGTGCCATCGTAGGATTCAATGTTTACGGGTTTAAACCCTTCAGGGATTTGATGATCCATTACTTCGTCAGTGAAGCCTAGCAGGTGTGCGGCGCCTCTGTATTGAGCAATATCACGACGTAGCTCGAGGGAGCGTTGTCTGCTGTGTTCGACCCGGCCGGAGTTGTTGTATCCGGCGCGACGGTATTCGTCGTGGGTCGTGGGGCGCCCACGTGATCCATAGATAGATCTGGATTGTCTTGCCTTGTCCTCCAATATATCCCGCAAGTCCGGCGTGTTCCCTCGTGGCTTCATACTTTTCGAGCGATGCCAGAGTACGGTCTTGATGGAGGGCCTGGATGCCTCTCTGTCGCGACCACGGGGTGGTCGGTCAGCCGTATTGTGCGCTGGTGATGAAGGTATGTATGCTTCCTTCTCTAATCGGGGGAGCAGCTTGCGTTTTGGGTAGCTCTTGGAGGGGCGTTCGAGTTCATACTCTTCGGCCGCGAGGACCTCGGTCCATCTGTCGGCCAGCAGGTCTTGATTAGCTTGAAGCTGCTGCTGCTTTTTCTTTAGGCTATTTTCTGTGGCCATTAGCCTGCGTCTGAAACGCTCTTGTTCGACAGGATCCTCTGGCACGACGAATTCGTCGTCATCGAGGCTTGCCTCGTCTCCGGAGGGAGGTATGTAATTATCATCCTCGACCTCTTCGTCTGCCGCTCTCTCGTGAGGGCTTGCTTCTGCATCCGCCTGTGCTGAATCTTACAGGAGGGTATTGTATTCGGCACTTTCTGGGGTGTTATTATCTCCTGTGCCGGAATCTCCATTCTTGCTTTGGCGGGATTTAGAGCGGCGCCGCTGACGTCGGCGCTTGGGCTGTTTCTTTAAGGAATCTGCCTCCGCTGCTTCTTCGCCGTCCCCATCTTTTGGGGTGTCCACCATGTATATGTCGTATGACGAGGTGGTCTTCCAGTGCCCTGTAGGCGCTGGTTCTTGATCGTCTCCGGCATCGTCGTCCATCCCGTCGATGTCTTCGGAGTCGTAGTCTAGCATGTCGGTTAGATCGTTGACAGTGGTTACAAAGTGGGTGGTGGGTGGGCTTTGAATTTCTTTGTCGTCCGCATCCCAACCATCCTGGCCATAGTCTGGCCAGGGCTCTCCGGATAGCGAGAGATGCTTTAGCGAATTTAAGATGTCGCCAAAGGGTGAGTGCTGAAAGATGTCCGCGGTGGTGAACTCCATGATCGGCGCCCAATCGGATTCGATTGGCAGGGGCGCAGGAGGTTCGGAGTCCGGCAGGGAGTCCGGCACCTCGGAGTCACGAGCTTTATAAGGGACAAGGTTAGTGTTCGGCTCCATCGCCGTAGAAGTTGCAGCTCCCGAGGTGGTGTCCAGCCACCCGTCCTCGATCTGCGCGATCGGCTCCGAATTATGGGTTGGAGCGGATTCGTGTGCGGCCTCCAAAGTACTGTCCGGTGGCAGAGCTAGATCATGCCCATCGTGATAGTGCGGCACGCTCAGCTGTGGCTTGGATCCGTCGAAGATCAAGTCTCCGCGGATATCCGCCGTGAAGTTTAGGCTTCCGAATCTGACCTGACGGCCAGGGGCATAGCTTTCGATCTGCTCCAGATGGCCAAGTGAATTGCCCGCAGATCGGCCGCCAACACGAAGATCTGTCCGGGAGAAAAATCTCACCGGACGGCGTTGTTGTTGATTGAAGAAGCCATCAAGCCTATCGGTGGCGGCTACGAGGAGCTCTCAATGAAAGCACCAATGTCGGTGTCAAAACCGCGGATCTCGGTAGGGGTCCCGAGCTGTGCGTCTAGGCGGATGGTAACAGGAGACAAGGGACACGATGTTTTACCTGTGTTCGGGCCCTCTCGATGGAGGTAAAACCCTACTCCCGCTTGATTGATATTGATGATATGGGTAGTACAAGTGTGGATCTACCACGAGATCAAGGAGGCTAAACCTAGAAGCTAGCCTATGGTATGATTGTTGTAATGGTTGTTCGATCCCACGGACTAAAACCCTCTGGTTTATATAGACACCGGGAGGGCTAGGGTTATCTGAGTCGGTTACAATGGTAGGAGATCTACATATCCGTATTGCCAAGCTTGTCTTCCATGCCAAGGAAAGTCCCATCCGGACACGGGACGAAGTCTTCAATCTTGTATCTTCATAGTCTTGGAGTCCGGCTGACGATGATAGTCCGGCTATCCGGACACCCCCTAGTCCAGGACTCCCTCACCGATCGATGACTGTTAACTGAACCCGATCGAGCGATTCCTTCGCTACTGCTGCTAACTGAAGCCGATCGATGCTGCCTCTGGATGAACAGTGAGCGTTGCGGGGGGTTGGATGAACAATGAGCGGTGGGGGTGGATGAACAGGACCCCGTGGCATTGCCTCTGGATGAACAGGACCCCGATCGATCGAGTCGGTTGGGGCTGGATGAACAGGACCCCGTGGAGGGCTGGATGAACAGGACGACCCCGCGGAGGGCTGGATGAATAGTAGATAATGGAGGGGTGGATGAACAGTAGCCCGTGGAGGGGTGGTTGAACAGGAGCCCGTGGAGAGGGGTGGTTGAACAGTAGCTGGTGGAGTAGCGCGCGGTGGAGGCTGGATGAACAGGAGCCCGTGGAGGCTGGAGGAGGTTGACGCTGGATGAATAGTAGCCCGTGGAGGCTGGAGGAGGTCGATGGTGGAGATGAACAATATCCCATGGAGTCCCGTTTTACGGTACTGAAGGAAATATGCCCTAGAGGCAATAATAAAGTTATTATTTATTTCCTTATTTCATGATAAATGTTTATCATTCATGCTAGAATTGTATTAACCGGAAACATAATACATGTGTGAATGTATAGACAAACAAGATGTCACTAGTATGCCTCTACTAGACTAGCTTGTTAATCAAAGATGGTTATGTTTCCTGACCATGAACAAGGAGTTGTTATTTGATTAACAAGGTCACATCATTAGAAGAATGATCTGATTGACATGACCCATTCCATTAGCTTAGCACACGATCGTTTAGTATGTTGCTACTGCTTTTATCCATGACATATACATGTTCCTGTAACTATGAGATTATGCAACTCCGTTTACGGAGGAACACTTTGGTGCTACCAAAGCGTCACAGCGTAATCGGGTGATTATAAAGGAGTACAACAGTGTCTCCAAAGGCGGATGTTGGGTTGGCGTATTCGAGATTAGGTTTTGTCACTCCGATTGTCGGAGAGGTATCTCTGGGCCCTCTCGGTAATACACATCACTTAAGCCTTGCAAGCATTGCAACTAATGAGTTAGTTGTGAGATGATGTATTACGGAACGAGTAAAGAGACTTGCCGATAACGAGATTGAACTAGGTATTGGATACCGACGATCGAATCTCGGGCAAGTAACATACCGATGACAAAGGAACAACGTATGTTGTTATGCGGTCGACCGATAAAGATCTTCGTAGAATATGTAGGAGCCAATATGGGCATCCAGGTCCGCTATTGGTTATTGACGGAGACGTGTCTCGGTCATGTCTACATTGTTCTCGAACCGTAGGGTCCATGCACGCTTAAGGTTTCGATGATGTTATTATGAGTTTATGTATTTTGATGTACCGAAGAAGTTTGGAGTCCGGATGTGATCACGGACATGACGAGGAGTCTCGAAATGGTCGAGACATAAAGATTGATATATTGACGGCTATATTCGGACAGGAAAGGTTCCGGAAGTTTCGGAGAAAACCGGAGTGCTTGGAGGGGTTACTGGAACCCCGGGAAGTTATGGGCCTTAGTGGGCCAAGAGGGGAGAGAGGGCGCACCAGGAGGTGGCGCGCTTCTGTGGGAGTCCGAATAGGACAAGGGAGGCGGCCCCCTTCCCTCTCCTCTCCCTCTCCTTCCTTCCCCTTCCTCCTTCCTAGTTGGACTAGGAAAGGGAGTCCTACTCCCACTAGGAGGACTCCCCCCTTGGCGCGCCCCTAGGGCGGCCGGCCTCCCCTTGCTCCTTTATATACGCAGGCGGGGGGCACCCTAGAATACACAAGTTTGATCTACGGATCGTTCCTTAGCCGTGTCGGTGCCCCCTCCACCATATTCCACCTCGGTCATATCGTCATGAAGCTTAGGCGAAGCCTGCGCCGATAAACATCAAGATCGTCACCACGCCGTCGTCTTGTGGAACTCTCCCTCGACACTCGGCTGGATCGGAGTACGAGGGACGTCATCGAGCTGTACGTGTGTCAAGAACTGGGCGCCGAGTAACGGCGCCGGATCGGTCGGATCGCGAGGAGAACGTCGACTACTTCCTCTACGTTGTGATCGCTTCCGCTTGGTCTCACGAGTGCGTAGACAACACTCTCCCTCTCGTTGCTATGCATCACCATGATCCTGCGTGTGCGAGGGAAATTTTTGAAATTACTCGTTCCCCAACGGTGGCATCCGAGCCTAGGTTTTTATGATTTGATGTTTTGCACGAGTAGAACACAAGTGAGTTGTGGGCGATACAAGTCATACTACCTACCAGCATGTCATACTTTGGTTCAGCGGTATTGTGAGATGAAGCGGCCCGGACCGACATTACGCGTACGCTTACGCGAGACTGGTTTCACCGTTACGAGCACTCGTTGCTTAAAAGTGACTGGCGGGTGTCTGTCTCTCTCACTTTAGTTGAACCGAGTGTGGCTACGCCCGGTCCTTGAGAAGGTTAAAACGGAGTCTATTTGACAAAGTATCATTGTGGTTTTGATGCGTAGGTGAGACTGGTTCTTGCTTAAGCCCGTAGCAGCCACGTAAAATTTGCAACAACAAAGTAGAGGACGTCTAACTTGTTTTTGCAGGGCATGTTGTGATGTGATATGGTCAAGACGTGATGCTATATTTTATTGTATGAGATGATCATGTTTTGTAACTGAAGTTATCGGCAACTGGCAGGAGCCATATGGTTGTCGCTTTATTGTATGAAATGCAATCGCCCTGTAATGCTTTACTTTATCACTAAGCGGTAGCGATAGTCGTAGAAGCATTAGATTGGCGAGACGACAACGATGCTACGATGGAGATCAAGGTGTCGCGCCGGTGACGACGGTGATCATGGTGGTGCTGCAGAGATGGAGATCACGAAGCACAAGATGATGATGACCATATCATATCACTTATATTGATTTGCATGTGATGTTTATCTTTTATGCATCTTATCTTGCTTTGATTGACGGTAGCATTATAAGATGATCTCTCACTAAATTATCAAGAAGTGTTCTCCCCAGTATGCACCGTTGCCAAAGTTAAATCGTGCCCGGACACCACGTGATGATCGGGTGTGATAAGCTCTCGTCCATCTACAACGGTGCAAGCCAGTTTTGCACACGCAGAGAATACTCGGGTTATACTTGACGAGCCTAGCATATGCAGATATGGCCTCGGAACACGAAGACCGAAAGGTCGGCGTGAATCATATAGTAGATATGATCAACATAAGATGTTCACCATTGAAAACTACTCCATTTCACGTGATGATCGGTTATGGTTTAGTTGATTTGGATCACGTGATCACTTAGATGACTAGAGAGATGTCTGTCTAAGTGGGAGTTCTTAAGTAATATGATTAATTGAACTTAAATTTATCATGAACTTAGTACCGATAGTATCTTGCTTGTTTATGTTTGATTGTAGATAGATGGCTCGTGCTATTGTTCCGTTGAATTTTAATGCGTTCCTTGAGAAAGCAAAGTTGAAAGATGATGGTAGCAATTACGGATCGGGTCCGTAACTTGAGGATTATCCTCATTCTGCCTGTAAGAGTTACGTCTGGATGCACCGCTAGGTGCTAGGCTCTTCTTTGGAGCAACACGGATGTTGTGAGCGTCTGGCGAGCAAAGCTGATGACTACTCTATAGTTCGATGTGCCATGCTTTACGGCTTAGAACCGGGACTTCAACGACGTTTTGAGCGTCATGGAGCATATGAGATGTTCCAGAGTTGAAGTTAATATTCCAACAGAATGCCCGGATTGAGAGATATGAAGTCTCCAATAAGTTCTATAGCTGCAAGATGGAGGAGAATAGTTACATTAGTGAGCACATACTCGGAATGTCCGGGTACTATAATCACTTGACACAATTGGGAGTTAATCTTCCGGATGATTGTGTCATTGATGAATTCTTCAATCACGCCACCAAGCTACAAAGGCTTCGTGATGAACTATAATATGCAAGGGTTAGTAAAGACTATACCGAGCTCTTCGCAATGCTAAAGGCTGCGGAGGTAGAAATCAAGAAGGAGCATCAAGTGTTGATGGTCAATAAGACCACTAGTTTCAAGAAGAAAGGCAAAGGGAAGAAGAAGGAACTTCAAGAAGAACAGCAAGCAAGTTGTTGCTCGGGAGAAGAAACCCAAGTCGGACCTAAGCCACTGGCCGAGTGCTCTACCGCAAGCGGTAGTCCACCGAAGCGGAACTGCCCCAAGTATTTGGCGGATAAGAAGGATGGCAAGGTGAACAAAGGTATATGTGATATACATGTTATTGATGTGTACCTTACTAGAGCTCATGATAGCACTGGGTATTTGATCTGGTTACATTGCTAATATTTGCAACTCAAAGCAGGGGACTACGGATTAAGCAAACACCGCAAAGGGCGAGGTGACGATGCGCGTGGGAAATGGTTCCAAAGTCGATGTGATCGCGATCGGCACGCTACCTCTACATCTACCTTGGGATTAGTTTTAGACCTAAATAATTGTTATTTGGTGCTGCGTTGAGCATGAACATTATATCTGGATCTTGTTTGATGCGAGACGGTTATTCATTTAAATCGAGAGAATAATGGTTGTTCTATTTATATGAGTAATATCTTTTATGGTCATGCACCCTTGAAGAGTGGTCTATTTTGATGAATCTCGATAGTAGTGATACACATATTCATAATGTTGAAGCCAAAAGATGCAGAGTTGATAATGATAGTGCAACTTATTTGTGTACTTGCCGTTTAGGTCATATCGGTGTAAAGCGCATGAAGAAACTCCATCTTGATGGACTTTTGGAGTCACTTGATTATGAATCACTTGGCACTTTGAACCGTGCCTCATGGGCAAGATGACTAAAACCCGTTCTCGGTACTATGGAGAGAGCAACAGATTTGTTGGAAATCATACATACTGAGATGTATGTGGTCCGATGAATGTTGAGGCTCGTGGCGGATATCGTTATTTTCTCACCTTCACAGATGACTTAAGCGGATATGGGTATATCTACTTAATGAAACATAAGTCTGAAACATTTGAAAAGTTCAAAGAATTTCAGAGTGAAGTTGAAAATCATCGTAACAAGAAAATTAAGTTTCTGCGATCGATCGTGGAGGTGAATATTTGAGTTCTGAGTTTGGTCTACATTTGAAACAATGCGGAATAGTTTTGCAACTCACGCCACCGGAACACCACAGCGTAATGGTGTGTCGAGCGTCGTGTCGTACTTTACTAGATATGGTGCGATCTATGATGTCTCTTACTGATTTACCGCTATCGTTTTGGGGTTATGCTCTAGAGGCGGCCGCATTCACCTTGAATAGAACACCGTCGAAATCCGTTGAGGCGACACCTTATGAACGTGGTTTAGCAAGAAACCAAAGTTGTCGTTTCTTAAAGTTTGGGGATGCGATGCTTATGTGAAAAAGCTTCAACCTGATAAGCTCGAACCCAAATCGAGAAATGTGTCTTCATAGGATACCCAAAGGAGGCAGTTGGGTACACCTTCTATCACAGATCCGAAGGCAAGACATTCGTTGCTAAGAATGGATCCTTTCTAGAAGGAGTTTCTCTCGAAAGAAGTGAGTGGGAGGAAAGTAGAACTTGATGAGGTAATTGTACCTTCTCCCTTACTTGAAAGTAGTTTTTCGCAGAAACCGGTTTACGAGACACCTACACCAAGTAGTGAGGAAGTTGATGATGTTGATCATGAAACTTGAGATCAAGTTACTCTGAGAACCTCGTAGATCAACCGAGTAAGATCCGCACTGAGTGGTACGGTAATCCTGTTCGGAAATCATGCTACTAGATCATGATGAACCACGAACTATGAAGAAGCGATGGTGAGCCCAGATTCATAAAATGGCTTGAGGCCATGAAATCGAGATGGGATCCATGTATGAAAACAAAGTATGGACTTTGGTTGACTTGCCCGAGGGTAGGCAAGCAATAGAAAACAAGTGGATCTTCAAGAAGAAGACCGACGACGGTAATATTATCGTCTACAAAGCTCAACTTGTCGCAAAGGTTTTCGACAAGTTCAAGGGATTGACTACGATGAGACCTTCTCACCCGTAGCGATGCTTAAGTCTGTCCGAATCATGTTAGCGATTGCCACATTTTATGATTATGAAATTTGGCAAATGGATGTAAAGACTGCATTCTGAATGGATTTACGGAAGAAGAGTTGTATATGATGCAACCGAAGGTTTTATCGATCCAAAGGAGCTAACAAAGTGTGCAAGCTCCAATGATCCATTTATGGACTGGTGCAAGCATCTCGGAGTTGGAATAAGCGCTTTGATAGTGTGATCAAAGCATTTGGGTTCATCTGAGACTTTTGGAGAAGCTGTATTTACAAGAAAGTGAGTGGGAGCTCTGTAGCATTTACGATATTATATGTAGATGACATATTGCTGATCGGAAATGATATAGAATTCTGGATAGCATAAAGGGATACTTGAATAAGAGTTTTTCAATGAAAGACCTCGGTGAAGCTGCTTACATATTGGGCATTAAGATCTATAGAGATAGATCAAGGCGCTTAATTGGACTTTCACAAAGCACATACCTTGACAAAATTTTGAAGAAGTTCAAAATGGATCAAGCAAAGAAAGGGTTCTTGCACGTGTTACAAGGTGTGAAGTTGAGTAAGACTCAATGCCCGACCACTGCAGAAGATAGAGATAAAATGAAAGATGTTCCTATGCTTCACCATAGGCTCTATCATGTATGCAATCTGTGTACCGGACTGATGTGTGCCTTGCTATAAGTTTAGCAGGAGGTACCAAAGTAATCCAGAGTGGATCTTTGGACAGCGGTCAAGAACATCTGAAATACGAAAAGGACTAAGGATATGTTTCTCATATATGGAGGTGACAAAGAGCTCATCGTAAATGGTTACGTTGATGCAAGATTTGACAACGATCCGGACGATTCTAAATCGCAGACCGGATACGATTTACACTAAGCGGAGGAGCTGTCGGTTGGTGCAGTTCTAAACAAAGCGTCGTGGCGGGATCTACATGTGAAGCGGAGTACATAGCAGCCGGAAGCAGCTAATGAAGGAGTGCGGATGAAGGAGTTCATATCCGATCTAGGTGTCATACCTAGTGCATCGGGTCCAATGAAAATCTTCTGTGACAATACTGGAGCAATTGCCTTAGCGAAGGAATCCAGATTTCACAAGAGGACCAAGCACATCAAGAGACGCTTCAATTCCATCCGGGACTTAGTCCAGGTGGGAGACATAGAGATTTGCAAGATACATACGGATCTGAATATAGCAGACCCGTTGACTAAGCCTCTTCCACGAACAAAACATGATCAGCACCAAGACTCCATGGGTGTTAGAATCATTACTATGTAATCTAGATTATTGACTCTAGTGCAAGTGGGAGACTGAAGGAAATATGCCCTAGAGGCAATAATAAAGTTATTATTTATTTCCTTATTTCATGATAAATGTTTATCATTCATGCTAGAATTGTATTAACCGGAAACATAATACATGTGTGAATGTATAGACAAACAAGATGTCACTAGTATGCCTCTACTAGACTAGCTTGTTAATCAAAGATGGTTATGTTTCTTGACCATGAACAAGGAGTTGTTATTTGATTAACAAGGTCACATCATTAGAAGAATGATCTGATTGACATGACCCATTCCATTAGCTTAGCACACGATCGTTTAGTATGTTGCTACTGCTTTTATCCATGACATATACATGTTCTGTAACTATGAGATTATGCAACTCCTGTTTACGGAGGAACACTTTGGGTGCTACCAAGCGTCACAACGAATCGGGTGATTATAAAGGAGTACTACAGGTGTCTCCAAAGGCGGATGTTGGGTTGGCGTATTTGAGATTAGGTTTTGTCACTCCGATTGTCGGAGAGGTATCTCTGGGCCCTCTCGGTAATACACATCACTTAAGCCTTGCAAGCATTGAAACAAATGAGTTAGTTGTGAGATGATGTATTACGGAACGAGTAAAGAGACTTGCGTAGCGAGATTGAACTAGGTATTGGATACCGACGATCGAATCTCGGGCAAGTAACATACCGATGACAAAGGAACAACGTATGTTGTTATGCGGATCGACCGATAAAGATCTTCGTAGAATATGTAGGAGCCAATATGGGCATCCAGGTCCGCTATTGGTTATTGACGGAGACGTGTCTCGGTCATGTCTACATTGTTCTCGAACCGTAGGGTCCATGCACGCTAAGGTTTCGATGATTGTTATTATGAGTTTATGTATTTTGATGTACCGAAGAAGTTCGAGTCCGGATGTGATCACGGACATGACGAGGAGTCTCGAAATGGTCGAGACATAAAGATTGATATATTGGACGGCTATATTCGGACCGGAAAGGTTCGGAAGTTTCGGAGAAAACCGAGTCTTGGGAGGGTTACGGAACCCCGGGAAGTTATGGGCCTTAGTGGGCCAAGAGGGAGAGAGAGGCCGCACCGGGAGGTGGGCGCCCCCTGTGGGAGTCGAATAGGACAAGGAGGCGCGCCCCCTTCCTCTCCTCTCCTCTCCTTCCTTCCCCTTCCTCCTTCCTAGTTGGACTAGGAAAGGGAGTCCTACTCCCACTAGGAGGAGGACTCCCTCCCTGGCGCGCCCCTAGGGCGGCCGGCCTCCCCTTGCTCCTTTATATACGAGGCGGGGGCACCCTAGAATACACAAGTTTGATCTACGGATCGTTCCTTAGCCGTGTGGCGGTGCCCCCCTCCACCATATTCCACCTCGGTCATATCGTCACGAAGCTTAGGCGAAGCCCTGCGCCGGTAACACATCAAGATCGTACCACGCCGTCGTCTTGTGGAACTCTCCTCGACACTCGGCTGGATCGAGTCGAGGGCGTCATCGAGCTGTACGTGTGTCAAGAACTCGGGGCGCCGAATAACGGCGCCGGGATCGGTCGGATCGCGAGGAGAGCGTCGACTACTTCCTCTACGTTGTGATCGCTTCGCCCGGTCACGAGAGTGCGTAGACAACACTCTCCCCTCTCGTTGCTATGCATCACCATGATCCTGCGTGTGCGTAGGAAATTTTTTGAAATTACTACGTTCCCCAACAGGTACGCCACACCCCTCCCGATGAACAGGACCCCCGTTTCGACCGTAGCGCTCCAACACAAGTATGTTTTGTCTGTTTTGCGGTACGCCACACCCCTCCCGATCAACAGGACCCCGATTTCGACCGCAGGAGGTCCGTTTCCTTCGTTTTGCGGTACGCCAGACCCCTCCGATGAACAGGATCCCGTTTCGAACGTGGCCAGTCAAACACAAGGCCGTTTCCTCCATTCTGCGGTACGCCAGGCCTCGTTTCCATCGCCTATTCCGTCCAAGCCGGTTGGCTCCCACGCGTTCCGTTGCCTCCCGATGAACACGACTCATTCCGTTACCTCCCCATGAACACGACGTATTCCGTTGCCTCCCCATGAACACGACGACGACGACGCAGTTTCTCCGTTCCAACCCAGCCATGTACACGAGCCCTGGCCGTATGTATGCGCGAGTAGGCGTTTGAGACCCCGCCCGTATGTACGTACGTGGCCGTATTTACTTTCTTGCACCCTGGCCGTTGTACGTACGTGTACATGCTACATGCCCGCCTCTACTACGACACGTGCGCGCCTCTACATCGGCCAGTATGTACGTACACGTTCGCGACCAGAATGACAACGCTACATAGGCTTCGACCAGGTGGGTCCCGACTGTCATGCAATTCCTTGCGTGTGAAGATTTAGCTGGTGGGTCCCAGCAGTCAGGGGGGCGAATCATTTTTTTGCCCGGACGCACTTCCTTGCATGCGAAGATGTAGCTGGTAGGTCCCAGCAGTCAGGGGGGAAACATTTTTTTCATGAAATATGGTGTCCCGTCCGGTGGGTCCCTGCTGTCAAGTGGAGGAATTATTATTTTCCGCGTAATAAGGAGGCACTTCCTTGCTGCGGCCGTGGACCCAGCTGTCAGCCTCTCCATGTACAGTCCACGTCCGATGAAAGTCGTTCCTTGACCACGTTGACCACACCGCGCTGAGAGCACCAGGGCGGTGGACGACGGCGAGGCCTAGGAAGGGGACGACACGGAGCCGGGAAAGACACGACAGTGGAAGCCCGCGCGGAGAGGAGTATGAGGGTTCACTGGTTCGGCTGCGGTGTGAGGCTGCCGTCGCTGCAGGGCCTGGCCAGCGGTGTGAATAGTAGGGGCGGTGAGGCCTCCGCGGCAGCACAGCCGGCCACAAGAGGCAGGAGCATGCGGCATGACCGGCGCTGCTTTGGGTGGCTGGAGCAAGAAGACTAGAGGTTGAAGAAGCACTACGGTCGTTGGATGGACATCGTACGGTCACTGGAGCTAGAATCATTCATATTGACTAATATGACAAAGCCCTCCGTCCCCATCAACTTAGTTGGCCCACAAGTCAGCCTCCCACTAAGGTGGGTCCCAGCTAGCAGGGGGAGTATTCAATTTTTTGTGCGTAATAAGGAGACACTTCTGGTGGGTCCGAGCTGACAGTGGGGGAACGTTTTTTTCGCGAAATACGGTGGCCCATCCAGGGGGTCCCAGCAATCAGGGGAAAAAGTTTTTTTCACGAAAGAAGGTGGCCCGTCTGGTGGGTCCCTACTATCAGGTGGAGGGATCATTATTTTCCGCGTAATAAGGAGGCACTTCCTCGTGGCCGCTGTGGACCCAGCTGTCGGCCTCTTCACGTACAGTACTCTTCCGATGGAAGTCGGTCGTTGACCACGTTGACCAGGCCGCGCCGAGAGCACCAGGACAGTGGACGACGGCGAGGCCTAGGAAGGGGACGACGCGGAGCCAGGAAAGACGCGACAGTGGAAGCCCGCACGGAGAGGAGTACGAGGGTTTACTGGTTCGGCTGCGGTGTGAGGCTGCCGTCACCATGAGAATAACGAGGGTGTGGGTGAGTGGAGGATGGCACGCCGGCGGTGGGAGTAGTATGGGGCAATGGGGCCTCTGCGGCAAACCTGACCCGCCACGGGGAGGCAGGAGCAAGCGGCACGACCGGCGCTGCTTTGGGCGGCTGGAGCAAGAAGACCAGAGGTTGAAGAAGCACTACGGCCGTTGGATGGACATCGTATGGTCACTGAAGCTAGAATCGTTTATATTGACTAAGTTGGCAAAGCCCTTGGTACGCGCCAACTTAGTAGGCCTGAGTCGACCTCGAAATGGTGCGCCCGGATGTCGGGGAGGAATCATTTTTTGGGCGGCTGAAGCTAAGAATATCCGAGATTGAAGAAGAAGCACGACATCCGTTGGATAGACATCCAACGGCCGCTGCTGCTAGAACCATGTGTTGACTATAATAAGTTGACAAAGCCTTGCATAGGCATCAACTTATTTTTTTAGGGGACGCGTCAACTTAGTAGGCCCACAAGTGTGTGACAGAGAACTTATAGCCCATTTGCGATTTGTAAGAATGTACAGCCCATTTTTGAATTCTATTGGAATTTACTATAGCCCATTTACAGTTTGTTAAAAGTACAACCCATTTTCTAGCTAGGACAACGATTAATAATTTTAACCAACCGTTGAATACAGAATTCAATAAAATTTCCCACATTTTGATGGTATCCGAAATATTTTTATCCCGAAATTTCTAGTCAGATAAAATATAAATTTGTATTATGTAAAAATCCAACGAAACATTGCGTGCGCAACAATGAAAAATTAAGATTTTCAAAATCCATAAATAATATTTTATAAACTAATTTCTTGTTTGGTGCATTTTTTTGTAGTTACTGCCCAGTTTTTATAATTACATCCCATTTATTATTTTTTAAAGTCCATTTTCCTGTTAAGCCTAATGCATCCCTCTTAGGAAAGATTTGCAGCCCAGCGGAGCGGAGAATAACAAGTTGACCTTGCCTGTGTATTCCTCAAAAAAACATATAGCTGGGCTAGCCATTTTCATCTTGAAAAAATTAATATCCGAGCTGGATATCTGGCCAGGACTAGACGGGCCACAACCCGCCCAGTTAATTCCCTGCTCTCCTCTGAACAACAATGAAATCATCGCCAAGAAAAACTCTGCAGTGCTCACGCCTCAAAACACAAATACTGGTCGAGCTGCTTGGTCCCAGCTATCGGCCACACTTTGTGCAATTCTCTCGTTTATGTTGACTACATAGGTTGACAATGGTGTGGGACCATGATGACAGGAAACCAGGAGGAAGCAAAAAAATAATATAGTTGTACATAATAAGGAGGCACTTGCGTACGTACGGCTATGGCTCTAGTGGGTCCCTAGTGTCATCCAGTAAAATTAAGTCATCTCCTGAATCCTCATGTTCGTTGACAATGTTAACAATCCTCGGCGCCACGGCAAGCGCAACAACTCGAAGGACGATAGAGAGGGCCTCGCGGGCCCTACGGATGGTCTGATACAGTGCCCGCTGCTCATTTAGGAAGCCAGAATCATCGGACACCTATGAGCACCTTCGAGAAACTGAGACGGCATGAAACGGTAAGGCCGCGCTTGGGAGCTCTGGTTTTTTCAAACCTGTATTAACGTACAAGTGTAACTTACTCGTCGCCGGAAACAATCGTAAAATACAAAGCGTAATGAAACCGAGGGCCGAGAGTGCGTAAGTAAAACCGGTGGAGTTCTGGCGTGTAATTTGAGATACCAGTGTATATTTTACGAGCACTGCTATATGGACGACATTACCAAATGATACATGCACGACGTGCGTATGATGCCATCCATGGGCAAGGCTGAAACAACAGCTAACGGCTGGATTAGCAATTGTCCGAGTGTTGTTCAGCATTTTTATCGTGTGTGAAGTACTTCCGATATTTTACTAGTCGAAATCGACCAACCAAGCGCTTCGCCCGAGACCATCTGCTTTTATTTAGAAGTGTCAGTTTTACAAGCAGTTTTGGTTGGAAAACGACGATCCAATCACGGCCTAATATCATGAGTTGGTCGGAAGATCATATTGTTTCACGTCTAACCTACCCGACTTGTCGTATAGGCTATGAATGAAACATAAGACGGTGAAATTCTTAAGCACGGAAACAACAGAAGAGGATGATCTTCTTAACAAGCAAATCACTGGCATTAGATTGACATGCAAAACAATATGAAGCATTATTCTCAGGAGGCACGGTGAACAGCTCGTGATGCCGCATGCCACAACATTCCAAGCTCAACTTTGCAATCAAACACAAGGCCTGACATTACATAGACAATATTCAGAACAAACTCTTAACACAGGAATATCTCAGTAGAGTAACTATTTACTTCTAAACTGAACATAGGAATAGGAAAAAACAATCGGCGCTGCTCACAGCAAGGGCGTCCCACTCAAAAATATCAAATGCATGTATTCTGGCTAACATCAATGAGCAAATTTTGACAAGGTTTTCCAATTCCAATATATTAAACTAACGTCTTCTTGCTAACATCAATGATTAAACTTTGACAAGTTTTTCCCATTCAAAATATGTAATGCCTATGATCGTGGAGTCCTGTCGTAGTTTCTTGTACTTGTTTGGGCACTTTTTGCCTAGTGCACTCCGCGTGTTGTAGAATTGCCAATGCTCTCTGCAGACTAGTCATGTCACCAGCGTCTAATAATACTCTGTAAAGCTTCTCGGTCATTCCTTCTGTAATGTAGCGCAAACAGTGACTGCTTCTTTTTGCAAAGTGGAACGACCAACTGGACCTAGTAATGCAGCAGTTTGCCTTGGACACATTGGCTCCTTTTGTTCAGTTCAACTAAAATTGAAGTCAGAATAAAACAGAGCTTTAATTTTGATATCCCTGTAAGCAACAATAGGTATAAGGGAAACAATTACTGAGAAATAACGGTTAATGATTTGTACGCCCAAAAAAAAGCATCTACTAATCTACCTTATCTTAATGGGAAACAAAGCAGGAGAGTAGCAATTCTCCATCAGTGTGATTCATTCATATTGACCGAGACATTATCTTAACAATGCCTTGTTTCAACATGTATAAAAAACGACAAAGCGAAAAGTACCATTCCTAAAACAATGCAATGATTCATTTTAACGAGACATTATCTTAACAATACCTTGGTTAAACATGTAGAAAGAACTACAAAGCAGGATAGTACCATTCCTAACAAGTGTTGCAGTTTTGAACTAAGATTCAGTAGTTAATTAATTCTTAGAGTGACATTGCTTAATTTTACCAGCGGCATTAGATTAACGAAAAGCATAAATAGTTCCAGGGGAGAGTGGGCGCAACAACACCATGTGCTTCCATCTACTTATAAAGTGGGTGATGCAGAGTTTGTTGTAACAAAGCAACAAGCATCATGTCTGGATTGGTACCATTGTTGTTCACTACTTAATGGGAAAAGAGAGCAATACAATAGCTTCAATTCAACATTTATTTAAAACAGTACCAATACAAGTAGCACAACATCTCAAAACACACTTTGCTGCGATCATGTGGATGAAGGCAAGTACCAACCTGTCATGACGCTCACAAGATAATGTACGAATTTGCCAACACGAATAGGAAATCCAATCTCGTTTTGTGCAATTGCACTAAAATCAAGCAAAGTGTTTCGCGTAGCGAAGCAAAATGTCGCAATAGCAACGAGTTGAATAGATATCCCTGTTTAAACAGAGGCAAAAAAGGAATCAATTACTGGCTAATAAAGGAGGATGAAACATGCGCCACAAAAATGGTAATCCGCCAATCCTAACAAGTGTTGTAGTTTTAAAATAAGATTCGATAGTTAATTACGAGAGTGGCATTGCTTAATTTTACCAGTGACATTAGATTAACAAAAAGCATAAACAGTTCGAGGGAGAGTGGGCGCAACAACACCATGTGCTTCCACCTACTTATAAAGGGGGGTGATGCAGAGTTTGTTGTAACAAAGCAACAAGCATCATGTCTGGGTTGGTACCATTTTTGTTCACTACTTAATGGGAAAAGAGAGCAATACAATAGCTTCAATTCAACTTTTATTTAAAACAGTACCAATACAAGTAGCACAACATCTCAAAACACACTACACGATCATGTGGATGAAGGCAAGTACCAACCTGTCATGACGCACACAAGATCACATACGAATCTGCCAACACGAATAGGAAATCCAATCTCGTTTTGTGCAGTTGCACTGAAATCAAGCAAAGTGTTTCGAGTAGCGAAGCAAAATGTCGCAATAGCAACAAGTTGAATAGATACCCCTGTTTTAACAGAGGCAAAAAAGAAAACAATTACTTGCCGATAAAGGAGGATGAAACAAACGGTGACAGAAAGAAGCATCTAACTTATCTAGGATGGAAAACAAAGTAGGATAGTACCATTTCTAAAATGGTTGCATTGATTCATATTAACAGAGACATTCTCTTAAAACAATATTCGTTAAAAATGTAATTTACTTTTAACAGTGGAATTGCTTCAATTTTCCGGCGGCATTCTTAGATTAACAACAGCAAAATAGCTATATGGGACATGCCAACACCATGTGCTTCCACATGTATAAATGGGTGATGCAGAGTATGTAGCCAAGCAGCATATATGCGTTGGTCCCATATTTGTTCTCTTTGAACCTTTTTCCTATGTGAGGGCAGTAAATCTAGTCCTGCACAAACTACCCGACCCCCCAGTTTCTTTCCCTTTTCAACAAAGAGATCGGTTCCTTACAGATGTGTGTACTGGGTTACCCCTTTTTCCCTTTTCGACCAAAAAAGTGGCTGGATAGCCAGTCTATACTACTTTTCGTCTCTCCTTTCCTCATTGAACCACGTCCTAGATTCTTGCTCCAGCCCAGCACACCCTTCTTTCCTCTTTCAACCAAGACCTAGATTCGACTACATATCAAAAAATATCCACATGCAGCTAGAACAACAGCGGTTTCAAAGAAACTTATACCTTAGGGTCGTCGAGATGTGGCAAAGCGTCTTGTGGGAGGCGGATCTGCCCACACTACGTCTGCAGCGAGGAAGAAGGGTCGGTGGCCCTCCAAGACAAGCGTTGGGTGAAAGAACAGCGCAGCCGGCAGTGGATTGCCTCCCTCGCCGAAGGCGATAGAGTGAATGCTGCACCTCCTCCCCTTCCCGGTGCGACGGGATACGGACGCCTCCTTCACCAGCTGTGAGGGGGGAGAGAGACAAGAGACCAACGCAATCTTGTTTAGATCTGGTGAAGAGAGGGTGAGAGACTGTGAATATAGCAAACCCTAGCAAATGAACGCAGAGCCTCCAGCGTGTATATATATGTAGTACGGCGAGAGTGTGGAGAGTGCAAACCCTAGCGAACAAGTGTTGAGGCTCCAGCTTATATACATACTACTGTAGTACGGACTGAGCTCTGGGGCCTTCACTGCACCTGCTTTTAGCTGTATGACAAGTGAGCCAGCCACATTTTGGGCCCACCTGTCATAAACCCAAAGGCAGGTGCACTAAGTCAATGAAGCTGCGTCCATATAGTACTCTAGTGTATACGACTAATATATAGTGGAGTAATTTTCTTATTCTCTACATAACAATCGTTTTAAATTGTGTAAGTACGGAACGAAACTCTTTATTTAACGTACAGTGAAGAAAACTACTACTACTTCCGATGAACTAACGATCCACAGCGTCACGAGTCGCACTTCACATCCTGCGTGCGGTACACTACCCTCCCTTAAGTGAACAACCACACATGCGCCAAATTATCGGAAGCGTGTGAGAGTGTGTACAAATAAAAATTTTAATTTCAATTATCGAAAAGGTTTGAGAGTATTATAAAGTTTGACTTGATCAAATCTAATATCTTGAGTAAATAAAAATGGAGGCTACTATGTCCATCCGGGTTTTAGTCCACACCATTTTTAAATCAAAGTTAATAATTTGGACAAATAAAATTACAAGGGAGCTGGAGAAAAGGTTGTGAGAAGGCTTAGAAATCAATACAAAACTTATGCTCTTAGTACCAGCGTCGATCCTTCTTGAGAAACATTTGGTTCATAGCCAATTGTGTGATAAAATTGCACCAACGTGAAAGGCATTTGCATCTCCAAGGCAACCAAGGTGAGCGGCGAAGGATATCATCTTTGTGCATAACAAGCAAAAGCAGCGATGGAAGACAGCTTGTTTTCATTGAAAATCGATCGGCTTCACCGTAACCGGACTTAACCGTGAGCATCGATAGGTCATCGTGGTGATGCATCATCCATTTGGCATCAAGTTTGGGTGAGGCACCTATGAAATTTGACAAATCCTCACGTAGTGCATTTCTTCTCATTAATCAAGCTCGAGGAAGGAAGAACCACGTGGCGAGGAGGACGATGGCGGAACAACAATGGCCATCCAATTTTGTGCAGTTCCGCTAAAATTGAGGAAGACATGCCCGGGTATGGAGATACGCATCGCTGTTTCCAAAAATATAAAAAAGGGATATAGTGTTGTTACTTTGTTTTACAAGATTAGCAATGAAATCTCAATTGTTAATAAGAATTAATGAAAAGTACACCAACAAACAAAAGCATCATAATTATCTTGATGGGAACTAAACCAGGATACCCGAGAAAAAAAGCATTTCTTCATTTAACCAGTGATAGTACTACCAACATATGGACAATGACCGCACAACCACCATGTACTTTTTGTCGAAACAACATGTATACCTCCACCGAGGCATAAATCAGGACAACTTTTCAATTGGCATTTCCTCTATAGTAGTACTAGTAGGTGATGTTGGACCAGCCGACGAACCCTAGCTACTATACATGGGGAGCTGGGGAGTAGTTGCATAAAAGAAAACCTGCACGCAGCGACCTGGGGAGTTGGACCAGTACAAGAAGTTATACCTCAGGTGGGCGAGATGTCATTTAGGCGGGCGGGTGGGATCTGCCCACACGACGGCAGCGAGCAAGGGCGCGGAGGATCTTCGTCCACGCCAGCGCCGGCTCCGAGAGGACAGTGCACATCGGCTTCCTCCATCGTCGACGGCGACAACGCCAACACTGCACCTCCTCACCTCCCGTAGCGGACGGGATTCGGCCGGATCTGTGACCACCGGTGAGGAGAGAGATAGAGTGGACACTGTCATCTTGTTTTGATATGGAGAGGGTGAGAGAGCGAGACGCGGGAAACTCTATCAAACAAGAGGCTATAAAGGAGTAAAAAAAAATCTCTCCATAGTAGTGGTTTTAAATAGAATACACGCCTTCCTGGAAAAAAATCTCTCCATAGCAGTGGTTTTAAATAGAATACACGCGCTGGCCGAGAGAGCGTCGCCCGCGCAGCTTCCTGGTGCACGCGACTGCTCTGCATTCAAAGGTCACAATAGTCGGCTCCAACATGCATGTAAAAAGTTCTTGGGAGTCCGTGCTACAGCTAACTGTCCTCCCCCAACTCGTCAATCTCTTCCAGTAGTGGTAGTACTCCATGGCGCGATCCATCGGCAAGCAGGCAGGAAAGTTATCGTATACTCGGTTTGCGGTGAGTGGCATGCCGAGTGACCGTGTGGGGTCGAGCCGTGGAGGAGTGTAGCGACCCGACCTCATACGGTCAAGCCTCTGTGTTTCTGTGCCATCCCTGGATTAGTATGCTGGCACACACAGTATATCAATGTATATATCAAAGTGCAATCACATGTATAAATAACATAAAACTGATATATACCTCATAAGTCACAGCGAAAACAATCAATCGGGTGTGGAGCCCCATCAACGCCATCGGCAGGTTGAGTGTAGACCGTAACCCTGTAGCGAACTCTTACTCGTCGGAAGAAAGTATCTGCAACATGATACGTTGCAGCCGTATAGGTCAGTACATTGAATGTAGCGGCAAGATCACAATAATAGAAAAACAGATGATAAACTATATTATATGCAGTATGGCTATGTGGCTCTGTATCTGAGTTTTGTTTACGTAAAAGCTGATTTATTTTCCCTACATCAAAGGAATAAATGAAGTCTGTACTATGGAGTTTTCTATCATGACATGGTTCCGCCAACCGATGTCTCATAGCCCAAAATCATCATAAGTTGCCCACAATTAAGTTATCAATCCGGTGTTGAGAGTTCCGAGATAGATCCAAGTCCAGAGGCTCAAATTGTCCGTAACCAGGGACACGGCTAATCAATTAGGTTTTAACACTCTACATAGGTTTGTACACTTTACCCGCAAGATTCGAACCCTCTTTTTACGTTCTCGCACTTCAGGGTGTTTGAGAACAAGACGACCGAAACATGGTCTTTCGAAGAGTTCCCCTGACCACTGTCCGGTGCTCATCCAATCCTACCGTAGTTCTACATCTGCTAGCACCGTCCCAGCCAGAGTCACAACTAAGGTCAACCAAGCCAGAGCCCATAGTGACTTGCGGTTGCACAGGTAAACTTCCGGGCATGAAGTATTCTTCCGTCTATTTGAGTTTGGGTGAAGCTTTTCGCAAGATGTCATGGCGCTTCTCCATGCATCCCGGCCATCCACTGGTTTCTCCAGGGTGCCCGTCAACCTTCCTTCACCCAAGGATTCAATATCACTACGGGAGGGATTGTTGCGAAGATGACACTAGATGCAATAAAAACATAGGTATGAAATACATGGTCAAAGTGAACTTGCCTGGTAATATGATGAAGATAATAACGCTCTCGAAAACTTTGATAAACTCTTCGTCACTCCGAAAAAATCTATATAATCAAACATTGTATTCACATAAGCAACAATTCTAGCAATCAATTCTATCAATAAAAAAACAATAAAGAAAATAATAACGTTAAAAAAAACAAAGGAAAACCAAAGGAAAACTTCAAAAGAAACTTCAAGGAAAACAAGTGGAGACCAACTCACACAAAGTTTATCATAACAACACTAAATTACTCTAATAATTTTTCTACAGCAAAGAAAATAAAATTCTAATGAAACAACAGAAAATAATTTACTAAAGTATTTACTAACAAAAGAACTAGTATAAAAACTATTACTACCTCTCTCTCAGTTTACAGGGCGTGCGCGTACCCCTAGGTCGCCAATTTGACCAACCTAATACAAGTCGTATATTACAAAAAATATACCAACATAAACTTCGGAGTTTCTACTTTCAAAAGGTATAATTTTTGTGTTATATAGTTTATATTAGGATGATAAAATTGGCAACCTAGGTATACGCGTAGGACTTGTAAACTGAAACGGAGATAGTATAACTATATAGTTAACACTAGAACAACTAGCAAAACACTAAGACAATAGTAAACAATACTAAAATAATTATGAAACTAATTTACTCCTAAATAACAGAAACAATAACAACATAACTTGAAGTGGCAAAAAGAATTACTTTTAAAACTAATAAAACTATTTTTATCAACTATCACTCTGAACTAAACAAGCAAATACAAAACCAGTAGCTAAACACTAATAAATAACTAAAAAATTATCTACCGTGGTCTAACAGAAACATATAACAACATGTAAAAGTTACAAAAGAATTAACTAAAAATAATTAAAAACACTAATTATATGACTAAAACAACTACATAAGCAAAACAGTACTGTTTTGCAATAAACTAATTTAAAATAAACTAAAAATAAATCACTATAGGCTACTGGGTAGGAACAAAACAGCAGCAAAAGAAATCAATCAAAAATACTTTGTAAAACTCAAAATATGACCAAAATAGTGATTTGAACAAATTTTATCAAATTCAAATTTCAACTACTCAAATTGTAAAACTAAGTATGCAAACAGAAACTTAAACAAATTTGTGACACAATGCAAAAAGAATCACTCAATTTGGATATGTATACTAATAGATATGAATTTTCTAAGATCGCTACTTTTCTGAAAAAAAGAATTACGGGATTTCTTTGATCTCACCGGAGTAGTCGCCGGAGTTGGGGAAGAAGATCGAATACGAGGTTGTAGGGGCTTCTAGAGGAAGGAGAGCACGGGAAGGTGCAGAGGAGATCTCAGAAAACTCAGGGGAGGCCGAGGAAGTACCAACCGAGCCTCGGGCGGCGATGGAGAAGCCGCCGGAGTTTATGAACTCCGATGAGTAATTGTGCTGGATAGGGAGGGGGATAAGCTCTCATAGGAGAGGGCTTTGGGCTAGGGTAATTAGTACAACACGAGGGAGGTATTTATAGGGCGAGGGAGTGTCCAGATGCGTGCAGCCATGGCGAGCAAAAAACGGCAAGTTCGGATCTCCGGCGAGAAAATCCGAGGCATTAATGGCCTTTTACTTGGAGAAGGAGGTGTAGGGGAAGGAGGTGGGTCCATTCAGAGGATTCTTGGAATAGGGGAAGGAGGGAAGGGGATGGGGCGCGGGGTGGGGTGCGTGTGTGGGAAAATCCTATATGCCGCTCGTTGTGTCAAACTGCCGGGGCTTCGCTCAGGCGAGTGATCCAGCGATGGCATAACGGGCGGCCCGTTTAACCGTCCAGCGCTCGGTTTTGGGAACCTTTTAGAGGTTCCCAGCTGGTTTTTTCGGTTTTGGGAACCTTCTAGAAGGTTCTGAACCGTTTTTTTATTCCTTTCTTTTTCTATTTCTGTTTCTTTTACTTTTCTTTTTTTATTTTTGTCTTTCAAGTTTATGTTTTCTCTTTCAAAAAATGTTAGCGCTTTTTCAAAAATGTTAAGTGAACAAGTTTGTTCAAAAAATGTTCTTTTCATTCATAAATTTGTTCTCAAGATTCAAAAAATGTTTATGCTTTAAGAAATTCTCCAAATTTGTTCTTTGTTTCAAAATTTGTTCTCAAGATTCAAAAAATATTCGTACTTTTAGAAAATATTTATGTTCAAATTTTGTTCTTAATTTGAAAATTTTGTTCTCTAAATTCAAAAAATATTCGGGATTTTAAATTTTTGATCAAAAAATGTTCTTTTCATTCATAAATATGTTCTCAAGATTCAAAAAATGTTCATGCTTTAAGAAACTGTCCAAATTTGTTCTCAAGATTCAAAAAATGTTCGTGCTTTTAAAAAAATTTCGCGCTTCCAAATTTGTTCTCCATTTCAAAATTTGTTCTGAAGATTCGAAAAATGTTTGCACTTTAAAAAATTGTTCGTGCTTCCAAATTTGATATCCGTTTGAAGTTTGTTCTCAAGATTCAAAAAATGTTTGTCAATTAGAAAATGTTCAGGGAATTTTATAAAATTTCTTGTTTTGAAAATTTGTTCGTAATTTTGAAAAAAAATCGAGTTTTCAAAATATGTTCTCTGTTTCTTTTTGGTTTTTATTTTCCTTTACTTTTTTGTTGTTATTTTTCATGTTTCTTTTGTTTGAAATTTTCAAACATTTGTTCTCAATATTAAGAAATGTTCTCATGTTCAAAATTTGAAAAAATGTTTCGTGTTTCAGAAAATGTTCTGGAATTTTAAAATGTACTTGTTTACAATTTCAGAAAATGTCCAGTAATTTTAAAAAATGTTATAGGTTTCAAAATATATTCACGATTTCAAATAAATATTTCATGTTCGTATAGTATGTCCGTACCAGTACATTGTTCTTAATATGCTGCGCTGCATATATGTCACCAATGATTGATTGGTCTGTTGGCTATTGTTGCGCCCCCAATAGCGTGAGATCCAGGCTTCGATTCCTAGTAAGCGCGCACGTTTTTCCCATTTTGTATTTTTTTCGATTACGCGATACACTGAACCAACTGGGCCGGCCCATGTCAGACTCCTTCTGTGCGTTTGCTCGACTCCTTGCCGCAACGAGCGGCGTATAGGAGCTCCCGCGTGTGTGCGTTCTGCTTCTGAAGGTTCGTAGGAGGAAGATGACCCTGTTGGGTCGTGGAGGAGGCTGGGCCTGGTGCGGCTGGGCTTCGCAAGTTTTTATATATAAACACAGACAAGGAAAACTGAAATAAAAAACAATAGAAAATATTATATAGGCATATTATATATCTAAATTTTCACAAAAAGAAATCCTAAAACATGAACATATTTTGCAGTCCAAATAAAATTAAAAAAAACTTAAATAAAGCAAACAGAGCTACTGTTGCAATAAAACTCAACAAAAATCATTTTTAAAATACCAAAATGATTTCAAAATCATTTTCTCCTAATTTTCAATTGAAGGGAATCATTTAACCCTTATTTTGATTTATTTATTTTTAGGATAAAAATAATTTGGATAAAATCCAAATAATTCCAAATTTGAAAGGGAGTTTCAAAATACTTTCAAATGACTTTCAATTTGATTCTTTTTGACTTCCAACTCATATTTCATATAATTGAAGAAGTCATTTTATCTTCTCTCATGAAAATCATTGAGTTGCATAAAGTTTTAGAATTTGAAATATTTCCAAATGGAATTCAAATCTTTTCAAAAACCCTTTGGATTTCAAATGGAAGAAGTCATGTCATCTTCACTCTAGGGTTTTGTGTTGAAATGAATTTGAATTCATTGAGATAAAATGCAAGGACAAAAGTTTGGGAAAGTCATTTCTTTCCCTCTCATTCAACTTTCAAAAGTTTCAAATTTCACTCACTTTCAGTCAATCAATCAAACAATCATAATAATTTATTTAATATAACATTCCAAAATTTAGAATTTTGGGATGTTACAAGCAGGGTGAGACACGAACACGACAGACGTGATTTAAACGTTGGTTTTGCTCGATGGCGCGATCCAACGAAACGAAACGTTGGTTTCTCTCCGTTTCCATTTTTTCTCCGAAAAAACGGAAACTTTACACTCCATTTTCATTCCTAATACAAGGGTGCCCCGTTACAACATTCCATCAAATACAAAGGAAAACTAACACGCATGCTGATGCATCTCAATGATTCACAGATCATAGCCAATATTTACTTGACAACTAAAGACAAAAGTTGTGAGAGCGTGTACGAAAGAAAAACTACTGATAGGGTCACTACGACTTAAACCCTAAACCCTAAACATGATTTAATTTCCTGGCCAGGTAGAACCTGTCGAAGGAAAGATGGCTAGCACCCTCGGATCATACGATGCTTTTGTGCAATTCCACTAAAATCAACCTAAGCATCCCTGATAGCAAAGATGTTGAAGAAGTGTGATTAGAATAATAGTACTGGCACTAGTTCATGAGACATAAACTCATCACAAGTAGAAGCCGGTAGTAGTAGAGAAAGATCGACATGGAGATGGAGTTACGGCAGTGGAGCAAGCCGGCTCCAAAAGGAAGATGGACTACCTGGGACGTCGGGCTGTAGCTAGAAGGGCGGTTGGGACGCGGCATCGGCCCATACCGCGATGACCCCGATTGGGGCGCACCCGTGTGGGTTTTCTCCTCGCCGATGTCATTGCATCTCTGAACATTGTTTCCTTCCCCCAGCTGCGGGATCAGGCCCGTCGTTCTATGCTTGTGAAGAGAGCAACCTAAGCAAGCAGGCTTGTAGCGTAGGCTCCTTCTAGTGTATATATAGTGGTTTTCTTTTTCTCTCCATATCAACCATTTTATATTGCGTACGTGTCATTTAAGAGTGAAATGATGGTTGCTTCTTCCGACTAACTTACTGTGTGATTTGACTACTCCTTAGTGGCCCCTACACATACTCCCCCTACGTGTATGCAATAGTCACACGTACACTTGGACGAAAAAACGCGCTGACGCCCTAATGCATGCATGTCCGAGCACACGACGGAACACACACGGTCACGCTCAACTGCTCAACCTACACGTACATGCACACACATACTCAGTGAGGGTGAGCTAGTGACCGTATAAACATCGGAAAATATATATATTGAGCGCAATGAGCGTACTATGAAGTCCACTGACCGCATTTTTACAAATATACAGTGACAGACAATGTATTTATCTCGGTTGAAATTAAACCATATTAACCGGAGAGGAGGCAGTATGGACTAGCATTACTTTGTGTGTCCCATCAACTTGCCGAACGAGGAGAAGGTTGCAGGACGGGAGAATCTTGCGCGCGGTGGCTCGCAGGACAAGGAGAAACTTTTGACTAATGCAAGCTCTCCCTCGCTCAGGCGGTGGACGTGCAACACTTAATTCGGTGTCAGATTGCCAGAAGCATACACTATACTACTAGTACTATTATTGTTCGACTTCCTGAATAGGCGAACATCCAAGCGCAAAGTTTACTAGTAGTACTAGTACTATTACTATAGTCTACTAGTAAGGTACACGTGCATTGCACACATGAGATTCTGGTGGTTTGTGCATTATGCTTCTACATGTGAAGTTTTCTAGATTCTAAATGTGGCAAAATCTAGTCGAATGTAGATCATATCCAACGGCAAGTAGTGCTCGGATTTTCCATCTTTGTACCGTCGGATTGTCTTCATCCAACGACCAACTTTCAAAGTTATTCACACAATATATAGGGGTATAGATAGAGGTATGTACTATACTAGTACTAGGAACCGGATGGAGGAGCGTCTGCACTTTTATTATAATTTTAAAATGTGATAAAGCAGTATTCAACGCATTTGGTTCTCTTCGAGGGTTCTCGCATGTGATAATGGAAGTTGATTGCATGGAACACTCGTCACAATTCTCGCTTAATTCTGGCTCATATCCTGTTACAAATAGGAGCACTCGGTAATATTTCCTCTTTTTTTGTTATTCAGCATGTAAGCAATTGACAAACCTTGCGGTGCATCTTCGTGCGAATCGTGCTTCTTTGTACTTTGAATGTGGCGAGAGCTGGCTTGGTGAAACACCTCGCTTCCTACTTCTTTTTTGTGGGGTACCTTGCTTCCCTCTTGACCGGTGTCTTGGCTGATTGTCCTAAGAATGCTTATATATGAATAAAGCTCTCTCATTTACCCGCAAAAAGATTAAGCCATATTAACAGGAAAGGAGGGAGTATGGACTAGCACTACTTTTGGTGTGTCCCGTCAACTTCATGAGCGAGGAAAAGCTTGCGGGACAAGGTGAAGCTCGCTTCGCCTTTTGACTAATGCAACCTACCATCGGTGGACATGCATTAGTCCATTCGGTGTCAGATTGTCAGAGGCATACACTGTAGTACCCAACATGCGGAGTACCATCATTGTTCGACTTCATAAAGAGGCGAAGAGCCAAGCGCAACGTTTAGTAGTACGAGTAGTACTACTACTAGAACCGCATGGTGGAGCGTCTATACTCTTTTTTTTAATCTCTGACAAAGTACACGTTTATTCTGGAGAAGGGCGGAAAACGACAGCCCAACATGTAATGATGATATCTATCAACCAACCATGCTCGAATATATTTTGGCCTCCGTGTGAGCCCGTCGGCGTGTTCTCGCTCCTCGTCTCTCTTAAGGAACGGCGGGTTGGCTCTTTGCCGTCAATTGAGATCGGTTTGCTCACACTCCTGTCCCACATGTCAGTGATATGCCAAGAGGAGGTGCGTTGACCGACTGGCCATACACGTACTTGGTTTTGCACCTTCATACTACTCCTCCCTCAGTCACAGTTTATAGGGCGCGCTTCATTATGATGCATTTCTCTCAATGCATTTCCACCACTAGAGAGACTTTAGACGTGTTTGGTTTAATGCTCAATTAATTAGGGCGTGGTAACCGCAATCAAGTCCACAATTTTCTCTCGATGTACTACTTCGAAGTGGAGTAAGTGCATGCATGTGTGTATCCAGAGTGGAAGCACTGCATGCGTGTGTGTACGCATTATTTCCTTTAGTAATAGACGCCATGCTATAACTACCAATGCTATTTTTCAGGCCGATCGCTAGTCGCTTTGGTCCCAGAGATTTTTTTCTTTTTTCTGAAACGCGCTCTATAAACAGTGACGGATGGAGTAGTATGAGCGGATTCAAAGATGAGCGTATTGATGGTTGCTTTTTCCGAGCAACTTACAGTGGGAAAGGTGGGGCTTATGATTTGACTCCTCATTACTCACTATTAATGCGGCGCAACGACCGGGCTGAGTCTCCCATGTGGTTGTGCACTACCCCCTCGGTTCTTAAATATACTCCAGAGTATTTGTCTTTCTAGAGATTTCAACGAGTGACTACTCAAATATTTGTCTTTTTAGATATTAAAATGGACTACTACATACGGATGTTTATATACATATTTTAGAGTGTAGATTCACTCATTTTTCTCCGTATGTAGTCACTTGTTGAAATCTCTAGAAAGACGAATAGAGTATTTAGGAACGGAGGGAGTACACATACGAAGCAAAAAGAGTAAATCTACACTCTAAAATATGTCTATTTGAAATTTGTAAAAAGACAAATATTTAGGAATGAAGGAGTATAATTTTCTGCATGGCACATGGACCCGGATGCTGAAGAGGCTTCTAGCAATGCTATCAAGCTTCCATCATTTGTTTACATAATTGACGTACTATACAAATAATTTTCGAACGACATGAAATTGTACAATGGTTTGAGCTTTCAGCTTTTGTTTCATGTGTCTTGCCATCGATGCTCTTTCGGAAACAATAAAAAACTAACTTTCTTGCTAATGCATGTCAATTATTAGCAAATCAGAGCTAATATTTACATCACAACTGAAGACAGAGTTGTGAGAAGGTGTTAAATTAAAATTGATCCATGCTTTCTGTAACACCCCGGATGTAACTTTCCATATTTGTAACTCCAACTCTTGCCATTTTCGGCTATGTGCTATGGTATTTCCTCCGTGGTTGGGTTTTGTCTTTTGTTTTGCATTTTGTTCATGTCATGCATTTCATATCATGTCATCATGTGCATCGCATTTGCATATGTGTTCGTCTCATGCATTCGAGCATTTTCCCCGTTGTCCGTTTTGCAATCCGACACTCCTACATGCACCGACGCACCCCTCTTGCCTCTTTTCGTGAGAGGGTGTTAAACGTTCTCGGAATGGACCGAGGCTTGCCAAGTGGCCTTGGTACACCACCGGTAGACCACCTGTCAAGTTGCGTGCCATTTGGAGGTCGTTTGATACTCCAACGGTTAACCGGGTAACTTCAAAGGCCTCTTTTGGGTTGCAGCCCAACACCACTCCAAAGCAGCCCAATAACCCATCTAAGTCACTTCCATGCTCTCCGTCGTAGGATCATGATCGTGTGGGCGAAAACCGCACTCCATTTGGAGTCTCCTAGCTCCCTCTACCTATAAATAGGTGCACCCCTCCGAAAATTCCGGATCCCGAAACCCTAGCCCGCTCCCTCTCCGCCGCCGGACACGTCCGGCGGAGCGGACACGTCGCGCCGTCGCGCCCAGCCACTCGGGCGTGCCACGTGGCCCAGCCACCGCGCGCCGCCGCCCCGCGCGCCGAGGCCCAGCCCCCAGCCCGCGCGCGCCGCGCCCGACCCGACCCCGCGCCGCCGCCCGCACCGCGGCCCGCGCTCCGCCGCCTCCGCCTCCGCCGCCGTCCGCCGTCCGCCGCGCCCGCTATCCATGCCTCGGCGCCGCGCCGTCCTCGCGACCGCGCCGTCGCCCGATCGCCGTCGCCGCGCCTCGATCGCCCGCCCGGCGCCGCCGGCGCCAGATCCGGCGCCCCCTCGCCGGAGCCGCCCCGTCTCCGTCCTCCCCATCCAACTCCGGCAGCCGCGCCGCCCCATCTCCGGCGTTCCTCGGTTCCCGCGCCCGACAAATGCTAGATCTGGAGGTTGTTTTCGTCTAAGTCCTTTTTCCTGCAGTATTTTTATGCTATATTCATCGCAACATATCTCTACATCCGTAGCTCCGTTTGGTGCGCATTATATATCAGAATGTTCACCACGATGTGCACTTCATTTTGTTCCATTCGGCCATGTTCATTTGAGGTCATCTCGATGCCCAAATATCTGATGCAAGAGTGCTATATAATGTTAGTTCCTGATTCTTAGCAGATTGTGGGCATTTGTCATTTTTGCTACATTTATTGTGTGCATCTTATGGGCATGAGCTCTACATGTGTTTTCTACTATACCATGCCATCTTTACAGAGGTGCTTGCCATGTATTTTTGTGAGTTATGTGGTGACTATAACAAGCATGCAAACTAGGCTTCGTGATGTTGCTGATTTAGGTCCTGCTTACCTTTGTTATTTTGATGCCATGTAAACTTGATGCTACAGAGAGATCCATGCATATTTTGAGATACTTCAGTAAGGATGTTTTGAACATATGGTTATGCTCTATCCATCCTTGCCCCTGTTTGCATTTATGGAGTAGTCTAGCATGTCATTTTCTTGCTCTATTTTTGCTATAAAATGTTTCCTGGCAGATTGTTTACATGATATTCAATTTTGCCAAGGTTGTTGTAGTTGATCCTTGCATGCTATGAACTTGTTCTTGCCATGTTTAGTTTCATAAACATGTATTATTGCTGGTTCTATGCTTATCTTGTCATGCAATGACTTGTGGTGAGTGAATCGAGCTCGCAAAGATGCCTTCATAATCTTTATTCTTGCCATGCTCGCTTTCTGAATAATCTGAAACTTGCTATGTTTACATGGGTGTAATCATATCTTCTGATCCTTTTTGGCTCATGGTCAGTAAAGGACTTTTGTTCTATGCCTTTAGTAGTATCATGCCATGTTAGTGAAGTCTGTGCTGCTATTATCTTTTGCACTTTTGCCATGGTTGTTTGAACCTGTTAATGTGTGAATTAGCCATAGCTCAGTGTACATCTTTTGTCAAGCATCTCTTGTAGATCACTGCCATGTGCTTTGTTGATATGTTGGGGTGCTATAGCATAGTTTCTTGATGTATTCTAAGTGCTATCATGATGTTAATCGCAGAATTGTGTCATTCTTGTTTTGCTTGCCATTTGCAAACCGTGCATCCGATTTCGGTGATCTTTATATCGATTTCAACCGAAATCATCTCATCTTTCTAGCGGCATACTTGGTTTGCAAGTTGATGCCCTGTTCATCATTTTCCTTCCAGAGAACGCATAGGCATTGCATATCACATCTCGCATATCATGCCATGTATTGCATCATGTTGCTTGTGCATTGCACCGTGATTTATTGTGGGTCCATTGCTTGTGTTATTGCTTTGGGTAGAGCCGGGAGACGAGTACGTGAACGAGGAACCTGTTGGGTATGCTAACGAGGATCAAGCTTTCGACAACTCTGAGAACCTTGCAGGCAAGATGACCGTACCCTCGATATCACTTCTATCTTTGCTTTGCTAGTTGCTCGCTCTATTGTTATGTTAGCTCTACCTACCACTTGTTAATCATGTCTCCCATTTTGCCATGTCAAGCCAATAACCATCCTGTCCTAGCAAACCGTTGTTTGTCTATGTCACCGCTTTTGCTCAGCCCCTCTTATAGCGTTGCTAGTTGCAAGTGAAGATGAACTTTGTTCCTTGTTGGAACCTGGATATTTTTGGGATATCACAATATCTCTTGTTTAATTAATGCACCTATATACTTGGTAAAGGGTGGAAGGCTCGGCCTTATGCCTGGTGTTTTGTTCCACTCTTGCCACCCTAGTTTCCGTCATACCGGTGTTATGTTCCTTGATTTTGCGTTCCTTACGCGGTTGGGTGATTTATGGGACCCCCTTGACAGTTCCCTTTGAATAAAACTTCTCAAGCAAGGCCCAACCTTGGTTTTACCATTTGCCACCTAAGCCTTTTTCCCTTGGGTTTTCGCGAGCCGAGGGTCATCTTTATTAACCCCGGGCGGTGCTCCTTCGAGTATTGGTCCGAATCTACTGTGATGGGCGACCTCGAGAAACTTGAGCGTTGGTTTTACTCGTAGCTAGTCTCATTCGGTGTTGCCCTGAGAATGAGATATGTGCAGCTCCTATCGGGATTTGTCGGCACATTGGGCGGCTTTGTTGGTCTTGTTTTAACATTGTCGAAATGTCTTGTGAACCGGGATTCCGAGACTGATCGGTTCTTCCCGGGAGAAGGTATATCCTTCATTGACCGTGAGAGCTTGTGATGGGCTAAGTTGGGACACCCCTGCAGGGTATTATCTTTCGAAAGCCGTGCCCGCGGTTATGAGGCAGATGTGAATTTGTTAATGTCCGGTTGTAGAGAACTTGACACTTGACTTCATTAAAATGCATCAACCGTGTGTGTAGCCGTGATGGTCTCTTCTCGTGAGTCCGGAAGTGAACACGGTTTGGGTTATGTATGTACGTAAGTAGTTTGGGATCACTTCTTGATCACTTCTAGCTTCTCGACCGATGCGTTGCTTCTCTTCTCGCTCTCACTTGCGTATGTTAGCCACCATATATGCTTAGTGCTTGCTGCAGCTCCACCATATTACCCCTTTCCTACCTACAAGCTTAAATAGTCTTGATCTCGCGGGTGTGAGATTGCTGAGTCCCCGTGACTCACAGATTCTACCAAAATAGATGCAGGTGCCGAGGATACCAGCGCAAGTGGCGCAATCGAGCTCAAGTGGGAGTTTGATGAGGACCGTGGTCGTTACTATGTTTCGTTTCCAGATGATCAGTAGTGGAGCCCAGTGGGGACGATCGGGGATCTAGCATTTGGGGTTGTCTTCTTTTCATTAGGATTTGACCGTAGTCGGTCTATGAGTGTATGTTGAATGATGTATGGATTAAATTTCGTATTGTGTGAAGTGGCGATTGTAAGCCAACTCTCTTTATCCCATTCTTGTTCATTACATGGGACTATGTGAAGATGACCCTTCTTGCGACAAAACCACCATGCGGTTATGCCTCTAAGTCGTGCTTCAACACGTGGGAGATATAGCCGCATCGTGGGCGTTACAAGTTGGTAATCAGAGCCATCCCCGACTTAGGAGCCCCCTGCTTGATTGATTGCTAGCGTTGTTGAGTCTAGAACAAAAATATGTTTTGAGTCTTAGGTTTATATATATCGGAGAGTAGGATTCTTTTTACTCCTCAGTCCCTTCGTCGCTCTGGTGAGGTCTCCTGACGTAGAAGTTTTGACTCTCCTCTCCTCAAATTTCACTAAAAAAAAGTTAGGATCATGCGGGTATCTTGGAATCATTCCGATGGTTTTGTGACGAGAACATTGTTCTTGGTGCCTCCTGACATTTAGGGGTTGTAGCAGTGTCCCGGGGAGTTGAGCTCCGAGGTGTTGTCGTCACAATTTTATCTTTCCAGTTCTGGAATACTTGAGTTTTGTCGACATCGAAAATCACTTTTATGCAGTTGTTGGTGAGATAACCTCGACGTCACCCAGTACTGGGGAGTTCGGGAGTATTTCCATAACTCGTATAACTGATGCTTTTCGAAGGTTGAGGTACACGATTTCCGAAGGTTTCTTGGTTATGTGTTGACGGATGGATACAGCTGGATGTAAGGATTGTTAGTTTGGGTGAGATATATTGCTTCCTGTATCCCCAACACACGATTGCATAACCAGAAAGTTTCGGGAGTTGATAGGTGGGATTCAAGTAGCTCTAGCATTTCTTCCCGCAGATATTTGGTTTGTGATTGGGTAATCCTTACCACTTATTTGTTCCAGTTGTACCTTGTTTATTTCATCCATCAACCTCTTATCAAGTGGCTTCTCACCTTAATGGACATGATGTTTACTTTGGAATTCATTCGTTCATCCTTGTTCGAATGTTTATTGTGAAGACTATATGTTGCAATTTCTATCTGTTGATTCAACTTGTCTATCTGTCTATCAAGATGCTAACGGATGTCACCCTCTTCAGGATGGCTCCGCCAACGCGTCAGAATCCGGAACGCAATGATGGGAGTCAGGCGAACCCTCCACCTCCACCTCCGCCTCCGGAGGCATGGCAAACTTTGACGGCAACCACAAATGCCAGCGCTTCGGTTGTTGATTCAGGTGATGCAAGAGCGCAACCAAGGCCAAGGCAACCAAGGGAATCAAGGTCAAGGCAGTTCAATCATCGACCTCGGTTTCCTACCCTCAACCAGTTCCTTGCAAATCAGCGAAGTCCTTGACTCTTGTGCGAGGCCACAGGCGCCGATGATTGGCTCTTGGATATAAACAAGCATTTTGAATGCAGCAATGTCAGAACTGAGGACTACGTCAAGTTCGCTTCTTTTCAACTCAAGGACCAAGCGGTGATTGGTTCTAGCAATACAAGGATTCGGGGAGGTCGGTGATTACTTGGGTGACTTACATCGGGACTTTAAAGCTCACCACATTCCTACCAGTGTTGTTGAGAGTAAGCGTGAGGAGTTCTGCAATCTCAAGCAAGGCAACATGTCAGTGTACGAATACAACAAGCAGTTTCAGAAGCTTGCTCGCTTCACTAAACAAGACGTTCCTGATGAAAAGAGTATGATCTATCAATTCAGAGGTGGCCTTAGAGAGGATCTGCAGTTAGCTCTCGTTCTTGTTGAGCCTACTCAGTTTGATCAATTCTACAACATGGCCCTTAAGCAAGAACAGCTCAAGTGTGAGGCTTCTAAGAAGAGAATCAGGGATGCAGTTCAGTCTTCTTCCTCTCAAGTGGCAGCTAAGCAGCAAAAGTTTTACCTTCCTCCTCCTCCGTTTAAATCGGCCTTACCGTGAGAAGAACTCAGGTGGTCGTGGATCTTCCCACCCACCCAACCCAGGCTATCAGAACAAGTCTAATTCTCAAGCTCCAAGGTCAAAGGCTCCGTATCATCGTCCGCTCTCAAAGGTGACTTGCAACAAGTGCCAGCAGAAATGTCACTATGCGAACAAGTTCTTCAACCCAAGGCGTCTTCCGCCTCCTCCTCCTGTGAGATCTTCAAGCAATGCGGTGGTCAAGCATAATCCCAAGTCTGCAAAGGTGAATATGATGAATGCAGCTCAGGCAGAGGATTCTTCAGATGTGATCATGGGTAACCTTCCAGTTAACTCTATTCCTGCAAAAGTCATATTTGATACTGGTGCATCGCTTTCTTTCATTTCAAGACCTTTTGTTGCCAAGCATGAGTTTGTGATGGAAAAGATTCCTATCCCGTTGAAGATTGTGTCCCCGGGTAAGAAAATGACATCTAATAATTGCATCCCGGATGTTTCTATCAAGATGGGGAACTATAAATTTCTGTCTAAACCAATTGTCCTTGGTGACTCGGATATTTATCTAATTCTCGGGATGGACTGGCTTTCTCACCACAAAGCTCAACTTGATTGTGCTGAGAAATTCAATTGACACACTCTTCTGAGGATGTTATCATCTATGCTGCTCATGACGAAACCATTCGGTTGTTTTCTCTCAATGAGAAGGGCGATTTGGATGCTATCTCTCAGATTCCAGTCGTTTGTGAGTACCAAGATGTCTTTCCAGAAGAGCTTCCGGGTATGCCTCCGCACCGGCCAGTCGAGTTCGTTATCGATCTTGAGCCCGGCACTGAACCCGTTTGCAAGCGTCCTTACAAGCTTGGACCTGAAGAACTGAAGGAATTGAAGAAACAGCTCGATGAACAAGAGCGTCTGGGTTTGATCAGACCGAGTTCATCTCCATGGGGTTGTGGAGTTCTTTTTGTCCAGAAGAAGGATGGCACGGACCGACTGTGCGTCGATTACCGTCCATTGAATAAGAAGACAATCAAGAACAAGTATCCACTTCCCAACATCAATGAGCTATTTGAGCAACTCAAAGGTGCTAAAGTATTCTCCAAGCTTGACCTTCGTATGGGTTATCATCAAATTCACATTCGTGAACAAGATATTCCCAAGACAACATTCAGAACAAGCTTTGGTTCTTACGAATATACTGTCATGTCTTTCGGCCTTGTCAATGCTCCTCCAATGTTCTCTCGAATGATGAACTTCATTTTCAACCCCTACACCAATGAATTCATCTTGGTGTATCTCGACGATATTTTGGTCTTCTCCAAGAATAAGAAGGATCATGCCAAACAATTGCGACTGGTGCTCGACAAGCTCAGAGAGCATCAATTCTATGCGAAGTTTTCCAAATGTGAGTTCTGGCTTGATGAAGTTCTTTATCTTGGTCACATCATCTCCGCCAAGGGCATCGCTGTTAATCCCGAGAAGATGTCTGCAATTGTGAATTAGGAACCTCCTCAGAACGTCAAGCAGCTCCGCAGTTTTCTTGGTCTTGCAAGCTATTGCCGAAGATTCATTGAGAATTTCTCTAAGATTGCAAAGCCTCTTTCCAACCTCCTCCAGAAGCATGTCAAGTATGTCTGGACGCCTGAGTGTGACGTTGGTTTCAACACCCTCAAAGAGAAGCTAGTCACAGCTCCTGTCTTAACTCCTCCTGATGAATCCAAGCCATTCGAAGTCTTCTGTGATTCTTCTCTTCAAGGTCTCGGTGCTGTGTTAATGCAAGAGAAGAAAGTTGTGGCCTATACCTCTCGTCAGTTGAAGCCCAACAAAAAGAACTACCCCACTCACGATCTCGAGTTGGCGGCAGTTGTCCATGCATTGATAACATGGAGACATCTCTTGTTGGGAAGGAAAGTGGACATTTTCACTGATCACAAGAGCCTCAAGGATATCTTCACTCAACCCAACCTCAACCTCAGACAAACTCGATGGGTCGAAATGATTCAAGAGTACAATCCAAGTATTGAATATACTCCTGGCAAGGCGAATGTGATTGCAGATGCTTTGAGCAGGAAGGCTTATTGCAACAGCTTGATTCTCAAGCCCTTCCAACCGGACCTTTGTGAAGCTTTCCGCAAACTGAATCTTCAAGGTTTTCCTCAAGGCTTTCTTGCCAACCTCATAGTCTCTCCTACTTTGGAAGATCAAATTGGTGAGGCAGAACTCCTGGATACCATGGTGAAAAAGGTGAAACGTGGTATCGACAAGGGCATTCTCAAATACAAGTGCTTCCACATGGATGACAAAGATACTCTTTTCTTTGAGGATCGTATTGTGGTTCCTAAAGGTGATCTGAGAAAAGACATTATGAACGAGGCACACAATTCCCTTCTATCCATTCATCCTGGAAGTACAAAGATGTACCATGACCTCAAGCAGTCGTATTGGTGGACTCGAATGAAGCGAGAGATTGCTCAATTCGTGAACGAATGTGACGTCTGCAGAAGGGTGAAAGCAAAACAGCAAAGACCAGCTGGTCTCCTCCAACCTCTTGCTATTCCGGAATGGAAGTTAGATCATATCGAGATGGACTTCGTGACTGGATTTCCTAAGTCCAAGTGTGGGAATGATGCTATTTTCGTTGTCATTGACAGGCTTACAAAAGTGGCTCATTTCCTTCCTATCAAAGAATCTATCACAGCAGCTCAGTTGGCAGAGCTATAAACCTCCAAGATTGTCTCCTTGCACGGCATTCCACAATTGATTTCCTTAGACCGTGGTAGCATCTTCACCTCTAAGTTCTGGGACTCCTTTCAGAAGGCCATGGGCACCAACATTCATTTCAGCACAGCTTTCCATCCTCAAACAAGTGGCCAAGTCGAGCGAGTCAATCAAATCCTTGATGACATGCTCAGGGCTTGTGTCATTTCCTTCGGTATGAAGTGGGAAGATTGTCTTCCATATGCCGAGTTCTCCTACAACAACAACTTCCAAGCGAGTTCGGGAAAGGCCCCATTCGAAATTCTCTATGGCAGAAAGTGCCATACTCCTCTCAATTGGTCCGAGACAGGTGAACGCCAACTTCTTGGCAACGACTTGATCACAGAAGCCGAAGAAATGTGCAAAGTCATTCGTGAAAATCTCAAGGCCGCGCAATCGCGCCAGAAGAGCTATTATGATGACAAGCACCGTGATGTGGCTTTTGAAATCGGAGACCATGTCTACCTCCGCGTCTCTCCAATGAAAGGCACTCGTCGCTTCGGTATCAAAGGGAAGCTTGCCCCTAGATACGTGGGTTCTTTCAAGATCATTAGCAAAAGAGGAGATCTCGCCTATCAACTTGAGCTTCCGTCCAAATTTGCAAACGTGCACGATGTGTTTCACGTGTCACAGCTTCGCAAGTGCTTCAAGACTCCTGAGTGCACTATCAACTTTGAAGAAATTGACCTCCAAGAAGATCTCTCTTATCATGAGCACCCCGTTGCTATTCTTGAAGAAACCGAGCGCAAGACTCGCAACAAGTCAATCAAATTCCTAAAAGTGAAGTGGTCACACCATTCCGACCGAGAAGCCACCTGGGAGTGCGAGGATCACCTCCGTTCCGAATATCCAGAGTTCTTTCAGTCCTAGATCTCGGGACGAGATCCTCTTGTAGTGGTGGAGTGTTGTAACACCCCGGATGTAACTTTCCATATTTGTAACTCCAACTCTTGCCATTTTCGGCTATGTGCTATGGTATTCCCTCCGTGGTTGGGTTTTGTCTTTCGTTTTGCATTTTGTTCATGTCATGCATTTCATATCATGTCATCATGTGCATCGTATTTGCATACGTGTTCGTCTCATGCATCCGAGCATTTTCCCCGTTGTCCGTTTTGCAATCCGACACTCCTACATGCACCGACGCACCCCTCTTGTCTCTTTTTGTGAGCGGGTGTTAAACATTCTCGGAATGGACCGAGGCTTGTCAAGTGGCCTTGGTACACCACTGGTAGACCACCTGTCAAGTTACGTGCCATTTGGAGGTCGTTTGATACTCCAACGGTTAACCGGGTAACCGCGAAGGCCTCTTTTGGGTTGCAGCCCAACACCCCGCCAAAGCAGCCCAATAAACCATCTAAGTCACTTCCATGCTCTCCGTCGTTGGATCACAATCGTGTGGGCAAAAACCGCACTCCATTTGGAGTCTCCTAGCTCCCTCTACCTATAAATAGGTGCACCCCTCCAAAAATTCCGGATCCCGAAACCCTAGCCCGCTCCCTCTCCGCCGCCGGACACGTCCGGGCGGAGCCGGACACGTCCGCCGCTGCGCCCCAGCCACTCCGGGCGTGCCACGTGGGTTCGCCACCGCCGCCGCCCGGCTTGCGGCCCGAGGCCGCCCCATGCCCGCGCCGCCGCCCGCTCCGACCACGGCCGCCGCGCCGCCGCGCTCCGCCGCCTCCGCCGCCGTCCGCCGTCCGCCGCGCCCGTTGTCCAATGCCTCGGCGCCGCGCCCGCCGTCCATCGCCGCCGCGCTGTCCTCCACGGCTGCGCCCGTCGCCGATCCTCGCCGATCCGCGCCTCGATCGCCGCGCGCCGCCGGCGCCATATCCGGCGCCCCCTCGCCGGAGCCGCCCTGTCTCCGTCCTCCCCATCCAACTCCGGTAGCCGTGCCGCCCCATCTCTGGCGTTCCTCGGTTCCCGCGCCCGACAAACCCTAGATCTGGAGGTTGTTTTCTTCTAAGTCCTTTTTCCTGCAGTATTTTTATGCCATATTCATCGCATCATATCTCCGCATCCGTAGCTCCGTTTCATGCGCATGATATATCAAAATGTTCATCATGATGTGCTCTACATTTTGTTCCATTGGGCCATGTTCATTTGAGGTCATCTCGATGCCCAAATCTCTGATGCAAGAGTGCTATATAATGTTAGTTCCTGATTCTTAACAGATTGTGGGCATTTGTCTTTTTTGCTACATTTATTGTGTGCATCTTATGGGCATGAGCTCTACATGCATTTTGTACTATACCATGCCATCTTAACAGAGGTGCTTGCCATGTATTTTTGTGAGTTATGTGGTGACTAGAACAAGCATGCAAACTAGGCTTCGTGATGTTGCTGATTTCAGTCCCTGTTCTGCTGTTATTTTGATGCCATGTAAACTTGATGCTACAGAGAGATCCATGCATATTTTGAGATACTTCAGTAAGGATGTTTTGAACATATGGTTATGATCTATCCATCCATGCCCATATTTTCATTTATGGGGTAGTCTAGAATGTGATTTTCTTGGTCTACTTTTGCTATAAAATGTTTCCTCGTAGATTGTTTACATGATATTCAATTTTGCCAAGGTTGTTGTAGTTGATCCTTGCATGCTATGAACTTGTTCTTGCCATGTTTAGTTTCATAAACATGTATTCTTGCTGGTTCTATGCTTATCTTGTCATGCAATGACTTGTGGTGAGTGAATCAAGCTCGCAAAGATGCATTCATAATGCTGTTAATGCCATGCTCTGTTTCCTGAATCTGTTAACGGAACTTGCTATGTTTACATGGGGGTAATCATATCTTCTGACCCTTTTTGGCTCATGGTCAATAAAGGACTTTTGTTCTATGCATTTAGTAGTATCATGACGTGCCTTAAGTTTCTATTATATCTTCCTGTAGCATGATGTTTGCTTGCTCTAAACATTGCTTCCTGATGCTGTTTCTGCCATGTTAGTGAAGTCTGTGATGCTGTTATCTTTTGCACTTTTGCCATGGTTGTTTGAACCTGTTAATGTGTGAATTAGCCATAGCTCAGTGTACATCTTTTGTCAAACATCTCTTGTAGATCACTGGCATATGCTTTGTTGATATGTTGGGGTGCTGTAGCATAGTTTCTTGATGTATTCTAAGTGCTATCATGCTGTTAATTGCAGAATTGTGTCATTCTTGTTTCGCTTGCCATTTGCAAACCGTGCATCCGATTTCGGTGATCTTTATATCGATTTCAACTGAAATCATCTCATCTTTCCAGCGGCATACTTGGTTTGCCAAGTTGATGCCTTATTCATCATTTTCCTTCCGGAGCACGCATAGGCAATGCATATCACATCTCGCATATCATGCCATGTATTGCGTCATGTTGCTTGTGCATTGCACCGTGATTTATTGTGGGTCCATTGCTTGTGTTCTTGCTTTGGGTAGAGCCGGGAGACGAGTACGTGAGCGAGGAACCTGTTGAGTACGCTAACAAGGATCAAGCTTTCGACAACTCTGAGAACCTTGCAGGCAAGATGACCGTACCCTCGATATCACTTCTATCTTTGCTTTGCTAGTTGCTCGCTCTATCGTTATGTTAGCTCTACCTACCACTTGTTAATAATGTCTCCCATTTTGCCATGTCAAGCCTCTAACCATCCTGTCCTAGCAAACCGTTGTTTGGCTATGTCACCGCTTTTGCTCAGCCCCTCTTATAGCGTTGCTAGTTGCAGGTGAAGATGAAGTTTGTTCCTTGTTGGAACCTGGTTATTTTTGGGATATCACAATATCTCTTGTTTAATTAATGCACCAATATACTTGGTAAAGGGTGGAAGGCTCAGCCTTATGCCTGGTGTTTTGTTCCACTCTTGCCACCCTAGTTTCAGTCATACCGGTGTTATGTTCCTTGATTTTGCGTCCTTACGCGGTTGGGTGATTTATGGGACCCCCTTGACAGTTCGCTTTGAATAAAACTTCTCCAGCAAGGCCCAACCTTGGTTTTACCATTTGCCACCTAAGCCTTTTTCCCTTGGGTTTTCGCGAGCCCGAGGGTCATCTTTATTTAACCCCCCCGGGCCAGTGCTCCTTCGAGTGTTGGTCCGAACTGAGCTACCTGCGGGGCCACCTCGGGGAAACTTGAGGGTTGGTTTTACTCGTAGCTAGTCTCATTTGGTGTTGCCCTGAGAATGAGATATGTGCAGCTCCTATCGGGATTTGTCGGCACATCGGGCGGCTTTGTTGGTCTTGTTTTACCATTGTCGAAATGTCTTGCGAACCGGGATTCCGAGACTGATCGGTTCTTCCCGGGAGAAGGTATATCCATCGTTGACCGTGAGAGCTTGTGATGGGCTAATTTGGGACACCCCTGCAGGGTATTATCTTTCGAAAGCCGTGCCCGTAGTTATGAGGCAGATTGTAATTTGTTAATGTCCGGTTGTAGAGAACTTGACACTTGACTTCATTAAAATGCATCAACCGCGTGTGTAGCCGTGATGGTCTCTTCTCGGCTGAGTCCGGGAAGTGAACAGTGTTTGGGTTATGTATGTACGTAAGTAGTTTCAGGATCACTTCTTGATCACTTCTAGCTTCTCGACCGATGTGTTGCTTCTCTTCTCGCTCTCACTTGCGTATGTTAGCCACCATATATGCTTAGTGCTTGCTGCAGCTCCACCATATTACCCCTTTCCTACCTACCAGCTTAAATAGTCTTGATCTCGTGGGTGTGAGATTACTGAGTCCCTGTGACTCACTGATTCTACCAAAATAGATGCAGGTGCCGAGGATACCAGCGCAAGTGGCGCAATCGAGCTCAAGTGGGAGTTTGATGAGGACCGTGGTCGTTACTATGTTTTGTTTCCAGATGATTAGTAGTGGAGCCCAGTTGGGACGATCAGGGATCTAGCATTTGGGGTTGTCTTCTTTTCATTTGGATTTGACCGTAGTCGGTCTATGAGTGTATTTTGAATGATGTATGGATTAAATTATGTATTGTGTGAAGTGGCGATTGTAAGCCAACTCTCTTTATCCCATTCTTGTTCATTACATGGGATTGTGTGAAGATGACCCTTCTTGCGACAAAATTACCATGCGGTTATGCCTCTAAGTCGTGCTTCGACACGTGGGAGATATAGCCGCATCATGGGCGTTACACTTTCATTGGCAGCAACATCCCCCCAGCTCTGTCTAAATCAACAAGGCATGTTGGGAAAAAAGTAGCTGTCTGGAGCATGCAACATTCCGATCATTTTGTGCAGTTCTACTAAAATAGAACTGAGCGTCCCTGTTCCAAAGATATTAAGTATGATTACGATAATAGAGGACTGCTGATGAAACAATAAACACACAAATAGAAGCCGGTCACCTTTGCAGTCTCTCTTAAGACTAACTAGTTGGAGAAGATTAGGCTCGGAGTTGGATGAGGAGGATAGAGCAAAACCAATCTCCCTTTGTGGAGTCACACTGAAATGTAGAGACGATGCCCGTGTGACATTTTAGTACAACTGCACAAAACACTCTTAAGAAAAAACTGTGTAGTTCACCAAAATGTCACAATAGCAACGAGGTGAAATGGATAGCCCTGTTTGCAAAAAAGAGGTAGAAAGGAAACAATTACTGGCCAATAATAGTTGATGACACATGCGGCAACAAAGAAGAAGCATATTCCATTTCCTAAGGGAAGATAACAACACGGTTGTGTTTGTCTAAAACAGTGTGAGGACAAGATTGCAATATGAAAAGTACGTCGGACGAGCTACATTTTGGGAAAAGAACTATGGAAGATCCACATGAAGCGACGTGGTAAGACGGGCAGTGGAGCAAGGCCGGAGAGGATACCTAGAGCTCGTCGGGATGTAACTAGGTGAGCGGCGGCGGGCAGAATCTGCCCATACTATGGCAGCGAGTAGGTGGCGTAGGCCCTGCCGCGCCAGAGCTTGGTCAGAGAGAACGCCGTGTACCGCAGATCGGGACGTGCTGCCTCGGCGTCGTTGAACGGAGAAACGACGCACTTCCTCCCTTTCCCCAGGTGGATGGTATGCGTCCGGATCAGTGACCAACAGTGAGAGAGAGAGAGAGAGGCCACCGCAGCCTTGTGTGAGATACTCTGAAGAGCGACAAACCAGGAAGGCAGGCTCCATTGTATATCGTGGAGCGGACTACCTTTTTCTCCATAAAAATCGTTTTATATTCTGTGTACGTGCCATTGAGCGCTATAACTTTATTTAAAAATAACGCGGCAACGCGTCAAGTCGAACTTTGTTTCGTGCACGCGTGGTACACGTCCTCCCTAGGCAAACAACCGCTACAGGCGTTCAAATTAGCACGTGGGCTGCCATTTTGTAAAGAAATGAGCTCCACCATGTACCCGCGCGGGTGTGGCTAGGCACGAAGCGTGAGTATGTGCACGGTGCACCTATTCTATTCTTGTATACGTACACCACCTACGTGGGGTTGTGTGAGAGAGATACAAACCTAGAGAGATATAGTGTGTGGGTTCGTGAGAGTTTTTTTTTGGGGGGGGGGGGTCAATCAAAAATGTAACATATGCAATGTGTGTGAAATAGAGTCCTGGATATAACACATATATAGAGGGGGCGATCCACGAGAAGAGAGTGGAGGTATCATCGGCTTGAGGTGTCCATAGAATCGATGAGAGGGATGATGTGTGTGTGTGTGTGCGCGCGCGATCGATAAAGAGTGTCATCCTACTGGAACGTGAGAGGGGACATGTGCAGTTTGTCTCTGTGGCATGGATACTTACCTGCAACGCTCGACTATCGGTGTGTGGTGGGGGAAGAGGGAGGCCCAATTAACTATAGAGGTACAATGGCTGGTATATGTGTGGAGGAGGAGAGAGGCCTCTCTGGCGCCGGCGTCCACCATATTCTCCTCTTCTCCTGGCTCTCCTTGGTGAACCTTCACCCCTTTTGGTGGTGGCTCAGACACGTTGGTGGTCATGTCGTCGTTCAACCTCAACTTCAACTGTGGCAAGGAATTTCAGGCAAGTGTTCGTTCCAAGTTTGGGCACCCTGTGGTGTTCTCACCAGGCTTTCATCAAAAAGAGTTCATTCTGGTGGTTTCATTTGCTCGTGCCTCTTTCAAGTTGGATATTCATACGGTCAGTGTGGCTCTGCTTGCTTCCTTTGGTGGTTACACGCAAGGCTTTAGAGTTTGTCATCTTGAGGATAGATCGTTTAAGTTTTCAGTAGCTTCTAAATCAGTTGGTTTTCAATTTACAATGATGGTAGAGTGATTGAGAAAGACTTTGAGATGGTTTTTAATCTCTGGGGTGATGGTGGGCCTCGGTGGTTGCTTGAAGAATGATTGTTTTCCAAGGAAGAAGAGGCTGAATGGATGCTGGTTGGCCGTAATGGGAGAGCCGTGACGGTTGTTTCTGGCGGTCACCGGAGCAGTTCACCGGAGCAAAGGCCCCATTCAGTTTTCCAACGTCTCTCCGGCAACATTCAAGAAGAGCGTGATTCTAGCATGCCACGCCTTACTGATGGCAATTTAGTGCTCCCTAATGAGCCTGAATCCACGCTGCATGGGCAGGTACGTAATGTGCATGCACGCATTAATGACCACAGACGTGTTTTGCATGTGGAGATGTCGGCCACATTGCCAGGTTCTGCACTCGACCGAAATCTTCTGGGCTGTGGCCTTTCATCAGATTTGAGCCCTTCAACAGCCCACCTGACGGTGCTTGGGCTCCGAGGGAAGTGGAGTCTTGGTTTTCTCAGAGAGGGCCCGCCATCCAGATCAGGCAAGCGACATCATTCAAAGAGCTAGTCACGGGATTTTTTTTTTCTAATTTTAAACCAAGGCAGGTGCCGGACTCCTCGCATTCCTCTGCTCTCTCCTTTTGTGCCACTCCGTCGACTTCTTCGCCACCTACCTCTGCTTCTCCTCCAACGCCCAGTGTGTTCCGCCAGTGTGCTGCACCCCCAAAGGCAAACATTCCAATCGACCCAAGGCCATTCATTCCCCATGGCTTCCAGATACAGCACATTGAAGGCCGTATAGGGGTCTCGCGGGTGGTGCTGCCGCGCCGTGCTCGCCGCCATGAAGACTGGGCTATTGCAACCATTCAGCCGCTACCCGATGAGGTACTATTTCCTAATGTTAGAGAGGTGCTAGAGGATTTTCTTCAACATGATCCAGTGGCTCAAGTCGGGGTGAGAGAGATTCAACCCTGCCCGTTCGGGGAAGCCTATGTGCAGTTCAGGCATGTGAGAGACAGAGACAGACTGGTTAGAGATAGCCCACATGCATTTGGGGATGTTTTTATCTCGTTTACTAGGCACAATGAGGGTCGGAATTGGAGAAGGGTTAATTTCAATAGGGTCTGTTGGCTTCTAATTGTGGGGATCCCGTTTGATAACTGCAACACTGAAGATATTGCTGCAGCAGTAGCTCGATTCGCCAAGATTATCAGTTGGGAAAAAGAGGATGCACTGAAGGGGAAAGTTCTGGTTAAGGCAAGAGTTCTTGATTCTGTGAAATACCGAAGAGCTTAAGATGGATGAAGGAGAGATGTTCGAGGGAGAATCCTTGACAAGTTCAATTGAGGTTCTTATGGAAGAAATGCTGGGTGGGGGTCCACCGGATGAGGACCCTATTCCACCTCCAGGCGTGGATCCACATTCTATCCCACTCAATGCGAATGATTTTCCTGGGTTTCATCATGCTGCAATCAATAATGAGCAAGATCATGAGGAAGATTGGGATGACTGGGAGGAACAGGGGCATTGGGCCTTTACCCCTCTTGTCCAGGTGCCACAGCAGGTGATTCACGATGAAATTCTGGTGGATGACAATGAGGCAATCCCAAACAGCAGCATAACAACAACAGTTTCTCTGTCAGAAGGTCTCCTTTCTCACAATGTTGTGGGAGGTGTTAATAACAGCGATGAAGTTAACCAAGCTGCTGCTGGTGAAGTTGCACCTGTCTTGCGTGTTGGTCTGCAAAATCTTCTGCAAGCATATCCTCTTGACATGGAGGAACACCCTGTGCTTTCCATGCCTGATCCTCCAGTTAATCCAGAGCCAGCTATTCATCAGGTTGCACCCCTGCCACCACCAATAGTTGCTATAGAATTGGTGCCAGTTATGGAGGATGTGGAGGATGCTCAAGCTGCAGTGGATCCCCCTGCAATGGATCTTGCTATTGATGGGCAGCATGACTCACAGAAGTCAGTCCTTCCTACTTCTTCTTTTGAGATTCCTAAACAGGATCATGTCAATAGTCAGGAAGTTCGGAAAGTTACTCTGATGTCTGCTATGGAACAAGTTCATGAATCTGAGGGGGGCGTGGAGACTCTACAGGTCAATTCTATGCAACCTGGCTCTTCCAAAGGTAATGTTTCACAGGTCAACTCACCTACTCCTAATGATTATTACAATTTAGTACAATCACATGCTTTCTCAGTTATTGATGGAGAACACTTAATCTCTGAAGAAGGCTTGGAATTATGGGTCAATCATTTTGCTCCATCATCACAGGAGGTCCCTAATGCTCTCACAGCTGAGATTCACTGTAAGTTGGTTCAATTTCATAATGAACACATTGCTCAATCTGATAGATTTGAATGGATGTAAAAGCTGCTAAAATCTTCTTTATGGCACATTTTGTTGATAACTACAATGAAGAGGACACTATGACATTCATAATACCTTTGCTTGTTCTGTCACCCGGGCTCCTATTTGTCGACAACTCAAAAATGCAAGCCGGGATAAAGAAAATGATGGTGTCGATCCTGCAGCTCACTCATCCTCCGAGGCAAGCAGCCCCTAAAGAGAATTTCTCCAAACAATATCATTCTTCTACTGCTTTGGTGAGGCCATCTCTAGGAAGAGAAGAGGAAAAGGGCCCTTTGGTGGAGAACCGTAAGAAGGAGTGACAGAATTAGAGAGGAAAATAATGGGTACAAAAGAAATTCATGTGTTAATAAAGAGTGTCTACCATGCAATCTGCTCCTCCTATCATTCAGAATAAGATTGTCAAAACCTCACTAGTGCTTTTTGCAAGGTGGTGAGGAGGATCTCCAGGAGAAGTTGGCTAAAAGGCCAAAGAAAAAGAAGTGGAGCATGAGGAGTTGGCCAAGGTGTGCGAGGCCAAGGAAAACAACTTCAAGGATAGTTCTAAATGATTAGATCGACCAGCGATAGAAGGGGTCTAGGAAAGTGGCAACTTTTGCAATATGTTGGCTGCTTGTCTGGTTATGTATGAACTTACTTCTTAAGGGTTGTAAAACTATTATTTTGGTTAGCTGCTACTGCTTGGCCTGCATGGTGCCTATTCTCTGTGTGAATGATGTTAACTGCTTGCTTAATAGAAATATGATCTGGATCTTGCTGAAACCCATTGTTATATGTGAGGGCAGATATAAGTGTTGTGAGGGGCATTTGCATCGCCTATCCACATGTTTCCTATCTCAAGGGATGGACCTTGAGAAAATCACACAGAACATTAAGTTTGCTCCATGAATAATCACGGGTCTTGGAATATTCTTAACTGGAACATCAGAGGCATCAATTCTGAAAATAAATGGTTGGCTATTAAACAGAAAATGGAGGAAAGTGCTGCTGGAATTCTCTACTTACAAGAAACAAAAAGAGAAAATTTTGACCTAGCTTACATTAATAAGTTCTACCCTAGAAGATTTAATAAGTTTGAATTCCTCCCTTCTATTGGAGCTTCTGGAGGAATTCTCATTGCTTGGAATGAAGGCCTTTTTAAGGGAGAATTAATGTTTTCTAATAAATTTTCTCTATCTATTAAGTTCACCTGCAATAGCTCTGCACAAACATGGATTCTCACAAACATTTATGGCCCATGTGAACAAGCTGATAAGGTAGAATTCCTCAACTGGTTTAGTAATATCCAAATGCCACCTGATGAAGACTGGATTTTAATGGGGGATTTCAATTTCATTAGATCACCTTCTGATAGAAATAAACCTGGGGGTGACATCAATCAAATGCTTCTTTTTAATGAAGCCATCAGCAACTTAGGTTTAGTGGAGCTACCTCTGAAAGGCAGACAATACAGTTGGAGTAATATGCAAGAAAATCCTCTGCTTGAAAAGTTGGACTGGTTTTTTACATCTGCTGCTTGGATGACATCATTCCCTGACACAACTGCTTTGCCTCTAGCCAGGCCCATTTCTAACCATCTCTCTTGTGTGGTTAAAGTGGGGACTTCAATACCTAAATCAAAAGTTTTTAGGTTTGAGAATTATTGGCTCAAGCATTCTTCCTTCAAAGACCTGGTCAAAATGCTTGGGATATCCCTGTTGGCTATTCTGAACCTGCAAAAATCATCAATGCAAAACTGAAACACCTAAGAAGGAGCATCAAATTATGGATCAAGGATATGCCTTGCCTGAGGAAACAAATTGCTGATATCAATGAGTGTATATACCTGCTAGACCTATTTGAGGAATTCAGAATGCTAAGTACTTTTGAATGGAACTGCAGAAAGCTTTTGAAAGAACACCTAATGACCATTCTCACCAATCAAAAGATTTATTGGAAGCAAAGAGGGAAGATTAAGGGGGTCAAGTTTGGAGATGAAAATACTAAGTTCTTTCACACTAAAGCCTCAATCAACTTCAGACATAATAAAATTGCTATTCTCAGAAATGAGGACAATGTGGAAATTTCTGATCATGCAGGAAAAGCTAGAATTCTTTGGGAGGCTTTCAAAAAAAGGCTTGGCCAATCAGAAGGGCACACAATGCATTTTGACCTGCACAGTCTTCTGGGACAACAGAACAATCCTGAGATATTTCAAGATCTAGAAAAGCCTTTCTCTGATGAAGAAATCAATCAAATTGTCAAGGAGCTGCCACATGATAAATCACCAGGTCCAGATGAGTTCAATAATGAGTTCATTCAATCTTGTTGGGATATTATAGGAACAGATGTCAAGAACCTCATCCATGCTTTTCATGCTGGAAACATCTCTTTGGAAAGCATCAACACTTCCTACATCACTTTAATTCCAAAAAAGAGGTGCCTATGACTCCTAATAACTTCAGGCCTATATCTCTATTGAATGGGGTGTTCAAAATTATTACAAAATTATTGGCCAATAGACTTAAAAAAATAATTTTGCAACTCATCCATATCAATCAGTATGGGTTCTTAAAAGACAGAGTGATTCAAGACTGTCTTGGTTGGTCCTATGAATATCTGCACCAATGTTTCAAATCAAGAAAGGAATTACTGGTCCTGAAATTAGATTTTGAAAAGGCTTTTGACACAATTGAACATCAAGCAATAATTGACATCCTGAGAGCAAAAGGTTTTGGGGAAAGGTGGATATCATGGATTCAAATATTATTCAGTTCTGCTTCTTTTGCTGTTATGCTAAATGGGGTTCCTGGCAAAAAATTCTATTGTGGAAGGGGAGTCAGGCAAGGAGACCCTCTTTCCCCACTCCTACTTGTGTTGGCTGCTGATTTATTACAATCCATTCTCAATAAAGCAAGGGATATTGGACTGCTCATTGCTCCTATTCAACTTAACTCTTGCCCTGATTTCCCAATAGTGCGAATATGCATATGATACATTGCTGGTTATGAAAGCAGATGCCAGAGAATTATTTTGTCTAAAAGCTCTTCTGAACTCTTTTGCCACAGCTACAGGTCTCAAAGTCAACTATCAGAAATCTATCATGGTTCCAATTAATATCAATGAGGATAGGGTTGATATCTTTACCAATACCTTGAACTGCCAAAGAGGAGTTTTCCCCTTCACTTACCTAGGACTTCCTTTGGGCTTATCCAAGCCCACTGTGGAGCAATGTATGCCAATGGTTCAAAGAATTGCAAAAAGGTTAGCTGGCTTGGCTACCTTCATGACAAGTCTTTGGAAGATTGCTTACGTCAAATCTGTGTTGGCCTCCTTGCAATATTTTTCATGGCTTGTATAGATGTACCTGTAACTATCAAGCAACAAGTAATAAAGTACTTGAGGCACTGTTTATGGAGAGGTTCTGACATGGAGGATCACAGACCAGCCTCTGTTGCATGGACAACTGTCTGTAGACCAAAGGTGCAAGGTGGTCTAGGAGTTATGGACATTTTTGCTCAAAACAAGGCTTTGCTAATGAAAAATCTTCATAAATTTTACAACAGGCATGATATCCCTTGGGTGAACCTCATTTTGGAATCACACTACTAGGACAATAAATTACCAGGGAATGAATTGGTTGGGTCTTTCTGGTGGAGATCCATCCTTCAATTAACAGATAAATATAAAGCCATGGCCAGATGTAACTTAGGGGATGGTAGAACTGCCTTCTTTTGGTGCGATTTGTAGGGCATCGCTGTTTTACTGCAGAATACCCCATCTTTATTCCTTTGTGCAAGATGCTACAATGACAGTTCAACAAGTGGTGAGTCTTGAGTACCTTGAGGATTTGTTCCACCTGCTTCTATCTAACCAAGCATACCAACAGTTTCTGCTGTTAGAAGAAGTTTTTCATGATTTGAGACAATCAGAATTTTTGCATATGTCTGACACTTGGAGTTATATATGTGGCAACAGTAATTTCTCTGCTTCAAAGGCATACGGAGTGATCATAGGTGTCAAACAAGTTCAACCTCACTTCGCCTGGATTTGGAAGTCCTCATGTCAACCTAAGCACAAAATGTTCTTCTGGATGCTTCTACATGATAGAGTCAACACAAGAAACTTGCTAAGAAAAAAAACTATGATCTTGGAAGAATACACATGTGCTGTGATGAATTGCCAACAAGAAGAAACTCTGCACCATTTATTCTGGGGGTGCCGATTCTCTAGGATATGTTGGAATTTCATATGTCCACAAAGATCTCCAAACCTATCTGTGCTAGAGGCCTTCCAAGATCTCAAGGAAAAGTTGAATGTTCCTTTCTTCATGGAGATCATTATACTGGGTTCTTGGGCTATCTGGATTTCTAGAAACAACAAGATTTTTGAAAACATTCAACCATCCTTCCATGGTTGGAAACACATTTACTTTGAGGAACTCAAGTTGTTATCCCACAGGATCAAGCCCAAATATGCTGCAGAGTTCAACACTTGGCTGACTAGCTTGCTAGTCACTTGAGGAGCCCTTCTCCTAGTTTTAATTCTAGTTTTAGTTTTAGTCTTAGCTTTCTCTTTAGGGGCTCACCTCAAGCCCTTGTCTGTATAGCTTGTTTTGTTTTGTTTTTTTAGTTTTAGCTAGCTCCCATAGTTTGATGTATAGTTTGTTTTCTGTTTTCTGTTTTCTGTTCTGTTTTTCTTGGTTCTATGCTACTCTTTTTATATTTTAATAAAAATTGCAGTGGGGTTTTACCCTACTGTTCATAGTTAAAAAAAGGAGAGAGGCCTACCTCATGTATTAAGGAGATCGATCTGCCTCATGTATTAAGGGAGATCGACCAACATCCATGCATATGTGCAGGAGAGGAATAAGGTTGGGAGAGAGACAGAGCTAGAGTGTTGGAGGGGGTGGTAGTGGAGTTTCTTCTAACAAATGGTGGGATAGGCTTGCTAGACAAACGGAGGGCATGCCCGCAATATCAATAAGAGAGGAGATGGCTACTTGTTGTCTGTGCACGTGCGTGTGAGAGACGGGTTAGGAGGCATGCGCGAATCATGAGGGGGCATGATAAGGCTGTGGTAAGCAGACGTAACTACATAGGAAGATCAACTTCCCTTTGTTAGAGAAAGGAAAGACATAACTTGTGAGGTATGTCAAACGATGGGGGGGGGAGTTAAAGTCGATCTAGGTATATGTTGGGAGATCGATCAGTATACATGCATGTATGTGTTAGAAGCAAATGAGGCACGAGGAGAAGGATAGAGAGAGAGGGATGCATCTAGGAGGTGGAACGAGAGGCATACTATATCGAGGGGGAAGGAGTGTGCGACTACGAGATCGATGAAAAGAGTGGTGGGAGTGAGGCATGGACGGTGATAAGAGAAGAGGGAAAGCTTGTGTTTGTGCTAGGCACACCTGGCTAGAGAGGTATATCAATCGATGTGTGCCGTAAAGAAGGAGCTGGGGGGCCTACACACACCGTGGGTGAACGACCTAAATGAAGGAAATATGCCCTAGAGGCAATAATAAAGTTATTATTTATTTCCTTATTTCATGATAAGTGTTTATTATTCATGCTAGAATTGTATTAACCGGAAACATAATACATGTGTGAATACATAGACAAACATTGTGTCACTAGTATGCCTCTACTTGACTAGCTCGTTAATCAAAGATGGTTAAGTTTCCTAACCATAGACATGAGTTGTCATTTGATTAACGGGATCACATCATTAGGAGAATGATGTGATTGACTTGACCCATTCTGTTAGCTTAGCACTTGATCGTTTAGTATGTTGCTATTGTTTTCTTCATGACTTATACATGTTCCTACAACTATGAGATTATGCAACTCCCGTTTACCGGAGGAACACTTTGTGTGCTACCAAACGCCACAATGTAACTGGGTGATTATAAAGGAGCTCTACACATGTCTCCGAAGGTACATGTTGGGTTGGCGTATTTTGACATTAGGATTTGTCACTCCGATTGTCGGAGAGGTATCTCTGGGCCCTCTCGGTAATGCACATCACTATAAGCCTTGCAAGCAATGTGACTAATGAGTTAGTTGTGGGATGATGAATTATGTAACGAGTAAAGAGACTTGCCGGTAACGAGATTGAACTAGGTATTGAGATACCGACGATTGAATCTCGGGCAAGTAACATACCGATGACAAAATGAACAACGTATGTTGTTATGCGGTTTGACCGATAAAGATCTTCGTAGAATATGTAGGAGCCAATATGAGCATCCAGGTTCCGCTATTGGTTATTGACCGTGAACTTGTCTCGGTCATGTCTACATAGTTCTCGAACCCGTAGGGTCCGCACGCTTAAGGTTTCGATGACAGTTATATTATGAGTTTATGAGTTTTGATGTGCCAAAGGAGTTCAGAGTCCCGGATGAGATCGGGGACATGACGAGGAGTCTCGAAATGGTCAAGATGTAATGATCAATATATTGGATGACTATATTCGGACATCAGAAAGGTTCCAAGTGATTTGGGTATTTTTCGGAGTACCGGAGAGTTACGGGGATTCGTATAGGGCCTTAATGGGCCATACGGGAAAGGAGAGAAAGGCCCCAAAGGGTGGCCACACCCCTCCCCATTGACTAGTCTAAATTGGACTAGGGAGGGGGGCGCCCCCTTCCGTCCTTCTCCTTCTCCCTTCCCTTTCCTTCTCTCCTACTCCTTCTACTTGGAAGGGTTCCTAGTTCTACTAGGAAAGGGGGAATCCTACTCCCGGTGGGAGTAGGACTCCCCTAGGGCGCGCCATAGAGAGAGGGTCGGCCCTCTCCCTCCTCCACTCCTTTATATACGGGGAGGGGGCACCCCTTGGAGACACAACAATTGATCTCTTGATCTCTTAGCCGTGTGCGGTGCCCCCCTCCACCATAGTCCTCCTCGATAATATTGTAGAAGTGCTTAGGCAAAGCCCTACGATGGTAGAACATCAAGATCGTCACCACGCCGTCATGCTGACGGAACTCTCCCTCGACACTCGGCTGGATCGGAGTTCGAGGGACGTCATCGAGCTGAACGTGTGCTAGAACTCAGAGGTGCCGTAGTTTCGGTGCTTGATCTGTCGGGTCGTGAAGATGTACGACTACATCAACCGCGTTGTTCTAACGCTTCCGCTTCCGGTCTATGAGGGTACGTGGACACACTCTCCCCTCTCGTTGCTATGCATCACCATGATCTTGCGTGTGCATAGGAAAATTTTGAAATTACTACGTTTCCCAACAGTGACATCCGAGCCAGGTTTATGCGTAGATGTTATATGCACGAGTAGAACACAAGTCAGTTGTGGGCGATACAAGTCATACTGCTTACCAGCATGTCATACTTTTGTTCCGCAGTATTGTTGGATGAAGCGGCCCGGACCGACATTACGCGTACGCTTACACGAGACTGGTTCTACCAACGTGCTTTGCACACAGGTGACTGGCGGGTGACAGTTTCTCCAACTTTAGTTGAACCGAGTGTGGCTACGCCCGGTGCTTGTGAAGGTTAAAACATCACTAACTTGACGAACTATCGTTGTGGTTTTGATGCGTAGGTGAGACTGGATCTTGCTTAAGCCCGTAGCAGCCACGTAAAATTTGCAACAACAAAGTAGAGGACGTCTAACTTGTTTTTGCAGGGCATGTTGTGATGTGATATGGTCAAGACGTGATGCTATATTTTATTGTATGAGACGATCATCTTTTGTAACCGAGTTATCGGCAACTGGCAGGAGCCATATGGTTGTCGCTTTATTGTATGAAATGCAAGCGCCCTGTAATTGTTTTACTTTATCACTAAGCGGTAGCGATAGTCGTAGAAGCAATAGAAGGCGAAACGACAACGATGCTACGATGGAGATCAAGGTGTCGCGCCGGTGACGATGGTGATCATGACGGTGCTTCGGAGATGGAGATCACAAGCACAAGATGATGATGGCCATATCATATCACATATATTGATTGCATGTGATGTTTATCCTTTATGCATCTTATTTTGCTCTGATTGACGGTAGAATTATAAGATGATCTCTCACTAATTATCAAGAAGTGTTCTCCCTGAGTATGCACCATTGCAAAAGTTCTTCGTGCTGAGACACCACGTGATGATCGGGTGTGATAGGCTCTACGTTCAAATACAACGGGTGCAAAACAGTTGCACAACCGGAATGCTCAGGTTAAACTTGACGAGCCTAGCATATACAGATATGGCCTCGGAACACGGAGACCGAAAGGTCGAGCGTGAATCATATAGTAGATATGATCAACATAGTGATGTTCACCATTGAAAACTACTCCATCTCACGTGATGATAGGACATGGTTTAGTTGATTTGGATCACGTGATCACTTAGATGACTAGAGAGATGTCTGTCTAAGTGGGAGTTCTTAAGTAACATGATTAATTGAACATAAATTTATCATGAACTTAGTCCTGGTAGTATTTTGCAAATTATGTTGTAGATCAATAGCTCGCGTTGTTGCTTTCATATGTTTATTTTGATATGTTCCTCGAGAAAATTGTGTTTAAAGATGTTAGTAGCAATGATGCGGATTAGATCCGTGATCTGAGGTTTATCCTTATTACTGCACAGAAGAATTATGTCCTTAATGTACCGCTAGGTGACAGACCTATTGCGGGAGCAGATGCAGACGTTATGAACGTTTGGCTAGCTCAATATGATAACTACTTGATAGTTTAGTGTACCATGCTTAACGGCTTAGAATCGGGACTTCAAAGATGTTTTGAACGTCATGGACCATATGAGATGTTCCAGGAATTGAAGTTAATATTTCAAGCAAATACCCGAGTTGAGAGATATGAAGTCTCCAACAAGTTCTATAGCTAAAAGATGGAGGAGAATCGCTCAACTAGTGACCATGTGCTCAGATTGTCTGGGTACTACAATCGCCTGAATCAAGTGGGGGTTAATCTTCCAGATAAGATAGTGATTGATAGAGTTCTCTAGTCACCGTCACCAAGTTACTAGAACTTCGTGATGAACTATAGTATGCAAGGGATGACGAAAACGATTCCCGAGCTCTTCGTGATGTTGAAATTGATGAAGGTAGGAATCAAGAAAGAGCATCAAGTGTTGATGATTGACAAGACCACTAGTTTTGAGAGAAGGGCAAAGGGAAAGAAAAGGAACTTCAAGTAGAATGACAAGCAAGTTGTCACTCCCGCGAAGAATATCAAAGCTGGACCAAAGCCTGAAACTGAGTGCTTACACTGCAAAGGAAATGGTCACTGGAAGCGGAAATGCCCAGAATATTTGGTGGATAAGTAGGATGGCAAAGTGAACAAGGGTATATTTGATATACAGGTTATTGATGTGTGCCTTACTAGTGTTTATAGTAGCCCCTGAGTATTTGATACTTGTTAGGTTGCTAAGATTAGTAACTCAAACAGAGTTACATAATAAGCAGGACTAGTTGAGGGGAAGTGACGATGAGTGTTGGAAATAGTTCCAAGATTGATATGATCATCATCACACACTCCCTATACTTTCGGGATTAGTGTTAAACCTAAATAAATGTTATTTGGCGTTTGCATTGAGCATGAATATGATTTGATCATGTTTATTACGATATGGTTATTCATTTAAAGTTAGAGAATAATTGTTGTTCTGTTTACATGAATAAAACCTTCAATGGTCATACACCCAATGAAAATAGTTTGTTGGATCTCGATCGTGGTGATACACATATTCATAATATTGATGCCAAAAGATGAAAAGTTGATAATGATTGTGCAACATATTTGTGGCACTGCCGTTTGGGTCATATCGATGTAAAGCGCATGAAGAAACTGCTGATGGGCTTTCGGAATCAATTGGTTATGAATCATTTGATGCTTGCGAACCGTGCCTTTTGGGCAAGATGACTAAAACTCCGTTCTCCGGAACAATGGAACGACTTACTGACTTGTTGGAAATAATACATACTGATGTATACAGATCAATGAGTATTAAGGCTCGTGGCGGGTATCGTTACTTTCTGACCTTCACAGATGATTTGAGCAGACATGGGTATATCTACTTGATGATACATAAGTCTGAAACAGTTGAAGGGTTCAAAGAATTTCAGAGTGAAGTGGAAAATCATCATAACAAGAAAATAAAATTTCTATGATCTGATCATGGAGATGAATATTTGAGTTACGAGTTTGGCCTTCAGTTAAAATAATGTGGAATAGTTTCACAAACTCATGCCACCTGGAACACCACAGCGTAACGGTGTGTCCGAACGTCATAACCGCACTTTATTTGATATGGTGCGATCAATGATGTCTCTTACCGATTTACCAATATCGTTTTGAGGTTGTGCATTAGAGATAGCTGCATTCACGTTAAAATAGGGCACCATCTAAATCCATTGAGACGACACCATATGAACTATGGTTTAGCAATGAACCTAAGCTGTCGTTTCTTAAAGTTTGAGGTTGCAATGCTTATGTGAAAAAATTTCATCCTAAGAAGTTCAAACCCAAATCGGAGAAATGTGTCTTCATAGGATACCCAAAGGAGACAGTTGGGTACACCTTCTATCACAGATCCGAAGGCAAGACATTCATTGCTATGAATGGATCCTTTCTAGAGAAGGAGTTTCTCTCGAAAGAAGTGAGTGGGAGAAAAGTAGAAACTTGATGAGGTAATAGTACCTTCTCCCAAATAGGAAACTAGTTCATCACTGAAATCAGTTCCAGTGATGCCTACACCAATTAGTGAGGAAGCTAATGATGATGATCATGAAACTTCAGATCAAGTTACTACCGAACCTCGTAGGTCAACCAGAGTAAGATCCGCACCAGAGTGGTACGGTAATCCTATTTTGGAAGTCATGTTACTAGACCATGATAAACCTACGAACTATGAGGAAGCGATGATGAGCCCAGATTCCACGAAATGGCTTGAGGCCATGAAATCTGAGATGGGATCCATGTATGAGAACAAAGTATGGACTTTGATTGACTTGCCCGATGATCGGCGAGTCATTAAGAATAAATGGATCTTCAAGAGGAAGACGGGCGCTGATAGTAGTGTTACTATCTACAAAGCTAGACTTGTCGAAAAAGGTTTTTGACAAAGTTCAAGGTGTTGAATACAATGAGATTTTCTCACTCGTATCGATGCTTAAAAGTCTATCCGAATCATGTTAGCAATTGCCACATTTTATGAAATCTGGCAAATGGATGTCAAAACTACATTCCTTAATGGATTTATTAAAGAAGAGTTGTATATGATGCAACCAGAAGGTTTTGTCAATCCTAAAGGAGCTAACAAAATGTGCAAGCTCCAGCGATCCATCTATGGACTGGTGCAAGCATCTTGGAGTTGGAATATACGCTTTGATGAGTTGATCAAAGCATATGGTTTTATCTGATTTTTGAGAAGCTTTGTATTTACAAGAAAGTAAGTGGGAGCTCTGACCATTTCTAAAACTATATGTAGATGACATATTGTTGATTGGAAATGATATAGAAATTCTGGATAGCATAAAAGGATACTTGAATAAGAGTTTTTCTAAGAAAGACCTCGGTAAAGCTGCTTACACATTGAGCATCAAGATCTATAAGATAGATCAAGACGCTTGATAAGATTTTTCAATGAGTACATACCTTGATAAGATTTTGAAGTAATTCAAAATGGAACAGTCAAAGAAAGAGTTTTTGCCTGTGTTACAAGGTATGAAGTTGAGTAAGACTCAAAAACCCGACCATGGCAGAAAATAGAAAAGAATGAAAAGTCATTCCCTATGCCTCAGTCATAGGTTCTATAAAGTATGCTATGTACCAGACCTATTGTATACCTTGCTCTGAGTTTGGTAAGGTAATACAATTTTAATCTGGGAGTAGATCACTGGACAGCGGTCAAGAATATCCTTAGTGAGACTAAGGAAATATTTCTCGATTATGGAGGTGATAAAAGAGCCCGTTGTAAAGAGTTACATCAGTGCAATCTTTTACACCGATCCAGATGACTCTAAATCTCAATCTGTATACATATTGAAAGTGGGAGCAATTAGGTAGAGTAGCTCAGTGCAGAGCATTGTAGACATAGAATATTTGCAAAACGTGATCATACCTTAGTACTCTTTGGTTGTTAATAACATAACGATGTGAACTAGATTATTGACTCTAGTAACCCTTTGGGTGTTGATCACATGACGATGTGAACTATGGGTATTAATCACATATAGATGTGAATATTGGTGTTAAATCACATGGTGATGTGAACTAGATCAGTGACTCTAGTGCAAGTGGGAGACTGAAGGAAATATTCCCTAGAGGCAATAATAAAGTTATTATTTATTTCCTTATTTCATGATAAATGTTTATTATTCATGCTAGAATTGTATTAACCGGAAACATAATACATGTGTGAATACATAGACAAACATAGTGTCACTAGTATACCTCTACGTGACTATCTCGTTTATCAAAGATGGTTATGTTTCCTAGCCATGGACAAAAGAGTTGTCATTTGATTAACGGGATCACATCATTAGGAGAATGATGTGATTGACTTGACCCAATCCTTTAGCTTAGCACTTGATCGTTTAGTATGTTGCTATTGCTTTCTTCATGACTTATACATGTTCCTGTAACTATGAGATTATGCAACTCCCGTTTACCGGAGGAACACTTTGGGTGCTACCAAACGTCACAACGTAACTGGGTTATTATAAAGGAGTACTACAGGTGTCTCCAAAGGTACATGTTGAGTTGGCATATTTCGAGATTAGGTTTTGTCACTCCGATTGTCGGAGAGGTATCTCTGGGCCCTCTCGGTAATGCACATCATTATAAGCCTTGCAAGCAATGTGACCAATGAGTTGGTTACGTGATGATGCATTATAGAACGAGTAAAGAGACTTGCCGGTAACGAGATTGAACTAGGTATTGGATACCGACGATCAGATCTCGGGCAAGTAACATACCGATGACAAAGGGAACAACGTATGTTGTTATGCGGTTTGATCGATAAAGATCTTCATAGAATATGTAGGAACCAATATGGGCATCCAGGTCCCGCTATTGGTTATTGACCGAGAATGGTTCTAGGTCATGTCTACATAGTTCTCGAACCCGTAGGGTCCGCACGCTTAACGTTTCGATGACAGTTTTATTATGAGTTTATAAGTTTTGATGTACCGAAGTTTGTTCGGAGTCCTGGATGTGATCACGACCATGATGAGGAGTCTCGAAATGGTCGAGACATAAAGATTGATATATTGGACGACTATATTCGGACACCGGAAGTGTTCCGGGTGGTTTCAGAGAAAACCGGAGTGCCGGAGGGGTTACCGGAACCCCCCGGGAGAGTATTGGGCCTTATGGGCCTTAGGGAAAAAAGGAGAGGGCGGCCGGCATGGGCGCGCACCCCCTCCCCTCGGGTCCGAATTGGACTAGGAGGCGGCGCCCCCTTTCCTTCCCCTCTCCCCTTCCTTCCCCTCCTAGTAGGAGTAGGAAAGGAGGAGTCCTATTCCTACTAGGAGGAGGATTCCTCCTCCTTGGCGCGCCAAGGGGCGGCCGACCTCCGCCCTTGCTCCTTTATATACGAGGCGGGGGCACCCCATAGACACACAAGTTGATCTACGGATCGTTCCTTAGCCGTGTGCGGTGCTCCCCTCCACCATATTCCACCTCGGTCATATCGTCACGGAGTTTAGGCGAAGCCCTGCGCCGGTAGAACATCATCATCATCACCACGCCGTTGTGCTGACGGAACTCATCTCCGGAGCTTTGCTGGATCGGAGGCCGGAGATTGTCATCGAGCTGAACGTGTGCTGAACTCGGAGGCCCCGTACGTTCGGTGCTTGGATCGGTCGGATCGTGAAGACGTACGACTACATCAACCGCGTTGTGCTAACGCTTCCGCTTACGGTCTACGAGGGTACGTGGACGAACACTCTCCCCTCTCATTGCTATGCCATCACCATGATCTTCCGTGTGCGTGGGAATTTTTTTGAAATTACTATGTTCCCCAATAGGTACGTGGACACACTCTCCCCTCTCGTTGCTATGCATCACCATGATCTTGTTTGTGCGTACGAAAATTTTGAAATTACTACGTTTCCCAACACTAAAGTGAAAAGACGAATTTGCGCGATGGAGCTAGATAATGCTAAGGGAGGGTGAGAGGGATGCGGGCGTGTGCATGCACGAGAGAAAGTTAGTGCTAGCTACAAAGATAAGAGGATTGTGTGGGTGTAAAGGACGAATAGAGATCAAACTTCATTATAAAAAGCAAATTCGAATATTTAAGAATTTATCATAGTGTTTTAAACTTACGCATGTGTGAATATATATAATGGTGATACACATGGTGTGGTTATGAACATGTTATACTACATATAATATATTTTATCTCTACTCTTATAAAAACGGAGTTGTTGAAGATGGTGTGCCTGCCATCCTGCAATATAGGTCGTCCGATTTATATCTGGCTGATAGGAAGGAAACTATGGCTAGTTTGAAAAAAAGATACCCACACCCCTCTCCATTGTAAATTAGGCCCCTTGATCATGTTGATGTTCTGTGGAACGCATGGGCTTCTTGCTAGTACTACGTATAATACATAGAACATTGATTATAATTTGGGCTAATGTGTGGCTTTTGCAGCTCAGGTCTAAATACTTGTCATAATGTCGGGGGCGGGGTACTATACTTTGTGTGACAAACATGGTGTACGTATGGAACATGGTTTAGATTATGAATATATAGTTAGTACACCAAATGTACTATTATTTGGAATCAAAATCAAGTGTATTCAAAAAATAGAATTCGAGTTCATGTAGTACACATAGTTCATATCTATCTCTATAGTAATCATGTGGTGTGTTGTTAAGGTAATACACGAATGATGGTTGAAGTTGGCAACAATCATGATTGTAGATTCTTATTGAAATAGAGAAACGAATTCAAATTTAGTTCGAATTGCAGCGGTAGTATAGACATTTCGAATGCACTAAAATGTTGGTATGAGTAGGTTACATGCATTATACAGCAAGCGAAAAAATTTAATCGGACATAACATGGATTCATACTCCCTCCTTCCATCTATATAGGGCGTAATGAGTTTTTTAAGACTGCCTTTGACTATTGACAAGATTAATAGTACATGAAATGCACAATGTGAAAATTATATCATTGAAAGAACCTTTCATAGATGAATTTAACGGTGTGCTTTGTGTAAGTTGCATGTCATATATTATTGCTCTAATACTTGGTCAAAGTTAGCATAAAAAACGCATTAGGCCCTATATAGATGGAAGGAGGGAGTAGCTTTGAATAGCATTTGTATTAGTAAAACGGGGCAAGACTCTCTCTCTGTGTGGTGTGAATAGTTTTATTTTTTTCGTTTTCTTTTTGGTTGAGGGAAGTGTGAATTGATTTGGTACGTACAAGTACAATATTACTACACGTTAGGCTTGTCCCTAAAATTCAACCCTCGTCTTGTTATATCCCAAAAATTCGGATATCGTGCTCCCAAAACTGGCGCCTTCACAACCCGCAGCTTGCTATCCCGAAATTACAACGTGCGCGAAAACTCCCTCCAGCTGCCAAATCCCGACACGTGAAATCCCCCTTCTAACCCTGAGCCGAAATGGCCGTTAGTTCAAATCAGTGGAGGGTACTTTTGTAACACAACCTACATTTTGGACAAGCGCGTCCCTAAGTCATGCTTCACCCCCTCCCATCGCCCCCTTTTCGCCATTTGAAATCCCACGCCGCCATAACCTCTCCGCTCCAGCCGCGAAACCCCACCCTCCTCCGTCCGCCACCTCACCGCTGCCCAACTGGAGCCTCTTCCGTGACGACGTCGTCCACCGCAACAGCTCGACGTCCCTCGTCCACCTCCTCGGATGAGGATCCGTCGTCCATCTTGTTGTCCCGCCGGTTCAGCCGCCCCGTCCTCCAACTCCAAGGAGCTGCTCCGACGACCGCCTCGTCTATCGCGGCTGCTCCATCCCCACAGCGCCGCCTTAACCTGCTCCACCGGAACCGCAGCATCCTCACCGACTCCTCGGACAAAGCCGAGGCCTACTCAGCACCACCAAAGAGTTTGTACACTCATCGCGTCGCACTTTCTCCTTAACTCGACCTCCCGGCACCGACGGTGCTCCATCCTGCACCCCCATGGAGCGGCTACCTTGAAGCTGTCGCCGCGGGTGACATCTCCACGGTGGCTCTCCCCCAGTGTGAGGCCCCTTCGGCGGTGGCGGCCATACCAGCCAGATCTGTTGCTGCTGCTCCGACTCTCGCTCGCTCTCGCTGCTGCTGCTGCTGCTCCGACTCTCGCTCGATCGCTCGCTCGCCCAGCTGTTGCTGCTGCTCTCCCCCTCTCTCGTGCTGCTGCTCTGCTCCAATTTAGCCACACTTCAGTTGACTGAATCAAATTTTGGGTCAGTCGATTTTCAGGGGTTGGGGGGCTTGCCGGAGTTAAGAAAGAACCACCCGCAGCGGGGACGGGGGCTCGCCGGAGAGGTACCCTGCTATCTATCTTAGGGTTCAGGGTGGGGGGGCCTAGAGGGCTGGTCGGGGCGGCGGTGGGGAGTTGTTTCGGGGCGGCGAGGCGGCGCTGGGGCCGGCGGTTCGGCCGTGGTGGCTGGCGGCTCAAGGGGGTGCAGGTTGAAGATGAAATGCATGCCCTCCCTAAACTACATGTCAAGTGCCTCTCTGCTACCATTGCATTCAGTTTTGACAGTAGCATTCAGATTCCACAGTAAATTTTAGTTTCGACAGTTAAGTTCAAAGTCAACAGTTTTTACCTCGCCTGTTGTAGTCAAGTGGTTTTTGGTGATGTAAATTTTACATCTATTTTACATCATCTGTTGGAGATGCTATTCGAATACCACTTGAGATTGACGATGTCTGTCTTGTGCTGCTTCAACCTTGACGTCTTACGGCTCACCGGAGCTGCTCCAATGACAGAATGATCCATCACATCAGAGCAGTGCCCTGGACGCCGTCTACAGATTCCTCAGATCTTCCTCCACACCTCCGACAGCCACCTCTGCCTCAACTGCTTCAACGACCAACCCAATGATGCTGAGGTTAACACGGCTATGGAAAAGAGGTTGTACACTTGTTGCATCACTTATTACTATACATTCATGTCGATCCATTAGGGCTATTTTGGTTCAATGGAAAAACATAGCAATAAGGAATTTTCCAATGGCACTCTACTATTCAATTATTCATGCATTTTGTTGAAAGGAATGAAGCAAAACATCCACCTGGACCTACTTTTCAAAATCCTATGCATGAAAACAAGACCAAGTGCATTAGTGGCAGAATAACATTCTAACTGTACACGCTTTCATATGGTTTCACTTTATTTTGGCCTTGTTTCTTTGCATTCCTCTGCTCTTCCAATTCACGTAAACCAAACACCCAAGTTGATGAAATCTCGTGTTTACAAATGCTCATTTACCATGTGCATTCCTATCCTATTCCGGTGTTTTTCCTATCCCTGCATTTTAAGAATCATGCAAGCCAAATGAGCCCTTACAGAATTACTTCAGTTACAGGTACGTGTCGAAGGGAACTTTGTGTCGTTTGTCCTGCTCCTGCCGTGACGTCGTTCACCTCACGTGAGCTGCTCCATCGACAGAAGCATCCACCAAACTAGACATCACGACTCCTGACTGTCTTTCGCCGCCTCAGATCTCCTTCCCTGCCACCGGCACCCACCACAACGGCATCACCATCATCGACTCAGCAGATGAACCTGAGGAGTACACGGGTCCACAACAGAGGTCGCACTCTTTTGTTTTTGCTTACGTTATGCATTGCTTAAAATTACCTGCTACTTTATCATCCTGTTCACCTCTTGGACTCCAAGTCAGGTCCAAATTAATGTTCAAACTTGAGTTCTAAATTAGTTGTGGGGCACATACCGAGGCAGCAATGAATAGTATGTCTGTCTAATATCTGGTTCACCTAGGGTATGCCTATGTTGTTCATCTTGGGTGGGAAACAAATAGTAAAGCAATCATCAGCCTGCTATCATTATTTTTGGATCCATCCACTGGTTGTTACCATCACTCTAAATTTCTGCATGCTCTCCTTACATAATCTCACCATATTTTTTCCGTATGCATGTCAGATATTGTACACAGTCATGCTGAACATGTAGAGAAAAAGAGAAGAATTTTGCACGGCAATACAATGTCATGCAAACATCGCTCCATGGTGGGTTCAATGGCAAACCCTCCCCACCCCTCTCCAGATTGTAATCCAGAGGAAGATATCTATTTCGAGGCGATCTGGGCCTTGTTGACCAATCCTATTTACCCCCCAAGGTGTTTGCTCTACCTTGGCATGATGATGTTAGTCATATCATGCATATGTTGCCTTGCAGTGCCTACTTTTGACATCATATATGTCATCTGGTTAGTTCAAACATGTTGTGTAATGCCACCTATTTAGTTTCTATATCATATATGGGAATTATGCAGTCTCATGTCTTTTAGCCAGCCATAATATATGTGAAATGTGCAATGCCATCCTGTTTAACCAGGCATCATATATTTGTATGATATCTTGCCCATCCTTTTCTTCATTACATTTCCATTTGTCGATAATGTTTGTACATTAAACTACTCTTCCTGTGAATCAGCCATTTGGGTGGGAGATGGAAAAACTGGAGTGAAAACAAGGCCTTGAGCGAGAGCAGTGCTACACCGTCAAGCAGATCTCTTGTTGGGTCCCGATAGCTCCTCAGAGATGGATTCAGAGACAGATGACCAGTCCTATTCCCCCACCGAGGTGTATGCTCAAACTTGGCACGGTTATATTGCTCATATCATGCATATGGTGTCTTGCATTGCATAGTTTAGACATCATATACACAATATTCAACACCATGTTCTTAGTTCAGACATTATAACGAATGCCCTCTGTTTAGCATATAAATCACATATGTGAAATAAATGATGCGATCCTGATTACTTAGATACCATGTAGGTGAATTATGTCATGTGATCCTGTTTAGTTATTCATCATATCTTTGAATTATGTTATGCTATGCTATCCAGATTAGGTAGACATCATATATGTGAAATTATGTCATGCAATCCGTTTTAGTTAAACAATATACATGTCCACTATTTCATGCCTTTTTTCCACACTATCTATTGCATCTATCTCTTATACAATGTCCGTACATTCAACTATGTTTCCTGTTTATCAGCCATTTGAACTGGAGCGGGTGATGCCAGTATCCAGCGGACTAAAAACATGGTCTTCAAATAAAACAGTGCTACCTCTTGGTGGAGATAGCACCCCGGTTGTACATGCACAAGAACCAGCCCTACCACACATAACCCAAACTCTCGCAGATTGTACCCCTACTGCGAAGGACAGAGAAGAGCTTCACCCAATCTAACCCCAACCCCAGCAGATAGTAACCCAGTTCCTGTTGACACAACACCATCTCCACCACAGAGCTCCCAAACAAGAGCAGTTAGTAAGGCAGCTCCAGTGCCCAAAGGTCCAGTACTACCACGGCGAACCCCAACTCCACCAGTTAGTATGCCTATTCCTGTGGAGGAAGCACAACTAGCTAGTCGTAGTTTAGCAGCTATCGCATTTGATGTTGTTAAATCGTATGTGCGTATCTTCCCATCTTGGAAATATTATACTGAAGATGAAGGAAAATGCCGATTGTGTGTTTGTCCAGGAGTTATGTGTAAGTATTGTTATTCATGGCAATTACTTTGCTTTGTCCCATACATCCTACCTCCATGATGGTTATAATACATCAAATTTTCCCATTTTCTCTATAGAGAAGGACCGATTTGGAAACTCAGGATGAGGTAACCTGTGCTAATACCTCTGCTATCTTCAAGAATGCTTGGTGGCGATCGAATTACTCAAGAAAATGTACTTCACCGGCAAAGAAACTCATCAAATTCCCTTACATTCTCCTGAGACACATTCACTGGATGATGACTGGGAACGCCTTGATCTGTACTGGTCCCGAACCAAGAATGTGGTAAGGTCTATGAGCTTATTTTCTATTTTTAAGTACTATATTCTTGCGTCTTACTGTACCCTGTTCATGTAGAACAAGTGCTTAAACCTGAAGAACAATTGTTCTAATTTAAGATTCCATTGCTATCATAGTTTAAAAAGCCTTAGGCCTTAATTGTGCGTTTTGCCACCGCCTTGCGCTTTACTGACCAAAGCGCATGCTTATGCGCAGTTATGCACAGATTAAGCGTAGTTATGTGCAATGCGTTTTGCCAACGCCTAGAGCCTAGGTGCCCCTTTTTTAACTATGATTGCTATCGTGCATACTGCTTTGCTCTTGTATCCTTGTATTTACTCATACAAACTTATTTTTAAATTGAAGGATCCAATCGAAACTCCAATGGCACAAGAGGTATGTTCACGCATGTTTCTTTAATGAGTTTGCTCTTATCAATAGCTCTGTTGATTTCAATTTCAATTGTTTATACAGTTGACTTCTCATATCATGCATATTACTAGCATCACTGTGAGCCAATAGTGTTGTTGTACATGTAGACCTGTGGTACCCATCTGAAATCTTGTTGTGCCGTGTAGTTTCGCATGCTTTGTATTCTTTCACTGCTGCTTTGTCTTGAACTGATATGATTTGAACTGTGTCTCTATTTTGATTTGGCAAGACAATGCAGTGACAATAGGACATAGATATATGTTTGTTTGATGCTTTTATTATGTACTAGTACTTGGCAATAGAAGAATTGGTAGTTTAATCCCGTCCACCTTACTAATGAACTGGTTCACTGAAATGAGTTTCATATACTAGTACATACTAAACATGTTATGTGTTTGCTTGTTTCTTCTTTTAGAATGCTGACATAATATTGAGGAAGAGTGCCATATTAAGCAATGGTAAAGGAAGTAATGCAGATAAGGTTCAGGATAGTAACACATCCTTGGTGGTCACCAACAAAGCTGATAAAACAGCTAAGGAAGACTATCTTGAAGATAGTGAGACAACCCCAAAGTCCTGTCTTGGTTTAGTGTTCGAGTTACTGGCCACTACCGCTTGCACAAGCTATTCAAACTCACTGTCTGAATCAATTTGGTTTCTTGAGTCTCAACTACAAGCTGAAAGACATATATCAGCTATGCTGCGACAAGAAGCGGAAGGACTGTGGAAGTCCCTGGAGCATTCACATGCATACTTTCTGGTGCAACAGCAAGCGTTGGAGGATTTTAGCGCCAAACAGGACAAAGCTAATAAGCTTGCTGCTTATTGCCAAGCATGGTGGATACCTGGATAACGTTTCTTGAGCTCTTCCGAAGTTGTTTGATTATGCTCTTGTTTTGTTGCAGCGCTTATTTGCCTTTGGTGGCCAATTTTGACGGCCGATGTATGTAATATGCTGCTTTGTTCCCTATATTTGCACTGGTGGCGAACTTTGATGCCCAGTGGATGTAATATGTGTAATAGCGGTAATAGGCTAGCATTAATTGCTTGCTTATTTATTTCACCATTGTCTTGTTTAATTGTTTGCTTGTAGTCACTGCAGTTCTTTTTCTGTGTTTTTCTAGTGGCCACAATAGCCTATTTTTGGTAACTAGGCGAAAATAATCATGGCAGCACACGGACTGTTGTAACCATGGGCCTCCTGCGAGCTGTATGATCCATGGGCCTTCTACGGGCGTAGGATCCATTGGCCTTCTGTATAGGCTGTAGGATCCATGGGCCTTCTATGGGCCGTAGGGTCCATGGGCCTTCTAGGGGCCGTAGGATCCATGGGCCTTCTACGGGGAGTATCATCATTTCGCCAATCATGGGCCATACTATTCATGGACCATAACGGGCCATTAATGGGCCGTATTTGATAACTATATGAAAACAGCCCAACGTTTTTTTTACATGAAAACGACCCAACGTATTAACGGTCCACAAACGGGCCGACTGTAACGATGGGCTGAATTTGGCCCACAAGCAGAAAATGATGGTAACAAGCCATAAGTAACCGAATGCTGCAAATGAGCCCAAGAATAAATGGGCCCTCAGAAGGCCGAAAGATAACTTGGGCTGGAAACGGCCCAGTGGAATAATGGGCCGTTAATGGGTATAAAGTGATACATTGTTCATTACGGGCCAATTTCACCACGGCCGTTAATGGGCCAAGATTTACAAAGGGCCTCATATGGGCTAAAATAAGTCATGGGCCACACATGGGCCGGAAGTTAAAACGGGCTGGAATCATACTGGACGGCCCATATGATGCTACTTGGCCTAATTCAGATAGGGCGTAACGGGCCCTGGGTTAGCGGGTTGTAAATGGGCTATATGCGGATAGGCCGTTAACAGGCTTTCCGTGGGCCGGCCCGCCACCTTTTGACCAAGTCAAATGGGCCGGCCTTTTCACAGGAATGGGCCTTTGTTGGGCCGTGCCATGTGTCAATGTATCATAGGCGCCTTCGGTCCAATGAGTGGATGACATCTGTCCCAACGGTGAGCCGACACGTGTTTCCTCCAGCCAATGATGATTTTACATGTGGAAAATCCCCATTGGTCGGGGCTGTTAACGGGTTATCGGATCCAAAACCGCACCCGATAGCTTAACAGCGTTCCGTTACGGTGGATGCCACGTGTCGGTCACCCTTGACGAAAGCACTTCTATGACGCGCGATTCATCGTCATGGAAGTGGACACTTCTATGATGATAATTTTGGTAATGTCATGGAACACTTCTACGAAAGCACATGTATGACTATCTTGATTCTGTCATAAAATCGTCATGGATGTACATGCATGACAGAAAATGCGACCTACTGTGACAAACACGTATCATCCCGGAAGTGTATTCTTTTTTTAGTGTAACCAAAGAGGAAGGCTTTGGGACTTGCTTTAGGGGGAGGTGATGTCTACTATGCAACCTCCAAGCACAGAGTTTTGTAGGACAGTAGCAAATTTCCCTCAAGTGGATGACCTAAGGTTTATCAATCCGTGGGAGGCATAGGATGAAGATGGTCCCCCTCAAACAACCCTGCAACCAAATAACAAAGAGTCTCTTGTGTCCCCAACACACCCAATACAATGGTAAATTATATAGGTGCACTAGTTCGGCGAATAGATGGTGATACAAGTTCAATATGGATGGTAGATATAGGTTTTTGTAATCTGAAAATATAAAAACAGCAAGGTAACTAGTAATAAAAGTGAGCGAAAACGGTATGCAATGCTTGAATACAAGGCCTAGGGTTCATACTTTCACTAGTGCAAGTTCTATCAACAATGATAGCATAATTAAATTATATGGCAATCCCTCAACGTGCAACAAAGAATCACTCCAAAGTTCCTATCATGGAGAACATAAGATGAAATTGCTTGTAGGGTACAAAACCACCTCAAAGTTATTCTTTTCGATCAATCCATTGAGCTATTCCTATAAGTGTCACAAACAGCCCTAGAGTTCATAGTAAAATAACACCATACAATACACATCAATCAAAACCTAACGTCACCTAGATACTCTAATGTCACCATAGGTATCCGTGGGTGAACCGTACGATATGCATCACACAATTTCAGATTCATAATATTCAATGCAACACAAAGAACTTCAAGAGCATCTCGAGATTTCTACCGGAGAAAGGAATATGAAAACGTGCATCAACCCCTATGCATAGTTTACCCCAATGTCACCACGGGAATCCACAAGTTGATAACCAAAACATACATCAAGTGTATCAATATAACATCCCATTGTCACCATAGGTATCCCATCGCAAGACATACATCGAGTGCTCTCACATCCAAAGATTCAATCCGATATAACAAAATCTCAAAGGAAAAGACTCAATCATCACAATAAGGTAGAGGGGAAGCACTACAAGAAATATGTCAACTTATGACCTTCTGTCAGTGACCCTCGAAGAATTGGTCATAAATCTATGACCATTTTACCAATTGGTCAAAAGCTGTTCAGGGGCTCCAAACCTCGAACCATTGCACCATTTTGGTCGAAGGTCGAATAATTTCCTTACGAAATGGTCACAAAGCAAATAGTGCTAGTCCATTGCCTTATTTCTAGTTGTTAACGACCAATATAGATGGTCATAGCCTTGTAAATTGTGGTGGGTTGCTATGACTAGGCGCCACCTCATCGGTTTGCCTATGTGTCATGTCCATGTGATAGTTTTTGCCCTAGGTTGTGAAGCAACCTATATTTCTATCATTCCCAAAATTCCCAAAAAATCTCATAAATTCTTTGGGTCATATCTTCGTCAAATATGTAAAACCTTCCTTGCCTAGTTAAAAATAATTCAAAAATATTCATTTTCCTATTTTGTTCAGAGTAATGATTTGTGAAGGAAGTACCACTTTGGCATGTCCAAATAGTATCCATTTTCTCAAAGTGCTTTCCTATGCCCAAATAACCATCCTCCACCAAATGCCAGCTCAATCCATTCATTATTTTGAGCCGAGCTTCAACATTCAGATTTATGTCCAAAGTGTGGTGGTTTGCAAAGCAAGTACCACCTAGGCTCCTCCTTTTGAGCTGAAAATTTGTGAAAACAGTCTTCTTAGTAACTCGATCATCCTCACCAAAACTCACGCCCATTATCCATGTACATTTCCCGTACCACTAATCAAACACTTGGCTGCTAATTCATGTTTGAGCATCGATTGGTCTCCTCATGAGAATCTTATGTTGTAATTTTCTTCCTAGCACCAACCTGGGGAGTGCCCAACCCACTAGACATGCCTAGGCCGCCCAGAACACATGGCAACGCCACGGTCACGCGGCGGGCATGCGAGTTTACGCGCTCTAGAGTTGGGGCCCTCGGCCACCGCCCAAACCTCGACGTATCGCCACCAAACCATGTATTTATGATTAAATAGGTCCTTATGTAACTAGAAATGATTTTTGGAAAAAATACATAGCAAACTATGAGGCAGATGCAGTTCAAATTTGACCCGCTCAAATTGAATCGGCGAAATTTGTCTTTTTCACGAGAGGTGGATCAAAATTTTACACCAGACCATTTTGTCAATTGTGCATTAAATATGGCCTAGTATTTTATAAAATGATTTGGTCCAATTTTGCAACAATTATTTGGTAGTTCCTTCACAAAAAACCTCCTTTCGCACTCGAAAAATGGAAAATGGTTTTTTCGTCCAACGAAAATGAAAACTTCCATAGGCAACATTGTTTTCTATTCCAATATGCACCCTTGTGCACAATATGAGATCATTTGAACAAACTATGCCATGAATGTGGCCATAAGATTGATCATTTGGCTTGAAAGCCATGAATCTTCACACTTGATAGCTCATTTCGAGAACACTTTTTAAAATAATTACCGATTACAAGTTTATTATTTTTCCTGAAAACTTGGTCACATATAATGACACAATGCGAAGGTTTTCCAATTTTTGATTTTTTTGAATTTTTATGCCTGTTTCAAATTGCGGTCAAAACGGCGGGCTTGACCGTGCTCCTAGCTAGTGGTTGAATCTTGGAATTTTTTGGTGTTTCTATGATTAAATAGATACTTATGTACCTAGAAATGATTTTTGAAAAATAAGGAGCAAACTATGAGGCAGCTACAGTTCAAATTTGACCTGTTTCGGTGAATCGGCGACAATTTGTCTTTTTCATCAGAGGTGGATCAAAACTTTTTTCACCCAACCGATTTGTCAATTGTGCATTATATATGGCCTAATATTTTATAAAATTGATTTGTTCCATTTCTGCAACAATTATTTGGTAGTTCCTTCACAAAAAAACCTCCTTTCGGGCACTTGAAAAATGGAAAATGGTTTTTTCGTCCAACGAAAATGAAAACTTCCTTAGGCAACATTGTTTGCTATTCCAATATGCACCCTTGTGCACATTATGAGATCATTTGGACAAACTATGCCATGAATGTGGCCATAAGATTGATCATTTGGCTTGAAAGCCATGAATCTTCACACTTGATAGCTCATTTCTGAGAACACTTTTTTAAAATAATTACCGTATTACAAGTTTATTATTTTTCCTGGAAACTTGGTCACATATAATGACACAATGCGAAGGTTTTCCAATTTTAGATTTTTTGAATTTTTATGCCCATTTCAAAATGCGGTCAAAAAACGGGCTTGACTGCCCTAGCTAGTGGTTGAATCTTGGAATTTTTTTGGTGTTTCTATGATTAAATAGATACTTATGTACCTAGAAATGATTTTTTGAAAAAATAAGGAGCAAACTATGAGGCAGCTACAGTTCACATTTGAATCGTTTCCAACTGAATCGACGACAATTTGTCTTTTTCATCAGAGGTGGATCAAAACTTTTTTCACCCAACCGATTTGTCAATTGTGCATTATATATGGCCTAGTATTTTATAAAATTGATTTGGTCCATTTCATCAAAGGTCTTCAAATTGTTTGATGCGTTCTGATTGGTTCATAGGCATATCACGCGGATCATGCATCCACCGCCGTCGGATGCTTCTGAATCGAACGGCAGCCCTCTCCCCCTCCTCTCACCCAAACCCTAACTCATATCCCCTCCTCTCCCCAGATCCACTTTCCCCCTCTCGTCCCACAGCCGCCACCCCCAACCCTCTCGCTCCCCCTCCGTCTCAAACTCTTGATCCCCAACCACCGCCGCCGCCGCCGCCGTCCTCTGTCCTCTCCCCCAACCCCGGCCGCCGGCGATCCCTCCCCTCCCCTTCTCTCCCACGGCCGCGGTCGAATCCTCGCAAGATGACATAGACCTAGCTGCATGGCACGGCCATAGCCATGGCGGCGCCAGATCCACCCCTCCTCATCCCCCGCCGCCACCTCCTCCCGTCCTGCAGCAGCGGCCCCGCCACCACCTCCTTCCTCGTCTGGTTCTCCTCCCGTCTGCGTTCCTTCCCCACCCCGTCTACTTTGCTCCTTCTCCCACCCCGATTCACCCAACCAAACCAGAGCAGACCGCAACACTCCACTACTCCTTCTCCCACCCCGATTCCTCCCCAATTCCGGCCGCTGGCCGCCTCTCGCCAAATTCCTCTCCCCAGCCCCACTGCCGTGGCCGTGACCCGTCTCCCAAGCCCCTCCGTGACCCTTCCCGTGGGCGCCCAAACCCTAGCCTCTCATGGACGGGCGACAGAGATGACCAGGATCCTTCCTCCACGCGTGTTCCAAATAAGAATGCGCCAGATCCCTTCCTCGTAGTACATGGGGATCTCGCGCCGCCACCAGTGGCCCTTGACGACGGCGAGGTAGGAGGCGGCAGTGCACGCCTCCTCCTTTCCCGCTCAATCTCCTCCATAACCCATCTGATCTCCTCCCATCTCATGTGCCACTGCTTGCTTTGCTTTCTTCCTTCCATGGGCAGATGCAGATCTCATCTCTTCTTGTTCTGCACGGGCCAGACCACGACCACGGCAAGTGAAAGGATGCACGACAGGCTGGACGACAAGGTGGAGATCCTGGACACACGGAGGGGCTAACAAACCGGTGCTGCTGCAAGAATGACTCCGCAGCCCATACAGGAGGTGGACTGCATACTGGAACTGCCTCACATTGGATAACAAATTTGGTAACCTACAGCGTAATGTGCTGGCTCTTGGTCATCCTTGCATCTACTACGTGTTTGCTGGAATGTACCTTAGACATCACACTTACTGTTGTCTTTTCATTGTTTAAGGTCCCCGTGCCATCCATGGAGGAGTTTCAGGGAGCCTACTCGACCTCTCTCCTTGCCGCGACCCAACCATAAAGTACCTTTCTTAACATGATTTGCCCGCGCAGATTTTTAGTCCTGCTTACACCGAACATAACACTGCTTAATAAACCAAACACATAGTTTACTTGCAGCACCATACGGTGTGATGATGAATGATGCCAGATTTTCACCGCTTGCACCGAACATAACACCGCGTGTTTTATAGCACCACTTTGTATCACAGGACAATGCATGGTTTTCAGATTAAAAGTTTGAATGTCATATTACTCAATGCAAAATTGACCTAAGGTATCGGTTGAAGTCATGTTATCATCATTGATCTGTTGAACATAACTTACGGGGTTTTGGTCCAGTTGGTGACTTGCTTAGCTTTGTCTGAACCCGTAGAATATCTACTTTATGCTTTCGATGTATCATTCTTTGAAAACTCAGCTCCTACTATTCACCTTGTAGATTTTTATTACGCAACATATTTGGATGATCGTTGAGTTAGACCACATGACAAGTGCTTCAATTCCAATGACAAGTGCTCTGAAAATTTTACATTCTTGTTTCTTTAATACGCATGTTCATGAATAATCGCTTGATTATTTGTTCTTACGAAAACTTGGTATGCAAGTACCTATTCTGGTACAGCAAGTACTAGTTCTTGAGCATTTGCACAGTTTTCATTATTTGTTCTTCCGAAAATTTGCTCTAGTGTGAATCATAGTAGTATGCACTAGCGACAATCTGTCAACGCTTGATTGAAGCTTACTCTTGTTATAATGTATTGTGTAGTTGTTGTCTCAAACTATTTTGCTACAAGTACCATAATTTGCATTGAAGATATTGTATTCATGTCTTTGTATCATAGTTTAATAAAACCATAGCATGATGCTCACATGAGATATCCACATGTTTTGTGCTGTTTCTTTCCAAAGCATGATGCTCTCGTTATAATGTATTATGTTGCTGTTTTGCTACAAGTCTGTGTGTTGATTTGATAATGGAGTTTCCTTGTCTGATTTGTGGTTGTTCCTCTTTACGATGCTCAAGTGTGAAGTGTGAAGCAAGTGTGAAGTGTGAAGTGTGAAGCCATCAAGTTCTACTTAGTGAAGAGTAGCATATTGTAGCATATATGTGTTGTAAAGATTGTAATAGATTTATTTAGTGGTATATTTGATGAAATTTATGTGTTCTTTTTGATTATGTATGTGATCTGAAAACTTGTGAAATGGAAACTTGACCAATGGGTCCACTTATGAAAATAATCTATCAAATTTGTACATTTCTGATATGTGGGACCAATTTGAGAGATGATCATGACAAGTGGGACCCATCTGACTAGTGGGACCAGCTTGAATATATAATGGCTGAAAATAGAAAAGCAATAATAATAAAAGGCCATGGGCCAATAATAAAAAGGCTACAACGTTGGGCTTGGCCCATGAAGCCGATTGAATTACCAAGGAAAAAATAATAAAGGTTGAATAAATGGGCTAGGCCCATGTAGAAAATCGAATTGGACCGGGCTGAATCTTGTGCCACATCACTTGCCATTTGGATGCTTACGTGGCATGGGAGGTTGCTAGTGACCAAAATTTTGGTCAAAGAACCAACGACCTTTACATATCACGAGAAGGTCGCTATAGTCGCTTTATGACGACTTTTGACCTTCTATTTTTGGTCACAAAAAGGTCACAAATTGAAAACTATGACCTTTCAGTGACCAATAGTGGAGGTCATAAGTTGACATATTTCTTGTAGTGAAGAAACACCATATGATCCAACTACAATAACAAAGCTCGCCGTACATCAAGATCTTGCCAAATCAAGAACATGAGAGAGAGAGAGAGAGATCAAACACATAGCTACTAGTGCATACCCTCAGCCCCGAGGGTGAACTACTCCCTCCTCATCATGGAGAGCATCGGGATGATGAAGATGACCACTGGTGATGGATTCCCCCTCTGGCAGGGTGCCGAAACAGGATCCCCATTGGGTTTTCATGGATACAGAGGCTTGCGGCAGCGAAACTCCTAATCTATGTTTGTTTCTAGGGGTTTTGGGATTTATAGGAGGTGTTGGCGTCGGGGACAAGTCAAGGTGGCCCACGAGGCAACGACGAGGCAGGGGGCGCGCCCTGGGAGGGGTGCCCTCCACCCTTGTGGATGCCTCGTGGCTCCTTTGGCCCATCTCCGATACTCCGTGGGCTTCTTTTGGTCCATGAAAATTCGTCGTAAAGTTTCAGCTCGTTTGGACTCTGTTTGGTATTCCTTTTTTTATAGAACTCAAAATCAAGGAAAAATCAGAAACTGGCACTAGGCTCTAGGTTAATAGGTTAGTCCCAAAAATAAGGTATATAAGGTAGATCAGTAGATGTTTTTCTTCTGGGAGTATAAGTCATCAACCGTTATTTCTCAGTAATTGTTTCCCTTATACCTATTGTTGCATACAGGGATATCAAAACTTCTGCTTGGTTTTATTTCGACTTCGATTTTAGTTGAACCGCATAAAAGGAGCCAATGTGTTTAAGGCAAATTGTTGCATTACTGGGTCCAGTTGGTCTTACCACTTTGCAGAAAGAAGCAGTCACTGTTTGCGCTACATTATAGAAGGAATGACCGAGAAGCTTTAGAGTATTGTAGACGTTGGTGACATGACTAGTCAGCAGACCAAGGAAAACTCAAGTCAACAGCATGTGGGGTGCAAAATTCATTCCACAAGGAAAGATATGACCAAGTCAGTCGCTGACGCAGCTGTAACAAACAGGGTCATATCGGCCTTCATCCACATGATCGTGCTTTGTTATGTTGTGCTGATTATATTGTTGTATTGTTTTGAATAAATGTTTAATTCAAGCTATTGTATTGCTATCTTTTCCTGTTAAGATAATGAGGATGATTATAGTTGTAAGCGTATGTTTAATCAACTAGTACCACTATTATATTCACACTTTTTCTGTATTTATGCAGACAGGGATGCTCAGCTTGATTTTAGTGGAACTGCACAAAATGTTCAGATGATTCGTGTCCTCCATAATACTTCATCATGCACAATCCATCGAATGGTTCTCCAATCATTCATCGTCACCTTGAGCCACCGGACTATCTACTTGAATGGAGATGCCAACGTGTTTAACGCTTTGCAACATATAAATACAAAATCCACCATGGTACTCAAGACATTGTTTGATTTCAGTGGTACTGCACAAAAAGATACGCTGGTTAATCGAGCTCCCATGTTGTCACAGCCCTAGAGTTTGTTTGTAACTAGTGGCATTGCATTCATGTCATCATGTCTAAATTTCATTAAAGTTGAAATGGGGATTGTCCAAACCCTAGCATTAAATGAATTCACTAGGTTCACCTGAAATATTTTCAGTAAGTCCAAATGGCTTTCAAAAATGTTCATCATTTATGGGAAATATGTAAAAAAGAGCTGAGGTGATGCACATTTTCCATGATATATTTGGGCTCTGAATTAAATCATACTCTATTTGAATTTGGGCATTTAAATACTATAAAATATTTAAAATGTCCAAATAATCCTAAACTGAAATGTTCCATGTTGGATATATTCCAAACAATGGCCATGAGAAGTTTGGTGATTTTTCAGTGTGCCTAAGTATTTTTAATAAAGCCATCAAGTTGCAGAAAAATAGAAAACTGAAACAAAAGGAAAAGAGAGCTTACCTGTAACTTACCTGGCCTCACCTGAGGAAGCCCAGCTGGCCCTTACCTGGCCGGCCCAGTGGACAGCCCAGCCCACTGGCCTAGTGCCAGTCGTCCTCTACCTCTGCCAGTAGGCAGAGGAGGGAGACAGCGCACGCGCGCCCGCGGCGCCACGCACCTCCCTGCTTGCCTGTGTCATCAAGGCCACCGCGACGCCTCGGGCCTTCCCTTTGGCGCCGCCCGAACCCCTGGACACCACTCCCCCCCTACGCTCTCTGCCTCGTCTCTCTCCTTCTCTCTCCCAAAGCCGAACGCCGTCGTAGTCACCGACGCCGTTCGCCGTAGCCACCGTGCTCCTCACTGCCACCCGAAGTGCCCAAGAGATCCGCCTCGACCACCTCTTCCTCCTTGCCGAGAAGCACACTGCGGGAGCCCTTGCAACGTTGCCACTGCCGTCGTCTTCAACCTCCAGCGCCCGAGCTCGCCTCCGGTGATTCGGCGCCGCTAGGACCTCCCCGAGCTCGCTGACCTCCTCTTCGGCATCGCGGTGAGCCCCGTCGTGTTTCCCCTCTCTCCATTCGCCGCCCCATGCTGTACCGCCGTCTCACCGCGAATCGGAGCTCGCTGCCGCCAGACCATGTTGCCGCCACGGCCATGGCTTGTTTCGTCGCGTCCCGAGCACGGCTTTGAGCTCGTGGGGCTCACAGAAGCCCATGCGCAGCTCGGCTTGTCCAAAACCCCACCAGGCCTCGCGCCGTTACCACCGAACTCCGGCGCCGCCATGAGCTCCGTTCCGGCGATCCCGGCGTTCCGCAGCCTCCCACCTACCCCATCGGATGCGGAGAGCCAGGCACGCCCGTGCCCTCACCGCTGCCTCCGTCGCCTTTTAGCGCAAGTCCGGCGCGTTGCCGCCGCCATTTTGGTCGCCGGCGTCCAACTCCGGTGGCTGGTGACGTGGCGATGTCATTAAACGCTAATGACACACTAACTAACCCCTCTCTCACTGACTGCTGGGCCCCATGCCTTAACTAACCATAGTTTAGTTTATGATTAGTTTTAAATAATCACAGTGGCCCCACAAGTCAAAGTTGACCGAGCTGACGTGTCTGTTGACCGACCCACTGTTATTGACCTAGGCTGCCATCGGGTCATCGACTGGACCCTGGTCGAGGTTTGACCCGGACCAGCCCGCTGACTTGCCGACGTCACACTTACGCCAGTCGACGAATAAACCCCTTTTCCGGATTTATTCTTAAATAGGAAATTCCGTAAAATGTTGCAAACTTCTAAAATTCATATAAATTCAACCGTAGCTCAGATTGAAAAGATTTATATATGAAAAATGATCAGAAAAATGCAATATATCCATCTGTACCATTTTCATGCATGAAAAACTAAGTTATACCTGCTGTATAACTGAAAACATGTTAATGGCATTTAAATAACCACATGTGGAGTTTGAATTTGAATCTTGGATTCAAACCAACTCCATTTAACTTGCTGCTAGTTGCATTAGCTCAAATCACATAATATTGCCATGTCACATTCATGCATCATATTGTCGCATTGCATTGATTGTGTTCTTCCTTGTTTGCCGGTAATTGTCCCCTCTCGACAGACGTGGTTCCGGCGATGTGATCGATGACACCGATGAAGAACTATATTATCTTCAGAAGTGCCAGGCAAGAAAAACCCCCTTGTTCATTCCGATACAATCCCACTCTCTCGCTCCTGCTCTCTTTTACTGCATTAGGACAACAACGATTCATGTGTTACTTGCTACGGTAGTTGAACCCTTTATCCTCTGCATGACCTGTCATTGCCACAGTAAATAGATGAAACCCACTAGCATGAGTAGGAGTTGTTTGAGCCCTGATGTGCCTACTAATTCATGCTTGTTTGTCATGCCTGCTATTGCTTAGAGTTGAGTCAGTCGATTCATCGGGAATGAATCGGAGGTGTGTAAACATGTCCTCTTGTTGAGAGCTAAGTGTGTGAACACGATTTGGTAAAGGTAGCGGTGAGAGGCCATGTAGGAGTACATGGTGGGTTGTCTCATTGCAGCCGCCCTCGAGAACTGAGTTCGTGTTTGTGATCCATGAACAGCATTACCACACATTGAGTTCCGAACTCGACCCTCTCGGCTTCTTAATCACCCTTGTTCTCTGTCCGTGAGTTGCAACTAGTTTCGGTGTTTGTAGGTAGTGCTATTTTTCTACCAAGTGGCACCGGCAGGTGGGCTTGGGATGACTAGGCACACGTGGCTGGTGTACCGAGTGGCAGCCGGATGGTGGGCTCGGGAACCCCGCACACATCGCTTGGGGCCGTCACGACACCCGGCCGGATCTCCTTGCGGATGGAACCGAATAGGCGATAAACCCGGACGAGAGACTTGAGTGTTTAGGTAGGTCGTGGCCGACTCCTCGCCCGGCTTCCGCTTGAAGGTTGCCGAGGTACATGACGATGTCTGAGGCGATAAGTGGCGAGAGCGTGTGTGAAGAGGTACACCCTGCGGGGTTATCATTATCTATTCAATAGCCGGATTCCTCGGATATGGAAACTTGGACCCCTTGTGCAGTTCATAGACAAGTGAAAGTGGATACCCTAAAATACGCAAGATAAGCGTGAGTGCTATGGATGGCGTTCTCGTGAGGGAGACGGAGCGGATCCATAGTGGTGTATTGATATGGTGAATATGTGGACTCGCAGCGCCACCTCAAAAGAGTTGCTTGCAATGTAGTTCAAAGTTAGCTACGAGTCAAAGCTGGCTTGCTACGCTTAAACTCCACCACCCCTTTGTTGATAATGATGCATATGTAGTTAGTTCGATGTAAGTCTTGCTAGGTACATTTGTACTCACGCTTGCCTATTTTATGTTTTTGCAGAGAGACTTCAGCCTCGCTAGTAGTTCCGCTTGACTTCGACGCTTAGCTTGTTACCTCAGCTACGATCTTGTGCCCTCGGCAGATCTTGTAGATAGTCGCTTCTAAGCCTTTTTTCATTTGTAGGTGTCTCAGACTCTGACATGTTAAGCTTCCGCTTGTGCTTTGACTTGTATGTTTCAATGTTGGGTCATGAGACCCATGCTTGTAATATCTCGCTCCTCGAGCCTATTGAATAAAATACTTGAGTCGAGAGTCATGTTGTGATGCCATGTTGTATTTGCACATATCGAGCATATTGTGTGTATGTTATTGAAATGCTTGGTATGTGTGGGATCCGACGATCTAGTTGTTTATCCTTAGTAGCCTCTCTTACGGAAATGTCTCCTAGTGTTTCCACCGAGCCATGGTAGCTTGCTACCGCTCCTAACACTTAGGCTGGCCGGCATGTGTCCTTCTTCATTCTCGGTTCTGTCCTTCGGGAAATGTCACGCGATGAATACCGGAGTCATGTTAGCCCGCCACTGCCCGGTTCACCGAGTCTGCTAGCCCAGTGCTACAGCCTGGATTCACTCACCGATGACCGACACGCTCGATGTCGGGTCATGGATGCTCGCCCCGTAAGTTTGTGCCACTTTGGGTTTATGACTAGCCATGTCGGCCGGGCTCCTTATCATATGGATGCTAGCGACACTATCATATACGTGTGCCAAAAGGCTAAACGGTCCCGCAAAGGTAAGGCGACACCCGTGGGGATACCGTGCGTGAGGCCGCAAAGTGATATGAGGTGTTACATGCTAGATTGATGTGGCATTGAGTCGGGGTCCTGACACATGTACCATTACAATGTGCAAACTGATGACAAACCATGCCCATCTGAATGGAGCTACCAACATCTTCAAGGCAGAAGAATTCCCCCAAGTTCAAGGGGAAGAACACTCTCCAGCAGAATAATACCTTTAAGAAGGGTAAGAAGAAAGACAAAAGGAGAGATTGATGCATTACTTGTGGTTCAGAGGAACACTGGGCAAACAAGTGCTCAAACAAGTACAAGAAGCCAGGACAGGACTCCAAGTCTGTCAATGTCACTCTAAGCAACAATGATGGGGCATCTAGGTATGGTAATCTGTTTACCATACTTTCAGTTTGTCAGTCCACCGATTGGTGGGTTGACACTGGGGCCAATATTCATGTGTGTGCTTATGTGTCTTTGTTTTCTTGCAGCATATAAATACGAAATCCACATGGATGCTCAGCTTGATTTTAGTGGAACTACACAAAATGTTCAGATGGTTTGTGCCCTCTATAATACTTCATCATGCACAATACATCGAATGGTTCTCTAATCATTCGTCGTCACCTTGAGCCACCGGACTATCAGATGACAAACTGATGAAGACCCTGCCCGTTCCAGAATCATAGGTATTACATATTTTGAATGGGAGAATCTTGTCAAATTTTAATCATTGATGTTAGCTACAAGACATTAGTTTAATATATTGGAATTGGAAAACCTTGTCAAATTTAGCTCATTGACGTTAGCCAGAAGACATGCATTTGATATTTTTGAGTGGGACGCCCTTTGCTGTGAGAAGCGTCGATCGTTTTTTCCTATTCCTGTGTTCAGTTTAGAAGTAAACATTTACTCTGCTGAGATGCATAGTCACATGAATGTTGAGTTACGTAAGGTATTTTAAGAGTTTGTTCTGGATGTTGTCTATGTAATGCCAGGCCTTGTGAGTTTGATTGCAAAGTTATCACACCCAAGATGCCACCCTATCCTAAAGGAACTCGAAGATCCCACCAAGGATAGAAGCTCATCTTGAAGGCGCTTTTGCAAGGTGGATATCATTACATCAACATTACATAATAGATGGGGATACATACAAAAGGCATACAATGCCCACACGAATACATCAATACATCATATACAAGATCAACATCCGACTACGGATGAAACATAAACAGAAACTCAAATGACATCCACCCTGCTAGCCCAAACCGCCGACCGAACCTATCCCCGATCAAGAAGAAGCGTAAGAAGAACTCCAAAACAAGCAAACATCGCTCTCGCGTCAAGATCATCGCATAAGCTGTACCTGCAATCGTTGTTGTAGTAATCAGGAGCCACGAGGACTCAAAGAATCCCATTACCATGGGTATCAAGACTAGCAAAGCTTAATGGGTAAGGAAGGGGTAAAGTGGTGAGGTTGCAAAGAACGACTAAGCATATATGGTGGCTAACATACGCAAAGAAGAGCGAGAAGAGAGCAAGCGGAACGGTCGTGAAGCTAGCAATGATCAAAAGGTGATCCCGAACACCTACTTACGCCAAACATAACCCGTAAACCGTGTTCACCTCCCGGACTCCGAGAAGAGACCATCATGGCTACACACGCGGTTGATGCGTTTTAATTCGGATCCGTGTCAAGTTATCTACAACCGACATTAACAAATTCCCATCTGCCACATAACCGGGCATGGCTCTCGAAAGTTTATACCTGCAGGGTGTCCCAACTTATCCCAATAAGCTCGCAATCAACGAAGGATATACCTTCTCCCAGAAGACCCGATCAGTCTTGGAATCCGGTTTACAAGACATTTCGACAATGGTAAAACAAGACCAGCAAAGCCACCGATGCACCGACATCCCGATAGGAGCTACACATATCTCGTTCTCGTGGCAACACCGATGAGCACTCCATAACTAAAACCAGGCCTCAAGTTTCCGAGGGGGCGCGCAAAGGATTCTAGTTCGACCAACACTTAGACAAGCATTGGCCCGGGGGGGCTATAATAAAGATGACCCTTGGGTTAATTACTCCCAAGGGAAAAGTAGGTGGTGGGGAGGCAAATGGTAAAACCAAGGTTGGGCCTTGCTGGAGGAATTTTATTCAAAGCGAACTGTCAGGGGGGTCCCATAAATCACCCGACCGTGTAAGGAACACAAAATCCGGGAACATAACACCGGTATGACGGAAACTAGGGCGGCAGGAGTGGAACAAAACACCAGGCATAAGGCCGAGCCTTCCACCCTTTACCAAATATATAGATGCATTAATAATATAAGAGATATTGTGATATCCCAACAAAACCCTGTCCACCATGGAGAAATCTTCAACTTCACATGCAACTAGCAACGCTATAAGAGGGCTGAGCAAAGCGGTAACATAGCCAAGCAATGGTTTGCTAGGAAGGGTGTCAAAGGTTAGAGGTTCATGGCAATCTAGGAGGCTTGAAGAGCAAATGATAGGTAATGCAGCATAGCGATACAACGAAGCAACTAGCATAGCAATGATAGTAGTGAGATCCAGGGTAGCGGTCATCTTGCCTGAAATCCCGCAAGTAAGAAGAACGAGTCCATGAAGAAGACGAAGCCACGAAGACGAACCAAGCGTAGACGAACGAATCCTCACGATCGCAACGAAACGGGAACTATCGAGAAGAAGCACACAACATGGTAAACACACCACACATGGACAAGACATGATGCACAACAAGCATGATGCATGACAAAGCTACATGAAGCTACTCATGGCAAGAGATGATGCAAACAAGAACAACACATCAAAGCAAGTTTAAATGAGACCGGAAACAACATATAACAATTCCGGTAAGTCCTCATATGCAAATTTAGAAATTGGTCCAGATCTGAATAAACCTTATGTTCAAGTTGTTAAACAGCAAGTTAAGATGCACCAAGATGATCTACACGAGATTCTAGTCAAGTTACATATAAAGTTCATTAGATTTGGAGCTACGGCCTAGAAGATATGAGCAAAACAAGTTCAACATGGCATTGATGCAAAATGCATACAAACATCAAGCAAACACCTCAAAACAGGGATGCAACATGATAATATGAAACTACATGCAAAAACAAGCAAGTTTCATATAGAGCACACTCAAAACGGAGCAACGGTTCAACACATACACTCTATACAAGTCATAACAACAATCTGTCCAAAACAGCAACTAGGCATATTGCAAGCATCAAAACAATAAGCTACAGCACCCCAACATAACCACAAAAGGCATGGGCATGAAGTACAGGTAAAGCATGACAAAACATGAACACCGAGCTATCTCCAGAAACTACTAGAGCATGCTCAAAAGGACATGGAAAGTTTGCAAATAATAACAGTTACAGATTTGGAAGAAATAACATCAGGTTGCAATGTTTAGAGCTACCAAACAACATGCTACAGGAACTTATCATGGCACACAAATGCATGAAATGAATCTACTAATTGCATATAACAAAAGTCCCTTACTGACCATGAGCCAAAAAAGGCATAGAAAATATGATGGCACCCATGTAAACATGGCAATATATATGACAGATTCATACATGGCAGGAACAACAATAAGTAGGCATGTTGGTGAGCTTGAACCACTCACCACAGAGCAATACATGGCATGGAAAGGCAACCAACAGCAAGAAGGCATGTTTATGAAGCTAAGCATGGCAAGAGAAAGTTCATAGGGTACATGGATCACTAGAAAAGCACATGGCCAAAACTGAACTTCATGTTAACAGGCAGACAGCAACATTATTTAGCAAGTTTGGAGCAAGATTACAACAAGCTACAGCAGGCTAGAAATGCAACCAGGGGCATGAATCGATAGAGCATGACATGTATAACAAAACATCCTTAGTGAACATCTCCAGATTATGCATAGAATGACTTGTAGCAGCAGGTTAACATAGCAACAAAATATGACAGAATCAGCCTAGCAAAACAGCAACAGCAAGTACCCTACTTAGCAAGCTTGATGCACTCAGCACACAACTCACAAAAATACATGGATAGCACCACTGGAAATATGGCATAGCATAGATCAAAACACATGTAGACATCAACCTCATAGGATGCACACATCAAACATGGCAAAAATGACAAATGAGCATGTTATAACAGTTTCAGCAGATTAACAGCAACATGCACTCTTCCAACAGCATTTCGGGCATCAAGATGGACCCAAATGAACACGATGCAATGGAATGAAATGAAGTACTCGTCGAGGCGAACAATTTGACTTATTACACGCATAAAACGGAGCAGTATGCAGGAAGATATGATGTGATGAACGTGGCATGATAATGTCAAAATATCTCGGGACTTAGTGGAAAAATGGACCTCGAGGGGGGAAAAGTCAGCTCGCCGGAATCTTCGCCGGAGACGATGGGGACGACGGCAGAGGTCGAGGACGGCTCGGGGAGGTGGCCCCGGACCGGATCCGGCCGGATCCGGCCGGCGGCGGGCACGGGAGGCGGAGAGGGGCGATGGGCGGTGGCGGACCGGATCGGGGACGGCTTAGGCGGCGGCGGCGGCGGCGCCGGTGCGGGTCGGCGGCGCGGAGCGGCGGGCGCGGGCGGAGCTCGCGCGCAGAAAGGGCCGACAGAGGAGGGCGGCGCGGCGTCGCCGGAGCGGCGCGTGGCCGGGCGGTGCACGGCGTGGGCAGCGGGCGCTGGGCGAGGCGGCTCCGGCCGGCGAGGCGGCGCGCCGCCGACGGGCGGCGGAGGCGAAGGGTTCGGCGAGGCCCGGACCGACCCGGCGGGCGGATCTCGGCCGGCGGCGGCGGCGAGGTGGAGCGCCGCGGCGGCGGTGACGTGGCGCGACGCGAGTGGAGGGGAGCGGCGGCGGGGTGACGTGGCAGCGCGCCATTGGCCGGAGCGACGTGTCCGGCGGACATGTCCGACGCGGATGGACATGTCCGGCGGCGTGAGGAGGAAGACTGCTAGGGTTTGCACCGCGAAAATTCGGGGAGGGTCACATATTTATAGGTAGAGGGAGCTAGGAGAGTCCAAATGAGGAGCGGTTTTCGGCCACGCGATCGTGATCGAATGACCGAGAACATGGAGGGAAGTTTGCTGGATTTTGGGCCACTTTGGAAGGGTGTTGGGCTGCACACAAAAGAGGCTTTTACGGTTACCCGGTTAACCGTTGGAGTATCAAACGACCTCCAAATGGCACGAAACTTGACAGGCGGTCTACCGGTGCTATACCAAGGCCGCTTGGCAAACCTTGGTCCATTCCGAGAACGTTTAACACCCGCACATGAAAAGAGACAAGAGGGGGACGCCGGAGGACATAGGAGTGCCGGATTGCAAAACGGACAACGGGGAAAATACTCGGATGCATGAGATGAATGCGTATGCAAAATGAAATGCACATGATGACATGGCAATATGCAACACGCAAGCAAAAGTCATGGCAACGATGGCGAATAACTGGCGGACACCTGGCGCAACGAATCCGAGGCGTTACAACACTCCTCCACTAACAAGAGATCTCGTCCCGAGATCTAAGGACCGAGACGGAAGGGAAAAGGGATGAGGTGAACAAGAACTCAAGAGAAGAAGCAAAGAATCGAGAGCACTCGAGAAGAAGAGAGGAACTAGGAGAATGACGAGAATCGAAAGCTCACGGAATCAGAGAGACTATGAAACCACTCCGGTTAGGACGAGATAAGAAACGAATAAGCCTGAAAGGATTTAGGCAGCATTCCGGCTGAAACATGGAAGGAATAGAACACGAACTTGAGAGGATGGAATGATACTTGATGAAGACATGACACAAAACCTCCGGAAAGAATTGAAAGAGTTGAATGAAAAGAACGGAGAAGAAAATGACAACTTGTGCCACGAATGAAATTGAAAGCATCTTAGAAGAAAGATTGAACGGAGTTGTTGAGAAAATTCAACAACGAAAAAGAATAAGGTTGTTGTGGACTTATAGGTAACATCTCAAGATCATAAGGTGATAACTGACCACAAACGGAAATGATCGGATAGCTTAGAAGAACGAAGAAATGCAAAACTCCACTTCAAAAGAATTCGGAGAATTAATTGCACTTTGATATGCAAGAAGAAAGATACTTGAGCTCCACCAACAAAATCTTGATGAACTCTTGAAGAATGAATTGAATCATGAAAAACCACCATAAAGAACTTCGGTGACAAAAGGATGATGAGATAGAAATAAGGATGAAAGAATAAGATGAGCATTGCGATGATTTAGATGAAGGTTCCGACGAGATGGTCGAGGGAATTTGAACTTCGGAAAAGAAAAGATGAAAACACTTGAAACTAGAGTTTATTCATCACGAACAAACTCCGAAGAAAAGGGATTACTCACTTGGAGTAAATAAGAATAATATTTATTGTATTCTTATCCTTCAACGAATTAAATTGATGACAAGCAATGGGTTTTGCATACATCTTCGCACGCAGGGAAGTGTTTCCTTTATTACGTGGAAATAAAGTTACCTCTCCCTCATAGCTGGGACCCACTAGCTTTATTATGATCCATTTTACAAAAATATAGATTGTACCAAAGATGCTAAATTGTTTTATTTTTATTCTAATTTGAAAAGAAGAAATTAAAAAAACCCAAAAAACATCTTCGCACGCAAGAAAGTGCCACCTTATTACGAGCAAAAAAAATGATCCCCCCCCCCGCTAGCTCGGACTCACCAAATTTGGAGGCTGACTTGTGGGCCAACTAAACTGATGTGTACGGGCTTTGTCAACTTAGTCAAAACAATTCTAGCTGCACTAACCATTGCATGTTAAATCCACAGTCATGCTGCATCTTCAACCTCTCGTCTTCTTGCTCCAGCCGCCCAAACCAGGCCTGTTGTACCGCCTGCTCCAGCCTCCCATGGACGGTTGTGCTACCGCGTGGGCCTCACGGACCGAGCATACTACGACTAGCTAGACCTTCCTTCTACTAACCCACACCCCTTGTTATTCTCCGGCAATGGCAACCTCACACTGCAACCGAAGCAGTAAACTCTCGTGGTCTCCTCCGCGTGGGAAACAACTGTCGAGTCTTCCCCGGCTCCTGATCATTCCCTTCCTAGGCCTCGTCGTCATCCCTGCCTTGGTGCTCTCGTCGCGGCATGCTCAGCGTGGTCAAGGAACGACTTCCATCAGAAGAGGACTATACATGGAGAGGCTGACAACTGGGTCCACGACCGCAGCAAGGAAGTGCCTCCTTATTATGCGCAAAATAATGATTCCTCCACCTGACAGCAGGGACCCACCAGAAGGGCCTCTGTATTTTGCGGAAAAAAAACATTCCTGCCGTTGACAGCTCGGACCCACCACCTATATCTCTTGGTGCAACTGCCTCCTTATTACGCACAAAAAAATGAAGACCCCCGCTGCTAGGTGGGACCCACCATATTTGGAGGCTGACTTGTGGGCCTACTAAGTTGAGGCTAACGCAAGGCTTTGTTAACTTGGTCAATATAAACGATTCTAGCTGAAGTGATCGTACGATGGCGATACAACGATTGTCGTGCTTCTTCAACCTCTAGTCTTCTTGCTCCAGCCGCCCAAATCATAGCGGGCCATGCCGCCTGCTCCTACCTCTTGTGGCCGGTTGTGTTACCGCGCAGGCCTCACCGCCCCCTCCTACTCCAACCACTGGCCAGGCTATACCTCTAGTCACCGACAACCCTTGTTATTCTGCGACGACGGCAGCCTCACACCACAGTCGAACAAGTCAACCCTTGTACTCCTCTCTGCGCGGGCATCCACTGTCGCGTCTTCCCCGGCTCCGCGTCGTCCCCTTCCTAGGCCTCGCCGTCGTCCACCGCCTTGGTGCTCTCGGCGCGGTGTGGTCAATGTGGTCAAGGAACGACTTCCAACAAAAGAGTACTGTACGTGGAGAGGCTGACAGCTGGGTCCGCGGCCGCAGCAAGGAAGTGCCTCCTTATTACGCGCAAAAATAATGATTCCTCCACCTGATAACAGGGACCCACCGGACGGGCCACCGTATTTCATGAAAAAAAACATTCCCCCCCCCCCGACAGCAGGGACCCACCAGCTACATCTTTGCATGCAAGGAAGTGCTTCCATACTACACAAAAAAAGATTCACCCTTGACAGTTGGGACCCACCAGCTATATCTTCGCACGCAAGGAACGGCTGGGACCCACCCGGTTGAAGCGTACGTAGTGTTGTTTGTCTGGTCGCGAATGTGTACGTACGTACTGGTCGATCGGTCTCTCTGCAGGGATGAACTATGGCCGAGTAAGGAGCAGCACGTGTCGTAGTAGAGCCGCGGACGTAGCATGTCACGCAGTCCCATCTATAATGTGTACACATACGTACAGCCACGCTGCAAGAAAGTAAATATGGATATGCACGTACGTTCGGACCTGGTCTCGAAGGCATACAGCGACATCACCTTGTTCATCGGCAGCCAACCGGCTGGGTCGGAATGGAGGAAACAACGTCGTGTTCATCAGGAGGCAACCGACTGGGTCGGAATACGTCATGTTCATTGGGAGCCAACCGGCTTGGACGGAACAGCCGAAGTAAGGTCTAGCATACCGCAGAATGGAGGAAACGGGCCTTCTGTTCGACCGCGTACGGTCGATACGGGGTCCTGTTCATCGGGAAGGGTCTGGCATACCGCAAAATGGAGGAAACTGACTTTTGTTTAAGTGCCTATGGTCGAAACGGGGTCCTATTGACCGAGAGGCGTGTGGCGTACCGCAAAACAGAGGAAATGGACTTGTGTTGGAGCGCCTATGGTCGAAACGGGGTCCTGTTCATCCACCGTCTACTGCCTCGCTCCAGCCTCCACGGGTTGCTGTTCGTCCACCTTCAACCTCCTCCATCCTCCACGGGCTACTATTCATCTAGCCTTGATCGGCTGCTGTTCATAGAGGCTCCATGGGGTCCTGTTCATCCACCCCAATGGGCTGGGGTGCGGTGGCCTCCTCGGGGTCCTGTTCATCCAGCGGCAACGGCCTACTACCATGGGGTCCTTTTCATCCAACCCCCACCGAGAACTATTCGTCCACAACCAACCAACTGGCTCGACTCACCACGTCTCGACTCGTTCTAAGTACCGCGCGCATGGTAGCAACGGTCATTGTTCATCGAGAGGCAACCCAACACCGGCTGGCTACGTCTCGCACGGGGGCTCGATCGGCTTCAGTAAGCAGCAGCAGTGATAGATCACTCAGGTTCAGTTAGCAGCAGCAGCGAAGGAATCGCTCGGGTTCGGTCAGCAGCGGATGAATCGCTCGGGTTCAGTTAACAGCCAAGGGATCGATCGCTCCGGTTCAGTAATGTGCGATCGCTCGGGTTCAGTTAGCCAATGCCTCGCTCATATGCGCGTACACGAGAGAAATGCGGAAACATGCGTGCATCGCTCGGCCCCGACCACCCGCCGTAACCGGGAACTCCCCAAAATTTTCCTCTCCATCACTTCTACCATGATTTTTTCCGTCATTGACGGCCCAAAGAATGTCATGCAGGTGCATCTCCAGCCCGCCCAGGACGAAAAGCCCATTTTCTATCATGATTTTTTTGTCATATAAGTAGGAGCCCACCACATCTATGATGATGCTGGGTTTTGTCATAATTATCGTCATAGAAGTGTCATAAGTATGACAGGAAAAAAATTCGTTCGGCCCAAAATGTCACGGATGTGTCTTTTTTTTTGTAGTGTATGCCCCTCACATAGATATGTTGATCAATTCCAAGATGATAATCGGGACATATCTTCTCGATAAAGAGCATCTTCCCCTGAGGCCAGATTTTGAGGATAATGAGATTGTCATGGATGAATCTCATCCAACATGTGCGGAAGCTCAGGAGCACAGAGAGAGAGAGCAAAGGCTGTAAGGCAGCAAGGGCAGCCAGTGCACCATATGCTTCTACAGTTATGCTCACGACCAAGCAGGATCAATTCAGTTATCTGCTTGAGGCTACAGTAAGAATTGAGAAGGGCTTGGCCACCCTGACTCAAAATCAAGAGAGTCTTGAGAGGATCATTGAGGCAAAATTTCATGATCTAGATGTAAAGGTCACAGAGATCCTGGCCACTGTGGAGAAGCTCAAGGAAGAAGTTGAGGATAGGAATGACAGACCTACCACGGATACTTTCCAGAGAGTGCCAAAGGCACAAAGGTCTTCAGCAGTGCCAGTTGTTAGTGACACTAGGACTTCTATTTCAGCACTGCAGCAACTGCCATGATTGCACCTCCAGTTTCAACTCCTCCAGCTCCACATACCTCTGCCAAAGCTTTTGCAGATGGACTCCTCTACATGCCATCTATGCGAACTGGAGCAACCAGTGATGCGTATCCAATGTATCTATAATTTTTTTATTGTTCCATGCTATTATATTATCTATTTTGGATGTTTAATCTGCTTTAATATGCTCTTTTACATTATTTTTGGTACGAACCTATTAACCGAGGGCCCAGTGCCAGTTTCTGTTTTTTTGCCTATTTTAGAGTTTTGCAGAGAAGGAATACCAAACAGAATGAAACATTCGCGATGATCTTTCTTGGACCGAAAGAAAACCAGAAGACTTGGAGATGAAGTCGGGGACGCAACAAGGAGGCCACGAGGCAGGAGGGCGCGCCCCCACTCTCGTGGCCCCTCGTGGCTCCCCTGACCTAGTTCCTTCACCTATATATACTCTTATACACTAAAAACATCAATGGGAGCCACGGAGCCACTTTTCCACTGCCGCAACCTTCTGTACCCATGATATCCCATCTTGGGGCCTTTTCTAGCGATCTGCCGGAGGGGGATTCGACCATGGAGGGCTTCTACATCAACACCATTTCCTCTTCGATGAAGCGTGAGTAGTTTACCACAGACCTTCGGGTCCATAGTTATTAGCTAGATGGCTACTTCTCTCTCTTTGATTCTCAATACCATGTTCTCCTCCATGTTCTTGGAGATCTATTTGATGTAATATTCTTTTGCGGTGTGTTTGCCGAGATCAGATGAATTGTGGATTTATGTCAAGATTATCTATGAATATTATTTGGTTCTTCTCTGAATTCTTATATGCATGATTTGATATCTTTGCAAGTCTCTTCGAATTATCGGTTTTGTTTGGCCTACTAGATTGATCTTTCTTGCAATGGGAGAAGTGCTTGCTTTGGGTTCAATCTAGCGGTGTCCTTTCCCAGTGACAGTAAGGGCATCAAGGCATGTATTGTATTGTTGCCATCAAGGATAACAAGATGGGGTTTTCATCATATTGCTTGAGTTAATTCCTCTACATCATGTCATCTTGCTTAATGCGTTACTCTATTCTTTATGAACTTAATACTCTAGATGCATGCTGGATAGCGGTCGATGTGTGGAGTAATAGTAGTAGATGCAGGCAGGAGTCGGTCTACTTGACACGGACGTGATGCCTATGTTCATGATCATTGCCTTAGATGTCATCATAATTATGCGCTTTTCTATCAATTGCTCGGCAGTAATTTGTTCACCCACCGTTATATATGCTATCTCGAGAGAAGCCACTAGTGAAACCTATGGCCCCCGGATCTCTTTTCCATATTATTGAATCTCCTTTACATCTTGCTAGTTTCCAATCTACTATTTTGCAATCTTTACTTTCCAATCTATAAACCAAAAATACCAAAAATATTTACTTTACTATCTCTATTAGATCTCACTTTTGCAATTGATCGTGAAGGGATTGACAACCCCTTTATCGTGTTGGTTGCAAGTTCTTGATTGTTTGTGCAGGTATTTGGTGACTTGTGTGTCGTCTCCTACTGGATTGATACCTTGGTTCTCAAAACTAAGGGAAATACTTACACTACTTTCTTGCATCACCCTTTCCTCTTCAAGGGAAAACCAACGCAAGCTCAAGAGGTAGCAAGAAGGATTTCTAGCGCTGTTGCCGGGGAGACGTACGCCAAGTCAAGCCATACCAAGTACCCATCATAAACTCTTCTCCCTTGCATTACATTATTCGCCATTGGCCTCTCGTTTTTCTCTCCCCCACTTCTAAAACGATTTTCGAAAACCTTTACCTTTTCTTCGCCTTCTTCCCGTATGTCTTTTTGTTTGTGTTTCCATGTGCCTTCTATTTGCTTGCTAAAAGATCTATTGATATGGATCCACTTAAAGTGTTCTACTTGGAACATCTTTGATCTATATGTGCTCGTGCTGAAACCCCAACTAGTTTAGTTGAGGGGAAATATTTAGATGAGCATGCTCATTTTGTGCGTCACCATTTGTCTGAAAAAGGGAGACTCTTGTGGAATCAAATAAACAGTTTGTTATGCTATGCTTGGAATCTTTGTGAAATTTATGGTTTTACTTGTTGCTCTAAGAACCCTAAAAAACACCTTCCCTGCCTATGTGAGTTTAATGATAATGAAATCTTATCTTCTTATGCAAAGGGTGTTTATAGTTACTATGATATCGAACAAAATAAAGAATTTGTTGCTTTTAAGGGTACTTATGAAGTTGCTTCTTTGATTGAAAAGTATGATATTACTCTCTACGAATCTGAAAACTTTGACATACTTAAATATTGTTATGAAAACTATGCTCATAATGTCTATGTCAAAGAATTTATTGAAAGAATGACCGTTGCTTTGGAAGAAAATAATGATATGCATGAATCTATAGATAATTATGATTACGATGATTTGATTGAAATATCCCTTGATTAACATGATGCTTGCTATTCTTGTGGCCATGATGCCAATATTTATGGAGATGAATTTACTATAGTCCCTTATGTTAAACATGAGATTTATGCTATTGCACCCATACTTGATAGTTCCTTAGATGAAAAGCATGATTGTAATGATGTTATTATAAATTCTATTAATGTCAATTGTGCTAGTAATATGCAAAACCCTAAGCTTGAGGATGCTAGTTTTGTTACGTCTACTATTTGTTGCAATGATCATGATTGGGGTGATTCATTTTATGATCTTGAAAATTTATTTAAGCCCCATGATGAATATGAGATTGATAATAGTATTTGCAATATTATTGAAAGTGGGTTTGGAAGAGCGTCAACTTTAGATCCCACATATTTGGAGAATGTTCAATCTTATGAAATTTTTGAGAAAAGTGGGTTTGGAGAGGTCATGACTTTAGTTAATATTAATCCCACTATTTTGGAATAGTGTCAACTTCGCATGCATGTGGATCGTGTTGAGAATATGTTATGTGATAGATATTTTGTTGAATTTTCTTATGATCCCACATGTAATTTTTATGAGACAGGAAAATATGGTTGTAGAAATTTTCATGTTACTAAATTACCTCTCGTTATGTTGAGATTGCTATTCTTTCTTTCTTCTTCCTTGCATATGCTAGCTTTTGCTTGTCTTGATAATTTGTTTTCCTATAAGATGCCTATGCATCGGAAGTATGTTAGACTTAAATGTGTTTTTCACGTGTTTCATGATGCTCTCTTTGCGCTTCAATTCTTGTCTTTCTTGGGAGCATCATCGAAATCTCAATGCCTAGCTAGGGGCGTTAAACGATAGCGCTTGTTGGGAGGCAACCCAATTTTATTTTTGTTCTTTAATTTTTGCTCCTATTTAGGAATAAATAATCTATCTAGCCTCTGGTTAGATGTGGTGTTAAGTTTTAATTAGTGTTTGTGCCAAGTAGAACCTTTGGGAAGACTTGGGTGAAAGTTGATGTGATCTTGCTGTAAAAAACAGAAACTTTGCGCTCACGAGATTACCTGTCATTTTTTTACAGAAGAGTGCTTTTAGGTTGATTCTTTTTGCAGAAGATTAATAGACAAATTCCTCAAGTCCACCAATTTATTTTAGAATTTTTTGAGTTACATAAGTATTCGAGAGTTCCAGATTACTACAGACTGTTCTGTGTTTGACAGATTCTATTTTTCACGTGTTGTTTGCTTATTTTGATGAATCTATGAGTAGTATCGGGGGGTATGAACCATAGAGAAGTTGGAATACAGTAAGTTTTACACCAGTATAAATAAAGAATGAGTTCACAACAGTACCTTAAAGTGGTGATTTATTTTCTTATACTAACGGAGCTCATGAGATTTTCTGTTGAAGTTTTGTGTTGTGAAGTTTTCAAGTTTTGGGTAAGGATTTGATGGACTTTGGAATAAGGAGTGGCAAGAGCCTAAGCTTGGGGATGCCCAAGGTACCCCAAGGTAAAATTCAAGGACAACCAAAAGCCTAAGCTTGGGGATGGCCCGGAAGGCATCCCCTCTTTCGTCTTCGTCTATCGGTAACTTTACTTGAGGCTATATTTTTATTCACCACATGATATGTGCTTGGAGCATCTTGTGTGATTTGAGTCTTTGCTTTTTAGTTACCACAATCATCCTTGATGTACACACCTTTTGGGGGAGACACGCTTGAATCATGATTTATTAGAATACTCTATGTGCTTCACTTATATCTTTTGAGCTAGACAATATTGCTCTAGTGCTTCACTTCTATCTTTTTAGAGCACGACGATGGTTTTATTTTATAGAAACTATTGAACTCTCATGCTTCACTAATTTTATTTTGAGAGCCTTTTAGAACAGCATGGTAATTTTATTTGGTTATAAAATTAGTCCTAATATGATGGGCATCCAAGATGGGTATAATAAAAACTTTCATGTGAAGTGCATTGAATAGTATGAGAAGTTTTATTCTTTATGATTGTTTTGAGAAATGAAGATGGTGATATTAGAGTCATGCTAGTAGAGTAGTTGTGAATTTGAGAGATCTTGTGTTAAAGTTTGTGATTCCCATAGCATGCACGTATGGTGAACCATTATGTGATGAAGTTGGAGCATGATTTATTTATTGATTGTCTTCCTTATGAGTGGCGGTCGGGGATGAGCGATGGTCTTTTCCTACCAATCTATCCCCCTAGGAGCATGCGCGTAGTACTTCATTTCGATAACTAATATATTTTTGCAATAATTATGTGAGTTCTTTATGACTAATGTTGAGTCCATGGATTATACGCACTCTCACCCTTCCACCATTGCTAGCCTCTCTAGTATCGCGCAACTTTCGCCGCTACCATACACCCACCTTATACCTTCCTCAAAACAGCCACCATACCTACCTATTATGGCATTTTCATAGCCATTCCGATATATATTTCCATGCAACTTTCTGTCATTCCGTTTATTATGACACGCTCCATCATTGTCATATTGCTTTGCATGATCATGTAGTTGACATTGTATTTGTGGCAAAGCCATCGTTCATAATTTTTCCATACATGTCACCCTTGAATCATTGCACATCCCGGTAGATCGCCGGAGGCATTCACATAGAGTCATATTTTGTTCTAAGTATTGAGTTCTAATTCTTGAGTTGTAAGGAAATAGAAGTGTGACGATCTTCATTATTAGAGCATTGTCCCATGTGAGGAAAGGATGATGGAGACTATGATTCCCCCACAAGTCGGGATGAGACTCCGGATGAAAAAAAAGAGGCCAAAAAAAAGAGAAGGCCCAAATAAAAAATGAGAGAAAAAGAGAGAAGGGGCAATGTTACTATCCTTTTTCCACACTTGTGCTTCAAAGTAGACCATGATCTTCATGATAGAGAGTCTCCTATGTTGTCACTTTCATATACTAGTGGGAATTTTCATTATAGAACTTGGCTTGTATATTCCAATGATGGGCTTCCTCAAAGTGCCCTAGGTCTTCATGAGCAATCAAGTTGGATGCACACCCACTTAGTTTGTTTTTGAGTTTTCATACACTTATAGCTCTAGTGCATCCGTTGCATGGCAATCCCTACTCACTCACATTGATATCTATTGATGGGCATCTCCATAGCTCGTTGATACGCCTAGTTGATGTGAGACTATCTTCTCATTTTTGTCTTCTCCACAACCACCCTTCTATTCCACCTATAGTGCCATGTCCATGGCTCATGCTCATGATTGCGTGAAGATTGAAAAAATTTGAGAACATCAAAAGTATGAAACAATTGCTTGGCTTGTCATCGAGGTTGTCCATGATTTAAATATTTTGTGTGATGAAGATAGAGCATAGCCAGACTATATGATTTTGTAGGGATAACTTTCTTTGGCCATGTTATTTTGAGAAGACATGATTGCTTTGTTAGTATGCTTGAAGTATTATTGTTTTTATGTCAATATTAAACTTTTGTCTTGAATCTTTCGGATCTGAACATTAATGCCACAATAAAGAAAATTACATGGATAAATATGTTAAATAGCATTCCACACCAAAAATTCTGTTTTATCATTTACCTACTCGAGGACAAGCAGGAATTAAGCTTGGGGTTGCTTGATACGTCTCCAATGTATCTATAATTTTTTATTGTTCCATGCAATTATATTATCTGTTCTGGATGTTTAATGTGCTTTAATATGCTCTTTTATATTATTTTTAGGACTAACCTATTAACCGAGGGCCCAGTGCCAGTTTCTGCTTTTTTGCCTATGTTAGAGTTTTGCAGAAAAGGAATACCAAACGGAGTCCAAACGGAATGAAACCTTCGCGATGATCTTTCTTGGACCGAAAGCAAACCAGGAGACTTGGAGATGAAGTCGGAGACGCAACAAGGAGACCACGAGGCAGGAGGCTGTGCCCAGGGGGTAGGCACGCCTCCACCCTCGTGGGCCCCTCATGGCTCCCCTGACCTAGTTCCTTCGCCAAAATATACTCTTATACCCTAAAAACATCAGAGGGAGCCACAAAACCACTTTTCCACCGCTGCAACCTTCTGTACCCATGATATCCCATCTTGGGGCCTTTTCTGGCCAACTGCCGGAGGGGGATTCGATCACGGAGGGCTTCTACATCAACATCATTGCCTCTCCGATGAAGCGTGAGTAGTTTACCACAAACCTTCGGGTCCATAGTTATTAGCTAGATGGCTTCTTCTCTCTCTTTGATTCTCAATACCATGTTCTCCTCAATGTTCTTGGAGATCTATTCGATGTAATATTCTTTTACGGTGTGTTTGCCGAGATCCGATGAATTGTGGATTTATGATCAAGGTTATCTATGAATATTATTTGGTTCTTCTCTGAATTCTTATATGCATGATTTGATATCTTTGCAAGTCTCTTCGAATTATCGATTTAGTTTGGCCTACTAGATTGATCTTTCTTGCAATGGGAGAAGTGCTTAGCTTTGGGTTCAATCTTGCGGTGTCCTTTTCCAGTGACAGTAGGGGCAGCAAGGCACGTATTGTATTGTTTCCATCAAGGATAACAAGATGGGGTTTTCATCATATTGTTTGGGTTAATTCCTCTACATCATGTCATCTTGCTTAATGCGTTACTCCGTTCTTTATGAACTTAATACTCTACATGCATGCTGGATAGCGGGCGATGTGTGGAGTAATAGTAGTACATGCAGGCAGGAGTCAGTCTACTTGACACGGACGTGATGCCTATGTTCATGATCATTGCCTTAGATGCAATCATAATTATCAATTCCTCGTCGGTAATTTGTTCACCCACCATAATATATGCTATCTCGAGAGAAGCCACTAGTGAAACCTATGGCCCCCGGGTCTCTTTTCCATATTATTGAATCTCGTTCACATCTTGCTAGTTTCCCATCTACTATTTTGCAATCTTTACTTTCCAATCTATAAACAAAAAATACCAAAAATATTTACTTTACTATCTCTATTAGATCTCACTTTTGCGAGTGACCGTGAACGGATTGACAACCCCTTTATCGCGTTGGTTGCAAGTTCTTGATTGTTTTTGCAGGTATTTGGTGACTTGTGCGTCATCTACTACTGGATTGATACCTTGGTTCTCAAACTGAGGGAAATACTTATGCTACTTTGCTGCATCACCCTTTCCTCTTCAAGGGAAAACCAACGCAAGCTCAAGAGGTAGCAACCAGCCAGAAGACCACTTCAGGAGCTTCCGGTGGTCGTGCCTAGAGTGTCGTATAGCATTATGCATTTTCAAGATTTTTGGTACCTTGTTGTCAAAGGCGAGAGTAAGTGTATAGATCATTAGGCAGAGAGAGTGTGTGTGTCTGTGTGTGTTTTTTTTTTATTTGCCTCTCTTGTTACTTTTATCATTTGCTTGTTTGATTCCTATGCTACTACTTGTGTTATGCTCGTGAGATACTCTTGTGATCATGTGTTTGATCGTACTATACCTTAATGTGTGCTTGCATGATGATATCTATGATATTTTTGTATGATCAATCATGTTTACCCTTGGTGATGAGTGCATGTTATTAAACTCTTATCATATTGAGCGCTCCACCAAGATGTATGTGACATGGAAGAGTGACCCATGATCCTAATCGATTGTGCATTTGCATTCAAAAGCAAATTTTAAATAATGCAAAAATTTAGGGGGAGCTCTTGCTTATCACATACTTCTCAAAGCGATGATGTATTTCATTCATATTAACATTTGTCGAAGCTTTGGTATATATGTTGTCATCAATTACCAAAAAGGGGGAGATTGAAAGTGCAACTAATCCCCGGGTAGTTTTGGTAATTCATAACAACATATAGCTCACTGAACTAATATCCATTCAAGTTAAATATTTCAGAAATTTCAATGATTGGCATGGCATGGACTAGAGATATGGACCCCTCAAAATGCTAAGGACAAAGATTGGCAAAAGCTCAAGACTCTTCATTTACATTTTAGTGATCCAAGATCACATTGAGTCTATAGGAAAGCCAATACTATTAAAAGGGGATGAGGTGTTTCTTAATGGTCTACTTGCTCAAAGTGCTTAGTGATATTGCTCCAAAACCCTCAACCACTTTCTCACTTCCACATATGTCCAAAACCCAAAGTCAAACTCGGCCCCACCAATTTGATCTATCAGGCGCCACCAAGTTCAGTTGACATAGCCACTGCCAGAAACCCTAGACAATTCGGTCACACCGATACAGATCTCGGTCTCAGTGATGGCCTTGCAAACTCTCTATTGCCTGTTGTAATTATTTCGGTCTCACCAAAATGAGCAATCGGTCCCCCCGAGTTTGCTTCACCAACTCTCCGTTTGCTCTTTGCTGAACTCGATCTCATCGAGTTCAAGCAATCAGTCTCACCGAGATGAGGTTTTTCCCTAGCCCTAGCATATCGGTCCCACTGAGTTGATCCAGTCGGTCCCAGCGAGATTCCTAATGTTCACATTTTGAACTAAATCGGTCTCACCGAGTTCTTCTATTCTATCTGACCGATTTGGGTCAAATGTTTGTAACGGTTGGATTTTGCATGGAGGCTATCTATACCCTTCCACCCCTTCTCCATTTGAGAGAGAGCCATCAGAACGAGCCTACACTTCCACTACTTATTTTCTGAGAGAGAACCACCTACTCATGTGTTGAGACCAAGAAATTCCAATCCAACCACAAGAATTTTGATCTCTAGCCTTCCCCAAGTTGCTTTCCACTCAAATCATCTTTCCACCATAGCCAAATCTGTGAGAGGGAGTTGAGTGTTGGGGAGACTATCATTTGAAGCACAAGAGCAAGGAGTTCATCATCATCACACCATCTATTACCTTTTGGAGAGTGGTGTCTCCTAGATTGGCTAGGTGTCACTTGGGAGCCTCTTTTAAGATTGTGGAGTTTAACCAAGGAGTTTGTAAGGGCAAGGAGCTCGCCTACTTCGTGAAGATCTATCAAAGTGAGGCAAGTCCTTCGTGGGCGATGGCCATGGTGGGATAGACAAGGTTGCTTCTTCGTGGACCCTTCATGGGTGGAGCCTTACGTGGACTTGTGTAACCGTTACCCTTCGTGGGTTGAAGTCTCCATCAATGTGGACGTACGATAGCACCACCTATTGGAACCATGCCAAAAATCTCCGTGTCTACATTGTGTATGCCTTCTCCAAACCCTTCCCTTTACCTTCATATGCAATATTTTACTCTACGCTGCTAAACTCTTAGAATTGCATGTGTAGGTTGATTCCTTGCACTGGTATGCGTCAGTGCTATACAAACGGTTTTTAACCGCTTTCCGCGATGACATTTGGAACCGTCGCCAAGTGAGTGTGGACGATAGGGGGTCCTTCCCACACGACCCAGAAACCATCGGGGATAGGCCCTCCTGGCACACACGCTCGGCAAAATGAGGTCGTGTGCGACCGGCGAGCGAGCGAATACGGTTAAACGTGCAGTAGTGCTCAAAAAGTAAAATTATACAAGCAAAATCATTTCCGTTCGTAAGTACATCCCACACAGTCAGTCCTCGCTAAATGTTTCCTGTCGTATGTACATCACACACAGTCAATCCAAGGAATACGTTTATGTTCTTATGTACATCCCACACAGTTAATCCAGGGAAAATGTTTCCGTTCATATGTACTTCCCACACAGTCAATCTAGGGAAAATGTTTCCGTTTGTATGTATATCCCACGCAGTCAATCCAAGGAAAACGTTTCCGTTCGTATGTACATCCCACACAAGTTTATGTATAGGCTCGTGTGTGATAGGTGCAACTATCACACACACTCCGCGTTGATTAATCGTTTTCTTTTCTCAACTACATCACACAATCTGATGGAGAAAACTGTGTGGCATTGGGCTATCCATCAGAAGCGCTTTTACTTCTAGAACCGTTTGCAAAGTTTCATGACCCATTTAGCAGGTTTATTAGTTTACAATTAATAATTCCAGTATTACGCAAATTCACATTTCATATTGAACTGTTGTTTGCCAATTTCATATTAGGCACATAGATATATTTTAACATCACAGTACGATAGCTACTGGAAAACAGCACATTACAACATATAGATAGTTCACCTTCATAAGAACAATATTACAACAATATATTCATTTCCCTAATCGATATCATCCAGGCTCACCTTATCCACCTATGCTTTCAGTTCAGTAAGAACTTGTTTTGCACTGGCCAGCTGGGAAAGTGCCTTCTCCTTCGCCAACACCATATTAGCAAAGTCTGATTTAAAAAAATCTAAGCTTATTCTCCACCTTCCTCTTTTTATCCCGCATCTTCAAATATTCTTCAGCGTTGACAACACTTTCTCTAAGCCTACCTCTCTTCTCTTCCTGATACATGCTCCAGAGCTTTGCTAGGCACATCTTCAAAGACTGTGGCCACTTTTGATCAACCCACTCCAAGTAAGAACACTTCCGTTTATCCTATAATATTTAAAACTAGATTAGTAACAATTGTAGGGAAAATGAATTTATAGCAACAAAGAAAATCACCAATACTTATTTTGAAAAACTGAAGAAACAGGTTAATTATGACATATCTTCTCCAAAAGATCAATGTGCAAATGAATTATTTGCTACTGAGACAACAACCAAATTCTGAAACATCAGAAGCTATAATTAACTACAACAACGCTACAAGTTCTTACTCATGTACTAAAAATAACAAATTGAACAATTTAAGAGGAAGGTAAATATAACTGCAATAGCATAGCGACAGTGTTTGGATGACGGCAAATTGATACTAACAGGTGTGTACATGCACAAATTTAGTAACTTAGAACTAATAGCACGAAAGCCGTCCACTATGTATGCCAAAACCAGTGTAAAGACAACTGTTGCTACATCCCGCACCGGTGCCCTGCACTGGCAAGCTGATGCAGCGGAAAAAAATCAGGACCCAAACTCAGGAGAACCTAGTTGCTCCAATGCCCAGTTCCTTCGTGCCATAAAGATTTAGTATTTTACTACTTGGCTGCTTGGATGTGTTGAGAAGTTGGCTCCACAAACTGCTAAAGCGGTGCCAAATAATTTTCTAATGGCACCGCTGATGAGATGGCAACATCTTTAGATACTAGGTACAAATTGTGACACTGTCTTAGGATGCGTTTGATTGAAGATGTGGTATGAATGGTTGGGACCGTGACAGTGTCTGAATCACATCTAACAAATGATTTGTAACAACGAAAGAGGGTCTAACCTTCTCTGCACATGCCAGAAACTTCCTCCCACTATCCACAAATTCAAACGCAACTAGCTTCATGCATGGAGATTGATGGTGACAACAAGCAGACAGATCTTTAGCCACCCCGCTCCATTCGTTGCAACTGATGGTCCTAGGGAACTACAAGAGGAAGAAATGACTCAAATCGACCGCGGGGCCGGTAAAAATCCTTCATTCCAAGTCTTAGCCCGAGAGAGAGAAGAGAGGCATACTCGGGTGGTAAAGGAGTTGTCAGAGGAGGAGGAACCGCTGGATAGGTCTTTGAAGAAGACCATGGTGACCTCGGCAGTAGGATGCGAGACGGCAAGAGCGAGGAAGCAGCTATAGCTTAGGAAGGAAGCAAGGAAGGGGGAAATGGGGGAAATGTGACTTGTGGTCGGGGAGAAAATGGGATGGGGAGGGGGAGGGTAGATATTTTGGTGGCAGGCCAAAAATTTTGAAATGTGGAGGGAAACTTTGCGCGTGGTGCCGCTGGACACAGTTCACTTTGAATGATAGTGTGCATCGCAAATGATTCTTCTTCTTAACGCGCATGAGATGAGTTTGATAATTCAAATTTTGGTGGAAATTTCCCCGGGTACGTCATTGCATAATTTGACATCGCTTGCTAATTTGGACACACAAAAGAGCGTACAACACACAGATTAGACTTACTGAATCGAGCAATTTTAGTAATTAAACAGAGCCAGTTCACCTAAACATTGCTCTAACAAAAGACCAACACTAAAAACAAAGCCTAAGTACGAATAATTTTCATAAATCCGCCGCCGCACCGTTCTATGCATCGCCAGTGTGAGATGAGACGTCGACGACTTATTCTGGCGACATGTCATCATTGGTGGACTCCGCGTCCCCCTGCTGAAGTCGACCGCGTCCTCGTCCTCGTGCTCATCCTCGGCGCCACCCTCAAGGTTGTAGTACTCGTAGTAGTGGCAGCGCCAGAGCTCGCGTTGGTACTACACCGCCGATTCCTCGACGGACAGACTCTTCTCTACCTCGATCTAGACCATGTGCAACTCCTCCTCTCAGCCTCCTCGATCTCCGCCGCCTCCTACATCTCCAGCTCCCACTCGGTGACCTCATGAGGAAGCAGGTGCTCCATGGCCACCGCCGCCTTTTCGGACGTGGGTTGCATGCTTCATTCTGAGGTGGCCTGGAATATCTTGGCGTGGATGGCCTCAACCCGGGCTAGGGCGACATCGGCGACACGGATGGCAGCTCGAGCGCTCTCTGTGTTTGCAGCCGCCATCCCAGCAGCTGCTGCAGCCGTCTCGGCTGCTGCAGCTGCCCTGTCGGCTGCCGCAGACGTCCTCTTGGCACAAGCGGACGCGCTCAATGTGGATGCAGCGGCACTCTCGATGTAGGCGGGCGCGCTCTCGGCACAGGCGGCGGTGCTCGGGGGGACGCGCCATCGACGGGCCTTCACGGTTGCGTTTTCTGGCGTCATCTTTGCAAGAAGGGGGTGCGGGAATGGGGATCGGGATTTGTGGACTCGGGGATTGCCGACACTGGAGCAGATGAGCCGGGAAATCTTATGGAGGAAAACTTAAATAGATCTAGAAATTTTCATCGCAAACGATTGCTACAAAACAACTGTATGTGATGTTGTAGATATTTTTTATTAGTTGTGAAAAATGAATTTGGAGTAAAGTGGCAAATGATGGTGTTTTAAATGTACGAGAAAAATTGTAGTACTAATACAACTGTCATGTCAATTTTCGGAAAATTTCAGGTGTCATTTGACATTTTAAGACATTTAAATGATTTTCTAGCCATTTAATGACCGTAGTTGAAATTTGAACTACATGTACATGCAACATCTAAGCATAACGGTTTGAAAAATCATATTTTGTGTACTTGTGTCTGATTTAATTCCATGTGCAGTAAATTGGAAGGAATTTTCAAACATATTGGTCTAACAGCTATGACACAATTAAGCATGGAGTGCCATGGCATTTGAATTCCAAAAAAAATCAGAAACACATGAAACCTTGGTTGATGCAATGGCATGCCACCAAGATGATGTGGTAAAAAAATTGGCATGTTTGATGAAAGTTTGGACACACACCCCTCGCAAACCGGAGCAACTCACTAGAAGACTCATGGTTCCGAGAGGGAACAATGCATGTTTGATGACGAACGGGAGATAGCTTCCTCTTACGGCCTTCAATTTTTTTACGTGTAACGTGCACTAATACAACTGTCATGTGAAAATTTGGAAAATTTCAGGGGTCGCTTGACCTTTTGAAGACATGTAAGAGATTCTCTAGCCATTTAATGACCATAATTCAAATTTGAACAACATTTACAAGCAATGGCTAACCATAACGGTTTGAAAAATCATATTTGTGTACTTTTGCGCGAGTTAATTCCATGTGCAGCAAATTAAAATGAATTTTCAAACATATTGGTCTCACAGCATGGACACATGCATGGAGTGCCATGGCATTTAATTCCAAAAAATAAAAAAATGATTAGAAAAACATGAAACCTTGCTTGATGTAATGTCATGCCACCAAGATGATGTGGTAAAAATATTGTCCTGTTTGACGAAAGTTTGCACACACACCCCGCACAAACCGGAGCAACTCACTAGAAGGCTCGTGGTTCCGAGAGAGAACAATGCATGTTTGATGACGAACGGGAGATAGCTTCCTCTTACGGCCTTCAAATTTTTTTCAACGTGTAACATGCACTAATACAACTGTCATGTGAAAATTTGGAAAGTTTCAGGGGTCATTTGACCTTTTGAAGACATTTAAATGATTTTCTAGCCATTTAATGACCGTAATTCAAAATAGAACTACATGTACATGCAACGACTAACCATAACGGTTTGAAAAATCATATTTGTGTACTTGTGTGCGAGTTAATTCCATGTGCAGCAAATTAGAAGAAATTTTCAAACATACTGGTCTCACGGCATGGCCACTACATGCATGGAGTGCCATGGCATATTAATTCCAAAAAATTAAAAAATGATCCGAAAAACATGAAACCTTGCTTGATGTAATGTCATGCCACCAAGATGATGTGGTAAAAAATTGTCCTGTTTGACAAAAGTTTGGACACACACCCCTCACAAACCGAAGCAACTCACTAGAAGGCTCGTGGTTCCGAGAGGGAACAATGCATGTTTGATGACGAACGGGAGATAGCTTCCTCTCACGGCCTTCAATATTTTTCTACGTGTAACGTGCACTAATACTACTGTCATGTCAAAAATTGGAAAATTTCAAGGGTCATTTGACCTTTTGAAGACATTTAAGTGATTTTCTAGAAATTTAATGACCATAATTCAAATTAGAACTACATGTACATGCAACGGCTAACCATAACGGTTTTCAAAAATCATATTTGTGTACTTGTCTGCAAGTTAATTCCATGTGCAGTAAATTAGAAGGAATTTTCAAACATATTGGTCTCACGGCATGGACACATGCATGGAGTGCCATGGCATTTTAATTCCAAAAAATTAAAAAATGATCAGAGAAACATGAAACCTTGCTTGATGTAATGTCATGCCACCAAGATGATGTGGTAAAACAATTGGACTCTTTGATGAAAGTTTGGACACACACCCCTCACAAACCAGAGCAACTCACTAGAAGGCTCGTGGTTCCGAGAGGGAACAATGCATGTTTGACGATGAACGGGAGATAGCTTCCTCTTACGGACTTCAAAAAATTTCTACGTGTAACGTGCACTAATACAACTGTCATGTCAAATTTTGGAAAATTTCAAGGGTCGTTTGACCTTTTGAAGACATTTAAGTGTTTTTCTAGCCATTTAATGTCCGTAATTCAAATTTGAACTGCGTCTACATGCCAGGGCTAACCATAACGGTTCGAAAAATCATATTTGTGTACTTGTGTGTGAGTTAATTCCATGTGCAGTAAATTAGAAGGAATTTTCAAACATATTGGTCTCACGCATGGACACATGCATGGAGTGCCATGGCATTTTAATTCCAAAAAATTAAAAAATGATCAGAAAAACATGAAACCTTGCTTGATGTAATGTCATGCCACCAAGTTGATGTGGTAAAAAAATTGGCCTGTTTGACGAAAGTTTGGACACACACCCCTTGCAATCTGGAGCAACTCACTAGAAGGCTCATGGTTTCGAGAGGGAACAATGCATGTTAGATGACGAACGGGAGATAGCTTCCTCTTACGGCCTTCAAAAAATTTCTACGTGTAACGTGCACTAATACAACTGTCATGTGAAATTTTGGAAAATTTCAGGGGTCATTTGACCTTTTGAAGACATTTAAGTGATTTTCTAGCCATTTAATGATTGTAATTCAAATTTGAACTACATCTACATGCAACGGCTAACCATAACGGTTTGAAAAATCATATTTGCATACTTGTGTGCGAGTTAAAAAATCATCGAACGATGTAAATATTTGGTGTTCAAAAAAGGAAATGTAAAATCTCGCAAGACAACCGGCCCCACACGATTGGCACTCTATTTTGCACCTCGAGGTTTGGAAGGTGAGTGGCAGGCTTTATTAATCAGACACAGTTCTGCATTGGGAACCGTCGGCTATTATGTTCACACATGGATCTGGCTGCGGGAATCATGTGATTCACACTACAGTACACGTAAATTCCGGCGACCGGCGTGTGTATTATTCCCGTCGATCTAGATTCCAGCCGCCAATAAATACTACCTTGCTCACGTCGTCCCGCCTGCATTCTCATCTAGATCCTCCCCTTGCTCTCTATCTCTCTCTCAAATCTCTGCCATGGCGCCGCCGGTCTGCCCATGCGCCGACGAGGAGTCGCCGACCCTTGAGGAGGCTCACTCGAAGAGCAGCGACAAGGACACCTACGCGCCGCCGGACGAGGTTGCGACGGACCCCCCAACTTTGGATTGGTTTTGGGGCCAGTACGGTTTTTGTCTTTGGAAGTCACTACCGCCGGCTGAGAAAGCCAGGCAAGTGGCTTTCAACAAGGAGATGGTGGAGGAGGATGCCAGGTACCAGGTGGCCTGTGAAGCCCGTGATGCCGCCTGGAAAAAGGAGGCAGTGGAGCTTTGGGGGCGGGCGCGTCATCGTGCGGAGGAGGTGTACGAAGACAGGTTCTTCGCGAGGAAGGCCAAAGGCGCTAGGCGCTTCGTCGCTGCATGGAGCTGGGCTGATAAGCTCCAGCGTGCCACCGACGAGGAGCTCTAGTGGGCACCCAATGAAATGGCAAGATCGTTCGCGCTCGTCCGCCTGCAAGAGGCAGATAGGCACGTCAACCACTGCGAGGCGGAGGAGGTGGAGTACTGCCTCCGCTCTGGGAAAACGCCGCGCACTAGGGAGGTGCTGGCGAGGGGCTGCAGGAATACTGGCCCCAGGAGGGATTATTAGTTTTAGTATTGTTTGTTTTCAATTTTTATGAAGGAAATATGCCATAGAGGCAATAATAAAGTTGTTATTTATATTTCCTTATATCATGATAAATGTTTATTATTCATGCTAGAATTGTAATAACCGAAAACCTAGTACATGTGTGAATGCATAGACAAAACAAAGTGTCCCTAGTATGCCTCTACTTGACTAGCTTGTTTATCAAAGATGGTTATGTTTCCTAACCATAGACATGTGTTGTCATTTGATGAACGGGATCACATCATAATAGAATGATGTGATGGACAAGACCCATCCGTTAGCTTAGCATATTGATCGCTAAGTTTTTTTGCTATTGCTTTCTTCGTGACTTATACATGTTCCTCTAACTATGAGATTATGCAACTCCTTAATATTGGAGGAACACCTTGTGTGCTATCAAACGTCACAACGTAACTGGGTGATTATAAAGATGCTCTACAGGTGTCTCCGAAGGTGTTTGTTGAGTTGGCATAGATTGAGATTAGGATTTGTCACTCCATGTATCGGAGAGATATCTCTGGGCCCTCTCGGTAATGCTCATCACTATAAGCCTTGCAAGAAATGTATATAATGAGTTAGTTACGGGATGATGCATTACGGAATGAGTAAAGAGACTTGCCGGTAACGAGATTGAACTAGGTATGATGATATCGATGATCGAATCTTGGGCAAGTAACATACCGATGACAAAGGGAACAACGCATGTTGTTGTGCGGTTTGACTGGTAAAGATCTTTGTATAATATGTAGGAACAAATATGAGCATCCAGGTTACGCTATTGGTTATTGATCGGAGATGTGTCTCGATCATATCTACATAGTTCTCGAACCCGTAGGGTCCGCACGCTTAATGTTCGATGACGATTTCTATTATGAGTTAAGTGTTTTGGTGACGGAGTTTGTTCGGAGTCCCGGATGAGATCACGGACATGACGAGGAGTCTCGAAATGGTCGAGAGGTAAAGATTCATATATTGGAAGGTTATATTCGGACATCGGAATGGTTTCGAGTGATTCGGATATTTTTCCGGAGTACCGAGGAGTTACCGGACCCCCCCCCCCTCCCCGAGGAAGTTTTGAGCCAACATGGGCCTAAGGGGGAGAGAGGGAAGCCCGCGGGGGGTGACCGTGCGCCAGCCTCCTAGGGAGTCGAATAGGACAAGGAGGAGGGGGCGGCGCCCGCCTTCCCTTTCCCTCTCTCTCCTTCCTATTCCCTCCGGTGGAGAAATGAAACGGGGGGCGAATCCTACTTGGACTAGGGGTCCAAGTAGGACTCCCCCCATGGCGCGCCCCTCCTGGCCGCCGGCTTCTCTCCCCCCTCCTTTATATACATGGGCAGGGGCACCCAAAGGCACATCAATTGTTCTCTTAGCCATGTGCGGTGCGTGAGGGACTCCGGGATTAAGGGGTCCTCGGACAGCCGGACTATATCCTTTGGCCGGACTGTTGGACTACGAAGATACAAGATTGAAGACTTCGTCCCGTGTCCGGATGGGACTCTCCTTTGCGTGGAAGGCAAGCTTGGCGATTCGGATATGTAGATTTCCTTCTCTGTAACCGACTCTGTGTAACCCTAGCCCCCTCCGGTATCTATATAAACCGGAGGGTTTAGTCCGTAGGACAACAACAATCATAATCATAGGCTAGCTTCTAGGGTTTAGCCTCTATGATCTCGTGGTAGATCAACTCTTGTAATACTCATATCATCAAGATCAATCAAGCAGGAAGTAGGGTATTACCTACATCGAGAGGGCCCGAATCTGGGTAAAACATTGTGTCCCCTGCCTCCTGTTACCATTAGCCTTAGACGCATAGTTCAGGACCCCCTACCCGAGATCCGTCGGTTTTGACACCGACATTGGTGCTTTCATTGAGAGTTCCATTGTGTCGTAGATGTAAGGCTTGATGGCTCCTTCAATCGTCTTCAATAACGCGGTCTAGGGGGAGGTTTTCCTTCCTGGACAAATCTTCGTATCCGGCGGCTTCGTACTGCGGGCCAACTCGCTTGGCCACCTGGAGCAGATCGATAGCTACACCCTTGGCCATCAGGTCAGGTTTGGAAGCTTGAACTATACTGCCAATATCCGTGGAGACTTGATCTTCGATGGATTCGAGCCCATGTCAGGTACGCCGAACAGTCGTGACGAGCATGACTTAGATCTTCTATCAGACAGTGTTCTGGAGATCGCACCTGCGGTGGCCCCAGGAATCAATCCGGAGCAGATCGCGCCTTTCGAGGACGGGTGGATGGACCCCGCCACAGAGGTTGCACACTTATCGGCGTTGGAGCCGAACACTGATCCCACCTCTTGCGAGGATGGTGTCATCGGACCCTTGGACTCGTCTCCGGCTACAGGATCCGAACCGCATACGTCCATGCCTATCGAATCTGATTGGGCACCGGTCAAGGAGTTCACCTCCGTGGATATTTTTCAGCACTCACCCTTGGGTGATGTGCTAAATTAATTAAAGTCTCTTTCCATGTCGGGAGATTCTTGGCCAAACTATGTCCGGCTCGAGTGGGAAGCGGACGACAAAGAAATTCGTTCCCCACCCACCACCCACTTAATAGCCACTGTCGATGACTTAACCGACGTGCTTGACTTCAACTTCGAAGATATCGACGGTATGGACGACGCTGCAGGAGAAGAACAGGAACCACCGCCTATAGGGTGCTGGACAGCTACCTCATCACATGATATATATATGGTGGATACGCCAAAAGAAGGCGATGGCGATGATGCATCAAAGGATAATCCCCTCGATAAGCCACCAAAGCGACGCCGTAGGCGCCGCTCTAAATCCCGCCACAGTAAAAACAGCAACAACAGCGCAAGAAAGAATAATACCCCGGTCGACTCCAAAAGAAATGACGACCCCATGGACCCAGCGATGGAGCAGGATGAGCCAGGGGACGGTGAACATAGTCCGGAGCCGGTGTCAGATGACGTCGATCCCAAGGGTAAAATTCATCAACCTGTCTCCGGAGAGGAGAACAGTCCGGACGATGACGCACTCATCATCCCAGAAAAACACTTGGAACAAGAGAACCTCCACAGAAGGCTTATTGCCACCACGAGGAGCTTTAAGAGGCAGAAGCAAAGGCTTCAGGCCGCGCAGGATACGCTCAATCGTAGATGGAATAAGGTGTTGGACACTGAAGAGAAATACGGTGGCGATAGTCACACAAAGAGCTATCCAAAGCGCAAGCTGCTGCCCGAATTCGACAACGAGGCCATAGAGCCCATTCAGCCGAAAAATGCCGATTAGCCGGACCGACCACCCCGTGGCCGCGACAGGATGGTTAATGATGCTGCACACAAGTCAGCACATGATTTACATGAGCTCCTGGACAAAAAGTCCAGTAAGACCAGGTCCATTTATGGATCTAGGAAGCTCACTTCGGCACATGATCAGAGCTACCAAGATGATCACATTGATCAAATACCAACTAGGAATCAGCACCGAACACAACGACCGTCGACAGCATGCCACGACACGTCCAAATACAGGGGTGCCACACACCCCCTGTGCTTCACCGATGAGGTGCTGGACCATGAATTTTTGGAGGGATTTAAACCTGTGAACATAGAGGCATACGACGGAACGACAAACCCTGCAGTCTGGATTGAGGACTTTATCCTTCACATCCACATGGCTTGCGGAGATGATCTCCATGCCATTAAATACCTACCCCTCAGGTTGAAAGGACCAGCTCGGCACCAGTTGAAAAGCCTCCCCGAAAGCTCAATTGGAAGTTGGGAAGAACTTGAGGATGACTTTAGGGCCAATTTTCAAGGGACCTATGTCCGACCTCTGGACGCAGACGATTTAAGTCACATAATTCAATAGCCCAGAGAGTCAGCCCGAAAACTTTGGTACATATTTCTCACTAAGAAGAATCAAATCGTCAACTGCCCGGACGCCGAAGCCTTAGCGGCCTTCAAGCACAGTGTCCGGGATGAATGGCTTGCCAGACACCTTGGTCAGGAAAAGCCGAGGACAATGGCGGCCTTAACAAGCCTCATGACCCGCTTTTGCGCGGGCGAGGACAGTTGGTTGGCCCGTAGCTGCACCAGCGACCCAGGTGAAGGAAATATGCCCTAGAGGCAATAATAAAGTTATTATTTATTTCCTCATATCATGATAAATGTTTATTATTCATGCTAGAATTGTATTAACCGGAAACATGATACATGTGTGAATACATAGACAAACCTATAGTCACTAGTATGCCTCTACTTGACTAGCTCATTAATCAAAGATGGTTATGTTTCCTAACCATAGCCATGTGTTGTCATTTGATTAGTGGGATCACATCATTGGAAGAATGATGTGATTGACATGACCCATTCCGTTAGCCTAGCACTTGATCGTTTAGTATACTGTTATTGCTTTCTTCATGACTTATACATGTTCCTGTAACTATGAGATTTATGCAACTCCCGTTTACCGGAGGAACACATTGGGTACTACCAAACGTCACAACGTAACTGGGTGATTATAAAGGAGTACTACAGGTGTCTCCGAAGGTACATGTTGAGTTGGCGTATTTCGAGATTAGGTTTTGTCACTCCGATCGTCGGAGAGGTATCTCTGGGCCCTCTCGGTAATGCACATCATTATAACCTTGCAAGCAATGTCACCAATGAGTTGGTTACGGGATGATGCATTACAGAACAAGTAAAGAGACTTGCCGGAAACGAGATTGAACTAGGTATTGGGTACCGACGATCAAATCTCGGGCAAGTAACATACCGATGACAAAGGGAACAACGTATGTTGTTTTGCGATTTGACCGATAAAGATCTTCGTAGAATATGTAGGAACCAATATGGGCATCCAGGTCCCGCTATTGGTTATTGACCGAAAATAGTTCTAGGTCATGTCTACATAGTTCTCGAACCCGTAGGGTCCGCACGCTTAATGTTACGATGACAGTTTTATTATGAGTTTATAAGTTTTGATGTACCAAAGTTTGTTCAGAGTCCCGGATGTGATCACGGACATGACGAGGAGTCTCGAAATGGTCGAGACATAAAGATCGATATATTGGAAGCCTATATTTGGACATCGGAATCGTTCCGGGTGAAATCGGCATTTTACCGGAGCACGTGGAGGTTACGGAACCCCGGGGTTATTGGGCCTACATGGGCCTCGAGGAGAAGAGGAAGGAGCCAGGAGGGGGCCGCGTGCCCCTTTCCTTCCTAGTCCGAATAGGACAAGGGAAGGGGGCGGCGCCCCCACTTTCCTTCCCCTCTTCCTCCTCTTTCCCCCCTTCTCCTGGGAGTAAGACTCCCCCCTAGGCGCGCCCTCCTTGGCCGGCCGCCTCCTCCCCCTGGCTCCTTTATATACGGGGGCGGGGGGCACCCCAAAGACACACAAGTTGATCTACGGATCATTCCTTAGCCGTGTGCGGTGCCCCCCTCCACCATATTCCACCTCGGTCATATCGTCGCGGAGTTTAGGCGAAGCCCTGCGCCGGTAGAACATCATCATCGTCACCACGCCCGTCGTCTTGTGGAACTCATCTCCGAAGCTTTGCTGGATCGGAGCACGGAGATCGTCATCGAGCTGAACGTGTGCTGAACTCGGAGGCCCCGTACGTTCGGTGCTTGGATCGGTCGGATCGTGAAGACGTACGACTACATCAACCGCGTTGTGCTAACGCTTCCGTTCTCAGTCTACGAGGGTACATGGACGAACACTCTCCCCTCTCGTTGCTATGCCATCACCATGATCTTGCGTGTGCATAGGAAATTTTTTGAAATTACTACGTTCCCCAACAGTGGCATCCGAGCCTAGGTTTTATGCGTTGATGTTATATGCACGAGTAGAAGACAAGTGAGTTGTGGGCGATACAAGTCATCGCTTACCGGCATGTCATACTTTGGTTGGCGGTATTGTGAGATGAAGCGGCCCGGACCGACATTACGCCAGACGCTTACGCGAGACTGGTTTCACCGTGCACGAGCACTCGTGCTTAAAGGTGGCTGGCGGGTTTCTCTCTCTCACTTTAGCTGAATCGAGTGTGGCTACGCCGGTCCTTGCGAAGGTTAAAACAGCACCAACTTGACGAACTATCGTTGTGGTTTTTGATGCGCAGTAAGAACGGTTCTTGCTAAAGCCCGTAGCGGCCACGTAAAATTTGCAACAACAAAGTAGAGGACGTCTAACTTGTTTTTGCAGGGCATGTTGTGATGTGATATGGTCAAGACGTGATGCTATATTTTATTGTATGAGATGATCATGTTTTGTAACGAAGTTATCGGCAATGGCGAGAGCCATATGGTTGTCGCTTTATTGTATGAAATGCAACGCATACAGTAATTGCTTTACTTTATCACTAAGCGGTAGTGATAGTCGAGAAGCAATAGATGGCGAATGACAACGATGCTACGATGGAGATCAAGGTGTCGCGCCGGTGGCGATGGTGATCACGACGGTGCTTCAAGATGGAATCACAAGCACAAGATGATGATGGCCATATCATATCACTTATATTGATTGCATGTGAGTTTATCCTTTATGCATCTTATCTTGCTTTGATTGACGGTAGCATTTTAAGATGATCTCTCACTAAATAATCAAGAAGTGTTCTCCTAAGTATGCACCGCGAAAGTTCTTCATCTTTGAGACACCACGTGATGATCGGGTGTGATAGGCTCTACGTTCAAATACAACGGGTGCAAAACAGTTGCACACGCGAATACTCAGGTCATACTTGACGAGCCTAGCATATCAGATATGGCCTCGGAACACGGAGACCGAAAGGTCGGCGTGAATCATATAGTAGATATGATCAACATAGTGATGTTCACCATTGAAACTACTCCAACTCACGTGATGATCGGACATGGTTTAGTTGATTTGGATCACGTGATCACTTAGATGACTAGAGAGATGTCTGTCTAAGTGGGAGTTCTTAAGTAATATGATTAATTGAACTTAAATTTATCATGAACTTAGTACCTGATAGTATTTTGCTTGTCTATGTTTGTTTGTAGATAGATGGCTCGTGCTATTGTTCCGTTGAATTTTAATGCGTTCCTTGAGAAAGCAAAGTTGAAAGATGATGGTAGCAATTACACGGATTGGGTTCATAACTCGAGGATTATCCTCATTGCTGCACGTAAAAGTTACGTCTGGAAGCACCGCTGGGTGCCGAACTGCTTGCCGATGCAACCGACAACGTTAAGAACGTCTGGCGAGCAAAGTCGATGACTACTCGATAGTTCAAGATGTGCCATGCTTTACGGCTTAGAACCGGGTCTTCAACAACGTTTTGAGCGTCATGGAGCATATGAGATGTTCCAGAGTTGAAGTTAATATTTCAAGCAAATGCCCGGATTGAGAGATATGAAGTCTCCAATAAGTTCTATAGCTGCAAGATGGAGGAGAATAGTTCGTCGGTGAACACATACTCAAAATGTCGGATATAATAATCACTTGATTCAACTGGGAGTTAATCTTCACGATGATAGTGTCATTGATGGAATTCTCCAATCACTGCCATCAAGCTACAAGAGCTTCGGGATGAACTATAATATGCAAGGGATGAACAAGACTATTCCCGAGCTCTTCGCAATGCTAAAAGTTGCGGAGGTAGAAATCAAAAAGGAGCATCAAGTGTTGATGGTTAACAAGACCACCAGTTTCAAGAAAAAGGGCAAAGGGAAGAAGAAGGGGAACTTTAAAAAGAACGGCAAGCAAGTTGCTGCTCAAGAGAAGAAACCCAAGTCTGGACCTAAGCTTGAAACTGAGTGCTTCTACTACAAGCAGACTGGACACTGGAAGCGGAACTGCCCCAAGTATTTGGCGGATAAGAAGGATGGCAAAGTGAACAAAGGTATATGTGATATACATGTTATTGATGTGTACCTTACTAATGCTCGCAGAGCACTGGTATTTGATATTGGTTACATTGCTAATATTTGCAACTCAAGCAGGACTATGGATTAAGCGAAGATTGGCTAAGGACGAGGTGACGATGCGCGTGGGAAATGGTTCCAAAGTCGATGTGATCGCGGTCGGCACGCTACCTCTACATCTATCATCGGGATTAGTTTTAGACCTAAATAATTGTTATTTGGTGCCAGCGTTGAGCATGAACATTATATCTGGATCTTGTTTGATGCGAGACAGTTATTCATTTAAATCAGAGAATAATGGTTGTTCTATTTATATGAGTAATATCTTTTATGGTCATGCACCCTTGAAGAGTGGTCTATTCTTATTGAATCTCGATAGTAGTGATACATATGTTCATAGTGTTGAACCAAAAGATGCAGAGTTGATAACAATAGTGCAACTTATTTGTGGCACTGTCGTTTAGGTCATATCGGTGTAAAGCGCATGAAGAAACTCCATACTGATGGGCTTTTGGAATCACTTGATTATGAATCACTTGGTACTTGCGAACCGTGCCTCATGGGCAAGATGACTAAAACGCTGTTCTCCGGAACTATGGAGCGAGCAACTGATTTGTTGGAAATCACACATACTGATGTTTGTGGTCCAATAAATGTTGAGGCTCGCGGTGGGTATCGTTATTTTCTCACCTTCACAGATGATTTGAGCAGATATGGGTATATCTACTTAATGAAACACAAGTCTGAAACATTTGAAAAGTTCAAAGAATTTCAGAGTGAAGTGGAAAATCATCATAACAAGAAAATAAAGTTTCTACGATCCGATCGTGGAGGAGAATATTTGAGTTACGAGTTTGATCTGCACTTGAAACAATGCGGAATAGTTTCACAACTCACGCCACCCGGAACACCACAACGTAATGGTGTGTCCGAACGTCGTAATCGTACTTTACTAGATATGGTGCGATCTATGATGTCTCTTACTGATTTACCGCTATCGTTTTGGGGTTATGCTTTAGAGACGGCCGCATTCACGTTAAATAGGGCACCATCAAAATCCGTTAAGACAACGCCTTATGAACTGTGGTTTGGCAAGAAACCAAAGTTGTCATTTCTTAAAGTTTGGGGCTGCGATGCTTATGTGAAGAAACATCAACCAGATAAGCTCGAACCCAAATCGGAGAAATGTGTCTTCATAGGATACCCAAAAGAGACTATTGGTACACCTTCTATCACAGATCTGAGGGCAAGATTTTCGTTGCTAAAATCGGATCCTTTCTAGAGAAGGAGTTTCTCTCGAAAGAAGTGAGTGGGAGGAAAGTAGAACTTGATGAGATAATTGTATCTACTTTCTTATTGGAAAATAGTTCATCACAAGAACCGGTACCTGTGACAACTACACCAATCAGTGAGGAAGCTAATGATATTGATCATGAAACTTTAGATCAAGTTTCTATGAACCTCGTGAGGTCTACAGAGTAAGATCCGCACTGAGTGGTGCGGTAATACAATTCGGAAGTCATGTTACTTGACCATGATGAACCTACGAACTATGAGGAAGCGATGATGAGCCCAGATTCGCAAAATGGCTAGAGGCCATGAAATCGAGATGGGATCCATGTGTGAAAACAAAGTATGGACTTTGGTTGACTTGCCGATGATCGGCAAGCCATTGAGAATAAATGGATCTTTAAGAAGAAGACCGACGCTGATGGTAATGTAATCGTCTATAAAGCTCGACTTGTTGCGAAAGGTTTTCGACAAGTTCAAGGAGTTGACTACGATGAGACTTTCTCACCCGTAGCGATGCTTAAGTCTGTCCAAATCATGTTAGCTATTGCTGCATTTCATGATTATGAAATTTGGCAAATGGATGTCAAAACTGCATTCTTGAATGGATTTCTGGAAGAAGAGTTGTATATGATGCAGCCAGAAGGTTTTGTTGATCCAAAAGGTGCTAACAAAGTGTGCAAGCTCCAGCGCTCCATTTATGGACTGGTGCAAGCATCTCGGAGTTGGAATAAACGCTTTGATAGTGTGATCAAAGCATATGGTTTTATCTGAGACTTTTGGAGAAGCCTTGTATTTACAAGAAAGTGAGTGGGAGCTCAGAGCATTTCGATATTATATGTAGATGACATATTGTTAATTGGAAATGATATAGAATTTCTGGATAGCATAAAGGGATACTTGAATAAAAGTTTTTCAATGAAAGACCTCGGTGAAGCTGCTTACATATTGGGCATCAAGATCTATAGAGATAGATCAAGACGCTTAATTGGACTTTCACAAAGCACATACCTTGATAAAGTTCTGAAAAAGTACAAAATGGATCAGGCAAAGAAAGGGTTCTTGCCTGTATTACAAGGTGTGAAGTTGAGTCAGACTCAATGCCCAACCACAGCAGAAGATAGAGACAAAATGAAAGATGTTCCCTATGCTTCAGCCATAGGCTCTATCATGTATGCAATGTTGTGTACCAGACCTGATGTATGCTTAGCAAGAAGTTTAGCAGGGAGGTACCAAAGTAATCCAGGAGTGGATCACTCGACAGCGGTCAAGAATATCCTGAAATACCTGAAAAGGACTAAGGATATGTTTCTCGTTTATGGAGGTGACAAAGAGCTAGTCATAAATGGTTACGTCGATACAAGCTTTGACACCGATCCGGACGATTCTAAATCGCTTACGTGTTTATATTGAACGGTGGAGCTGTCAGTTGGTGCAGTTCTAAACAAAGCGTCGTGGCAGGATCTACATGCGAAGCGGAGTACGTAGCTGCTTCGGAAGCAGCAAATGAAGGAGTCTGGATGAAGGAGTTCATTTCCGATTTAGGTGTCATACCTAGTGCATCGGGACCAATGAAGATCTTCTGTGACAATACTGGTGCAATTTCCTTGGCAAAGGAATCCAGATTTCACAAGAGGACCAAACATATCAAGAGACGCTTCAATTCCATCTGGGACCAAGTCCAGGTGGGAGACATAGAGATTTGCAAGATACATACGGATCTGAATGTTGCAGACCCGTTGACTAAGCCTCTTCCACGAGCAAAACATGATCAGCACCAAGACTCCATGGGTGTTAGAATCATTCTTGTGTAATCTAGATTATTGACTCTAGTGCAAGTGGGAGCTCAAGGAAATATGCCCTAGAGGCAATAATAAAGTTATTATTTATTTCCTCATATCATGATAAATGTTTATTATTCATGCTAGAATTGTATTAACCGGAAACATGATACATGTGTGAATACATAGACAAACCTATAGTCACTAGTATGCCTCTACTTGACTAGCTCATTCATCAAAGATGGTTATGTTTCCTAACCATAGACATGTGTTGTCATTTGATTAGTGGGATCACATCATTGGAAGAATGATGTGATTCACATGACCCATTCTGTTAGCCTAGCACTTGATCGTTTAGTATACTGCTATTGCTTTCTTCATGACTTATACATGTTCCTGTAACTATGAGATTTATGCAACTCCCGTTTACCGGAGGAACACTTTGGGTACTACCAAACGTCACAACGTAACTGGGCGATTATAAAGGAGTACTACAGGTGTCTCCGAAGGTACATGTTGAGTTGGCGTATTTCGAGATTAGGTTTTGTCACTCCGATTGTCGGAGAGGTATCTCTGGGCCCTCTCGGTAATGCACATCATTATAAGCCTTGCAAGCAATGTGACCAATGAGTTGGTTACGGGATGATGCATTATAGAACGAGTAAAGAGACTTGTCGGTAACGAGATTGAACTAGGTATTGGGTACCGACGATCAAATCTCGGGCAAGTAACATACCGATGACAAAGGGAATAACGTATGTTGTTATGCGGTTTGACCGATAAAGATCTTCGTAGAATATGTAGGAACCAATATGGGCATCCAAGTCCCGCTATTAGTTATTGACCGAGAATAGTTCTAGGTCATGTCTACATAGTTCTCAAACCCGTAGGGTCCGCACGCTTAACGTTACGATGACAGTTTTATTATGAGTTTATAAGTTTTGATGTACCGAAGTTTGTTCGGAGTGCCGGATGTGATCACAGACATGACAAAGGAGTCTCGAAATGGTCGAGACATAAAGATCGATATATTGGAAGCCTATATTTGGACATCGTAATCGTTCCGGGTGAAATCGGCATTTTACCGGAGTATCGGGAGGTTACCGGAACCCCCCGGGGGGTTATTGGGCCTACATGGGCCTCGAGGGAGAAGAGGAAGGAGCCAGAGGGGGCGCGACCCTCCCTTCCTAGTCCAAATAGGACAAGGGAAGGCGGCGCCCCCTTTCCTTCCCTCTTCCTCCTCTTTCCGCCTTCTCCTACTCCTACTTGGAAAGAAGGAGTCTTACTCGGTGGGAGTAGGACTCCCCTGGCGCGCCCTCCTTGGCGGCCGCCTCCTCCCCTGGCTCCTTTATATACAGGTGGGGGCACACCAAAGACACACAAGTTGATCTACGGATCGTTCCTTAGCCGTGTGCGGTGCCCCCTCCACCATATTCCACCTCGGTCATATCGTCGCGGAGTTTAGGCGAAGCCTGCGCGATAGAACATCATCATCGTCACCACGCCGTCGTCTTGTGGAACTCATCTCCGGAGCTTTCTTTGGATCGGAGCACGGAGATCGTCATCGAGCTGAGCGTGTGTTGAACTCGGAGGCCCGTACGTTCGGTGCTTGGATCGGTCGGATCGTGAAGACGTATGACTACATCAACCGCGTTGTGCTAACGCTTCCGCTTACGGTCTACGAGGGTACATGGACGAACACTCTCCCCTCTCGTTGCTATGCCATCACCATGATCTTGCGTGTGCGTAGGAATTTTTTTTAAATTACTACGTTCCCCAACACCAGGCACATCCGAAGTTAGAGATGGCAACGGGAAGCCGCGACGCAATAAAAACAAGTGTCAAAACAACGAAGACTACCCAGATAACACGACGATCAACGCCGGATTCAGAGGCTGTCGACCCGGTCAACGGAAGAAGCCATTTAAAGGCAGCAGAGATGGACCGTCTAGCTTAAATAAGATTCTAGACAAATTATGTCAGATTCATGGAACCCCCAAAAAACCTGCAAATCACACCCACAGAGAGTGCTAGGTTTTCAAGCAGGCCGGCAAGCTAAATGCTGAACACAAGGGGAGGGAGACACCTAGCGAAGACAAGGATGAGCCTCGCCTGCCGAACATGGGGGGACAGAAAAAATCCCACCAGAAGTCAAAACAATAAATATGATTTATGCAACTCACATTCCAAAGAGTAGGCGCAAACGCGCACTTCGAGACGTATACGCTGTGGAGCCCATCGCCCCCAAATTCAACCCCTGGTCGGCCTGCCCAATCACTTTCAATCGCAGGGATCATCCGACTAGTATCCGGCACGGAGGTTCGGCTGTCTTGGTGCTCGACCCAATAATTGATGGATACCATCTCACTCGAGTCCTTATGGACACTGTCCGCAAAATGGGGATAGACACGTCAAGACCCTGCGTAAACCTTTTTAATGTATCTTGTTGCTTCTTCCCCTCTGGACACTTAACACAACCAGGAGGGATACTGGCGTTGTCGGCATTTTTGTCACACCACACTAATGCACATACCTGGAAACTCAGGGCTTATTATCAGGGGCGTTATTCAGCCCAGTATATGTTGTAAAGTCTGAATACCTTAGGGAGTGTTCGGCGTCGCGAGTTTGGCCTTATATGCATCAGCTCCGAATCATGTCTTTGGTCAAATGTTGGGTTTGCCCGGCTCCCGTGTTTTGCTAGCTTACGTTCCGCTCTATCGGCTAAGGCAGCACCGGGAGAACTACTGCGATTGTGCCCTGGTTCATCTGGATGAGCACCTCAGTAGAGAAAGCCGAAAACTGACTGTCATGATACAATGCAAGACTGGTCAACCACTCGATGACTCAAGCGAAATCTTCGTGATTCCTCCGCATTAATGAAGGACCGGTTTCCCGGTCATGTACGTATGCGCACCATATTTGGATGAACGCAGAAGTACCAGGGGCTATATAGTAGCCCCACCATCAAACTCCTATGGCTAAGTGAAAGTGTTAAAGCTATATAGTCCGATTCCCTGGTTCGCCGCGCTACCACCTCCTTGACGGACCAAGACGTTGGATCAAGTGTGACTACGTGTTTCTTTCGAACACCCCCGCATTATATGCGTGGGGGCTGAAGCCGACGACTACAAACTTTCAGGTTATATACATACATAAACAGCCGCACAAGAGGCACTACACTACTTTCGGGCAAAAGTATAAACATAGCCTTTATAACCAAAATAGCATTGTTTTTACAATTGAGATACATTTCACTCAAACATGGCACTCTTCGAGCACTGAGCCTCTATTAAATAGGCGCCTTCTAAGACTTCTTCAAAATAGTGCTCGGCCGGGTCCTGGCCTCCTGTCGGACCCCGAGTTGCAATAGTGGTGATTTCCATCCCTGCCCAGTATGTTTTAACACGGGCAAGAGCCATCCGTGCACCCTCTATGCATGCCGACCTCTTCACAGCATCAATATGCGACACAGCACCAAGGAATTGTTGCACTAATCCAAAATAACTGTCTGGCCTTTGTCCCCGTGGCCAAAGATGATCCACGACAGACCTCATAGCAAGCCCGGACAACCTATGGAGCTCGGCCCATGCATCCATCCTTTCATTCAACGGCAGCGAACGCGTCGGGGCACTAAACTGCGACCAGAATAACCTTTCTACCTTATGGTCTTCCCGATCTTTGTAAAATTCGGTCGCATCAACAGCACTCTTTGCCAGGTCCACATAGGCATCCGCAGCGCTCCACAATTGATCCAGAGGGGCATACTTCAGGTCTCCGAACTTCATCCGCAACAAATAGGGCCTCCCAGCCGTGATATCTCTGGCTTCACGAAGCTCCTACCTTATCCCTCTCAATTCAGAGCGGGTTTCCTTGGCTGCCTCCAGGGCCTTCTTCAGGTCAGCTACTTTCGCTTGGTTTTCCTTTTCAAGGAGCTCATGGCGGTCGGCGGCATCTTTCAGCTCAACAGCCATCTGGGCTATCTTCTCTTCGCTTTGGCGATGAGCAGCCTGTTCGGCTCTTAATTCTTCGACCGCCTTTAGAGCGACCGCATCACTTATTCGAGCTTGCTCCTTGGCTCGGGCAAGCTCCGCCCGAAGGGTCTCTACGGCAGCAACTCCATCTGTAGTCACGGCATATTATAGATACTAGCATCATGCTCCTCTTAAAACATTTGCTGACAAGTTGAACATACATACCCTGGGCCTCGTCAAGCCGCTTGTTAACAAGCGTGATGTCGGCATCGGCCACGTCAAGTTGCCGCTTCAGTTCGGCAAAATCAGCAGTCTGGTCAACCGTCGGACCCTCAGCTGCCTGCACATAAAGCAGCGCGATTATTACCAGAGATTATGATCCTCTGTTTGCCACCTTTTGGATGGCAACTAGAGTGTCAGGGGCTACTATCTATACAGAGCACACCTAGCATGTGCGGTATCGTCAAAAATACATATATTATTTTTCGTGTACCTCAAAGCCTCTCAGCAGACTCGCAAAACCTTCGTTCAAGCCGCTTTTTGCGGATGAAATCCTCTCAACCACCATACCCATTAAGGCACGATGTGTCTCTGAGATGGTCGCTCGCTCCAGAAGACCCATCAGTGTGTCCGGCTGTGTGCCGGACAATCCCGGACTCTTTCTGAAGCTCTCCTTGGGAGCCGAATATTCCGGACTTTTGGCAGCCAAAGTATCAACTTCTGGCTTTGGCGGATCAGGAGAAACCCTCCGTGACGACACCTCGAGGTCGTCCGCCCCATGTGGCGGGGAGGCAGGAGGAGGCGTTTCGCTCTCCATCATCTCCGGAAGAAGACCCCCCGAAGATGAACTCTGTGGAGAAGGGCTACGAGCCGGACTGTAACAAATATGTCTCGGTTATTATTCTCAGAAACAAAATAGGATATATTTACCAAAGTACCTTTTTTCACTTACAACTCGGTTGAGGGCCGGCCCCCTTGCCGGTGCTGTGCGGTAAAGATGCCCTCTAGGGCAGGGCCCCCTGGCGAGGGTTTCTTCCCTCGTTTGGAAACTTCCGTTTCCAAGTCTTGAGAGGCGGCCCTTTTCTTGCCGTGAGGAAAGGGAATTTCCGATTCACCTCCCCGATTATCCTCCTTCGCGGAGGCACTTACTCCCCCGACTTGGATGTGTAAAGTATGAAGCCCATCGGTGGCTTCTCTATTCCTCCCCTCATCTTCTCCTGATAGCACCTGATACGGTGCGCACTCAAGCACCCTAATCAATAGAGGATCCAGCAAGCCTTCGGGAAGAGGGGCCGAACACCTAATCCTCTCCGCCTTCCTTATCCAGTCCTGGCGGAGAACAATTTTTCAGAATGATGTTATAACAAACATAAAGGACGGTGTGTTCGGTAGCGGAATTACTTACTTGGGTATCCGGATGGTTGCAGTTGAGACCCACGTCCTCGGTGGTATCCGGACACTTTATTCGTGATCTGAAGAACGACCCATACATCTCTTTGAGCGTCATGCCGAAGAATTGTTGAACGGTTCGCGGTCCTTCCGGCTTGAACTCCCAGATACGGAGAGGTCGACGTTGGCAGGGCAGGACCCGACGAACCAGCATTACTTGCATTATCTTGACAAGACTGACATCCTTCTTAAGAAGGTCTCGGATGCAGCTCTGTAGTGTCAGCACATCATTAACTGGCACCCAGTCCAGCCCCTTGTTGACCCATGACGCCACCTACGGTGGAGGGCCCGAGCGGAGCGCTGGAGCAGCCGCCCGCTTTGTACCTCGGGGAGCTGTGATGTAAAACCACTCCCGTTGCCATAATTTAGAAGTTTCTGTGAAGGAACCCTTTGGCCATGGGACATCGACGCCTTTGCTTATTATAGCGCCTCCGCACTCCGCATGACGCTCGTCGATCACCTTTGGCCTCACAATGAAAGTCTTGAGCCATAGGCCGAAGTGGGGGGTGATGCGGAGTAAGGCTTCACACACGACGATAAACGAAGAGATGTGAAGGATGGAATCTGGAGCTAGATTGTGGAAATCTAGCCCGTAATATAACATGAGCTCTCTCGCGAAGGGATCAAGACTAAAACCTATCCCCCGAAGGAAGTGGGAAAATAAATATGACACTCTCGTTGGGTTCGGGAGTGGGGATGACCTGCCCTTGAGCAGGCAGCCTGTGCGGGATTTTGGCGGTGAGATACCTGGCCTCCCTAAGCTTCTTGATGTCCTCCTCTGTGACAGAGGAGGCCATCCACCGGCCTTGAAGCTTGGATCCGGACATGGTTGAAGGTCCGAAGTGCTTAAGCTTGAGCCTTGGGTGTTGGAACTCGAGGTACGGTTGGGGGAGGATCGAGTGTGGGAAGAAAAGCACAGGCCTTGGCCCCCTTATAAAGAGGACGAATATCAAGCATCCCCCGCGTGACCGTTTGGGACTTGCCTAAAATCGAGGAGTCATATTAAACAAGCGCGGTTGGGTTACCCACACCTGTATTGATGAGAATCCCGTGATAAGGGGAACACGATCTCTGCTTCGACAAGACGTGCTAATAAAACCACCTGGCAGCGCGTGTAGTGGCTGGTGGTGAAAATGGTTCGAATAAACACCAGGCCATGGGGTGAAGTCACGCTATAAAAAGTTGTCAGCAGATTAGATTTGTGGAATATTATGCTCTCTACGGTGGTGTGTGGAATTTGTTTTGCAGAGCTGGACACGATCATTGCGTTTAAGATCTTCTATGGAGTATTCGGAGAAGGAACCCGCCTTGCAATGCCAAAGACAATTTGCGCGCCAGACTCATCGTCATTGAAGCCTGGTTCAGGGGCTACTGAGGGAGTCCGAGATTAAGGGGTCCTCGGACAGCCGTACTATATCCTTTGTCCGGACTGTTGGACTATGAAGATACAAGATTGAAGACTTCGTCCTGTGTCCGGATGCGACTCTCCTTTGCGTGGAAGGCAAGCTTGGCGATTCGGATATGTAGATTTCCTTCTCTGTAACCGACTCCGTGTAACCCTAGCCCCTCCGGTATCTATATAAACCGGAGGGTTTAGTCTGTAGGACAACAACAGTCATAATCATAGGCTAGCTTCTAGGTTTAGCCTCCACGATCTCGTAGTAGATCAACTCTTGTAATACTCATATCATCAAGATCAATCAAGGAGGAACTAGGGTATTACCTCCATCGAGAGGGCCCGAACCTGGGTAAAACATCGTGTCCCCTGCCTCCTGTTACCATTAGCCTTAGACGCACAGTTCGGGACCCCCTACCCGAGATCCGCCGGTTTTGACACCGACAGTGCCCCCATCCATTGTTTACGCCTCCGGTCATAGCGTCGTAGTGCTTAGGCGAAGCCCTGCGCGGATCACATCATCAACACCGTCATCACGCCATCATGCTGACAAGACTCTCCTTCGACCCTCTGCTGCATCAAGAGTTCGAGGGACGTCATCGAGCTGAACGTGTGCTAAACTCGGAGGTGTCGTACGTTCGGTGCTAGATCGGTTGGATCGTGAAGACGTTCGACTATATCAACCGCGTTAACCTTTCGGTCTATGAGGGTACATGGACGCACTCTCCCCCTCTCGTTGCTATGCATCTCCTAGATAGATCTTGTGTGAGCGTAGGGATTTTTTTTTGAAATTGCATGCTATGTTCCCCAACAGTGGCATCCGAGCCAGGTCTATGCATAGATGATATGCACGAGTAGAACACAAAGAGTTGTGGGCGATAATAGTCATACTTCTTACCACCAACGTCTTTTGGTTCGACGGTATTGTTGGATGAAATGGTCCGGATCAACATTACATGACCGCGTTCATGAGACCGGTTCTACCGACGTGCTTTGTGATGTCTACTAGAACTACGTCGGTATTTCCCCAAAGAGGAAGGGATGATGCAGTATAGCGACGGGAGGTATTTCCCTCAGTGATGTGACAAAGGTTATCGAACCAGTAGGAGAACCTCCTCACACCACGTAAACAGCACCTGCACACAAATAACAAATACTCGCAACTCGACGTGTTAAAGGGGTTGTCAATCCCTTTCAGGTACGACGCCGCAAGATAGGCAAATAACGTGAGGTAAAAGGTGGTAGATAGGATAAATAGATCGCGGAACAAATAAATTGCAGCAAGGTATTTTTGTATTTTTGGTTTAATAGACCTGAAAATAAATGCAAGGGAAAATAGATTGCAAAGGAAAATATGATGAAAAGAGACCCGGGGGCCGTAGGTTTCACTAGTGGCTTCTCTCGAGAAAAATAGCAAATGGTGGGAAAACAATTACTATTGGGAAATTGATAGAACTTCAAATAATCATGATGATAACCAGGCAATGATCATTATATAGGCATCACGTCCAAGATTAGTAGACCGACTCCTGCCTGCATCTACTACTATTACTCCACACATCGACCGCTACCCAGCATGCATCTAGTGTATTAAGTTCATGAGAAAATGGAGTAATGCAATAAGAACGATGACATGATGTAGATGAGATCCGTTTATCTATTGCGACAGATATAGATCTCATCTTGTCATCCTTAGTAGCAATGATACATGTGTGTTGGTTCCCCTTCTGTCACTGGGATCGAGCACCGTAAGATCGAACCAACTACAAAGCACCTCTTCCCATTGCAAGATAAATAGAACAAGTTGGCCAAACAAAACCCAAATATTGGAGAAGAAATACGAGGCTTTAAGCAATCATGCGTATAAGAGATCAAAGAAGACTCAAATAACTTTCATGGATAAAAACATAGCTCTGATCATAAACTCAATGTTCATCGGATTCCAACAAACACATCGCCAAAAGACTTGCATCATAGATCTCCAAGAGACCATTGTATTGATAATAGAGAGAGAGAGAGAGAGGAAGCCATCTAAGTACTAACTACGGACCCGTAGGTCTACAATGAACTACTCACGCATCATAGGAGAGGCACCAATGGAAGTGGTGAACCCCTCCATGACGATGTCTAGATTGGATCTGGTGGTTCTGGAATCTGCGGTGGCTGGATCAATATTTCGTCGACTCCCCTAGGGTTTCTGGAATATTGGATATTTATAGAGCAAAGAGGCGGTTCAGGGGGTACCCGAGGTGGGCAGCACCCACCTGGGTGCGCCTGGGCCTCATGGCACGCCCTGGTGGGTGCTGCTCCCCTCGAGCAGCCCCTCAGGTGCTTCCTTGGCCCATTGGCTTTCTTCTGGCCCAAAAAAATCCTCCAGGAGTTGCATTGCGTTTGGATTCCGTTTGATATTGACTTCCTGCGATGTAAAAAACATGCAGAAAACAGCAACTGGCACTGTGCACTATGTCAATAGGTTAGTACCAAAAAATGATATAAAATGACTATTAAATGATTATAAAACATCCAAGAATGATAATATAACAGCATGGAACAATAAAACATTATAGATACGTTGAAGACGTATCAGCATCCCCAAGCTTAATTCCTACTTGTCCTCGAGTAGGTAAATGATAAAAACATAATTTTTGATGTGGAATGATGCCTAACATATTCATCACATTCTTTTCTTTTTAGCATGGACATATGGAATTTTATATTATTCAAAGCAATAGTCTAGTTTTGACATGAAGACTTTAATACTCAAGCATACCAACAAGCAACCATGTCTTTCAAAATATCAACACTAAAGCAAGTTATCCCTAGCCCATCATGCTCAATCATTGATCCATTCATGAAACACATTCGAATATTAGCTACACCCAATGCTCAAATATGATCATAGTTCCCCTTAGTTGGTGCTTTATAAGAGAAGATGGAGACTCAAATTCAAAATAAAAATTGCATAAGTAAAAGAAATGCCCTTCGCGGAGGGAAGTAGGGATTTGTAGAGGTGCAGAGCTCAAAGCTTAAATTGAGAGATAAAATTATTTTTGAGAGGCATACTTTTCCTACCAACGGAAACGACTTGGAGCATACCAACACTTTCCATGCTAGATACATCATAGGCGGTTCCCAAACAGAAAATTAAGTTTATTCCTTTTCCCACCAGTACTTTCACTTTCCATGGCTAACCGTATCCATGGGTGCCCTCCATACCAACACTTTCCAAGGAATTTATTATTTGACAACATAAAATAAATTCATTTATTCATTTTGGGACTGGGCATCCCTAGTACCTTTGCCGTACTCTCATGCAATGACAAGTGAATAAACACTCATCGTGAGAATAACACATCTAGCATGGAAAATATTGGCCACCCTTTACCGCCTCGCGAGTAGTAGAGCACACAAAAGAGAAATTTATTTTGAACATTAGAGATGGCACATGCAAATTTGCTTACAACGGCATGGAAATACCGCATATAGGTAGGTATAGTGGACTCATATGACAAAACTAGTTTAAAGGGTTTTGGATGCACAAGTAGTGATCATACTTAGTGCAAAACGAAGGCTAGCAAAAAGATTGAGAAGCGACCAACCAAAAAGCAAAAAATCTCGTACCCAAGCATTAAGCATAAGTAACAATGAATAATGCACCATAAGTAGGATATAATTTCATTGCATAACTATTGACTTTCGTGCTTGCATAGAGAATCACAAATCTTAACATCAATATTCTTACTAAAGCACAATTACTCATCAACATGACTCACATATCATATCGTCATATCTCAAAACCATTACTAAGAATCAAGTCTATTTTGTCCAATGATCTTCATGAAAGTTTTTATTATATCCTCCTTGGATATCTATCACTTTGGGACTATTTTCATATATTGCTTTTGATAAGCTGAAACAAATATAAGTGAAGATCATGAGCATAATTTTTTTTTCTTTCTCTCAAAATAATCTAAGTGAAGCAAGAGAGTATTTCTTAAAAATTTACTAACTCCCAAATAAATCTAAGTGGATCATGAGTGCATTTCTTCAAAATTACCAAAGCACACCGTGCTCAAAAAGATATAAGTGAAGTACTAGAGCAAGTCCATGGCTCTAAAAATTTAAGTGAAGCATAGCATAATTTTTGGCTCTCTTAAAAAGGTGTGTCCAGAAAGGATTCAACACTTAAAACACAAAGCAAAACAAGCAAAGACTCATATCATACAAGACGCTCCAAGCAAAACTCATATCATGTGACGAATAAAAATATAGTTTCAAGTAAAATACCGATGGTTGTAAGAAGAAAGCGGGGATGCCACTCGGGGGCATCCCCAAGCTTAGTTGCTTGCTACTTCTTTGAATATTATCTTGGGGTGCCTCGGGCATCCCCAAGCTTAGCCTTTTGCTTATCCTTATTCCTTCATCCATCGTAAGATAACCCAAAACTTGAAAACTTCAATCACACAAAACTCAAACAAAACCTTTGTGAGATCCGTTAGTATAAGAAACCAAACCACTCCTATAAGTACTTTAGCAAACCTATTTTTATTTTGTTTTTGCATTATATCTACTGTATTCCAACTTTTTTATGGCAAAAACTCATCAAATAAAACCATAGAATCATCAAAACAAGCACACAACGCAAAGAAAACAGAATCTGTCAAAATAGAACAGTCTGTAGCAATCTGAAAATTTCGGATACTTCTGTAACTCCAAAAATTATGAAATAAACTGGTGGACGTGAGGAATTTGTCTATTAATCCTCTGCAAAAAGAATCAACTTAAGATCACTCTTGTGTAAAAAATAACAACGAATCTCGTGAGCGCAAAAGTTTCTGTTTTTCAGCAAGATCAAATAAACTTTCACCCAAGTCATCCCAAAGGCATTGCTTGGCACAAACACTAACTAAAACACAAAAAACACAATCATAACAGTAGCATAATTGTGCTAACACTCAAGGACATAAACCAAAAAGCAAAAATAAATTTTATTCATTGGGTTGCCTCCCAACAAGTGTTATCGTTTTACGCCCCTAGCTAGGCATAACGCGTAGGATCTAAGTTTTGTCATCTCTGTCTAATTCTTCGATCGAGCACTTAGGATTTTTCAAGGATTTTGCATATAAATTCTCAGAGGCAATACTTCTAGGCATGAGATTGAAAAACTTATTTTTGCAGAAAGGATCTCTTATGACTTCAACAAAGTTGGGGTGGGTACTAATCATCTTAAGATCTCCTTTATCATTGCTAGAAGTTGATCCTTTGGTTTTAGTGACTTGAATAGTCTTGCTAATTTTCACGCGAGTTTTAGCGGAAGCAAAAGCCGTACCTAGATTAGAAAAAAATTCTTCTAGTTTATCAACCCTAGACGGACTTTCTGTAATTCTTTCATGTAGTTCCTTTTTCTTTTAGCAACTTAAAAATGTCTCCCGCTTTTGACCCAACTTTAGTAGAATAACTTTGCATTTTTATCCAAATTTTCAATATGTTCTACGGTAAGCATTTTCTTTTCAATAGCATCTAGTCTTTCCATAACATGCTCGAGAGTCAATATTGTTTCATTGATCACGAGTGGTGGTGAACCCACTAAATTTCCCAAAGTATTAAAACCATCAAGGGTAGGACACATCAAAAAATTCCCACCTGTAATCATATCAAGGACAAACCTATACCAAGTGGTGATGCCCACATAAAAGCAACAAAGAAGAACAATTGTAGATTGCTTGCGGATAGATCTATTATGAGCATTCCAAATCCTATGCCAAGCATCTTTTAAACTTTCTCCTCCCCTTTGTTTAAAGTTGAGAACCTCGTTCTCGGGGGTGCATGCAATAGAAGAAGAGATCTCCATAACGACAAAAGGTGATAAGCAAGTTTGCACACGAGAAAACGATGAACAAAAAAGAGGGCGAATAAAATGGAAAATTTTTGTGATGTGGGGGAGAGGAAAATGAGAGGCAAATGGAAAATAATGTAAATTGCAAGCATATGAGATTTGTGATTAGGAACCTGGTTGATGTTGAAGATCCTCCCCGGCAACGGCGCCAGAAATTCCTTTTGATGTCTGCTAGAACTACGTCGGTATTTCCCCAAAGAGGAAGGGATGATGCAGTATAGCGACGGTAGGTATTTCCCTCAGTGATGATACCAAGGTTATCGAACCAGTAGGAGAACCTCCTCAAACCACATAAACAACACCTGCACACAAATAACAAATACTCGCAACCCGACGTGTTAAAGGGGTTGTCAATCCCTTTCGGGTATGGAGCCTCAAGATAGGCAAATAATGTGAGGTAAAAGGTGGTAGATAGGATAAATAGCAAATGGTGGGAAAACAATTACTATTGGGCAATTGATAGAACTTCAAATAATCATGACGATATCCAGGCAATGATCATTATATCGGCATCACGTCCAAGATTAGAAGACCGACTCCTGCATGCATCTAATACTATTAATCCACACATCGACCGCTATCCAGCATGCATCTAGTGTATTAAGTCATGAGAAAATGGAGTAATGCAATCAGAACGATCACATGATGTAGACGAGATCCGTTTATCTATTGCGGCAGATATAGATCTCATCTTGTTATCCTTAGTAGCAACGATACATATGTGTCGGTTCCCCTTCTGTCACTGGGATCAAGCACCGTAAGATCGAACCCACTACAAAGCACCTCTTCCCATTGCAAGATAAATAGATCAAGTTGGCCAAAAAAACCCAAATATCAGAGAAGAAATACGAGGCTATAAGCAATCATGCATATAAGAGATCAAAGAAGACTCAAATAACTTTCATGGATAAAAACATAGATCTGATCATAAACTCAAAGTTCATCAGATCCCAACAAACACACTGCCAAAAGACTTACATCATATGGATCTCCGTGAAGGAAATATGCCCTAGAGGCAATAATAAAGTTATTATTTATTTCCTTATTTCATGATAAATGATTATTATTCATGCTAGAATTGTATTAACCGGAAACATAATACATGTGTGAATACATAGACAAACATTGTGTCACTAGTATGCCTCTACTAGACTAGCTCGTTTATCAAAGATGGTTATGTTTCCTAGCCATGGACAAAGAGTTGTCATTTGATTAATGGGATCACATCATCAGGAGAATGATGTGATTGACTTGACCCATTCCGTTAGCTTAGCACTTGATCGCTTAGTATGTTGCTATTGCTTTCTTCATGACTTATACATGTTCCTGTAACTATGAGATTATGCAACTCCGTTTACGGAGGAACACTTTGGTGCTACCAAACGTCACAACGAATCGGGTGATTATAAAGGAGTACTACAGGTGTCTCTGAAGGTACATGTTGAGTTGGCGTATTTCGAGATTAGGTTTTGTCACTCCTATTGTCGGAGAGGTATCTCTGGGCCCTCTCGGTAATGCACATCACTATAAGCCTTGCAAGCAATGTAGCTAATGAGTTAGTTATGGAATGATGCATTACGTAACGAGTAAAGAGACTTGTCGATAATAGATTGGACTAGGTATTGAGATACCGACGATCGAATCTCGGGCAAGTAACATACCGATGACAAAGGGAACAACGTATGTTGTTATGCGGTTTGACCGATAAAGATCTTCGTAGAATATGTAGGAGCCAATATGAACATCCAGGTTCCGCTATTGGTTATTGACCGAGAATAGTTCTAGGTCATGTCTACATAGTTCTCGAACCCGTAGGGTCCTCACACTTAAGGTTTCGATGACAGTTTTATTATGAGTTTATGGGTTTTGATGTACCGAAGGAGTTCGGAGTCCCAGATGAGATCGGGGACATGACGAGGAGTCTCGAAATGGTCGAGACGTAAAGATCGATATATTGGACAACTATATTCGGACTTCGGAAAGGTTCCGAGTGATTCGGGTATTTTCGGGGGTACCGGGGAGTTACGGGAATACGAGGAAGAAGCAATGGGCCTCATGGGCCAAGTGGTGGAAGAGAGAGGAGGTAGGCGGCCCCCTAGCCCAAACCGAATTGGACTAGGGGGCCGGCCCCTCTTTCCTTCTTCTCCTCCCTCTCTTTCCTTCTCCTTCTCCTCCCCTTCCTTCCCTTCTCCTAGTAGGACTTGGAAAGAGGGGGGAATCCTACTTGGAGTAGGATTGCCCCCCTTGGGCGCACCTCCTCCTCCTTGGTCGGCCCTCCTCCCCTTGCTACTTATTTACGGGGGCAGGGGGCATCCCATGACACACAAGTTGATCTAAGGATCGTTCCTTAGCCGTGTGCGGTGCCCCCCTCCACCATATTCCACCTCGGTCATATCGTCACGGAGTTTAGGCGAAGCCCTGCGCCGGTAGAGCATCATCATCGTCACCACGCCGTCGCGCTGACGGAACTCATCCCTGAAGCTTTGCTGGATCGGAGCCCCGGGATCGTCATCGAGCTGAACGTGTGCTGAACTCGGAGGTGCCGTACGTTCGGTACTTGGATCGGTCGGATCGTGAAGACGTACAACTACATCAACCGCGTTGTCATAACGCTTCCGCTTACGGTCTACTAGGGTACATGGACAACACTCTCCCCTCTCGTTGCTATGTCATCACCATGATCTTGCGTGTGCGTAGCAAATTTTTTGAAATTACTACGTTCCCCAACAGTGGCATCGGAGCCAGGTTTTATGCGTAGATGTCATATGCACGAGTAGAACGCAAGTGAGTTGTGGGCGATACAAGTCATACTGCTTACCAGCATGTCATACTTTGGTTCGGCGGTATTGTGAGATGAAGCGGCCTGGACCGACATTACGCGTACACTTACGCGAGACTGGTTTCACCGTTACGAGCACTCGTGCTTAAAGGTGGCTGGCGGGTGTCTGTCTCTCTCACTTTAGCTGAATCGAGTGTGGCTACGCCCGGTCCTTGTGAAGGTTAAAACAGCACTAACTTGATGAACTATCGTTGTGGTTTTGATGCGTAGGTAAGAATGGTTCTTGCTAAGCCCGTAGCAGCCACGTAAAATTTGCAACAACAAAGTAGAGGACGTCTAACTTGTTTTTGCAGGGCATGTTGTGATGTGATATGGTCAAAGACTTGATGAGATATAAGTTGTTGTATGAGATGATCATGTTATCGGCAACTGGCAGAAACCCTATGGTTGTCTCTTTGTTGCATAAAGATGCAAGTGCCAAATAATTGCTTTACTTTATCACTATGCGATAGCAATAGTTGCAAGAGCAATAGTTGGCGAGACGACCATGTGACGACACATTGATATAGATCAAGATGATTAAGATCATGGTGTCGTGCCGGTGACGATAGAGATCATGCCAGTACTTTGGAGACGGAGATCAAAGGCGCCAGATGATCATGGCCATATCATGTCACATATTTTAATTGCATATGATGTTTATCTGTTATACATCTTATTCTGTTTTGTTTGAAAGTAGCATTTTAAGATGATCTCTCACTAATTATCAAGAAGTGTTCTCCCTGAGTATGCACCGTTGCGAAAGTTCTTCGTGCTGAGACACCATGTGATGATCGGGTGTGATAGGCTCTACGTTCAAATACAACGGGTGCAAAACAGTTGCACACGCGGAATACTCTGGTTAAACATGACGAGCCTAGCATATACAGATATGGCCTCGGAACACGGAGACCGAAAGGTCGAGCGTGAATCATATAGTAGATATGATCAACATATTGATGTTCACCGTTGAAACTACTCCATCTCACGTGACGATCGGACATGGTGTAGTTGATATGGATCACGTAATCACTTAGAGGATTAGAGGGATGTCTATCTAAGTGGGAGTTCTTAAGTAATATGATTAATTGAACTTAAATTTATCATGAACTTAGTCCTAGTAGTATTTTGCAAATTATGTTGTAGATCAATAGCTCTCGTTGTTGCTTTCATATGTTTATTTTGATATGTTCCTAGAGAAAACTGTGTTGAAAGATGTTAGTAGCAATGATGCGGATTGGATCCGTGATCTGAGGTTTATCCTCATTGCTGCACAGAAGAATTATGTCCTTAATGCACTGCTAGGTGACAGACCTATTGCAGGAGCAGATGCAGACGTTATGAACGTTTGGCTAGCTCAATATGATGACTACTTGATAGTTTAGTGCACCATGTTAACGGCTTAGAATCGGGACTTCAAAGACGTTTTGAACGTCATGGACCATATGAGGTGATCCAGGAATTGAAGTTAATATTTCAAGCAAATACCCGAGTTGAGAGATATGGAGTCTCCAACAAGTTCTATAGCTAAAAGATGGAGGAGAATCGCTCAACTAGTGAGCATGTGCTCAGATTGTCTGGGTACTACAATCGCTTGAATCAAGTGGGAGTTAATCTTCCAGATAAAATAGCGATTGACAGAATTCTCTAGTCACCATCATCAAGTTAGTAGAACTTCGTGATGAACTATAATATGCAAGGGATGACGAAAGTGATTCCCAAGCTCTTCGTGATGTTGAAATTGACGAAGGTAGAAATCAAGAAAGAGCATCAAGTGTTGATGATTGACAAGACCACTAGTTTCAAGAAAAGGGCAAAGGGAAAGAAAGGGAAACTTCAAGTAGAATGCCAAACAAGTTGTCACTCCGTGAAGAAGACCAAAGCTAGACCAAAGCCTGAAACCGAGTGCTTAATCGCAAAGGAAATGGTCCCGCAAGCGGAAATACCACGAATATTTGGTGGATAAGAAGGATGGCAAAGTGAACAAGAGTATATTTGATATCTGAGTTATTGATGTGTGCCTTACTAGTGTTTATAGTATCCCCGAGTATTTGATACTTGTTAGGTTGCTAAGATTAGTAACTCAAAGCAGGAGTTTACGAATAAACAGAGACTAGTTGAAGGGGAAGTGACGATGAGTGTTGGAAGTAGTTCCAAGATCGATATGATCATCATCGCACACTCCCTATACTTTCGAGATTAGTGTTAAACCTAAATAAATGTTATTTGGCATTTGCGTTGAGCATGAATATGATTTGATCATGTTTATTGCGGTACGGTTATTCATTTGAAGTTAAAGAATAATTGTTATTCTGTTTACATGAATAAGACCTTCGATGGTTATACACCCAATGAAAATAGTTTGTTGGATCTCGATCGTAGTGATACACATATTCATAATATTGATGCCAAAAGATGTAAAGTTAACAATGATAGTGCAACTTATTTGTGGCGCTGCCGTTTGGGTCATATCAGTGTAAAGCGCATGAAGAAACTCCATAAAGATGGATTTTCGGAATCACTTGGTTATGAATCATTTGATGCTTGCGAACCATGCCTTTTGGGCAAGATGACTAAAACTCCATTCTCCGGAACAATGGAACAAGCTACTGACTTATTGGAAATAATACATACTGATGTATGCGATCCAATGAGTGTTGATGCTCGTGGCAAGTATCGTTATTTTCTGACCTTCACAAGATGATTTGAGCAGATATGGGTATATCTACTTGATGAAACATAAGTCTGAAATAGTTGAAAGGTTCAAAGAATTTCAGAGTGAAGTGGAAAATCATCGTAACAAGAAAATAAAGTTTCGCGATCTGATCATGAGACGAATATTTGAGTTACGAGTTTGGTCTTCAATTAAAACAATGTGAAATAGTTTCACAGCTCACGCCACCTGGAACACCACAACGTTATGGTGTGTCCGAACGTCGTAACCACACTTTATTGGATATGGTGCAATCTATGATGTCTCTTACTAATTTACCACTATTATTTTGGGGTTATGCATTAGAGATAACTGCATTCACGTTAAAAGGGCACCATCTAAATCCGTTGAGACGACAGCACATGAACTGTGGTTTAGCAAGAAACCCAAGTTGTCATTTCTTAAAGTTTGGGGCTGCGATGCTTGTGTGAAAAAGTTTCATCCTGATAAGCTCAAACCCAAATTGGAAAATTTCATCTTCATAGAATACCCAAATGAAACTATTGGGTACACCTTCTATCACAGATCCGAAGGCAATATTTTCGTTGCTAAATTCGGATCCTTTCTAGAGAAGGAGTTTCTCTCGAAAGAAGTGAGTGGGAGGAAAGTAGAACTTGATGAGGTAACTGTACCTATTCCCTTATTGGAAAGTAGTCCATCACAAGAACCGGTTCCTGTGACAACTGCACCAATTAGTGAGGAAGTTAATGATATTGATCATGAAACTTCGGATCAAGTTTCTACTAAACCTCGTAGGTCTACCAGAGTAAGGTCCGCACCAGAGTGGTACGGTAATCCTATTCTGGATGTCATGTTACTAGACCATGATAAACCTACGAACTATGAGGAAGCGATGATGAGCCCAGATTCCGCGAAATGCCTGGAGGCCATGAAATCTGAGATAGGATCCATGTATGAGAACAAAGTGTGGACTTTGGTGGACTTGCCCGATGATCGGCAAGCCATATTGTATAAATGGATCTTCAAGAGGAAGACAGATGCTGATAGTAGTGTTACTATCTACAAAGCTAGACTTGTCGAAAAAAGGTTTTTGACAAAGTTCAAGGTGTTGACTACAATGAGATTTTCTCAACTGTAGCGATGCTTAAGTCTGTCCGAATCATGTTAGCAATTGTCACATTTTATGAAATCTGGCAAATAAATGTCAAAACTGCATTCCTTAATGGTTTTCTTAAAGAAGAGTTGTATATGATGCAACCAGAAGGTTTTGTCAATCCTAAAGGTGCTAACAAAATGTGCAAGCTCCAGCATTCCATCTATGGACTGGTGCAAGCATCTCAGAGTTGGAATATACGCTTTGATAAGTTGATCAAAGCATATAGTTTTATACAGACTTGCGGTGAAGCCTGCATTTACAATAAAGTGAGTGGGAGCACTACCGCCTTTCTGATAATTATATATGAGTAACATATTGTTGATCAGAAATGATGTAGAATATTTCTGGAAAGCATAAAGGAGTATTTGAAAGGAGTTCTTTAAAAGAAAGACCTCAGTAAAGCTACTTACATATTGAGCATCAAGATCTATTGAGATAGATCAAGACGCTTGATAAGATTTTCAATGAGTACATACCTTGTCAAGATTTTGAAATAGTTCAAAATGGAACAGTCAAAGAAATAGTTCTTGCCTGTGTTGCAAAGGTGTGAAATTGAGTAAGACTTAAATCCCGACCACAGCAGAAAATAGAAAAGAGAATGAAAGTCATTCCCTATGCCTCAATCATAGGTTCTATAAAGTATGCTATGCTATGTACCATACCTATTGTATACCTTGCTCTGAATTTGGCAAGGGAGTACAATAGTGATCTAGGAGTAGATCCTTGGACATTGGTCAAGAATATCCTTAGTAAGGACTAAGGAAATATTTCTCAATTATGGAGGTGACAAAAGGTTCGTCGTAAAAGTTACGTCAATACAAGTTTTGGCACCGATCCAGATGACTCTAAGTCTCAATCTGGATACATATTGAAAGTGGGAGCAATTAGCTAGAGTAGCTTCATGCAAAGCATTGTAGACATAGAATATTTACAAAATACATATGGCTTTGAATGTGACAGATCCGTTGACTAAGCTTCTCTCACGAGCAAAACATGATCACACCTTAGTACTCTTTGGGTGTTAATCACATAAGCGATGTGAACTAGATTATTGACTCTAATAAACCCTTTGGGTGTTGGTCACATGACGATGTGAACTATGGGTGTTAATCATATACAGATATGAATATTGGTGTTAAATCACATGGCGATGTGAACTAGATTATTGACTCTAGTGCAAGTGGGAGACTGAAGGAAATATGCCCTAGAGGCAATAATAAAGTTATTATTTATTTCCTTATTTCATGATAAATGTTTATTATTCATGCTAGAATTGTATTAACCGGAAACATAATACATGTGTGAATACATAGACAAACATAGTGTCACTAGTATGCCTCTACTAGACTAGCTCGTTTATCAAAGATGGTTATGTTTCCTAGCCATGGACAAAAGAGTTGTCATTTGATTAATGGGATCACATCATTAGGAGAATGATGTGATTGACTTGACCCATTCCGTTAACTTAGCACTTGATCGTTTAGTATGTTGCTATTGCTTTCTTCATGACTTATACATGTTCCTGTAACTATGAGATTATGCAACTCCGCCACGAAGGAACACTTTGGGTGCTACCAAACGTCACAATGTAACTGGGTGATTATAAAGGAGTACTACAGGTGTCTCCGAAGGTACATGTTGAGTTGGCGTATTTCGAGATTAGGTTTTGTCACTCCGATTGTCAAAGAGGTATCTCTGGGCCCTCTTGGTAATGCACATCACTATAAGCCTTGCAAGCAATGTAGCTAATGAGTTAGTTACGGAATGATGCATTACATAACGAGTAAAGAGACTTGCCGGTAACGATATTGAACTAGGTATTGAGATACCGACGATCGAATCTCGGGCAAGTAACATACCGATGACAAAGGGAACAACGTATGTTGTTATGTGGTTTGACCGATAAAGATCTTCGTAGAATATGTAGGAGCTAATATGAGCATCCAGGTTCCGCTATTGGTTATTGACCGAGAATAGTTCTAGGTCATGTCTACATAGTTCTCGAACCCGTAGGGTCCGCACGCTTAAGGTTTCGATGACAGTTTTATTACGGGTTTATGAGTTTTGATGTACCGAAGGAGTTCGGAGTCCCGGATGAGATCGGGGACATGACGAGGAGTCTCGAAATGGTCGAGATGTAAAGATTGATATATTGGATGACTATATTCGGACTTCGGAAAGGTTCCGAGTGATTCGGGTATTTTCGGGGGTACCGGGGAGTTACGGGAATACGAGGAAGAAGCAATGGGCCTCATGGGCCAAGTGGTTGAAGAGAGGAGGTAGGGCACGCGGCTCCCCCTATCCCAAACCGAATTGGACTAGGGGGTCGGCCCCTCTTTCCTTCTTCTCCTCCCTCTCCTTCCTTCTCCTTCTCCTCCCCTTCCTTCCCTTCTCCTAGTAGGACTTGGAAAGAGGGGAATCCTACTTGAGTAGGATTGCCCCCTTGGGCGCCTCCTCCTCCTGGCCGGCCCTCCTCCTTGCTCCTTTATATATGGGGCAGGGGGGCACCCCATGACACACAAGTTGATCTATGGATCGTTCCTTAGCCGTGTGTGGTGCCCCCCTCCACCATATTCCACCTCGGTCATATCGTCATGAGTTTAGGCGAAGCCTGCGCCGATAGCGCATCATCATCATCACCACGCCGTCGTCGATTGGAACTCATCCTCAAGCTTTGCTGGATCGGAGCCCGGGGATCGTCATCGATCTGAACGTGTGCTGAACTCGGAGGTGCCGTACGTTCGGTACTTGGATCGGTCGGATCGTGAAGACGTCGACTACATCAACAGCGTTGTCATAACGCTCCGCCACGGTCTACAAGGGTACGTAGACAACACTCTCCCCTCTCGTTGCTATGTCATCACCATGATCTTGCGTGTGCGTAGGAATTTTTTTGAAATTACTACGTTCCCCAACACTCCGAGAGACCATTGTATTGATAATCGAGAGAGAGAGAGAGAGAGAGAGAGAGAGAGAGAAAGCCATCTAGCTACTAACTACGGACCCGTAGGTCTACAAAGAACTACTCACGCATCATAGGAGAGGCACCAATGGAAGTTGTGAACCCCTCCATGACGGTGTCTAGATTGGATATGGTGGTTCTGGACGCTGCGGCGGCTGGATCAATATTCCGTCGACTCCCCTAGGGTTTCTGGAATATTTGGGTATTTATAGAGCAAAGAGGTGGTTCAAGGAGCACCCGAGGTGGGAAGTACCCACCTGGGCGCGCCTGGGCCTCCTGGCGCGCCCTGGTGGGTGCTGCTCCCCTCGAGCAGCCCCTCAGGTGCTTCCTTGGCCCATTGGCTTTCTTCTGGCCCATAAAAATCCTCCAGGAGTTGTGTTGCGTTTGGACTCCGTTTGATATTGATTTCCTGTGATGTAAAAAATGCAAAAAAACATCAACTGGCATTGGGCACTATGTCAATAGGTTACTACCAAAAAAGGATATAAAATGATTATAAAACATCCAAGAATGATAATATAACAGCATGGAACAATCAAAAATTATAGATACGTTGGAGACGTATCACTTTGCACACGGGTGGCTGGCGGGTGTCTATTTCTCCAACTTTAGTTTAATCGAGTTTGACTACGGTCAGTCCTTGTTGAAGGTTAAAACAGCACACTTGACGAAAAATCATTGTGATTTTCATGCGTAGGTAAGAACGGTTCTTGCTAGAAGCCCGTAGGAGCCACGTAAAACTTGCAACAACAAAGTAGAGGACATCTAACTTGTTTTTGCAGGGCATGTTGTGATGTGATATGGTCAAGACATGATGTGACATAAATTGTTGTATGAGATGACCATGTTTTGTAACAAAGTTATCGGCAACTGGCATGAGCCATATGGTTGTCGCTTTATTGTATGAAATGCAATCGCCATGTAATTGCTTTACTTTATCACTAAGCGGTAGCGATAGTCGTAGAAGCAATATTTGCCGAGACGACAACGATGCTACGATGGAGATCGAGGTGTCAAGCCGGTGACAATGGAGATCATGACGGTGCTATGGAGATGGAGATCAAAGGCACAAGATGATGATGGCCATATCATGTCACATATTTTGATTGCATGTGATGTTTATCTTTTATGCATCTTATTTTGCTTAGTACGGCTATAGCATTATAAGATGATCCCTCACTAAATTTCAAGGTATAAGTGTTCTCCCTTAGTATGCACCGTTGCTACAGTTCGTCGTGCTAAGACACCACGTCATGATTGGGTGTGATAAGCTCTACGTTCACATACAACGGGTGCAAGCCAGTTTTGCACGTGCAGAATACTCGGGTTAAACATGACGAGCCTAGCATATGTCGATATGGCCTTGGAACACTGAGACCGAAAGGACGAACGTGAATCATATAGTAGATATGATCAACAAAGAGATGTTCACCATTGAAAACTACTCCATCTCACGTGATGATCGGACATGGTTTAGTTGATATGGATCACGTGATCATTTAGATGACTAGAGGGATGTCTATCTAAGTGGGAGTTCTTGAGTAATATGATTAATTGAACTTTAATTTATCATGAACTTAGTCCTGATAGTTTTTTGCATATCTATGTTGTTGTAGATCAATGGCCCGTGCTACCGTTCATTTGAATTTTAATGCGTTCCTAGAGAAAGCTAAGTTGAAACATGATGGTAGCAACTACACGGACTGGCTCCGTAACTTGAAGATTATCCTCATTGCTGCACAGAAGAATTATGTCCTTGGAGAACCACTAGGTGCAAGGCCTGCTGCAGGAGCAGATGCTGATGTTATGAACGTCTGGCAAGCTCGATCTGATGACTACTCGATAGTTCAGTGTGCCACGCTTTACGGCTTAGAATCGAGACTTCAAAGACGTTTTGAAAGTCATGGAGCATATGAGATGTTCCAAGAGTTGAAGTTAATATTTTGAGCAAATGTCTGACTTGAGAGATATGAAGTCTCCAACAAGTTCTATAGCTGCAAGATGGAGGAGAATAGTTCTGTCAGTGAACACATACTCAAAATGTCTGGGTACCATAACCACTTGACTCAGCTGGGAGTTAATCTTCCGGATGATAGTGTCATTGATAGAGTTCTTCAATCACTGCCACCAAGCTATAAAGGCTTCTTGATGAACTACAATATGCAAGGGATGGAAAAGACTATTCCTGAGCTCTTCGCGATGCTAAAGACTACGGAGGTAGAAATCAACAAGGAGCATCAAGTGTTGATGGTTAACAAGACCACTAGTTTCAAGAAAAAAGGGCAAAGGGAAGAAGGTGAACTTCAAGAAGAATAGCAAGCAAGTTGCTACTCCCGGGAAGAAACCCAAGTCTGGACCTAAGCTTGAAACTGAGTGCTTCTACTGCAAAGGGACTGGTCACTGGAAGCAGAATTGCCCCAAGTATTTGGCGGACAAGAAGGATGGCAAAGTGAAAGGTATATTTGATATACATGTTATTGATGTGTACCTTACTAATGCTCGTAGTAGCGCTTGGGTATTTGATAATGGTTCTGTTGCTCATATTTGCAACTCGAAACAGGGGCTATGGATTAAACGAAGATTGGCTAAGGATGAGGTGACGATGCGCGTCGGAAATGGTTCCAAGGTCGATGTGATCGCCATCGGCATGCTACCTCTACATCTACCTTCCAGATTAGTTTTAGACCTGAATAATTGTTATTTGGTGCCAGCATTGAGCATGAACATTATATCTGGATGTTGTTTGATGCGAGACGGTTATTCATTTAAATCAAAGAATAATGGTTGTTCTATTTATATGAGTAAAATCTTTTATGGTCATGCACCCTTGTTAAGTGGTCTATTCTTGTTGGATATCGATCATAGTGATACACATATATTGAAGCCAAAAGATGCAAATTTAATAATGATAGTGCAACTTATTTGTGGCACTGCCGTTTAGGTCATATTGGTGTAAAGAAACTCCATGCTGATGGGCTTTTGGAATAACTTGATTATGAATCACTTGATGCTTTTGAACCATGCCTCATGGGCAAGATGACTAAGACTCTGTTCTCTGGAACAATGGAGCGAGCCACAGACTTGTTGGAAATAATACATACTGATGTATACGGTCCGATGAGTGTTGAGGCTCGCGGCGGGTATCGTTATTTTCCGACCTTCACACACGATTTGAGAAGATATGGGTATATCTACTTAATGAAACATAAGTCTGAAACATTTGAAAAGTTCAAAGAATTTCAGAGTGAAGTGGAAAATCATCGTAACAAGAAAATAAAGTTTCTACAATCTGATCGCGGAGGCGACAATTTGAGCTACGAGTTTGGTCTTCATTTGAAACAATGTGGAATGGTTTCGCAATTCACGCCACCTGGAACACCACATCGTAATGGTGTGTCCGAACGTCGTAACCGTACTTTATTAGATATGGTGTGATCTATGATGTCTCTTACTGAGTTACCGCTATCATTTTGGGTTATGCTTTAGAGACGGCTGCATTCACGTTAAATAGGGCACCATCTAAATCCGTTGAAACGACACCATATGAACTGTGGTTTGGCAAGAAACCCAAGCTGTTGCTTCTTAAAGTTTGGGGTTGCGATGCTTATGTGAAAAAGCTTCAAGCTGATAAGCTCGAACCCAAATTGGATAAATGCGTGTTCATAGGATACCCAAAGGAAAATGTTGGGTACACCTTCTATAACAAATCCGAAGGCAAGATATTTGTTGCTAAGAATGGATCCTTTCTAGAGAAGGAGTTTCTCTCAAAAGAAGTGAGCGGGAGGAAAGTAGAACTTGATGAGGTAATTGTACCTTCTCCCGAATTGGAAAGTAGTTCATCACAGAAATCAGTTCTAGTGATTCCTACACCAATTAGTGAGGAAGCTAATGATGATGATCATGAAACTTCAGATCAAGTTACTACCAAATCTCGTAGGTCAACCAGAGTGGTACTGTAATCCTATTGGAAGTGATGTTACTAGACCATGATGAACCTACGAACTATGAGGAAGCGATCATGAGCCCAGATTCCGCGAAATGGATTGAGGCCATGAAATCTGAGATGAGATCCATGTATGAGAACAAAGTGTGGACTTTGGTGGACCTGCCCGATGATCGGCAAGCAATAGAAAATAAGTGGATCTTCAAGAATAAGACCGACGCTGACGGTAATGTTACTGTCTACAAATCTCGACTTGTTGCGAAAGGTTTTCGACAAGTTCAAGGAGTTGACTATGATGGGACCTTCTCACCCGAAGTGATGCTTAAGTCTGTCCAAATCATGTTAGCAATTACCGCATTTTATGATTATGAAATTTGGCAAATGGGTGTCTCAACTGCATTCCTTAATGGATTTCTTAAAGAAGAATTGTATATGATGCAACCAGAAGGTTTTATCGATCCAAAAGGTGCTAACAAAGTGTGCCAGCTCCAGCGATCCATTTATGGACTGGTGCAAGCCTCTCGGAGTTGGAATATACGCTTTGACAATGTGATCAAAGCATATGGTTTTATACAGACTTTTGGATAAGCCTGTATTTACAAGAAAGTGAGTGGGAGCTCTGTAGCATTTTTAATATTATATGTGGATGACATATTGTTGATTGGAAATAATATAGAATTTCTAGATAGCACAAAAGGATACTTGAATAAGAATTTTTCAATGAAAGACCTTGATGAAACTGCTTATATATTGGGCATCAAGATCTATAGAGATAGATCAAGACGCTTAATTGGACTTTCATAAAGCACATACCTTGATAAAGTTTTGAAGAAGTTCAAAATGGATCAGTCAAAGAAAGGGTTCTTGCCTGTGTTACAAGGTGTGAATTTGAGTCGGACTCAATGCCCGAACACTGCAGAAGATAGAGAGAAAATGAAAGTCATTCCCTATGCCTCAACCATAGGTTCTATCATGTATGCAATGTTGTGTACCAGACCTGATGTGTGCCTTGCTATAAGTTTAGCAGGGAGGTACCAAAGTAATCCAGGAGTGGATTGATGTACTACGGTCAAGAACATCCTGAAATACCTAAAACTAAGGATATGTTTCTCGTTTATGGAGGTGACAAAGAGCTTTTCGTAAATGGTTATGTCGATGCAAGCTTTGACACTGATCCAGATGACTCTAAGTCGCAAACCGGATACATATTTATATTGAATGGTGGAGTTGTCAGTTGGTGCAGTTCCAAGCAGAGCGTCGTGGCGGGATCTACGTGTGAAGTGGAGTACATAGCTACTTCGGAAGTAGCAAATGACGGAGTCTGGATGAAGGAGTTCATATCTTATCTAGGTGTAATACCTAGTGCATCGGGTCCAATGAAAATATTTTGTGACAATACTGGAGCAATTGCCTTGGTAAAGGAATCCAGATTTCACAAGAGAACCAAACACATCAAGAGAGGCTTCAACTCCATCCGCAATCAATTCAAGGAGGGAGACATAGAGATTTGCAAGATACATACGGATCTGAATGTTGCAGAACAATTGACTAAGCCTCTTCCACAAGCAAAACACGATCAGCACCAAGACTCCATGGGTGTTAGAATAATTACTATGAAATCTAGATTATTGACTCTAGTGCAAGTGGGAGACTGAAAGAAATATGCCCTAGAAGCAATAATAAAGTTGTTATTTATATTTCCTTATATCATGATAGAATTGGATTAACCAGAAACTTAGTACATGTGTGAATACATAGACAAAACAAAGTGTCCCTAGTATTCCTCTACTTGACTAGCTCGTTAATCAAAGATGGTTATGTTTCCTGACCATAGACATGTGTTGTCATTTGATGAACGGGATCACATCATTAGAGAATGATGTGATGGACAAGACCCATCCGTTAGCTTAGCATATTGATCGTTAAGTTTTATTGATATTGCTATCTTCATGACTTATACATGTTCCTTTGACTATGACATTATGCAACTCCCGAATACCGGAGGAACACCTTACGTGCTATCAAACGTCACAACGTAAATGGGTGATTATAAAGATGCTCTACAGGTGTCTCCGAACGTGTTTGTTGAGTTGGCATAGATCAAGATTAGGATTTGTCACTCCGTGTATCGGAGAGGTATCTCTGGGCCCTCTCGGTAATGCTCATCGCTATAAGCCTTGCAAGCAATGTGACTAATGAGTTAGTTACGGGATGATGCATTACGGAACGAGTAAAGAGACTTGCTGGTAACGAGATTGAACTAGGTATGATGATACCGACAATCGAATCTCGGGCAAGTAACATATCGATGACAAAGGGAACAACGTATGTTGTGGTGCGGTTTGGCCGATAAAGATCTCCATAGAATATGTAGGAACCAATATGAGCATCTAGGTTCCGCTATTGGTTATTCATTGGAGATGTGTCACGATCATGTCTACATAGTTCTCGAACCAGTAGGGTCCGCACGCTTAATGCTCGATGAAAATTTGTATTATGAGTTATGTGTTTTGGTGACTGAAGTTTGTTCGAAGTCCCAGATAAGATCACGGACATGACAAGGAGTCTCGAAATGGTCGATAGTTAAATATTCACATATTGGAAGGTTATATTCGGACATCGGAATGGTTCCGAGTGATACAGATATTTTTCGGAGTACCGAGGAGTTACCGGAACCCCCCGGGGAAGTTTTGAGCCAAGATGGGCCTAAGGGAGAGAGAGGGTAGCCCGCGGGGGGGGGGCGGTGGTCGCGTGCCCCCCTCCTAGGGAGTCCGAATAGGACAAGGAAAAGGGGTGGTGCCCCCCTTAGCTTTCCCTCTCCCTCTCCTTCCTATTCCCTCCGATGGAGAAATGAAGGGGGGCGAATCTTACTTGGACTAGGAGTCCAAGTAGGACTCCCCCCATGGCGCGCCCCTCCTGGCCGCCGGCCTCTCTCCCCCCTCCTTTAAATACGTGGGCAGGGGGCACCCCAAAGGCACATCAATTGTTCTCTTAGTCGTGTGCGGTGCCCCCCTCCACAGTTTACACCTCCGGCCATATCGTTGTAGTGCTTAGGCGAAGCCCTGCGTGGATCACATCATCAACACCGTCATCATGTCATTGTGCTGACGAGACTCTCCCTTGACCCTCTACTGGATCAAGAGTTCGAGGGACATCATCGAGTTGAACGTGTGCTGAACTCGGAGGTGTCGTACGTTTGGTGCTAGATCGGTTGGATCGTGAAGACATTCGACTACATCAACCGCGTTAACCTAACGCTTCCGCTTTCGGTCTACGAGGGTACGTCGACACACTCCCCCCTCTCGTTGCTATACATCTCCTAGATAGATCTTGCGTGAGCATAGAATTTTTTTTGAAATTGCATGGTACGTTCCCCAACATTTTATGCATTGTACCTAGTAGTTAAGTATCATCACGTATATGTGATGATATTATATATATTCTATGATGAACTAATGAACAATTAATATTATATATATTATGAATTCCATTTTCTATGTGTTTTTGTATACTAATTTGAATCTATCTGTTATCATCCACATATACAGAATGGAAAGCGTATAAACACACATTGAAACAGAACATATAAGAAAGAAAAACAGAGTACTGAAAGTGCAACTATCCCTAGGTGGTTTTGTTAATTCCTAACAACATATAGCTCACTGAGCTAACATTATTCCAAGATAAATATTTCAGGAAAAGCTCAATGAATGGCATGGCATGGATGAGAAAAGTGGACCCCTCAAAATACTAGGGATAATAGGATTGGCTCAAGCTCAAAGCTCAAGACTCTACATTTTATATTTTAGTGATCCAAGATCACATTGAGTCTATAGGAAAAGCCAATACTATCGAGGAGGGATGAGGTGTTGCTTAATGAGGTTCTTGCTTCATAGTGCTTAGTGATATGCTCCAAAACCATCAACTACTTTCCCACATCCACATATGACCTAAACCAAAATTAAAACTCGGCCCTACCGATTCTTTCTATCCGGCGCCACCGAGTTCAGATGCCATAGCCACTGCCACAAACCGTAGGCAAATCGGTCTCACTAATAGGGATCTCGGTCTCACCGAGATGGGATTGTAATCTCTCTATTTCCCTTCGCAACATTTCGGTACCACCGAGATGAGCGATCGGTCCCACCGAGATTCCAATGTAAACTCCCTGTTTCCTTTTCGTAACATTTCAGTCCCACCGAAATGAGCAAACCGGTCCCACCGAGTTTACCTGACCAACTCTCCGGTTAGCTTATTACCAAAATCGGTTCCACCGAGTTTGTGTAATCGGTCTCACCGAGATTATGTTATGCCCTAACTCTAACCATATCGGTCCTACCGAGTTGCATGTCGGTCCCACCGAAAATCCTAATGGTCACTAGATTTGCTGAATCGGTCCGACCGAGTTTCTCAATTCGGTCCCACCGAGTTTAGTAAGTTGTGTGTAACGGTTAGATTTTGTGTGGAGGCTATATATACCCCTCCACCTCCTCTTCATTCGTGGATAGAGCCATCAGAACGAACCTACACTTCCAACTTGCATTTTCTGAGAGAGAACCACCTACACTTGTGTTGAGGCCAAGATATTCCATTCCTACCATATGAATCTTGATATCTAGCCTTCCCTAAGTTGCTTTCCACTCAAATCTTCTTTCCACCAAATCCAAATCCTGTGAGAGAGAGTTGAGTGTTGGGGAGACTATCATTTGAAGCACAAGAGCAAGGACTTCAGCATCAACACACCATTTGTTACTTCTTGGAGAGTGGTGTCTCCTAGATTGGCTAGGTGTCACTTGGGAGCCTCCGACAAGATTGTGGAGTTGAACCAAGGAGTTTTTAAGGGCAAGGAGATTGCCTACTTCGTGAAGATCTACCGCTAGTGAGGCAAGTCCTTCGTGGGCGACGGCCATGGTGGGATAGACAAGGTTGCTTCTTCGTGGACCCTTCATGGGTGGAGCCCTCCGTGGACTCGCGCAACCGTTACCCTTCATGGGTTAAAGTCTCCATCAACGTGGATGTACGATAGCACCACCTAGCGGAACCACAACAAAAACATATGTGTCTCTAATTGCGTTTGAATTCTCCAAACCCTTCCCTTTACATTCTTGCAAGTTGCATGCTTTACTTTTCGCTGCTCATATACTCTTTGCATGCTTGCTTGAATTATGTTGAGATTGCTTGACTTGTGCTAAGATAGCTAAAATCTGCCAAAGACTAAAATTGGGAAAAGGATAAGTTTTATTTGATCAAGTAGTCTAATCAACCCCCCCCCCCCTCTAGACATACTTTCGATCCTACAAGTGGTATCAGAGCCTTAGTCTCCATTTGCTTTGATTTCCATAGCTTTTGGTGGTCATAGCCTTGGTTTCACAACCTAGGAGAGTATGGCGTCTAGCGAGGGAAATTATCACCGTAGAGGTCCTAACTTTGATGGTGCTAATTTTGCTAGTTGGAGGCATAAGATGAAAATGCATATTCTTGGACATAACCCCGCCGTTTGGGCTATCGTGTGTATTGGCTTGCAAGGTGAATTCTTTGATGGGAGAGAACCAAACCGTGAAGCTAGCGCGGAAGAGTTGAAGATGCTGAATACAACGCTCAAGCTTGTGATATCCTCTTCAACGGATTGTGCCCCGAAGAATTCAACAAAATCAGCCATCTTGAGAATGCAAAGGAAATTTGGGATACTTTGATTGATATGCATGAAGGTACCGACTCCGTCAAGGAATCCAAGTTGGATGTGCTTCAAAGTCAACTTGACAAGTTCAAAATGAAGGATGGTGAAGGTGTCGCTGAAATGTACTCTAGGCTTGCTCTTATCACAAATGAGATTGCCGGCTTAGGAAGTGAAGAAATGACCGACAAATTCATCATCAAGAAGATCCTAAGAGCTTTGGAAGGAAAATATGATACCGTGTGCACATTGATCCAAATGATACCCAATTACAAAGATCTCAAGCCAACAAAAGTCATTGGAAGAATTGTTGCTCATGAGATGTCACTCAAGGATAAGGAGGAACTTCACAACAAGTCAAGTGGTGCTTACAAAGCCTCATGTGAAGACCCCACATCATCAAGTGAGAAACAAACCTTCAATGAAGAATTGAGCCTAATGGTGAAGAACTTCAACAAGTTTTACAAGAGTAGAAGCAAAGAGAGAAGCTCCAAGTCAAGGTCCTACAATGACAAAAGGTCTTCTAGTCGAGAGCGTAATTGCTACAATTGTGGAAGACCCATACACTATTCCAATGAGTGTACGGCACCCTACAAAAGAAGACAAGAATCACCTAAGAGGAGAAGTAGAAGAGAAGAATCACCACCAAGAGAGAGGAGGAGTAGAGATGATCGTTATGAACGAAGAACATCCCGGAGAAGCAAGGATTCGGAAAGGAAGGACAAGTCATCAAGGAGCTACACAAAACGAAGACATAAAGCTCATGTTGTTGAATGGGTATCCGGCTCCGACTCTGACAATCACTCCGAGAGAAGCTATCACTCCGACTCCAAATATACTCAAGATGAAGGTGTTGCCGGTCTAGCACTTGTGTCAACCAACTCCTACGACATATTTGATTCACCAAATGAAGGACTTGGAAGATGCTTCATGGCTAAAGGCCCAAAGGTAACACACCCCGAGTATGTTGATTTCAATAGTGATGAAGATGACTTGTTAGGTGATGATGATTTACTTGTTGACAACTCTAGTGATGAATACTATGATGAAACGTCAATTAATCATGCTAATCAAGATAAAACGAATGAAAATGATAAGGAGAAGATTGAGCTTCTAACTAAAGAACTAAACACTCTTAAGTTAGCTCATGAAACTATCTTAGAAGATCATCAAGAACTTTTAAGGACATGAGAAGTTACGCCACTAGTGGAATCAAGAGAACTACTAGAAGCAACTTCTAGTAGTTCTCTAGTAGTTCTCTTGATTCCACTAATGATTCTCTTAGCCAAGTTACACTTGTGCAAGAAAATAGCTTATTGAAGGGAATTATAGAGAAAGTTGTTTACAAGAGCCTTGCCGGGAGTAAGCAATTTGAGGAAATTGTACGCAAGCAAGGAAGGCACCGGAAGAACCAAGGTGTTGGTTTTGAACGGAAGTTCAATGCCAATGGAGTTGAGTGGGAATAAGATCAATACCCCAAGACGAAGTTTGTTCCTCAACAAGAGAAGTATGATCCTACTTCCTTCAAAGGGACATAAGCCCAAGATGATCTTCCACCACAAGACCACAAGCAAAAAGGCAAGGATAAGCTTCAAGAGGAGATTGATGCATTTGAAGAAGCTCCTAAGGCCTTGGTCAAGTGGGTTCCCAAGACTTCATCAAGTTCTACTTCATCAAGTACAACTACAACTCCAAGAATTCCCATCAAGATGATGTGGGTCCCGAAGAAGAAGAACTAGAGAGTTCTTGAGGGTGACTCCGCCAACATATTTCACTCATATCATTTTGGCAATAACAAGTGCAATCAACTTCCACATCTTGCACTAGTTCAAGGAGTCACAAACCCTCTTGTTGGGAAGACAAGGGACAAGGTAACCTAATGCTCTAATAGACATCATCTTGTGTGTGCATCACTCTATGTCTATGGATATCCTTGTTTGTTCCTTGTGGGACTAACCCGTGTAGGTATTGAAAGCGCAACTCACTCCAAAGGATTGCTCCAAATGATCTACATCAACATTGAGCATCCACATCTTCAACACCTACATGAAGTCATCATCGACAAAACCCAAGGTTAGTTCATCCCTCTAAAGGGGGATCTCACATCTAGGGGGAGCTTTACTCTAAGAATTGAGTCAAAGCAACTCTAATGGTGTGAACACATCAATGTATTATGTAAAAGTGGTAACCCCACTTGAGCTTAAACGATGAGTATGACCTATGATCAAATGTTCTCATTTGACTCCTAAGTCAATATACTCATATATAGATGACCTAGTCATCGCCAATTGCTTGATAGATGCTAGAATTGGTTGTGCATGCTTTCCCATATATTTCATTTGTCATTTTATTGTGTGAGCATGTTGGTTGCATATTTTACTCATTCGAGGACATCCACTTGTTGTTTTGATTGATTGGTTTCTTTTTCTTTTGCCAAGTGGATGGACAAGAATGCCTAAGAACCTTCTCTAGCTATCTATGCTTTTCTTGTCTCAAACTCTATTCATGCTACATCACAAAATTTGATCAAGTCAGATTCAAACCACTCTGTGTGAGGAGCACTCGGAGTCCCCGATTCGTCATAGACTTAAACTTCCAAAACTTCTTTGTGCGTTTCGGTCTGATCGATTCCCATTTCGGTCATACCGAGATCACTAAGTCGATCTAGGTTTTCAATCTCGGTGCAACCGATTTGAACTTTTCGGTCACACCGAGTTGCTGTAACTGCTAGCAGTTATGCATCTTGGTGCCACCGAGTTGTTCCACTCGGTCACACCAACAGGGTCGGGCTATATACACCCATGGGCAAAACTTTGGAAATTTTCTCCGAACTCTTTCGCCCGCGCTCACCCCGCTCTGCCTCCAGGGTCTCCGGGTCGTCCTCCTCATCGCCACCTGCCTCCTGTCGCTTGTCTCCGCCGCCGTCAATGGGAATCATCCCCGCTGTTGCCGCCGTAGCGAGTTCATCACTGAACTAGGGTATGGACTCGATCACTGTGCTATCCCTATCTGATTCCTAGCACATTGTGTTCGCCATGAATCTTGCCATGATTGAAACTATCTTATCTAGTCAAAACACTCCGTAGTTTAGAGATGAATTGAAAATTTAGGGTTAGGTTTCTGCCGAAACCATCTCGGACCAACCGAGTTGTAGAACTCGGTACCACCAATTCGGCTAAGGCCATTGCACATGTAATTCTCGGTCTGAACGAGAATTGCAAATTGTTGTGACCGAGTTCAGGACTTTGTGAAACCCTAGCAGTCTCGGTGCCACCGAACTATGACTCGGTCTGACCGAGTTCACTAGTTTAGGTTCCAAAAGCTGCTTTGGTATCTCCAAGTTTACAAATCAGTAGATCTGAAATGCTTTCTCTGGAAAACTAAAACTAAGTTTTTGACTCATTCTTTTGCAAAAACCTCTGTATTTTGTGATGCTCATCCACTCTATCTCATCTATATCTATTCACAGGGTCTGCTGTCAGTGTTTGCAATATGTCTGATCAGAGTGACAGTCAGAACAAGTCAGAGGAGCAGGTTCAAGTAAGTGAGGGCACTAGTCCCTCTAGCAGCTATGATGATGGCAGCAGGAGCACCCCAAGCAACTTACCCAAAGCTGCCACCAGGGCCAGAAAGAAGAGAACCTCAGAATCTGAGGATGAAGACTATGTGGCTATTGAGGATGAGGCCACTTCCAAGAAGAAGGTGCTCAAGAAATAATATGGCTCAGCTACAGCCACTAAGCCAGGAATGCAGAAGAAGGCACCTGCAAGAAGGATTCCCACTTCCAAACCTAGGAAGGTTGCCACTGAAGAAACCATGAAATTCACCATTGAGTCAGAAGATGAAGCTGTTGGCCAAGACAAGAAGAAAAAGAGAGTCAGAACCACTACTACCAAGGTTCTTGGCAATCCCTCTATGAGGAGAGACTCTAAAGAGGAAGAAGAAGAGGTTCAGACCAAAGACCCAAAGCTCGAAGCTTATGGGTGATGCCATCAGTCGTGGGCTGCTTCATCAAAGCCCAAAGAAGCACCCAAGGCTGCTTCCAAGCCCAAGACTGCACCTAAGAGGAATACCAGGAACATATCAGCTGAAGAGAAGAACAAGGCCCCAATGCCTGAATCTGTTGCTGAAGAGGAAGATGATGAAGAGCATGTCTTGAGAAAATTGAAGCCAAAAATTCCAGATCATAATGATGCCCATCCAGTAGTTGAGAACATGAAGCTGAGAAAGGATCACGGGACTCAGACAATGGAGGTTGGTGATCCTTGTGCGGTCGGGGAGGAGAACTGTCAGAGACTACTGATTCCACACAAAGGAACAGCAGGATTTCTATGAGGCAAGTCTGCTTTGGACAACAAGCCAATAGTGTGTGACATGAGATGGGTGGACTGGAAGTACATCAAGGAAAATGAAGAACACTATCCTGGTGTGTATGACAGCTTCAGTGCTTGTGGAGTGGTAGACTTTGTTGGGCAGAAGCTCACAAAGTGGAATGATGAGATAATAATGCAATTCTACTCCACAACACACTTCTATCCAGATGGCAGGATAGTATGGATGTCTGAAGGTACTAGATACCAATCATCAATTGAAGAATGGGCTAATCTGATCAATGCACCTAAGGAGAAAGAGGATGACTTGGATGTCTATGCCAAGAAGAAGATGGATCACAACACTATGCCCCATATGTACAAGGAGATCCCAGATGCTGCTATTGAAACACACAAGTTTGGATCAGTACATTACCTTCTGTCAGGACTGCCAACCATCAACTGGATCCTCAGGCACACTCTCTTGCCCAAGTCAGGTGATCACAACATGATCAGAGGCCATGCAATAAATCTGCTACACTTATTTGATGTGCCACAAAAGTTCAAGGTCATGAGTCTTATAGTTGAAACTATCAAGAGGACAGTTGCTGACCAAAAGAGAAGTTGTGGGTATGCCCCACAGATCCAGGAGTTGATTAACTCCAAGATGGGCACTGGCACAAATTTGTTGGACAAGGATCACATGCCTATCTATCCAGATTTTGAAGAAAACCAAGTGGTTATGGATGAAGATGAACCATCTTCTCTGCAAGCACAAGCAAAGAAGGAGAAGGCAAGGACTGAGAAGACTGCCAAGATGCCAACAATGGAAGAGGCATCTCAATACTTCTTGAAGAGCAAACAGGATCAGCTTGGCTACTTGATTGCATCCACTCTGAGGATTGAGAAGGGGCTGGCCACCCTGACTCAAAACCAGGAGAGCCTGGAGAGGATCATGGAGCAAAAGTTCTATGACTTGGATGTGAAGGTAACTGAGATCCAGTCTGTTGTTGAGCAACTCCAGGATGATATGCAGGAGATGAAGGGCAAGACAACCACTGAGGCATTTTCCAGAGTGCCTAGAGCTCAGAGATCAGCTGTAGTGCCAGTGACAGACACCAGAGCCACTTCATCTGCACCAGCTACAGCCCCAGTGCAACCAGCTCCAACACCTACTCCACCAGCTCCATCCACATCTACTGAAGTCTTCGTCTAAGGAGCCATCTCTACACCACCACCAGAAGATCAAGCATGAGAGACGATTTAGTGCTATGCATTTTCTATGAACTTTTTGGTAACTTGTTACCAAAGGGGGAGAAAAATGTATAGATCATAGGCTTTGAGAGAGAGCGTTGCTTTTTATTCTCTCTTGCTTTGGTGGTTGAACTTTATTTTTTTGTTTGAGATACTTTATGTCTGTGTGATACTTGGATGATCATGTGTTTGATCATATGCTACATTAATGCTTGTTGGATGACATTATCCTTTTATCTCTATATGATCATTCACTTTGCTTGATGATGAGTGCATGTATTCTATTGTTATCATTTTGAGCACTCCACCAAGATGTGTGTGACATGGAAGAGTAACCCATGAGCCTAACTCTTTGTGCATTTGCAGTCCAAAGCAAATCTTAAACTATGCACAAATTTAGGGGGAGCTCTTGCTTATCACATACTTCTCAAAGCGACAATGTTTTTCACTCTTATTATCATTTGTTGAAGCTTCGATCTATATGTTGTCATCAATTACCAAAAGGGGGGAGACTGAAAGTGCAACTATCCCTAGGTGGTTTTGGTAATTCGTAACAACATATAGCTCATTGAGCTAACATTATTCCAAGATAAATATTTCAGGAAAAGCTCAATGAATGGCACGGCATGGATGAGAAACGTGGACCCCTCAAAATACTAAGGATAAAAGGATTGGCTCAAGCTCAAAGCTCAAGACTCTACATTTTATATTTTAGTGATACAAGATCACATTGAGTCTATAGGAAAAGCCAATACTATCAAGGAGGGATGACGCGTTGCTTAATGAGGTTCTTGCTTCATAGTGCTTAGTGATATGATCCAAAACCCTCAGCTACTTTCCCACATCCACATATGACCTAAACCAAAAGTCAAACTTGGCCCTACCGATTCTTTCTGTCCGGCGCCACCGAGTTCAGATGTCATAGCCACTGCCACAAACCCTAGGCAAATCGGTCTCACCGATAGGGATCTCGGTCTCACCGAGATGGGATTGTAATCTCTCTGTTTCCCTTCGTAACATTTCGGTACCACCGGGATGAGCGATCGGTCCCACCGAGATCGCAATGTAAACTCCCTGTTTCCTTTTCGTAACATTTCGGTCCCACCGAAATGAGCGAACCAGTCCCACCGAGTTTACCTGACCAACTCTCTGGTTAGCTTATTACCAAAATCGGTTCCAACGAGTTTGTGTAATCGGTCTCACCGAGATTACATTATGCCCTAACCCTAACCATATCGGTCCTACCGAGTTGCATGTTGGTCCCACCAAAAATCCTAACGGTCACTAGATTTGTAGAATCGGTCCGACCGAGTTTCTCAATTCGGTCCCACCGAGTTTAGTAAGTTGTGTGTCATGGTTAGATTTTGTGTGGAGGCTATATATACCCCTCCATATCCTCTTCATTCGTGGAGAGAGCCATCAAAACGAACCTGCACTTCCAACTTGCATTTTCTGAGAGAGAACCACCTACACTTGTGTTGCGGCCAAGATATTCCATTCCTACCATATGAATCTTGATCTCTAGCCTTCCCCAAGTTGCTTTCCACTCAAATCTTCTTTCCACCAAATCCAAATCCTGTGAGAGAGAGTTGAGTGTTGGGGAGACTATCGTTTGAAGCACAAGAGCAAGGACTTCATCATCAACACACAATTTGTTACTTCTTGGAGAGTGGTGTCTCCTAGATTGGCTAGGTGTCACTTGGGAGCCTCCGACAAGATTGTGGAGTTTAACCAAGGAGTTTGTAAGGGAAAGGAGATCGCCTACTTCATGAAGATCTACCGCTAGTGAGGCAAGTCCTTCGTGGGCGACGGCCATGGTGGGATAGACAAGGTTGCTTCTTCGTGGACCCTTCATGGTGGAGCCCTCCGTGGACTCGCGCAACCGTTGCCCTTCATGGGTTGAAGTCTCCATCAACGTGGATGTACGATAGCACCACCTATCGGAACCACGACAAAAACATCTGTGTCTCCAATTGCGTTTGAATTCTCCAAACCCTTCCCTTTACATTCTTGCAAGTTGCATGCTTTACTTTTCGCTGCTCATATACTCTTTGCATGCTTGCTTGAATTGTGTTGAGATTGCTTGACTTGTGCTAAGATAGCTAAAATCTGCCAAAGACTAAAACTAGGAAAAGGATAAGTTTTATTTGGTCAAGTAGTCTAATCACCCCCCCTCTAGACATACTTTCGATCCTACAAGTACACACATTAAAGCAGATCAATAAACAAAGCAATACTATGATTGTTGTGAATACATAGCTATCCACGTCGAAGCGTCCATGAGACCATGACCAGCAGCCCTTGCCTACGGTAGCTCTTGGCTCTGCCTGAACTCGTGCAGGCGTTCGTCCAAGCTGTCGACACGCTCGCGGTACATCTAGAGCGTGATCTCGAGCTCCAAGTTGGCTATTTCATCGGAGGTCACCACCTCGAGGATGCGATGGCCATGTTCCTCTACTGTGCCCAGGTGGACACCTGGGCCAACGAGGCTGTCGAGCCTATCGACCAATGCGTTGGCATCGAGTGGGCCGCGGACAAGACGAACGGGCGACCCATGCGAACAGCGCGGCGGGCGTTCGGTGCAAGTACGGCACGGCTGGTCTCTGGTGCAAGTACGGCACAGAGGGCCTTTACCCACTCCTGGCGAGGAATGGGGGTACTGACGGGACGTGTACCCAGCTGCGACACCCTGTCGATAGCAAGCAAGTGTTGATGGATCCGCTCTTGCCGTGCGGCGCACCGCGCCTCTCGCTCTGCGGTGCTCCAACAGTCTCGCCGTGCGGCGAGTTGCAGCCTACTGGCGCGGACGTGCCTAACTTGCTCTGCTGTGCGCCATCGATCATGTTGTGCGTCGAGCTGTAGCCTCTCGGTGCTGACATGCCTATCTTGATCTGCGGCGCTGAAGCACCATGCGCCAAGGGTCTGCTCAACCCTGGCGATGACGCGCATCACGGCGTCGTCCATCGTGTTGCCGGGGAGCACCGCGGCCTCGACGGGCCGTGGCGCCTTCTGGTTTTTGTTGTCGACGAGGTTGATGGCAGAGGCGGCGCTTTGGTGGGTTGGCATGCTTGGAAAAGGTGGATGTGCTACAAGCTGCGCTTGTTGCCTCCGTGCGTCACGCCACGCCTAGGTTTATGCGCAATATCACTGGGTGGCGGGAAATAGGTGACACTACAAGAAATATGTCAACTAGTGACCTTTTGTTAGTGACCCTGGAAGAATTGGTCACAGATCTATGACCATTTCAGACCAATTGGTCAAAAGCTATTCGGGGGGCTCCAAACCCTAAACCACTGCGACCATTTTGGTCAGAAAGGTCATAATTTCCTTACACGAAATGGTCACAAAGCAAACAGTGCTAGTCTGCTACCTTATTTCTAGTTGTTAATGACCAATATAGATGGTCATAGCCTTGTAGATTGTGGTGGGTTGTGATGACTAGGCGCCATCTCATCAGTTTTGCCTATGTGTCATGTCCATGTGGCAGTTTTTGCCCTAGGTTGTGAAGCAACCTATATTTCTGTTAGTCCAAAAATTCCCAAACAATTCTCATAAATGTTTTGGATCATATCTTCATCAAATATGTCAAAACATTCCTTGCCTAGTTCCAAAATAATTCGAAAATGTTCATTTTCCTATTCTGTTCAGAGCAGCACTTTGTGAAGGAAGTACCACTTTGGCATGTCCAAATGGTATCCATTTTCTCTGATGCTTTCCTATGCCCAAATAACCATCCTCCACCAAATGCCACTCAATCCATTCATTATTTTGAGCCCAGCTTCAACATTCAGATTTATGTCCAAGATGGTACTTTGTAAAGCAAGTACCACCTAGGCTCCTCCTTTTGAGGTGAAAATTTGTGAAGACGGTCTTCTTAGTAACTGATCATCCTCAGCCAAAACTCACGCCCATTAGCCATGTGCATTTCCCGTACCGCAAATCAAACACTTAGCTGCTTATTCATGTTTGAGCATCAATCGGTCTCCTCGTGAGAATCTTATGTTGTGATTTTCTTCCTAGCACCTACCTGGGGAGTACCCAACCCACTAGACATGCCTAGGCCGCCTAGAACACATGGCAACGCCACGGTCACACTGATGACCACTTGGGCGGCATGCGAGCTTCAGCTCTAGAGTTGGGGCCCTCACCACCGCCCAAACCTCGATGTCTCACCATCAAACCATGTATTTATGATTAAATAGATACTTATTTACCTAGAAATGATTTTTGGAAAAATAAAGAGCAAACTATGAGGCATTGCAGTTCAAATTTGACCTGCTTCAAATGAATCGACGGCAATTTGTCTTTTTCACCAGAGGTGGATCAAAACTTTTTTCACCCAACCATTTTGTCAATTGTACATTATATAAGGCCTAGTATTTTATAAAATTGATTTTGTCCATTTTTGCAACAATTATTTGGTAGTTCCTTCACACAAAAAACCTCCTTTTGGGCACTCGAAAAATGAAAAATGAATTTTCCGTGCAAAGAAAATGAAAACTTCCTTAGGCAACATTGTTTGGAATTCCAAGATGTACCCTTGTGCACAATATGAGATCATTTGAACAAACTATGCCATGAATGTGGCCATAAGATTGATCATTTGGCTTGAAAGCCATGAATCTTCACGCATGATAGCTCATTTATGAGAACACTTTTTTAAAATAATTACCGTATTACAAGTTTATTATTTTTCCTGGAAACTTGGTCACATATAATGACACAATGCGAAGGTTTTCCAATTTTTTGATTCTTTTTGAATTTTTTATGCCCGTTTCAAAATGCGGTCAAAACGGCGGGCTTGACCGTTCCTATCTAGTGGTTGGATCTTGGATTTTTTTTGGCGTTTCTATGATTAAATAGATACTTATTTACCTAAAAATGATTTTTGGAAAAAAATAAAGAGCAAACAATGAGGCAGCTCCAGTTCAAATTTGACCCGTTTCCATCTGAATCGACGGCAATTTGTCTTTTTCACCAGAGGTGGGTCAAAACTTTTTCCACCCAACCATTTTGTCAATTGTGCATTATATCTGGCCTAGTATTTTATAAAATTGATTTGGTCCATTTTTGCAACAATTATTTGGTAGTTCCTTCACAAAAAAACCTCCTTTTGGGCACTCGGAAAATGAAAAATGAATTTTCCGTGCAAAGAAAATGAAAACTTCCTTAGGAAACATTGTTTGGAATTCCGAGATGTACCCGTGTGCACAATATGAGATCATTTGAACAAACTATGCCATGAATGTGGCCAGAAGATTGATCATTTGGCTTGAAAGCCATGAATGTTCACGCATGATAGCTCATTTATGAGAACACTTTTTTAAAGTAATTACCGTATTACAAGTTTATTATTTTTCCTGGAAACTTGGTCACATATAATGACACAATGCAAAGGTTTTCCAATTTTTTGATTTTTTTTGAATTTTTTATGCCCGTTTCAAAATGCGGTCAAAACGGCGGGCTTGACCGTTCCTATCTAGTGGTTGGATCTTGGAATTTTTTTTGGTGTTTCTCTGATTAAATAGATACTTATTTACCTAGAAATGATTTTTGGAAAAAATAAAGAGCAAACTATGAGGCAGGTGCAGTTCAAATTTGACCCGTTTCCAGCTGAATCGATGGCAATTTGTCTTTTTCACCAGAGGTGGATCAAAACTTTTTTCACCCAACCATTTTGTCAATTGTGCATTATATATGGCCTAGTATTTTATAAAATTGATTTGGTCCATTTTTGCAACAATTATTTGGTAGTTCCTTCACAAAAAAACCTCCTTTTGGGCACTCAGAAAATGAAAAATGAATTTTCCGTGCAAAGAAAATGAAAACTTCCTTAGGCAACATCGTTTGGAATTCCAAGATGTATCCTTGTGCACAATATGAGATCATTTGAACAAACTATGCCATGAATATGGCCATAAGATTCATCATTTGGCTTGAAAGCCATGAATCTTCACGCATGATAGCTCATTTATGAGAACACTTTTTTAAAATAATTACCGTATTACAAGTTTATTATTTTTCCTGGAAACTTGGTCACATATAATAACACAATGCGAAGGTTTTCCATTTTTTGAATTTTTCTGAATTTTTTATGCCCGTTTCAAAATGCGGTCAAAACGGCGGGCTTGACCGTTCCTATCTAGTGGTTGAATCTTGGAATTTTTTTGGTGTTTCTCTGATTAAATAGGTACTTATGTACCTAGAAATGATTTTTGGGAAAAAGAGAGCAAACTATAAGGCACCTGCAGTTCAAATTTGACCCGCTTCCAGTTGAATCAGCGGAAAATTGTCTTTTTCACGAGAGGTGGATCAAAAACTTTTTACACCCAACCATTTGGTCAATTGTGCATTAAATATGGCCTAGTATTTTAGAAAAATGATTTGGTCCAATTTTGCAACAAATATATTATAGGACCTCCACAAAAAAACTTATTTTGGGCACTCGAAAAATGGAAATTTGATTTTTTGTGCAAAGAAAATGAAAACTTCCTTTGTCAATATTGTTTGCAAATCCATGATGTAAAATTGTGCAAAATATGATATCATTTGAACAAAGAAAAAGAGCAAACTATAAGGCACTGCAGTTCAAATTTGACCGCTTCGGTTGAATCGTGGAAAATTGTCTTTTCACGAGAGGTGGATCAAAACTTTTACACCCAACCATTTGGTCAATTGTGCATTAAATATGGCCTAGTATTTTAGAAAAATGATTTGGTCCAATTTTGCAACAAATATATTATAGGACCTCCACAAAAAAACTTATTTTGGGCACTCGAAAAATGGAAATTTGATTTTTTGTGCAAAGGAAATAAAAACTCCCTTTGTCAATATTGTTTGCAAATCCATGATGTAAAATTGTGCAAAATATGATATCATTTGAACAAATATTTGATAGGACTTTCACAAAAACACTCATTTTGAGCACTGAAAAATGGAATAATTTTTTTATCTTGAATCGATCACGACCAATTTATATGGTCATAAGGTCATCAAATGGTTTGCTGCGTTCTGATTGGACCATGAGCATATCACGCGGATCACGCATCAACCACCGTCGGATGCTTCCGGATCCACAGCCCAAACCCACCCGAGCGAAACCCTAGGTGCATCCTCATGGACATTTTCCACCCACCCCCCGCCTCCATTCTTTCTTTCTTTCTCTCCCTCTCCCCTCAGATCCTCTCCCCTCTCCCCCGATGCAAATCCCCCTCGCCCCCCTCGTCGCCACCACCCACCCCTCGTTCCCCTCAGAACCTCGCTGACACCCACCTCCGCCGCCGCCCTCACTCTCCCCTCGTCTCCCTCGTCCTCGACCAACCTCGCCGCCCCTACTCAGGCCTAACCCCTACCCCGCGGCCATGGCCATGGCCCCGCCGCTAGGGTTTCTCACCCAGCCTTCCCTCGCCGTCGCTCGCGCAGGAGGAAGGAGCCCGAGGCTCCAGTGGCCATGAGCGACGGCAAGGACACCCTCGACCTATCCGCCCTCGGCGTCGCCGTCCCCAGCAGCGTCCCCAACGCCGCGGTGTGCACGGGCAACGCGACGACGCCAGCGCCGCCTCCCCCACTGGGGCGCCCAGCTTTGGGGCAGCGCAGCGGGCTCCGGTGTCTCGTCGCCACCACCTCACTCTCCTCCCCGTCGATGACCCAGCCGGGCGAAGCATAAAGCCGCGAATCGATCTCCTCGCCACCGCCTCCCTCTGCTCCGCCCGTCGATGTGCGGACCGGGAGCCAAATCTTGAGCCGGGGATCGAGCTCATTCTGCGCTGCGGGAAGCGAGTAATGGCGCGTCTCTTGCGCTTGAGATGTCACGACCTGATGTGTTCCCTTTCGAGTTATTCGAGTTCGACTAAGCGTTTCTTGGTTTCTGTCGAGTAGGTTGGATTGCCGAAGGCCAAGAAGACGATCTTGAGAAAGATAATCAGCTCCGGCAAGGACAAGGTATAGCCTGAATCTTGTGCTTCTTGATTACTCTGTGATTTTTTTTTTGAATTAGACAACAAAGGTGGAAGGCAAGGTAGCAGCTGGCCGTCGTGCACTCTTTATACTGCCCTTGCGTGATGCCACAGCAACACTTGCATTTAATCTTTCCATCAATTCGAATTTCCAGCAGAGAGCCTGTAAGATATTACAAATCGAAACTTCATAACTCGAGAGCCTGTAGCCCAAAGAGATCCAGGTCTGCTGCTTGCATTATTATTGGATCTGTTAGATCGGTTTAATGCAGAGATGCAACGTGATCTGTGCTCTGCTCCTTTGATGTTTCTGAATTCTGATGTGAAAGCATGTCCACATCTGTAGAACTGTGCTCTATGCATGACTAGTGATCGATGGTGACTGTTCCTGTAGTTGATACATCTGTAGAACTCATGCATATTATTTGGATATATCGTGTTATTTGTTCTGTAGATTTCGATGTGCATGTTCATTAGAATCCTTTGGACCTTTGCGCGCCTAAAATTTCAAGTGTGGATATATATTGTGGGTCTCGAGTCGCATACAGAGGTTTCGATGTGGAACACCTACGCACTACTAGCATGGAAATATGGATTAAGTTTCCTGGAATTTGAGCACATGAATGGACTGTTAATTAATCCGTTAAGGTACACAAGGAGTTTGTTTAATCTAGAAATTGTACAAATCTGCAGCATGCATACTTCAGGTTGTTAAATAAGGAAGGAGCTCGGGGTTTAGTTCCACGCAACAGGGGTTGGGTAGATTCCTTGCAACCTCTAGAAATAGTGAGATGAATCATTGTTGTAATTTGTAAAGCTCTCAAGGAAAGTAGTTTAGCCAAAATATTTATTGTGGACATTCTGTTAGCTAGTGTGCATTGCCAAGTACAACTATTCTACTTTGTATGGAATCATCTATAGATATTATTTCTTTAAGTGTTGCTGGCTATATTAAAATTATACCCCAAGGCACTGTAGCATTAGTGTTTTGTTTCGCTTTTGGTCTTCTCTATCTATGCCTATAAGTCAGGTTGTTTTTGTGGCATCCATGGGCACAATCTTTGGACTGGTAGGCAAGCTAGCACCATGGATTCGTGTGGCTGGCTTGGATGTGTGCTTGGTCGCGGGGTTGGATGAGGGCAGACAGTAGCGAGGTGAGACCATCGTGATCCACCCTCCACTTCTTTCTCATGATTTTGTAACTGCTCAACATGTTGATCATTACGAACATCTGAAACTTCTTGTGTCTTGGGGTGACTAGTGGTGACACGTAAGTAGCATCAGGGGAAGGGGGTCTCCTGCTCGAGGAGTAGGAGCGCACCCAGCCGGCAGCCATGTCCTTCTTGAGGGGGGAGAGGGGTCTGCTCCTCTGCTTCCATTGCGACCGCGGCAGGTAGCTCCTCCATCTCCCTCCCCCTCTTCATGTGCTCACTACTTCTGCTGCTAAGTTGATGAGTATGTGATGCACTTGTGCCAAGGAATTTTAGAGGGATCTGTATGAACAAGTCATGTTTTTATTTTATTTTATTTAGGTTGTTAGTTACCAAACAAAGAGAGAAGATGAGCTCTGCTTGGATTTTTTTACTTGACACATGATTTGTATGTATGCAATCATCATCTTGCGTGTGTGAGCTGATTCCTTGCTTGGGCGAAGTGTTAGTGTCGATTTGTTGTGGTGGTGCTCATCTGGCCATTGATTTGTTGCTGATAATTAGGTGCTAAAGAATGCTGCAGGTTTATTAGGATGTGGCTGAAACCATCAGATGTCCTTCGTGGACTTGCTATCAATACTTGTCTCATGTTTTGTTTCCTTTCTGGACATGTTATGGTTCAAGTGTTGCTGTTGTTTAGTACTAAGTGCTTAACTTAACTAAGCTTGAGCTACTAAAACCCACTCTCAAATTAATGAAATTCCTGTTTTGTGAAACTTCAATGTTGAGCTCCTCTCCTCGCTGAGCCGTGGCCGTTGATTTTCATTTCGTCCACCACCACTCCAGCTACCTTCTTGTGTAATCAAATTTTGCTCCTGTATGTATGTATGTATGAGGCTGGGTAGTTCAACTCTAGTTTTCCTTCTACCAAACAGATTGAACTTTTAATGCTTGCTACACATGCTTGTGTACCTAAACATTACAGACATTTGTTGTTGTTGTTGGTGTGTAGTCTAAAAACACCTTGTCTTTTCTTTTTGTGTGTAACACCCAAGATGATCTGCTTTACACTTACAATTCGTGTTGACTAAATCCGAGCAAGTCTCCTTCGGTTCCACCATAAGTAACACTGCTGCAGTACAGCTCAAATCGTGCTCTATTTCTTTTTTGTGTTGGCTCGATCAGGTTTCTCCCAAATCTAGTCGATCGGATATCATCATGCTATCTTGTTCCTTTCGGTATGTGCTTACGTATATTTAAGCTTTTTGATTATATATAGGCATAGCATGGGCTCGGACTTTTAAGCATGCCACATCTCGTTACATTTATGTAGCCAACTAGCCACCATGTTACATGTTACGTACTTACAGATCTGGCGATGTATTCAAGCACAGTGAACACATATATTTACACGTACCCTGTTTATATCAAGGCCTCCTGGTAGGTTATCTCTGAGTGGCAAACAGTTAGATCTCATCTTGATGAAATGAACTAGTTCTTTTTATATGCTGCATTGATTCATCATGTGATTATTAGTTATTTTGAACCAATGCTAGACCTAGCATGTGTACACTCTAATCTCTAATGATGTTTGTCTTTGTGTTCGGGAGCTCGAGTCTACAAAATGAAGTTGAAACCATATAGCTCTACTCAGCAAAGAGTCGTCTCTTCTATTTGATTGTAATAGAATGTAAATATTGTAATATTGTAATAGTAGGCATATCTGGGTTGTAATAATTATGTACATATTGTAGTAGACTTAGTTAGTTTTATTTGATGAACTACATTTGTACTGTTCTGTTTGAAATATTGATTATGTATGTGATTTGAAAACATGTGGAATGGAAACCTAACTTGTGGGATTCACTTATGAAAATAATCTAAGCAATTTTGAATTTTCTGTCAAGTGGGCCCAATGTGTGAGAAGATGACAAGTGGGACCAGCTCCAAAATATAATGGCCCAAACAATGTTAAAAGACCCGGCCCAGAAATAAATAAAAGGTTGAAATGGGTTGGCCCGTGTAACTTACAGAAAAAAATAAATATTAAAAGGCTGAATTAATGGGCTAGGCCCATTTAGAAAACTGAATTGGACCGGGCTGAATCTTGTGCCACATCAGCTTGCTACGCTGGATGCCTACATGGCCTGAGGAGGTTGCTAGTGACCAAAACGCCACAGTGGACATATTTTGGTCATAAACGTCTTCGACCATTCCAGAAGAAAGGTCGCTATAGTCAGTTAACGACCCCCAGCTTTTGACCTTATGTTTTTGGTCACAAAAAGGTCACAAATTGAAAACAGTGACCATTTAGTGACCAATAGTGGTGGTCACTAGTTCACATATTTCTTGTAGTGTGAGGATATGGCGGGAAACGGTGGCGTGTTCATAAAACGCCATTAATTAATGGAAACTTAGCATATAAGGAACATCGAGCTAGCACAAGAAGTAGATGATGACGAGATGAACACGGACCACACTAGGGAACCCGTCGGTGATGAATTCATCAATCACAAACGGTTGTATACTAGCAAGCGTTTGCCCACAACACACGGTTTATTCCATCACATACAAGTCAGATAGATCACTGTATGCCACGTATACACATTGTCAAAAAGTAATGCGGTAGACCTTCTTTAACATATGTTAAAAAATAAAAAATAAAAAAAAGGACCTTGAGGTTAAATTAGCTGAGAGGATGGGTCATTTTGGTCATTTGATCGAAAAGACCCATCCTATCTGTTAATTTAACATCAACACAACTTCCCATCCAGTCACCCATCTGATGGCTGCTCCAGCCTGAGCACATTTTACTTGAGAGTTCTGTTACATGAGCTACTAGTGGAACAACTAGTCCTTGCTGATATAGGATGCCTCTTCGCATCCTTATGGCGTATCCGGATGACCGCCCGTCCCCCAATGGCCAATAGATATTGTGTAGACATAGCATATCTCATACGTCTTACTAGAAGCAATCGTCTATATTATTATCGGTCTTTGCACACATTTCTGATTACAGACCTGTTTGTCGCGTATCACACACATCTTGTTATATTGAACCGTTTTTGTTCTCTTATCTCAACGCAAATAGTTCAACCGAGTGAACCGCATGTCGTATATCGCACACACCTTGATCTGGATGACCGTTTCTTTTGTGTTGCCTAATCACAAACAGTTTATCCGAGTGAAGTGTCTGTTGTATATCGCACACACCTTGATCTAGCAGCCCATTTCTTTTGTTCCTCCTCATCACAAAACAGTTAATTTAACTGAATTGTATGCCCCGCATCGCACACACAACCAAAATCTGAACCATGTTTGATGCATCCGTCATAGCAAACGTTTTGCACCTTTTTTGACGTTCTTTTACACCACCGTTTGCGATTATTGCATCGCACACAGTTTCGTCGAAGGGTCTCTGATCGTAGTGTCGTATTAGCAGCATCCTGCAGTAGTGTTGACTTGTACTAGTTGCTAAAATCCGCCAACACTTAAAATTGGGAAAAGGCTAGATTTTTATTCGGCAAGTAATCTAATCACCCCACTCTACACCTACTTTTGATCCTACAACACCCCACACCCGCCATCACCTGCTGCAGAAACGACCCCTAGAGCCTCTGGTGCTCCCACCTCGAAGATGGAGTGAAGCCGGCGCCCATTCCGCCCCCGCGCATCCACCTCATGGAGCGGCACCCCTTCTCCACTCCCCTCGTCGTCAAACTCCACTCCGAGCACCCAAAAGCGCCCCCTCCCATGCTCCAGCAGGGCCAGGGACCCTCGACTCCGCCGCGCAGACCTCCTCTCCCCCGGTGAGGCGATCACCGGATTCTCCCTTTCGACGGTGGCATCGCACGGAGCAGAGTGTGGCACGGCGGCGGCCACATCGTAGGAGCACGCCTTTCCAACTGTCTTATTTCCCCCACCAAGTCTCAAATAACTTCCTAGAGTGAAAGGTGTACGGCCTGCCGAGAATCTGCCCTCACATCTATTGGAAATATGAGCAATTTACCATATGATTTTATTAATGGAAATACTAGATAAAGCATGACTAAAACAACAGAGATAAAGCAAGTCATGCGATCTGACAGAGAGAAGGTAAATAACATCTCCAAATATGAACTAGAACCGAACATATCTAGAGCAGAGAGTAGAACAAGAAGTTGTGACAGGACCTCTAACAGAAAAAGCCAGAACATGTACGGGACAGCAGCAGCAACAGTAGCTCTGGACTTGGGGTTGGTGTCCTCGGTAGCCATGTCGTCGAGGAGGTTGTCGACGTTGGGGAAGAAGTCGTCGTCGGGGAAGTAGTTGTCGGAGTCCTGGGCTTCCTTGACGAAAAAGTCAGTAGTCGCGCTGAGCGCTCCCCAAACTTATCACCCTTCTCCCTTACAATACTGAAAGAGGTGGAGTTTCGGAGGCCTACTGTCCCGACCTGCGGTGCACGCCGCAAGCCGGGATGGGGAAATTGTAGCAGTAGCGCGGTGCACAGGAACTTTGTGGCGAGAGGAAGAGGATCTTCTGGTGTGTCTCTCTGGAGAGGAGCGACCTCCCTTTTATAGACACATGCGAAGAAGGCGAGAGGCTGTGCCGGGAGCTGAAGGGAACAAGGGAGACGAAATGAACAGGCAGCAGCTGAAGGGTTGAAAGTGCAACTAATCCCCGGGTGGTTTTGGTAATTAATAACAACATATATATCATTGAACTAATTGTTTCTTGAGAATATTTGAAAGTTCGATGATATGGGTATGGCAATATTGATGATGTGGACCCCTCAAAATGCTAAGGAAAGCATTGGCAAAAGCTCAAGACTCCATTTTTGGTTTAGTGATCCATGATCACATTGAGTCCATAGGAAAGCCAATACTATTAAAGGGGATGAGGTTATGTTGATGATCTGGTTGCTCAAAGTGCTTAGTGATCTATCTCCCAAACGATCGACAATCCTTCATTCCAACATATGCTCATAAGTAATCTCGGTCCCACCGATTCCATAAACTTCACCACACCGAGATGAACCACCTCGACCATATACCCAAACCCTAGTAATTTGGATTTTCGATTCCAAACTCGGTCTCACGAAACTAGTGTTGCCAAGCTTACAGAACATACGTAATCAAATCGGTGTCACCGAGATGATAAAGTCGGTCCCACCGAGAATGGCAAACCCTAGTCTTTGGAAGAATCGGACTAACAGAGATCGTATTTTCGGTCCCACGAAAATCCCAACGTTCACAAGATTTGAACTTTCGGTCTCACCGAGTTGTCAACTTCGGTCGACCGAGATTGGTCAAATGTGTGTAGCAGTTGGATTTTGTGTGGAGGCTATAAATACCCTCCACTTCCTCTTCATTAGTGGAAGAGCCATCGAAAGAACTACCACTCCTACCTTACATTTACGAGAAGAAAACTACCTACCCTTGTGTTGAGATCAAGTTGCTCCACTCCCACCATATGAAACTTGATTTCTAGCCTTCCCAAGTTGCTTTCCACTCAATCCCTTCTTCCACCACAGCCAAATCGGTGAGGAGAGTTGAGTGTTGGGGAGATTATCATTTGAAGCACAAGAGCAAGGAGTTCATCATCACCAACACCATCTATTACCTTTTGGAGGTGGTGCCTCCTAGATTGGTTAGGTGTCGCTTGGGAGCCTCCGTCAAGATGTGGAGTTGAACCAAGAAGTTTGTAAGGGCAAGGAGATTGCCTACTTCGTGAAGATCTACCCCGAGTAAGGCTAGTCCTCCGTGGGCGTAAGCCATGATGGCATAGACAAGGTTGCTTCTTCGTGGACCCTTCGTGGGTGGAGCCCTCCGTGGACTCTCATGGCCGTTACCCTCAGTGGGTTGAAGTCTCCATCAACATGGATTGACGATAGCACCACCTATCGGAACCACGAGAAAAAATCTCCGTGTCTCCAAAATGCGTTTGCTCTTCTCCACCTCTATTTACTACATGTGCAATTTACTTTCCGCTGCCATAACTCTAGAATTGCATGTGTAGGGTGATACTTGACTTGGTCATCATTGTGAACTTGCTAAAAACTTGTCCTAACCAAAAGGCTAAACTTTTAAATTGTCAAGTAGTCTAATCACCCCCCCTCTAGACATACTTCCGATCCTACAAGTGGTATCAGAGCTTTGGTCTCCATTGGATTGGTTTCCATTGCATTGGACTCCATAAGCTTGGTTTCACAACCTAGGAGAGTATGGCGTCTAGTGAGGTAATTTTGTAGAGGTCCTTACTTTGATGGTTCAAATTTTGCTAGTTGGAAGCACAAAATGAAAATGCATATTCTTGGACATAACCACCGCATGGGGCATTATTTGTGTTGGCTTGCAAGGTGAGTTCTTGAGGAAGGAAAAGTTCGGATCGCGAAGCCACGGCGGATGAGTTGCGGATGTTCTGAACAATGCTCAAGCTTGTGACATTCTCTTCAATGCTTTATGTCGAGGAGTTCAACAAGATCAGCCGTCTTGAGAATGCAAAAGAGATTTGGGATACTTTGGTGAAATGCGAAGGTACCGAGTCCGTGAAGGAATCAAAGCTAGATGTTCTTCAAGGTCGACTTGACAAGTTCAAGATGAAGGAAGGTGAAGGAGTCGCTGAAATGTACTCTAGGCTTGCTCTCATCACAAATGAGATTGCCGGCTTAGGAAGCGAAGAAATGACCGACCGCTTCATCATCAAGAAGATTCTCAGAGCTTTGGATGGAAAGTATGACACCGTGTGCACTTTGATCCAAATGATGCCAAACTACAAGGATCTCAAGCCTACCGAAGTCATTGGAAGGATTGTTGCTCATGAGATGACACTTAAAGACAAGGAAGAGCTTCACAACAAGTCAAGTGGTGCTTACAAAGCTACAGTTGAAGCTCCCACAACCTCAAGTGACAAGCTAGTCTCCAATGAAGAGATAAGCCTAATGGTGAAGAACTTCAACAAATTCTACAAGAGTAGAAGCAAGGAAAGAAGCTCAAAGTCTAGATCATATGATGAAAAGAGATCTTCTAGTCGTGATCGAAGCTGCTACAATTGTGGAAGACCGGACACTACTCAAATGAGTGTTCGACTCCCCACAAGAGAAGAGAAGAATCTCCAAGAAGAAGAAGCTCAAGAGAAGAGTCGCCTCGGAAGAGAGAAGGAGTAGAGATGATCGTTATGAGCGAAGATCCTCTCGGAGAAGCAAGGATTCGGAAAGGAAAGACAAGTCATCAAGGAGCTACACAAGAAGAAAACATCAAGCTCATGTTGGTGAATGGGTCTCGGCTCCGACTCCGACAATCACTCGAAAGAAGCTATCACTCCAACTCCGAATCTGATCAAGATGAAGGTGTTGCGGTCTTGCTCTCGTATCCTCCAACTTCAACTCCTATGACATATTTGATTCACCAAATGAGGGAATTGGAAGATGCTTCATGGCAAAAGGCCCCAAGGTATCACACCCTGAATTCATTGACTTTGATAGTGATGAGGATGACTTGCTTGGTGAAGATGAGCTTTTACATGACAAATCTAGTAAGCTTAGTAATGATGAACATGCTAGTAGTCTTTATAGTCGAGAAGAGTCGAATGACAATGCTATGAAGGAGATTGAGCGTCTAACTAAAGAACTAAACACTCTTAAGTTAGCTCATGAAACAACTCAAGAAGATCATAGAGAGCTCCTAAGATCTCATGAGAAGCTACGCTCGAGAAGCTCAATCTAGAGCAAGAACATGAGTTTCTAAAAGCTATCAATGACGATCTTCGAAAGAAGAGTTCTTCATATCTTGCCAAACGACTTCTCTTGTCTAATTTCTTGCCACCTATTAAAACTAAGCATGACAAGCATAAGAAAAATTCTTCATCTAGAAGCAACATAATTGGTTCTAGTAATTCTCTTGATTCCACAAACAATGTTTCAAGCCAAGTTACACTTGAGCAAGAAAATAGTTTATTGAAAGGGATTATAGAGAAGGGTGTCTACAAGAGCCTTGCGGAAGCAAGAACTTTGAGAAATTGTTACTTAAGCAAGGAAGGCACGGAAGAATCAAGGAACTGGTTTTGAGCGAAAGTTCAACGCCGAGGGTGTTGAATGGGAAAAAGGTCAATATCCCACTCCAAAGTTTGTTTCTCAAAAGGAGAAGTATGATCCTACTTCTTCCAATGTGGAACAAGCTCAAGATGACCTTCCACCACAAGACCACAAGCTAAAAGGCAAGGACAAGCTTCAAGAGGAGATTGATGCATTCATTGAAGCACCCAAGGCCATGGTCAAGTGGGTTCCCAAGGAAACTTCAAGTTCTACTTTGACAAGCTCAACTACTACCCCAAGGATTCCCATCAAGATGATGTGGATCCCGAAGAAGAAGAACTAGAGAGTTCTTGAGGGTGACTCCGCCAACATACTTCACTCATATTCATTTTGGCAAGAACTTGTGCAATCAACTTCCACATCTTGCACTAGTTCATGGAGTCACAAACCCTCATGTTGGTAAGTCAAGGACAAGGTAATCATTGCTTTCATGGACATCATCTATTGTGTACTTCAATCTATGTCCATGGATATCCTTGTTTGTTCCTTGTGGGACTAACCCATGTAGGTATTGAAAGTGCCCGAATCCAAAGGATTGCTCCCAACTCTTGATGATCCTCATCAACATTGAGCATCCACATCTTCAACATCTACATGAAGTCTTCTACGACAACCCAAGGTTAGTTTGACCCTTTAAAAGGAGTTCTCACATCAAGGGGGAGCTTTGCTCTAAAGATATGAGCTAAAGCATCTTCAAATGATGTGAACACATTAATGCTTTATGTAAAAGTGGTAACCCCACTTGTGCTTAAACGATGAGTATGACCTATGATCAAATGTTCTCATTTGACTCCTAAGTCAATATACTCATATATAGATGACCTAGTCATCGCCAAATTGTGTGCTAGTTGCTAGAGTTTTGTTTGTGCATGTTTGACACATGTTTCATTTGATATCTTATTGTGTGAGCATGTTGGATGCATAATTTTATCCATTCGAGGACATCCATTTGTTGCTTTGGTCTTTTGGATTTTATCTCTTTTGACCAAATGGATGGACAAGAATGCCTAAGTTCCTCCCTAGCTATCTATGCTTTCTTGTCTCAAACTCTATTCATGCTTATATCACAAACTTTGATCAAGTCTTTTTGGACAGACCGAGTGAGGAGCACTTTGAGCCACCGATCCGTCAAAAGCTTAACTTCCAAAACCTTCTAAGTACTTTCGGTCAAACCAATATACTCAAATCGGACGGACCGAAATCACTTGGATTGATCTAGGTTTTCACCTCGTGAAACCGAGTTGCAAATTCGGCGTGACCGATGTGAGTAGCTCGCTTGCGAGTTAACCATCTCGGTGCCACCGAAGTTTTCAACTCGGTCCCACCGACTGTTGAAGGGTATATATACCGAGGGCAGCGTTGATTATTCCTTCAAAGCGTCTCGCCCCAAACCCTTAGCTGCCGTCGCCGTGGTCTCCGGATCGTCTCCGTCGTCGCAGGCGCCCCGCTGGTCTCCATCGCCGTCAGCGGTCGATCTCATCGCGCGTTTGCGCCAGAGAGAAACTCCATCTTAGGGTGAGTTTCGATCCCTCTCGCGCTTCAACCTCTGATTCAATGCACGATTGGTTTGCCTAGCTTCTTGCCATGTTTGAAATCTTCCTATCCAGCAAATTAGTTCTTAGAACGAAATTCGAGTGAAAATTTTAGGGTTAGGTTTCCGCCGAACACATCTCGGTGTGACCGATTCTACATTCTCAGACTGACCGATTTGGCCTCTGGCCATTGCACTGCACCTTTTGGTCCAACCGAGTTGTGAAAATCGGTAAGACCGAAATGAGGATTTAGTGAAACCCTAGTGTTCTCGGCTAGACCGAAACCCATTTCGGTCCAACCGAAAGTGGTGTGAATGGTTCTGTTTAGACACTTCGGATTCACCGAATTGTAGCCTCGGTCAGACCGAAATTCTGTGAAAACTTAAAACTGAAATTTGAACTCATTCTTTTTGCAAAATCTTCTACAGTTTGTGATAACTCTTCTATTCTGCCTATACCTATTCTATTCACGGGTTGTCGGTCATATGCGATGCAAGTGACAGCGTAAGCAGTCTGAATCACCGGTTGAGATTCGAGGCGGGCACTAGTCTGAAGCCAGCAGCTTTTACGATGATGGTGAGAGGAGCACCCAAGTGGTTTGCTGCTGCTGCCACGGGGCGGGAAGAAGAGAAATTACGATGAAGAGGATTACGACTTTGTTCTTGAGGAAGAGATCACTTCCAAACCTAAGAGGAAAGTGGTTGCCAAAGACTATCAAGGGCAACACACCAAGAAAGGCACCAACAAAGTGAAGAAGTCCACAGATTGCCAAGAAGTTGAGCATGGAAGAAGAAACCTCCAGCAAGATAAAGAAAACTTCCAAGAGGAAAAGGATTGTACATGATGAAGCAGTTGATGATGATTACGATGAGGAAGCACCCCAGCCTCCTCGAAGCCTAAGTTGATGGGAGATGCCATCGAGGCAGGAGCACCTACCAAATCTAAGCCATCAGCTCCAAAGAAAGGCAGTTCAAGCCAAGCTGCTGCCAAGCCCAAGAAAACAGTGAGAAACATTCTGCTTGAGAAGAAGGACAATGTGCCACCAGTGAGTCGATGATGAGGCACATGTGTTCTTGAAACTTCGCATGTAAACCGCGATCCACAATGATGCTCATCCTCGAGAGAAAATATGAAGGAAAGGAAAGACAAAGGCCTCGGGCTATGGAGGCAAGTTGATCCATATGCCACCGGAGAAGGACATTTGTTGACTCAAGATTCCACACCAGAGAGCAACAAGATTTCTATGAGGCAGTGCTCATGGACAAGAAGCCCATTATTCTTGACACTAGATATGTTGACCGGGAATATATTGTGGTGAAGAGCACAGAGACTACTTCCCACATGTGCATGAGAGCTTCTTTGCATGTGGAGTTGCGAGTTTGTTGGTCGAAACCGACAAAGCATGGAATGATGAGATGATCATGCGGTTCTATGCCACTGACACATTTCTATCCGGATGGCGAATTGTATGGATGGTGAAGGCGGAGATTCTCTTCAACAGTTGAAGAATGGAAGCACCGCTAAACGCTCGATATCAAGAGATGATGATGTAGATGTCTATGGAATTCCAAAGAAAACCATGAATCAATGAAAAATATGTACAATGAGGTACCAGCCAAAGATGTTGAGATATGGAAGCTTGGATCGGTGTATCATCTTGAGCAGGTCTCCCAACTACTAACACTATTACGAGGCATACTTTGATGCCTAAGTCGAGATCATCGCATGATAAGAGGGTATTCTATCAACATGCTGCATATTCTAGATCGAAGGCACCTTTCAAGGTGATGGACACGATAGTTGAGACTATCAAGAGGACAAAGCAGCAGACGTAAGAGGTCATGTGGGTTTGCTCCGCACATTCAGATGCTCATCAATGCCAAGTTTGGCACGGACACCTACTTGTTGGATAGACCCCACTTGCCACTGCAGCCCTGAACATGAGGACAATGAAGTTGTGATGACAGAGGATGATCCCACATCTGTTGAAGGACAAGCTAAGTCGAAGCTGCCAAACAAGCCAAAGGCGAGAAGGAAGAAGCGACAGCAAAGACAAAACCCAAGGCGTTGGAGAACAACTTCTTGAAGCTACCCGGAGGATTGAACTACGCTGGCCAGCATAGTGCGTCTCGGGAGAGTCTTGAGAGGATAGTTGAAGACAAGTTCCATGCTCTGGATGTCAAGTCGATGAAGTGCAGTCACCGTCAACAAGCTTGAGGCAGATATTGAGGAAGCCAAGAGGAGAAGGCAGAGCTCATGAAGGAGATGGAAGATGATTTAGTCGGGATGACTATGAGCAGCTGCTCGAGTTCCCACAAGACCCAGATCGATTCTTTGTTCGATGGCAGACCCAGGCTACTACATCAAGACCTCCACAGCTCCATCGGCCCAGCTCCGGCTCCGGTGTCCACTCCTCCGGCTCCACAGACTTGCAGAAGCCTTTGCGGATGCAGCTATCTCCACTCCATCGACCCTGCAGAGCCGCCCGCCAGAGTCCCTAGTGACGCTTAGCTCTATACCTTCGAACTTTTGGTAACTTGTTGCCAAAGGGGAGAAATTGTATAGATCATAGGACTTCGAGAGAGAGTGCTCGCTTTTGCTCTTTCGTTTGCGGTTTTCTTTGAGATACTTTTGAGTTTTCGAGACATTTCGTGTGTTTGATACTACGTTTGCTCTACTTTGATGAGTGCTGATCATACTATGCTTAATGTGTGCTTAATGCTTATCATATGCTATTCATATCTTGTATGATCATTTACTCATGTCTTGGTGATTGGGTGCATGTTATTCATTCTTATCATTTTGTGCGCTCCACCAAGATGTATGTGACATGGAAGAGTGACCCATGATCCTAATCGATTGTGCATTTGCATTCAAGCGCAAATCTTAAATAATGCACAAATTTAGGGGAGCTCTTGCTTATCACATACTTCTCAAAGCGACGATATCATTCATTGATTATATCATTTGTCGAAGCTTTGATCTATATGTTGTCATCAATTACCAAAAGGGGAGATTGAAAGTGCAACTAATCCCGGGTGGTTTTGGTAATTAATAACAACATATATATCATTGAACTAATTGTTTCTTGAGAATATTTGAGAAAGTTCGATTGATATGGGTATGGCAATGGTGATGATGTGGACCCCTCAAAATGCTAAGGAAAGCATTGGCAAAAGCTCAAGACTCCATTTTTGGTTTAGTGATCCATGATCACATTGAGTCCATAGGAAAGCCAATACTATTAAAGGGGATGAGGTTATGTTGATGATCTGGTTGCTCAAAGTGCTTAGTGATCTATCTCCCAAACGATCGACAATCCTTCATTCCAACATATGCTCATAAGTAATCTCGGTCCCACCGATTCCATAAACTCACCACACCGAGATGAACCACCTCACCATATACCCAAACCCTAGTAATTTCGGATTTTCCGATTCCAAACTCGGTCTCACGAAACTAGTGTTGCCAAGCTTCAGAAACATACGTAATCAAATCGGTGTCACCGAGATGATAAAGTCGGTCCCACCGAGAATGGCAAACCCTAGTCTTTGGAAGAATCGGACTAACCGAGATCGTATTTTGGTCCCACGAAAATCCCAACGTTCACAAGATTTGAACTTTCGGTCTCACCGAGTTGTCAACTTCGGTCGACCGAGATTGGTCAAATGTGTGTAACAGTTGGATTTTGTGTGGAGGCTATAAATACCCTCCACCTCCTCTTCATTCGTGGAGAGAGCCATCGAAAGAACTACCACTCCTACCTTACATTTACGAGAAGAAAACTACCTACCCTTGTGTTGAGATCAAGTTGCTCCACTCCCACCATATGAAACTTGATTTCTAGCCTTCCCAAGTTGCTTTCCACTCAATCCTTCTTCCACCACAGCCAAATCGGTGAGGAGAGTTGAGTGTTGGGGAGATTATCATTTGAAGCACAAGAGCAAGGAGTTCATCATCACCAACACCATCTATTACCTTTTGGAGGTGGTGCCTCCTAGATTGGTTAGGTGTCGCTTGGGAGCCTCCGTCAAGATGTGGAGTTGAACCAAGAAGTTTGTAAGGGCAAGGAGATCGCCTACTTCGTGAAGATCTACCCCGAGTAAGGCTAGTCCTCCGTGGGCGTAAGCCATGATGGCATAGACAAGGTTGCTTCTTCGTGGACCCTTCGTGGGTGGAGCCCTCCGTGGACTCTCGCTGGCCGTTACCCTCCGTGGGTTGAAGTCTCCATCAACGTGGATTGACGATAGCACCACCTATCGGAACCACGAGAAAAAATCTCCGTGTCTCCAAACTGCGTTTGCTCTTCTCCACCTCTATTTACTACATGTGCAATTTACTTTCCGCTGCCATAACTCTAGAATTGCATGTGTAGGGTGATACTTGACTTGGTCATCATTGTGAACTTGCTAAAAACTTGTCCTAACCAAAAGGCTAAACTTTTAAATTGTCAAGTAGTCTAATCACCCCCCCCCTCTAGACATACTTCCGATCCTACAAGGGTGCAACGTTCGTATTCAGTATCCACTACAGCAAAAAACTTTCCAGCTCCCGAGTGACCTTTCGTATACCCATAGTGTGTGGCAAAAATTTAGACATCGCCTCATTCCCGCAACCCGCGGCGCATCGTGACGAGGAGTGGCGTGGAGAGGCGGGCAGCGGAGGAGGAGCGCGCGTGGATGTCCCTCTTGTTCTCATGCTCATACAAGTGGAGAAAGAACCTCCCTTATAAGGAGGTCCAACTCCCACTAAACTAGCAATGTGGGACTAAACTTTAGTAGTATCCCTTGCCTTGCATGAATGGGCTAAGTGGGCTTCTAGGGTTTATTAGGAATTTCTGAAATAGTTATTGGGCTGTCCCAAAATAGACTAAATTCCAGCAATCCCCCACCAGATCCCAGAGGCACACAAGAATTGCCTTTGGTTCCAAAACACTGTTTTATATATTGGTACTGCAGTGAAGACTGTTAGTTGAACTTCCACCTAGAACTCTGTGCTACACTAGTAAGCAACTTGAACAGTGGACTGGGCCTTGAACTGCAAGTTTTCTGCGAATCTAGCTTCACACAAAGCCTTGATTTATACTGGGTTACTGTGGGTCGTCCCCTCGGGTGGAGCTTATGTGTCATCCTCTGAGACCTTTCATGAGTTTACTAGAGAGAACCCTGTTGGAAAACGTAGTAATTTCAAAAAAAATCCTACGCACGCGCAAGATCATGGTGATGCATAGCAACGAGAGGGGAGAGTGTTGTCCACGTACCCTCGTAGACCAAAAGCGGAAGCGTTAGAACAACGCGGTTGATGTAGTAAATGCGTCTTCACGATCCGACCGATCCAAGTACGAACGTCACGGCACCTCCGAGTTCAGCACACGTTCAGCTCGATGGCGATCCACGGATTACGATCCGGCGAGGTGTCGGGAAGAGTTCCGTCGACCGACGGCGTGGTAGCGATCTTGATGTTCTACCGTCGCGAGGGCTTCGCCTAAGCACCGCTACCATATTATCGAGGACTTTGGTGGAGGGGGCACCGCACACGGCTAAGAGATCAAGCGATCAATTATTGTTATGTCTAGAGGTGCCCCCTCCTCCGTATATAAAGGAGGGAGGAGGAGAGGGCCGCCAAGAGAGGAGGCGCCCAGGGGCGATCCTACTCAAGTAGGATTCCCCTCTTTCCTAGTCCAAGTATGAGAGGGAAGGAAGGAAGGAGAAGAAGGCGGAAGGAGAGGGAGGAAAAGGAGGAAGGGGGCGGCCCTAGTCCAGTCGGTTTGGGCTAGGGGTACCGCCTCCTCTCTTCCACCACTTGGCCCATGAGGCCCATTGCTTCTTCCTCGTATTCCCGTAACTCCCCGGTACCCCCGAAAATACCCGAATCACTCGGAACCCTTCCGATGTCCGAATATAGTCATCCAATATATCGATCTTTACGTCTCGACCATTTCGAGACTCCTCGTCATGTCCCCGATCTCATCCGGGACTCCGAACTCCTTCGGTACATCAAAACTCATAAACTCATAATATATCTGTCATCGAAACCTTAATCGTGCGGACCCTACGGGTTCGAGAACAATGTAGACATGACCGAGACACGTCTCCGGTCAATAACCAATAGCGGAACCTGGATGCTCATATTGGCTCCCGCATATTCTACGAAGATCATTATCGGTCAAATCGCATAACAACATACGTTGTTCCCTTTGTCATCGGTATGTTACTTGCCCGACATTCGATCGTCGGTATCTCAGTACCTAGTTCAATCTCATTACTGGCAAGTCTCTTTACTCGTTCCATAATACATCATCCCGCAACTAACTCATTAGTTACAATGCTTGCAAGGCTTATAGTGATGTGCATTACTGAGTGGGCCCAGAGATACCTCTCCGACCAATCGGAGTGACAAATCCTAATCTCGAAATCGCCAACCCAACAAGTACCTTCGGAGACACCTGAGAGCACCTTTATAATCACCCGATTCGTTGTGACGTTTGGTAGCACACAAAGTGTTCCTCCGTAAGCGGAGTTGCATAATCTCATAGTCATAGGAACATGTATAAGTCATGAAAAAGCAATAGCAACATACTAAACGATCAAGTGCTAAGCTAACGGAATGGGTCAAGTCAATCACATCATTCTCCTAATGATGTGATCCCGTTAATCAAATGACAACTCATGTCTATGGTTAGGAAACATAACCATCTTTAATTAACGAGCTAGTCAAGTAGAGGCATACTAGTGACACTCTGTTTGTCTATGTATTCACATATGTATTATGTTTCTGGTTAATACAATTCTAGCATGAATAATAAACATTTATCATGAAATAAGGAAATAAATAATAACTTTATTATTGCCTCTAGGGCATATTTCCTTCAAACCCTACTCTCATAGATTGTGACATTTAACAATCAGACTCATATAGGTGTGTTCTTCAAAAGATGTTCTGCAGGACAACATCTCCGCTTACTTAGAACACATTAAGATATACATCAACGTGCCATGTAGATTAGGAGAGTATTGCATCTTCATGGAGTGGTATTGTTAACAGTAAGGATACTCTCCTCTCAGTTGACCACCAGCTTGTCTTCCACATCTAATTCATGGGATCTCCGATCACAAAGAATAGGTTACCACTGTGAACAACTCATATTGTGGGTCTCATACCCATCTCCCTCGATGCATTACCTGTCACATTACGTGATAGACCCTTAGTAAAAGGATCTGCCAGATTTTTAGATGTTTGGATATAATCCAATGCAATAACTCCGGAGTTTCTCATTTTTCTGACAGACTTTAACCTTCTCTGAACGTGTCTTGATGACTTCATGTCATCCTTTCGAGCTGCTCACTTTCGTGATCATAGTTTGATTGTCGGAGTTCATAAGGATACCCGGTACAGGTTTCTCAACAACCGACAAGTCATTCAAGAGCCGACGAAGCCAATCTGCTTCGACCATAGTTGTATCTAGTGCTGGGAGTTCTGCTTCCATTGTTGACCTCGTTAAGATTGTCTGCTTGCAAGACTTCCAAGAAACAGCGCCACCTCCATGAGTGAATACATATCCGCTCGTGGCCTTTATTGTCATCAACATCAGAGAGCCAGTTTGAGTCACTATACCTTCAAGCACCTTTGGGTGCCCAGTGTAGTGAATTCCTTAATTCGTAGTGCCTTTCAAATAGCGCAAAACTCTCTCTAGAGCTTTCCAATGCACATCTCCTGGTTTTCAGACAAACCCGCTCAGTTTGCTAAAAGCAAAAGAAAGGTCAGGTCTTGTAGCATTGGTTAAATACATACGCGAGCCAATAATCTGAGAATATCTCAATTGGTCTCTAGCAATTCTTTGATTCTTTCGAAGCAACACACTAGCATCATATGGTGTTGGAGAGGGCTTGCAGTCACTATAGCCAAAGCGACTCAAGATCTTTTCCACATAGTGGGATTGAAGCAATGTAATCCCACCATCATCATCTCTCAACAACTTGATGTTCAGAATGACATCAGCCACTCCTAAATCCTTCATCTCAAAGCATCGAGATAGGAAATCCTTGACCCCCTTAATAACCTTCAGATTTGTTCTGAAAATCAGAATGTCATCAACATACAAGCAAAGGTAACTCCCTTGCCCCACCATGGCGGTAGTACACACATTTATCAGCTTCATTTACAACAAAGCCTGCGGCTATTAAAGTTCTTTCAAACTTCTCATGCCATTGCTTGGGTGCTTGCTTAAGTCCATACAAAGACTTCAACAACTTGCACACTTTCCCTTCCTGACCATCTACTACAAACCCATCTGGTTGTTCCATATAAATTTCCTCTTCTAACTCTCCATTTAGGAAAGCAGTATTAACATCCATTTGATGAACAAGAAGACCATGTGAGGCAGCAAGTGAAAGTAGTACTCGAATAGTGGTCAGTCGAGCCACAAGTGAGTAAGTATCAAAGAAGTCTTCACCTTCCTTTTGGGTACAACCGTTAGCCATGAGCCGAGCCTTGTACTTCTCAATAGTACCATCAGGCCTAAGCTTCTTCTTGAATACCCATTTGCATCCTATAGGTTTGCACCCACAAGGATGATCATTTATCTCCCAAGTTTCATTTGCCAACATGGAGTCCATCTCACTACGGGCCGCTTCCTTCCAGTAGTCAGCATCTTCATATGCATAGGCCTATGAAATAGAACTGGGAGTGTCATCTATGAGATAGACAAGAAAATCATCACCAAAGGACTTTGTAGTCCTCTGTCTCTTTCTCCCAGTAGGAACTTCATTGTTCTCCTCCACAGGACTTTCAAAGTGTTCCATCAAAATAGCAGGTTCAGTAATTGCAACTGGTTCCTGATTCAATGAACTAGGCATCTCCTGATTAGATGAGGTAGCCATATCCTTCATGGGAAAGATATCTTCAAAGAAAGTTGCATCATTCGACTCCATGATCGTACCGACATGCATGTCAGGTACCTCAGATTTTACAACCAAGAATCTATAACCAATGCTATGAAAAGCATATCCCAAGAAAACACAATCCACAGTTTTTGGTCCCAGCTTCCGCTTCTTTGGAATTGGCACATTGACTTTCGCCAAACAACCCCAATTCGTAGATAAGAGAGCTTTAACCTTTTCTTCTCCCATTCCTCGAATGGAGTTATCTCTTTGTTCTTTGTGGGAACTCGGTTTAGGACATGACATGCAGTCAATATCGCCTCCCCCCACCATGCCTTGGAGAGACTCGATGTGTCTAACATGGCGTTAACCAAATCAGTTAGAGTACGATTCTTTCTTTCGGCCACCTCATTTGACTGAGGTGAATAGGGAGGCATCCTCTCATGGATTATACCATGTTCCGCACAAAAGGAATCAAATTCATTTGAGAAATACTCTCCACCACGATCAGACCTAAGCCTCTTGATCTTTCGATCAAGTTGGTTTTCTGCTTCAGCTTTATAGATCTTGAAATAGTTCAAAGCCTCATCCTTAGATTTCAGAAGATACACATGGCAATATCTAGTGGAGTCATCAATTAATGTCATAAAATACTTCTTTCCACCTTTTGTCAAAACACCATTCATTTCACATAGATCTGAATGTATGAACTCTAGTGGTGCAAGATTTCTCGTTTCCGCAGTCACATGAGACTTACGAGGTTGCTTAGCTTGCACACACACTTGACACTTAGATCCCTTGATAGTGGTGAAACTAGGGATTAAGTTTAACTTCGCTAGTCGCGACATGCAACCAAAGTTAACATGACAGAGACGTGAATGCCACACATTTGATTCACTATTGTTGCAAACATGATTAACAACTTTATTACAAACGTCTGATAAGGATAAACGAAACAAGCCTCCTGACTCATAGCCTTTACCAACAAAGGTTCCATACTTGGATATTACAAATTTATTGGACTCAAAGACAAGCTTGTAGCCATCTCTACATAGAAGAGATCCGCTAACAAGATTTTTATTGACGGAGGGGACATAATGCATGTTCTTCAGCCGCACGATCTTCCCCGAAGTAAACTTCACATCGACCGTGCCAACACCACGAACAGAAGCACTTGAACCATTGCCCATCAGCACAGTGGAAGTCCCTGCGGTCTGATAAGACGAAAACATGGAAATATCACCACATACATGCACATTAGCACCCGTGTCAATTAACCAATCATGAGAATGACATACTTAAAGAATAGTGGTAAATATACCATACCCAGCATCCTTCAGGTCAGTGTCTCCAACGACAACATTAGCGATCTTGCCGCCTTTCCCAAGATGACGCTTGTCGTAGCGATTAGGGCAACTAGGAGCCCAATGATCAGGATCTCCACACACATGACAAACACCTTTCTTCTTGTCATTCTTCTTCTTGAAGTTCGTGTGTTGTACAGCCTTGTTCTTCCCATCAAACTTTGCTTTACCATCAAACTTGCCCTTGTTCTTGAACTTGTGGGGTGGAAGTTTTCTTCATGCAGTTGGCACTAGAACCTCCCTCAATACCTCGAGCACGGTTGTCCTTTGCTCTCACCTTTTCTTCCACATCAAGAGTACCAATGAGATCCGGAACGGAAAACTCCTACCTCTTATGCTTCAGTAAGGTAGCAAAGTTCCTCCATGTGGGAGGAAGCTTAGTGATGATACCTCCGTCAATAAACTTGTCTGGTAGGATACAATTGAAGTGCTCAAGTTCTCTAGCAAATGACTTTATCTCATGAGCTTTTTCAACCACGGAGCGCTCTTCAGTCATCCTGTAGTCATAGAATTGCTCCATGATGTACAGCTCAGTGCCAACATCCGAGACCCCAAACTTGGCCTCGAGTGCGTCCCACATACCTTTTCCATTATCAATTGACGCATAAGCATCAACTATGTTCTCACCAAGAACACTCAAGAGAGAAGCCTTAAACAAGGTATCCATTTTCTGAAAGGCTTGTGCCCGTTGAGCATCATGCTCTCTTCAGGTTTCCCAAGAGTGGTATCATAACAACTCATGGTTTGAAACCATAAGACTGCTCTCACGCGCCACCTCTTATAGTGGATACCCTCAAACATAGGAGGTCTCATGGAAGCAGCAAAACCACTTGGGGTAAATTGCCTATAATAAGGTTTTTGGATTGTTGGAAATATGAGCAATTTACCATATGATTTTATTAATGGAAATACTAGATAAAGCATGACTAAAACAGCAGAGATAAAGCAAGTCATGCGATCTGACAGAGAGAAGGTAAATAACATCTGCAAATATGAACTAGAATCGAACATATCTAGAGCAGAAAGTAGAACAAGAAGTTGTGATAGGACCTCTAACAGAAAAAGTCAGAACACGTACGGGACAACAGCATCAACAGTAGCACTGGACTTGGGGTCGGTGTCCTCGGTAGTCATGTCGTCGAGGAGGTTGTCGACGTTGGGGAAGAAGTCAGTAGTCGCGCTGAGCGCTCCCCAAAAACCTTATCACCCTTCTCCTGTACATGACTCAAAGAGGTGGAGTTTCGGAGGCCTACTGTCCCAACCTGCGATGCACGCCGGGATGGCGAAGATCGTAGCAGCAACGCAGTGCTTAGGAACTTTGTGGCGAGAGGAAGAGGATCCTCTGATGTGTCTCTCTCTACGCGGGAAGCTGAAGGGAACGAGGGAGTGCCTGCAACCTGCGGCGCGTCATGACGAGGCGTGGCGTGGCGGGCGGCAGAGGAGGAGCGCGCGTGGATGTCCCTCTTATTTTCATGCTCATACAAGTGGAGAAAGAACCTCCCTTATAAGGAGGTCCAACTCCCACTAAACTAGCAATGTGTGACTAAACTTTAGTAGCATCCCTTGCCTTGCACGAATGGGCTAAGTGGCTCTCTAGGATTTATTAGGAATTTCTGAAATAGTTATGGGGGTCGCTACAAATCAGCCGATTGATTAGGCTGGTTGTAATGGGGAGTATCATATACTAGTATCATGCATATGATACTAGTGTATGATACTACCTCCCTAATGCATAGTATCATATATTAGTATCATGTTGTACTCTATTTATTGTCATGCATGACACAAAGTAGCATAGCATTTAATATGATACGGTATCATGATATGATACTACACCCTCTCTTTCTTCATTTAATACTATGCCACCTCATCAAAATTGCCTAGTTGGCATGCATGATACTAGCTATGATACTACCATTACGAGCAGCCTTAGTGACAAAATTAAGCCGCCCCCACAGCTATCCGATTCAGATGCTCCCAGCCACAAGATCAGGTGGCACCACACAGCTCCCACGGCAGCACCATACAACAGCTCCCATGGCAGCACCGACAGCATCCGGCGGTGCTTCATTGCAACCTTGTCGGAGCTTCCAACGACTCTCGCGACGCTTCACTGCAACCTCGTCAGAGCTCCAACAACCGCCGTGGCGCTTCACTGCAACCTCGCCGGAGCTTCATTGCAACCTCAGCCGTGCTCCATGGTAGCACCCCAACGGCCGCCGGCGAAGCTTCATTGCAGCATCACCACCACCGTGCGACTGTGCTCCATCGCAGCACCGCTGCCCGCCTGCCCTGTCAAAGCTCCACCGCAGCACCAGACGAGCGCCGGCGAAGCTTCACTACAGCGCAACGCGACGGCGTCGAGGTGTTGCGGCGAATCAGACGGTCGCGATGGCGGATGTTGTGATGCAACACGGCGGCGACGGCGATGCATCTAGCACGTGGTGGCGACGGAGCTCTGGAGGCCCGATGTTGTGATGCTCCTCTCCTCAGTCTCCCCATTACAGCATGTGCGGCGAGTGGTGACCCGCCTCCAACACCGTCGTCGTCTGCAGCTCCGGTGGCCACTACCACGCAGCTCAGGTGGCCACACCAGACCCTCGTTCCCCTTGGCAGCAGCGATGCCCTGCGATGGATCTCTCGCATGGGTCATAGGATTTGTGTTGGAGCTTCGCTGTTGGGAGAGAAAATGAGTGGGAAGGTTGTTGGCTCCGGTGGTGGGTTGGACGAGATTGAGAGGTGAGAGAGAGGGAGGAGAGATGGGGACAGAGAAGAGATGAGGATGGAGTGAAGCGCTCCAGGGAATACCAGATCCTTTGACAAAGAGATAAGGTGGAGGACGCGTGGGCATGTGGGCCTGTGGGGCACGTGGCATAGTGTGAAGGAGGTTTACGAGAGATAGAAATCATCCGGTTGATTGTAAACGTTTTCCAATAGTTATTGGTCTGTCTCAAAATAGACTAAATTCCAGCAACATCATGTCAACACGTGGCAGCGAATGAGATACTCCCTCCATTTTTTGTATACAAGGCCACAAACCCATATTACAGGTACCAAGGCAAAAGTTAATGTCTTCTAAGTCAATGTTGCAAGCCAGCTTGTGTCCTTATTTGCCGTGTAAATTAATGTGTATTCTTCTCTTTCATGCACATCAAGCCAATGCTCCCACTCCCGCATGCATGCAAGGGATAATTAATGTCCTTCTTTGCTAGTACTACACTATGAGGCAAACACCATTAATATTGCATCGATTAGTGTTAGTGGACTTGTATATCTACAAATTGTAATTTTGATAGTGGCTTTGTATATAAAAATGGAGGGAGTACCAAGGTCCAACACTCAAATGCATAGGATTGAAGCTAGTTTAGCCACTTTAATTCCTTTATTGAGGTACCAAGGTCCAACACTCAAATGCATAGGACTGAAGCTAGTTTAGCCACTTTATAATTCCTTTACTATATACTCCTGTATTATTCTTTTTTTCGAGAGTACGCCAATGGCGTACCTTAGCTCTATAGAAGGCATAAAGTATTTACAAGAGGTTACACGGTGCCGGCATCACACATCGATGCAACACACCCACTCCACTCCACTCTCAAAAGAGACTACTCACAAAACGCTGACACTCCCGAGCCTCCTGCCAATTTCCATAACTTCAGCTCTTGAAAGATGAGTTCCATAGTTCCTTGAGCGTCCCTTACATTTACATTCCCGAATACTCGTGCATTGCGCTGCTTCCAAAGTGTCCAGCAGATCAACATGACGAAGGAGTCAAAACCTCTTCTGTTGGCTTTGATGATCCTCTTCCTACTTGTCTCCCACCACTCTTCCAATCTAGACTGGACCGAGGGCAAGTTTGCCTGCTCCACCCCCACTTGGGCAAAGCAAAGATACTAGACGTGCCTTGCGAACACACATTGCAAGAGCAAGTGATCCACCGTATCCTCCTCCTGGTCGCAAAAATAGCACGGTGAGGTCTCCTCTTGTAGGCCATGTCTTAGTCTTCTATCCGAGGTCCAGACACGATATTGTACTGCCAACCACATAAATATTTTGCAGGATAACGACCCCCAACTCTTCCAAATCCCTTTATACGACTGAAACCGGATCCCTCCCTCACAGAATATTTTATAAGCCGATGCCACTGAGTATTTCCTGTCCGCACACCACTGCCAAACGGCCTCATCCTCTTGATCCAGAGACGGATGCACCTTAATCAGCACCTCCCATAATCGGATGAACTGCGCCAATTCATCAGTGGACATTTCTCCTGGGATGTCCATAGTCCAAGCATGGGAAGACAATCCCTCCCTTACTGTTCTCCTGTTTCTCACTTTGGTCTTTACTTTGGCCATGATCAAGGGCGCCACCTCCGCAATGCAAGCGTCGTTGATCCATCTGTCCTTCCAAAACATAATACGGGAGCCATCTCCAAGTTTCCAACTGACCAGGCTGTTGAACGCTTGCTGCACATTCCGATCTGGCGTCAAACTGAGCCCCTGCCATGGCCGGGATCTATCTGTTCTTCTTAGCCACTCCCACCGCAAGCGAAGTGCCAGGCCGTGCTTGCCCAAATCCATCACTCCCAGCCCTCCAAGACATTTCGGTTTGCACACCCTCTGCCAGGAAATCACACACTTGCCTGCACTTACTTCCTCCGAACCTGCCCAGAAGAATGCTTTGCAACTCTTGTCAACCTTACCCAAAGCCCATTTAGGCGCTTCAGAGACAATCAGGTGATGTGTGGGTCTGGCTCGCATTACTTGGTTGACTAGAATGAGCCTGCCCGGCCTGGTGATCATTCCCCTTTGCCAGCCCGGCAAAATTTTGATAGCAGCATCCACCATCGGTTGCCATTCCGACCTTTTAAGTTGTTTGATGCTCAACTGCAGACCTAGGTATTTGCACGGAAATCTGTCAATCTTCCACGGCATAGCACTTCTGACTAGATCTTCATCGCCATCCTCGGCCCTGATCAGAATTGCCGAGGATTTCGCAAAGTTAATTTTAAGGCCGGAAGCCACGCCAAAGATGTGCAGCACCTCCTCCACCAATCTAATGTCTGTCCTTAATGGCTTGATAAACATGACCACGTCATCCGCATAAAGAGACATGCGCTGTAACGGACTGCAGCAGTTCATCTTACTTAGAACTTGAGCTTCATGCGCCTTCACCACAATCGCTGTCAGGACATCCATCACAATAACAAACAACATTGGTGAGAGGGATTCCCCTTGCCGCAGCCCACATGCATGCATAAACTTCTCTCCCGCACACCCATTGATCACCACTCTAGAACTTGCAAAAGAAAGCAAGATCGCCAGCCATGAAAGCCATCTCTTCGGAAAGCCCTTGGCTCGAAGTACCTCGAAGAGGAAGGGCCACGACAGAGAGTCGAAAGCTCGCGAGATGTCCAGCTTGAGAAGAACATCTTTCGCTTTCCTCTGATGCAGTCTCCTGGCCATCTGCCTAACTAACAGAAAGTTATCATGCAAATTTCGCCCTCGGATGAACGCTGATTGATTAACTTGCACCAGATCTCCCGTGCGTGGTCTGAGCCTTGTCGCCATGAGCTTCGACGCCAACTTTGGCAAGCTGTGAACCAGGCTTATCGGCCTGAAATCATTAATATGGCAAGCATCAGGACCTTTCGGGATTGGAGTGATCAGCGCCTGATTCAGCCTACCAAACCCGTGGGCAAATTTAACAGATTTGACCTATAGACGAAATCAAATCACAGAATGAACTGTCCGTGAAACTATTTCACGCGGCTGACCTTTTTGTGTGACGCCCGACACGACGGCGCCACACTACACTCTGCAACGCCTTAGAGATAGGCGCTACACGGCCAAAGATCGCACCGTGTGTTCAAAAATTACTAAGCCGGTGTAACGCCCGAGAGCTAGGCGCCACACTATCTGAAGGCGCTTAGCTCCCGGCGTTGCAGACTAGTCTTGCGCTTAGCTCCCAAGGCAGACTAGTGCAATACCGAGAGCTAGGCGCCACAGGTCAGCTGCGTGAAATAGTTTCACGGACAGTTCATTCTATGATTTGATTTCGTCTATAGGTCAAATCTATTAAATTTGCCAAACCCGTGCCCATTGTTGAGGAACAATTTGTGCAAAGCTGCCATAATATCTCCCTTTATGATCTCCCATGCCTTTTGGAAAAAAATTCCAATAAAGCCGTCCAGGCCCGGCGCTCTGTCAGTCGGCATGTCTTTAATTACAGCCCAAACTTCCTCCGTGAAAGGCAAAACTTCTCCTGTATTATTCAAACCACACAAGAACAGGAGCAGCCACAGGTGGCTCATCCAACAAGCGCATGCAGCTCCAAGGGAGTGCCCGGTGAGGAGTTCGCGTGCGGTCCCGTGCTCCCTGCAACCAAAGTACTCCAGTTTCTCTGCCCCCTGCAGATGGGCCCACATGGACCCAGTCCCAGCCAGGGAGTGGGACCACATCCAAGGGATGGGGGTAGTATATATTCGGTATCACGGGTCGCACCACGAACTCGTCTTCCCGATAGTCACTTTCCCCACCCACCACGCTTCGCAGTATCCCCCAGCCTTTAATTCTCAAAACAAACAAAAAAGAAAGAATCCCACAGCCTTCAATGAAGCGGCCAATGATCCCAGAATTCCCGGCCCGACCCTCCCCGCCGCCTCCCCGACGGGTGGGCCGCACATATCCCCCCGCAGGCTTTTCCAGCGGGGTATACTACCAAGTGCCGGTGCGGAAAGTTTACTCCTCCGCCCGGTGGATATACGAGCGCGCCCAGGAAAGACGACAAGGCACAGGCACCTCTGCGGGGGAGCGGCCACGCGTGCGTACCAACGGGGATTCGCAGGCTGACACGTGGGCCCGGCCATGTGGGGCGATGGCGTGATAGGAATGGACATCGTCCAAGCGTACGGCCGCGTCAGGGTCAGGGATGAGGGAGCAAGAAAGCCCTGACCGGCCGCGTCAGCCACGTTGGACGTGGCGAGCGACGGTGACTGGCCCCTGCGTATGGGGCGGCCCCACGTGTCGGTGTGACGCGTCCCAGCGCGTATCTTGCGCTTCGGGTAGGTCTACGTTCACTAATTAAGGACTCCGCTGCTATCTGGACGGACGGGGGAGAGAAAAAAATAAGACTCGGTCCCCTTCCAGACTTCCCCAGCGGCATCCCCCACCCCCTTTCCCACAGAGAAAAAAACAAGCCAAAGCTCTTCGTCTTTCAGGCGCAGCAGAGAGGGGAGCAGAGGGAGGCGAAGGTACAGAGCGGCAGGCGACGAAGGTGGGAAGGGCCTGCGACCGACGCGGCCCCGCGTCTCCGATCACCCCCGCCGTGAGTGCTCCGGCCGCTCCCCATCTCCGATCGCGACCCCCGCTCGATGCTTCAGTTCGTCTGGCTAGGGCTTGGGGCAGTCGCAATGTGGGGGTTTTCGGCGCCGGGTTTTCGGGTTGATTTGGCGCACTATTTCGGCCTATTTGGGCGTTTCCGAGCGCCGGGGGTTAGTGTTTCGAAGCGCGTCCGATGGGGAATTTCCTAGGGCTTTGGGTTTGGGGAAGGTTTTGGTCCGAATGTTGTGGGATTTTCCGGCGATTTTGTTTAGGTTGACCGGTAGAAGCGGTGGATTGTAGCGGCGGCGGCGGGTTTCCGATCGCGACGAAATGTGGCATGTTTTAATCGGCGGTTTTGGGCGGTTGTGTAACCATTTGGGGGTACTGTCGGGGCTCGCCTCTAGTCGAAAAACTGCTGCGAGTTTACCTGTTTTCAAGTTAATCCTACATGGATTTACTGTACCCGCAGTTTGATTTCTCCCAGAAGTTTTCTTCAACCTTTTGCAGTTTTAGCGTTCTGGTGTTGGGGTTTTAGGGGTGTGATCAATGATGAGTCCGTGCAATCCCCTTTGACCCTAGGGTTTTCGTACGGAATGATAGCGACTTTGCTTAATCTCATGTTTAGATGGGTCCTCCCTCCTTTAATTTTCGAACCTGACTGTGTGGTTAAGAGGCTATTAGACTCTAGGATTCTGATTTAGGTGTGATTTTTCTGCATGCACCTTGGGGAGTGTGGGATTTGCATTTGGACCCCCAATTTGTTGTGGTTAGATTAGCTTGTTGATGTGATTGTCAGGAGGCTTCTCGGTAATGCGCCAGTCAGGAAACTGGATGAACCGTAGAGGGAATGTGAAGTAATTTGCAAGCTCTTTGTCGAATTCTCATTGCCAACACATGCGGTGCATGCTTGGTTTCAAGATGCATGATGATTATGTAGCTTGATTCACCTTAATTTCGGGCCTCAGTAGTTTAGAAATCACATCATGAGTGTGTGCCGTGTGCCACTCTTGACAATTCTTTTAACTACACTTCTGATGCATATTACAATATTTTTGGATATTGTTAGTTTAATTGATAATGAAGTTATTTCCCCTATTTCAGTTCTCCTATTGCTTCAAGTACTGGCTTGAGCTACCATGAGTACCCAAGCTAAAGACAAATGCCCACTTTGCATGGAGACCATGGATTTGACAGATAAACAGCTGAAACCTTGTAAATGCGGATATGAGGTAAAAAATCCATTGCTTGGAAATCATGTTTCAATGTTTGATTTCATCTGATTCTAGTGTACTAATATTTCTTGTTCTTGTGCTACACTATGTGGGCTTGTGAAAATGTCTTGAAACACCGAAATAAGTCAGTCCTTGATCTTAAATCTCATTTGCTTCAAGATTATTCTGTTGATATTCATTATGTTGAAATTTGAGCAAAAGTATCTGTGACAGGCATCTCCTTCAAGTGTGTTAAGGACTGTTTTTGAATGAAAGGCCAACAGAACTCATTGTTTATCACTTACTAAATGTACTACCACAGTTTTCAGAAATTTGATATAGTACTAGTAACATGACTATTATCAACTAATGCATTGAAAGTTTTTTCCAGTTTGTTTAAGCTAACTGTCCTTACTAACTGCCAAGAGATGAATACTGCCTGCGACATGTAATATATGAGTTGTGTCTGCTATTTGATGCCAGCTAATGCTACTGTACAATGCAACAAATTTTCATGAAATCATTTCATCTTTGTCTTGCTGTATGCTTTGCAAATTAAATGTTTGCTTTGCTACTTCTTTGTCTTGCTGTATGCTTTTGTTGTACTTGTTGTATTGTTGTTCATTTCATACAATAGGCACATGATGAACAACTCAAATGGTGCATCTTCTTGCGGACTTGTGTGTCAATGGAATACACGTATTTATAATCTATATTTTTGGTAGATATGTCTTTGGTGCTGGCATCATATAATGGAAATGGACCAGAAGGACGAGTGTGGCGGGAGGTGCCCTGGATGCCGTTCTATCTACAACAAGGATAGGATTTTGGGGACTAGCATCAGCAACCAAATGCATGTGTTTTATGACTTTATCACTGCAATCTCCTTTTATATTGTATTCAATATTTTCCCTTCTGGTTCTCCCTTTGTCGTCCTTATATTTCTCAAGGTTCCAGTTTAGGGGACTTCTTTTTATCTCGATATAATGCGGCAATTGTTGCCTGACTTAGGACTTCTGTCTTACAATTGCAGACTAAAGGAACTTTGTGCTGACAAATCAAATTTGCAACATGAACAAATGAAGCTTCAAAAGCAGAAATCGGCAACGAATCAGTTGAGAGTGGCAGAAGAACCAATAGATCATCCAGATAATGTTCGTGTGATTCAGAGGAAGCTTGTGTATATTATTGGGATGCCTTCTGAGTTTGCCAGTGAAAAGGTAAATATGGGTTTCTGCTGTAAAAGTGTGATTGTTTAGTACCTTAACTTATAATTAAACATCTATCATAGTGAATATAAAAAAAAACTAACTATTCACTGTTCATGCAGATTCTAAGGCAAAAGAGTTTTCTTGGGCAATATGGAAAAATAGAGAACATCATTATCGACAACATTGGAGCTAACCAACAGATTCCTGACTCTGGCCGTGTGTAAGTTTTTTGGTTAAGTAGAAATTGCAATTGAAAATTATATCCCTTTAACACTGGGAACAAGTCAGTCAAACAAGAACCACTCAATAAATAGATAATATTCTTGGCCATGGGATCATATCTAGACAGATATCAGCCACTAAAAGCCGCTTACACATTTTAGAAAAGACGAAGCATGCCTGACATATTCAACTTCATATGATTTAACCCAACCCACATTCTGCGACCTCTTTTTTGGATAACATACATGCTCCCACATAGTGACATAAGATCACACATTGTAAGTCTGGTTACCCTATTTTAATGGTCATTCCGAATAGATAAATACCACCAATGTAACCTCACCCCACCCAAATAAGAAACTGAATGTTTTCTCTTATATTTCAGATTTTCAGTTAATATGTTCTTTCTTTCAAATATTAAAAAAAAATGGTTACTCCCTCTAATCCAAATTAATTGTCAAAATTGTACTAAAGCTGCGACAATTAATTTGGATCGGAGGGAGTACACTTATTTCAGTCGATAACTATGTTTTTAAGGCGACGCTTTGCTTTAAGGCGCTGGGGGGGCGCTTCGACGCCTAGGCGACGCCTAGGCGCCTAAAGCGGACGCCTAGGCGCCTAAAGCGCAAAGCGCTGGGGGGGCGCCTTGACGCCTAGGCGTCGCCTAGGCGTCGCCTTACGGACGCCTTAAAAACATAGGTCGATAAGTTGTTCTTTTCTGGCTTTTGTGTAATTCTCTGCATGTCTCCCTGCAGATATGTCACATTTTCGAGAGAAGAAGAAGCTGTACTGTGCATAGAGGCGGTTAATGGTTACATCTTGGATGGCAGACCTTTAAAGTAATTTCTGTCACTAACTACATAGGTTTAATATAAAACACCATCCATCTCATGCTCTACGAAGTTTATGCCTTATGTTTTATCTGTTCATCATGCAGGGCAACCTTTGGCGTTACGAGATATTGTCATATATGGCTAAGCAATAAGGTGTGTGTTACATATAAACCTTCACTCGCCTCCAACTACTGACTCCTTCCATTTATTGCTAAAATTTCCCATGTCTTGCCTCAGGTTTGCCAAAAGCCAAATTGTTCATATGTGCACCAGAAAGCCCTACCAGAAGATGTTTGTACCAAAGATGATGTTGGTGTGTTTTGCGCAAGGTATAAATTGCTACCAGCCTTTTAAAATGTGCACATGGAATTTAATTTAGCATTCATTAATCTTGTTTTATTGTTGGCGTTTACTGGTGAAAACTTTGTTTGACTAAATATTCACTTGCAACTTTTGCAAAGCTGTACTATGATCATACTCTATGCGTCAACCTGTTTTATTTTTGTTGCACCTGCAGCTTTTGCAACCTGTACTAAGACCATACTATGTGCAGTCTTATCCATGGTTTGATGTTTATTTGCTAGCATGTTTCTTAGTATCAGTCATGATAACGACTTTTTCTAAAATTGGTATCATTCAATTAGTCTGTGGCTATATTTTCTTTTGTTGTTAGCTTGTTATTGATCATCGGTGTTATCATATTTTCTCTTGGACAATCTATAGGTTTTAAGGTTATAACGTTCTGTCAAAGAAAAACTGGTAGCCAACTTATGCTCCTTAAATATTATATATATTTTATCAAAAGCAGAGGAGGTTCAGATATTTCTTTTCTTTTCTTTTCTGAGATAAGGATTCAGCATTTGCTGGGAATGAATATGAAGGGCCCCCAGCAGCGTTCAGGAGTTACTTTACCTTCTCCAGGTGGCTGCAATTCAAGAACTACCATGTGTAGTGGGAATTCCAAAGATAAAGTAAGAAAATAATTCAATCTGAGCTAATGTTTCATGGGGATATGCTTGTCAATAATGCCAATCTGTATTTTTTTGTGATGGAAAATTCTGGCTTGGTATGTGTTGATTGTTGACATCATCGTTGTACTGATTGTGTTTCCTGCATTTGAAGATTTGCGTCAATGATGTAGTAGTACCCGGAGTTTGCAATAATAATCCTGGTACCCTGCCAGCAGCAATTCCATGGTAATTTATTTTGTTTGCTTGCTCCTGATCCCGCTGTTGTATCTTCTACTGATGGTCATCTTTGATCCTTTGACAGGGATTCAGGCAAGCCGCCATCCATTGTAAATACAGCTCTTCATCAGCAGAATAATCATGAGAGCGTACTTAGTCAGCAAAAACAGGTTGCCTCCAAATCTCACGAATTACCACCACTTAGACCAAAGGACCAGCTGGCTTCTAGCGATGACAAATCCAATACATCTGTGGGAAATGGAATTTCAGATTCCAAAAAAATGGCCTCAGAAGTAAATGGAACAGTTGAAACTTCATGGAGAAAACCACATTATGCTAATATAGTTTCACAAGGATCTAGCGGACCAGCTCGCCGCTTGACTGTGCTTACCAGGGAGTTGACATCTACTGATACAAGGTCTAAATTTACAGGACAAGTAGGTAGCTGGATATCATCTAAAGCTGCAGGACAAGCATCCAGTTCGATATCATCTACTGATACAAGGTCTAAAGCTGCAGGACAAGTAGTTAGTTTGATATCATCTACTGTTACAAGGTCTAAAGCTGCAGGCCAAGTAGTTAGTTGGACATCATCTACTGATACAAGATCTAAAGCTGCAGGACAAGTAGTTAGTTCGACATCATCTACTGATACAAGGCCTAAAGCTACAGGACAAGTAGTTAGTTGGACATCATCTACTGATACAAGGTCTAAAGCTGCAGGACAAGTAGTTAGCTCGACATCATCTACTGATACAAGGCCTAAAGCTGCAGGACAAGTAGTTAGTTCGACATCATCTACTGATACAAGGCCTAAAGCTACAGGAGTTACTTGGATTTCAAATTCCAAGAGACTTGGTTTGCCAAAAGATGAAGGCCATGACAGAACTGCAATTCCCAGATATCAGGCTGTAAAGGGAGTTTCCCAGAGACCAGAGGAACCTTCCAATAGGTTAACTAGCCAGCTTTCCTCAGCAGTTGTTAAACCTCATGTTAGAGCAGAGGAGAAGAATGCATGCTCAGATACCAGGGATAATCCAGTCCAAGAAAAGCACATGCAGGCTATGGTGAGCACTGTATCAGCCAGTGCAACTGCATTGGAGAGTTCGAGTGTCATTCCTACCGTGCTCCGTAATCATTCAAGTTCTAATGGTGTGTCACAGACATCAGCTGGGCCAGATAAGCTTTCAAATTTGCACAGAAAGTTGGCATCTGAAAACCAATCAAAGATCCTACATCAACAAAAGGCAGCTCTTTCAAATAAAGCTGTAGCAAGTGGTAGCATTCTCGGCAATCAAGTTGTGTGCACTGATGGCAAACATCAATCTTCACCACAAGGAGGGGATCGCAGCTTGTGCAATGGGGAAATGACCTTGTTAGGAGGAGCTAAAATTCCATCTGAGCATGCAGAGAAGATTCGGCTACCAAGACCAGTCAGTGATATATTGGCCAAGGATAGTCAAGGAAGAAAGAGATTAGTTTGTCCACCTGGATTTAGCGAGCTTCGCAAGTCTTCTGATTCAGGCAGGTCTGTATCAATGAGCTCCTCAACTTGCTCTGCACTTCGCTCTACATCTGATGCCCCGGCACAAGATTCATCATGCTCTGTTACAGACCAACCAGACATCATTAGCTGGGTCTCAGAGTGCCTGGAAGATGATGGAGATCACAAAGAAAGTAGTGGTGTGAGCATATCTTCCACACTCAGCTCCACTGATACCATATGGAGACCCACACCACAGGTTCCTGGCCCCAGTTTCGGTGCATCAAATCACTGTCAGTTACCTCCATACCCTGGTGGCTTGTCCCAGTCCATGGGTGGGGATCAAAACCCCATGAGATGCTGCTGCACTTTTCCGTCCGTAAGCAATAGACCAAATCAGATGCCTGAATATTGGAATGGAGGTGCCAATAGCTACATGGCCCCTGGTGGGTATGATACATTCTACCAAAACTGGACTAATGGAAGCGCAGATTCAGGCCTGAACAGTGCACAAGTTGACCTTTCATACTCCATGTACACCCTGTTCTGATCAACAGAGCTGTGTTGCAACCCTAACAATACAGACGCACAAGTCATGCATACATGCTAACCTAGCTCGCAGAAGGGGTGGATGGTGGCGACATGGGGGGTCGCCAATGCAGTGTTCGCGCTGAAGCTTAAGCTTGTAAAGATGAAACGTGAAACTTGTTTATTGTAAAACGGTTGTGTTGGATGGCACCTTTAGCGAAAATTTGCCGAATAGCCGTCTCATTGGATCTGTACTCGTGTGGTATGGCCGATTTTTACTGCTGTTCATGGATTACTTACTTGGTCTTTGTCGTCCTTGGCATCTTTTTGGTTGCTCCACGATGATAGCAGAAGGCCAGGACACATGATTGCTAGTGTATGGTTTACCATCCATTTCGTCAAACTAGCCTAAATTGTAAACTGTACCAGGTTCTTTTCTTAATTTCTCTGATGGCCAAAAGCAATTGTCAACCCATGAGCATGAGGCTGTTTGTGTCTTTGCCTTTTTCTGCCAAGTTTATCATGGTATGCCCCTCCTTATCGATCAATGATGGTGATACTGTGAGGGAATTTGTTCCCGTCCCAAGCAGAGGGCTGTGAGCCACTGCTTTCACGACAGCAAGCACCAATTGAGCTGGTGCAAACTAACTAGCAGAAAGTAAAGCGATGCTGATAAAAATCTTTGATAATCCAGTAGTGAATGCCATTTAGATTCTCTCTGTTGGTCAACCAGGCCCATGAAATCATGACTTTTAGCAACTCAGTGTAGTATTTTTTATGGGACTTTTAGCAACCCAGTTTGTTTTTTATGGGACTTTGAGCAACTCCGTTGCTTGCAGAAGAGAGCAAACAGTTGGTGACTACTACTGCTACTCCGTCCGTCGCAATGCAATTATGAGGTTCGGTCAAGCCGAAAATGTAAGAGTACCAGAATAATGGTACAGTAACCATTGGTGTCTAGTAGTACTATACCAGTAGCACAGTGGCTTGAAGCTGTTTCCTTCATCCAATGGTACCACATCAAGTCATTCAAGTGCAATCAGTACTTCATGTGGTGCATGCAAATCACCGAACCACCGAAAATCCCAGAACGCCGAGGTCTTGCATCCTACAGTAGAATTGCTAGTGTACAACCAGGGTCTTCGATGCAGTTCTTAAAACTTTCCACCACATGGTCCACAGGGACTTCGAAACCAAGGCAACTTGCACATGGCCACATCGCGCAAACAAACGGTCCAAGCATTTCCATAAACCGTTCGAGAGAAGAAAAAGAATCAGTTCAATGAAGAAAACGTCAACTTTCTGCCTTTTATGCCCCCCCGTCTGCCGATCTGCGCCTGTTGGTTAACGAAACGGAAAGCTTGTGGAGTGCCCCTCTCCTCTTGCGCGCGTGGCTTGCATGATGCATGGGGCGGGATTAGAGTCTTCACACTCAAAGTTGTTTTTCTTTCTTTCTGCAGGTGTTCACACTCAAAGTTTTTTTTTTTGCGGGGGGTTCTCACTCAAAGTTGTTGCCTTCTTTTCCTTCAAAGTTCCCTTCTTCCTCTTTTTTTTCCACACTTTTTTTCCTACTACAATGTGGATCGTGGAGTCGTCTCGTTTCACGCGCTTGTTAACCGTGGAATGGAAAAGGGGGAAGATGGAAACATATTCTTAGACCAGAGATTAGGCATTTGATCAACAGAGCAAGCCACATGTCCACGAAATTGCCCTGATTAACATCTGAAACGCGACTCCCTGGTCCGTATACGCTTGCAAGAGGATTGTTTTCTCAGTCGGGATGCACCAAAAGAGCGATGACTCGATCCACCATGACCGCTTCAAACTTCAAACTTCCCCCAAACACTAGTTCTTGACCTCTTCGGCGAAGACACAAAATGCAAGTCTAGCCCATCAAACTTTATTGAATGGAAAGGCTTCATATTTTAGCCCATCTATTATGCTGTACTATTACTCTATAATTACTAGAGATGTGTCAGAATACTCAAGTCTAAACTGATAGCGCCTACTCCCTCGGTCCCAAAATAAGTGACTCAACATTGCACTAACATCAGTACAAAATTGAGTCACTTATTTTTGGGACGGAGGGAGTAATATCACAATACTACATAGCTACATTATTGCTGGACGTGTAACCAATATGGTCGCTCATGCGTGTACTTCACATTAGGCAGTTAGGGCTACTCTCTCTTTCTTCTTTTTGAGCGAATAACCTGAATGTGGTTGCTTGTGCGCGCACATCAGATTTGAGTTTCATCTGTTTTTTCATGCTTTGTCTCGGCTTGGTTTTGATGTGACGTACTAATGGCTCCAGTTGGGTAACTCAAAGCCTCTGTGAAGGATCAAAGAACCTACTAGTACAGTAATAATCAGGCGCTCACGTTCTTTTTTTCCTTTTGACCATCATCAGGCGCTCACGTTCTTGCCGGGAAATGATAAACAAATAACAACTCAAAGCACGCCAGTCTGAAGCCATGTTTGGTGAGCGTCTGGTGGCAGCCACATATTCGGTGTGTGCGCGCACGCGTGCGTGTCTAACTTCCAGTTCACAGAAACATATAATTATTATTAATATCAATAAACCAGCACCAACTCCCTGTAAAAGTTGCTGCATAAAAAGTTTGAAAAAGTGCAGTTGTAATTTTTGTTTGTTTGATTGTTTTAGCAATCGCATAAGCTCAGGTCGCCAGCTGCTAATCAAGACGGACAAAGCAAGCACCTTTCTTAACTTTTTTTTTAAACTTGTGTTTAACACAAACGCGTGTGGTTTTAGACCTTAATAATCTCTAGTGCAAGACTGAAGATTAGCAGTAATGTTACACACACGGAGTCATTACGGGGGTATTACGGGGTTGAGCCACTTGGCAATTTACAGTTGGCCATGGATGGGAAAGTCGGCCCACCCCCTGAAAATCAGGGGGCGGAATGGTTTAGTTTGTTGGAATATGCCCGTAAAACCTCCGTAATCATGCGTGAGTCTAGCATTTTTGGAATATTAGACTGCGACTACGATCGTCACTCAAGAAACGCCGTGTCAATACCGGTTCTTAAGAACATCAAAATTATGCAACACATATACGGTGACTAATTTTCAGGTCAAACCCATGAACTTTTTACACGTAATAACAATTAAAGCATTGGAAAGTTTGACGATGAAACCTACATATACTCGTGGTGCAGTGGGCTAAACGACTTCTAGATATAAAGAGCGCACATGCTAGAATCGGCACCTTAACCGCCTAAGCCTAGTTCATAGACCGGTCCCATTGAATAGCTGCAACTTTGGGGCGTAGCAACCTTTATTAAGGGAAAAGTTGGGTAAAGATTGCTGGTTTAAGCAAAGACCCTCCGTTACAGATGCAGACATATGCCAAATGATCTGTCCTCTTCGGTATCATTTGACATTTTACTCGGCATCGACGAGCTCCATGGTGCTCCTTTTTCTTTTGAAAAATTCAAAAATCACATTTTCGAAGTTTCAAAAAAATCTGGAAAAAATCATACATGTTGGCATGTGTATAAAGTTTGATGATGAAATACATTATGGTCAAAGCTACACAAAAAAAGAAAAATTCGTGCATTTTAATAGTGAATAGTGTACATAATGTTCAGCATTTTCAAAATCATGATTTGTCTTTTTTTGTAGCTCTCACCGTAATGTGTACCATCTTCAAATTTTACACAAATGTAGTATACATCCATACGAACGTGTGTCTTTTTTTTTTAGAAATTTTTGAACTTAAAAATGTGATTTCAAATTTTTCAAAATAAAGAGCTCCATGGAGCTCGTCCCCCATTTAGCACTTTCGTTGATATTCTCACTCATATGAACCATCATATACAACCAGATCAGGTGGCTCATAAAGTAGGTTTGACCATTCTTAAATGCCTCATAATTGCATATTTAAGGGAGAGTTAAAAGGCGCCAATTCTTGCCTAGAAAAGAGTTACTTTCTCTTGTCCCAAAATAAGTGACGCAAATTTGTACTAACTTTGCACTAAAGTTAGTACAGTGTTGAGTCACTTATTTTAAGACGGAGGGAGTACTTAATACGTATGTTGTTCAATTTCTCTTTCTCCAAATACGTATGTTGTTCAATTTCCCTTTCTCCAAATATTGTCCATGTTAACGTCTTAGCGGTGCACAGGACAACTGGTGTTTTTTTTTTTGCGATGGAGGATATCACATAATTTTAAGAACTTATCTCATTAAGTACTATAGATAACACACTCCATCATATAGCATGTGTTTATTGTCGTTTCTATATGACATGGAATCCATTAGAAAATGATTGCCCGTATCAACCGTCGTACAAACTCTTAACAAAGATAACTCGATTTGGTGAATGTTCAAACAAAGCATAGTTCGTGAAATACATACATCCATTTAAGCGACGAGTAATTCCGCGCGCTTTGCGGGTTAAGAGTAACCGTCGACATTAAACCATCCACCAGCATTAAATCCAAACGTACCGGCGCATGGATCTAATGGTGTAGAACACGTCCACGCAGAAACCGGCCCCGCGTCGCACCCGTCCTTTTCTCCCCGGTTCTCGGCATATAATTTCAGCACCGCAAATGGCCAAAACCCCCGTAAAAGCAAAACCCACCCGCGACTAATCGACGCCATTAGCGAGCGAGAGCACGAGCGCGGCACAGTGCCACGCATCGCACCGCATCGCACGCGAACCTTCCCACCTCCCCTCCTCCATCTCCCCCGCACCCCGGAGCAGTGCCTGCACCAGACGGCCTCGCCTCGCCTCGCTAGAATCCCACCAACCAGTCCAATCCGCCGCGCGGTTCGGCCAGGGACGGAGGCATCGTCGTCGGCGTCTGGTGTGTCGGCTGTCGAGGCGACCGCGCGGATGGCGGCGGTGGCGGAGGGCTCGCCCGCGGCTTCCGCGCAGGCGGCTTCCGCGGCGGCGGCCAAGGAGGCGGAGTACCGCAAGGACGTGCAGAAGCTGGTGGACCTGCTCTCCAAGCTGAACCCGGCCGCCAAGGAGTTCGTCCCGTCCTCCGCGGCCGCCACGCCCAGGAAAGGGCTGTCGGCGGACGCGCCGGTGTTCTACTACGGCCCGATCGGAGGCCGGAACGGGGGGATCGCCGGGCACCCCGGCGCCGACGCCGGGTACATTGGGTACCAGCAGCGCATGGTAAAATTCTGCGGCCTCTTTTAGTGTCATCAATCATTCAGAGGTTGGGACTTGGTTTGGAAGGCTCGGATCGGAGCGGGTGGTTTTCCCCTGTGCGGAGGATTTGGCGTGATTACTTTTTTGCATTAGTTGATAACTTGATACGTTAAGAATGGGCACGTTATCTTTTTCCCCTCATTTGCGTTGGATGGCGTTACCGGCGGTTGGTGGTCTGTGTGGTGTGGTTGTTGGCGTTCTTTAGTGAAAGCCTTGCCCTGTTCTTCTTTTCGAGGTTCCCTTGGTCATAGAGAGGTTTCGCTTCAGAGTCACGACTAGTGCACTATCTTTCTGCAAAGATATGGTTTCTCTGCTGCTTAGATCGTCGGTGTGTTTGATTAATATTCTGGTTTTAGATCCTATTGATTTTGGGTAAAATATCCCAGTTCATGTGAGTTCTAAAACATATCATTTCACTTAAGAATTCAGATAGATGTGAAATCCAGATATTAAAAAGTATCATATCTGTAACCCTGATCTACTCGTACACTTTCCTATTATTAGGTAGTCTCTGAATCTAGCAATTCAGTTCAGAGAAAACATAAATTGGAATGCGGACGCCTTTTCACTTTGATATTTAGAGCGATTGATTTTCCGATATCGAAATTTGAGACTAGACTTTTCCGTGGTTTTGATTCAGATGCCTGTTGTTTAATAATATGATTCTTCTCCAGATCAGCTGCTTGTAATAATTAAGTTTGGATAGTAGGATTCCATTGGAAAGGTACTAGCAGGAATAAGAAATGATAAGTGTGTTTTCCTTTCCACCAGAGGAGGAATTTTGTAGATAATGAGAGGAGGAATGTATACATCAATCATGGAAGGAGGAGGACAAACGAGAGGGCGAGGCGTGCAGACAGGGAAGAGAGCATAAGGCGGACCGTTTATGTCTCTGAACTCGACCATACTGTGAGTAATTGATGAGTGTATTAGTGTGCATAGCTATATTCTTGAGTGCCTGTTGGACCTAATGCTTTTGACCATCTGTTAGGTGACAGAGGAGAGACTTGCTGAAATCTTTGCTAATTGTGGGCAAGTAAGTTACTTAACTTGAAGGCTTTAGTTGTACTGTTATTAGATACTAGAAATGCTACACAGAGGTGCTAGTCTATTTAACTGCTCTCTCAGATCAGGTTGACACAATTCTACTTGGTTGGGTTTTATTTTAGTAATTGTTGGTCATTTAACATTTTAAAACTTTATTCCGTCGACATGATTTCTCTATTTCCTGTTCTATGGATTTCATGTATGTTTGGTTACCAAAAATCAAATAGGGGAAAAAGTGTTAAAAGAAAAATTACTTGCGAGCACATTGTGATTTTCTCTTTTATAGAGCATTTTGTAATGTAATTCTCTGTAATGCAAATCCGTGAAACTGTTTTTTTCTCTTTGTCCTGAAGGTTGTTGATTGCAGAATCTGTGGTGATCCACATTCTGTTATGAGGTTTGCATTCATTGAGTTCTCTGGTGAAGGTATTATATCTTCACATGCTACATTTATGTTTTCCAGCTGTCAATTGATGGTTTGATACATGGTACATTTTTTACAGAGGGTGCTAGAGCTGCACTTAACCTTGGTGGCACAATGCTTGGGTTCTACCCAGTTAGAGTCTTGCCTTCAAAGACAGCTATCTTACCTGTGAATCCAAAATTTCTTCCAGCGGTATGTTGTTTGGTTTTCACCTTCTGTGACACCTATTCTGCTAATCCACAATTGCTATTAATAGTATCCTATTCTGCCTGGCCCTTAGACGGAGGATGAGAAGGAAATGGTCATACGGACAGTTTATTGTACAAATATAGATAAGAAGGTACCCATCTCTGTCCTACTTTGTCATCTTATTGTCTTTCACTTGCTCATTTTCTCATCATATGTTGCATTACATTGAGGTTCTTTATTTAGCTGTGAGATGCTCAACAATTGTGACAGGACAATCAAATGAAATATTTTATTACATTTTACCTGTTTTCCTGCAGGTTACTCAATTAGATGTAAAGAGTTTCTTTGAAGAACTTTGTGGTGAGGTGAGCTACTGCGCAAATCCAATCATCCTGTCGCACAGCTTTTAAATAAGTATCCTGGCTGCTTAATGTTCCTGCTGTTGCAATTGCAGGTCTCTCGTTTGAGACTTCTAGGCGACAATGTACATTCAACAAGGATTGCTTTTGTTGAGTTTGTCAATGTAAGAACTAAGAGCCCTTTTTTATCAGTAGCTCAACTCCCAATTTAATTGAACGATCTCCTACTAGCTCAGTACCTATTACTTTAAAATACTTGCTGTGATATTACTTAACCAAGTGCATGGTCAGTGCCTGTAGTTTGTTCATTATTTGCATGGTCAGCATGGCTCCCGTTTGTTGTTTTCACAAGTACAAACTATAATAACATTAGCCACTGTTCCAACTTCCAATTCACATTCTGCTGCTTCGTTTTGGAGTGTCAACCAGATGCCATTTTAGTACTGCCCTGAACACCATTTTCCTTAGACTCACCACAAAACGTCTATTGTATATTGCCAGTTTTGAGTTTGTAAGGAAGTGAACCTGGGCTATGCTTCCTTGGTTATTGAAAAGTAGTTTATCAAAAACCAGGAGCCAAGCTTGCCTGATGCTAACCATGATGACATAACCCCGTCAAGCTCCCTCAGTTAGAAATGAATGATTCAAACTTCAAAGTGCCCTCCCCACAAAACACTTGCACAACAGCATAAGCATGTACTCCCTCTGTCCCAAAATAAGTGTGTAACTTTAGTACAAATTTTTACTAAAGTTGAGACACATATTTTGGGACGGAGGGAGTAGGATTCCGTTATATTTGCACTCTAGTGAATAAGTATGCTAGAAATTGGAAAGCATGTCTGATTTCCATTCTTTCACCACGCCATGTTGTTCTTGACTCTTGCTTATATATTCTTATGGTACATTCTGAACGTTATTTATACGTTTCATTTCTTGCCATCATTGAGAGCCCATTCCACACGTGGTTTTTGACAGTCATTTCTCATTTTAAACACTCGCAATTACAGGCTGAGGGTGCTATCCAGGCTCTGAATTGCAGTGGGATGATTTTGGGCACACTGCCAGTCAGGCATGACCCCCCCGACTCCTATCCATTTATGTTCCCTACCCAAAATTCAGATATCTGTGTATTTGCTAACCTTGGTGGCATTGTGGTTCAGGGTGAGCCCTTCAAAGACCCCGGTGAAGCCACGTTTAACTCGGGTGGTGTCAAACTGACTGCTTGGGCTACACACTGGATTGTTGACGGGAAGGCTGCCTGACCATCACCTATGGCTTCCGCGATCCAGTGAAACCATTATTATGTTTCTGCTTAGATCCTTGCAACGGAGGAGCGATTTCTTCCTTTTAACCATCCCTTTTGCGAAACTGTTGGAAAGGGACTGGCTGAATCAGACCCTTGAGAGTCAGCATCTCGCAGACAAATCTGTGATGGATGGAGCAACCATTAGGAAAACCCGCCATTCAGAGTAATTTCTGTGGCAAAAACATGTTCCTTGTTATCTCACTGGCTGTTATTACCATCAAAACGAATGATACTTTAACGTCTTGACGTGCCGATCGATTGTCGCTGTTATTCCTATTGTTTTCTTTGCCGTTCTGCCGTTTTAAAACTTGCGAGCTTTTGCAGCTCGATCACCCCCTGCTGTCCAAAGGTTCTGGTCCAGCCCACAGGTTGACTGTGATCCTGACCCGCAAAAAAAAAGAAGAAGAAGAAGACTCTGATCCTGTACATTGTGCGTGGAAGGTAGGTAATGCTGTAAAGGTTGCGCAGGAAGTGCACAAACGAAGCGAGTGAGCGTATGCGTGGGTGCATCATTTGGAATTGACAGTGTAAGCATTTTTATGAGCTCTGCCGCCACGGTTGTCTTCGAGTGGAAAACACACGCGTCTGTTGATTAATGGATGCAGTTCATCGAACTGCCTTAGTGAGAATGATCTATGGATGCAACGCGCACGTACACAGATTAGATGTATTTTTTCTGCAGCAGCGTATATATCGATTTATTTCTTTACGGTACATCGTGTAAAGAGTGTTTCGTTCTACGATGCAATACACAAACGAGTTTTCAGCTTGAAATCCCAACAACGTCCGGGCCTCCTACTGTAGTTGGCTGTGACCTCTCAGTCGATGGGGAGGGAGCGCGCGCGCTTTGTATGGCGGCTTCATCGACGCGCAGGAACCTCCAGGCCGTCAGGCTGTGCGGCGGGGGAGCGCGTTCAGGGTGGCCGCGCCGGCTGTGTCGTCCGTCGAAGAAAACGCACACGGCGTTCAGGCCCATGGAGGCGAGCGTCTGCTCGCCCTCGGCCGGGCGCTCGGGCTTCAAATCGAGATGGACGCGGGGTTGGTCCCACTGTTCCTGTGCGCCGCGGGCGGGACGAGCCAGATGACAGCCGTCGACCGCGTGGAAGAGCTGGGCGCCGTCGCAGCACCAGACGGGGACGCCGCATGCGCCGGCTCTGCGCTGGTATGCCCCGAATTCACCCGCGTGATCGACGGCGTGGAGGCCGTGGAGTCGTTCAATATGAACGCGCCCACAAGTGGCTCGTCTCGAACAAGGCCAGGCAGCAACGACTGCTGCGCCGTGTGGGTGAAGAAGCCGGGTGCGCTGGTGTGGGATGGACGCACACCAGCAATCTGAGCCCTACATCCAACCGGCTGCCCGCCCCTCCAGTTACGCCGTGCCTTGCTGTTGGCAAGGTATTGCATCTCTGTCCGCTGCGATCTGGCCGTTGGTAGAGTGGAAGATGGGTGCGAGCTGGTCGTCGACTCGTCGGTAGAGTGGAAGACGCGCCACCTTTGCCGGAGACGACGGAGAGTACCGCGCACCCCGGCGGAAACCGGCGCTCCGAGGAGAGCGCCTCGCCGGGCTGCCGCTCCTACTTGAAGCGTGGCAGCCATGAGTGGCTATAGCTAGACCAGGTGTGCTTCCTCCTCTCCTCTGCTTCACATTTCTAGATTCAAGAGGCGACAAGGTAGTGTGTAGTATGACGGGAGGGAGTGCGAGTGGTACACTGGAACGGGGGCATATATATATGTATATATATAGGCGGTTCAATCAGGTGGTCTCTCCGAATGGACACGGGGGAGAAAAATCGCCGAGCGGTTCCATTCCATGCTGTGACCATGGCGATCTCCTGGCAGGCCCACGCTGTAACCGTAGACGATCTCGTACGTGCGTCCCATCGGCCCGAAGAAGGGAAGCTGTTGCGGTGCATCCCGGGAGAGATACCAAGGTGTGTTTGGTTGAGGAACGAAGTGGAATGGAATGTCATGGTTGGAAAGATGAAATGGAATGGATTTGATTATCCTCACCACTTGCAAATTAATATATGAACATGATCATGCCACGGTCAAGCTTCCCAATGGCTAAGTCTAATAAATCAGTTAGCTCGTTGCCATTAGCGATCAGACTCCTCTACCTCCAGGCCAATTTGAGCAAGCATCAGATCTGAGGAAGAAACTGAAATTTCTCCTACTAGTCCTCGGCAACCAACAGACACCTGGCTGCCGCTCAGTTACAAAATCGATCTCTGCTCTTCCCTGATACTTGATCATTGTTGCTCTTCCCTGCTCCTCGATCATTGTTGCTCTTCCCTGCTCCTCGATCATTGTTGCTCTTCCCTGCTCGTCCACATTTGTCTTTACCAATCACCAAGCTGGTCACCGCCCCGGCAGATCTAATCACAGATGCACCCTACAAAATATGCACCTCTAACCAGCAGTTCAGGCCACCGCCGGCCCCAAGATCAAATCGCCGCCAGGCCTTGTCCCTGCCGCCGCCGGAGTTGCCCCTCACCCAGCCACCAAGCTTCAAGACCGCCGCCCCGCAGCCTCGTCCGTCGTGCCGCAGTCCAGAGAGGAGGAGACGAGGCAGAGAAGCAGCCAGCGGCGCGGATCGAGGGGAGTAGCGGCGGCGCAGATTGGGGAGGGAGAGACGATGAGGAGACATGATAGGCTTTCGAGGGGAGAGAGGAACGTGCGACGACCGGTTCCGCGTGATTCCTCCGATTTGGAGGTCTCAGCGCGTTCCGGATATTGGGCGAATATTCGCCAGGTGGGAACGACTTGATTCTGGTTCCATCTACGAACCAAACGCAAGAACGACGCTCTGGGGCAGGTCCGACCCATGCCGTTCCACCTCGTGACTGCAACCAAACACATCCCAAAGGACTGCTCCTCCACGCATGAAACCACCGAGTATCGCTGCAAAATGATACGTACCAGTACTAGTGTACTACGCCCACGGGTTCATGCGGGGCGCCCAGCGTAGGCGTCCTTTCCTGATGTACGTGGACGTACACAAGCATCGTCACGTCCAGCACCTCGGACCGCAGGCCCCCATCACAGCTCACACTTCACAGGCACAGCCTCTTCGTGGCTCCGAATGGCCGCTCCAGCCTTTGTGCTCGACACCTCCGGCGCCTCTCCCTTGCCGTATGGACTACCCACGAGCACACGTCGCGGTGGTTACAGGCGTCCAAATGGCACGTCACTGTGGTCACCACCGTGTTCACACACGAACACGTCATCGTGAACCCTCGACGCCGGGGTGATCTCGAAGGAGACCTGTCCAGAAGCGCGGTACGCAAGCAATCCGGTGGGTGCTTTTGAGGACCCGAAACCCCACACATTCGGGAGGGACCCCGTATGGACACGCGGCGGCTATGGACTGACCTAGGTCGAGGATCGCCACCTTTCAATACGAAGAACGAGAGAGAAAAAATAAAGGAGAGATGTAAACTAGTGTAGAAAGTAGATGGATTTCGCGATTATGTGTTGTTCAATCGGTCATCACCTCTCATCTATTTATGAGGCGGTTGGACTTCCAGTACAAGAAAAAAACTAAAAATTCCGTCCAAAACGTGAAAACCATAACCTAACTCGGAGAGGAATCTTTGGCAACCTTCCGGATCAACTCGGAGCCTCTGCGGTAGTTTCGCTCGGTCTCACCGAGTGGACGTTGCCAAACTTTCTATATCTCGCTTGGAATTTCCGAGTGGTTTCACTTGGAATTACCGAGTCAACCCTGTCTCACCAAGCCAAATCAACTCGGTTGATCCGAAGTGACTCTGCAATTTTTGTTACTAACCTTGTTTTGGCTCCCCGGGTTGCATACGACCTTGGATTAAGACCATTTTTATGTCAAAATCAACCGTTTCGATGATACACAACTTTCATGTTGAAACTTTTTTCCATCTGAGGCTACCTTAATTGAGTTTTTGGCCATGCAAAATTCGGGTGTCAACACACGCCCTCCTGTTTTTTTGGTAAAGTTAGCGTGCTAAAAATATATTTTGTATCATGTTTTCTCTAAGGACGACGCCGACACTCCATCGACCATTTATATGGGCTTAGGACGATAATTATATAACGGCCATGTTTACGCTTAGGGCGATAATTCTTTAGCGGCCATTGCTTTTAATTTTTTGTTTACATCGTACCTTGGAACCAATTACCACAAATCGGCTTTAAAGAGATAGGAATGAACTCGTTCCTTGTAGCACCAAGGATATCAAACTCCGAGAGGTCACGCCCTGTTAAGCAAGTAACATCGGGATGATTCCAATCCACTAATGCATCGGCCAAAGCAACACAAGCTGAATTATCCGCACAAATGACTTCTACATCATCATTAACCCATTGTATTAAGAATTGATGCATGGTAGACATCACACATTGGATAGCATGAACCCAATCACGGCCTAATATAACATTATAGTAACCTTGCACCTCGGCGATGAAGAATGTGGTGGCCAAAGTTTTGCTTCCCACAGTAAGTTCCATGCACATCACACCTTTGGCCTCTGTCTTTTCTTTACCCTCAAATCCATTAAGCACTATATTGGTCCTCATCGCCGCATCATCATGTAATTCCAACTTCTTGAAGACAGAGCAGGGCATAAGATTTACCACATCACCACCATCAATGAGAATCCTAGCAACCGGCAATCCGTTAGTATGACACTTGAGGTACAATGGCTTCAAGTGTTTCACCTGTTCCTTTGGCTTCTCGAAGATAGCATTCTTAGGACCAAAATCCAGCTAGGCTACCTCCCCTTCTTCACCTATAGCATGAATCACGGTAGGTAAGTAATACACCATATTAATATCCATACCTTCTCGAACCGGCATAGATTTGTAATCCACATCTCATCTTCATCTCCCAATGTGTATATTGAACTTGAAAGTTTTGTCAATTGAAGGGGATGTTTCAGGTGGTGTAGACGATGTAATAGGGGCCGCATCCTCCTCCTTTGGTGGTGTAGGTGCTGTTGTAGTTCATGTAGAAGCATTTGCGTTTTCTTTTTTGTTTAGGCCTCCAGGCTTGTTTTATGAGCGCCACAGGCTGAATTTCACTAATAATTCATCCCTTTGCTCCTCCACTTCATGCGCCGCATCATGTGTTGTAGTCTCCTTTTCATGGTCGTAGTTAAACCAGACAGACACCACCTAGGTTGTGTTGGGGAACGTAGTAATTTCAAAAAAATTCCTACGCACACGCAAGATCATGGTGATGCATAGCAACGAGAGGGGAGAGTGTCGTCCACGTACCCTCGTAGACCGAAAGCAGAAGCGTTATGACAATGCGGTTGATGTAGTCGTACGTATTCACGATTGTCGATCCTAGTACCGAACGTACGGCACCTCCGCGATCTGCACACGTTCAGCTCGGTGACGTCCCACGAACTCACGATCCAGTAGAGCTTCGAGGGAGAGTTCCGTCAGCACGACGGCGTGATGACGGTGTTGATGAAGCTACCGACGCAGGGCTTTGCCTAAGCACCGCAACGATATGACCGAGGTGGATTATGGTGGAGCGGGGCACCGCACACGGCTAAAAGATCAATGATCAACTTGTGTCTTGGGGTGCCCCCCTGCCCCTGTATATAAAGGAGCTAGGGGGAGGCGGCCGGCCAAGGAGGAGGACGCGCCAAGGGGGGAGTCCTACTCCCACCGGGAGTAGGACTCCCCTTTCCTAGTAGGAGTAGGAGAAGGGCGAAGGAAGGAGAGGGAGAGAGGGAGGAAAGAGGGGGCGCCGCCCCTCCCCCCTCCTTGTCCAATTCGGACTCCCAAGGGGGGGACGCAGCCAGCCCTAGGCCCTCTCCTCTCTATCTCCCACAAGGCCCATGTTGGCCCATTAGATCCCCCGGGGGTTCCGATAACCTCCCGACACTCCGATAAATATCCGGTGACCCCCGGAACTAATATGGTGTCCGAATATAGTCATCCAATATATCAATCTTTATGTATCGACCATTTTGAGACTCCTTGTCATGTCCATGATCTCATCCGTGACTCCGAACAACCTTCGGTACATCAAAACACATAAACTCATAATACTGATCATCACCAAACGTTAAGCGTGCGGACCCTACAGGTTCGAGAACTATGTAGACATGACCGAGACACTTCTCTGGTCAATAACCAATAGAGGAACCTGGATGCTCATATTGGCTCCTACATATCCTACGAAGGTCTTTATCGGTGAAACCGCACAACAACATACGTTGTTCCCTTTGTTACCGATATGTTACTTGCCCGAGATTCGATCGCCGGTATCTAAATACCTAGTTCAATCTCGTTACCAGCAAGTCTCTTTACTCGTTTTGTAATGCATCATCCCGCAACTAACTCATTAGTCACATTGCTTGCAAGGCTTATAGTGATGTGCATTACCGAGAGGGCCTAGAGATACCTCTCCGACAATCGTAGTGACAAATCCTAATCTCGATCTATGCCAACTCAACAAGTACCATCGGAGACACCTATAGAGCACCTTTATAATCACCCAGTTACGTTGTGACGTTTGGTAGCACACAAAGTGTTCCTCCGGTATTCGGGAGTTGCATAATCTCATAGTCATAGGAACATGTATAAGTCATGAAGAAAGCAATAGCTACAAACTAAACGATCAAGTGCTAAGCTAACGGAATGGGTCAAGTCAATCACATCATTCTCTAATGATGTGAATGACAACTCATGTCTATGGCTAGGAAACTTAACCATCTTTGATTCAACGAGCTAGTTAAGTAGAGGCATACCAGTGACACTTAGTTTGTCTATGTATTCACACATGTACTAAGTTTTCGGTTAATACAATTCTAGCATGAATAATAAACATTTATCATGATATAAGGAAATATAAATAACAACTTTATTATTGCCTCTAGGGCATATTTCCTTTAGTCTCCCACTTGCACTAGAGTCAATAATCTAGATTACATAGTAATGATTCTAACACCCCATGGAGTCTCGGTGCTGATCATGTTTTGCTCGTGAGAGAGGCTTAGTCAACGGGTCTGCAACATTCAGATCCGTATGTATCTTGCAAATCTCTATGTCTCCCTCCTTGACTTGATCGCGGATGGAACTGGAGCATCTCTTGATGTGCTTGGTTCTCTTGTGAAATCTGGATTCCTTTGCCAAGGGAATTGCACCAGTATTGTCACAAAAGGTTTTCATTGGACCCGATGCACTAGGTATGACACCTAGATCGGATATGAACTCCTTCATCCAGACTCCTTCATTTGCTGCTTCCGAAGCAGCTACGTATTCCGCTTCACACGTAGATCCCGCCATGACGCTTTGTTTAGAATTGCACCAACTTATAGCTCCATCGTTCAATATAAACACATATCCGGATTGTGACTTAGAGTCATCCGGATCTGTGTCAAAGCTTGCATCGATGTAACCATTTACGACGAGCTCTTTGTCACCTCCATAAACGAGAAACATATCCTTAGTCCTTTTCAGGTATTTCAGGATATTCTTGACCGCTGTCCAGTGATCCACTCCTGGATTACTTTGGTACCTCCCTGCTAAAATAATAGCAAGGCACACATAAGGTCTGGTACACAGCATTACATACATGATAGGGCCTATGGCTGAAGCATAGGGAACACCTTTCATTTTTTCTCTATCTTCTGCAGTGGTCGGGCATTGAGTCTGACTCAACTTCACACCTTGTAACACAAGCAAGAAACCTTTCTTAGCTTGATCCATTTTGAACTTCTTCAAAACTTTATCAAGGTATGTGCTTTGTGAAAGTCCAATTAAGCGTCTTGATCTATCTCTATAGATCTTGATGCCCAATATATAAGCAGCTTCACCGAGGTCCTTCATTGAAAAATTCTTATTCAAGTATCCTTTTATGCTATCCAGAAATTCTATATCATTTCCAATCAACAATATGTCATCCACATATAATATTAGAAATGATACAGAGCTCCCACTCACTTTCTTGTAAATACAGTCTTCTCCAAAAGTCTGTATAAAACCATATACTTTGATCACACTATCAAAACGTTTATTCCAACTCCGAGATGCTTGCACCAGTCCATAGATGGATCGCTGGAGCTTACACACTTTGTTGGCATCCTTTGGATCGATAAAACCTTCAGGTTGCATCGTATACAACTCTTCTTCCAGAAATCCATTCAGGAATGCAGTATTTACATCCATTTGCCAAATTTCATAATCATAAAACGCGGCAATTGCTAACATGATTCGGACGGACTTAAGCATCGCTACGGGTGAGAAGGTCTCATCGTAGTCAACTCCTTGAACTTGTCGAAAACCTTTCACAACAAGTCGAGCTTTGCAGACAGTAACTTTACCGTCAGCGTCAGTCTTCTTCTTGAAGATCCATTTATTCTCGATGGCTTGCCAATCATCGGGCAAGTCAACCAAAGTCCACACTTTGTTCTCACACATGGATCCAATCTCAGATTTCATGGCCTCAAGCCATTTTCCGGAATCTGGGCTCATCATCGCTTCCTCATAGTTTGTAGGATCACCATGGACAAGTAACATGACCTCTAGAACAGGATTACCGAACCACTCTGGTGCGGATCTTATTCTGGTTAACCTACGAGGTTCAATAGTAACTTGATCTGAAGTGTCATGATCATTATCATCAGCTTCCTCACTAATTGGTGTAGGGATCACATGAACTGATTTCTATGCTGAACTACTTTCCAATAAGGGAGCAAGTACAGTTACCTCATCAAGTTCTACTTTCCTCCGAGTCACTTCTTTCAAGAGAAACTCCTTCTCTAGAAAGGATCATTCTTAGCAACGAATGTCTTGCCTTCGGATCTGTGATAGAAGGTGTACCCAACAGTTTCCTTTGGTTGTCCTATGAAGACACATTTCTCTGATTTGGGTTCGAGCTTATCAGGTTGAAGCTTTTTCACATAAGCATCGCAGCCCCAAACTTTCAGAAACGATAACTTTGTTTCTTGCCAAACCACAGTTCATAGGGCATCGTCTCAACGGATTTAGATGGTGCCCTATTTAACGTGAATGCAGCCGTCTCTAAAGCATAACCGCAAAACGATAGCGGTAAATCAGTAAGAGACATCATAGATCGCACCATATCTAAAGTGCGGTTACGATGTTCGGACACACCATTACACTGTGGTGTTCCGGGTGGCGTGAGTTGTGAAACTATTCTGCATTGTTTCAAATGAAGACCAAACTCGTAACTCAAATATTCTCCTCCATGATCAGATAATAGAAACTTTATTTTCTTGTTACGATGATTTTCCACTTCACTCTGAAATTCTTAAACCTTTCAAATGTTTCGGACTTATGTTTCATTAAGTAGATATACCCATATCTGCTCAAATCATTTGTGAAGGTGAGAATATAACGATACCCGCCACGAGCCTCAATATTCATCGGATCACATACATCAGTATGTATGATTTCCAACAAATCTGTTGCTCGCTCCGTTGTTTCGGAGAATGGAGTTTTAGTCATATTGCTCATGAGGCATGGTTCGCAAGTACCAATTGATTCATAATCAAGTGATTCCAAAAGTCCATCAGAATGGAGTTTCTTCATGCGCTTTACACCAATATGACCCAAACAGTAGTGCCACAAATAAGTTGCACTATAATTATCAAATCTGCATCTTTTAGCTTCAATGTTATGAATATGTGTATCGCTACTATCGAGATTCAGTAAAAACAGACCACTCTTCATGGGTGCATGACCATAAAAGATATTACTCATATAAATAGAACAACCATTATTCTCAGATTTAAATGAATAACTGCCTCGCATAAAACAAGATCCAGATATAATGTTCATGCTCAACGCTGGCACCAAATAACAATTATTCAGGTCTAAAACTAATCAAGAAGGTAGATGTAGAGGTAGTGTGCCGACCGCGATCACATCGACTTTGGAACCATTTCCCACGCGCATCGTCACCTCGCCCTTAGCTAATCTTTGCTTAATCCGTAGTCCCTATTTCGAGTTGCAAATATTAGCAATGAACCGATATCAAATACCTGTGCACTCTGCGAGCATTAGTAAGGTACACATCAATAACATGTATATCACATATACCTTTGTTCACCTTTCCATCCTTCTTATCCGCCAAATACTTGGGGCAATTTCGCTTCCAGTGACCAGTCCCTTTGAAGTAGAAACACTCAGTCTCAGGCTTAGGTCCAGACTTGGGCTTCTTCACTTGAGCAGCAACTTGCTTGCCATTCTTCTTGAAGTTCCCCTTCTTCCCTTTACTCTTTTTCTTGAAACTGGTGGTCTTGTTGACCATCAACACTTGATGCTCCTTCTTGATTTCTACCTCCGCAACCTTTAACATTGCGAAGAGCTCGAGAATTATCTTTTCCATCCCTTGCATATTATAGTTCATCACGAAGCTCTTGTAGCTTGGGGCAGTGATTGAAGAATTCTGTCAATGACACTATCATCCGGAAGATTAACTCCCACTTGAATCAAGTGATTATTATACCCAGACATTTTGAGTATATGTTCACTGACAGAACTATTCTCCTCCATCTTGCAGCTGTCGAACTTATTGGAGACTTCATATCTCTCAATCCGGGCATTTGCTTGAAATATTAACTTCAACTCTTGGAACATCGCATATGCTCCATGACGTTCAAAACGTCGTTGAAGTCCCGGTTCTTAGCCGTAAAGCTGTTGGAAATATGCCCTAGAGGCAATAATAAATTAGTTATTATTATATTTCCTTGTTCATGATAATCATTTATTATCCATGCTATAATTGTATTGATAGGAAACTCAGATACATGTGTGGATACATAGACAACACCATGTCCCTAGTAAGCCTCTAAATGAGTAGCTCGTTGATCAATAGATGGTTACGGTTTCCTCACCATGGACATTGGATGTCGTTGATAACGGGATCACATCATTAGGAGAATGATGTGATGGACAAGACCCAATCCTAAGCCTAGCACAAAGATCGTAGTTCGTATGCTAAAGCTTTTCTAATGTCAAGTATCATTTCCTTAGACCATGAGATTGTGCAACTCCCGGATACCGTAGGAATGCTTTGGGTGTACCAAATGTCACAACGTAACTGGGTGGCTATAATGGTGCACTACAAGTATCTCCGAAAGTGTATGTTGGGTTGGCACGAATCGAGACTGGGATTTGTCACTCCGTGTGACTGAGAGGTATCTCTGGGCCCACTCGGTAGGACATCATCACAATGTGCACAATGTGACCAAATAGTTGATCGCAGGATGATGTGTTACGGAACGAGTAAAGAGACTTGCCGGTAACGAGATTGAACAAGGTATCGGCATACCGATGATCGAATCTCGGGCAAGTACTATACCGTTAGACAAAGGGAATTGTATACGGGATTGATTGAGTCCTTGACATCGTGGTTCATCCGATGAGATCATCGTGGAACATGTGGGAGCCAACATGGGTATCCAGATCCCGCTGTTGGTTATTGACCAGAGAACGTCTCGGTCATGTCTACATGTCTCCCGAACCCGTAGGGTCTACACACTTAAGGTTTGATGACGCTAGGGTTAGGAAGTTTGTATGTGGTTACCGAATGTTTTTCGGAGTCCCGGATGAGATCCCGGACGTCACGAGGAGTTCTGGAATGGTCCGGAGGTAAAGATTTATATATGGGAAGTCTTGTTTTGGTCACCGGAAAAGTTTCGGGTTTTATCGGTAATGTACCGGGACCACCGGGAGGGTCCCGGGGGTCCACCAAGTGGGGCCACCATCCCCGGAGGGCTGCATGGGCCAAGTGTGGGAGGGGACCAGCCCCAGGTGGGCTGGTGCACCCCCCACAAGGCCCAAGGCGCAGGGAAGAGTGGGAGGGGGGCAAACCCTAGGGCAGATGGGCCCTAAGGCCCACCCCAGGTGCGCCTCCCCTCTCTCCCCTTCTGGCCGCCACCCAGATGGGATTTGGGGGCTGCCGCCACCCCTGGGGAGGGAACCCTAGAGGGGGCGCAGCCCCCTTCCCTCCCCCTATATATACTTGAGGGTCTTGGGGCTGCCAACATAAGAGCTTCACCTCTCCCTGGCGCAGCCCTACCTCTCTCCCTCCTCCTCTCCCGTGGTGCTTGGCGAAGCCCTGCTGGATCACCACGCTCCATCACCACCACGCCGTTGTGCTGCTGCTGGATGGAGTCTTCCTCAACCTCTCCCTCTCTCCTTGCTGGATCAAGGCATGGGAGACGTCACCGGGCTGTACATGTGTTGAACGCGGAGGTGCCGTCCATTCGGCACTAGGATCTCCGGTGATTTGGATCACGGCAGTCGACTCCTTCAACCTCGTTCTCTTGAACGCTTCCGCTTAGCGATCTACAAGGGTATGTAGATGCACTCTCCTTCCCCTCGTTGCTGGTTTCTCCATAGATAGATCTTGGTGACACGTAGGAAAATTTTGAATTTCTGCTACGTTCCCCAACAGTGGCATCATGAGCTAGGTCTATTGCGTATATTCTTTGCACGAGTAGAACACAAAGTAGTTGTGGACGTTGATTTTGTTCAATATGCTTACCGTTACTAGTCTAATCTTGTTTCGATGGTATTGTGGGATGAAGCGGCCCGGACCGACCTTACACGTACACTTACGTGAGACAGGTTCCATCGATTGAGATGCACTTGGTGCATAAGGTGGCTAGCGGGTGCTAGTCTCTCCCATTTTAGTTGGAACGGATTCGATGAAAAGGGTCCTTATGAAGGGTAAATAGAAATTGACATATCACGTTGTGGTTTTTGCGTAGATAAGAAACGTTCTTGCTAGAAACCCATAGCAGCCACGTAAAACATGCAAACAACAATTAGAGGATGTCTAACTTGTTTTTGCAGGGTATGCTATGTGATGTGATATGGCCAAGAAGAATGTGATGAATGATATGTGATGTATGAGATTGATCATGTTCTTGTAATAGGAATCACGACTTGCATGTCGATGAGTATGACAACCCGCAGGAGCCATAGGAGTTGTCTTAATTTATTGTATGACCTGCGTGTCATTGAACAACGCCATGTAATTACTTTACTTTATTGCTAACCGGTAGCCATAATAGTAGAAGTAATAAGTTGGCGAGACAACTTCATGGAGACACGATGATGGAGATCATGGTGTCATGCCGGTGATGATGATGATCATGGAGCCCCGAAGATGGAGATCAAAAGGAGCAATATGAAATTGGCCATATCATGTCACTATTTGATTGCATGTCATGTTTATCATGTTTATACATCTTATTTGCTTAGAACGACGGTAGTAAATAAGATGATCCCTCATTAAAATTTCAAGAAAGTGTTCCCCTAAGCGTGCGGCAACGCGAAAATTTGTCGTTTCGAAGCACCACGTGATGATCGGGTGTGATAGATTCTTACGTTCACATACAACGGGTGTAAGCCAGATTTACACACGCGAAACACTTAGGTTAACTTGACGAGCCTAGCATGTACAGACATGGCCTCGGAACACAAGGAGACCGAAAGGTCGAGCATGATTCGATAGTAGATACGATCAACATGAAGATGTTCACCGATGATGACTAGTCCGTCTCACGTGATGATCGGACACGGCCTAGTTGACTCGGATCATGTAATCACTTAGATGACTAGAGGGATGTCTATCTGAGTGGGAGTTCATAAGATGAACTTAATTATCCTGAACATAGTCAAAAGATCTTTGCAAATCATGTCGTAAGCTTGCGCTTTAGTTCCACTGTTTAGATATGTTCCTAGAGAAAATATAGTTGAAAGTTGACAGTAGCGATTATGCGGACAGTAGAAAGCTTATGTCCTTAATGCACCGCTCAGTGTGTTGAACCCCAAACGTCGTTTGTGGATGTTGCGAACATCGGACATACATATTTTGATAACTACGTGATAGTTCAGTTAAACGGTTTAGAGTTGAGGCACCAAAGACGTTTTCGAAACGTCGCGGAACATATGAGATGTTTCGAGGGCTGAAATTGGGATTTCAGGCTCGTGCCCACGTCAAGAGGTATGAGACCTCTGATGATTTTCTTAGCCTGCAAACTAAGGGAGAAAAGCTCAATCGTTGAGCTTGTGCTTAGATTGTCTGAGTGCGACAATCACTTGAATCGAGTGGGAGTTGATCTTCCAGAGATAGTGATGTTTCTCCAAAGTCATTGCCACCAAGCTGCTAGAGCTTCGTGATGAACTATAACATATCAGGGATAGATATGATGATCCTTGAGGTATTCGCGATGTTTGACACCGCGAAAGTAGAAATCAAGAAGGAGCATCAATTGTTGATGGTTGGTGAAACCACTAGTTTCAAGAAGGGCAAGGGCAAGAAGGGATACTTCATGAAACGGCAAATCAGCTGCTGCTCTAGTGAAGAAACCCAAGGTTGAACCCAAACCCGATACTAAGTGCTTCGTAATAAGGGGAACAACCACTGGAGCAGAATTACCCTAGATACTTGGTAGATGAGAAGGCTGGCAAGGTCGATAGAAGTATATTGGATATACATTATGTTAATGTGTACTTTACTAGTACTCCTAGTAGCACCAGGGTATTAAGATACCGTTTCGGTTGCTCAGTGTTAGTAACTCGAAATAAAAGGCTACGGAATAAACGGAGACTAGCTAAAGGTGAGCTGACGATATGTGTTGGAAGTGTTTCCAAGTTTGATGTGATCAAACATCGCATGCTCCCTCTACCATCAAGATTAGTATTAAACCTGAATAATTGTCATTTGGTGTTTGTGTTGAGCATAGACATGATTGGATTATGTCTATCGCAATACGGTTATTCATTTAAGGAGAATAATGGTTACTCTATTTATTTGAATAATACCTTCAATGGTCTTGCACCTAAAGGAATGGTTTATTGAATCTCGATCGTAGTGATACACATTTTCATGCCAAAAGATATAAGATAGTAATGATAGTACCACTTACTTGTGGCACTGCCATGTTAGTCATATTGGTATAAAACGCATGAAGAAGCTCCATATTGATGGATCTTTGGACTCACTCGTTTTTTGAAAAGTTTGAGACATGCGAAACATGTCTATTGGTGTATACGCATGAAGAAACTCCTTGCAGATGGATCGTTTGGACTCACTTGATTTTGAATCACTTGAGATATGCAAATCACACCACACGGGCAAGATGACTGAAAAGCCTCATTTTCAGTAAGATGGAACAAGATAGCAACTTGTTGGAAGTAACACATTTTGATGTGAGCAGTCCAATGAGTCTTTGAGGCATCTGATGAATATCGTTATGTTCTTACTTCACAGATGATTCGAGTAGATGTTGAGTATATTTACTTGATGAAACACAAATCTGAATTATTGAATGGTTCAAGTGATTTCAGAGTGAAGTTGAAGATCATCGTGACAAGAGGATAAAATGTCTATGATATGATCATAGAGATGAGTATCTGAGTTACGAGCTTTGGTACGCAATTAAGACATTGTGGAAATTGTTTCACAATTAATACCGCCTGGAACACCATAGTTTGATGGTGTGTCTGAACATCATAGTTGCACCCTATTGGATATGGTGCGTATCATGATGTCTCTTATCGAATGACCACTATCGTTTATGGGTTAGGCATTAGTGTAACGCCCTCGATGCGGCTATATCTCCCACGTGTCGAAGCACGACTTAGAGGCATAACCGCATTGAAAGCAATGTCGCAAGTGAGGTAATCTTCGCACAATCCATGTAATACATAAGGGAAAAGATACATAGTTGGCTTACAATCGCCACTTCACACAATTACATGAGTAAAGCATTACATCATCCAGATACAATCAAGGTCCGACTACGGAACCAAAATAAAAGAAGAACCCCAAATGCGACAAAGGTCCCGATCGACCCCAACTGGGCTCCACTCTTGATCAACTAGAACGAAACAACACAAAGGGCAAGATCTTCATCGAGCTCCTCCTTGAGCTTGGTAGCGCCACCGCTTTCGGTAACATAGGCACTGCAAACTGGTTTTGAAGTATCCGTGAGTCACGAGGACTCAGCAATCTCAACCCGCGAGATCAAGACTATTTAAGCTTATAGGAAAGGTAAAGGCATGAGGTGGAGCTGCGACAGCGACTAGCATATATGGTGACTAACATACGCAAATGAGAGCGAGAAGAGAAAGCAAAGCACGGTCGATAAAAGTATGATCAAGAAGTGATCCTATAGCAACCTCGTCAAGCATAACTCCAACACCGTGTTCACTTCCGGACTCACGGAAAGAGACCATCACGGTAACACACGGTTGATGTATTTTAATTAAGGTCAACTTCATGTCTTCTACAACCGGACGTTAACAAATTCCCATCTGCCCATAACCGCGGGCACGGCTTTGAAAGATCAAATCCTGCAGGGTGTCCCAACTTAGCCCATGACAAGCTCTCACGGTCAGCGGAGGAATAGACCTCCACCCAAGACACTCCGATCGACTCGGTATCCCGTACAACAAGACATTTCGACAACGTAAAACTAAACCCAGCAACACCGCCCGAATGTGCCGACAAATCCCGATAGGAGCTGCACATATCTCTTTCTCGTGGCACACTCGGATGAGTCTAGCTACGAGTAAAACCAACCCTCAAGTTTCCCCGAGGTGGCCCCGCAGGCAGCTCGGTTCGGACCAACACTCAGAGGAGCACTGGCCCGGGGGGGGTTAAAATAAAGATGACCCTTGAGTCTGCAGAACCCAAGGGAAAGAAAAGGCTAGGTGAGGCAAATGGTAAAACCAATGTTGGGCATTCTTGGAGAAGCTTTACTTAAGGCGAATCTGTCAAGGGGTTCCCATTATAGCCCAACCGTAAGGGACGCAAAATCCGGGAACATAACACCGATATGACGGAAACTAGGGCGGCAAGAGTGGAACAAAACACTGCATAAGGCCGAGCCTTCCACCCTTTACCAAATATATAGATGCATTAATTAAATAAGATATATTGTGATATCCCAACAAGTAAACATGTTCCAGCCCAGAACAACATCTCCATGTTCCAACAAGGAACAAACTTCAATCTTCACCGCAACTAACAACGCTATAAGAGAAATTTGAGCAAAGCGGTAACATAGCCAATCAACGGTTTGCTAGGAATGGTGTCAAAGGTTAGAGGTTTGACATGGCAATTTGGGAGGCTGACAAGCAAAAGATAGGTATCGTAGCATTGGCATAGCAAAAGAGCGAGCAAACTAGCATAGCAAAGATAGTAGTGATTTCGAGGGTATGGTCATCTTGCCTGCAAGGTTCTCAGAGTTGTCGAAGGCTTGATCCTCGTAGGTGTACTCAACAGGTTCCTCATACACGTACTCGTCTCCCGGCTCTACCCAAAGCAAGAACACAAGCAACGGAACCACAATCAAACAAGGAACAATGCACAAGCAATATGATGCAAAACATGACATGCGATGCGAGATGAGATATGCAATGCATATGTGTGCTCCGGAAGGAAAATGATGAACCGGGCATCAACTTGGCAAACCAATTATGCCGCTGGAAAGATGGGATGATTTCGGGTGAAATCGATATAAAGATCACCGGAATCGGATGCACGGTTTGCAAATGACAAGCAAAACAAGAATGATGCAAATCTGCGTTTAACAGCCCGATGCTACTTAGCAAGCAACAAGAAACTATGCTACAGCACCCCAACATAAAAGCAAAGCATATGGCAGCGAACTACAGGAGATGCTTAACAAAAGAGGAACACTGAGCTACGGCTAAATCACATCATAACATGTTCAAACAAGCATGGTGAAAGTGCTCAAAATATCAGGTTCACAGACTTAGTGAAAATACTAGCATACCAGGAATTAACATCAGGAAGGCATGTTTAGAGCAAGCAAACAACATGCTACAGGAACTTATAATAGCAAAGCAAGGCATGACATGATTCTACTCAAAGCATATTTCAATAGTCCCTTACTGACCATAAGCCAAAAAGGACTCTAAGAAATGATGGCACCCATGTAAACATAGCAAGTTTTATTACAGATTTCAGACTTAGTGAAATATCAGGACATGGCAAAAACAGATTCTACATGGCATGTTAAGTGAGCTCGATGCACTCACTACAGAGCAATACATGGCATGGCAAGGCAACCAACAGTAAGAAGGCATGTTTATGAAGCTAAGCATGGCAAGAGCAAGGTCATAGCATACACGGATCAACTACAACGACCCCGTGAAAATTGAATCTCATGCAAACAATCTGTCAGGAAACATTTTCAAGCAACTTTGGAGCAAGAAATGAACATGTTCCAGCAGGCTATAAATGCAACCAAGGGCATGAATGGATAGAGCAAGACATGTATATCAAATCATGTTTATAGAGCATCTCCATATTATGCATAGAATGATTAGTGGAAGCATGTTAACATGGCATCAAATTATAACAGAATCTGCCAGGAAAACAACAACAGCAACTACCCTACTTTACAAGCTTGATACACTCAGCACACAAGTCACAAAAATACAAGGTCAACACCTCTGGAAAGATGGCATGACAAAGTCCAACATTCATGTAGAGCTCATACTCATAGGATGCACACATAAATCATGGCAAAAATGACAAAAGAGCTCGAGCTGATAAGATTCTGAAACTAACGATCTGAAGCTTTATTCCAACAGCATTTCGGGCATCAAGATGAGCTCAAATGCAAATGATGCAATGGAATGAAATGATGTACTCGTCGAGACGAACAATTTGACATATTATACGCGCAAAACGGAGCTACGGTTGCAGAGATGTGATGCGATGAAAATGCATGAAAACTACGGAATTCTGGGACTTGGGAGAATTTCGGGGGGGAAAACAACCTGCGCACGGATTTTGATGCTCGTCGGAGATTCCGCCGGAGAAGTGGCGGAGGTGGCAGGCGAGGTTGGGGAAGGTCGGGGCCCCGGATCTGGCGGCGCTGGCGAGATCCGCCGAGGGAGGCCGGCGGCGGAGAGGCCTTGGGGGTGGCGCAGAGGCGCGGGGGCGGGCGCTGGGCATGGGCGGCCGACGGCGGCGGGCACCGGCCCGAGCGGAGGCGGCGGCATGGAAGGGAAGGCGGCGGCGCTGGAGGCGCAAGGGTGGTGGCGCTTGGGCGGCGGCGGCGGAGGCGGCGAGGCGGCAAGGAAGCGGCTGGCGAAGGCGCTAACGGCGGGGCGGCGCGCATGGGCCATGAGGGCGCGGCGAAGCGGGGGGGCGGGCGGGATGGCGGGGGGCAGACGGATTCGCTCGCTGGCGGCGACGGTGGCGCGGAGGTGCCACGTGGCAAGACGCCACGGCTGCTGGCGGTGGCGGGGATTCGTCCGGCGTGACGAACATGTCCGGCAGCGGAGGAAAAATCTAGGGTTTCGGGGATTTCGGGAGGAAGACATATTTATAGGTAGAGGAGCTAGGAAAGTCCAAATGAGGAGCGGTTTTACCACACGATCGTGATCGAACGCATCGAGAGCATGGAGGAAGTTTGGTGGGTTTTGGGCCACTTTGGAAGGGTGTTGGGCTGCAAACAAAGAGGGCTTTGCGGTTACCGGTTAACTGTTGGAGTACCAAACGACCTCCAAATGGCACGAAACTTGACAAAGCGGTTCACGGTGCTATACCAAGGCCGCTTGGCAAACCTCGGTCCATTCCGAGAACGTTTAATACCCGCACGAGAGAAGAGGCAAAAGGGGACGCCGGAGGGCATAGGAGTGCCGGATTGCAAAAGCGGACAACGGGAAAATGCTCGGATGCATGAGGCGAACACGTATGCAAAATGAAATGCACATGATGACATGATAAAATGCAGATGATGACATGGCAAAGTGCAACACGCAAGCAAATGACATGGCAACAACGACGAATAACTGGCGGACACCTGGCGCAACGAATCCGGGGTGTTACAACACTCCACCACTACGAGAGGATCTCGTCCCGAGATCTAGGATGGCACCGGAGGGAAAACGGAAGAGGAAGAGGAGAGGTAAAACTAAGTTGCTTCTTCGACAAAAGAGTGAAAACCATGAACCTTGAGAGGTTGAGCAATTTAGAAGAAAGAGTACAATAGAGATGAATGAGATTGCAAACAATCTGTTAGAAAAGAGGAACAAGTAGTATGATGAAAACCGAGAGGTTTAGTGATAAGATAGATATTGAAACCACTCCGGTTAAAACTAGATAGAGAAGGAATAAGATTGATATAATTTGGACAGCACTCCGACTATAAATGGAAGGAATTGAACATGACTTGACAAGATGAGAGGATACAAGATGAAATCCACAACACACTGCCTCCGGAATTGAAAGAATGGAACAAGGGGTAAGAAAGATTTCAGACAGCACTCCGGTTGAGAAGGGAGGCAAAACTAGATGAGATGAAAGAACTTGAAGAGATAACACAACACTCCGGTTAACTGAATAAGCATGAAAAGAACATGATCCTCACAAAACGAGGTGATGGGTGAAGAGCACAACATCACAATGCCTCCGGAAGAAAGAATGGAAGATAGATCATTGGAATAATAGAATGGAGAAGAAAATGCCAACCTCTACCACAATTGAATTTGGAAGGCATCCTTGCAAGAAGGTTAGAATAGAGTTGTTGGAAGACCGACAACGAAAAGAATAAGTTTGTAGTGGGCTTATGGAAACATCTCAACATTATGAGGTGACAACCGGCCACTAACGGAAACCATTGATTGCTTGAGATTGACGAAGAGATGAAAGCTTGTTCCATCAAGATGGAAAAGAGATAACTTGGGTCATTAATAAGCACCAAAATATCAACATTCCTTAGGGAAGGCTTTAGGTGAAATCTATACCAAGATAACTCGAACGAAGAGATTGACGGTTGAAAAGATCTCTTGAACAAAGAGGAAATGATGGATTTAAAATACCTCATTCTTGACAACATATGAATAATGAAACATGAATGGAAATTGTCAAGAGTGACATAACACCACCTCAAAAGATAAGATAGAAGGAATTGCACTTTGGAATGCAAGAAGAAGAATACTTGAACGCTTCAAAACAAAACATGTGTTGAGCATCATGTTTAATTTCTTGAGTATAGCTTGGCTATTCTTAACTTCAAGAGAAATCTTGAAGAACAATTGAAGAAAGAAAAGAATCCTTGACGAACTACCATGTAGAGCCTCCATGAAGAACTCCGGTAATAAAAGGAATGAAAAGAAAGAGAAATTGAAAACACAAGGTGAAGCCTTGCGATGATTTAGCTGGATCTCCGTGATAATTTGAGCTTGGAACTCCGGGAAAAGGGAAGATGAAACAAATGAAACCGAGAATTTTAAGGGCCTCCGGAATAAAGAATTAATCACTTGGCTGAACAAGAATAAGAATTATGTTATGCTTATCCTTCACCAATTAAATTGATGACAATCAACGGATTTGGCATACTACTTATTCTCGTAGAAAGGATTAAAGAGATATGGCGTAAACTTGAAAAAGGTCTTCAACAACCACCGGTAGGATTGGAAAGAACGAATGAATTAAGTGATAATGAAAGATGTGAAATCTTGAACGAACCACCGTAAGAATTGAAAATGATCGAAGTAGGGGTGCATCACCGGTAAGAATTAGCAAATGAACGAAGGTGCTTGAGACAAACAAGATACATGAGAACGAAGAGATCATGAACTGATTAGAGGATATTTGAACGATGCACTGGTAAGATTTAGAGAATGATAGCTACACGCTGAGACTGACGAATTATGACATGATGGCCTTCGGAGGAAAGAAATGGAAACAACTCATGAAATGCTCCGGGTAGGAAGAAAAAAATTATCACAATCAAAACAATTATGAGGATAGCATGAAGCTAGAACCATGAATCTTCAAGAGAATGGACCAAGATTTAAGAGAAACTCTTCTTCGGTCTTCAAATGATGAGAATGACAACGAGAAACACCACCAAGAATTATTGAGGCACACCGGAAGAATCAAAAACGAAGAGGTTGAGCCAACTATGAAAAGAATTTGAAAGATCTTGGATAAAAGCATTTGACTGATGATAACTCATTCTTACGTCAAACTTGGAGAAGAATTTAGGATAGCTTTGGGTAAATAGAAGAGTCAGGTAAGATCCTGGTAAAAGACCTGTGGGTTAGGGCCCACTCGAAAGAACACCGTTGAAAAGATTTAAAAGAGATGTTGCACCGGTTGAATTAAATGACTTGAATGAGATACCAATCTCGAAAGAGCTTGAACGAATGCAGAGTGAAAACACGAATCTTCGAGATATCTTGAGCACTCCGGAATAACAAATAGCGAGAAGTAGAATGATAATGAGGTGCACCGGTATGAGAAGACATTAGAAATGAGGAAAGGAATATGATGAATATCGAAAGCTTGAATAGGATCCAACGGAGAAAAGAAAGGAATGAGGAATGACGAACTAGTAGAACATCTTCTTGAGAACCACCGGGTAAGAACATTGACAGAAAAGAATGGAGAAACTTCACATGCTTAAATGGATACCTGATTAAGAAATCTGTGTCCTTGAAGAAAAAGGGTGGGTGGGCGGGAAAAAACAAAGGCAACTTGGAGACGGATGAAACAAACACCGTTGAGAAGAAATGATAATTGGTCTTGCTGATGTTGAAGTGATCGGATCCACTTGAAGAGAAAACACGCCGGTTGAAAAGGATTGACATGACAATCTCGATTATCGAGAAGGATTGGTATTCACATCGGAGTATGAGAACACCATTTCGGAAAGGTATGGAATCAACACTTGACATTGAAGCAACTCGAATACCACAACTCAAAACAAAAACAAAGGACTGGCTTGCAGAATAAGCCGGAACAAACATATGATAGAAATTTCGTCCGAAGTTTTCGTGGTGGGGCCTACACAGGCTCAATCGTACAGCACCATCATGTACAAGGCAAAGGCACATGACATACTGAAGCGTCCCGAAGTCGGCATAGCCAAGGACTCTTTAAGACACAACGAGACCATGTAAAACCAACCGTGAATAGGCGGACCACTAGACGTCGAACCCCAATTTCATATCATACATCCGTCGGAAAGATATCCTAAAAGCTACTTGAATTCCCACCTATGAAACTCCCAAACTTTCGGTTATGCAATCTGGTGTTGGGGATACAGGGAGCAATATATCTCACACAAACTAACAATTCCTACATCCATTTGTATCCATCCGTCAACACATAACCAAGAAACCTTCGAAATCGTCTACCTCAACCTTCAAAAGCATCCGTTATACGAGTCATGGCAATACTCCGTACTCACCTCGAAGATTGGGTTAGCGGGGTTATCTCACCAACAAGCGCATAAAAGAGATTTTCGATGTCGGCGTACTAAACTCGGTATTCGAGCTGCAACGATAAAATTATGACGACAACACCTCGGAGCTCAACTCCCGGGACACCGCCACAACCCCTAAATGTCGAGGCAACCAAGACAATGTTCTCGTCATAAGAATATCGAACGATCCCAAGATACCCGTGATCCTAAAAATTTTTTAATGAAATTTGAGAAGAGAAGAGTCAAAACTCTCGTCGGGATACCTCACCGGAAGGTCAAGGACTGGGAGTAAAAGAATTCCTAACTCTCCGATATATATAATCCTAAGAGACTCAAAACATTTTCTAGACACAACTCGCCACTAAAAGCGATCAAGCGGTGGGGCTCCTAAGGTCGGGAAGGCTCGATTACCAACTTATAGCGCCCTCGATGCGGCTATATCTCCCACGTGTCGAAGCACGACTTAGAGGCATAACCGCATTGAAAGCAATGTCGCAAGTGAGGTAATCTTCGCACAATCCATGTAATACATAAGGGAAAAGATACATAGTTGGCTTACAATCGCCACTTCACACAATTACATGAGTAAAGCATTACATCATCCAGATACAATCAAGGTCCGACTACGGAACCAAAATAAAAGAAGAACCCCAAATGCGACAAAGGTCCCCGATCGACCCCAACTGGGCTCCACTACTGATCAACTAGAACGAAACAACACAAAGGGCAAGATCTTCATCGAGCTCCTCCTTGAGCTTGGTAGCGTCACCTGCTCGGTAACATAGGCACCTGCAAACTGGTTTTGGAAGTATCTGGTGAGTCACGAGGACTCAGCAATCTCAACCCGCGAGATCAAGACTATTTAAGCTTATAGGAAAGGTAAAGGCATGAGGTGGAGCTGCAGCAAGCGACTAGCATATATGGTGACTAACATACGCAAATGAGAGCGAGAAGAGAAAGCAAAGCACGGTCGATAAAAGTATGATCAAGAAGTGATCCTATAGCAACCTACGTCAAGCATAACTCCAACACCGTGTTCACTTCCCGGACTCCGCCGGAAAGAGACCATCACGGTAACACACACGGTTGATGTATTTTAATTAAGGTCAACTTCATGTCTTCTACAACCGGACGTTAACAAATTCCCATCTGCCCATAACGCGGGCACGGCTTTGAAAGATCAAATCCTGCAGGGTGTCCCAACTTAGCCCATGACAAGCTCTCACGGTCAACGGAGGAATAGACCTCCACCCAAGACACTCCGATCGACTCGGTATCCCGTACAACAAGACATTTCGACAACGTAAAACTAAACCCAACAACACCGCCGAATGTGCCGACAAATCCCGATAGGAGCTGCACATATCTCTTTCTCGTGGCACACTCGGATGAGTCTAGCTACGAGTAAAACCAACCTCAAGTTTCCCGAGGTGGCCCCGCAGTATCTCGGTTCGGACCAACACTCGAGGAGCACCGCGGGGGGTTAAAATAAAGATGACCCTTGAGTCTGCAGAACCCAAGGGAAAGAAAAGGCTAGGTGAGGCAAATGGTAAAACCAATGTTGGGCATTCTTGGAGAAGCTTTACTTAAGGCGAACTGTCAAGGGGTTCCCATTATAGCCCAACCGTGTAAGGGACGCAAAATCCGGGAACATAACACCGATATGACGGAAACTAGGGCGGCAAGAGTGGAACAAAACACCAGGCATAAGGCCGAGCCTTCCACCCTTTACCAAATATATAGATGCATTAATTAAATAAGATATATTGTGATATCCCAACAAGTAAACATGTTCCAGCCAGGAACAACATCTCCATGTTCCAACAAGGAACAAACTTCAATCTTCACCTGCAACTAACAACGCTATAAGAGGGGCTGAGCAAAGCGGTAACATAGCCAATCAACGGTTTGCTAGGAATGGTGTCAAAGGTTAGAGGTTTGACATGGCAATTTGGGAGGCTGACAAGCAAAAGATAGGTATCGTAGCATTGGCATAGCAAAAGAGCGAGCAAACTAGCATAGCAAAGATAGTAGTGATTTCGAGGGTATGGTCATCTTGCCTGCAAGGTTCTCAGAGTTGTCGAAGGCTTGATCCTCGTAGGTGTACTCAACAGGTTCCTCGACACGCACTCGTCTCCGGCTCTACCCAAAGCAAGAACACAAGCAACGGAACCACAATCAAACAAGGAACAATGCACAAGCAATATGATGCAAAACATGACATGCGATGCGAGATGAGATATGCAATGCATATGTGTGCTCCGGAAGGAAAATGATGAACCGGGCATCAACTTGGCAAACCAATTATGCCGCTGGAAAGATGGGATGATTTCGGTGAAATCGATATAAAGATCACCGAATCGGATGCACGGTTTGCAAATGACAAGCAAAACAAGAATGATGCAAATCTGCGCTTAACAGCCCGATGCTACTTAGCAAGCAACAAGAAACTATGCTACAGCACCCCAACATAAAAGCAAAGCATATGGCAGCGAACTACAGGAGATGCTTAACAAAAGAGGAACACTGAGCTACGGCTAAATCACATCATAACATGTTCAAACAAGCATGGTGAAAGTGCTCAAAATATCAGGTTCACAGACTTAGTGAAAATACTAGCATACCAGGAATTAACATCAGGAAGGCATGTTTAGAGCAAGCAAACAACATGCTACAGGAACTTATAATAGCAAAGCAAGGCATGACATGATTCTACTCAAAGCATATTTCAATAGTCCCTTACTGACCATAAGCCAAAAAGGACTCTAAGAAATGATGGCACCCATGTAAACATAGCAAGTTTTATTACAGATTTCAGACTTAGTGAAATATCAGGACATGGCAAAAACAGATTCTACATGGCATGTTCGTGAGCTCGATGCACTCACTACAGAGCAATACATGGCATGGCAAGGCAACCAACAGTAAGAAGGCATGTTTATGAAGCTAAGCATGGCAAGAGCAAGGTCATAGCATACACGGATCAACTACAACGACCCCGTGAAAATTGAATCTCATGCAAACAATCTGTCAGGAAACATTTTCAAGCAACTTTGGAGCAAGAAATGAACATGTTCCAGCAGGCTATAAATGCAACCAAGGGCATGAATGGATAGAGCAAGACATGTATATCAAATCATGTTTATAGAGCATCTCCAGATTATGCATAGAATGATTAGTGGAAGCATGTTAACATGGCATCAAATTATAACAGAATCTGCCAGGAAAACAACAACAGCAACTACCCTACTTTACAAGCTTGATACACTCAGCACACAAGTCACAAAAATACAAGGTCAACACCTCTGGAAAGATGGCATGACAAAGTCCAACATTCATGTAGAGCTCATACTCATAGGATGCACACATAAATCATGGCAAAAATGACAAAAGAGCTCGAGCTGATAAGATTCTGAAACTAACGATCTGAAGCTTTCTTCCAACAGCATTTCGGGCATCAAGATGAGCTCAAATGCAAATGATGCAATGGAATGAAATGATGTACTCGTCGAGACGAACAATTTGACATATTATACGCGCAAAACGGAGCTACGGTTGCAGAGATGTGATGCGATGAAAATGCATGAAAACTACGGAATTCTGGGACTTGGGAGAATTTCGGGGGGGAAAACAACCTGCGCACGGATTTTGATGCTCGTCGGAGATTCCGCCGGAGAAGTGGCCGGAGGTGGCCGGGGCGAGGTTGGGGAAGGTCGGGGCCCCCGGATCTGGGCGGCGCCGGCGAGATCCGGCCGGAGGGAGGCCGGCGGCGGAGGAGGCTACGGCGGGGTGGCGCTTGAGGCGCGGGTCGGGGGATGGCATGGCGGTGGCCGACGGCGGCGACGGCAGACCGGGGCCGATGAGGCGGCGGCGCTGGGGAAGGGAAGGCGTATGAGGCGCGGAGGCGCTGGCGGGCGCGGGCGCGGGCGCACTGGGCGAGGCGGCGAGGCGGGCGAGGCCAGGCCGTGGCGAAGCGCGCTAACGGCGGCGGCGGCATGGCGGGCATGAGGGGCGCGGCGAAGCGAATGGCGGCGGCGGGCGGGGCGGCGGGCGGGCAGGGACGGTTTCGCCTGGCTTGGCGACGTGGCGCGTGAGGTGCTACGTGGCAGACGCCATCGGCCGCGGCGGCGGCGGGATTCGTCCGGCGGCGGACGGACATGTCCGGCGCGCGCGGAGGGAAAAATCTAGGGTTTCGGGGGATTTCGGGGAGGAAGACATATTTATAGGTAGAGGGAGCTAGGAAAGTCCAAATGAGGAGCGGTTTTCGCCCACACGATCGTGATCGAACGACCGAGAGCATGGAGGGAAGTTTGGTGGGTTTTGGGCCACTTTGGAAGGGGTGTTGGGCTGCAAACAAAGAGGGCTTTGCGGTTACCCGGTTAACCGTTGGAGTACCAAACGACCTCCAAATGGCACGAAACTTGACAGGCGGTCTACCGGTGCTATACCAAGGCCGCTTGGCAAACCTCGGTCCATTCCGAGAACGTTTAATACCCGCACGAGAGAAGAGGCAAAAGGGGGACGCCGGAGGGCATAGGAGTGCCGGATTGCAAAACGGACAACGGGGAAAATGCTCGGATGCATGAGACGAACACGTATGCAAAATGAAATGCACATGATGACATGATAAAATGCAGATGATGACATGGCAAAGTGCAACACGCAAGCAAATGACATGGCAACAACGACGAATAACTGGCGGACACCTGGCGCAACGAATCCGGGGTGTTACAATTAGAGACAACCACATTCACTTTAAATAGGGCACCACGTAATTCCGTTGAGATGACACCGTATGAACTATGGTTTAGAGAAATCTAAGCTGCCATTTCTTAAAGGTTTGGGGCTGCGACGCTTATGTGAAAAAGTTTCAGGTTGATAAGCTTGAACCCAAAGCGGATAAAATGCATCTTCATAGGACACCCAAAACAGTTGGGTATACCTCCTAATTCAGATCCGAAAGCAATATGGATTGTTTCTTGAATCGGGTCCTTTCTCGAGGAAAAGTTTGTCTTGAGAATTGAGTGGGAGGATGGTGGAGACTTGATATGGTTATTGAACCATCACTACAACTAGTGTGTAGCAGGGCACAGGAAGTTGTTCCTGTGGCACCTACACCAATTGAAGTAGAAGCTTATGATAGTGATCATGAAACTTCGGATCAAGTCACTAACGTACCTCGTAGGGTGACAAGGATGCGTACTACTTCAGAGTGGTACAGTAATCCTGTCTTGAAGGTCGTGTTGCTAGACAACAATGAACCTATGAGCTATGGAGAAGCAATGGTGGGCCCAAATTCCAACAAATGGTTAGAAGCCATGAAATCCGAGATAGGATCCATGTATCAGAACAAAGCATGGACTTTGGTGGACTTGCCCAATGGTCGGCAAGCCATTGAGATAAATGGATCTTTAAGAAGAAGACGGACGTGGATGGTAATGTCACCATCTATGAAGCTCGACTTGTGGTGAAGAGTTCTTCACAAGTTCAAGAAGTTGACTACGATGAGATTTTCTCATCCGTAGCGATGCTTAAGTCTGTCGGAATCATGTTAGCATTAGCTGCATTTATGAAATCTAGCAGATGGATGTCAAAACGAGTTTCCTTACCAGTTTTTGTAGGGAAAGGTTGTATGCGATACAATCAGAAAGGTTTTGTTGATCCTAAGGATGCTAAAAGGTATGCTGGCTCCAGCGATCCTTCTAAGGACTGGAGCAAGCATCTCGGAGTTGGAATGTACGCTTTGATGAGATGATCAAAGATTTTGGACTTATACAAAGTTTATGAGAAACTTCTATTTCCAAAGAAGTGAGTGGGAGCACTATAGAATTTCTGATAAGTATATGTTGTTGACATATTGTTGATCAGAAATGATGTAGAATTTCTGGAAAGCATATAGGGTTATTTGAAAAGTGTTTTTAATAGAAAACCTGGATTAAGCTGCTTGAACATTGAGCATCAAGATCTATAAGGATAGATCAAAACACTTAATGGTACTTTCAAATGAGCATATACCTTGACATGATCTTGAAGGTGTTCAAGATGGATCAGTCCAAGAAGGAGTTCTTGCCTGAGATGTAAGGTATGAAGTTAAGACTTAAAGCTCGACCACGGCAGAAAAGAGAGAAAGGATGAAGGTCGTCCCCTATGCTTTAGACGTAGGCTCTACAGTATGCTATGCTGTGTACCGCACCTAATGTGTGCCTTGCCACATGTCTGGCAAGAGGGTACAAAGGTGATCAAGGATATGTTTCTCGATTATGGAGGTGATAAAGAGTTCGACATAAAGATTTGCGTCGATGCAAGCTTAACACCTATCCGGATAGCTCTGAGTAGAGAAGCCGGATACGTATAGTGGAACAACCATTTGGAATAGCTCCAAGTAGAGCGTGGAAGCAACATTTACAATATGACCTAGAGATTTGCGAAGTACATACGGATCTGAATGTTGCAGACCCGTTGACTAAAACCTCTCTCAAGCAAAACATGATCAAACCCCAGAACTCATTGAGTTTTAATCACATGATGATGTGAACTAGTTTAATGACACTAGTAAACTCTTTGGATGTTGGTCACATGGCGATGTGACCTGTGAGTGTTAATCACATGGCGATGTGAACTAGATTATTGACTCTAGTGCAAGTGGGAGACTGTTGGAAATATGCCCTAGAGGCAATAATAAATTAGTTATTATTATATTTCCTTGTTCATGATAATCGTTTATTATCCATGCTATAATTGTATTGATAGGAAACTCAGATACATGTGTGGATACATAGACAACACCATGTCCCTAGTAAGCCTCTAAATGACTAGCTCGTTGATCAATAGATGGTTACGGTTTCCTGACCATGGACATTGGATGTCGTTGATAACGGGATCACATCATTAGGAGAATGATGTGATGGACAAGACCCAATCCTAAGCCTAGCACAAAGATCGTAGTTCGTATGCTAAATCTTTTCTAATGTCAAGTATCATTTCCTTAGAACATGAGATTGTGCAACTCCCGGATACCGTAGGAATGCTTTGGGTGTACCAAACATCACAACGTAACTGGGTGTCTATAAAGGTGCACTACAAGTATCGCCGAAAGTGTCTGTTGGGTTGGCACGAATCGAGACTGGGATTTGTCACTCCGTGTGACGGAGAGGTATCTCTGGGCCCACTCGATAGGACATCATCACAATGTGCACAATGTGATCAAATAGTTGATCGCGGGATGATGTGTTACGGAACGAGTAAAGAGACTTGCCGGTAACGAGATTGAACAAGGTATCGGCATACCGATGATCGAATCTCGGGCAAGTACTATACCATTAGACAAAGGGAATTGCATACGGGATTGATTGAGTCCTTGACATCGTGGAACATGTGGGAGCCAACATGGGTATCTAGATCCCGCTGTTGGTTATTGACCAGAGAACGTCTCGGTCATGTCTACATGTCTCCCGAACCCGTAGGGTCTACACACTTAAGGTTCGATGACGCTAGGGTTATAAAGGAAGTTTGTATGTGGTTACCGAATGTTGTTCGGAGTCCTGGATGAGATCTCGGACATCACGAGGAGTTCCGGAATGGTCCGGAGGTAAAGATTTATATATGGGAAGTCCTGTTTTGGTCACCGGAAAAGTTTCGGGTTTTATCGGTAACGTATCGGGACCACCGGGAGGGTCCCGGGGGTCCACCAAGTGGGGCCACCATCCCCGAAGGGTTGCATGGGCCAAGTGTGGGAGGGGACCAGCCCCAGGTGGGCTGGTGCACCCCACAAGGCCCAAGCGCGAGGAAGAGTGGGAGGGGCAAACCCTAGGGCAGATGGGCCCTAAGGCCCACCCCAGGTGCGCCTCCCCTCTCTCCCCTTGTGGCCGCCACCCAGATGGGATCTGGGGGCTGCCGCCACCCTTGGGGAGGGAACCCTAGAGGGGGCGTAGCCCCCTCCCCTCCCCCTATATATACTTGAGGGTCTTGGGGCTGCCAACATAAGAGTTTCACCTCTCCCTGGCGCAGCCCTACCTCTCTCCCTCCTCCTCTCCCGCGGTGCTTGGCGAACCCTGCTGGATCACCACGCTCCTCCATCACCACCACGCCGTTGTGCTGCTGCTGGATGGAGTCTTCCTCAACCTCTCCCTCTCTCCTTGCTGGATCAAGGCATGGGAGACGTCACCGGGCTATACGTGTGTTGAACGCGGAGGTGCCGTCCGTTCGGCACTAGGATCTCCGGTGATTTGGATCACGACGAGTACGACTCCTTCAACCTCATTCTCTTGAACGCTTCCGCTTAGCGATCTACAAGGGTATGTAGATGCACTCTCCTTCCCCTCGTTGTGCGTTTCTCCATAGATAGATCTTGGTGACACGTAGGAAAATTTTGAATTTCTGCTACGTTCCCAACAAAAGCATGGCACACTGAACTATCGAGTAGTCATCTGATACGTCTCCAACGTATTTATAATTTCTTATTGTTCCATGCTATTGTATTACCCGTTTTGGATGTTTATGGGCTTTACTTTACACTTTTATATTATTTTTGGGACTAACCTATTAACCGGAGGCCCATCCCAAATTGGTGTTTTCTTGCCTATTTCAGTGTTTCGAAGAAAAGGAATATCAAACGGAGTCCAAACGGAATGAAACCTTCGGGAGAGTTATTTTTGGAACAGGAGCAATCTAGGAGACTTGGAGTAGACGTCAGGGAAGCTTTGAGGAAGCCACGAGGTAGGGAGGCGCGCCCTATCCCCCTGGGCGCGCCCCCACCCTCGTTGGCCCCTCGTGGCTCCCCTGACCGACTTCTTTCGCCTATATATGCCCATATACCCTAAAATCATCGGGGGGCACCATAGATCGAGAGTTCTGCCGCCGCAAGCCTCTGTAGCCACCAAAAACTTCTCGGGAGCCTGTTATGGCACCCTGCCGGAGGGGGGATCCATCACCGGTGGCCATCTTCATCATCCCGACGCTCTCCATGACGAGGAGGGAGTAGTTCACCCTTGGGGCTGAGGGTATGTACCAGTAGCTATGTGTTTGATCTCTCTCTCTCTCTTGTGTTCTTGAGGTGATACGATCTTGATGTATCGCGACCTTTGCTATTATAGTTGGATCTTATGATGTTTCTCCCCCTCTACTCTCTTCTGTTGAATTGAGTTTTCCCCTTGAAGTTGTCTTGTCGGATTGAGTCTTTTTAAGGATTTGAGAACACTTGATGTATGTCTTGCCGTGCTTATCTGTGGTGACAATGGCATATTCACGTGATCTAATTGATGTATGTTTTGGTGATCAAATTGCGGGTTCAATGAACTTATGCATAGGGGTTGGCACACGTTTTTGTCTTCACTCTCCGGTAGAAACTTTGGGGCACTCTTTGAAGTACTTTGTGTTGGTTGAATAGATGAATCTGAGATTGTGTGATGCATATCGTATAATCATGCCCACGGATACTTGAGGTGACATTGGAGTATCTAGGTGACATTAGGGTTTTGGTTGATTTGTGTATTAAGGTGTTATTCTTGTACGAACTTTATGATAGATCGAACGGAAAGAATAGCTTCATGTTATTTTACTACGGACTCTTGAATAGATCGATCAGAAAGGATAACTTTGAGGTGGTTTCGTACCCTACCATAATCTCTTCGTTTGTTCTCCGCTACTAGTGACTTTGGAGTGACTCTTTGTTGCATGTTGAGGGATAGTTATATGATCCAATTATGTTATTATTGTTGAGAGAACTTGCACTAGTGAAAGTATGAACCCTAGTCCTTGTTTCCTACCATTGCAATACCGTTTTCGCTCACTTTTGTCATTAGTTACCTTGCTGTTTTTATATTTTCATATTACAAATACTCATATCTACCATCCATATTGCACTTGTATCACCATCTCTTCGCCGAACTAGTGCACCTATACAATTCACCATTGTATTGGGTGTGTTGGGGACACAAGAGACTCTTTGTTATTTGGTTGCAAGGTTGTTTGAGAGAGATCATCTTCATCCTACGCCTCCCACGGATTGATAAATCTTAGGTCATCCACTTGAGGGAAATTTGCTACTGTCCTACATACCTATGCACTTGGAGGCCCAACAACGTCTACAAGAAGAAGGTTGTGTAGTAGACATCATCATCAGCTTTGCTCTGCCAGACGTTCACAACGTCCGGCGTTGCTCCTACAGCGGGTCTTGCACCTAGCAGTGCTTCCAGGATGTAATTCTTCTGTGCAGCAATGAGGATAATCCTTAAGTTACGGACCCAGTCCGTGTAATTGCTACCATCATCTTTCAACTTAGCTTTCTCAAGGAACGCATGAAAATTCAACGGAACAACAACACAGGCCATCTATCTACAACAACATAGAAATGCAAAATACTATCAGGTACTAAGTCCATGATAAATTAAAGTTCAATTAATCAAATTACTTAAGAACTCCCACTTAGATAAACATCCCTCTATTCATCTAAGTGATCATGTGATCCATATCAACTAAACCATGTCCGATCATCACGTGAGATGGAGTAGTTTTCAATGGTGAACATCACTATGTTGATCATATCTACTACTCCCTCCGTTCCTATATATAAGGTGTATAGTTTTTGGTACTGACATTAAAGAATGCATGTGGAGGGAAAATTTCACAAGTTTTGGGCAAGATTACACCTGACTAATTAACATGAGAAAATAGAGGAGCTTGATTAATATAAGGAAATGTAATCGAATCCCTAAAAAAGTTATCCAAACGAGTGGTGCAACGCAATACACCTTATATTTTGGATTTTTTTTCTCAAAAATCTATACACCTTATATCAAGGAACGGAGGGAGTATATGATTCATGCTCGACCTTTCGGTCTCGGTGTTCCGAGGCCATATCTGCATTTGCTAGGCTCGTCAAGTTTAACCCGAGTATTCTACGTGTGCAAAACTGGCTTGCACCTGTTGTATGTGAACGTAGAGCTTATCACACCCGATCATCACGTGGTGTCTCGGCAAGACGAACTTTCACAATGGTGCATCTCAGGGAGAACACATATACCTTGAAATTTAGTGAGAGATCATCTTATAATGCTACCGTCGATCTAAGCAAAATAAGATGCATAAAAGATAAACATCACATGCAATCAATATAAGTGATATGATATGGCCATCATCATCTTGTGCCTTTGATCTCCATCTCCAAAGCACCGTCATGATCACCATCGTCATCGGCGCGGCACCTTGATCTCCATTGTAGCATCGTTGTCATCTCACCAACTATTGCTTCTACGACTATCGCTACCGCTTAGTGATAAAGTAAAGCAATTACATGGCGATTGCATTTCATGCAATAAAGCGACAACCATATGGCTCCTGCCAGTTGCCGATAACTCAGTTACAAAACATGATCATCTCATACAATAAAATATAGCATCATGTCTTGAACATATCACATGACAACATGCCCTGCAAAAACAAGTTAGACGTCCTTTACTTTGTTGTTGCAAGTTTTACGTGGCTGCTACAGGCTAAGCAAGAACCGTTCTTACCTACGCATCAAAACCACAACGATATTTCGTCAAGTATGTGATGTTTTAACCTTCACAAGGACCGGGTGTAGCCACACTCGATTCAACTAAAGTTGGAGAAACTGACACCCGCCAGTCACCTGTGTGCGAAGCACGTCGGTAGAACCAGTCTCGTGTAAGCATACGCGTAATGTCAGTCCGGGCCGCTTCATCCAACAATACTGCCGAATCAAAGTATGACATGCTGGTAAGCAGTATGACTAGTATCTCCCACAACTCACTTGTGTTCTACTCGTGCATATAACATGTACGCATAAACCTGGCTCGGATGCCACTGTTGGGGAACGTAGTAATTTCAAAAAAATTCCTACGCACACGCAAGATCATGGTGATGCATAGCAACGAGAGGGGAGAGTGTCATCCACGTACCCTCGTAGACCGAAAGCGGAAGCGTTATGACAATGCGGTTGATGTAGTCGTACGTCTTCATGATCGACCGATCCTAGTACCGAACGTATGGCACCTCCGCGATCTGCACACGTTCAGCTCGGTGACATCCCACGAACTCACAGTCCAGTAGAGCTTTGAGGGAGAGTTCCGTCAGCACGACGGCGTGATGATGATGTTGATGAAGCTAGCGACGCAGGGCTTCACCTAAGCACCGCAATGATATGACCGAGGTGGATTATGGTGGAGGGGGGCACCACACACGGCTAAGAGATCAATGATCAACTTGTGTCTTGGGGTGCCCCCTACCCCCATATATAATGGAGCTAGAGGGGAGGCGGCCGGCCAAGGAGGAGGGCGCGCCAAGGGGGGAGTCCTACTCCCACCGGGAGTAGGACTCCCCTTTCCTAGTAGGAGTAGGAGAAGGGGGAAGGAAGGACATGGAGAGAGGGAGGAAAGAGGGGGCGCCGACAACCTCCTTGTCCAATTTGGACTCCCAAGGGAGGAGGGGGGCGGCCAGCCCTAGGACCTCTCCTCTCTCTCCCACAGGGCCCATGTTGGCCCATTAGAGCCCCCGGGGGTTCCGATAACCTCCCGGCACTTTGATAAATATCCGGTGACCCCCAGAACTCATCCGGTGTCCGAATATAGTCATCCAATATATCAATATTTATGTCTTGACCATTTCGAGACTCCTCGTCATGTCCGTGATCTCATCCGGGATTCCAAACAACCTTCGGTACATCAAAACACATAAACTCATAATACCGATCGTCACTGAACGTTAAGCGTGCGGACCCTACGGGTTCGAGAACTATGTAGACATGACCGAGACACGTCTCTGGTCAATAACCAATAGTGGAACCTGGATTCTCATATTGGCTCCTAGATATTCTACGAAGATCTTTATCGGTCAAACCGCATAACAACATACGTTGTTCCCTTTGTCATTGGTATGTTACTTGCCCGAGATTCGATCGTCGGTATCTCAATACCTAGTTCAATCTCGTTACCAGCAAGTCTCTCTACTCGTATCGTAATGCATCATAACTCATTAGTCACATTGCTTGCAAGGCTTATAGTGATGTGCATTACCGAGAGGGCCCAGAGATACCTCTCCGACAATTGGAGTGACAAATCCTAATCTCGATCTATGCCAACTCAATAAGTACCATCGGAGACACCTGTAGAGCACCTTTATAATCACCCAGTCATGTTGTGACGTTTGGTAGCACACAAAGCGTTCCTTCGGTATTCGGGAGTTGCATAATCTCATAGTCATAGGAACATGTATAAGTCATGAAGAAAGCAATAACAACAAACTAAACAATCAAGTGCTAAGCTAATGGAATGGGTCAAGTCAATCACATCATTCTCTAATGATGTGATCCCGTTAATCAAATGACAACTCATGTCTATAGCTAGGAAACTTAACCATCTTTGATTCAACGAGCTAGTTAAGTAGAGGCATACTAGTGACACTTAATTTGTCTATGTATTCACACATGTACTAAGTTTCCGGTTAATACAATTCTAGCATGAATAATAAACATTTATCATGATATAAGGAAATATAAATAACAACTTTATTATTGCCCTCTAGGGCATATTTCCTTCAGGTTGAGTATATTTGTGATCCTAGGTTTGGCCTTGCTTGGAGAAATTTTTGTTGGCCGATTAGCACCATGGCTTGAATGGCCTTGTGTAGGATAATAAAGTCTCTCGCAAGCAGGCCTTCTATGTGCTACCCACCCCATATGAAAAGCCTAAGGAGCCATTGGAGGCTGCCCCCAGCCTCCATTGACATCTCCCATATAATATGGCACATAGGGGGGTGACGACATTCACGGTGTCGATGCCCATGACCCATATGGCCTTGCATAGCGCGAAACCTCTTGTTTTGGATGTGATCTTGAATGCCTCGAATGTGATGTCCGATTAGAGCTAGAACTGGCCGCTTGATTGGCATATTTGGATAGTAGCATATCAAAAGTTGGCTTGATTCGCTTGTGCTTAGCTTCACTCTTTTCCACTTGCCAACTTCTGAATTCTTAGGCTTGATAAATTTAACATGAGTATCCTCTTGTACTTGCTGTTGCCCCCCCCCCCCCGAGTGCGGGATTTTTTATGGTGATCTTCAATACCTCCTTGTCATCGGGTTGCTTATCGAGCACAACCTCTCTTCCCAAGACTTTGTTGTCCTCCTTGCCGTTCCTGGGTTCACTAGTAACAACATTATCTTTATTAGCAGATTTGGCTATGTTAGGACAAATTAACATTTTCTTACCTTCCAAGTCCATGTTTTTTATTGGGAAGGGTTGTTTATCAACTTGCATCTCAGGAAAATTCAATCGTCTGTCATTAATATCCGATTGTATATGTCGTTGAAAAGCATTGCAATCTTTAGTAGCATGAGAAAACGAATTATGGTACTTGCAATAAGCACGCCGTTTTAGCTCATCAAACCGCGGTATGGTGTGTGATATTCTAAGCATCTTATCTTGCAGGAGAGCATCAAATATTTTATCACACTTAGATATATCAAAAGAAACTTCATCTCCTCATCATGATTCTTGCGAACCGTCTTAAGGGCATTACATGTATAGGGTTTGGTCTTTGAGGACCAAACAAATTCAGTATTATAGACATCAACCTCATCATCCAAATTATTATCATTGTATTCAACTATATGCATTCTAGGAGGATCGATTGTAGACCTATGAACCCCTTTACTTCGAATCTCTTGAGCCAAAGCTTTTTGTATGACTTGGTTAATGTTTAAAAACTCATAACTTTCTTGCCTCTCTTTAATGTGAGTTTTTAAATCATTAAGAACAAGATCCACCAAGTCTCTTTCGGTTATCACTAAGCTGTAACAACGGGTTTTTTATATCTCTAAATCTCTTGACATAATTGGTAACCGATTCATCATGTTTTTGCCTAACCGATGTAAGATATGACAACTTAAGCTCATTATCGCCGCTATAAAAGTGATCATGAAACTTTTGCTCTAATTGCGACCATAAGAGAATTGAACCATGCAGTAAAGCAGCAAAACATGAAAATACGGTGCGAGTTGAAGATAAGGTAAATAAATGCACTTTCAATTCTTCTATGGAACCTGCTTCACCTAACTGCGCTAGATACTGACTAACATGCTCCCATGTTGTTTTCATGCCCTCTCCACTAAATCTAACAAAATCAGGAACCTTGTAACCTTGAGGGTACAAAACTACATCAAATTGTTCAGGATAAGGCTTTTGGTACACATGACTATTTACTTTCGTCTCGTTTCTGAAAGTTTCTAGAAACATCTTATGCAAATCCTCCCTTAATTTGGCTAAAGTTGGATCCGAGGTAGATGAAGATGCTTGTGGCAATGACATAGGAGCAACATGAGTACTAGCTAGTGGTGCAACTTGTGGGATGGGCACCAAATCATAATTCGGCGGAAGGCCAAACATGTTTGTGCCTATGGGTGGTGTGACAAAGTGATTCGGCGTTGACGCCGAATTGGGCACACTCATAATAGGATTAGGATATGTAGGTGCAGCCACAAACTGGTTTGCTTGACTAAGTTTTTTTTCCTGTGTGTCGGGTGATGAGGACTTGCAGTGACGGCCTTGGTAGGAAGGGCGGCAACACAGACGAACACCATTTTTGGGGGTGCTTCTCGAGTACCGAGCCGTGATCTCCAGGGTGAAAGCCGAAGGTTTTGCCTTCATTGGTTGTTCCTGGCAATGGTTATGAGAAGGCATTGTTTTGAGGATCTCGGACTCTCTCCGGGGTGAAAACTCAAGATCCTTGATCGGCCGATGACAACACTTGTGCATTGTTTCCTTCTTAGAGGCATCGCTTTTGGATAACCTCTTCTGTAGTCCGGGTGTTGTCTTTGGTGGTGGTTAGAGTGTTGTTGTTGCGAGTGTTTCATCACTAAGACGGGGTCATTGTTTTTGTACTTCTCTCTTTTTTATTTTTGTTCTTGGCTGCGTGCATCCTTCATGTCTTTCGATATCTTTCTGGTGTAGAGGTTGTGTGTAATTGGTATCTTCACGATATTAATATATTTCCTTTATCAAAAAATATAACTCCGCTTGCTACTGAGGGTTCCATCGCGGGTTGGTCTTGGTTTCACGAGGTTTGGGTGGAGGGGCAAGGGCGAAGAGTGAATAGTCAGAAGTTCAATCGGATCGATGTTGGGCGGTTTTGTTTTCGAAAAAAGTGCGGATTTCAAAGCGGCTGCCAGAAAAATAGGATAAACAAATTGGACCCAAACTTACTTAGAATTGGCAATTGATAGACTTCCTTCTTTCTTCTTCCAATATTTGGTGTAAGCCAGAACTGATTGTTCCCTTCAATCTTCTTTCTTTCATATGGTTTCATCGAGCTTCCATACAACAATTGCTTGTATGCTTGCTGTTTGGTGCCGCTGCTGCTGCTCAATGAGCAACCCCGGTGCTGCCCTTCTTCACCTGACGATCTCCTCACCGCTGGAGACCTCAAGCGTAGCCACGGGCTACCCCTTAATGGACTCCGCTAATCCTGGTTAGTCTCTAATTCTCCACATAAGGGGTGGTCTAATCTTGATATCAAGATCTTATTTATGTCAAGTCTAAAGCTTAATGTTTAACACAATATATCCACAATAATCATTGGCTCTAGTGCAACTTCGATTCACCAACTGCCATGTTAACAAGCAAACGAGACAGAAATGGCAAGCCCACTTAAGCAGAAGACGGATATTCAGTACAAAGCGATCTCCTTATGGTAGGGACATCGACTTCTTCTTCACTCTCAAGGGCTATCTCCTTATGGTACTTTTATAAGGGCACATTTTATGACCATCCTATTTTCATTATTCAGTACCAATTTGTTTAAGCAACCTATATATTAATAGTGAAAAACAACACAGAATGCACTTACAATAGCAGTGCTAGATCTTAATTCATGGAAAAAAACATGCGAAAATTATCTGGAATATAATATCGGTAATTCGACATGTTTATCGACGTTGACAATTGAAACATACCACCCCGTCAGTTATTGCTATTCCCGTCGGGTATTTTCTTAAATAACCGAGTGTCACACATGTACGGTCAGCCATTTTCACTCATAGATTAGAGTTTTGTTTTCGCCTTCGGACATTAAATTTTACTGTTGGACATTACACGTAATCCCCATGGGTGTAACGAAAACTGTCGGACATTACAATGAACCGTTGGGCATGAAATTGGATACTTGAGAGTTTGATTTTCACCGTCAAGCTACTAGTAGTAATACTTATGTGTTGAAAATAACCGTCGACCATTGAGACCACCGTCAGCTATTAGTATAATAACTGACGGCCCATCGGCTATTACATTTCACCGTCGGACATATGGGGATTTCTAGTAGTGCCACGGGCTGGTGTTCGGGATTCCCGGTTGGATTGTGACTATAGCAACCTTCTCCCAAAGCGCGACAAATTGCTGGATGTGATCAAGTGATAGCCCCTTGCGTGTGTTAATCAGAGTAACCCAGTGGTCGTACCTCAAAACCAAATCAACAATGTCGTGCTTCTCGTGTGATATCTTAGTTTTTCTGGTGCAATGTCTTTTCGCCGAAGGCCATCCAACCAAGAAGACTCCCAGAACTTGGTCTTAGATCTGTCACCGATCATCACCTTAGTGGCCGCCGCGAAAAGGCCCTGATCCTCCTCGCAACATGGAATCTTCAAATTGCACCACGCCCTTGGTGGGTCATCCCATTCCGGTCATAACTATCTTTCTCGAAGCGCGGTGGCAAACTTTTGGAGATTGAGGTTTCCCGAGCCCCAAACTCTTTAGGCCTGCAAACTTGCTCCTAGTTGATTTTACTTCCCACCAGACACTTTGTTTGTACCAGCCCAAAGATAGGCACACCAGAAATTGTCAATCTTTTGAAGCCATGCGGCCCACAATAGCCACATGCCTCCCTCTCCAAGTGGCTAACTTTCCAGCAACTTTGTCTTCTAAGTGTTGCAAGTGGATCCTTTTAATTCGTTGAATCGCAAGCAGGAGGCCCAAATACCGAATTGGGAAGGAGGACGTCGGGAAGTGTTGAAGGATATCATCGGGATAACACACTGCACCAGATGGAAGCAACCAAACGCTTCGCATAGTTGGTGACAAGTCCAGTTGAATTGCCAAAGGAGGTGAGCGTGTTGACGAGGAAACAACCGTCCTCCTTGTTAGGGGCGCGGAAAACAGCCATGTTTTTGGCGTACAAGGAAGCCCGGATGCCCGTGGCTGCCAAGAGAGTGGAGCACACCCTGGGAGGTGGCCTTGGCAAGAATATTTATGCCGAGGCGTAACACTTTACTGGACACAGGTTCACGCTTTGAATACATGGTGACAATGCTCTTCCAACTCTCGTCTATCTTCTTATTTTACATTGCTATATAGTATAGTGCAGGCAAATCTGAATTCATTTTTTATCGGTGCACATGAATTGTTGATGGTAGAAATTTTCTTTCTCCTTCGGATGTACGTTCCCCCTTGGCTTAAAGGATAATCATACCCTCATACATATGCACCAAAAATCCGAACTTTCACTTCTTTTTTACTAGTTTGCAATATATATTTACCCATTATATGACTTAGATATTAGAAAATGACTATTTACATAGTTTTCTTTCGCAAGTAGGATGTATGGCGATTTTGTTCCTCTCGTTGCAGCGCACATGAATATATCCTAGTCTTCCGAAAAAGTTACCCTACCAAATTTTCAATACCGCGACCAGCTCATTGACAGAAACCAAACCGTTCTTGGGGTTGAATTTTTCTTGGAAGTTGTGGTAAATTTGTTTCTTTCTCATATGAATCTATGAAGAACAGTTTTGCAAAATAAATAAATAATCTATGAAGAACAATTTCGCAAAAGTAAAATCTGTGAAGAACAAATGAGAACGCACGTGCATTGGAAGCAGATTTGTACAAACACACAGAGTCAGGCAAAGATAAATTCAGGTAAGGTTGGCGCATAACCAAAATAAATGTTGCACACTTGCGGAGAGTAGTTTGTAATGATTCTTATTTGTTAAGTAGTAGAGGTGTACTACAATGTGGAATTAGCGTATGCCATTAGATGTGTGTAACTTGAACAGACTACATACGGAGTACAGAGTACGAAGTGCGAAGAACACTTCGATTCACTTGTCCGCATCAGCGCCATTTGCTTCGCCGCCTCCACAGACCTCGCTCGCCGGCGCGGCCTTTTTCCAGCACCGATGCTTGCGGCACTGGCACTGTGCCGAGCGCGCGCTCACCGCGCTCCAGAGCCGCCCGAGCCTCGCGCTCCCGCCTCCCTCCTCGGCTTCCTCCCCGACCTTCCCCAGCATGGCGCTTCCCCTCCCACTGTTACTGCTCCTCAGCCACGACTCCATCATTCTCTTCTTCACCTCGCAGCCCGGCTCTTCGTGCCCCTCCGCGCCGCAAAAGCCGCACCTGACGCCACCGTTGCCGGCCACCGCCGCCTTCGCCGCGCGCCGCGCCTCCCGCAAGCCCTCGGCGCGCTCCCAGCTCAGTGCCAGCGCCACGGCATCGTCCAGCGCCTCCGGATGCTGCGGCGCCACCCAGTCCTGGAACTCCGCGCGCAGGCCGTGGATGAACGCGGACTTGAGGAACGCGTCGGGGACGTCCGTGCTGGCGTCCGGGAACCGCCGGAGGATCCCCTGCATGCGGAGGTGGTACCTGTTGACAGCCTCGCCGGGGCGCTGCCTCAGCGCCATGAGTTCGGCGCGCGCGCGGTTGGCGGCGCCGGGAGCGCGGAAGAAGTCGACGAAGGCCGCGCGGACGGCGTGCCACAGCGGAGGCGAGGAAGCGGAGGCCGTGAGCTCGTACCACAGCGCGGCATCGGCGTCGAGGGACGCCGGAAAGATACGGGCGGCATCGGCCGTGGACGTGGCGTTGTTGGCGCGGCAGACGCGGTCGAAGCGGGCTAGGTGGCCGTCGGGGCACTCGCCGGGGTCGCCGCGGAAGACGGGGAGAGGGGCGACGGCGACGTAGGTACCGGCAGGGATGTCCGGGGAGGGGATGTAAGAGGGTGGCGCGGACATTGATGCCTCGGAGAATGAAGGGGTGCGTTCTTGGGAGCTTGCACTTGGGTCGTCGGAGGTTGGCGTGGGGGAGCGGCGACGGCGGCGCCGAAGTGGGAGGCGGCCGCCGTGACGATGGCGTCGGAGCGGCGCTTCCTGGCCGGAGGTAGAGAGGTCGGTGGAAGCGCGGCCCATGGCTGCGTATCTCCTGCGGGCGTGCGAGAGGAGACGCGAGGAAGTTGGCGACGCAAGACGGAAATGGCGCGACGGTTTGGTGTCTCCAGGGCAGTTGCTTGTATGCTGTTGTTAACTGCAAACAAATGCGATCCCGGGCCTGCCACCGGTATTTCAAAGATTTCTTAAAGAATGTTATACCTACGTATTTTCTGATAAAGTATTTGAGTCTTCCTGCTTTGGTCGCTGCCGACAGAGGTGATTGTTTTAAACATTTTATTGAAATAATTAGAGAAAGAATTGGTGGATGGAAAGAAACCTCTCCTTGGGAGGGAAAGAAAACCTTTTCAAAGTTGTTGCCCAATGCATTACTGTTTATCCAATGTCAGTTTTCAAGTTGCCTAAAGGTGTGTACAAAGTTTTATCAACACTATTGCTGGGTTTTGGTGGGGGTGATGATGGTGAAGAGAAGATGCATTGGTGGGCTTGGTGGAAACTTTGTTTCCCAAAATTTGAAGGTGGTATTGGCTTCCGGGATCTACACTCATTCTACTTAGTTATGCTCGCTAAACAGGCATTGGAGGTTGATCACTTTTTCAGATTTTCGGCGTGCTCTAGTACTGCGAGCAAAGTACTATCCAGACGGTAACTTCCTCAAGGCGGTTTCAAAAGCTGGATCTTCATTTACATGGCAAGGCCTATGGACAGGGATCCCAACATTTTACTTGCATGCTATAGATGCGGTTACAGTGGAGGCGACGGCCATGAAAGACGGGCTGATCTTAGCTAACTCTATTGGGTTTCACAGAGTTACAGCTAAGTTAGATTCAACAAAAGTCATTAACTTTTGCATAGGGAGATCACAATGATGGAATCCAGCGGCTATTTATGCAGCATGCATTGACGTAGTTTTGATGATTGGGAAGAACGACTATTCATTGTCCTAGAGAAGTCAACTGTGTGGCTCATGAGTTAGCTAGACATAGTTTTTTAAATAAATTATCTTGTAATTGGGACGATGATCTCTCTAGTTCGTTCTCCTCAATACTCATGGACGATGTAATGTTACTTAATAATCAATAAAGCTAGTTATTATGACCTTCTCTCAAAAAAAACTCTAGCAAATGCGTTGCATTCTTCCTTCCCCTAAAATAATTGCAATTTTATGGGACGGGGACAAAAAATCATCCCGTCCCTTAAAATGGCATGATCTGTAAAAAAAATTGCCACGAGCTGCATATTTCGGCCAGCATCTGCCAAATATTCAGTTTTTCCCTCCGTTTTGCCACTCCCTCTATTCCACGCGCGATTTGGCCGGGCGGAAACTTCCGCCACTTCTATGATGCCCTTCCACACTGTCACCACCGCCGATCTCTCCGGCCCCGCACCCTCTCACCCCGTCGTGCCTCCAAGCGCCAGCATGGAGTTTTTGCAACCACCGACGGGGTGGCAAGCGCATTCCATGCGCCGCCGGTCCCATCGGCGCCGCCTCGTCCTCCCGAGCCTCCTGTCGCCGTGTTCTCCACTACCCCGCCAATTCCTTCCACCACCGGCCACACCAACTTCTTCCACCGCGGACGTCCTCCCTACCGTCGCGGTTGCCCGCTCGAGGACGGACACCTCCTCCACCCCCTCCGTCGGGCGGCCAAAGTCGCAAGCGAAGGCCCAACGAGGAAGAAGGCGGTTGCGGTGTGAGGACGGGCTCCTCCTCCACCCCCTACGGCGGGCCATGTGCCCTGCGAACCCGTCGACTCCACCCGTGTGAAAGATCGTGGAAGTCGCCTAGAGGGGGGGTGAATAGGCGCTTTAAAATAATTACGGTTTAGCCTTGAACAAATGCGGAATAAACCTAACGGTTAATTTGGCAAGCACAAGACCTACGACAACTAGGCTCACCTATGTGCACCAACAACTTATGCTAGGCAAGATAAGCAACTATGTGATAGCAAGATATATGACAAAGAACAATATGGCTATCACAAAGTAAAGTGCATAAGTAAAGGGCTCGGGTAAGAAATAACCAAGGCACGCGGAGACGACGATGTATCCCGAAGTTCACACCCTTGCGGATGCTAATCTCCGTTTGGAGCGGTGTGGAGGCACAATGCTCCCCAAGAAGCCACTAGGGCCACCGTAATCTCCTCACGCCCTCGCACAATGCAAGAAGCCGTGATTCCACTAAGGGACCCTTGAGGGCGGTCACCGAACCCGTACAAATGGCAACCCTTGGGGACGGTCACCGAACCCGTACTCACCGGAACCCGTCAAATTGCTCGGGGCGATCTCCACAACCTAATTGGAGACCCCGACGCTTGCCCGGAGCTTTACACCACAATGATTGAGCTCCGAACACCACCAACCATCTAGGGCGCCCAAGCACCCAAGAGGAACAAGCTCAAGGGCACCAAGCACCCAAGAGTAATAAGCTTCTCAACTTGTAACTTCTACGTATCACGTGGAGAACTCAAACCGATGCAACAAACGCAATGGCAAGGGCACACGGAGTGCCCAAGTCCTTCTCTCCCAAATCCCACCAAAGCAACTAATGCTAGGGAGGAAAATGAGAGGAAGAACGAAAGAAGAACACAAAGAACTCCAAGATCTAGATCCAAGGGGTTCCCCTCACTTAGAGGAGAAAGTGATTGGTGGAAACGTGGATCTAGATCTCCTCTCTCTTTTCCCTCAAGAACTAGCAAGAATCGTTGGAGGGATTGAGAGTTATGAAGCTCGAACAAGGTCAACAATGGGGGAAGAACACGAGCTCAAAGGATAAGGTTCATTGGGGAAGAAGACCCCCTTTTATAGGAGGGGGAAAATCCAACCGTTATGTGCTCAGCCCGCACACGAGCGGTACTATCGCTCCACGAGCGGTACTACCGCTCGGGCGGAAGAAGCAGGGAAACGGAGCAACAAAACAAGAACCTTGGGGCGGTAGTACCGCATATAAGCGGTACTACCGCTCACCCCAGCGGTACTACCGCTACTACTGTCGCTGAACCCGACACGAGAAAACCACGTCTCAAGTCGAGGCGGTACCAGCGCGGAACCGGAGCCGTACTACCGCTTATGGCCATGGGCGGTACTACCGCTTGTGGCGATAAGCGGTACTGCCGCTCCGGCCCAGCGGTACTACCGTTGGCGCCATCCTTAAGCCACTTCCGCGAAAACAAAGTATACTCCAAGGAAAACCAGAACTGCCATAACTTATGCAAATGAGCTCCGAATTGATCAAACTCAAGCTTGTTTGAAACAAGACAACGAGTAGCATCAAAACAGCGAATGGTTATAGTAAGAAGAGGCAGGGGAGGTATGCTTAGCAAACAAAGGAGTGAAACCTCCAACCGAGAAGAACCGGCATACCCTCCAACATCGAAAACATCATAGAAGATGCATGTGAACTCCGTTTTCAATGAATTCGAGCTTGTCATAAAAATGACCAAGAGCTCCAAATCTCACAAGGAGAAGAACCAAACAAGAACCAAAAAGATGATGCAAGGATGCAATGGTTTGAGATCTTTACGAACGATACGATCAAGCAACTCATCGAGAGCCCCCCCTTGATAGTACGGCAAATTATCCTATAACCCGGTCTCCCACAACTACCATGAGACCGGTAAAATAGAAAACCTATCAAGGGCAAACCTTTGCCTTGCACATGGTCCATTTGAGCTAGATGATGACGATCTTGACTCCCTCAAGTTGGACCACCTTTCTTGATTACGTTGGCTCGATGAAGACTAGTTGATTGCTCCCCCATACTCCACTATGGGTGAGCCTCTCTTCCGCACATCTTCACAAGTCCATTGTCACCACAATGGACGGCAAGCTTCAAGCATTTGATCTCTTCGTGATGCTTCGCTTGAACTTGCCCACGGCAATATTGATGACGATCACCACTTGAAGTCATCCTTTCCATGGGTTGTATGATATCTTCCTCTTGACACAAGCCCATGGACACGTACCTAACCCCACATAGAACTCTCACATAGACCATGGGTTAGTACACAAAGTGCAATGGACAATGCTTACCATACCATGGGATCACTTGATCCCTCTCGGTACATCTTCTACGCTTTGTGAGTTGATCAACTTGATTCACTCTTGACTTAGTCTTGATCAACCTTGAATCTTTCCAACTCTCTTCATTTGGATGATGTCTTGAAGGTAAACATGAATGATCACACAATCTTCTTCTTCAAGACATGCTTGCAATAAGCTCAACACTCATATGACCCATCTTTGGATAATTCCTTAATAGCACCTTGGTCAACTCATAAACTCCTTGAAACCAACACATGGACTTCAAGAAAAGCCTATGGACAAAACCTTCAAATATAACTCAAGGCAACCATTAGTCCATAGAGATTGTAATCAATTACCAAAACCAAACATTGGGGCACCGCATGTTCTTTCAATCTCCCCCATTTTGGTAATTGATGACAATCACTTTCAAGAGAGTTTATACAATGAATTATGCATCACCATGCAATGCAACAACCAATGATGCATGAGAATGGGATGCAAATGGTTAGGAACCAAAACCAAAGCAAGGAGAAAACTATGAAGACTTCTCCACAAAACTCTCTGAAACTCCTCCCCCATTGGCATCGATTGCCAAAATGGGTGAAAAGTTTAGAAGGCCAATATAAAGAGTGTTCCTCCCTAAATTGTGTATCTCTCAACAAGAGAGTAGAATGCAATACACATATTCGACGGTAAATACTTGGAAGAAAACAAACTATATTGAGGCCCAAAGATTGCAAAAGAATGATATGCCACAAAGACATAACAAAGAGAGAAACAAGCAATCGAGCAAACAAAAGATACCAATTGAAGCAAGAAATCAAAGGATATCAATTTAACCAACTAGACCAAAGATCCTATGAGCCACATGAATGAAGGATATTATGATATGAGCAAAAGAGTGTTCTAAAGAAGCTAGAGAAGCTCCCCATGATTTGTGCACACATAATAATTTTTCTATTTGGATAGAAAGTGCACAAAATAGGATCATAGCTCCCCCAAGGTCAATAGAAACACACAACAAGTGCAAGTGAGCATAAAGGAAACTAAGCCTAGAACTTGCAACAAACACATGGTTGAGCAACATGTAAAAGAGGCAACTTAAGAATAGGCTCAACCAAAATGATGTGAGTGAGTCATGGCAAAGCACATGAGAATACTAATATACGGATGAGCATAAGCATCAACATTGTCTCGAACGAATGATATATACGATGCAAAGCCTTTCATTCCCACACACAACTAAGCAAATGGGTTCACAAGCACACTAAATATGCAAAATGAATAACCAACACTTGTGACAACCCAAGGTGAAGATAGAAAGCATAAGCCTCATCAAGACAGGGGATACCAATTAATATGGCAAAAGCCTCGTCAAGACAAGCATGAGGAAAATATTCTTCACCACACAAGAGTGCAACAATATGCAACAATAGAGGACACGCACTCAAGGCAAAAGCCTTCACGGAGCCACCAAAGAAATAACATAAGAAAGACAAGGTGGACGTGAAAGAAAGGATATCAACTAGAGATATAATTTCTCTCAAGTGTATAAGGTTCTATGTAGACGAAATCATGATGATATATATATATATATATATCTACAAAGAAGGATGTACACCCGAAATAGTTACAACACGAAAGAACAAGATATCCACAAGGAAGTCATAAATATACAAATAAGATATTTGCTTGAAAGCATAGCACTTGGCTAGATATGGTCTAATTGTATATAAATGAATTCCTACCACACAACCATCAAAGACATCACAACTAGCAACAAAAGATCATTGTCGGGATGCTTTGAGAAAGGAAACAAGTATCACAAGAACTTAATCAAGAAATCCAGGCCATGATGCAACCTACACAAGGTTGAATATAAGAGGTGTATGCATGAGTAGATACTTGTTACCGAGATAGCATTGGAAGGATGTAGTAGATACCAATTAATGGTAGATAGTAGATCATGATCATCCTAGCTTGACTCCAATAAGCACATGGTGACAACACCTTCCTTGTGAGTGAGCCGAGCATCCAATGCATCTCCAAATGTTCTTAGAAGAGCAACACAAACTAAACAGTACCCAAACTCATCGGGACCAAGAGTTAGAAACACCAATATACATAGGACAAACTCCACATAAGTAGGTGCATATAGATATGAAAATGAATTTCATGCACCTCTCATCCAATTTGAGACTTGGTGGCGTTTCTCCTATATATTGGGTCAAAGAAAGAAAGCATGCCAAATAAATGTGACGCCCCCGATTCAACCGTACACTAATCATGCACGCAAACGTGTACGATCAAGATCAGGGACTCACGGGAAGATATCACAACACAACTCTAAAAACATAAATAAGTCATACAAGCATCGTAATACAAGCCAGGGGCCTCGAGGGCTCGAATACAAGTGCTCGATCATAGACGAGTCGGCGGAAGCAACAATATCTGAGTACAGACATAAGTTAAACAAGTTTATGGGCTGGCAGAACGGGCAGCAGCAGCTGGAGTAGCGTGCCAATGGCCAGCAGACGCTTAGGAGAGGGCGAGGCCATGGCCGAGGTGGCCGGAGCAGGGGAGGTGATGGCGCAAGGCGAGGCCGGAGGCCACGGTGCCGGCCAAGCGGCCGGAGCGGCGACGAGACTACAGAGGCGGGCGGAGTGCAGTGGCGGACGCTGCCACGGCGGATGGCTGCTGCTGGGCAAAGTAGTAGGGCCGTGGGGAGCGGCGGTGCTCGGTGGGAGTGGCGGTGGTGAGCACGAGCGACCGCGGGGAGGAGCAACGGCCGGGGTCAGCGCGCGCGGCCACGGCGGGGCTCGCGTGGTCGTGGGCGAGGGAGAGAGGAGGACCGGGGTCCTCACCGGGCTTTGTAGGGACGGGGCAGCGGGCTCGACGGAGGTCGGGGAGGTCCGACGAGGAAGAGGATGAGGCGGCGGCAGTCCGGCGACGTCGGGCAAAGATGCAGGGGATGGGCGCCGGCGTCGAGGCGCGTTGGGGTGGCGCGGGATCTAGCCCCTTCCCGATCCAGATCAGGTCGGGGAAGAGGAGCGAGGGGGGCAGGCGAGCCGGAGACAGGAGGCGGCGGCTTCAGATCGAGCGGGAGGGGTGAGAGAGAGTGGGGGGGGATCAATCTCGATCCAGGGGAATCGGGGGAGGAAGTGGAGCACGTGGGGGGCGAGTGGGGGTGTGGTGGTGGATTAGGGTTCGGTCGGGTGGGGGGATAAGGGGGACCGGGGTGGGCCGGCCTGGCGACCCGTCGGCCTGCTGGGCCGAGGCCCAGATGGGGGGTTGTTCCTTCTTTTTTGTTTTTTAGTCTTTCCCTTTTTCTTATTTTCTTTTCTTTTCTGTTTTAATTTTATATTTCAATAGCTTAGTTTTATTAAATACATTAGTTGTACCTAAATTAGTATCAACAAATATGCCACCACCACAATTAACTTGGCACCTAAAATAAAATAGTTTGTACGTGTTTAATATTTTAAAAGCTTTTAAATAATTTGTTTTGTTACTGTGTTGCTCATTTTAGAGTTTTAAACACTTAATAAAAGTGGGGTTTCTCCACCAACATTTAGTAAGGACTATTTGCAACAAACCGAACATTTTAGTTCCAATATTTGAAAACTTTTGTTCTTTGCCATATTTTGAATTTTGAATTTGAATCGGTTTCTGCTAACGTGATTATCAACAGTAATGGAGGTGACGTGGCTTCATTAACAGAGGTTTATTATAGCTTAATTATCCGGGCGTCACAATTCTCCTCCACTACAAGAAATCTCGTCCCGAGATTTAAGCGGTGGAGTAAGGGGAGGGGAGGTGCTGGTAGCGAAAAACCTAACGAGTCTTCTCGGTCTTGGCTGCCCTTTCGAATAGGTTGATCCCTTTCGTTGATGTCTTCATTTCTCTGCTTCAAGTCACCATGATCAAGTCGCCATCCTTTCTTGGGATCTCCATCGCCCCACTTAACGCGACCAAGGGGAAAAACTCCGGAAGAACGCATCTCCACAAAGTTGGGCATCTAACGGTGAACTCAATGGGAAATACACAAGGTACCCCACGAGTTGTATTTCGGTGAATTCGTTGAGTGCAATATACGATGGTACCAAAGTTTCAAACGGGTAGGCAAACATTCGATGACTAGACAGAAGCTGGAATGGGGTTTGAACAACGAGAATAACATGGTGTTTGATTCCACGATGAATAATGGTATAGCATTCAGCTCATGAATCACATACGAAGCCAGGTGCAAAGGATACATTAGAATCCGGATTATAAAGGAGAGTCAGGTTCCGATCCAGTGGATCTGTGGGTTATGGGCCCAACATGTGGGTTGAAAGTAGGAAAGGTGGTGACATCTTGCACAGCCGCGACATGGAGGCATGTCAGTGGATAGCTTGTCAGCTATGTCGGCAACAATGTCGGTACCAAGGACGAGGAACAAAGAGAAACCATTTTCCTGCTCGTTGAACGAGACAAACCAATTGGCAAAGTTCTCACCCATCGGTGGTTACCGGAATGTCATCAACAATAGTAACAGGGTCTTACAGACAGAGTGGTACCACAAGGTGCTTACCTAAGCAGGGAATTATCTCTGCTCAGTTAAGTTAGATTACAGGAAAGGTTAAACAAAAGAATGGAAAGGAAAACATGATTATCAGATTAAACAGACCAATGGAAAGAAAAATTGTGATTACACACAATTATTAGGAGTATATCCTTCTCATGGGCAAGGTAACATGGCATACAGGTAGGAGAGCAAGTACCCAACCATTCAGATAAAGAGGCAAGGATTAATCAAGATGTTACCCATACAATGGTGTTTGGATAACTGACCAAGAAATATTTAGCATCGCGCCTCCAATGTTCTTGTTGATGAGCGGGGTATCATAGTCATGCTTCGAGGCAGCAATGATATGGTGTTTCAATCAAGGGTCTGACTTTGGATACACAAATGATCCATCAGGAGCAACTTATAAAATAAGTTTTACAGTTTCCTCTAGGAAGAATGGTTATCCTTGCAAAAGAAATTATAATGATAGGTCCTCCAGCCAGGGGGGGTGCTAGGCATGACATCATATTACCGGGTCATCAAAGGACCAATATCATAACTCCTGGAAAGTTGTCCCAACCATCATATCTGACCGACATTCAGATCCGGTTGGTGTCATGATACCTCAGACTCAGGATGTCCGAGAAGAAAAGGTGCAACACAAATTCGATGAAATGACATTCCAAGATTCTCGGGAAATGAACTATGGGAGTGGGTTCCTGAAACAATAGTTCATCATTACACCAAGGAGAGGATGAGGAGGTGGCTGATGGACTCAGCAAAAATTCATTGAGATTTCCAAAAAGATGGGTTCCCACAATTATGCGGACAAGGAGATAACATTTGTCAGATCTGATGATATAATGATGTATGCTCGAGGGAAACATACACAATTAAACATTGGTTGAAAGGTGCACCCGAAATATGGGCTTAGGTAGCATGATCAATGTTAGAATGGCGATTCAATAACCAAAAGACTTAGAATGGAGTTATTGACCATTCACTTCAAAGCAATAGGGTTGCTAGGAATTTTGAATTCACACATCATAGTTCAATTGTCGGTATTCCGGTTAGAAACAACACGGGGACCAAGAAAGAAGGTGATGGAGAGAAGTATCACTATTTCAAGAATTCTTAAGAGGCGGAGCAATCCTCACAACATTCTTGATAGAAAGGACAGTAATACTTCAAGGCAGAACACAACATTAGCTGGAGAGCAGGTTGTATTCATAATGTGGACAAGCTCGCGATGAAAGGAAGTCAAGGGTGTTGTCGATGATAATAAAAATCATCGAGGGCAAGGAGAGTATTTCTCATCATGAACACAGTTAACATCTCGGAAGAAGTCAAAGTGTTGAAGGTGATCCGACACAATTGTCGAGAGATTTCATGAAGGTGTAATTGATCGGCGATGACAACAAGTTAAAGGAATGATGAAGCGAAAGGTTATTGAAACCACTAGTACAATACAAAATTGAAATCAAAGATTGTTGTTCAAGGCGAAATGATATGCCGAGGACGATCGCCGTAAGCTTAGCTATCGTCGGAAGTTGTGCTCCGGGAATAAGGACCAGGTAGCACAGTTAAAATTTAGCACGGTAATGATATAGCCGATCAGGCAAGGGAAGACGTGATCGCGTACAAACTCGTAAGCAAAGAAGATTACTAAGAGTTGTTTAATCGCGATGCGGACTCGAGTCAATTATCGGTGTCTTTGAGTGTTTAATAACTCAGAGCCCGTGAAAAATTGGAATCAATGAGAATGTAGCACTTGATGAAGAACTCATAAGAAGTTAGGCAGTTCCGTGATAATCTTGAGATACCAGGGGGTGATACTCGACGACAAATCGAAGTAGAGGTTGGACTGGGATATTACTCCATAGAAGACAAGTGCTTAAACTTGCACAAGAAATGGTATTTAAAGGAGAACATGGTCGGAACCACGATTGCAAAAGGCCAGATCCCAGATATAAGAACTTATACCAAGGGAATAATTAATTTAAGAGAAGCTTTAATGATACGATCTACATCATGTCCATGGGCATGAACACAAAGTTCAAGGTCGACTCCCACTTCTTCAATGCATAACCTTTCATTCACTTCTCTAGATAAAAATGATTTCAGTGTCAAAACCTACCTGGTGAATTATCAGAGTATGACCCGTGAAAACTTTTGAGTTCACACAGATTAAGGAAGGCATAAGTTCAACCCATCGGGGCTTCTTAGAACATATACCACAACTTCAGGGGTACATAACACAAGCTCGAAAGCATAGCATGTTTGACAAAGATGAGGATACAATTTACCAAAGGCATTCTATATCCAAGAAAAGACTCACAGAGTTATTGAATATGGGGGACACTGCCGGATAATAATCCAACAAGAGGTCTGGTGGTCTACCGCGAAGCTGATGTGAGTATCGGTATTCTATCAAAGGAAGCAGGAATGCAAGTGCATCGGATTATAGAAACAACTGACTAACTCAAAGCTTAATGCAAAGAAATTTTATGATTTCCAAATCAAGGGATCAGAAGCAATCGTTCTGATCAAAAATGAATAAGTTCAATAGACTTGGAAGCACAAACAATCAAGGCATTGATTGGTCAAGAACCAGCTCATATCCAAATGACGCCTGAGCTGGAAGGACGAATCCTAGGATTCGACTGAGGAATGCGAGCATCCTCAACATATTGAATCAACGGACTTAAAATGATAGAGGCAAGGGATGCCAATAAGATTACGAAACTTATGGGATTATCCATAATGCAAGCAAGCAAGAATTTCAAGAGCAACAGGTTGCTCAGGATTTTCGAAAGATCGAATGATATTTTGAAGTGTTTGGCGAAACACATGAACAACGGGGAATGAGCGGATACTTGATAAGTGCGAGAATTATCCGTAGGGGTATTCAGGTGACAAAGAACAGCAAGGCAGTAAGCTCAAAGGATTCTCGGAACAACAGAGAGAATATCGAGGTATCTTGTAATAACAAGATCAATTGGGAAACATTGCATGAATGGCGAGTATACGTGCTTATCCATAGGGGTTTACCGATGGAAGGGCATTGCATAGGTGACCATAAAGTTTCGAGAGAACATCGTTGAGTGTCTTCGGATCCTTCTAGTGCAGCAGACGATCATCTATAACAAGGGGCTCTTCAGGAGAAGGCTGTTACGAGAACCTAAAGTCAGATTTAGTAATATCATTTAACCCGAATAGCAGAGAGATCAGAGTCCCAGAGTATAGATCGAGGAGTAAAAGATCCTAATACCAACCAATGGCGACGTGGGCCCGCAAGGCACACAGCCATGTCAGTAAAAGTTTTGCAATGACTAGACTCGACTTCGGCCAAGGAGTATGGAAGGGGGATTCCTACAGGCAGTCGGCTCTGATACCAACTTGTGACGCCCCCGATTCAACCGTACACTAATCATGCACGCAAACGTATGATCAAGATCGAGGACTCACGGAAGATATCACAACACAACTCTAAAAACATAAATAAGTCATACAAGCATCATAATACAAGCCGGGGCCTCGAGGGCTCGAATACAAGTGCTCGATCATAGACGAAGTCGCGAAGCAACAATATCTCGAGTATAGACATAAGTTAAACAAGTTTGCCTTAAGAAGGCTAGCACAAACGGGATACAGATCGAAGAGGCGCAGCCTCCTGCTCGGGATCCTCCTAACTACTCCCCGGTCGTCGCTGCCACCGCACGTAGTAGTAGGCACCTCCAAGTAGTAGTTGTCATCGACGGTGGCGTCCGGCTCTGGCTCAAAGATCTGGTTGCGACAACCGTAAAGAAAGGAAAGGAGGGAAAAGGGGATGAAAGCAACCGTGAGTACTCATCCAAAGTACTGCAAGCAAGGAGCTACACTACATATGCATGGGTATATGTGTAAAGGGCCATATCAAGGACCGAATCTGCAGAATGCCGTAATAAGAGGGGATAGCTAATCTCGTCAAGACTACGCTCGCAGCCTCCGCCTTGCAAACATGTAGAAGAGAGTAGATTGAAGTCCTCCAAGTAACATCTCCAAGTAGCATCTCCGGTAGCATCTCCACTAGCATCGCATAGCATAATCCTACCCGCAATCCTCTCCTCGTCGCCTGTTAGAGAGCGATCACCGGGTTGTATCCGCACTTGGAAGGATGTGTTTTATTAAGTATCGATTCTAGTTGTCATAAGGTCAAGGTACAACTCCGGTCGCCCTTTACCGAGGGACACGGCTATTCAATAGATAAACTTCCTGCAGGGTGCACCACATAACCCAACACGCCGATCCCATTTGGCCGGACACACTTTCTCGGTCATGCCCGCCTCGGAAGATCAACACGCCGCAGCCCCACCTAGGCCTAATAGAGAGGTCAAGACGCCGGTCTAACTCCTATGGCGCAGGGTCCGCCCATCGCCCATTGCACACAAGACGTTATGGGCGGCCGAAAGCGTAACTAGCCCCTAATACAAGAGCAGGCTTACGTTCCAATCCGCGCGCGCCCGATCGCCGACGCCTAGAAGGCTTCACCGATACCACGACGCCGGATACCCATAACTACTCCGCAGAGATGGTTAGTGCGTATAGACCAAATGGCCGACTCGGATCAAATACCAAGATCTCGTTAAGCGTGTTATTATGAAGCAACCACGACGCCGACCAGGCCAGGCCCACCTCTCGCCTAGGTGGTCTCAACTGCCTGTCGCCCGCCACAAAGATCCACACAGAGGGCCGTCGGGACAAAGGTCCTTTCAGCCCCAATCCGTGAATCACTCGCGGGTACTCTCCGAGCGGACCCGACTTTAGTCACCATCTGTAGTATGTATATATGTATAGTATATACCCGTGATTACCTCCCGAGTGATCACGACCCAATAGTATAGCAAGGCAGACTGACAAGAATGTAGGGCCAATGATGATAAACTAGCATCCTATACTAAGCATTTAGGATTGCAGGTAAGGTATCAACAGATGTAGCAACAATGTCGCTATGCATCGTAATAGGATCAACGGAAAGCAAGAATATGCTACACTACTCTAATGCAAGCAGTATAGAGGAGAATAGGCGATATCTGGTGATCAAGGGGGGGAGGGCTTGCCTGGTTGCTCTGGAAAGAGAGAGGGGTCGTCAACTCCGCAGTCGAACTAGGCAGCAACAACGTCGGTCTCGTAGTCTACCGGAGAGAAGAGGGGGAAGAAACAGTAAATACAATGCAAACATAAGCATAACAGGACAACAAGCAGAGCTAGACGTGTTCTAACGCGGTATGAGGTGATACCGGTGAAGGGGGAAACATCCGGGAAAGTATCCCCGGTGTTCCGCGTTTTCAGACCGGTGAACCGGAGGTGAAATGTTGCAGGTTTGCTATGCTAGGGATGTGTGGCGGATGAACAGGCTGCGTATCTGGATTCGTCTCGTCGTTCTGAGCAACTTTCATGTACAAAGTTTTTCCATCCGAGCTACGGTTTATTTTATATGATTTTCTAAAGTTTTAAAATCATTTTTAGAATTTATCTAATTAATTTAATCCAACATTATCCAGAATAGTGTTTGCTGATGTCAGCATGACGTCAGCAGTCAACAGAGGTGTTGACTGGTCAAACTGACGTGTGGGTCCCGCGCGTCATACTCTGTTTATTCTAATTAGGGTTTAACTAATCTAATTGATGTTTAATTAATTAACAATAGTTAAATAGGTTAACTAAACAGGATTAATTAAGTTAATTAATTCTTTAATTAATTAACTAATTAATATTTTAATTATTTTAATTATTTATTTAATTACTTTTTTATTAAATCTTTTCTTTTAATTTTCGTTCTAGGGCCTGGGCCCCTCATGTCATAGGCACAGGGGCCATAGCGGGTGTGGGCTACGGCACGTGGAGTTGAGCGCAAGACGCAAGAAGCCACGAGGACGCACCGGTGGGTGTCTTGGGCGCCAATGGGGTCGGGAGAGGAGGCGGCCAGGCGAGTGGCGGGCTGGCGAGCAGCGGCAATAGAGGCATGCTGCCATGGCCAATGGCCGGCATGGCGACGTTAGGAGAGGCGAGGCCATGGCCGAGGTGGCCGAGCAGGGAGGTGATGGCGCAAGGGGCGGAGGCCACGGTGCCGACAAGCGGCCGAGCGGCGACGGACTACAGAGGCGGGCGGAGGCAGTGGCCGGACGCTGCCACGCCTGGATGCTGGGCAAAGTAGTAGGGCCGTGGGGAGCGGCGGTGCTCGGTGGGAGTGGCGGTGGTGAGCACAAGCGATCATGGGAGGAGCAACGGCCGGGTCAATGTGGCCACGGCCACGGGCTCGCGTGGTCGAGGGAGAGAGGAGGACCGGGTCCTCACCGGCTTTGTAGGGACAGGGCAGCGGGCTCGACGGAGGTCGGGGAGGTCCGACGAGGAAGAGGATGAGGCGGCGGCAGTCCGGCGACGTCGGGCAAAGATGCAGGGGATGGGCGCCGGCGTCGAGGCACGCTGGGGCGGCGCGGGATCTAGCCACTTCCCGATCCAGATCAGGTCGGGGAAGAGGAGCGAGGGGGGCAGGCGAGCTGGAGACAGGCGGCGGCGGCTCTAGATCGAGCGGGAGGGGGCGAGAGAGTGGGGATCGATGTCGATCCAGGGAATCGGGAGGAAGTGGAGCGTGGGGCGAATGGGGTGTGGTGGTGGATTAGGGTTGGTCGGGTGGGGGATAAGGGGATCGGGTGGGCGGCTGGCGACCGTCGACTCGGGCCGAGGCCCAGATGGGGGGTTGTTCCTTCCTTTTTTTGTTTTTTTTAGTCTTTCCCTTTTTCTTATTTTCTTTTCTTTTCTGTTTTAATTTTATATTTCAATAGCTTAGTTTTATTAAATACATTAGTTGTACCTAAATTAGTATCAACAAATATGCCACCACCACAATTAACTTGGCACCTAAAATAAAATAGTTTGTACGTGTTTAATATTTTAAAAGCTTTTAAATAATTAGTTTTGTTACTGTGTTGCTCATTTTAGAGTTTTAAACACTTAATAAAAGTGGGGTTTCTCCACCAACATTTAGTAAGGACTATTTGCAACAAACCAAACATTTTAGTTCCAATATTTGAAAACTTTTGTTGTTTGCCATATTTTGAATTTTGAATTTGAATCGGTTTCTGATCTAACGTGATTATCAACAGTAACGGAGGTGACGTGGCTTCATTAACAGAGGTTTATTATAGCTTAATTATCCGGGCGTCACAATAAAATACATGAAGTAAACATGCATGCTCAAAACTTTCAAGAACCGAAACCAAATGAAAACGAAATGCAAGAAAAATGATACCAAATAGATAAATCATCACTTGGAAGATATCATTAAAGATACATCAAGGAATGAGATATCCATTGATACACACTAAATAAAGATGTCAAACTCCCAAAGAGAGGATGGTTCCAAACAAACCAAGCTCTCAACAAAGTTTCATGATGGCACAAAGTACCAAAAAGAAATGGCTTGCCTTCCACCAAAACACACTTGATGAGGATCACAAGATGAGCGTTTTTAGAGAAAATAGGATAGCTCCCCCACGAGTTGTGCACTATAGAGAATTTGCTTTTGAATACAAAATGCACAAGGTGGGATCACCACTTTCACTATATCTAGAAAACACTAGACAAGAACAAGAAGTAAACAAGATCCACAAGTGGTAGGGAAGACAATGGGAGTTGACACAAACCTTGGCAAGAGATAAGGCAAATAAAAGCAAGGCCAATGTAAAGATGATCAATAATTTCTACCACACATAAGTGAGTACCAATTGTCAAAAGACAAGAAGTATTTGGAAATAATTCCCGATGGTAGATAACAATGATATCCAACATCATCTTCACACCGAACACACGCAAATTGCAACTTGTAGAGCTAACATGCCACCTAGGAACAAGATAATTTACAATATCAATTCTAGGTGGCAATATCTCAAATGTACACATTTTCTAGGCTTGTAATATGCACATAGCATATTACTCCCCCATAATGTGATACCAATAAAGATAAACAAGAGGCAAAATAACGATCCAACAAGAGATAACTAATGGACAATGAATTTAAATTTCTCATGAGAATACATACCACATAGCAACTAGATAATCTTGAAATATCAATACTAGATGGTATTACTCATGTACACACATTTTATAGGATTGTGAGGTGCACAAAGCACATCACTCCTCCATAATGGGATATTCCATTAATCTCTCACAAGGGCCAACTAAGAAAATAAACAAGATGCAAAAGGCTCAACGCATGACACACACATACATGATGTGCAAACCAACACACACATACTTGATTGCTCAAGATAATCAAGTTGGAAACACAACATATACAAACACATGCAAGGAACAAAACCAAAACATGCAAAGGGGCAAGTAACTTTCAATGTAAGCAATTTAAGTACAAGTTACCGCAAGGAGGCATATTGGATATAAGATATAAGCTTGATGATTCAATTGACTTGGCTTGAGGCAATAAGAGTGGTGAAGTCCCCTTAATTCTTCATAATGTAGCCAAGTCTCCAATGACCTCCAACAACACCTATTGATCAAGTTTGAGCTTGGTGGTCCCCAACGAAGTTGGGTCCTAAGAGGTTAGTCACAATAGACTTGGCTACCCAAATGGTTCTTTTCTTGACATCACTTTGAGTACCAACAAACTTGGCAAACACATTGCCAACCTTATCCTTCCCAAGAGAATAGATATCGTCAATAATAATTGGGTTGGATAAGTTACCACTAGTGCATGAAGAAGCAACGTGACCTTTCTCACGACATAAGTAGCAACGTCTACTCTTCACTTTCTTCTCACTTGATTTCTCAACAAGAGAAGCATTAACTTGAGTCTTCTTGGGAAGTGGCCTTCCTTCAACTTGAGGTTGAGCATGAGATTGAACGTGTGGCCTCTTCCCTTGTTGCTTGTCACTAATGGCCTTCTTCTTCAATGGGCAAGATCTAACATGATGCCCTTCAATTTTGCACTTGAAGCAAATAATCTTGGCCGAATTCTTGACTTGTTCTTGGCCCATCTTCTTGAATCTCTTGGACTTCTTCTTCTTGTTGGAGTTGAATCCAAGTCCACCTTTGTCATTGGGGGATTTTTGCACACTCAAGATATTGTTGAGTGTGGATTTCCCTTCATGACTCTTTTCCAAGTCTTTCTTCAAAGAAGTGACTTGGGCCTTGAGCTCTTTAATTTCCTCTACATGGTTAGTCGCAACGAAAGCACTAGAGGAAGTATAAGCTTCATCGTTAGAGCAACAAGGCAAGGAAAGCAATTCATCACAAGATGTACCAATGTTATGCATGGATAAATCACGAGGACTAGCACAAGGCAATATAGCATTTTGACTAAAATTAGTGCTAGTATCCGCATGAGGCTCACTATATGTTACCTTAGCAATTATGGCCTCATGAGCTATCTTTAGCACATTATGGGATACTAGAAGATAATCATGAGAGCTTGAGAGCTTTTCATGGCTTTCTTCCAATTTCCCATAATTGCTACATAGCAACTCAAGTTGAGCCCGTAGCTCAACATTCTTCTTCAATATGGATGCTTCACAAGAGATAGAGTTAGTAGCACAAGCATCATCATTAGCAACAAGAGGAGAAGACAACTTGGCAAGCTCTTTTTAAATAATAAGCTTCAAGTTGGGCATGAGATTCGGTGAGTTTGATGAGCTCACCCTTGATGACCCTTGAGCCATTTTCGAGGTGCTCAAAATCCTCAAGGAGTCTAGCATGAGAAACTTCAAGCTTAGCATTTTTAGTTTTGAAATCATTGGCCACCTCAAGAGCTCTATCATGAGATTCCCTCACTCTAGATAATTCTAGAGCAAAAGTCTCCTCAAGAGATTCGGAGGTGGTTTGTTCATGTTCAAGAGCTTGAGATAGCCCCGCGATCTCATTTGCGTAATCATGCGCATGAGCTTCCATTTTCTCAATGGTGGCCTCATGCTCCTCTAGATGAGATTCCAACTCCTCAATTTATTTCTTGCCATCAATGGCAATGGACATTATTTCCATGAAGTTGGAGCGAGCAATTTTATTTTTATGAAGAGCTTTATAAATCATTTCCCCCTTAGTATTTAAGGAGGCAACATTATCATTCTCTTCATCATTATCCTCATCATCATTAGCATCAACATCATCCTCAAGAGACATATTGGGGTACAAAGTAGGAGATACCTTTGACGCCTTAGCCATAAGGCAAAAAGCAATAGATGATGATGTATGATCCCTTGAGGCACCATTAAACACCACATCTTGTTCCATGGAGTGTTCGGTTTCCTCTACATTGTTAGCACAACAATTCGAGGAAATAGATGCATTTTTATCATGGCAACAAGACATAGCAAGCATATCATCATGAGATTTAGTCAAGCAATTTCTACATGATATGCAAGGACTATCAACACAAGCATGTGAAACATTTGGAATGCTAGAAGTGTTAAAGTCCAAAGAAGGAGCATTACAATAAGATAGTGATGAAGGATCATCCACAATAAGCATATTATCATCATTGCAATGACCAACACTACTCACCATATCATTACCTTGTGGCAAACCACATGTAGGTGAAGTAGAAGAAGTTGAGAAGACTATACGACCGGAGGTGGAGGGAGAACAATCATCCCCACAAATCTTGGACACACCATATTTATCTTGAAGCTTCGTCCACAACTCATGAGCATCCCGGAATGGCATGAGTTCAAATATAACTACATTGCTCAAAGCATCGAAAAGCACATTAGAAGCTTGAGCATTGAGATAAGAGTTTTTCTCATCCTCTAAAGATAAGCTTTGGGGATCCTTCGGAGGAGAAAAAACCCATATCTACAATTCGCTCTAAATTTGGGTCCCTGACCTTAAAGAGATTAAGCATGCGAATTACCCAAACATCAAAATTTGTGCCATCAAAACTAAGAGTGTCACAGAATCCTAATCCCCTAGTCGACATCTTTACTCTCTAGGCGGCTAAGCCCAACAAAGAGAGATGAGGCTCTGATACCAATTGAAAGATCATGGAAGTCGCCTAGAGGGGGGTGAATAGGCGCTTTAAAATAATTACGGTTTAGGCTTGAACAAATGCGGAATAAACCTAACGGTTAATTTGTCAAGCACAAGACCTACGACAACTAGTCTCACCTATGTGCACCAACAACTTATGCTAAGCAAGATAAGCAACTATGTGATAGCAAGATATATGACAAAGAACAATATGACTATCACAAAGTAAAGTGCATAAGTAAAGGGCTCGGGTAAGAGATAACCGAGGCACGCGGAGACGACGATGTATCCCGAAGTTCACACCCTTGCGGATGCTAATCTCCGTTGGAGCGGTGTGGAGGCACAATGCTCCCCAAGAAGCCACTAGGGCCAACGTAATCTCCTCACGCCCTCGCACAATGCAAGATGCCGTGATTCCACTAAGGGACCCTTGAGGGCGGTCACCGAACCCGTACACTTTGGCAACCCTTGGGGGCGGTCACCGGAACCCGTCAAATTGCTCGGGGCGATCTCCACAACCTAATTGGAGACCCCGACGCTTGCCCGGAGCTTTACATCACAATGATTGAGCTCCGAACACCACCAACCATCTAGGGCGCCCAAGCACCCAAGAGGAACAAGCTCAAGGGCACCAAGCACCCAAGAGTAATAAGCTTCTCAACTTGTAACTTCTACGTATCACGTGGAGAACTCAAACCGATGCACCAAACGCAATGGCAAGGGCACATGGAGTGCCCAAGTCCTTCTCTCCCAAATCCCACCAAAGAAACTAATGCTAGGGAGGAAAATGAGAGGAAGAACGAAAGAAGAACACGAAGAACTCCAAGATCTAGATCCAAGGGGTTCCCTCACTTAGAGGAGAAAGTGATTGGTGGAAACGTGATCTAGATCTCTCTCTCTTTCCCTCAAGAACTAGCAAGAATCGTTGGAGGGATTGAGAGTTAGCAAGCTCGAAGAAGGTCAACAATGGGGGAAGAACACGAGCTCAAAGGATAAGGTTCATTGGGGAGGAAGACCCCCTTTTATAGGAGGGGGGAAATCCAACCGTTATGTGCTCAGCCCGCACACGAGCGGTACTACCGCTCCACGAGCGGTACTACCGCTCGGGCGGAAGAAGCAGGGAAACGGAGCAACAAAACAAGAACCTTGGGGCGGTAGTACCGCATATAAGCGGTACTACCGCTCACCCCAGCGGTACTACCGCTACTACTGCCGCTGAACCCGACACGAGAAAACCACGTCTCGAGTCTAGGCGGTACCAGCGCGGAACCGGAGCCGTACTACCGCTTATGGCCATGGGCGGTACTAACGCTGTGGGACAGCGGTACTACCGCTTGTGGCGATAAGTGGTACTGTCGCTCCGGCCCAGCGGTACTAACGCTGGCGCCATCCTTAAGCCACTTCCGCGAAAACAAAGTATACTCCAAGGAAAACCAGAACTGCCATAACTTCCGCAAATGAGCTCCGAATTGATCAAACTCAAGCTTGTTTGAAACAAGACAACGAGTAGCATCAAAACAATGAATGGTTATAGTAAGAAGAGGCAGGGGAGGTATGCTTAGCAAACAAAGGAGTGAAACCTCCAACCGAGAAGAACCGGCATACCCTCCAACATCGAAAACATCATAGAAGATGCATGTGAACTCCATTTTCAATGAACTCGAGCTTGTCATAAAAATGACCAAGAGCTCCAAATCTCACAAGGAGAAGAACCAAACAAGAACCAAAAAGATGATGCAAGGATGCAATGGTTTGAGCTCTTTACGAACGATACGATCAAGCAACTCATCGAGAGCCCCCCCTTGATAGTACGGCAAATGATCCTATAACCCGGTCTCGCACAACTACCATGAGACCGGTAAAATAGAAAACCTATCAAGGGCAAACCTTTGCCTTGCACATGGTCCATTTGAGCTAGATGATGACGATCTTGACTCCCTCAAGTTGGACCACCTTTCTTGATTGCGTTGGCTCGATGAAGACTAGTTGATTGCTCCCCCATACTTCACTATGGGTGAGCCTCTCTTCCGCACATCTTCACAAGTCCATTGTCACCACAATGGACGGCAAACTTCAAGCATTTGATCTCTTCGTGATGCTTCACTTGAACTTGCACACGGCAATCTTGATGACGATCACCACTTGAAGTCATCCTTTCCATGGGTTGTATGATATCTTCCTCTTGACACAAGCCCATGGACACGTACTAACCCCACATAGAACTCTCACATAGACCATGGGTTAGTACACAAAGTGCAATGGACAATGCTTACCATACCATGGGATCACTTGATCCCTCTCGGTACATCTTCTACGCTTTGTGGGTTGATCAACTTGATTCACTCTTGACTTAGTCTTGATCAACCTTGAATCTTTCCAACTCTCTTCATTTGGATGATGTCTTGAAGGTAAACATGAATGATCACACAATCTTCTTCTTCAAGACATGCTTGCAATAAGCTCAACACTCATATGACCAATCTTTGGATAATTCCTTAATAGCACCTTGGTCAACTCATAAACTCCTTGAAACCAACACATGGACTTCAAGAAAAGCCTATGGACAAAACCTTCAAATATAACTCAAGGCAACCATTAGTCCATAGAGATTGTAATCAATTACCAAAACCAAACATGGGGGCACCGCATGTTCTTTCACCGTGCCCACAACGTGTTTGATCAAATGCTGGAGAGGTGAAAAAATCCTTTGCTTTGGTGAACTTTGCTTCAATTTTGCTTCGTTTTCTAAGGGTTTTGACCGTTGGATTTTTTAGGTACAATATGGATACATCATATGCGGCCTTGTTGGAGGAGAACGAGATGGACTTGAGTCACCCGCTTGTCAAATTTGATTCGGGCACGCAACCGGAAGTCGAAGCCAAGGTGGAGGGTGTGGGTGATGAAGAAGTAGAAGAGCTTGAGGAAGACAAGTTCGATGCTAGCCAATCCAAATTTGGAAAAAATAACCTGCAACTAGACGGAGACGAAGGATGCTTGCTTGATTAGAGCATGGGGGAGTGTGTCACTTGATTCGGTGACCGAATAAGATCAAACTAGGAAGAAGTATTGACAATGCATCAACGACAAATATCACAAGCTCTTGCCGTTCTCGTAAGGCCGTCCTTTGAAGTCAATCCAAGGCCAATGGGTGACGATCAAGAAAAATTGTAGCCATTGGAGTGGTTGTTTGGAGGAAGTGAGGAATACACTTCCAAGTGGATGCACGATTGACGACTACGACCGCATTCCCCATGAATTGTTCAAGCAAAGCCCCAGATTTGAAGGCAAGACATTCGTGCTTGGACATTGTTGGATATTGCTTAAAGATAGTGAGAAATGGAGGTTGAGAGATAATGAAGCTCCTCCAAAGAAAGGTGCACACATTTGAGTCTGGTTCTGTTCTTTTTTTGCAGAAATTTGAAGTCCCGAGTCTCTCGGAAGCCAATTATTCCTCCATATATGTATATTCGCACCATCACAAACTCTCCAAATTACACCATTTTTTAGCAGCTCAAGTCCATGCATAATACCTTGCCAAGTAGCCGACGTCACTTGAGGGAAAACAGTGTCCAGCAAATGCCCATGAGGATAATACTTTGGTTTCATCAGCTTTGCACATAACTGAGTCCCAAAAAAACAATAATCGCCAAGCCTGTTTCGCTAAAAGCGCTTGATTAAATAATCTCACATCTCGAAAGCCCATACCTCCTTCACCTTTGGGTCTCGTCATCTTATCACACGCCAGTCAATGAGTTTTTTTCCTATTCTCCTCGTCACCCCACCAAAAATTTCTAATGATCTGTGATAACTCTTCATAAATAGAAGCAGGAAATTTAAAAATACCCATGGTATAGACCGGAAGAGCCTGTACAACTGACTTCATCTAGAATTCCTTCACTCCGCTACAACCATATTTTTCTATCCAGTCTGAAACCCGCTTAAGCGCTTTATCTTTTGTAGACTGAAATTTGTGGGCCTTCATTCGCCCTTCCGGCATAGGTAAACCAAGATATTTGTCCTCAAAACCATCAGAAGTGATTTTGAGAACCACCGTTAGACACTTGATCTTCCAGACTACACTTTTTGCTAAATAAAATGGAACATTTATCCGGAAATATGTGACCATTCTGAAGTTGGAGGTATCTTAGATCATTTACAAGTTCGAGAAAAAGATCATATATCTTATTTGTGATATTCATACAAATATAAGGTTACTACTTAAGTGTACCCACATAACTTTTTTAAGAGCTTCTAGTGCAGAGTGCTGGTTGACTAAGTATGTGTAGACGTTGTTTCATGCATATTACTCTACATATTATGTGTGCACAATGAAACACGTAAATCTACTAAAAACAGATTTATAAGTATGAAAATCACAAAAAGGACACTCTGATGCCATAGCTGAAAATAACTTGTCATATTTTCTATAACCGGCGGCTCTAAAACTGACTCCCTCACGATGCAAGCCAGCCGAACCGATGCACGCACATGTAGCACGCAGGTCATGCTTCCCCAGCGTATCAAGAATAATGCGATAGAGCCCTCATAAGCGTTACGGACATGGACAATGCACCTGTTGAGGAGCAATCATGTTCTCATCTGACGACTCTGGTATTCCCTTCGCTCTATGACACAGCAACCTGAACTGCTGTATTTAGTGCCTTGAAAAGCATGGTTGCTCCAATCGGTGCTGGACTGGGATGCTGTGAAGCAGGTAAATGCAGCACCAAGAGCTTGATGCTGCTCGGAGCTTTTCAGGGGAACTTGCCATCTCTGTGCTGCTTCAGTCACCTCACTGCCCATGCTTGATAGTGATTTTTCACTAATTCTCTATACATCGGTGTACATGTATATTTTTAACAGGAGTGCCAAATTTTGGTTGTGTTAATAGTACAAAATGTGAGTCTTTTTGTTTTCTAATGTTCTATTGTGTTTGTGTCTTCAGAGTGTGTGTTTGTGATATTCAATCTAATCCTTGTATCATGCGATCAGTTTCATAAAGGCGTTCCTGAGGTTGGTCGGGTGGGGTTGTGACAAAGTTGTTGGCATCAAATAGAGAAGACTGTAATCTGCCTATTGAGCATAATCTATTAAAATATTGGTTTATTCTCTAATGAGCAGACTTCTTTTAATAGTAGAGATTTTTAGACATATAAGGCCTTCCACAGCGTAGCCGGTGCCAAATACATCAAAAGGCAGCCACCTCATCACCGGTGCCCAAAATTGCTTTTCAGGCATCGATCTCACAGCGTAGGGCTTCGGCAGGAAAAAGATTCTGGGACCCATATGATAAACAAGTACAGCACGCTGTTGTGTATTGAGCAAAGAGAGATAAGACATTTGCTGTTCAAAGTTGAGAGTTAATAGTATTTTATTGGCTGGAGGAATTGGGCATCGGTGCTCCTACTTGCTCCGATGCCATGAAAATTTTGTTGGGGCACCGGCCTCACAACGTGAGGGCACCGGCTATTGGAGCCAGAAGTCAATTTGGCATCTCTTTTGGCCTACATAGTGGAAGGCTTAAGTATACTTCAAAGCCAAACGACAAGGATGATGGCTAATTTGCTGTGAATACCAGTATCAATATAACCTGGTATGCTTGTTCCATTGCCGTTCTGGCGGAATGGTGGTTGAATTCTGATCACGTCTTCTCAGGACAGACTAGATTCATTTATCGGAGCTGCTTTGGATATCTGAATATAATTCAAAACAGATCAAATACATCATTGCACCTCAACTGAAGGATGAAGTTGTTCACTGCCAAGAGGGTATCGTGTATATGTATTCGCAAATCATGGATTCAAGCAATTAAAAGGTTAATGTAGTACAAATCAACAGAAATAAAGCACAAATTATGATCCTGCATAACTTATACTAGCAGTTAGCACGAACCACATCATGAATTGGTCACTGTGAGATAGTTTCACATTACAAGTCAGAGAGCAAATTTGTACACCCAGAACTCTCATCGAGGACAGCAACTCAATCTAGAACTCAATGTATGAAATGCAGACTAACCCCAATCTCAATTACCCACTCTGCACCACAGAAGTAACATCAACGGGTCCAGTACAAATGCATCAGATCAAATAACAGAAACAGAGCAACAGAGACAAGTTTCATTTCCAACAACACATGCGAATAACTTTGTTCCACGATTCAGTTCGAGCTACAGAGGAAATAGCGAACTAAACAAGTCAGGGTCTCATCAGGCTTTTGGAATCTGCAGCCCTAGCCGCCGAAGCCGTAGAGGGTGCGGCCCTGGCGCTTGAGCGCGTAGACGACGTCCATGGCGGTGACGGTCTTGCGGCGGGCGTGCTCGGTGTAGGTGACGGCGTCACGGATGACGTTCTCGAGGAAGATCTTGAGCACGCCGCGGGTCTCCTCGTAGATGAGGCCGGAGATGCGCTTCACGCCGCCCCTTCGCGCCAGGCGCCGGATCGCCGGCTTGGTGATGCCCTGGATGTTGTCGCGCAGAACCTTCCTGTGGCGCTTGGCGCCGCCCTTGCCGAGGCCCTTGCCTCCCTTGCCGCGCCCGGACATGGCTGACGATCTCAAGCTGCGAGCGAATGTGGAATGGGACTGGGAGGTACGGTGGTGGCTGGCTGGTGCTGTGATTTGCGGGGTGGGGCGAAGGGCGTCTTAAAGGGGACGAGAGGTTGGAGGAGGCATGTGCCTGCCGTTGGATGCGGATGGCGTGGACGGTCGAGATGGCGATCCGGGGGAGGAACGCCGCGGATCGGTGACATGGCCGAAAGATTGGACCGGTGGATTGGCGGGCTGGGTCAGAGCTGTGGCGGCAGCTCCAAATTTTTGGGCTGTGGGCGGGGGGCCCGGTGTCGTCTTCTTGAGATTCTTCATGTGGAAGAATAAAAAAGATTAATTCAACTTGATATACTTGCTCCATTGCTGTAGAATACTAGCATGTCCTCCAATGACAGATTATTACTCCCTTTTTTTTTGGCGCAAAAGATTATTACAACTTCATCCAGACTGTTTTGGAGATCTGAAGATGATCTGCAGGAAACTTGCTCGAATGCAGTGACTGGTATACTCATTTTTCAGAGCTTACTGGAGTTCACTTTTTTAGGATTCAAGCATTCAGATAACACATTACAATACGAAAATCCATCTCTGCAACCGAGCTCATCTACACCCTCCCTGATAGAAAAATCAAAATAAATACTAGAAAAATTCAAAAAATACCAAAAAATAATTTGTGTGGTACACAATTTGATGCGTGAGCTCCGCTCCAATTTTTAAATCATTTGGACATCTGAGGAGCTCCCACCAAAAAAACAAATTGGGGGTCTGTAATAATGTTTACTGTTCATGTACTGTTTTGACCCGATTTTTTCTTTTTTGCTGAGAGCTGCTCAGATGTCCAAATGATTTGAAATTTGAAGCGGGCCTCACGCATCAAATTGTCTAATGCACAAAAAAATGGGGATTTTTTTAATTTTTTAAAAAAATTATTTCTAACCGGGTGCAGATGAGCCCGGGCACCGAAACACCCTACTTGTTACAATACTTAAATATAATAGCTTAGCGGTCAGGTAATTGGTGCTAGAAGCACTTCCAGCACTGATGTACTGTTTGTGTAACTGGTAGTGGTAGATGGACAAAGCTGAACTGAACGAGCTTACTAACATGAGATCCCCGAGTCCATCTCGTGCTTAGCAGAGGCAACCAACCAGAATACTGATTTCAAGCTTTGACGCGGTATCATTTAAGCTACAAGATCGAAGCTGGCTAAAACCGGCAGGTCATTTCACATGTTTGAGATAGCACACATCTTCTCTTTACACTCCTGATTGCGTCCAATGTTTCAGGATACTCTACCCAAGCAATGGCCGATTCACTCTGCAGTTTCGACAGTGGCAGAACCAGGAACAGCATGAGATACAAAATGTTCTGGTGCGCTGTTTAGGAATTGTGGGTGATGCAACCAATAATGTTCCAGGCACGATGTGGAAGCCTGCAGCCGTTTCTGCACCTGTAAAATCTGAAGACAAGACACCAAGCCTTTTCTGAACCTGTAAAATCTGAAGACAAGGCACCAGACTATCAGTAGTATGTTTGCAGTTCAGAGCATGGCTCATAGACTTGCGGGATTGCAGTATATATAATTAGGCAAAGTAGGGATGCTTTCAACAGAATGTATGCGCACTGAAGACTGAACATCAAACATATACCGCTACTGTTGTGCAACTGGTCAGTAGAGGGAACTGAAGACGAGCATATCAGCGGCTCGTTCGTTCAGGTTCAGATGCAGCAAGCCGGATTGCTTACTAGAAAAATTGTCAGTCGAATGATAAGTTAAGCTCAAAATCAGAGCGGCTTAATAGGCAAGAAATTTGATAATCTAATCCAACAATAGATACAATCACATTCAAGAGGAAAGGCTCACATACATAGAGGGAGAATCAGGCATTCAAAGGCACATGTATGAGAACAGGAACCAACATTTTCATTTCCATTGCTGATGGCAACAAGAAGGTACCATCAGATTAGGCATAACACGTTCTGAAACACTACTAGAAAACACATTTCCACCGATGAACTCAGCCTAACATGGATCTAACACAACGCATGGGTTGCAACTTGCAAGCCTAGGCCCTCTCGCCACGGATGCGGCGGGCGAGCTGGATGTCCTTGGGCATGATGGTGACGCGCTTGGCGTGGATGGCGCAGAGGTTGGTGTCCTCGAAGAGGCCCACGAGGTAGGCCTCGGCGGCCTCCTGCAGGGCGGAGACGGCGGAGGATTGGAAGCGGAGGTCGGTCTTGAAGTCCTGGGCGATCTCCCGGACGAGGCGCTGGAAGGGGAGCTTGCGGATGAGCAGCTCCGTGCTCTTCTGGTACTTGCGGATCTCACGGAGCGCGACGGTGCCGGGGCGGAAGCGGTGGGGCTTCTTCACGCCGCCGGTGGCCGGGGCGGACTTGCGGGCGGCCTTGGTCGCCAGCTGCTTCCTCGGCGCCTTGCCGCCGGTGGACTTCCTCGCCGTCTGCTTGGTGCGGGCCATGTCGTCGATGCGCGGGGAGGCTGAGAAGGTTCTGGTGCTTGGGGGTTGGGAAGATTGGAGTGAGGAGGAAGAGGGGAGGGGGCGGCGTTAAATAGGAGGAGGGAGCACCGAGAGAGCAAGCGGGTGGGTTTTGGTTTTTCGGGAGGGGACGAGAGGCATGTACTTGCCGTTGGATGCCGATGGAGTGGACGGTCGAGATGGCGATCCGGGGGAGGAATGCCGCGGATCGGTGACGTGGCCGAAAGCTTGGACCCGTGGATTGGCGGGCTGGGTCAGAGCTGTGGCGGCAGCTCGAAATTTTTGGGCTGTGGGCGGGACCGAGTGTTTGTCCAGAACTGTTGTGCCGTGTTCTTAGGCGCGTTCTTAGGATTGTTCACGTGGGAGGGTAATTGGTGCTAGAAGTTTAACTGAACGAGCACTGATCTACTGTATTGTTTGTGTAACTGGTAGTGGTAGATACACAAAGCTGAACTTAACGAGCTTAGAGCAACTCCAACGCGTCGACCCAAATGGACGCGCGCTTTGCCCGTTCTGGTCGACCAAACGGACGTTTGTGTCCGCATTTTTATTTGGGTCGGCAGATGCGTCCAACGGGTGACAGACCCAAATCTGCAACCGGACATACTAAAAAAATCGTACACACGTGGGGGAAAAATATGCATAATTAAACATAAATGGCCGGTCAACCTGCCGGCCAAAAAGTCCACTTCAACATTAATAAAACTAAAAAAGCTCGCGTCGTCATCGTGCTGCCCTAGGCTTTGTCCTCCTCCCCGGAGCCGGTGAGGTCAATGAACGTCGGTGCCGGCACAGCCCAGGAGGAGGCGGGCTCCCACGCAGCACGCCGGATTGCTTATTGCATAAATTGACAGTCGAATGATAATTTAAGCTCAAAATTAGAGCGGCTTAAATAGGCAAGAAATTTGGCAGTAATCTAATCCAACATTTGGTACAATCGCATTCAAGAGGAAAGGCAAAGGCACATGGATGAGAACAAGAACCAACATTTGCATTTCCATTGTTGATGGCAACAAGAAGGTACCATCAGATTAGGCATGACACATCCATCATGACAGGAACAACCTAACAGGGATCTGACACGATGCATGGGTTGCAAGCCTAGGCCCTCTCGCCACGGATGCGGCGGGCGAGCTAGATGTCCTCAGGCATGATGGTGACTGATACGTCCATTTTGCATCATGCTTTTATATCAATATTTATTGCATTATAGGCTGTTATTACACATTATATCTCAATACTTATGGCTATTCTCTCTTATTTTACAAGGTTTACCATGAAGAGGGGAATGCCTTGGAATTTGGAATTCGGCCGAAAAGGAGCAAACGTTGAAACCTATTCGCACAACTCCAAAAATCTCAAACTCCACGAAACAACTTTTTGGATTTTATAAAATTTATGAGCAAAGAAATAGGCCGGGGCCCACACTCGCCCAGAGGGGGCGCCCCTATAGGGCGTGACCCCTATCTCCGGGCCTCGTGGGCCTCCGGCGTCCATCTTCTACTATATGAAGGGTTTTGTCCTGGAAAAAATCGTGGGCAAGCTTACGGGACGAAACTCCGCCGCCACGAGGCGGAACCTTGGCGGAATCAATCTAGGGCTCTAGCGGAGCTGTTCTACCCAGGACACTTCCCTCCGGGAGGGGAAAATCATCACCAACGTCATCACCAATGATCATCTCATCGAGAGGGGGTCAATCTTCATCAACATCTTCACCAGCACCATCTCCTCTCAAAACCCTAGTTCATCTCTTGTATCCAATCTTGTATCAAAACCACAAATTGGTACCTGTGGGTTGCTAGTAGTGTTGATTACTCCTTGTAGTTGATGCTATTTGGTTTACTTGGTGGGAGATCATATGTTCAGATCCTTTATGCATATTATTACTCCTCTGATTATGAACATGAATATGCTTTTTGAGTAGTTACGTTTGTTCCTGAGGACATGGGCAAAGTCTTGCTATTAGTAGTCATGTGAATTTGGTATTCGTTTGATATTTTGATGAGATGTATGTTGCCTCTCCTCTAGTGGTGTCATGTGAACGTTGACTACATGACACTTCACCATTATTTGGGCCTAGAGGAAGGCATATGGAAGTAATAAGTAGATGATGGGTTGCTAGAGTGACAGAAGCTTAGACCTAGTTTATGCGTTGCTTCGTTAGGGGTTGATATGGACCCATATGTTTAATGTTGTGGTTAGGTTTACCTTAATACTCCTTTTTGTAGTTGCGGATGCTTGCAATAGGGGTTAATCATAAGTGGGATGCTTGTCCATGTTAGGGTAGTACCCAAGTGTCGGTCCACCCACATATCAAATTATCAAAGTACCGAACGCGAATCTTATGAATGTGATGAAAACTAGCTTGACGATAATTCCCAATGTGTCCTCGGGAGCTCCTTCTTCATTATTAGAATTTGTCCAGGCTTATCCTTTGCTACATGAAGGATTGGGCCACCTTGCTGCACTTTATTTACTTTATTTACTTTTTGCTTGTTACTATTTATCTTATCACAAAACTATCTATCACCTATTATTTTAGTGCTTGCAGAGAAAACCTTACTGAAAACCGCTTATCATTTCCTTCTGCTCCTCGGCGTTCGACACTCTTACTTATCGAAAGGACTACGATAGATCCCCTATACTTGTAGGTCATCAAGACTCTTTTCTGGCGCCGTTGCCGGGGAGTGTAGCGCTTTTGGTCAGTGGAACTTGGTAAGGAAACATTTATATAGTGTGCTGAAATTTTTTGTTACTTGACACTATGGAAACTAATCCTTTGAAGGGCTTGTTTGGGGTATCTTCACCCCAACCAGAAGAGCAAAGAGATGCTCCTCAACCTACTGAACTTTATGAAAATATTCACTTTGAGATTCCTTCGGGTATGATAGAAAAAACTGCTAGCTAATCCTTTTGCAGGAGACGGTACATTGCATCCCGATTTACACCTTATCTTCGTGGATGAAGTTTGTGGACTATTTAAGCCTACAGGTATTCCCGATGATGTTGTTAAAAGGAAGGTTTTCCCTTTATCTCTAAAGGGATATGCAATGACATTGTATAGGCTATGTGATGATACGAGATCTTGGAATTATAAGCGACTAAAGTTGGAATTTCACCAGAAGTTCTATCCTATGCATCTTGTTCATCGCGATCATAATTACATATATAATTTCTGGCCTCGCGAAGGAGAAAGCATCGCTCAAGCTTGGGGGAGGCTTAAGTCAATGTTATATTCATGCCCCAATCATGAGCTCTCTCGAAATGATTATTCGAATTTTTATGCTCGGCTTTCTCTTGATAATCGCAACTTGCTCGATACTTCCTGTGCTGGTTCCTATATGCTGAAGAATATTGATTTCAAATGGGACTTATTGGAAAGAATTAAACGCAACTCTAAAGATTGGGGTTCCGACGTTGGTAAAGAGTCAGGTATGACACATAAGTTTGATTGTGTTAAATCTTTTATGGATACCGATGCTTTCCGTGAATTTAGCTCTAAGTATGGACTTGACTCTGAGATAGTTTTTTTGTGAAACTTTTGCTACTCACGTTGATCTCCCTAAAGAGAAGTGGTTTAAATATACACTACAAAAAAAGACACATCCATGACATTTTGGGCCGAACGAAATTTTTTTCTGTCATACATATGACAACTCTATGACGATAATTGTGACAAAACCCGGTATCATCATAGATGTGGTGCGCTCCTACTTCTATGACAAAAATCATGATGAAAAATGGGCTTTTCATCACAGGCGGGCCGGAGAGGCAACTGCATGACATTCTTTGGGCCGTCCATGATGGAAAAACCGTGGTAGAAGCGAGGGGAGGAAAATTTTGGGGAGTTGCCGGTTACGGTGGGAGGTCGGGGGCCAAGTGATGCGCTGCTTTCTCGTGACGACGCTGCTGTGTGTAGGCGTTGGCTCTAATCAAGCCGAAGCGAGGCGTTGGGCTCTAATCAACCCGGCGATTGACAGACTGCAGCTACGCGTTACTAAACCCGAGCGATCGATCGATGGCTGTTAACTGAACCCGATGGAGCGATTCCTTCGCTACTGCTCCTAACAAAAGCCGATCGATGCTGCCTATGGGATGAACAATGAGCGTTGCGGGGGTTTTGGATGAACAGTGAGCAGTGGCGTTGCCTCTGGATGAACCAGAACCCGTGGTGTGGAGGGTTGGATGAACAGTAGACGGTGGAGGGGTGGCCGTGGAGGGGTGGTTGAACGGGCCCCCGTGGTGTGGAGAGCTGGATGAACAATAGGCGGTGGAGGGGTGCCCGTGGAGGGGTGGTTGAACAGTAGCCGGTGGAGTAGCGCGCGGTGGAGGCTGGATGAACAGGAGCCCGTGGAGGCTGGAGGAGGTCGACGGTAGCCCGTGGAGGCTGGAGGAGGTCGACGGTGGAGATGAATAGTATCCCATGGAGTCCTGTTTTGCGGTTCGCCACACCCCTCCCGCCCCATTTGGACCGTAGCGCTCCAACACAATTCCGTTTCGTCCGTTTTGTGGTACGCCACACCCCTCCCGATGAACAGGACCCCCGTTTCAACCGTAGCGCTCCAACACAAGTCTGTTTCATCCGTTTTGCGGTACTCCACACCCCTCCCGATCAACATGACCCCCGTTTCGACCGTAGGAGGTCCGTTTCCTCCGTTTTGTGGTACGCCACACCCCTCCCGATCAACAAGACCCCATTCCGAACGTGGTCGGTCGAACAAAAGGCCGTTTCCTCCGTTGTGCGGTACGCCAGGCCTCGTTTCCATCGCCTGTTCCGTCCAAGCCGGTTGGCTCTCACGCGTTCCGTTGCCTCCCGATGAACACGACGTATTCCGTTGCCTCCCCATGAACACGACGACGACGCTGTTTCTCCATTCCGACCCAGCCATATACGTATGCGCGAGTAGGCATTCGAGACCCTGCCCGTATGTACGTACATGGCCGTATTTTCTTTCTTGCACCCTCGCCGCAGACGCGTGTACATGCTACGCACGCCTTTACTACGACACGTCGCGCGCCTTACTACGACCAAGATATGTGCGTACACGTCGCGACGTAATGACAACGCCACGATGCTTCAACCAGGTGGGTCCCGACCGTCAAGCACTTCCTTACTGCGAAGATGTAGTGGTGGGTCCCAGCAATGTGGGGCGAACTTTTTTTTTGCGGACACACTTCCTTGCGTGCGAAGATGTAGCTGGTGGGTCCCAATGATGTATGCGGTGAATCATTTTTTGCCCGGACGCACTTTCTTGCGTGCGAAGATGTAGTGGTGGGTCCCAGCGATGTGGGGAAACGTTTTTTCACGAAATACGGTGGCCCGTCCGTGGGTCCCCACCGTCAGGTGGAGGAATAATTATTTTGCGCATAATAAGGAGGCACTTCCTTGCGGCCGCCATGGACCCAGCTGTCAGCCTCTCCACGCACAGTACTCTTCCGATGGAAGTCGATCGTTGACCACATTGACCACGCCGCGCCGAGAGCACCACGGCGGGGGACGACGGCGAGGCCTAGGAAGGTGACGACGCGGAGCCGGGGAAGATGCAGCAGTGGATGCCCACGTGAAGAGGAGTACGAGGGTGAGGCTGCCGTCACCGCAGAATAACAGGGGGTGTGGGTGAGTAGAGGGATGGCCTGGCCAGCGGTAGGAGTAGTAGGGGGCGGTGAGGCCTCCGCTACATCATAGCCGGCCACGGGAGGCAGGAGCACGCGGCACGACCGGCGCTGGTTTGGGCGGCTGGAGCAAGAAGACCAGAGGTTGAAGAAGCACTACGACCATTGGATGAACATCATACGGTAGCAGGAGCTAGAATCGTTCATATTGACTAAGTTGACAAAGCCCTCCGTCCCCGTAAACTTAGTAGGCCCACAAGTCAGCCTCCCACCAAGGTGAGTCCCAGCTAGCAGGGGGAGTATTCATTTTTTTGTGCGTAATAAGGAGGCATTTCCTATGGGTCCGAGCTGACAGCGGGGGGAACGTTTTTTTCGTGAAATACAAAGATCCTTCCGGTGGGTCCCAGCTATTAGGTGGAGGAATCATTATTTTGCGCGTAATAAGAAGGCATTTTCCTGTGTGGGACCCTACTGCCAGCCTCTTCCGATGGTTGTTGTTTGTTGACCATGTTGACCTCGCCGCGCCGAGAGCACAAACGCGGTGGACGAGGGCGGGGCCCAGGAAGAGAACCACCCGGAGCCGGCGAAGCCACCGCAGCGGATGCCCACGCTGAGGGGAGAACGAGCGCTGACTGGTTGACTGCGGGGTGGGACTAACGTCGCCGGAAAATAACAGGATGTGTGGGTGGTTAGAGGGATGGCCTGGCAGCAGCACAACCAGCCACGGGAGGAGGGAGCAGGCAATCCCGCCAGCGCTGGTTCGGGCGGCTGGAGCAGGAAGATCAGAGATTGAAGAAGCACGGCAGCCGTTGGATGGACATCCAGCAGTCACTGTTGTGTGTTGACTAAGTTGACAAAGCCTTGCGTACGCGTCAAAAAGAATTTAGGACAGCGTCATCGTCAACCTAGTAGGCCCAGAAGTCAGCCTCCAAATGTGTGGAAAACAGCATACAACCCATTAGCCATTATTTTCAATAATTTACAGCCCATTTGCTAATTCTTAAGGATATTTGAAGCTCATATTCTTTTTATTAGCATTACAGACCATATATTCTGGGCACTGCTAAAAAATTCAATGAAATTTTGCATATTTCGATGGGGTTCAAACTCTTTTAATCACGAAATTTCGATTCACATTAAAAATAGTTTTCAAAAAAATATATCAAAATAAAATTCAAAAAACAATTCTCCGCAAAAAAATGAATGAAATTTAGAATCTTAACTAGCAATATGCCCGTTCGTTGCATGGAACATGAAGATGCATTTATATGAGTAGTTTATCTTGTGGGTGAAAAGATGATATTTTAATGTAACTGCCAGTTGGCTTTGGTTTTTATAAGAGTAGAGAGTAGAGAAATCCTGAAAAAATGATATTTTAATGCAATTGCCGGTTGGCTTTGGTTTAAAATTTTACAGCCCATTTCTTACAACTTATAGCCCGTTTTTTGGGGAAGCCCATTTCTTATCCCTCCTCGTCTTGAAAGATTTGTAGCCCAGCAGGGCTGAGAAAAGCAAGTAGGCCTCGGTTTTGGTATTCTCCAAAAAAAAGAAATGGGCTAGCCAATTTCAGAAAGAAAAAAATATCAACTGGGCTCGTCATGTGCTTAATAAAAGCGTAAGCGTGGGCTAGACGAGCCATAGCCCCCGCACAACACGCAGTTGAGCTCCGTCTTTGAAACTAAAAAACAACTGGGCGAGCTACTGGGTCCCTGGTGTTATCCGCTCGTTGTGTAATTTTCTCGTTTATTGACTACATTGACAATGGCGTGGAACCTAGTTGTCAAACAATTAGGAGGAAGTATTGTTTTGGCTTGTAATAACGAGGCACCTGCTTGTGAAATGCAATGACTCTAGTGGGTCCCCATCGTCGGCCTCTCCACGGCAAATATCTCCCGATTCCTCTTGGTTGTTGACCATGTTGACAACACCAGACGGCGGCGTAGCACAAATGAGCTAACCAAGCGGAGAACGACGGCAAGGCCTCGGACGGGAACGAGCAGCAGCCATGGAAGATGCGGCGGTGTAGTGGGGGTCGAGGGAGTACGAGGGCAACAACATGCAAGTCAAGCATACAAATGGTACAAAAAGCCCAAGGATTAATTGTTCATCAAATTTTTAGACAAAACCCAGATTGAACATGACAGTAACATCTAACGCAACCACTCTTTTTTGCAGTCACAAACAAATGGATCGGTCTGACCCATAAAATCAACATCCTGTGCAAAAAAATTTATTTTAGGATGTCTACAACTTGTTGTAAATAGAAGCCGAGCACGTTTAGAAGCCCATTTGTCCACCTGAAACTTCTTTTTTTTTGCTGTTCAACAAGTTCGTCCGTGAGAAATCTCTTGCTGTAAAAATTAAGCCTCATGGACAATAGTAACCTCGCATTCAACAGGACGAATGTGACAAAGCTTCTGTTTGCCTGATTGGATGCATATCGTCCCATCGTTATTGTCCTCAAACCAATGTCATGAGAACTGAGAAAATCCTTGTGCTTATTACGCCAACGATTGGTTATATGTTTTTGTCCATGTGGTTCTGCCTAAGTAGACATGAAGATTGAAAACAGTTAAGGTCTGAAAAAAGAGTATGTCGAAAGAATGACAGCTGAATAGTTAATTCTAGTACAATATATACGGGCTTTCAATGTGCATGAAATCATCACCTCTATGTATAAATTCTCCAGAGATCGAAAGCATCGCAGCAAGCCAATAATTATGTCCAGATCAAAACTATACATTCTAATATATATGATCTTGACAGAATCCAATAGCATTGATAGGCTATCAATGGACGAACTCTTCATTGAGCATATAACATAATATTAGTACCCAAAGTGTACTCCAAGATGATATAAAACTTATGTGCATAAATGAAAAATGCTGCATATGATTACAAATGTGTAGATGATAATATACGGTACCTGAAAATGTGAGGAGCCAAACACCAACTCCTTGTGATTATTAAACGGGTCACGAATTACAGCCAAGGTCTCCAGTTTGGGCGCAGAGACAACATTTATTTCTGAAGGTGTATAACAATTATGAAGGAGCAACCTTTCAAGTGAAGAGGCATCTTCGATGATGAGCTGCTGTCCTTCAAAACAAATTCCAATGCTTTTAAGGTGAGGCGACTTTATTTGGAGACAACTGATACCGATTTCTATTCCCAAAACAATCAGCAAGCGCTCCAGGGCAGGGCAACTAGAGTGGATGATGTTGTGCAGTGAGGCCTCCGACAGATAAACCACCACAAGCGAAAGTTTTTTAGCAGTGGGAGTCGAAGCATTTGTACCAGATCGTCTGGTAGATGGCACCGGGCAAAGGTGGCGGTGTGGAGAGAGGAGGAAAACCGCGAGATGGACAACGGTGGTGTGGGCACGAATTCTTGGTATGTTCGTGGTATGAAACTTTCGTGGTAATGGTAGAACTCAAACTGCTGGAGTTTTCCGAATTCAGGGGATGTCAGCCAAGCATCCACCTTGCCGGGTATGTACAGCAGGTAGCTTGTCGGGATGCAGAGGCATTGAACGGGGCCCTGCTGGTGAGAAGAGACGATGGCTCTAATGAGATCAAATTCAGGAAGGACAGATATATGACGAAAGTCGAGATTGAGGGGCGCGGTGCGCCATAGAGGGCCCCACCGAGTTGAGAGGACTTGTGTGCGGCAGCAATCCTTGGTGGGGAGAAGCGAGATGATCTCCTCAAGGATGACGTCCGGAGATCACCGATGCGGTCCACGGAGATTCTACGGTTCCTCGATCCGGGGGGGGGGGGGCTCGCCGCTTCTCCCAGGCTACCAAAGGGTCTATAACTGCATCGCCCGTGGCGGAGCCTCATCTTCTTGGCGCTGGGGCCGGTGACTCCATTTTCCTTGTGGGCATCGCACCGAGCTCACGGGTTTGAGCAGAGTAGCCAAAGACGAGCCTAGTGGCGGCGAGTGGGGAAGAAGGAGGGCTGGGGATTTCTGTAGGAGTGGAAGAAGAGGAGCAGGCGTTTTCTATACGAGTGAGGAAGATGGTGAGCGGGGTTTTCTGGACGAGTGAGGAAGATTGGGGAGCGGGGGGAATTGGGTGGGGAGACGGAAGCGGGAGAGCGAGCTGTTCGTGTTTATAAGGCCCGCTGCACTAACTACTTGCTTTTTCCCAAGAACCGCTCTCTTCTTTTGCGTTGCTGCATGATTGGCCATGCATGCAGGATGCATGTGCCCGCCGGCCACTTCATGCGCCTGGTTTGTTACTAGGCCTATTTAATAGGGTGGGTATGGAGTAAATTAAGGAGATTTATTTTCTCTGTGTGCATCCACCAAATTAGAGGATGCGGTACTGGATGCAGACACTCACATTAAACTAACATTCAGAAGAACAAAAATTCAGCATGTCTATGCATCTCAATGATTCACCATACTATAACCAATGTACAAAACTGTGAGAAGGTGTGGAAATAAAGAAAATCGGTCGATGCTTCTCTGAGCAAAGGGCCTCCCTGTGCACGCATTAATTTCCTGGGCATGCTTGTTTCTTCTCAATGTTGCGAGCACTTTGAGCATGTTGGCAACTCAAGAGCTATCTAGCTGCCTCATCTTGCAATTGATCTTTGACACATTTGCAGCAAACACATGAGGCAATAGAGATGACTCAACATGGGTCCATATTGTGCAGTTCCCGATATCCTATTCATTGTCCCGAATCAAAAGATAGGAAGATAGTGGCTATACTTAAACGGTGTTGCAAAACAAGAGCACATATCAATAGCTCGGCATGACAAAACACGATCATCCGGACGAAGGGATACCGACCGCTCGAGGAAGATTACATATAATTTCATAAGTCCTTGGTTGATTTCCACCTTCTACCTGACCGCTTGTTTGCTCCTCCGCACATGACAGATCGTTCAAGACCTGCATTCAAACAAGTCAACCTACTTAATAAGCTAATTTCATCTTGAGGTGATCATTATACCTAGTTACTTAATGTAGGAATACCGAGCACCATGAGGTTAGGTGACAGCAGTAGATGCAGCCATATAAATTTTGTGCGGTGCTACCAAAATTGAGGTTTGTATCCCTTCCCGTTATGAGAATTCTTCTTGAAGTTGGTAGAATGTGATGGCTTGTTCTTTGCATCAAACTTGGCTTTCCCCTGAGATTTGTTCTTGTTGTTTTGGGGCTGGTTGGGCTGGAAGTTCTTCTCGTGTACCATGTGGGCACTAGAAGCTCCCTCGGCGACCCGAGCACGTGTGTCTTTTGCTCTCGCCTTCTCCTCAAAATCAAGAGTGCTAATGAGATCCAAAACAGAAAACTCATGTCTCTTGTTTTTCAGAGAAGTAGCAAAATCGTTCCACGAAGATGGAAGCTTGGCAATGATGGTCCCAAAGAACAAATTTGTCCAAAGAACACACACTTAAAGTACTCAAGTTCCTTAGAGAGTGACTGTATCTCATGAGTCTGCTGAACAACAGAGCGCTCATTAGTCATCTTGTAGTCACAGAATTGCTTCATGACGTACAACTCGTTGCCAGCGCCCGAGGTGGAGTTGGAGTTGGAGTTGGAGGACACGAGAGCAAGACCGGCAACACCTTCATCTTGACTGTAGTCGGAGTTGGAGTGATAGCTTCTTTCGGAGTGATTGTCGGAGTCGGAGCCGGAGACCCATTCACCTACATGAGCTTGATGTTTTATTCTTGTGTAGCTCCTTGATGACTTGTCTTTCCTCTCCGAATCCTTGCTTCTCCGAGAGGGTCTTCGTTCATAACGATCATCTCTACTCCTTCTCTCTTTCCGAGGTGACTCTTCTCTTGAGCTTCTTCTTCTTGGAGATTCTTCTCTTCTCTTGTGGGGAGCCAACATTCATTTGAGTAGTGTCCGGTCTTCCACAATTGTAGCAGATTCGATCACGACTAGAAGATCTCTTTTCATCATATGATCTAGACTTTGAGCTTCTTTCCTTGCTTCTACTCTTGTAGAATTTGTTGAAGTTCTTCACCATTAGGCTTATCTCTTCATTGGAAACTAGCTTGTCACTTGAGGTTGTGGGAGCATCACTTGTAGCTTTGTAAGCACCACTTGACTTGTTGTGAAGCTCTTCCTTATCTTTAAGTGTCATCTCATGAGCAACAATTCTTCCAATGACTTGGTGAGGCTTGAGATTCTTGTAGTTTGGCATCATTTGGATCAAAGTGCACACGGTGTCATACTTTCCATCCAAAGCTCGAGAATCTTCTTGATGATGAATCGGTCGGTCATTTCTTCGCTTCCTAAGCCGGCAATCTCATTTGTGATGAGAGCAAGCCTAGAGTACATTTCAATGACTCCTTCACCTTCCTTCATCTTGAACTTGTCAAGTTGACCTTGAAGAACATCTAGCTTTGATTCCTTCACGGACTCGGTACCTTCGTGCATTTCGACCAAAGTATCCCAAATCTCTTTTGCATTCTCAAGACGGCTGATTTTGTTGAACTCCTCGGGACACAAAGCATTGAAGAGAATGTCACAAGCTTGAGCATTGTTTTGCAACATTCGCAATTCATCACCGTAGCTTCACGATCCGGAACTTTTACTTCCTCAAGAATTCACCTTGCAAACCAACACAAATAATGCCCCATGCGGCGGGGTTATGTCCAAGAATATGCATTTTCATTTTATGCTTCCAACTAGCAAAGTTTGAACCATCAAAGTAAGGACCTCTCTGAAAATTACCCTCACTAGACGCCATACTCTCCTAGGTTGTGAAACCAAGCTTATGGAGTCCAATGCAATGGAAACCAATACAATGGAGACCAAAGCTCTGATACCACTTGTAGGATCGAAAGTATGTCTAGAGGGGGGGTGATTAGACTACTTGATAATATAAAAATTCAGCCTTTTGATAAAGACAAGTTTTTGGCAGATTCACGATGATGATCAAGTCAAGTATCACCCTACACATGCAATTCTAGAGTATAGGCAGCGGAAAGTAAATTGCACATGTAGTAAAGAGAGGTGGAGAAGAGCAAACGCAATTTGGAGACACGGAGATTTTTCTCGTGGTTCCGATAGGTGGTGCTATCGTCAATCCACGCTGATGGAGACTTCAACCCACGGAGGGTAACGGCTGCTGAGAGTCCACGGAGGGCTCCACCCACGAAGGGTCCACGAAGAAGCAACCTTGTCTATGCCATCATGGCATACGCCCACGGAGGACTAGCCTTACTCGGGGTAGATCTTCACGAAGTAGGCGATCTCCTTGCCCTTACAAACTTCTTGGTTCAACTCCACATCTTGACGGAGGCTCCCAAGCGACACCTAACCAATCTAGGAGGCACCACCTCCAAAAGGTAATAGATGGTGTTGATGATGATGAACTCCTTGCTCTTGTGCTTCAAATGATAATCTCCCCAACACTCAACTCTCCTCACCGATTTGGCTGTGGTGGAAGAAAGGATTGAGTGGAAAGCAACTTGGGAAGGCTAGATATCAAGCTTCATATGGTGGGAGTGGAGCAACTTGATCTCAACACAAGGGTAGGTAGTTTTCTTCTCGTAAATGTAAGGTAGGAGTGGTAGTTCTTTCGATGGCTCTCTCCACGAATGAAGAGGGGGTAGGGGTATTTATAGCCTCCACACAAAATCCAACTGCTACACACATTTGACCAATCTCGGTCGGACCGAAGTTGACAACTCGGTGAGACCGAAAGTTCAAATCTTGTGAACGTTGGGATTTTCGTGGGACCGAAAATACAATCTCGGTGAGTCCGATTCTTCCAAAGACTAGGGTTTGCCAATCTCGGTGGGACCGACTTCATCATCTCGGTGACACCGATTTGATGATGTAAGATTCTGAAGCTTGGCAACACTAGTTTCGTGAGACCGAGTTCGAATCGGAAAATCCGAAATTTCTAGGGTTTGGCTTTATGGTGAGGTGGTTCATCTCGGTGTGACTGAGTTTAGGAAATCGGTGGGACCGAGTTACTTATGAGTGTATATTGGAAGTGAGAGTTGTTGATAGTTTAGGAGATGTATCACTAAGCACTTTGAGCAACAGATCATTAACATAACCTCATCCCTTTTAATAGTATTGGCTTTCCTATGGACTCAATGTGATCTTGGATCACTAAACCAAAAATGGAGTCTTGAGCTTTTGCCAATGCTTGCCTTAGCATTTTGAGGGGTCCACTCCTTCAGTCATAGCCATACCCATATCACTGAACTTTCTGAAATGATTCTCAAGAAGCTATTAGTTCAATGATATATATATGTTGTTATTAATTACCAAAACCACCCGGGGATTAGTTGCACTTTCAATCTCCCCCTTTTTGGTAATTGATGACAACATATAGATCAAAGCTTTGACAAATGATATAATCAATGAATAATATCGTCGCTTTGAGAAGTATGTGATAAGCAAGAGCTCCCCCTAAATTTGTGCATTGTTTAAGATTTGCGTTTGAATGCAAATGCACAATCGATTAGGATCATGGGTCACTCTTCCATGTCACATACATCTTGGTGGAGCGCACAAAATGATAAGAATGAATAGCATGCACCCAATCACCAAGACATGAGTGAATGGTCATACAAGATATGAATAGCATATGATAAGCATTAAGCACACATTAAGGCATAGTACGACCAAGCACTCATCAAAGTAGAGCAAACGTAGTATCAAACACACGGAATGTCTCGAAAAACTCAAAAGTATCTCAAAAAGACCGCAAAAGAACGAAAGAGCAAAAGCGCAAAGACAAAGCACTCTCTCTCTCTCGAAGTCCTATGATCTATACAATTTCTCCCCTTTGGCAACAAGTTACCAAAAGTTCGAAGGTATAGAGCTAAACGTCACTAGGGACTCTGCCTGGCGGCTCCTATGCAGGTTGATGGAGTTGAGATGGCAGCATCGTCAAGACTTGGTGATGTCTGTGGAGCTGGAGGAGTGGTCACCGGAGCTGGAGCTGGAACCGATGGAGCTGTGGGAGGTCCGAGGCTGTAGTCCCGTGTCATCCATCGAATAGTAGCTGATCGGGTCTTGTAGGAACCGGAGTAGGCTGTTCATAATCATCTGGACTAGGTCATCCCGCATCTCTCGCATGAGTTCTTCCTTCTCCTCTTTGCTTCCTCGATATTTGCCTCAAGCTTGTTGACAAGTGACTTGCACTTGATCGCCACTTGACATCCAGAGCATGGATCTTGTCTTCAACAATCCTCTCAAGACTCTCCCGAGATCGCATAATCTTGGCCAGCGTTGTTCAATTCTCTCGGTAGCTTCAAGGAGCTGCTCTCCAACACTCTTGGGTTTAGCTGCTGCCGCCGCTTCTTCTTTCTCACTTTGGCTTTCTTGGCAGCTTCACTCTTTGCTTGACCTTCAACCGACGTTGGATCCTCCTCATCCATCACAACTTCATTGTCCTCATGCTCAGCTGCAGTGGCAAGTGTGGTCTATCCAACAAGTATGTGCCCGTGCCAAACTTGGCATTGATAAGCATCTGAATGTGCGGGCAAATCCACATGACCTCTTACGTCTCTGCTGCAGTCCTCTTGATAGTCTCAACTATCGTGTCCATCACCTTGAAAGGTGCCTTCGATCAAGTATATGCAGCATGTTGATAGAATACCCTCCGATCATGCGATGATCTCTGACTTGGGCATCAAGGTATGCCTCGTAATTGTGTTTGTGGTAGGTAGACCTGCTGGAGATGATACACTGAGCCGAGCTTCCAGATTTCCATATCCTTAGCTGGTACCTCGTTGTACATATTCTTCATAGATTCATGGTTCTTCTTGGGAATACCATAGACATCAACATCATCCTCTCTCAAGCCTTTGGAGCATTCAAAGTGCTGCCCATTCTTCAACAGTTGAAGAGAATCTTTGGCCTTCAGTCATCCATGTGATCTTTCCATCTGGATAGAAATGAGATGTGGCATAGAATTGCATGATCATCTCATCATTCCAATCTGTCATCGACCGACCAACGAAATCTGCAACACCACATGCAAGTGAAGCTCTCATGCACATGTGGAAAGAAGTCTCTATGCTCTTCATCACAATGTATGCCCATCAACATATCTAGTATCCGCAACAATGGGCTTCTTGTCCATCGCATGATCTCATAGAAGTCCTGCTTTGCTCTCGGTGTGGAATCTTGGATCAACAGCAGTTCTTCTCCTCACAAAGATATGGATCAGCTTGTCTCCATAGCTTGAGACCTCTATCCTTTCTTTCCTTCATGTTCTCAGCTCGAGGATGAGCATCATTGTGAATTGGCAATTTCGACGAAGTTTCAAGAATCTGGTGCCTCATCATCCGACTCATTTGGTGGCACATTATCTTTCTTCTTCTCTGAAGCTGGGATGTTCTCGACAGTCTTCTTGGGCTTGGCAGCAGTTCGGCTTGAGCTGCCTTTCTTTGGAGCAGATGGCTTGGATTTTGAAGGTGCTCCTGCCTCGATGGCATCACCCATGAACTTAGACTTCTGAGGAGGAGGCTGGGGTGCTTCCTCATCCTCATCTTCCTCTGCTGCATCATCATGCACAATCCTCTTCCTCTTGGAAGTTTTCTTCACCTTGCTTGAAGTTTCCTCTTCCATACTTAGCTTCTTGGCAACAGTGGACTTCTTCACTTTACTGGTGCCTTTCTTGGTTTGCTGCCCTTGATGCTCTTTGGCAACAACTTTTCTCTTTGGCTTGGAGGAGACCTCTTCCTCAGCTATGAAATCAGAATCTTCTTCATCAGAGTTCCTCTTCTTTCTGGCCCTGGTGGCTGCAGGAGGAAAACCACTTGGTGTGCTCCTCTCACCATCATTTGAAAAGCTGCTGTCCTCAGGACTAGTGCCTGCCTCTGGAATATCAGCAATTGGTGACTCAGACCTGTTCTGGCTGTCACTGGCATCTGACATGGCTGACAACCTGTGAATAGTTAAGGTGTAGGCAGAGTAGAAGAGTTATCACAAACTGCAGAAGATTTAAAAAAAAAATGAGTTCAAATTCCAGTTTTAGGTTTTCACAGAATGCATTTCGGTCAGGCCGAGTTTAAAATTCGGTGAATCCGAAGTGTTCTAACAGAAGCATTCACACCACTTTCGGTTGGACCGATGTGGGTTTCGGTCCGCCGAAAACACTAGGGTTTCACTAAATCCTCATTTCGTCGTGACCGATTTGCACAACTCGGTTGGACCGAAGGTGCAAAGGCAATGTCTAGAGGCCAAATCGGTCATACCGAGAATGTAAAATCGGTCTCACCGAGATGTATTCGCGGAAACCTAACCCTAAAACTTTTACTCAATTTTGTTCAAAGGAACTAATCTGGTGTTAAGGAAGATCTCAAACGTGGCAAGATGCTAGGCAAACCAATCGTGCATTGAATCGGAGATGGGAGCACGAGTGGGATCAAACTCACCCTAACTTGGTGGAGTTCCTCACGGCGCAACAGTGCGGAGAGAATGTCCGCTGACGGCGACGGAGACTGCGGAGAGGGCGCCAGCGCATTTACGGAGACGATCCGGAGACCACGGCGACGGCAAAGAAGGGGTGTGGGGCGAGGCGTTTGAAGTAGGAATCAACGACGCTGCCCTCGGAGTATATATACCCTTTGTTGTCGGTGGGACCGAGTTGTAAAACTTCGGTGGCACCGAGATGGATAATCGCAGGCGATTACTCACTTCGGTCACGCCGAAAAGTACAACTCGGTTTCACCGAGGTGAAAACCTAGATCAATCCAAATGCTTTCGGTCTGACCGAGTTTGAGTGGGTTGGTCTGACCGAAATCACTTAGAAGGTTTTGGAAGTTAGCCTTTGACGGATCGGTGGCTCCGAGTGCTCCTCACTCGGTGGGTCCGAAAATGACTTGTTCAAAGTTTGTGATGTAAGCATGAATAGAATTTGAGACAAGAAAGCATAGATAGCTAGGGGAGGAACTTAGGCATTCTTGTCCATCCATTTGGTCAAAAAAATCCAAAAGACCAAAGCAACAAATGGATGTCCTCGAATGGATAAAATTATGCATCCAACATGCTCACACAATAAGATAGCAAATGAAATATGTGTCAAACATGCACAAACAAAACACTAGCTACCATCATACAATTTGTCGATGACTAGGTCATCTTTATATGAGTATATTGACTTAGGAGTCAAGTGAGAACATTTGATCATAGGTCATACTCATCGTTTAAGCACAAGTGGGGTTACCACTTTTACATAAAGCATTGATGTGTTCACATCGTTTGAAGATGCTTTAGCTCAATTCTTTAGAGCAAAGCTCCCCCTTGATGTGAGAACCCCTTTTAAAGGGTCAAACTAACCTTGGGTTGTCATAGAAGACTTCATGTAGATGTTGAAGATGTGGATGCTCAATGTTGATGAAGATCATCAAGAGTTGGGAGCAATCCTTTGGATTTGGGCACTTTCAATACCTACATGGGTTAGTCCCACAAGGAACAAACAAGGATATCCATGGACATAGATTGAAGTACACAATAGATGATGTCCATGAAAGCAATGATTACCTTGTCCCTTGACTTACCAACAAGAGGGTTTGTGACTCCATGAACTAGTGCAAGATGTGGAAGTTGGTTGCACAAGTTTTGCCAAAATGAATGTGAGTGAAGTATGTTGGCGGAGTCACCCTCAAGAACTCTCTAGTTCTTCTTCTTCGGGATCCACATCATCTTGATGGGAATCCTTGGGGTTGTAGTTGAGCTTGACGAAGTAGAACTTGACGTTTCCTTGGGAACCCACTTGACCATGGCTTTAGGTGCTTCAATAAATGCATCAATCTCCTCTTGAAGCTTGTCCTTGCCTTTTAGCTTGTGGTCTTGTGGTGGAAGGTTATCTTGAGCTTGTTCCACATTGGAAGAAGTAGGATCATACTTCTCCTTTTGAGAAACAAACTTTGGAGTGGGATATTGACCTTCTTCCCATTCAACACCCTTGGCGTTGAACTTTCGCTCAAAACCAATTCCTTGATTCTTCCGGTGCCTTCCTTGCTTGCGTAACAATTTCCTCAAAGTTCTTGCTTCCGCAAGGCTCTTGTAGACACCTTTCTCTATAATCCCTTTCAATAAACTATTTTCTTGCTCAAGTGTAACTTGGCTTGAAACATTGTTAGTGGAATCAAGAGAACTACTAGAGGTAACAACATTAGATTTAGCATGGTTATTGTTACTACTAGATGAAGAATTTTTCTTATGCTTGTCATGCTTAGTTTTAATAGGTGGCAAGAAATTAGACAAGAGAAGTCGTTTGGCAAGATATGAAGAACTCTTCTTTCAAGATCGTCATTGATTGCTTTTAGAAACTCATGTTCTTGCTCTAGATTGAGCTTCTCGAGCGTAGCTTCTCATGAGATCTTAGGAGCTCTCTATGATCTTCTTGAGTTGTTTCATGAGCTAACTTAAGAGTGTTTAGTTCTTTAGTTAGACGCTCAATCTCCTTCATAGCATTGTCATTCGACTCTTCTCGACTATAAAGACTACTAGCATGTTCATCATTACTAGGCTCACTAGATTTGTCATGTAAAAGCTCATCCTCACCAAGCAAGTCATCCTCATCACTATCAAAGTCAATGAATTCAGGTGTGATACCTTGGGGCCTTTAGCCATGAAGCATCTTCCAATTCCCTCATTTGGTGAATCAAATAAGTCATAGGAGTTGGAGTTGGAGGACAAGAGAGCAAGACCGCAACACCTTCATCTTGATCAGTAGTCGGAGTTGGAGTGATAGCTTCTTTCGGAGTGATTGTCTGAGTCGGAGCCGGAGACCCATTCACCTACATGAGCTTGATGTTTTCTTCTTGTGTAGCTCCTTGATGACTTGTCTTTCCTCTCCGAATCCTTGCTTCTCCGAGAGGGTCTTCGTTCATAACGATCATCTCTACTTCTTCTCTCTTTCCGAGGTGACTCTTCTCTTGAGCTTCTTCTTCTTGGAGATTCTTCTCTTCTCTTGTGGGGAGCCGAACATTCATTTGAGTAGTGTCCGGGTCTTCCACAATTGTAGCAGTTTCGATCACGACTAGAAGATCTCCTTTCATCATATGATCTAGACTTTGAGCTTCTTTCCTTGCTTCTACTCTTGTAGAATTTGTTGAAGTTCTTCACCATTAGGCTTATCTCTTCATTGGAAACTAGCTTGTCACTTGAGGTTGTGGGAGCATCACTTGTAGCTTTGTAAGCACCACTTGACTTGTTGTGAAGCTCTTCCTTATCTTTAAGTGTCATCTCATGAGCAACAATTCTTCCAATGACTTCAGTAGGCTTGAGATTCTTGTAGTTTGGCATCATTTGGATCAAAGTGCACACGGTGTCATACTTTCCATCCAAAGCTCTGAGAATCTTCTTGATGATGAATCGGTCGGTCATTTCTTCGCTTCCTAAGCCGGCAATCTCATTTGTGATGAGAGCAAGCCTAGAGTACATTTCAGCGACTCCTTCACCTTCCTTCATCTTGAACTTGTCAAGTTAACCTTGAAGAACATCTAGCTTTGATTCCTTCACGGACTCGGTACCTTCGTGCATTTCACCAAAGTATCCCAAATCTCTTTTGCATTCTCAAGACGGCTGATTTTGTTGAACTCCTCGGGACACAAAGCATTGAAGAGAATGTCACAAGCTTGAGCATTGTTTTGCAACATTCGCAATTCATCATTGTAGCTTCACGATCCGAACTTTTACTTCCTCAAGAATTCACCTTGCAAACCAACACAAATAATGCCCCATGCGGCGGGGTTATGTCCAAGAATATGCATTTTCATTTTATGCTTCCAACTAGCAAAGTTTGAACCATCAAAGTAAGGACCTCTCTGAAAATTACCCTCACTAGACGCCATACTCTCCTAGGTTGTGAAACCAAGCTTATGGAGTGCAATGCAATGGAAACCAATACAATGGAGACCAAAGCTCGATACCACTTGTAGGATCGAAAGTATGTCTAGAGGGGGGTGATTAGACTACTTGACAATATAAAAATTCAGCCTTTTGATAAAGACAAGTTTTGGCAGATTCACGATGATGATCAAGTCAAGTATCACCCTACACATGCAATTCTAGAGTATAGGCAGCGGAAAGTAAATTGCACATGTAGTAAAGAGAGGTGGAGAAGAGCAAACGCAATTTGGAGACACGGAGATTTTTCTCGTGGTTCCGATAGGTGGTGCTATCGTCAATCCACGTTGATGGAGACTTCAACCCACGGAGGGTAACGGCCTGCGAGAGTCCACGGAGGGCTCCACCCACGAAGGGTCCACGAAGAAGCAACCTTGTCTATGCCATCATGGCATACGCCCACGGAGGACTAGCCTTACTGGGGTAGATCTTCACGAAGTAGGCGATCTCCTTGCCCTTACAAACTTCTTGGTTCAACTCCACATCTTGACGGAGGCTCCCAAGCGACACCTAACCAATCTAGGAGGCACCACCCTCCAAAAGGTAATAGATGGTGTTGATGATGATGAACTCCTTGCTCTTGTGCTTCAAATGATAATCTCCCCAACACTCAACTCTCCTCACTGATTTGGCTGTGGTGGAAGAAAGGATTGAGTGGAAAGCAACTTGGGAAGGCTAGATATCAAGCTTCATATGGTGGGAGTGGAGCAACTTGATCTCAACACAAGGGTAGGTAGTTTTCTTCTCAGAAATGTAAGGTAGGAGTGGTAGTTCTTTCTGATGGCTCTCTCCACGAATGAAGAGGGGGTGTAGGGGTATTTATAGCCTCCACACAAAATCCAACCGTTACACACATTTGACCAATCTCGGTCAGACCGAAGTTGACAACTCGGTGAGACCGAAAGTTCAAATCTTGTGAACGTTGGGATTTTCGGTGGGACCGAAAATACAATCTCGGTGAGTCCGATTCTTCCAAAGACTAGGGTTTGCCAATCTCGGTGGGACCGACTTCATCATCTCGGTGACACCGATTTGATGATGTATGTTTCTGAAGCTTGGCAACACTAGTTTCGGTGAGACCGAGTTCAGAATCGGAAAATCCGAAATTTCTAGGGTTTGGCTTTATGGCTGAGGTGGTTCATCTCGGTGTGACTGAGTTTAGGAAATCGGTGGGACCGAGTTACTTATGAGTGTATATTGGAAGTGAGAGTTGCTGATAGTTTAGGAGATGTATCACTAAGCACTTTGAGCAACCAGATCATTAACATAACCTCATCCCCTTTTAATAGTATTGGCTTTCCTATGGACTCAATGTGATCTTGGATCACTAAACCAAAAATGGAGTCTTGAGCTTTTGCCAATGCTTGCCTTAGCATTTTGAGGGGTCCACTCTTCAGTCATAGCCATACCCATATCACTGAACTTTCTGAAATGATTCTCAAGAAGCTATTAGTTCAATGATATATATATGTTGTTATTAATTACCAAAACCACCCGGGGATTAGTTGCACTTTCACTGTCGTTGAGGAAGTCGTCGCTGGCAGTAGTCACAGGAGTGTGCTCCCCAAAAACCTGATCGCCCCTCTCCCGTACATGATCACGAAAGGCGGGGTTCGGAGGACTGCTGTCCCTTCTCACAGTGCACGCCGGAAGGAGGGCTGGAGAAGAATTCCATGGCGTCGCTAAGATCTGGAACGGTGCGAAACCATATGATACCGCGACGGCTAGGGTAGAGCATGTCAGGTTGGAGTATAATAGTAGGCCTTTGGCCCCCAAACCCCACGTCCAAGTCAATAATAGCTAAAAAAAGTCAATAATAGCCCCACCAAGGTTTGTCTAAAAAAACGGAGTAATTAAGGCATCCGTTAGTCCCTTTAGTATAAATACAATATCATTAATAATGGCCCCTCCTTTTGTCTCACAAAGTAGAGTATGTTGGAGTACAACCGGCTACACGTTTACAATCCGCTTCTCTTCTCTCTCCTCTTCTCTCTCCCCTTCAACTAAGCACAAATACTATATTTAAATCCTTATAGCCTGCTTATGTCATCTAATTATAGTAGTACTTGCTCTAAAAGTTACTATCCACTATGTAGTCTAAAATGCCGGGCGTGCAGTGGGCGGTGCCCTCGGTCGGCGCACCGCTTCAACGGCGGAAGCAGTGAGAGGTCGCGTCGCCCTGACTTGCCGTCAATGTGGAGCGGCGGGCTCGGTGGCGCCAAAGGGAAGGCAGGGAGGGGGGAGGGGTTTTTGTTGGGCCAAGAAGGTGAGAAGCCAACTTGGGATCGGTCCGGACGGGGAAATATCATGTGCTCCCATACTCTGCATATGACACTAGTGTATGTTACTACTCCCTCCTTTCCGGTTTATAGAGATGTTTAGAGTAACATAGTAATATGTTACAGTACAAGTTACTCCCCACTATGACCAGCCTTGGCCTCTCCCAGTGCTCCACCATGTATAGCTGCTAAGCCTGCCACGTAGGCATAAAATATGATGTGGCACCAATAAACTAAGCACCTATGCATTGAACACTTGAGTTACTAAGCCATTTAATGCACTTAGCACCTCATCTAAAGAGCATTAATAGTATAGCCAGCTGCTGGCTATAAGCCTACAGCCCATCTTATAGTCAACATGTACTACAAAGTGCCTAGGAGCACGTGCTAGAGCTGGCTCTTCACGAAGAGCCCGCTTACCTTCTCTCTCCTCTTCTCTTTCCTCCAACTAAGCAAAAATATACTACTATTTATTCCTTATAGCCCACTGACTCAACTCTATTGTACTTGCTCTAAGCACATCTAAGCACTTGCTAGCACCCCCTTGACCGTGGACCTTGACGGTGTATGTCACCTTGTGTCTCATAATTTTCCTCGTCATCATTTGAGTCCTAGAAGATCTCACCCACATCATCATTAGCATGCAGCCGCCTTGATAGATAACGTGCACAGAAGGAGTAGAGGCGACTGGGGACGCACCACCACCACGTCGTGGGCACTCCGTATGTGCTCGTGTGCGTGCAGCGTGTGTGTTTTTCCATCGGTGCTAGCTCTAAGGCCGAGGCTGTGGTCGTCTTCGTCTCCGACTAGTAGTTGAGCAACGACGGCAAAGAGGTGCTGCAAGAGATGCGTATGCGCTGTTGCGTGCGAGCTTCGCCGTAGCACGACGAACCGGACGTCGCCGCGGATGGCGCACGCCTCCATGCAGCCGAGTGTGTGCGCATGCATGTGTTATTCACGTGCATTCTGTGGCCGAGCGTGTGTGCATGCACGTCTTGTGTATGTGCGTTGTGTGCTCCATCTTTGTCTTGGCGTATGTGCATGAGTTGGATCGGATGGAGTTAGTGCGTTCGCTTGTGTACATATTTTAGAGTGTAGATTCACTCATTTTGTTTCGTATGTAGTCCCTTATTGAAATATCTAAAAAGACTTATATTTGGGAACGAATGGGGTATAAAACATCTTCAACTTAGCATCCTAATGTACCGTTTCTAGTGGTTAGTGAAAAGTTCATGTTCTTTTAGTTGTTTATAGGTGGGCAGGCGGCAAAAAACAAGGGAAAACGCGCAAGGTTCCTTGCAGACGCTCCACCGCGAGGTTCCTTGCTCCTCCTCGGTCGTCGGGAATCTATGCTCTTCAACTCTTTTCTTTTACGTGAGCTTTGTTCATCCTTTTCTCAACACGCGTCGCCCATCTAGCATCAAGGTGCACGTGTCATGCAAGAAAATGGAGATAATCAGATAAGCAGTGCGTAAGTGAGTCGTGCGGGTGGGAAAGCGGGGGGAAACCCTTTTCCGTAAGTGAGTCGTGCAGTTCGATGGCACATATGCAATATTTTTTCTCCTCGATGGCACGTGAATAGTGCACGTACTCAACGACGGAGCACGGGATGGTAGCAATGACATGGTCAGCCCTTTTTTGGAGAGAGTACATACTACTAGTAAATAACTTTGATGTGTCCCGTCAACTCGCAGAACAACGAGAAGCTTGATTACGCCTTCTCCCTCGGCAACGCGTGCGCGGTGGCTCGCAACACGAGGAGAAACTTTTGCTTACAAGCGGTGGACGTGCAGCAGTTCATTTGGTGTCAGATTGCCAGAAGCACTACTGTAGAACCATCGACTTCCGGAAGAGGCGAAGAGCCAAGCGCAAGGTCACCTACTAACCTTAGGCTAGGCGTAGTGGGAGTAACATAAGTAGAGGTACCTCCTTTTGTTTATTCTAGAAACAACCACACGCGAATATCAAGGTGTTGGTTACGCAGAACAAATTTCCTGCAGTCCGTGCTCAGCACTCCTCTATCTCTCTTCTCAGCCAGCCAGCGGACGCGCGGAGCCCATCGTCTATTTGCTCACATGCGGCCCCACATGCCAGTGAAAACGCAAGAGGACCCAATTGAACTCGCACATCTTTCACCTCGACGTCTTTGGTGATGAAAACAAATCCAAGAAAGATCTTGGTGGCGCTTTTGGAGTTACTCAAGAGTAGTAAGATTCTATTTACGATTTAACCCAAGATGCACATCTCATGGCTTCAACTTATCAACTACCACTCTATTTTCTTTCATGACACGACACTGGATTTGGATGTCCCATGTGTCGGCAAAAGGAGGAAGAACCCGACCAAATCTTCGGTTGTGCTCTCGGATTAGACTAGTTGTGCTAACTTAAAATTTTTATTGTGTACTCCCTCCGTTCCAAAATACTTGACTTCCATTTGTCCAAAAATGGATGTGCCTATATACTAAAACATGTCTAGATACATATATATTTTGACAAATACTACCTCCGTCCGGGTTTATTGGTCCCCATTATATTTCGTGCCAAATTTTGACCATAGATTAAACTAACAAAATGTTTACACATGTCACCAAACATTATATTTTTGAAAACTATGTTCAAATACGAATCTAATGAGATAATTTTTCTTGACATGCATTAACATTTTGTTAGTTAAATCTTTAGTCAAAATTTTACGCAAACTACAAAGGGGACCTATAATCCAGGACGGAGGTAGTAGAACAGAGGGAGTAGAATGGATGCAAGTTTTTGTATTGGGAAGAAGAGTACATCCATATATTGATAGAGCGTTGGAGTTGGCCTTACAAGTGGGACCGCAGTTGAGGAAACCGACTATCGGCAAACCCCACCTCCTCCCTTGTATGATGGCTAAGTTAGAGAAACGATGAGGTTGAAGAGATTGCTCTAGCACGGACTCCAAGAAATATGGTGTCAGATGGAAGTCGTGCTGGTGGCGTGTGCCGTACTCTTGGACGTGAATGCTTGTTCTGGCCATGCCACCCTACTACTCCTGCTACTTACTATATAGTACTACTCCCTCCGTCTCAGTTTACAAGTCCTATGCGTATACCTAGGTTGCCAATTTTATCACCCTAATATAAACTATATAACACAAAAATTATACCTTTTGAAAATAGAACATCTAAAGTTTATATTGATATATTTTTTGTAATATATAATTTGTATTGGGTTGGTCAAATCAACAACCTAGGGGTACGCGCACGCCCTGTAAACTGAGAGAGAGGGAGTACTAGTATCGAGGATTCGAGGTGCTGGTTACGTAGTACAATATGGCTACAGTAAAAACACCCGCAGACGCGCGAAGCATGTGAAGCTAGTACAAATAGTGTACTACTATTGTTGATGATTGGCCTCATCCGATAACCTATTGCAATGCACGTACAATTATGTATTCGGAAAATATTTTTTTGCCTCGTCGCACCACTCACTCACGTATAACTCGAAAGCTATTCATAAATTTAGTAAGTTTATCACAGGCATATCATTTTATTACATACAACAGTCATCAACCCGCATCGACAACGAGGATACATTATAAATACTAAAGTTTTCACCACACAACAAATAACAAGCAATGAAATGAACTTCAACTCAACCATTCCTCGGCGTTGAAACACTTGCTTTGAACCACAAGTGATTCTCGGGACGGGCATCTATTCTCGATCTCGAGACCAACGCAGGATCGATCATCCAGCTGAAGTGGCCTACTATATCGATGCCGTGGTAGGGAACCACGCTAATGTCCGAGGTATAGACACGATTGCTTCTCATAAACGGTGCTAGTAACGTTGTGTCAACAGCAGTTGGATCGCCTTTCAACATCATCGGATAGTTTTGTCCAAGGAAGAGCGAAGTTTTCTCCAAGACTATCAATTACATGCATCAGGAGAAGGTGTTGGCGCTAGCACACTAGCATCCATCCCGAATACCATGCAACGGGTGTTGGAATAGGTCCGAAGAGTGTGACCATGGGAGACTACACCTGCTTCCTTAGTAGTAACATCATCAGTGGGCTGTATACACACGAGAAGAGGTGATCCATCGGAATTAGTTGCCAGGCGCCAACGAGTATATGGGCGCTGCTCGTCCTCATGCTAGTGATCATCACCATCGTCATCTCCCCCTTGGTTATAAATTTTTTCAAGTATAGGTGGTGGAATTTTCACAGGACCTTGGAAACACAAGAAGAAGGTTAATTAGTAAAGGGAAACTTGCTAACCCGCATGCATGTGGATGAAACAATTATAATTACGGTAGAAGACAAACATACCGAAATCATAACGATTCCATGCAAAAACAGTGCCACGAGTGGTGGCAGCAAACACATGGCCCTCGCATTCAATTGTATCATAGTACTCGTCCGTGTACAGAAACTGATTTTTGAGCAATGTCCATCGAGTCAAACCAGCAACAACGGCAACAAGCTTGTCGAAGATAGCAACAACTTCATAGTTGTTGTAATTCCAAGAGCGGGTGGGAACTCAAGAAATTGCTATCTTCCGTAGAAGACAGTCACCATGATTGTATTTGAACGTGCGTACAATACCGGTGTGCTCAACCTCTGGGCAGTCTGCTGAGATTTTTGGAAGTGGAACCCGGTCACGAGTGTACACATTCACAAGTTCCCACTCGCAGATTGGACCCAATGTAAACAACCCAATCTCCATTTGCGCTTTGCCCAGCCCTCGCCTCAAGCGATGGCATCTTAACATCATACGTATCATTATCAAGCGGCATCAACTTGCACAGGTGAGGCTTCCGTCGTGTGGCGCCGGTCATCGTGGTCACGGCAAAGAAGATAGGGGAGATCAAACCGTTCCTTGACTCTTGGGTTCCTTGTAATGATGTTATTAGTCGAGTCAAGAATGGGCTTGAACGAACCTGCCATGCTAGCCGAGGTGATGACTTCGCACCGATCAATGAGTTCCTCCACCACGCCATCTTTCGGATCGGGCAAGAATAACGGGTCGTTTACGTCTGTTCCTCCATGGAGAAGACGATCGAACAATGGCAGAAGAAAGCATGAAGGGCTGAAGGAAAATGGAGGAGGGAGAGGAAGAGCATGCGACAACAGTTCCAAATCAAGAGGGAAAGGTGAAGCGTCGGTGGACGGTTGCCAGTTTGCCACGGTTCACGAAGGGGCGCCCCGGCCTACACGTCGGTTCAGAAATACTCCTACTACTCTTCATCGTCTCACTGATATGTTGGAACGGGACCACATGTCAACGAAACATGGTGTGTAATTTCTCGTGCAAAATGTGATCTGGCCGCGTTGGCCCGAGGTGCCGCATTAGTTTTTTTTAAGTTTGCCGCATTAGTTATCGACCTTTATTTTTTTAACATGCAATCTGAATGGATAGCTCCTGTGGTCATCACACATGAGCGGATATAGTGATGGTTGATTCGCCCGAGCAACTTTACTGTGGGAATATGGGAGTACTAGCGGATTCAAGGAACAGAGAAATGATGGTTGCTTCGTCCGAGCAACTTACTGTGGCGAAGGTGGGGCTCTGTGATTTGACTGCTCACTAGTCATTACTACTGTGGCGCAACGACCGGGGTGAATCTTTCCCTGAAGTTGTGTTGTGCACTCAATATTGCTGCATGGCGGTGGAGCGGATGAAGGATGTCCAACATGTCGGTCAAACGAAGTTGAATTGTTTCTCGCATTGCTATCAATCCTTCAGGATTTGTTTATATGTACGCATAATTTTGATGAAATTGTACTGTGATGCTATGAAGGTTTCAACTCTGGTTCCCGCAGGAAAAAAAGGTTTCAACTTAGGATTATCTCGTTACAACATTCCATCAAATACAAATGAAACTACCATGGCTAATGCATCTCAATGGTTCGCAGATCAGCGCCAATATTCACATCACAACTGAAGACAAAGTTGTGAGAAGATGTACAAATAAAGAAAAAATATAATTGATCGATGTTGTTCGTAGGCATGGCTCCATTTCCTTGGCACAATGTTCATTGTTTGGCAGCTAGTTTCACCCAGCTCTGTAGCCAAAAAAGAGGTGTATGAAGGACACCACAATCCGATCATTTTGTGCAGCTCCACTAAAATCGGGTGGACTGTCGTGGTACTAAGACTGACAGTAGAATGGGGGGTAGGTATGGAGAGGCAAGATCCTAGCTATGGAGTAGTTGTATACACAAGGGATTTACGAGTTCAGGCCCTTCTCGGAGGAAGTAACAGCCCTACGTCTCGGAGCCCCGAGGTGGTCGACTGAATTATATGTGTATGAGTTACAGGGGTGCGAACCCTTTACACTGAGGAGGGGGGTGGCTTATATAGTGTCTGCCAGACCCCTCCGGCCCTCAGTTATGCAGGGTTTAAAGTACATAAAGGATTGGCGTTACTGGTAATGCCCTACATAAAGTGTCATCATGGCCATAAAGACTACTTAATTACAGATTGTTTGTGTACAGAGTGGCTCTTGAACTCCTGGCGGTCGAGTGAGTCTTCATGGTTGACTGTCTTCGAGTCCGTCGAGTGGAATCCCTCTTGGTCGACTGGAAGGCAGCTTCTTCTAAAGATGTCCTTGGGGAGGGTACTTTGGACAGGTTCATGACCCTACCCTAGGTACATGACTTCATCATTAGCCCCCGAATGGATCGAGGTTTGAGTGAGGAAGGAGTTGATAATCTTTCTGACCTGTTTTTGTGCTGTGAGTATGTCTCATTCTGGATCAATGACTTTTTTAGAGATGGCATCAACTTTTCTTTCAGTCGCCTTGATCCATTCTTTTCCTCTATCGAGTGAAATTTTGAACTTGGTAGTTTTCCGAGCGACGAATCATAGGAAATCTACCATCTGACAAGTTGCTCTGCTGTTAGCGGATTTAGTGGGATCCGAATTTTGGGAAGCGCGTGAAGCAGAGAGGACCGTGGTACTCGGATGGGATAAGACGAAGATGCCTCGATTTCCATGCTGCCTTTTTCACCACGTATCGCGCGCGCGACTGTTTCGGAATTTGACAGGATTGCCCGGGCCTACCTGTCAGCCACTCGGAAGTGTCCTTATATAAGGTGCCGGACAGGGGTTTTCGAACAGTGTGTCTCCATTCCCCTCTCCACCTTCCTCAATCCTCACCTGTTGCGCCTGCTTTTTTCTCCGCCCATCCACTCCTCGCACGCCTTGCCAGCGACGATGGTGAAGGAGAATACGATGGCCTTGGAGCGAGCGAAGAAGGCTACGGCGATAGAAAAAGCAAAGGGGAGAGTGACCAGTCGGGGTGGATCTTCATCGCGGTCCCGCCTGCCGCAAGGTTGGGTCCAAGGAGATTGGATCCGCTCGACCATCACCCAGCAGGATCTCGACGATCTGGCCAATGAGGGACTGATCTCCCACGGGTCAGCCAGACTTCCGGAGACCGAGTGGCAACCCCAGCCGCTGGAGGGTGAGTGTGTTCTCTTAGCCACTCATGTAGATCGCGGATTTTCTCTGCCACCGAGTCTTTTCTTCCGAGGGTTTCTGAACTTCTTTGGGGCACAACTCCACCATTTAACTCCCAATTCCATTGCCTACCTCGCCGCTTTCGTCTCTCTGTGTGAAAACTTCCTGGGTTGTCGGCCGCACTGGGGTCTCTTTAAGCACATATTCACTTGTCGCTCTTAGACGGTGAAAAAGGCGAGTCCGGATGATGAGAGGACCAAGGTTATCCAGATGTGCGGGGGTCTTGGGATCCAAATGAGGAGTAAGAGTGCTTTTCCGGCCATGACCCTTCCCGAGTCGGTTAGAGGGTGGCAGTCGACCTGGTTCTACTGCCAAGACGAGTCGACGCCGGGGCAGTCGACTGGTCTCCCTCCGTTTTCCATGGACCGAGTGAACAAGCCATCTTCCCTGAAGGTGCTTCCGGAGGATAAGGCTCAGGTAAAAATGCTGATGGAGCGCGTAGTCCAGCTCATTCGGGACCGAGTGACTGGCATGGACCTTCTGGAGGTTTTCCTTCGACGGCGTATTCAACCACTCCAATGCCGAGGCCACCCGATGTGGCTGTACTGTGGTACTGAAGATACCACTCGGGTCCATCCAGAAGCGGTCAGCGACGCCACACTGGAGAGGTGGATGACCGCTGTCGGTGTCAAAACCGGCGGATCTCGGGTAGGGGGTCCCGAACTGTGCGTCTAGGCGGATGGTAACAAGAGACGAGGGACACGATGTTTTACCCAGGTTCGGGCCCTCTCGATGGAGGTAAAACCCTACGCCCTGCTTGATTAATATTGATGATATGGGTAGTACAAGAGTGGATCTACCACGAGATCAAGGAGGCTAAACCCTAAAGCTAGCCTGTGGTATGATTGTTGTAATGTATGTTGTGTCCTACTGAACTAAAGCCCTCCGGTTTATATAGACAGAAGGAGGCTAGGGTTACACTGAGTCGGTTACAATGGTAGGAGATCTACATATCCGTATCGCCAAGCCTGCCTTCCACGCCAAGGAAAGTCCCATCCGGACACGGGATGGAGTCTTCAATCTTGTATCTTCGTAGTCTTGGAGTCCGGCGACGATGATAGTCGGCTGTCCGGACACCCCCGATCCAGACTCCTCAAGAGTCTCTCGAACCAAAGCTTCAATGACGATTAGTCCGCGCGCATAATGTTCGGCATTGCAAGGCGGGTTCCTCCTTGAATAATCCGGAGAAGATCATGAACACCGGGATAGTGTCCGCTCGCAAAATAAATTCCACATTCCACCGTAGAGAGAATAAAATGTACATCACCCAATCTGGCGACGTATACGCGGCGTGACATCACACCATACCAAGCCTTTGTTTGAATTGTTTTTACTATACCACCTCAAAGACGCTTAGCGAAGCGGTTTCTTGGCACGCCTTATCAAGTAGAGATCGTGTTCCCTTATTCCGGATTCTCATCAATACGGACGGGTAACCCAACCGCGCCATTGATGGTGGTGCTTGGGAGATAAGCGAGTTTTATCGGGCGGTGGGGACGATAGTTTTCGTCCGCTATATATAAGGGATAAGGATTTACCTTCTCACCCACGCCTTCTTCCTCCTTTGCTTATCCATCTCCAAGACTCAAGCTCCAACGCCCAATTTCGCAAGATTCGCCGACCTTCTCCGAATATGTCCGGAGCGGGAGGCAAATGGTTGGCCTCCACCGTTAAGGAGGAGCACATCTCAAGCTGCGTGGCGCCGGATACCTTTCCGCGATATCGCAGATCGGCTGCCCGACGAGGGGCAGCTCATCCCCACCCCCGGGCCCCATGAGAGGGTCGTCTTCCTTCCCCACTTCCTCCGCTGGATCTGGGCTTTCCACTCCACCCATTCGTGCGGGGATCATGTTTTACTACGGCCCGATTTCCACGATCCGGTGCGAACTTCATCCTCAACATCTCGGCGTTTATCGTCAGTGTGCGAGGCCTTCCTCGCATCCGCCCCACTTCGGCTGTGGCTCAAGACCTTCAACGCTGCGAAGGTTGTGAAGGGCACGCAAGCGGAATGCGGAGGCGCCATGTTGGGTAAGCTGCCCAACGTCCTTTGTCTCGAAGGGGCCTTCGTGGACTCTGTCAAGGGGTGGCAATCGGGGTGGTTCTACATCACCGAGCCGTGCAAGCCCACATAGGCGGCGGCCCCCGAGTTTAGATCTGGCGTCCCCACGCAGCTCACCTCCTGGAAAGAGAAGGGCTTGCTGTGGGGCAATCCGAAGGAGGTGACGGGACTCCGAGCCTGCATCCAGAAGCTGGTGAGCAATAAGCTCAGGCTCGTCGACGTGGTCCAAGTCATGCTCATCCGCCGGATTCTCCCATGCCAAGAACGGGCATTCAATCTGTGGGAGTTCAATCCGGAACAGCACCAGGCGCTGAGCGGGCTCTTCGATACGACATACGAAGGCGCCTGGAGGGTGCTGTTTAAGGGCGCCGGTTCGTGATCCATGACGGAAGATCGCGGATTTCGCCGCAAAGATCCGGCCGACGAGGTAAGTGATTCAACCCCGTTACGGGACACTTGTGGTAATCAAATTGATTCTCAGAGGGTTTCATTCTTTCTTTTCCTTTGACATGAATGGATGGAGAAGGCCAAGCAGCTCATCAGCCCAGCTCCCATGCCAGAAGACCCAGAGAACGCCCGTTTAGCAGGGCTGCTGGTTCCGGCACCGCACGTGGTGCCGGAGAAGAAGGCCAAGAAGGTGGCCGCGGGGACTCGAAAGAGTTCCCGCAATCAGGCGTCCGACGACGAGGCGGACTCCTCCCCTGAAGACGACGACGAGGAGGAGGACTCTCTCCCGGAGGAGGGAGAGAAGAAGAGGAAGGCTTCCCCAATAGGGGAGGCCGAAGGGTCCAAGAGGGGGAGGACTATCCCCCCGGATAGTTTCGCCAACACCACCGTTGGCAAGGATGAATGGTCTCCAAGGGCCAGGCGTCCGGCAAGATCGTAAGTATCCGGATCCTTGATATGCAATTTCTTTCGTGTCATGTAGTGTCCTTCTCACGCCGCATTCTGTCCGTAGTCCGGCTGATGATGATCTCCCCGCTTCATCAAGCGGGTCATTGGCCCCGTCGGATGTGGATTCACTTCCGACTGCCATTACCCCCCGCGCCGGCGAGGACTCCGAGGTGGGATCCCAGAGAGGGGCCCATCAGGAGGAAGCTCCGGAGGCGCCGTCAGGCTGCCTCCCGGACTTTGTGCCAGACTCTACATCGAAACCCGCAGTGGTTCCAGAGTCCGGCGGGCGGCCCCTTCGAAAGAAGGGCAAGACCGTGACACCGGCGACCTCCGTCCAACCGGAGGCGCCGGATAACTTGTTGGAGGCGCTTAAAGGCGCTTCCATCGAGGAAGAACACCGCACTATCATGAGTGTGGTGATTCAAAAGGTTCAGCTTGCCAAGAGCGGGCTGACCGAAGCCAGCAGCAGCCTTTTAACAGGCTTTGAGGTAAGAAGTTAAAATTATGTAATGTAATACCGCATAGACAAGAGTTTCGATGCTCGGTTCGTGTTCGGAAAGAAAAGCCGGATCGAGGATCTAACAAGATATACGCAGGTTGTTGAAAATATGTCAATATGGGTTTGCAGGTCTTGTGCCGACCTCTGCCGCACTATCGGCAGAGGTCGATGTGTTGAAGAAGGATCTCGAGCGGTCCGAGCAAGAGCTCGGCCATGCCAAGAAGCAGCTCGAGGACAAAGAAGGTGAGTCACACCACTTTGAATAGTTACCTTACAGAAAAGGATTTTGGTTGCAATAAAATTAACAAGGATAATTTGGATATTGCAGGGGCCACGAACGAGGTGGCAGCCCTGAAGGAGGCTTTGTCCGCGGCCGAACATAGTGCGGCCGCGGAGCGGGCAGAGCGAGAAAAGCAGGAGGCACGGGTGGCGGAAGTACAACAAGAGCTCCAGGCTCTCATGGAGAAGCATGAGAGTTTGGAGCGTGACTCCAAGACTCGAGAGTCCGAGCTTGCCTCGGCTCTTGAAAGTGCCAAGTCCGCCAAGGCCGAGGCCCGTAAGGCCCTTCAGGAGGTTGAAGATGTGAAGAAGATAGCGGCGGGTAAGGCATTTTTCATGCAAAGCAAGCATGTTAATGTAAACTACCTTACACTTACCGCATTCAGAGCTCTCCAGGGGCGTTTGCAGATCTGCCGCGTAGTGCATCCGATGCCGCCGCATTCTATCGTGGCGTGGAGGGGAGCTCGACGGAGAAGGTCTTCGTCTCAAGACGCCGAGGCGGACATCCGGTGCCTCAAGCGACCGGTGAAGCGGTGGTCGAACTCCACAAGGTAGCCGAGGAGGCCATGAAGGGCCTTATAGTCCGGTGTGGGCTCGACAGGCCATGCCACGGGAGCTACTTTCGCCTCGTCTGGCGGCTGGTGGATGCGTGCCCCTGGGTGGAGGTCATCAAGCGCTCCGCCGGTATTGAAGGTGCTCATCGGGCCCTTGCCCGCACAAAGGTGCACTGGGGCAAGTTGGATGCGGAGAAGCTTCTCACGGACCCATCGCCACCGGTCAAGGAGTATCGCACGCCTGAAATGTATTATAAAACTGTCCTGAAGGGAGCCCGCGATATTGCAGATGAGTGCCCTAGAAATGTAATCTTTGAGTGAACTCGCTATGTATTATCCTGTGCACTGAAAACTTCGTTCACATGCGCCTTAAGCAACGCTTGTTTAATTTAAAATATTACCTTCTGTGCGGCCGTATATAAAATCTGAGAGATGGCAAGTCGTTGGCTTCACCCCCAAGCCACAGTGCCGGGTGTTAGGGATAAACTTGAGCACTCTTGTTCCCATTTTGGGTCCATCTAGGAGGCGCCAACACAACGTAACAAGGCAACCGGACTTATAATGCTTGAACACGCTCACTTAGCCATAGAATTCTATAATTTTAATTTTGACGAAGCCCCCGGTATTCGAAGACCGAATGGGCGCTATCCACGCTTCGCGGACATGGTCCGAACTCGCTCAAGCGGCGTGAGTCTTTAAGGACCGAAAAGACCTCTCTAACAGCGACCGTCTCTCGCCTTATCATGCCAGTCGTTTTAGCTTTCCATCGAGGCGCCGCCCGGCTCAACCGGGCACAATCGCAGTGTTTCTCCCAAGGCCACCTTAGCCGATGAGCGGAACGTAAGGCACCAAAACGGGAGCCGCAAACCCAACTATTGACCCAAGACATGATTCGGAGCCGATTCATATAATGCTATAAGTTCGGGTGCCGACTTATGAAAGTATTCGGACTTATCACACCATAATGTGGGGAACATAAGCCCTGGTGTATTGGGCCGCACTAAAATATACTGGTGCAAGATGTCATGTAATGAACATATATATAGAAAAGGTAATGCAATTGCAAATGAAAAGTGCTGCATTATTTATTAAAGGAAGTCTGCTATGAGTGCGGATCGATACAAATAGTCTTGTAAGCAAGGGATTTGGACTAAGTAAACATGTCCCCCTCGAGGGTGAGCTGCGGACTTGGTGTATATAATCGAATTTAATGCTCGTAATTGAGACCACCGAGTGTTCGCCGCAGCCTTCTTTCGCCCCCCGATTGTTGCATCATGAGTTCGGCAGTTCACCACGGACAGGCTTCGTTAACGGAGTCCTGTGTACACAAAGAAGGAAAATAATAATAAAAGGGGGCAAACTTGCAGGCCCCTCGTGCGGTCGAATTACACTGGGTCCATTGCGATCGTGCCCTTCCCTATGCCCATGGTATCTCCAAAGCGTAATGATGTACGCGGAGTGTTATTCTTGCGATCATGCGCGGCGAGGGTTGGGGCAGCGTTACGCTGATGCTCTCGATCGCGCCAGTGGTCTTGGTTGGTATTGCTTGGCGCTTTTGTCAGATCCGGACGCTTAACGGCCGGACTCGAGAATTGCCTTAAGAGGCTTCTTCAGATTTCGCCGAGAGAGCTGCCAGATGTTCCTCCGCTCGGAGGAGCGTTCAGTATTCCCATTGACCGTGATGACTCCACGAGGGCCTCGCATCTTGAGCTTGAGGTATGCATAACGCGGCACCACGTTGAATTTTGCAAACGCGTTCGTCCGAAAGCAGAGCGTGATAGCCGCTAAACGGGACTATGTCAAAGATTAACTCCTCGCCCGAAATTATCCGGGATCCAAGACCACTTCGGTGTGGATCAACTGCACAGTTGGCTTCCACTCCTGGTATGACACCTTTAAAGGTTGTCTTTGTAGGTTTAATCCTTGAGGGTCTATGCCCATTTTGCGCCTTGTATCCCGATAAAGCAGGTTCAGCTACTATCGCCGCCCATCGGGACTCTCGTGAGGTGAAATCCATCGACGATCGGGTCTAAAACCAATGCGGCGAATCCGCCATGGCGATGCTGGTCGGATGGTCTCTTCGATCGAAAGTGATCGGACAAGAGGACCATGGATTGAACTTCGGGCGATCGCTCCATCGCATAGACATCCCTTAGTCGCGCTTCCTCTCCCTCTTGGGTATATGGGTTGCGTAAATCATGTTCACCGTCCGCACTTGTGGGGAAAACCCTTCATCCTCTATTGTTCGGGCGGTCGGGTCTCCTCCTCGTCGTCATTGTTTAGCCCCTTGTCATTGTTTTCGCAATTAACTTGCTCGCTGCTTAAACACCCAGCAATCTCTATTAGTGTGATTAGCTGGTTTTTAGGGTGCCATGTATCCGCATAAGCGGTCGAGTATTCGGTCCAAATTGGACGGACCGGAGTGGTTCTTTTGAATGGCTTCTTCCGTTGACCGGGTTTAGAGCCTCGAATCCGGCGTTGACCGCCAGATCCTCCTTATCGCCGCCGCACGCGGCGTTTATTTTGTTTCGACGTGACCGCCGTTGTTGTCCTTAGTATCCGGACTGCCAGAATTTTTACGGAGATTGTTGCCGCGAGCTAGCCAGCTATCCTCTCCCGCATGTAAGCGTGTCATTAATGATGTGAGGGCTGCCATAGATTTCGCTTTTCCCGTCCCAGTGCCGGGCTAGCCATTCATCGCGATGTTGTGCTTGAAGGCTGCAAGGGCCTCTGCATCCGGACAGTCGACGATTTGGTTTTTCTTTGTTAAGAACCGTGTCCAGAATTGTCTGGCCGATTCGTCTGGCTGTTGAATGATGTGGCTTTGGTCATCGGCGTCTGGTGGTCGCACATACGTGCCCTGGAAGTTATCAAGGAATGCGGCTTCCAGGTCTTCCCAACACCCAATTGACTCTGCGGGCAAGCTGTTGAGCCAATGCCGAGCTGGTCCTTTAAGCTTGAGTGGGAGGTACTTGATGGCATGGAGATCGTCGCCGCGGGCCATATGGATGTGGAGAAGGTAATCTTCGATCCAAACCGCGGGGTCTGTCGTGCCATCATAGGATTCGATGTTTACGGGTTTAAACCCTTCAGGGATTTGATGATCCATTACTTCGTCTGTGAAGCATAGCGGGTGTGCGGCGCCTCTATATTGAGCGATATCACGACGCAACTCGAGAGAGCGTTGTCTGCTGTGTTCGCCCACCGAGATTATCGATCCGCGCGACAGATTCATCATGGGTCGCTAGGCCCACGTGATCCGTAGATGGATCTGGATTGCCTTGCTTTGTCCTCCAATATATCTCGCAAGTCCGGCGCGTTCTCTCTCGCCCGACTTTTGGAGCGATGCCGGGCACGGTTTTGGTTGGGGCCTGGATGCCTCTCTGTCACGACCACGGGTGGTCGGTCACCAGATCGCTTGGCTGTTGATGGAGGTATGTATGCTTCCTCCTCTAATCGGGGAGCAGCTTGCGCCTTGATAGCTTTTGAGGGCGCTCGAGTTTATACTCTTCGTCGCGAGGACCTCGGTCCATCGATTGGCCAGCAGGTCTCGATCAGCTTGAAGTCGCCGCTGCTTTTTCTTTAGGCTGTTTGTCGTGGCGATAAGCCTGCGCTTAAAACGCTCTTGTTCGACGGGATCCTCGGGCACGCATTTAATTGGTCATCGTTGAGGCTTGCCTCGTCTTGAAGGAGGCATATAGTTGTAATCCTCGGCCTCTTAAATCCGCCGCCTTCTCGTGAGGGCTTGCTTCGCATCCTCTGCGCCGAGTCTTCGAGGGGATTGTCTTCGCACTCTTTGGGGTATTATTATCTCCTGTGCCGGAATCTCCATTCTTGTTGTGGCGGGATTTAGAGCGGCGCCGCTGATGCCGACGCTTGGGCTGTTTCTTTGAAGAATCCGCCTCCGCTATTTCTTTGCCGTCCCCGTCTTTTGGGGTATCCACCATGTATATGTCATATGACGAGGTGGTCTTCCAAAGGCACCGTAGGCGCTGGTTCTGATAAATCTCCGGCATCGCCGCCCATGGCGCCGATGTCGCCGAGTCGTAGTCTAGCATGTCGGTGAGATCGCCGACGGTGGCTACAAAATGGGTGGTGGGTGGGCTCAATTTCTTCGTCGTCCGATCCCAACCATCCCGCCATAATCCGCCAGGCTCTCCGATAACGAGAGATGCTTTAGCGATTCAGGATGTCGCCAAAAGGCGAGTATTGAAGATGTCATGGCGGTGAATTCCATAACCGCGCCTAATCCGACTCGATGGTGGGGCGTGGGAGGCCCGGAGTCCGCAAGGAGTCCGGCGCCTCGGAATCACGAAGTTTAAATGGGGACAAGATTAGTGTTCGCCCATCGCCGTGGAAGTTGAAGCCCCAAGGCGGCGTCTATCCACCGATCTCGATCCGGGCGATCGGCTCCGGACTAATGGCGAAGCGGATTCGTAGCGCCACCAAGGCACTGCTCGATGGCGAGCTAGATCATGCCCATCGTCACAAGGCTTGGCGCTTGGGCGTGGCTCGAGACCGTCGAAGATCAAGTTTCCGCGACATCGGCCGCAAGTTTAGGGCTTTCGAATCGACCGACGCCGGGGCGAGCTTCGATCTGCTCCGGATGGCTGCTTAATTAGCTCGCAGCGGCCGCCGAACATGAAGATCTGTCCGGGAGAAAAGTCTCACCAGAGGACAGCGTCGTTGGTTGTAGATGCCAAGTTTATCGGCGACGGCACAGAGGAACTCTCAATGAAAGCACCAATGTCGTGTCAAACCGTGGATCTCGGGTAGGGGTCCCGAATGTGCGCCTAGGCGGATGGTAATAGGAGACGAGGGACACGATGTTTTACCTGTGTTTGGGCCCTCTCGATGGAGGTAAAACCCTATGTCCCGCTTGATTAATATTGATGATATGGGTAGTACAAGAGTGGATCTACCACGAGATCAAGGAGGCTAAACCCTAAAGCTAGCCTATGGTATGATTGTTGTAATGTATGTTGTGTCCTACGGAGTAAAGCCCTCCGGTTTATATAGACACCAGAGGAGGCTAGGGTTACACAGAGTCGGCTACAATGGTAGGAGATCTACATATCCGTATCGCCAAGCTTGCCTTCCACGCCAAGGAAAGTCCCATTCGGACACGGGACGGAGTCTTCAATCTTGTATCTTCGTAGTCTTGGAGTCCGGCGGACGATGATAGTCCGGCTGTCCGGACACCCCCCAGTCCAGGACTCCCTCAACCGCCATCACAGGGAATAAGGATAACCCTCGTGGGGCTAGGAGGATCCCACCACTCGACCATACCTACGAACCGGACACGGTATGACCACTTATCCCTGGTTGTCGTCCTATTTTATTCATTCTGTTTCACTGCAAATCGGTCGATGGACCTTTGTCTTGTTTTGTTGTCTGTCAGGCCACCACTGAGTTGTACTCGATGCCCAATGGGGCGCAGGCACCGACTGAGGAGGAGGATGGAAGTGGAGGCGAAAGCCCGGAGGAGTGGGATTCGGATGGTGATGACGACAATGAAGATGATGACTCTGATGAGGAGGAAGAGGAAGAGGAGGAGGAAGTTGCACCTCCCCGTTCTGAAAGACGCTCGAAGCTTGTCCATGACCCTGCGGTTGAACGCGGTAAGGGGGTCGCGCCTGTCATGCAGTCGACCAAGCATCCTCGGACTACTTCTCCTGTGCCGACTAAGAAAGCGCTGAAGCAATCTCGAGTGGCATCGTCGAAGCCGACGAAGGCCTTGCCGAAGATGAAGATGGTTATCCCCACTATCTCAGGGTAATGACGTAACTTAAGTTTTCTTGTTTCACATGGATTTATACTTGGTCGATTCGTGAGTCGACCGATCGACTTCCGAACCGGTGTTGCTACTTACGATACCTCGACCAGTCCTGAGTATCATGAAATGGAGGATGCTGTCACTTCCAACCCTGGTATGGCCTTTGTAGCTTCGTTTTCAGTCGGTAGGATCTTCATTTTTAACTTTGAATCTTTTCTGCAGCTCCAACTAACATCATCATTGACCTTCCTGATGACGATGACGAGGAACCACTGAGGCAGAGGAGGAATAGGAAAGCATCTGCTGGCAAGGTAGCCCAGGTTGCGTCAGCACCCGAGACGTTGGTTGTGGAGGGGGACAACGTCACTCGGCCTACCGTATCCTTTGCGGTGCCACTGACGAGTGCACGCTCTTCGTCGTCGAGTGCTAATCAGCCTTCACTTTTCTCGACCCACCACGTCCCAGAAGACCAAGCAAGCGCTGCCAAAGAAGCCATACGCCAGGCGGGGGTCATGATGGAGCAAGTGAAGGCGATCCGAGACGCCAGTCAAGCGGCTTATGACGCCAGTTCAGCTCTTCAGAGTAATGTCTAGGTTAGTCGATCACCGCTTGTTCTGTTAGGATATGAAACCTAAAAACTTTTCTTTCTGAAAATCTTAGTATCTGTCGTACACCCACTGGGTGTGTCGATTGAAATCCTGGACTGGTGGGGGCACGCTGAGTGCACCCACTGGGTGTAGTCCCCAAGGCTATGGTGGACTGTTGGCAGTCGACCATAGTCTTTATGTCTTAAGCTTTTTCTTTACTCGATCAAGTCGAATGGAATCATAGACCGGTGGGGGCACGCTGAGTGCACCCACTGGGTGTAGTCCCCGAGACTGTGGTCGACTGCTGGCAGTCGACTACATCTCTCTCTCTCTCTCACTCACTCTCTCTCTCTCTCTCTTTGGTTATTTGTTGGTCGACTGATCGACTCTAACTGATAGAACTAGTGGGGGCACGCTGAGTGCACCCACTGGGTGTAGACCCCGAGACTATGGTCGAATGTTTATATTCAGCTGTAGTCTTAGAAATGCTATGATTTTTCCTTAGTCACTCGGAAGTGACCTGTCTTTGACATCTGCCGATTGGTTCTTCGCAGAAATCTTGCGAGCTTGCAGCTCGTTATACTGAGTTGGAGAACAAGCACATCCAGCTCGAACTTGATCTGAAACTTGTCCAGGAGAACTTCACAAAGGCAAAGGAGGAGGCAAAAGGTATGTTTGGTGAGAACCTCGACGACTGCTTTTGTCTCTTGCCCATTTCTGAGTCTGATCTCACTGTGACTTTGCAGACAAACTGAGGGATGCTCTGAAGAAGAAAGATCTTGACTTGGCTGAGGCGCAGAAAGCGGCTTTAGAGAAGACCAAGCTCGCGGAGGAGAAGCTGGCTTCAATCACCAAGCTTGAAGAGGAAAATACCAATCTGAAAGCTGCTCTTGATGCGGCCAACAAGGAGGTAAGTCGACTGAAGAGTGACAAGATTGCTTTGAGTGACAAGGCCAGCGAGTTAGTGGGAAAGAAGAATGATCCGGAGGCTTATCTGGGAGGACTCGCCAAGAAGCTATTCCTCATGCTCGAAGGTAACTCTTTGTACCAAACAGGCATCTTAACTATGATCATACCATCAAACTGTTGTCTTGACTTCAGGGTTGTGTTTGCAGAGTTCTGCCAGAACTTTGAGGAGGAGACTGGTCGACTGGAAATAAACCTGGATCCCATCAACTCTCCTGTGAAAGACGAAGCCGCCATGAATTTGCTCCGACTCGAGTCTCGCATCGCTGCCGTTGTCGACTATCTCGCAAGGCTGAAGGTCGCAACTTCCCGCATCAACACAACACTCTAGCCAGGAGAGATGCTTCAGAACGACCTCGAGTCTCTGATGACTCGACTGAACGATGTTCCAAGTCGAGTGCAAGAATGGAAGAAGTCTTCTGCCAGGTGCGATGCGGATGTTGCTCTATCTCTGGCCCGTGTTCCCTGCAAGGAAGCGCGAGAGGACAAGCTGGCAGCCCTCAAGGTGGCCAATACCAAGAAGCATGATTTCCGATCCTTCATGGAGACCTTTATCGCTGCTACCACTTGGATCACAGATGGAATCGACCTGGACGAATTCGTTGTGCCTTCCAGCCCTCCGCAGGAGGGGTAAAAAACTTCTATGCTTGATACTTTAAATTTGCCTCGATATGCCGAGTGGTTTTTGTAACCGATAAACCTTAACGGGCTTAGCGCCTGAGCACTTACAGTTCCGTTAGACGTTATCTGAACTTGGATTCAACGTTGAATATGTTTGCATCTGGTTTGAGGTGTCTTTTGCGGGCTAGCATGAAGCACTTATTGCAATCGACTTGTTCCTCAACATACTTAGGCGAGCACTGGGCTGCAGCTAAGCCCCCCGAGTGGGAGGTCTGCTCTCCACTCGGTAGGATTTTCAAAAACTTAGGCGAGCACTAGGCTGCAGCTAAGCCCCCGAGTGGGAGGTCTGCTCTTCACTCGGTAGGATTTTCAAAAACTTAGGCGAGCACTGGGCTGCAGCTAAGCCTCCGAGTGGGAGGTCTGCTCTTCACTCGGTAGGATTTTCAAAAACTTAGGCGAGCACTGGGCTGCAGCTAAGCCCCCGAGTGGGAGGTTTGCTCTTCACTTGGTAGGATTTTCAAAAACTTAGGCGAGCACTGGGCTGCAGCTAAGCCCCCGAGTGGGAGGTTTGCTCTCCACTCGGTAGGATTTTCAAAAACTTAGGCGAGCACTGGGCTGCAGCTAAGCCCCCGAGTGGGAGGTATGTTCTCCACTCGGTAGGATTTTTTGCGGCGTTCCTCCGAGGAAGAAGGCATCAATCGACCTGCACCTCGTCTTCCTGTGGAGCACACATTATACTTGTGGCGTAGCTCGGAAGGAGAAGTAGCAGTCGGCCTGAACTTCATTGAGGGATTCCTGGACTAGGGGGTGTCCGGATAGCCGGACTATCATCATCGGCCGGACTCCAAGACTATGAAGATACAAGATTGAAGACTTCGTCCCGTGTCCGGATGGGACTTTCCTTGGTGTGGAAGGCAAGCTTGGCAATACAGATATGTAAATCTCCTACCATTGTAACCGACTCTGTGTAACCCTAGCCCTCTCCGATGTCTATATAAACCAGAGGGTTTTAGTCCTTAGGACGAACAACCATTACAACAATCATACCATAGGCTAGCTTCTAGGGTTTAGCCTCCTTGATCCGTGGTAGATCCACTCTTGTACTACCCATATCATCAATATTAATCAAGCAGGAGTAGGGCTTTACCTCCATCGAGAGGGCCCGAACCTGGGTAAAAACTTCGTGCCCCTTGTCTCCTATTACCATCCGCCTAGACGCACAGTTCGGGACCCCGTACCCGAGATCCGCCGGTTTTGACACCGACATTGGTGCTTTCATTGAGAGTTCCTCTGTGTCGTCACTAATAGGCTTGATGCTCCTTCGATCATCAACAGCGACACAGTCCAGGGTGAGACTTTTCTCCCTGGACAGATCTCCATATTCGGCGGCTTTGCACTGCGGGCCAATTCGCTTGGCCATCTGGAGCAGATCGAAAGCTACGCCCCTGGCTGTCAGGTCAGATTTGGAAGTCTAAACTTCATGGCTGACATTCGCGGAGACTTGATCTTTGATGGATTCGAGCCATCGCCGAGCGCGCCGCACTGTCACGATGGGCATGATTTAGCTCTGCTGCCGGACAATGCCTGGAGGCCGCACACGAGTCCGCCCCGACCCTTAGTTCGGAGCCGACCGCGCAGATCGAGGACGGGTGGCTAGACACCGCCTCGGGGGCTGCAACCTCTACGATGATGGAGCCGAATACCGACCTTGTCCCTTGTAAAGCTCGTGACTCCGAGGTGCCGGACTCCTCGCCGGACTCCGAACCTCCTGCGCCCCTACCAATCGAATCCGATTGGGCGCCGATCATGGAGTTCACCGCCGCGGACATCTTTCAGCACTCACCCTTTGGCGACATCCTGAATTCGCTAAAGTATCTCTCGTTATCAGGAGAGCCCTGGCCGGACTGCGGTCATGACAGTTGGGATGCGGACGACGAAGAAGTTCAAAGCCCACCCACCACCCACTTTGTAGCCACTGTCGACGATCTAACCGACATGCTAGATTACGACTCCGAAGACATCAACGGTATGGACGACGATGCCGGAGACGACCAAGAACCAGCGCCTACGGGGCACTGGAAGACCACCTCGTCATACGACATATATATGGTGGACATCCCATAGGATGGGAACGGCGAGGATGCAGCAGAGGAAGGCTCCTCCAAGAAAAAGCCCAAGCGTCGGCGTCAGCGGCGCTGCTCTAAATCCCGCCACAGCAAGAATGGATTTTCTGGCACCGAAGATAATAACATCCCGAGAGTGTCAAGATAACCCCATCCAAAGAAGATTCAGAGAGGAGGACGGAGAAGCCAGCCTCACGAGAGAGCGCATTTAAGAGGTAGAGGATGATAATTACATGCTCTCCTCAGGAGACGAGGCAAGCCTCAACGACGATTTAATTGCCGTGCTGAGGATCCCGTCGAACAAGAGCATTTTAAACGCAGGCTAATGGCCACGGCGAACAGCCTAAAGAAAAAGCAGCAGCAGCTCCGAGCTGATCAAGACCTGCCGGCAGCAGTTGGACCAAGTCCTCGCGTCAAGAGCATGAACTCAACGCCTCCAAAAGCTACCCAAAACGCAAGTTGCTCCCCGATTAGAGGAGGAGGTATATAAACCTTCATCACTAGCGCACAATACGGCACCAACCACCTCGTGGCGCGACGAGAGGCATCTAGGCCCTCCACGTAACCGCACCCGACACCGCTCGAAAAGTACGGGCCACGGGAATCGCCGGACTTGCGAGACATATTGGAGGACAAGGCAAGACAATCAAGATCGATCTATGGATCACGTGGGCGCCCCACGATGCATGACGACTACCGTCGCGCCGGATACAGCAAGTCCGGCCGGGCCGAACACAGTAGACAAAGTTCGCTTGAGCTACGTCGTGATATTGCCCAATATAGAGGCGCCGCACACCCACTATGCTTCACAGATGAAGTAATGGATCATCAAATCCCTGAAGGGTTTAAACTCGTGAACATTGAATCCTACGATGGCACAACAGACCCCGTGGTTTGGATCAAAGACTATCTCCTTCATATCCACATCACACGCGGTGACGATCTTCACGCCATCAAATATCTCCCACTCAAGCTTAAAGGACCAGCTCGGCATTGGCTTCAGCTTGCCAGCAGAGTCAATTGGGTGTTGGGACGACCTGGAAGCCGCATTCCTTGCCAACTTCCAGGGCACATATGTGCGACCACCAAACGCCGATGACCTAAGCCACATAATTCAGCAGCCAGACGAATCGGCCAGACAGCTCTGGACACGATTCTTAACAAAGAAAAATCAAATCGTCGACTGTCCGGATGCAAAGGCCCTTGCAGCCTTCAAACATAACATCCGCGATGAGTGGCTGGCCAGGCACCTAGGACAGGAAAAGCCGAAATCCATGGCAGCCCTCACATCACTCATGACCCGCTTCTGTGCGGAAGAGGACAGCTAGCTAGCCCGCAAAGAATAACCTCAAGAAAATTCGGCGGTCCGGATACCAAGGACCGCAATGGCGGTCGCGTCGAAACAAAACAACGCGCGTTAACAGCGATAACACCGAGGATACGACGGTCAACGCCGGATTCAGAGGCTCTAAACCCGGTCGTGGAAAAAGCCATTCAAAAGAACTACTCCGGGTCCGTCAATTTGGACCGAATACTCGACCGCTTCGTGCGGATACGGCACCTTCAAAAGCCAGCCAATCACACCAACAGGATTGTTGGGTATTCAAGCAGCAGGCAAGTTAATCGCTGAAAACAATGACAAGGGGCTGCATAGCGATGACGAGGAAGAGACCCGGCTGCCGAAAAATAGAGGACAGAAGGGTTTCCCCCCACAAGTGCGGATGGTAAACATGATATACACAACCCACATACCCAAGAGGGAGCGGAAGCGTGCACTTAGGGACGTATATGCGACGGAGCCAGTCGCCCCGAAGTTCAATCCATGGTCCTCTTGCCCGATCACTTTTGATCGAAGGGACCACCCCACCAGTATCCGCCATGGCGGATTCGCCGCATTGGTTTTAGACCCAATCATTGATGGATTTCACCTCACCAGAGTCCTGATGGATGGCGGCAGCAGCCTAAACCTGCTTTATCAGGACACAGTGTGCAAGATGGGCATAGACCCCTCAAGGATTAAACCTACAAAGACGACCTTCAAAGGCGTCATACCAGGTGTAGAGGCCAATTATGCGAGCTCACCACACCGAAGTGGTCTTGGATCCCGGATAACTTCCAAAGCGAGGAGTTAATCTTCGACATAGTCCCGTTTTGCAGCGGCTATCACGCTCTGCTCGGACGGACCGCGTTTGCAAAGTTCAACGCGGTGCCGCATTACGCATACCTCAAGCTCAAGATGCCATGCCCTCGAGGAGTCATCATGGTCAACGGAAACACTGAACGCTCCCTCCGAACGGAGGAACACACAGCAGCTCTCGCAGCAGAAGTACAGAGGAGCCTCTTAAGGCAATTTTCGAGTCCGACCGTTAAGGGACCGCACACGGCCAAACGCGCCCGGAGTAACCTACAACAAGACCACCTGGCACGTTCTGAGCACGCGTAGCAATGCGGCCCCAACACTAGCCCCTGCCAAGTTGCAAGACTGGTCCTTCGCGTACATCATTACGCTCTGGAGATACCATGGGCATAGGGGGAGGGGCACGGCCACCATAGGCCCAGAATGCGGCTTAACCGCACCAGGGGCTCCCAAGTGTGTGACTCTTTTTATTTTTATTTTTTTTTACACATAGGACTCCGTTCACCAGAAGCCCTGTCCGGCAGTAGACCTGCCGAACACACGATGCAACAGCCAGGGGAGAAGAAGGGCTACGACGAGTATCCAGGTGGTCCCCATTACGAGCATTAAATCCGTTTTCATACACCATTCCGCAGCCTACCCCTGGAGGGGGCCATGTTTAATAGTCTTACCCCTTGCTTACCGCACTATTTGTATCGTTCTGCATTCATTGCAGAATTCCTTGAATAAACAATGCATCGCTTTTCGCTTATAATTGCATTTCTTTCTTATATATATGTTTATTTATGACATCTTGCATCCGTACACTTTGGTACGACCGAATACACCAGGGGCTTAAGTTCCCCGCATTATGGTGTGATAAGTCCGAACACTTTCACACGTGCGGCACCCGAACTTATAGCATTATATGCATCGGCTCCGAATCATGTCTTGGGTCAATAGTTGGGTTTGCCCGACTCCCATGTTTTGGTACCTTACGTTCCGTTTTATCGGCTAAGGTAGCACTAGGAGAACCACCGCGATTGCGCCCGGTTGAGCTGGGCGAGTGCCTCGAAGGAGAAAGCTAAACTGACCATCATGATAAGGCGAGAGCTGGTCGATTGTTCGAGAGGTTTTTCGAGTCCCTAAAGACTTATGCCGCTTAGAGCGAGGAACCTGCCGTCTGCCCAAAGCGTGGATTGCGCCCGAACTCGGTCTTCCGAACACTAGGGGCTTCGCCGAAATTTAAAATTATAGAATTCTATGGCTAAGTGAGAGTGTTCAAGCATTATAAGTATGGTTGCCTCGTTCGTTGTGTTGAGTGCCTCCCTAGATGGACCCAAACATGGGAACAAGAGTGCTCAAGTTTATCCCGAACACCCCAGCACTAGTGGCATGGGGCTGAAGCCACGACTTGCCATCTCTCGATTTGATAAACGGCCGCATGAAGGTAATATTTTAAATTAAAAGCATTGCTTAGCGATATGAACAAGGTTTTCAGCGCACAGGATAACAAAATGCGAGTATACTCAAATATTACATCTTTGGAGCACTCACCCGCAATCATGCGGGCACCCTTCAAGACACTCTTATCATGCGGGCACCCGTACGATACTCCTTGCCCGCCGGCGGCGCGTCTGTCAGCAGCTTCTCAGCATCCATCCTGCCCCAGTGCACCTTTGCACGGGCAAGGGCCCGACGGGCACCTTCAATGCAGGCGGAATGCTTGACGACCTCAACCCAGGACACACACGCCCACCAGCCGCCAGACTAGGCCGAAGTAGCTCCTGTGCATGGCCTCCTTGGGCCACTGGTGAACTATGAGGCCCTTCATGGCCTGTTCGGCTACCTTAGGAGCTCGACCACTGCCACTGGTCACTAAGGGGCACGGATGTCCGCCTCAAGATACTTGAGACCGAAGACCTTCTCCGCCGAGCTCCCTCCTCGGCCCGGAGAAAGCGGCAAGCATCGACACGCCATGGGCAGATCCGCGAATGCTCCTGGAGAGCTCCGAATTCGGGTAAGTAATAGGTAATTCACATTCACATGCTTGCTTTGCATGAAAAATGCCTTACCCGCTGCTATTTTCTTCAAATCCTCGATCTCCTGGAGGGCCTTGTGGGCTTCGGCCTTAGCGGCTTTGGCGCTCTCAAGAGCCGATGCAAGCTCGAACTCTCGAGTCTTTGAGTCGCGCTCCAAACCCTCATGTTTTTTCATGAGAGCCTGGAGCTCTTGCTGCACCTCCGCCACCCGCGCCTCCTGCTTCTCCCGCTCGGCTCGCTCTGCGGCCACATTGCGTTCGGCCGCAGACACCGCCTCCTTCAGGGTCGCCACCTTGTTTTTGGCCCCTGTAGTATCCATGTTATCCTTGTTATTTCTCTTGCAACCAAAATCCATTTTGTAAGGTACAAATTTAATACGGTGTTACTCACCTTCCTTGCCCTCGAGCTGCTTCTTGGCACGACCGAGCTCGCTCTCGGACCGCTCGAGGTTCTGCTTCAAAGCACTGACCTCTGCAAGTCAGTGCAGCAGAGGTCAGTAGCGCAGCCTGCAATCCCATATTGACATATTTTTAGACCTCCAGTATATCTTTTCAGATCCTCATCCGCTTTTCTTTCCAACACCGAACCGAGCATCGGGGCTACTGTTTATGTGGTATTATATTACATATTTTAAATTTCTTACCTCAAAGCCTCGTTAGAAGGCTGCAGAGGCTTTCAGCCCGCTCTTGGCGAGCCGAATTTTCAATCACCGCACTCATGATAGTGCGGTGTTCTTCCTCGATGGAAGTGCCGCTGAGTGCCTCCAACAAGTTATCCGGCGCCGGTTGGACGGCGCCCGGTGTCATAGATCTTGCCCTTCTTACGAAGGGGCGCTGCCGGACTCGGAACCACTGCAGTTCCGGTCGGAGTCCGTATGAAGTCCGGAGGTTGCCTGTGGCACCTCCCGAGCCTCCCTCCGGTGGGTCCCTCCAGGATCCCACCTCGGCGTCATCGGTGTCACGAGGGTGGAGGCGGTCGGAAGGAATCCATATCCGACATAACAAGGACCCGCCGACGAAGCGGGAAGATCGCCCTGGCCGGACTACAAAGTTGTATGCGGCATTAGAAGGACACCACGTGGCAAAAAGAGAAATTATAAATCATCCAGAATTCGGACACTTACGATCTTGCTGTGGGCTTGGCCCTTGAGGGCCACTCCTCGTCGCCGTCGTCGGCGTTGGCGGAGCAGTCCGGAGGAAGGGTCCGTCCTTTCTTGACCTTTTCGCCGCTTCGCTGGGGAGGCCTTCCTCTTCTTCTCTCCTCACCGGGAGAGGCCTCTTTCTCCTCCTCCTCGGGAGGAGTCGCGCCGAGTCATCGGACGATGAGTCCGATACCACTGGCGGCGGGAACTCCTTCGGGTTCCGTGGCCTTCTTCTTAGCTTTCTTCTCCGCACCACGTAGTCTGGGACAGCAGCCCGTTAAACGGGTGTCTGCTGGGTCTTCGAAGGGAGCCGGACGATTAACCTGTCCGGACGTCTTCGCCGATCTGTTAAAGGCATTGGGAGTTTTAGATCCCACACAGAGTCAAACTGTGAAAGAAATGAGTGTCCCATAAAGGATAACATAGCTTACCTCGCTGCCCGGCAGCAGGTCTTGAATCCGCGATCTTGATTCAGCAGATGCGGGGCTTCTCCGCCTTGAACAGCACCCTCCAGGCAGCTTCGTACGTCGTGTTGAAGAGCCTGCTTAGGGTCCGGTGCTGAGCCGGATCAAATTCCCACAAATTGAAGGCCCATTGTCGGGGGGGAGAATTGGCGACGAGCATGACTCGGATCACGCTGACAAGCTTAAGCTTCTTGTTCACAGTGGCGGAGACAGGATCGAGTCCGGTCAGCTCCTCCGAACTACCCCATAACAAGCCCTTCTCTTTCCAGGAGGTGAGGTGCATGGGAATACCAGATCTGAACTCGGGGGCCGCTGCCCATTTAGGGTCACACGGCTCGGTGATGTAGAACCACCCCGATTGCCACCCTTTGATGGACTCCACGAAGGCGCCCTCGAGCCAGGCGACGTTGGGCATTTTCCCCACCATGGCGCCTCCGCACTCCGCTTGGACGCCCTTCACCACCTTCGGCTTGACATTGAAGGTCTTTAGCCACAAGCCGAAGTGGGGCTGGATGCAGAGGAAGGTCTCACACACGATGATAAACGCCGAGATGTTGAGGATGAAGTTTGGAGCTAGATTGTGGAAGTCCAGGCCGTAGTAGTACATGAGCCCCCGGACGAAGGGGTGAAGTGGGAAGCCCAGTCCGCGGAGGAAGTGGGGAAGAAACACGACCCTCTCATGGGGCCTGGGGGTGGGGATGAGCTGCCCCTCGTCGGGCAGCCGGTGCGTGATGTCGCTGGACAGGTATCCGCGCCGCGCAGCTTCTTGATGTGCCCCTCCGTAACGGAGGAGGCCATCCACTTGCCTCCTGCTCCGGACATAGCTGGAGAAGGTTGAGGCGAGGTGTGCGGACTTGGGCGCTGGAGCTCGAGTGCGCGGAGATGGATAAGCAAAGGAGGAAGAAGGCATAGGTAAAAAAGGTGGATCCTTATCCCCTTATATATGGGCGGACGAAGACTATGCGTCCCCACCGGCCTGGTAAAACTCGCTTATCTCCCAAGCACCACAATCAATGGAGCGGTTGGGTTACCCACGTCCGTATTGATGGGAATCCCGGAATAAGGGGAACACGATCTCTGCTTCCACAAGACGTGCCAAGGAAACCGCTTCGCTAAACGCGCTGAGGTGGTATAATAAAAACGATTCAAGTAAAGGCTTGGTAGTGGTGTGACGTCACGCCACAAAATACGTCAGCAGATTGAACTTGTGTACATTATTCTCTCTACGGTGGTATGTGGAATTTATTTTACAGAGCCGGACACTATCCTGGTGTTCACAATCTTCTATGAATTATTCGGAGGAGGAACCCGCCTTGCAATGTTGAAGACAATATGCGCGCCGGACTCATCGTCATTGAAGCCTGGTTCAGGGGCTACCGAGGGAGTCCTGGACTAGGGGGTGTCCGGATAGCTGGACTATCATCATCGGCCGGACTCCAAGACTATGAAGATACAAGATTGAAGACTTTGTCCCGTGTCCGGATGGGACTTTCCTTGGCGTGGAAGGCAAGTTTGGCAATACGGATATGTAGATCTCCTACCATTGTAACCGACTCTGTGTAACCCTAGCCCTCTCCGGTGTCTATATAAACCGGAGGGTTTTAGTCCGTAGGACGAACAACCATTACAACAATCATACCATAGGCTAGCTTCTAAGGTTTAGCCTCCTTGATCTCGTGGTAGATCCACTCTTGTACTACCCGTATCATCAATATTAATCAAGCAGGAGTAGGGTTTTACCTCCATCGAGAGGGCCCGAACCTGGGTAAAAACATCGTGCCCCTTGTCTCCTGTTACCATCCGCCTAGACGCACAGTTCGGGACCCCCTACCCGAGATCCGCCGGTTTTGACACCGACACTCGTCCTCTTTGCGGAGAGCACATTATACTTGTGGCGTAACTCGGAAGAGGAGAGCAGCGGTCGACCTGCACCTCGTCTTCCTTGCGGAGCGCAGGTTATGCTTGTACTTAGGCGAGCGCTATGCTGCAGCTAAGCCTCCGAGTGGGAGGCTGGCTCACCACTCGGTAGGATTTCGTTGAAACTTAGGCGAGTACTTGGACTGCAGCTAAGCCTCCGAGTGGGAGGCTGGCTCACCACTCGGTAGGATTTTATTGAAACTTAGGCGAGTACTTGGACTGCAGCTAAGCCTCCGAGTGGGAGGCTGGCTCACCACTCGGTAGGATTTTATTGAAACTTAGGCGAGTACTTGGACTGCAGCTAAGCCTCCGAGTGGGAGGCTGGCTCACCACTCGGTAGGATTTTATTGAACTTAGGCGAAATGGATTCGCAGTTAAGCCTCTGAGTGAGAGGCTGGCTCATCACTCGGTAGGATTTTTACAAACTTAGGTGAAACGGATTCGCAGCTAAGCCACCCACTGGGAGGGGGAAATTTTATTGAACAAGCAAAAGTAAAAAACAATCACTGGGAAAATTATTTTCTTTGAAAAATGAACTACAGAAGTACTTCTATTACATTTCCGAGTGCACACTTAAGTGTAAAAGGGGCGGAGCAGCTCCGCGTTCCAAGCTCGGGGCTCGTCGATCTGGTGCTCGACATTGTAAAGACGGTACGCTCCATTGTGGAGAACCTTGGTGACGATGAAGGGACCTTCCCAAGAAGGAGCGAGCTTGTGTGGTTTCTGGCACGATCCACTCGAGAACCAAATCTCCTTCCTGGAAGGCTCGACTCCTCACGTTTTTGGCGTGGAAGCGACGCAAGTCCTGCTGGTAAATGGTCGATCGGATCAAAGCCATCTCCCTTTCTTCCTCTAGAAGGTCGACTGCGTCCTGTCGGGCTTGTTCTACTTCAGCTTCAGTGTAGAGCTCGACTCGGGGGGCGTTGTGAAGCAGGTCACTCGGCAAGACCGCTTCAGCTCCGTAGACCAAGAAGAACGGAGTTCTCCCAGTCGACCGGTTGGGCGTGGTCCTTAACCCCCAAAGTACTGACAGAAGCTCGTCGACCCATGCACCCGCTGCATGCTTGAGATCGCGCATCAATCGGGGTTTCAACCCTTTGAGAATCAAGCCATTGGCTCGTTCTGCTTGTCCATTCGACTGTGGATGAGCGACCGAAGCGTAGTCGACTCGTGTGCCTTAAGATGTGCAGAACGCTCTGAATTCCTCAGAATCGAAGTTTGACCCGTTGTCAGTGATGATGCTGTGTGGGACTCCATATATGAATATCAACTCTCTGATGAAGCTGACAGCAGTGCCGGCATCAAGGTTCTTGATGGGTTTAGCCTGAATCAACTTGGTGAACTTGTCGACCGCTACCAACACATGGGTGAAACCGCTTCTGCCTGTTCTCAGAGGTCCAACCATATCCAATCCCCATACAGCAAAGGGCCAGACGAGTGGTATGGTCTTTAAAGCTGAGGCGGGCTTGTGTGACATATTGGAGTAAAATTGACATCCTTCACACTTGTCGACTATCTCCTTTGCCATTTCATTCGCTCTTGGCCAGTAAAATCCGGCTCGGTATGCTTTGGCTACAATGGTCCGAGAGGACGATGATGGCCACAGTCCCCGAGTGGATGTCGTCAAGGATTATTCGACCTTCTTACGGCGTTATGCATTTCGACCAACTCGATCGCGCTTTCTCTCGCATAACCGTCCCTTATCACGGTAAGGCTTTAGATCGACAGACGATCCGTCGAGCCTCCTCTTCATCCTCTGGGAGCTCTTTCCTTAAGATATACGCGATATACGGCCTCGTCAATCGGGAGTGATCACGTAACTTCCATGATCAGGTCAACCATCGCTGGAACTTCAACTACTGATCGGATCCGTGACACTTTTAGGCTGCGGAGCTTCTTCGGTAAAAGGATCTTCTTTGACTGATGGAGTATGGATATGCTCCAAGAACACATCACTGGGAATGGCTTCTCTCTTGGAACCTATCTTCGCCAAATCATCAGCCGCTTGATTCTTCAGTCGGGGTATATGGTGGAGCTCTAACCCTCCGAATTTCTTTTCAAGCTTCCTCACTGCATTGCAGTATCCAGTCATGGCTGGGCTTCTAACGTCCCACTCCTTCGTCACTTGATTGACCACCAAATCTGAGTCGCCATAAACCATAAGGCGACGGACGCCGAGTGAAATGGCCATCATAACCCATACAAAAGTGCTTCATATTCGCTTCATTATTGAGGAATCAAAGTGGATCTGGAGCACATATCCGAGCTTATCTCCTCGGGGAAACCAAAACTACCCCAGACCGAACCATTTAACATCTTAGAGCCATCAAAGAACATGGTCCAATGCTCCGAGTGAACTTGAGTCATTCTTTGTTGTTCAATCCACTCGGCAAGGAAATCTGCTATTGCTTGGGACTTAATGGCTTTCTTTGCCTCAAACTTGATATTAAGGGAAGGAGTTCAATCGCCCATTTCACCACTCGACCAGTTGCATCTCTCACAGCAGTAATCTCTATGATGGGGCGTCACGGCGATCGTAATGGAATGATCAGAGAAATAATGAGCAACCTTCTTCGTGGTCATGTAGATCCCATACACAAGCTTCTGATAATGAGGATATCTTTGGTTCGATGGGGTCAAAACTTCGGAAAGATAATACACTGGGCGCTGAACTTTGAAGGCTTTCCCTTCTTCTTCCCGCTTGACCGTAAGTACTGTACTGACGACTTGTCCTATGGCTGCAATGTAAAGCAACAAAGGCTCTTTGCTGATTGGAGCAACAAGCACCGGCTGGGTGGAGAGCAGAGCTTTTATCTCGGCAAACGCTGCATCAGCTTCTGGAGTCCACTCGAACTTGTCTACCTTCTTCATCGGTCGGTAAAGAGGCAATGCCTTTTCACCGAGGCGAGAGATGAATCGACTTAACGCGGCCAAGCGTCCAGTAAGCTTTTGGACATCGTGCACACGCACAGGGCGTTTCATTCGGAGTATGGTGCCAACTTTTTCTGGGTTAGCGTCGATTCCTCGTTTTGAAACGAGAAAACCGAGTAACTTTCCACCAGGAACTCCGAATGTGCACTTTGATGGATTAAGCTTGATATCATACCTCCTGAGATTGGCAAATGTTTCAGCGAGGTCAGTCAACAGGTCGGAACCCTTTCGTGACTTGACCACAATATCATCCATGTACGCTTCCACATTCCGACTGATTTGAGTGAGTAAACACTTTTGAATCATCCTCATGAATGTGGCTCCGGCATTCTTGAGACCGAATGGCATGGTGACATAGCAGAAGCACCCGAATGGAGTGATGAAAGCTGTTTTGATTTCGTCGGGTCCATCTGAGACGGATCGATGGTACCCGAATAGGCGCCTAAAAGACAATCTCTCACATCCCGCAATGAGTCGACAATTTGGTCGATGCGAGGGAGAGGAAAATGATCTTTCGGGCAGGCCCGATTGATGTGTTTGAAATCAATGCACATGCGAAGTGACTTGTCCTTCTTGGGGACCATGACAACATTGGCGAGCCACTCGGAGTGGTAAATCTCTCGGATAAACTCCACTGCCAGGAGCCGAGCCACCTCCTCACCAATGGCCTTTCTCTTCTGGACGGCGGACCGTCAAAGGTGTTCTTTGACAGGTTTTGCCTTTGGGTCGACTCGTAAACGATGCTCAGCCAGCCCCTGGGAACACCCGGCATGTCAGCAAGCTTCCATGCAAAGATGTCCCAGTTCTCACGGAGGAACTGGATGAGCGCTTCTTCCTATAGAGTCGAGTGTGGTGGAAATATGGGTCGGAGCAGCACTGGGGTAATGTGAACGGGCTTCGTCTCACCAGACGACTGGAATGCTGACTCCGTGGCGGGCTTCTTGGCCCACAATAAATCACTCAGATATGCATTTTTCTTATACTCTTCCAGCTCCACCACTATTATCTGGGAATCGGCAATCTTTGAGCCCTTCTGAAAGCACTCTTCTGCCTTTTTTCGATTGCCAGTGATGGTGATCACACCCTTGGGGCCATGCATCTTCAGTTTGAGGTACACGTAACATGGTCGAGCCATGAAACGTGCATAAGCTGGCCTGCCCAAAATAGCGTGATAAGCACTCTGGAAATCCACAACTTCAAATGTCAGCTTCTCTTTACGGAAGTGCTTCGAATCGCCAAAAACCACATCTAGAGCTATTTGGCCGAGTGACTCAGCTTTCTTTCCAGGAATGACTCCATGGAAGCTCATGTTGCTAGAGGCGAGTCCGACATCGAATGCCCATTCCTTTCAGCGTCTCCGCATACAATATATTCAATCCACTGCCACCATCCATCAGCACCTTAGTCAGTCGAGTGCCTTCGACGACCGGGTCGACCACCAAAGCTTGCCTCCCAGGGGTGGCTATGTGTGTCGGATGATCAGACTGGTCGAATGTAATGGTAGTTTGAGACCATTTCAGATAACTTGGTGTCGCCGGAGCGACCATATTTACCTCACGGTTGATAACTTTCAATCGACTTTTGCTCTCCACATCAGCAAAAATCATCAGGGTGGAATTGACATGGGGGTATCCTCCACCACTGTCCTCTTTGTCCTCTGCCTTGTCCGACTCCTTTTCCTTATCCTTGGGTTGTTTCCCTTGAAACTGCTGAATTAAGAGCCGGCACTGGCGAGTGGTATGCTTTGGGTAGATGAAGTTACCCTCTTTGTCTTTCTTCGTGTGGATGTGACATGGCAAATCCATCATGTCGTTTCCTTCCTTATCCTTTACCTTTTTGGGGTTCCAGGATCCTTTGGGCTTCCCTTTGAATTTGCCCGAGTCACGGCGTGGCCTCCCAGAGCAGCAGCTCAGCTTTCCGCTTCGCTTCCAATGGAGTTTTTCCGACTGACTCGGCTTGTACTTGCCACTTTGGAGTCGATCCTCTTCTTCACCATTGGCGTATTTGATGGCAATCTCCATCATTTGACTCAGGGTCATATCTCCGGTCTGACCAAATTTCAAACTTAACTCTCTGTTCTTAACGCCATCCTTGAAGGCACAGACTGCTTGATGATCAGACACGTTCTCCACCGTATGATGCAAAGTGATCCATCTCTATATGTAATCTCTCAAGGTCTCATTCGACTTTTGCAAGCAGACCTGCAACTCTGTCAATCCTGCTGGTCGCTTGCAAGTTCCCTCAAATGTCTTGACGAACACTCGGGCAAGATCTTCCCAAGTGTAAATCTTGCTAGGAGCCAATCGATTCAACCAGTTCGGCCGAACCTCCAACATGAGTGGTAGGTGTTTCATAGCCACGCCATCATTGCCACCGCCGATCTGACGGCCACTCGGTAGTCCTCGAGCCAAGTTTCGTGCTTGGACTCACCAAAGGAACTTACTTACCCCAGCTTGCCAACCTTAAGTTGGGAGGGATCACAGCTGGCTCGATGGCTCGCTAAAACATTTTGGTCCCGAAACATGGACTCGGCTGCTGGTGGGCGCATCTCTGTTGTGGCCTTCTCGATGAGCTCTGTTCCGATCGACCAAGCCTTGCACGATGATGGATCTCACATCAAAGCCTGGTTCCCTGGGGTCGACCGGAGCTCTCCGCCCAACACTGTGTTGATGCCTGTCGTCTTGCTGCCGAGGGGCGTAAGACCCACCCCTTGGGGGAGGAGTGGGCACTCGACGCCGATCGTCGCGATCGAATCGGTCATCATACTGATCACGTCGACCTCCACGTCCCTCACGCCGCGGAGGCGATCTTGGGCTATGAGCCGACTGGACTGTATTCGCAGCGACGGATCGACTGTGAATCCTATTGCGCGACTGTGACACAACTGAATTCTGGTCCCCTGCTGCCCGGAGCAAATCCCAGATCTGCATCATTGCCTCTCCGCCACCTCCGATCGAGAGGGCTGAATTGACTTTGCTATACGGGCCGCAACTGCTAAATTCTGAATCGGGGTTCGATATACCTGAGTTGGTTGCGGAAAGAGTTGACGTCGACTGGAGTCGGGCACTCGTTGCCGCGCACGCTCGTCGAGTGCTCGCTGGAGGTTCTCCAGTCGAGTGCGTTCAGCCAAGTTGGCCAAACGTGCCTCTTCCAAGGCACGAGCCTCGGGAGTTTCTCCTGCGATGGGAGTATGCAGGGCATCCATGTTCTGGCGGTGAAGATCTTCCCTTTGCAGAGAAGTGAGAGGCTCGGGTTGATATTCCTCATGGGCCTGAGCGGGGTCGCCTCCGCCGTCTATCCCGTCGGTGCGGGGGAAGCCGGGAGGACTATGAGGCCCATTGACCATCAGAACCTCCGCCGCTGGATCACTGCTGTCGCTCTCGGATTCAGTCTCTACGGAGCCAGTCGACAGATCGAACAGGTCGTAGAGAGATTCGTCGGGCTCGATTGCCGCGACTTGGGTGGTGGCCGATTGGCGAGCCACTGCGTGTCTCACCCACCGCTGGAGCCTCGACCGACCAGAGCGCTTGCACTGGCGGGAGACAGGGAGGGAGGACGACACAGGAGTCGACCGATACGGAGTCGACGGTTGCCGCAGCAGAACACCGCGGACACATGCATGAAAGTGCGTCGCCCCGCGGACGGGAAGTGCGTCGATGTCGAGCGGAGCCTCCTGGAGCCAAGCGGAGTCGTCGGTGATGAACACGAGCGCGCCGAGACGGATCTCGTGACCCTCGACCAGAACTCCGCCAGAAACCATGATGAAGGCGATCGGAACTAATGCAACTTCTCCAACAAGTCGCTAAGACACCTGCCCCATGGTGGGCGCCAACTGTCGTGGTACTAAGACTGACAATAGAATGGGGGGTAGGTATGGAGAGTCAAGATCCTAGCTATGGAGTAGTTGTATACGCAAGGGATTTACGAGTTCAGGCCCTTCTCGAAGGAAGTAACAGCCCTACGTCTCGGAGCCCAGAGGCGGTCGACTGAATTATATGTGTATGAGTTACAGGGGTGCAGACCCTTTACACTGAGGAGGGGGGTGGCTTATATAGTGTCTTCCAGACCCCTCCGGCCCTCAATTATGCAGGGTTTAAAGTACATAAAGGACTGGCATTACTGGTAATGCCCTACATAAAGTGTCATCATGGCCATAAAGACTACTTAATTACAGACCGTTTGTGTACGGAGTGGCTCTTGAACTCCTCGCGGTCGAGTGAGTCTTCATGGTCGACTGTCTTCGAGTCCGTTGAGTGGAATCCCTCTTGGTCGACTGGAAGGCAGCTTCTTCTAAAGATGCCCTTGGGGAGGGTACTTTGGACAGGTTCATGACCCTACCCTAGGTACATGACTTCATCATGGACCATCCCTGTTTGCAAAGATACCCAGTCAGTGTGATTACAATAATAGTGGAACTAGATGATGAAATATAACACACATAAATAGAAGCCGATCACCTCTACGATCTCTCTTTAGGACTAACTTCTTGTCGGAGAAGATTAGGCACGGAGTTGGATGAGGAGGATAGCAAAAGCAATCTCCCTTTCTGCAGTCCCACAGAAATGTAAAAACGTTGTTCGTGTGACATTTTGGCGTAACTGCACAAAACACTCTTCGAAAAGTGATTTGTGCAGTTCACCAAAAGGTCGCAATAGCAACGAGGTGAAAATGGATAGCCCTGTTTGCAAAAGGAGGTCGAAGGAAACAATTACTTCCCAATAACACGAGTTGAAGACACATCGCCGACAAAAAAGAAGCATGTTCCATGTAAAAGGGAAAGATAGCACATGGTGGTTTATCAAAAATGGTTTGAGGACGAGATTGCAAGATGGAAAGTACGCCGCCGAGATACGATTTAAGCAAACAACTAAAGAAGATCCACATGCAGAACGTGGGAAGATGGGCAGTGGAGCAAGGCCGGAGGAAGCTGTACCTGAGGGTCGTCGGGATGTTACTAGGAGGGCGCCGGCGGCCGGGATCCGCCCATACTGCGGCAGCGAGCAAGTGGCGAAGGCCCTATCGCGCCGGAGCTTGGTCAGAGAGAACGGCGGGTACCGCAGATCGGGACGAGCTGCCTCAACGCCGTTGAACGGAGAGACGATGCACATCCTCCCTTTCCGCCGGCGGACGGGATGCGGCCGGATCACTGACCAACGCTGAGAGAGAGAGGCCACGGCGGCCATGTGTGAGATTGTGTGATGAGACTCACGAGAGACAAACCCATTTTCCATTTTCCCCACGACAATCATTTTATATTCTAGGCGTGGTACCCGACCCTCCTTCGAGTAAACAACCACTACACGCGTCAAATTATCACGTGGGCTGCCTTTTCGTACAGAAACGAACTCCACCGTGTACCCGCCCGGGTGTGGCCGGGAACGAGACATGAGTACATGCGTCCTGCGTGCACTTCTTCTTTAGGTGCAGGTACGTACGTGGGTGGGTGTGAGAGAGATGGTTTGTGCGAAACAGAGGCAATGTGTTGATGATATCTCAATCAGAAAAACGTAACATATGGAATGTGCGTGAAACAGAGTCATGGACGTGAGATATCGATAGAATTGAAAACAGGGATGAAGTGTGTGGCTGCGCGATCGATAAAGAGTGCCATCGATTTGTGTTTGCCCGCCAAAGATACAGGCGGTGGCCTTTGGAATTTGAGAGGGCATAGGTGCAGTTCTTCTCCATGGCATGGATACCTACCTACAACGTTCGACTATCGGTGTGTGTTTGTGGGGGGGGGGGGGGTAGAGACCGGTCGACTAGTATATGTATGGGAAGGAGAGAGACCTAGCTATGTATTGAGGGAGATCGATCGACATTCATGGATATGTGTAGCAGAGGAATAAGGTTGGGAAAAAGAGAAAGGTGGAGCATCGGAGGGTTGGTGGTGGAGTGGCGTCTCACAAATGGTGGGAGAGGCCTGCTAGACAAACGGAGGGTATGAGTGCAATATCAATAAGAGAGGCGGGGATGTCTGTCTGCTCTATGCACGTGCGTGTGAGAGACGGGTCGGGGAGGTATTCAAGGATGATGAGGGAGAAGATATGGTTGTGGTAAGCATGCGTAACTACATAGGAAGATCAACCGTCGTGTGTACGAGAAAAGGAGAGACATAACTAGCGAGGTAAGTGTATCGGTGCTTGGTGAAAACGAATTATAGTCGACCTGGCTATATGTAGGGAGATCAGTTCATATACACGCCTTTGCATGTGTTAGAAGCAAATAAGGTTGGAGAGGCGGATGTGGGGAGAGAGTGTGGCTAGGAGGTGGTGCGAGAGGCCTACCATGTCGAGGGGGAGGTGTGCGAGCATGTGACTAATGAAAAGAGGGGCGGAGTGTGCACTGCGTGGAATCGTATGGACATATGGGGCATGGACGGTGAGAAGAGAAGAGGGAAGTATATATGTGTTTGTTGTAGGCACACTTGGCTAGAGAGGTATATCGACCGGTGTGTGCAGAAGGAGTCGGGGCCTACACACTGCCTGGTGGACGACCTAAAGAGAAATAATGAACGTGCGTGATGGAGGGGACGCTAAGGGTGTGTGAGGGGGCTGGCGTGTGCATGCACGATAGAAAGTTAGCACTAGTTAGCTACAAATAGAAGAGGATCGTGAAGGTGTAAAAGACGAACAAAGATCGTAATTCATTATAAAAAGGTGGATACGGATACTTGAAGAAGATATCATAATGTACAACATTGATTATAATTTGGGCTAATGTGTGGCTTTTGCAACTCAGGTCTAAATACTTGTCATAATGTAGGGGGCGGGGCACTATACTTTGTGTGATAAACACGATGTACGTATGGAACATGGTTTAGATTATGAATATATAGTTAGTACATCAAATGTACTATTATTTGGAATCAACATCAAGTGTATTCAAAAAAATAGAATTCGAGTTCATGTAGTACACATAGTTCATATCTATCTCTATAGTAATCATGTGGTGTGTTATTAAGGTAATACACGAATGGTGGTTGAAGTTGGCAACAATCATGATTGTAGATTCTTATTGAAATAGAGAAACGAATTCAAATTTAGTTCGAATTGTAGCGGTAGTATAGACATTTGGAATGCACTGAAATGTTGGTATGAGTAGGTTACATGCATTATACAGCAACGCGAAAAAAATTAATCGGACATAACATGGATTCATACTCCTCCTTCCATCTATATAGGGCGTAATGAGATTTTTAAGACCGCTTTGACTATTGACAAGATTAATAGTACATGACATGCACAATGTGAAAATTATATCATTGAAAGAACCTTTCATGCACGAAGTTAATAAAGTGTGCTTTGTGTAAGTTGCATGTCATATATCATTGCTCTAATATTTGGTCAAAGTTAGCATCGAAAAACGCATTAGGCCCTATATAGATGGAAGGAGGAGTAGCTTTGAATAGCATTTGTATAGTAAAACGGGGCAAGACTCTCTCTTTGTGTGGTGTGAATAGTTTTATTTTTTCGTTTTCTTTTTGGTTGAGGGAAGTGCGAATTGATTTGGTACGTACAAGTACAGTATTACTACACGTTAGGCTTGTCCCTAAAATTCAACCCGCGTCTTGTTATATCCCGAAAATTTAGATATCGTGCTCCCAAAATCGGCGCTTTCACAACCCGTGCCTTGCTATCCCGAAATTACAACGCGAAAACTCCCTCCAACCGCCAAATCCCGACACGCGAAATCCCCTTCTAACCTCGAGCCGAAGGGCCGCTAGTTCAAATCGGTGGGGGTACTTTTGTAACACACCCTACATTTTGGACAAGCGTCCCTAAGTCATGCTTCACCCTCCCATCGCCCCTTTTCGCCATTCAAATCCCAGCCGCCATAACCTCTCCGCTCACCGCGAAACCCCACCTCCTCCGTCCGCCACGTCACGCTGCCACCGAGCCTCTTCCCCAACGACGCCATCCACCGCAACAGCTCTATGTCCTCGTCCACCTCCCGGATGAGGATCCGTCGTCCATCTCGCCGCATCACGGTTCAGCCGCCTGTCCTCCACCTCCAAGGAGCTGCTCCGACAATCGCCTCATCTATCGCGATCGCTCCATCCCCCAGCGCCGCTTTAACCTGCTCCACCGTAATCGCATCATCCTCACCGACTCCTTGGGACGGCCGAGGCCTACTCGGCGCCACCAAAGAGGTTGTACACTCATCGCATCACACCTTCTCCTTAACTCGACCTCCCGGCGCCGATGGTGCTCCATCCCGCACCCCATGGAGCGGCTACCTTGAAGCAAGGCCGCTGGCGACATCTCCACGGGCTCTCCCCAAAGGCGAGGCCCTTCGTGGCGGCGGCCATACCAGCCGGATCTCTGCTCTGCTCTCGCTCGCGCTTCGCTTCCTTCGCCTTCGCTGTTGCTCCGGCTCTCGCTTCGATCGCCTTCGCCACTGCTGCCATCGCTCTCCCCTCGCCTCGTCCGCTCCGCTCTGCTCTAATTAAGCCACACTTGATCGAGTGAATCGACTTTTGGGTCATCGATTTTCAGGGGTTGGGGGGGCTCACGAGTTAAGGAAGAACCACCATAGAACGGGATGGGGGCTCACGGAGAGGTACCCCACTATCTATCTTAGGGTTCAGTGGTGGGGGGGCCTAGAGGGCTGGCCGGGCGGCGGTGGCGAAGTTGTTTCGGGCGGCGAGGCGGGGCTGGGCCAGCGGTTCGGCCGGTGGTGGCAGCGGCTCGAGGTGTGCTGAGTTCAAGATGAACTGCAGCCCTCCCTAAACTACATGTCAAGTGCCTCTCTGCTACCATTGCGTTCGGCCGACAAGAGTATTCAGATTCCATAGTTAATTTCAGTTTTGACAGTTAAGTTTGAGTCAACAGTTTTTACCTCATCTGTTGTAGTCGTGGTTTTTGGTGATGTTAATTTTACATCCATTTTCATCATCTATTGGAGATGCTATTAGAATCCCACTTGAGATTGACGATGTGTCTTGTCTTCGCTTCACCTTGACGCCTTACGGCTCACCGGAGCTGCTCCAATGACAAAACGATCCATCACAACAGAGCAAAGATGCCTCGGACGCCGCTCTCTGATTCCTCGATCTTCCTCCACACCTCGACAGCCACCTCTGCCTCAATCGCTTCAAATGACCAACCCAATGATCTTTGAGGTCGACACTGCTACGGCAAAGAGGTTGTACACTTGTTGCGTCACTTATTACTATACATTCACGTCGATCCATTAGGGCTAATTTGGTTCAACGGAAAAACATAGCAATAGGGAATTTTCCAATGGCACTCTACTGTTCAATTATTCATGCATTTTGTTGAAAAGAATGAAGCAAAACATCCACCTGGACCTACTTTTCGAAATCCTATGCATGAAAACAAGACCAAGTGCGTTAGTGCCAGAATAACATTCTAGCTGTACACGCTTTCATATGGTTTCTCTTTATTTTGGCCATGTTTCTTTGCATTCCTCTGCTCTTCCATTTCCTGTAAACCAAACACCCAAGTTGATAGAAATCCTGTGTTTACAAATGCTCTGTTTACCATGTGCATTTTCCTATCCTATTCCGGTGTTTTTCCTATCCTGCTTTTAAGAATCATGCAAGCCAAATGAGCCCTTACGTAATTACTTGCCATGTGTACGTGTCGAAGGAACTTTGTGTGGTTTGTCCTGCTCCTGCCGCGACGTTGTCCACCTCACCTGAGCTGCTCCATCGACAGAAGCATCCACCAAACCAGACATCACGACTCCTGACCGTCTTTCGCCGCCTCGGATCTCCTTCCCTACCGCCGGCATGCACCCCAATGGCATCACCATCATCGACTCAGCAGATGAACCTGAGGAGTACATGGGTCCACAAGAGAGGTCGCACTCTTTTGTTTCTGCTTATGTTATGCATTGCTTAAACTTACCTGCTACTTTATCGTCGTGTTCAGCTCTTGGACTCCCAACTCAGGTACAAATTCATGTTCAAACTTGAGTTCTAAATTGGTTGTGGGGCACATATCGAGGCAGCAATGAATAGTATTTCTGTCTAATATCTGGTTCACCTAGGGTATGCCTATGTTGTTCATCTTGGGTGGGAAACAAATAGTAAAGCAATCATCATCTGTCTTTTTATTAATTTAAAGCAATCATCAGCCTCCTATCATTATTTTTGGATCCATCCACTAGTTGCTACTGTCACTCTAAATTTCTGCATGCTCTCCTTACATAATCTCACCATATTTTTTCGTATGCATGTCAGATATTGTACACAGTCATGCTGAACATGTAGAGAAAAGAGAAGAGTTTTGCGCGGCAATACAATGTCATGCAGACATCGCTCCATGGTGGGTTCAATGGCAAACCCTCCCCACCCCTCTCCAGATTGTAATCCAGAGGAAGATATCTGTTCTGAGGCGGATTCAGACGCCGCTAACCACTCCTATTTACCCCCAAGGTGTTTGCTCTACCTTGGCATGATATATGTCATCTACTTAGTTTAGACATCATATATGCCATCTACTTAGTTTAGACATGTTCTGTAATGCCACCTGTTTAGTTTCTATATCATATATGGGAATTATGCAGTCTCATGTCTTTTAGCCAGCCATAATATATGTGAAATGTGCAATGCCATCCTATTTAACCAGGCATCATATATTTGGATGATATCTTGCCCATCCTTTTCTTCATTACATTTCCATTTGTCGACAATGTTTGTACATTAAACTACTCTTCCTGTGAACCAGCCATTTGGGTGGGAGATGGAAAAATCTGGAGTGAAAACAAGGCCTTCGGAGCAGACATTGCTACCTATCAAAGCAGATCTCTTGTTGGGTCCTGATAGCTCCTCAAAGATGGATTCAGAGACAGATGACCAGTCCTATTCCCCTACTGAGGTGTATGCTCTAACTTGGCATGGTTATACTGCTCATATCATGCATACGGTGTCTTGCATTGCATAGTTTAGACATCATATACACAATATTCAACACCATGTTCTTAGTTCAGACATCATATCGAATGCCCTCTGTTTAGCATATAAATCACATATGTGAATTAAATGATGCGATCCTAATTACTTAGATAACATGTAGGTGAATTATGTCATGCGATCCTGTTTTGTTATTCATCATATCTTTGAATTATGTTATGCTATGCTATCCAGTTTAGATAGACATCATATATGTGAAATTATGTCATGCTATCCGTTTTAGTTAAACAATATACATGTCAACTATTTCATGCCCTCTTTTTTCCACAACTATCTATTGCATCATCTCTCATACAATGTACGTACATTTAACTATGTTTCTGCTTATCATCCATTTGAATTGGAGCGGTGATGCCAGATTCAGCGGAATAAAACACGGTCTTCAAATAAAAGCAGTGCTACCTATTGGTGGAGATAGCACCCGGTTGTACATGCACAAGAACCAGCCCTACCACACATAACCCAAACTCTCGGTGATTGTACCCCTACTGCGATGGACAGAGGACCAGCTTCACCCAATCTAACCCCAACCCCAAACCGATAGTAACCCAGTTCTGCTGACACAAGACCATCTCCACCACAGAGCTCCCAAACAAGAGCAGTTAGTAAGGCAGCTCCAGTGCCCAAAGGGCCAGTACTATCACGGCGAACCCCAGCTCCACCAGTTAGTACGCCTATTACCGTGGAGGAAGCACAACCAGCCAGTCATAGTTTAGCATCTATCGCATTTGATGTTTTTAAATCGTATGTGCGTATCTTCCCATCTTGGAAATATTATATCAAGATGAAGGAAAATGCCGATTCAGTGTGTTTGTCCATGAGTTATGTGTAAGTAATGTTATTCATGGCAATTACTTTGCTTCGTCCCATACATCCTACCTCCATGATGGTTATAATACAGCAAATTTTCCCATTTTCTCTATAGAGAAGGACCGATTTGAAACTCGGGATGAGGTAACTTTGTGCTAATACCTCTGCTATCTTCAAGAATGCTTGGTCACAGATCGGAATTACTCAAGAAAACGTACTTCACCGCAAAGAAACTCATCAAATTCCCTTACGCTCTCCCGAGACACATTTATCGGACGATGATCGGGAACGCTTTGTTCTCAGATCGTCCCGAACCAAGAATGTGGTAAGGTCTATGAGCTCATTTTCTATTTTAAGTATTATATTCTTGCGTCTTGTCACTCTGCTCATGTAGAACAAGTGCCTAAACCTGAAGAACAACTGTTCTAATTTAAGATTCCATTGCTATCATAGTTCAAAAAAGCGCTAGGCGTTAATTGTGCGTTTTGCCACCGCCTTGCACTTTACTGACCAAAGCGCATGCTTATGCGCAGTTATGCACATATTAAGCGTAGTTATGCGCAATGCGTTTTGCCAACGCCTAGGGCCTAGGCGCGCTTAAGCGCTTGCTTAGGCGCGCCTTTTTTAACTATGATTGCTTTGCTCTTGTATCATTGTATTTACTCATACAAACTTATTTTAAATTTAAGGATCCAATCGAAACTCCAATGGCATGGCAGGTATGTTCACGCATGTTTCTTTAACAGGTTTGCTCTTATCAATAGATCTTTTGATTTCAATTTCAATTGTGTATATAGTTGACTTTCATATCATGCACATTACTAGCATCACAACAGAGCCAATAGTGTTGTTGTACATGTAGACCCATGGTACCCATCTGAAATCTTGTTGTGCCGTGTAGTTTCCCACGGTTTGTATTCTTTCACTACTGCTTTGTCTTGAACTAATATGATTTGAACCGTGTCTCTATTTTGATTTGGTAAGACAATGCAGTGACCATAGGACATAGATATATGTTTGTTTGATGCTTTTATTATGTACTAGTACTTGGCAATAGAAGACTTGATAGTTTAATCCTGTCCACCTTACTAATGAACTGGTTCACCGAAATGAGTTTCATATACTAGTACATGCTAAACTTGTTATGTGTCTGCTTGTTTCTTCTTTTAGAATGCTGACGGAATATTGGGGAAGAGTGCCTTATTAAGCAATGGTAAAGGAAGTAGTGCAGATAAGGTTCAGGATAGTGACACATCCTTGTTGGTCTCCAACAAAGCTGATAAAACAGCTAAGGAAGACTATCTTGAAGACAGCAAGGCAACCCCAAAGTCCTGTCTTGGTTTAGTGTTCGAGTTACTGGCCACTACCGCTTGCACAAGCTATTCAAACTCACTGTCTGAATCAGTTTGGTTTCTTGAGTCTCAACTACAAGTCGAAGACATCGATCACCGTTTGCGACAAGAAGCGGAAGGATGCGGAAGTCCCTGGAGCATTCAGTGCATACTTTCCGTGCAACAAAGAAGCGTTGGAGGATTTTAGCGCCAAATAGGACAAAGCTAATCAGCTTGCTGCTTATTGCCGCATGGTGGATACCCAGATAACGTTTCTTGAGCTCTTGAAGTTGTTTCGCTTATGTTTTGTTTTTTGCCGCGCTTATTTGCATTGGTGGCCAATTTTGATGGCCAAGTGTATGTAATATGCTGCTTTGTTCCCTATATCTGCACTGGTGGCGAACTTTGATGCCCAGTGGATGCAATATTTGTAATAGCAGTAATAGGCTAGCCTTAATTGTTTGCTTATTTATTTCCTTATTGTCTTGTTTAGTTGTTTGCTTGTAGTCACTGTAGTTCTTTTTCTGTGTTTTTCTAGTGGCCACAATGGCCTATTTTTGGTAACTAGGCCAAAATAATCATGGCAACACACGAACTGTTGTAACCATGGGCCTCCTGCAGTCAGATGATCCATGGGCCTTCGTTCGTCAGAGGAGCATTGGCCTTCTATACGGGCCGAGGATCCATCGGCCTTCTATACGGGCCTTAGGGATCATGGGCCTTCTACGGGCCGTAGGGTCCATGGGCCTTCTACGGGTCAGACTATCCATGGGCCTCATACGGGCCGTAGGATCCATGGGCCTTCTATGGGCGATCATCATTTCGCCAATCATGGGTCGTATTATTCGTGGACCATAACGGCCGTTAATAGGTCGATTTGATAACTCTATGAAAACAGCCCAACGGGTTTTTTGACATGAAAACGCCCAACGATTAACATCCGCAAACAGGCCGATCAGAACGACGGGCTGAATTTGGCCCACAAGCGTAAAAATGACAAGAACGGGCCGTATGTAACCGATCGCCGCAAATGAGCCCAAGAATCAATGGGCTCGAGAAGGCCGAAGATAACTTAGGCCGAAACGCCCAATGGAATAACGGGCCGTTAATGGGTATAAAGTCATACACTGTTCATTACGGGCAAGTTTCACCACGAGCCGTTAATGGGCCAAGAGTTACAAAGGTCCTCATATGGGCCGAAAGAAATCATGGGCCACACATGGGCCGGAAGTTAAAACGGGCTGAATCATATTGAACGCCCGGATGACGCCATCGGGCCTAATTCGGATAGGGCGAACGGGCCCGGGTTAGCGGGCAGTAAATGGGCTATATGCGAACAGCCGTTAACAAAGCTTTCGTGGGCCGCCCGCCACCTGACCAAGTCAAACGGGCGGCCTTTTCACAGAATGGGCTCTGTTGGGCGTGCCACGGTCGCCAGATCATAGGCGCCTTCGGTCCAATGAGCGGATGACATCGTCCCAATGGTGAGCCGACACGTGTTTCCTCCAGCCAATGATGATTTTACACGTGGAAAATCCCCATTGGTCGGGCTTGTTAACGGGTTATCGGATCCAAAACCCGACCTGATAGCTTAACGATGTTCCGTTACGGTGGATGCCACGTGTCGGTCACCCTTGACGAAAGCAGTTCTGTGACGCGCGATTTATCGTCATGGAAGTGGACACTTCCGTGATGATAATTTTGGTAATGTCATGGAACACTTCTACGACAGCACAGGTATGACTATCTTGATTCTCTCATAAATTTGTCATGGATGTACATGCATGACAAAAAACGCGACCTACTGTGACAAACACGTATCATCATGGAAGTGTATTTTTTTGTAGTGATAATCCTCCCGTTGAAGTGAAATTAGTTGCACCTATTACAGTCGAAGAGAAGACCCTTTCATATAGTGATCCTATTATTCCTACTGCTTATGTTGAAAAACCTCCTTTTCCTGTTAGGATAAAAGATCATGTTAAAGCTTCGACTGTTGTTCGTAAGAGTAATACTAGGACTTATACACCTCCTGAGCAAATTAATGTTGAACCTAGTATTGCTATGGTTAAAGATCTCTTGGATGAGGACTTAGAAGGGCATGCTATCTCTTTCTTGGGTGAAACTGCTAATATTGCTAGACCCGATACTAAGACACGTAGACCTGTTGTAGGAACACCTGTTATTTCTGTTAAAATAGGAGATCATTGTTATCATGGTTTATGTGATATGGGTGCTAGTATTAGTGCGATACCTTATGACCTTTATAAAGAAATTATGCACAATATTGCACCTGTTGAATTAGAAGACATTGATGTTACTATTAAGCTTGCTAATAGGGACACCATTAAACCTATTGGGATTGTTAGAGATGTTGAAGTCTTGTGTGGGAAGATTAAATACCTTGCTGATTTTCTTGTTCTTGGTTCCCCACAAGATGATTTTTGTCCCATTATTTTTGGTAGACCCTTCTTGAATACTGCTAGTGCTAAGATTAATTGTGAAAAGAATATTGTCACTGTTGGCATAGATGGTATGTCTCATGAGTTTAATTTCGCTAAGTTTAGTAGACAACCTCGTGAAAGGGAACCACCTAGTAAGGATGAAATTATTGGTCTTGCTTCCATTGCTGTTCCTCCAACTGATCCGTTAGAACAATATTTGCTAGACCACGAAAACGATATGTTTATGAAGGAAAGGGAAGAAATAGATGAAGTGTTCCTTAAACAGAACCTATGTGAAACATAACCTTCCCGTTAAAATTTTGGGATCCCCTCCACCCAAGGGTGATCCCGTGTTTGAACTCAAGCCATTACCTGATAATCTTAAGTATGCTTATCTTGATGAAAAAGAAATATATCCTGTTATTATTAGAGTAACCTTTCAGAGAAAGAAGAAGAAAGATTATTGAAAACTCTGAAGAAGCACCGAGCTGCTATTGGATATACTCTGGATGATCTTAAGGGCATTAGTCCCACATTATGTCAACACAAAATCTCAGTGGAGAAAGATGCCAAACCAGTTAGAGATCCTCAAAGACGATTAAATCCCAAAATGAAGGAAGTGGTAAGAAAGGAGATACTAAAGCTCCTTGAGGCAGGTATTATTTATCCCGTTGCTGATAGTGAATGGGTAAGCCCTGTCCATTGTGTCCCTAAAAAGGGAGGTATTACCGTTGTTCCTAATGATAAAGATGAATTGATCCCGCAAAGAATTATTACAGGTTATAGGATGGTAATTGATTTTCGTAAGTTAAATAAAGCTACTAAGAAAGATCATTACCCTTTACCTTTCATTGATCAAATGCTAGAAAGGCTATCCAAAACACACATTTTGCTTTCAAGATGGTTATTCGCTTCTCTCAAATACGTGTCCGCAAGCAGGATCAATCTAAAACTACTTTTACTTGCCCTTTTGGTACTTTTGCTTATAGACGATGCCTTTTGGTTTATATAATGCACTGCTACCTTTCAAAGATGCATGATGGCTATATTCTCGATTTTTGTGAAAAGATTTGTGAGGTATTCATGGATGACTTCTCCGCCTATGGATCCTCTTTGATGATTGTTTGAGCAACCTTGATCGAAGTTTTGTAGAGATGCTAAGACACTAGTCTCGTCCTGAATTGGGAAAAGTGTTTCTTTATGGTTAATGAAGGCATTGTTTTGGGGCACAAGATCTCCGAGAGAGGTATTGAAGTTGATAAAGCCAAAGTTGATGCTATTGAAAAGATGCCATGTCCCAAGGACATAAAAGGTATAAGAAGTTTCCTTGGTCATGCCGGTTTTTATAGGATGTTCATTAAGGACTTTTCCAAAATCTCTAGGCCTCTAACTAATTTATTGCAAAAAGATATTCCTTTTGTCTTTGATGATGATTGTATAGAAGCATTTGAAACACTTAAGAAAGCTTTGATCACTGCACCTATTATTCAGCCACCTGATTTGAATTTACCTTTTGAAATTATGTGCGATGCTAAATGCTGTAGGTGCTGTTTTAGGGCAAAGAGTCGATAAGAAATTGAATGTTATCCAGTATGCTAGTAAGACTCTTGATACTGCCCAGAGAAATTATGCTACTACTGAAAAAGAGTTCTTAGCAGTTGTGTTTGTATGTGATAAGTTTAGACCTTATATTGTTGATTCAAAAGTTACTATTCACACTGATCATGCTGCTATTAAATATCTTATGGAAAACAAAGATGCTAAGCCTAGACTCGTTAGATGGGTTCTCTTGCTCCAAGAATTTGACTTGCATATTATTGATAGAAAGGGAGCCGAGAACCCCATTGCAGACAACTTGTCTAGGTTAGAGAATGTTCTTGATGACCCACTGCCTATTAACGATAGCTTTCCTGATGAACAATTAGCGGTTGTCAATGCTTCTCATACTGCTCCTTGTTATGCTGATTATGCTAATTACATTGTTGCTAAATATATACCGCCTAGTTTCACATAGCAGCAAAAGAAAAAGTTCTTTTATGATTTAAGACATTACTTCTAGGATGATCCACACCTTTATAAAGAAGGAGTAGATGGTATTATTAGACGTTGTGTGCCTGAGCATGAACAGGAACAAATCCTACGCAAGTGTCACTCTGAATCCTATGGAGGACACCACGCTCGAGATAGAACCGCACACAAGGTACTACAATCTGGTTTTTATTGGCCTACTCTCTTCAAAGATGCTCGTAAGTTTATCTTATCTTGTGATGAATGTCAAAGAATAGGAAACATTAGTAGACGTCAAGAAATGCCTATGAATTATTCTCTTGTTATTGAACCGTTTGATGTTTGGGGCTTTGATTATATGGGACCTTTTCCTGCCTCCAATGGTTATACACATATTCTCGTTGCTTTTGATTACGTTACTAAGTGGGTAGAAGCTATTCCAACTAGTAGTGCTGATCATAACACTTCTATTAAAATGCTTAAAGAAGTTATTTTTCCGAGGTTTGGAGTCCCTAGATATCTTATGACTGATGGTGGTTCACACTTTATTCATGGTGCTTTCCGTAAGATGCTCGCTAAATATGATGTCAATCATAGAATCGCATCTCCTTATCACCCGTAGTCCAGTGGTCAAGTAGAGTTGAGCAATAGAGAGCTCAAATTAATTTTGCAAAAGACTGTGAATAGATCTAGAAAGAATTGGTCCAAAAAACTTGATGATGCATTATGGGCCTATAGAACTGCATACAAAAATCCTATGGGTATGTCTCCATATAAGATGGTTTATGGAAAAGCATGTCATTTACCTCTCAAACTTGAACATAAAGCATATTGGGCTATTAAAGAGCTCAATTATGACTTCAAACTTGCTGGAGAGAAGAGGTTGTTTGATATTAGCTCACTTGATGAATGGAGAACCCAAGCATATGAGAATGCCAAGCTTTTCAAAGAAAAAGTCAAACGCTGGCATGATAAGAGGATACAAAAGCGTGAGTTTAACGTAGGAGATTATGTGTTATTATTCAACTCTCATTTATGATTTTTTGCAGGAAAACTTCTCTCAAAATGGGAAGGTCCCTACGTTATCGAGGAGGTCTATCGTTCTGGTGCTATAAAAATCAACAACTTCAAAGGCACAAATCCGAGGGTGGTAAACGGTCAAAGAATTAAACATTATATTTCAGGTAATCCTATCAATGTTGAAACTAATATTATTGAAACCATAACCCCTGAGGAATATATAAGGGACACTTTCTAGAACGTTCCAGACTCCGAAAAGGCATAGCTACGTGGTACGGTAAGTAAACCGACTCCAAAACAACTCTAATGGCAATTTTTATCAGTTTTGGATTATTTAAGAATTTTAGGAAGAAATAAGTAGTCCGAAAGGGACACGAGGCTCCCACGAGAGAGGAGGCCGCCCCCCCTTGTAGGGCGTGCTCCCTGTCTCGTGGGCACCTCGTGTGCCTCCCGGACTCCGTTTTCGTGTATGTTACATATTTTGGTCGGTAAAAATTCATTATATATACTCCCGAAGGTTTTAACCACCGTATCACGCAAATTTACTCTGTTTTCGTTTCGAGCTGTTCCTGTTGCAGAATAAAGCAAGATGTCTTCTCAGGAATCAGTTGGGGAGAGCCGGGTGTCTCACCCAACGCAAGGTCCAGGAGCAAATAGCGATGCCTATCAATTTGGACCATCAACGGAGGAGGAGATGGAGGCTGATTTGAAAAGGATAGATGCCATGGAGGAAGATCAAGAAGTTACCTCTCGTCTCCAAGCAGAATTCACTATGGGGGAACTACCTAGCCTGGCTATCCCTACTTCGGTCACTCCTTCCAACCCTAGATTTCTTTCTTATGAAAATATGATAAAGAGTTTCTCTTGTTCTCCAGAAGCTATGCAGCATCCTTGGGTAAAAGGAGCTTTGTCCATTACGGGCAAGCTCCGTAAAGAAAATATGGACCTCAAACACCAAGTAAATAAGCTCGAGGAGGAGAACCGTATCCTTAAGGGCATCATCGCCAAGAAGATCATAACACCAACCGTGAAGAAGGAGAAATAATCACATGGGTATGGGCACTCCCCTTGGCAACTGCCAAGCTTGGGGGAGGTGCCCCGGCATCGTATCACCATCACACTCCTATCTTTACCGCTTTATTTAGTTCGATCCTTTTAGTAGTATCTTGATCTATTAGTTCGAAGTTTTGATATCAAGTAGCTTTGAGTTTTGCTTTGTGATCTCTTTATGTAATCGAGTCCGTGTGCTATCTATAATAAAGATTAGTGTTCAGTCAAGGGCTTTGCTTTGTTGCTATGATCTTGAGAAAGTACAAAGAACGAAAGAGTTCATATTGATCTTATGGATAGTGCTAACTTCACACATAGAAAGTATGAGGCATAAAAATTGTTGAGAGTTGATGAACGAAGCCTTGGTCATCGTTGCAATTAATAGGAAGTGATAAGGAAAGAGGGGTTCACATATAAATATATTATCTTGGACATCTTTTATGATTGTGAAGCACTCATTAAGTATGACATGCTAAAAGAGTTGACGTTGGACAAGGAAGACAACGTAATGGTTTATGTTTTCTGACATCTTAGTTAAAGTATATTGTCATTGACCTTCCAAACATGTTGAGCTTGCCTTTCCCCCTCATGCTAGCCAAATTCCTTGCACCAAGTAGAGATACTAATTGTGCTTCCAAATATCCTTAAACCCAGTTTTGCCATGAGAGTCCACCATACCTACCTATGGATTGAGTAAGATCCTTCAAGTAAGTTGTCATCGGTGCAAGCAATAAAAATTGCTCTCTAAATATGTATGACTTATTAGTGCAGAGAAAATAAACTTTGTACAAACTTGTTGTGGAAGTAATAAAAGCGAGGGACTGCATAATAAAGGTCCACATACAAGGGGCAATATAAAGTGACGTTCTTTTGCATTAAGATTTTGTGCATCAACCCTAAACGCACATGACAACCTCTGCTTCCCTCTGCGAAGGGCCTATCTTTTACTTTATGTTTTTACTTTATGCTTGAGTCAAGGTGATCCTCACCTTTCCCTTTTTCTTTTTATCGTTTGGCAAGCTCTTCGTGTTTGAAAGATCATGATACATATATCCAATTGGATGTAAGTTGGCATAGGCTATTATTGTTGACATCACCTAAAGGTGAATACGTTGGGAGGCAACACAATAAGCCCCTATCTTTCTCAGTGTCCGGCTGAAACTCTATAACCACAAGCATTGCGTGAGTGTTAATAATTATAGGAGACTACGAGATAGTTGACTATGTGAGCTTGCTGAGAAGCTCTATTATTGACTCTTTCTGATGTTACGATAAATTGTAATTGCTTCAATGACTGAGATTATAGTTTGTTAGTTCCCAATGAAGTTTTTGAACCATACTTGACATTGTGAATTGCTTATTACTTGAGCATAGGAAATCATATGACAAAATACATATATGTTGCTGTTATTAGAATGATCATGATGCCCCCATGTCCATATTTTATTTTTATCGACACCTCTATCTCTAAACATGTGGACATATTTTTTGATTTCGGCTTCCGCTTGAGGACAAGCGAGGTCTAAGCTTGGGGGAGTTGATACATCCATTTTGCATCATGCTTTTATATCAATATTTATTGCATTATGGGCTATTATTACACATTATATCTCAATACATATGGCTATTCTCTCTTATTTTACAAGGTTTACCATGAAGAGGGGGAATGCCTTGCATTTGGAATTCGGCCGAAAAGGAGCAAACATTGGAAACCTATTCTGCACAACTCCAAAAATCCTGAAACTCCACGAAACAACTTTTTGGATTTTATAAGAATTTATGAGCAAAAGAAATAGGCCAGGGGGCCCTAGGCCAGGGGGCCCACACCCTGTCTAGGAGACAGGGGGTGCCCCCCTATAGGGCGTGACCCCCTATCTCCTGGGCCCCCTGGTGGGCCTCCGGCGTCCATCTTCTGCTATATGAAGGGTTTTGTCCTGGAAAAAATCGTGGGCAAGCTTACGGGACGAAACTCCGCCGCCACGAGGCGGAACCTTGGCGGAATCAATCTAGGGCTCTAGCGGAGCTGTTTTGCCCGGGACACTTCCCTCCGGGAGGGGGAAATCATCACCAACGATCATCTCATCGAGAGGGAGTCAATCTTCATCAACATCTTCACCAACACCATCTCCTCTCAAAACCCTAGTTCATCTCTTGTATCCAATCTTGTATCAAAACCACAAATTGGTACCTGTGGGTTGCTAGTAGTGTTGATTACTCCTTGTAGTTGATGCTATTTGGTTTACTTGGTGGGAGATCATATGTTCAGATCCTTTATGCATATTATTACTCCTCTGATTATGAACATGAATATGCTTTGTGAGTAGTTATGTTTGTTCCTGAGGACATGGGCAAAGTCTTGCTATTAGTAGTCATGTGAATTTGGTATTCGTTCGATATTTTGATGAGATGTATATTGCCTCTCCTCTAGTGGTGTTATGTGAACGTCGACGTTATGTGAACGTCGACTACATGACACTTCACCATTATTTGGGCCTAGAGGAAGGCATATGGAAGTAATAAGTAGATGATGGGTTGCTAGAGTGACAGAAGCTTAAACCCTAGTTTATGCGTTGCTTCGTTAGGGGTTGATATGGACCCATATGTTTAATGTTGTGGTTAGGTTTACCTTAATACTCCTTTTTGTAGTTGAGGATGCTTGCAATAGGGGTTAATCATAAGTGGGATGCTTGTCCATGTTAGGGTAGTACCCAAGTGCCGGTCCACCCACAAATTATCAAAGTACCGAACGTGAATTTTACGAATGTGATGAAAACTAGCTTGACGATAATTCCCAATGTGTCCTCGGGAGCTCCTTCTTCATTATTAGAATTTGTCCAGGCTTATCCTTTGCTACATAAAGGATTGGGCCACCTTGCTGCACTTTATTTACTTTATTTACTTTTTGCTCATTACTATTTATCTTATCACAAAACTATCTATCACCTATTATTTCAGTGCTTGCAGAGAAAACCTTACTGAAAACCGCTTATCACTTCCTTCTGCTCCTCGTTGGGTTCGACACTCTTACTTATCGACAGGACTATGATAGATCCCCTATACTTGTGGGTCATCAGTAACGCGCTTGTCGTGGATGGCATGGAGGTTGGTGTCCTCGAAGAGGCCCATGAGGCAGGCCTCGGCGCCCTCCTACAAGGCGGAGATGGCAGAGGACGGGAAGCGGAGGTCGGTTTTGAAGTCCCGGGCAAAGAAGTACCAAAGAGGGCCCACTAGTTGCCCATAAGGCAACAGGTCATGGCCACCCCCCTGGGCGCGCCCTGATGCCTAATGGGTCCCACAGCTGGCCCCCGATGCCCATCTTTTGCTATATGAAGGGTATTGACATGGAAAAAATAAGGAGCAGACTTTTGGGATGAAGCGCCGCCATCTCGAGGCGGAACCTAGGCAGGAGCACTTTTGCTCTCCGACGGAGCAATTCCGCCGGGGATACTTCCCTCCAGGAGGGGGAATCGAAGCCACCGACATCACCAACGATCCTCTCATCATGGGAGGACCAATCTTCATCAACATCCCAACACCATCTCATGTGAAACCCTAGTTCATCTCTCGTACTCAATCTTTGTCTCAAAACCTCATATTGGTACCTGTGGGTTGCTAGTAGTATTGATTACTCCCTGTAGTTGATGCTAGTTGGTTTATTTGGTGGAAGATTGTATGTTCAGTTCCTTAATGATATTCAATACCCCTCTGATCTTGAGCATGAATATGATTTGTGAGTAGTTACTTTTGTTTTAGAGGACATGGGAGAAGTCTTGTTATAAGTAATCATGTGAATTTGGTATTCGTTCGATATTTTGATGATATGTATGTTGTTGCTTCCTTTAGTGGTTTCATGTGAATGTCGACTACATGGCACTTCACCATACTTGGGCCTAAGGGAAGGCATTGTGTAGTAAAAAGTAGATGATGGGTTGCTAGAGTGATAGAAGCTTAGACCCTAGTTTATGTGTTATTATATAAGGGGTTGATTTGGATCCATATGTCTCATGCTATGGTTAGATTTATCTTAATTCTTCTTTCATAGTTGCAGATGATTCAGAGAGGGGTAATCATAAGTGGGAGGCTTAAGAGAGTCGGTCCCACATAAGCTTCACATGGTTGAGATGCATGATGTTCCTGAACTGACTTTGGGACAAACAGGAGCAGATGACATCCTTCGCCGTGAGGTTGAGTAGAGTGTACTTGCGAATATCACCAGCCTCCGCCATCTTGCAGAAATCATGAGTCCAATCTCAGTGACGGTCCGTAGTTCATTGTTCATCGCCATGAGTCGCTTCTTCATCATGGCCTTCCACTTGGGATACTCATGACCGTCAAAGATGGGGCATGTCACTTTCTTCATTCCTGCAGTCGACATAACTAAAACTCCAGGCGGTTAAACCAAAATCACACAGAACAAGGGAGTACCTTGCTCTGGTACCAATTGAAAGTGCGTTACGTCAACTAGTGGGGGTGAATATGCGATTTTTATGAATTCTTCACTGAGGAATTTCAGGGTGAGGAAATTCCTAAGCGAAGAACTACTTGCAGCGGAATAAGTACTTAGATATAAGGATAACAGAGCAACAACATAGTCATCATGATGAAATGAAAGACAAACACAGAGTACAGAAAGCGTAAACACATGATAAGCATGATGAAGACAAAATAGACTAAAGAAATAGGATTGAGGAATTAGAGAAAGTCCTCAGTCAAAGTCTTCAGACAATAATGATCAGGTGCATCAACACATAACTGAGGAAATGAAAGGGTTGAGGAAATAGAATCAGCGGGATTGGTGAAGACAATGATTTGGTAGACCAGTTCCAACTGCTATGACAGTTGTACGTCTGGTTGGAGCGGCTGAGTATTTAAACTCGAGGACACACAGTCCCAGACACACAGTCCTTACCATGTTCTCCTTGAGCTAAGATCACATGCACTCGCCCAACAAAGAGTGGTAAGTCTTCACAGTGACTTCCAAACCTTCACAGACTTGGTCACTCGGCAATCCACAATTCCTCTTGATGCTCGACCATGACGCCTAACCGTCTGGAAGATACAGTCCTCAAAGGTAACAAGCGTCGGTTCCACGAGGACAATCTCTTGATGATGCTCAATCACTTTGGGGTTTGTAGGTTTGGGTTTGGGATTTGGGTTTTCTCACTTGATGATTTTCATCAAAGTCCCTGAGCATGGGATGCTCTCAAATGACAAGTGTCGGTTTCTCTGAGCAGCCAACCAGCTAGTGGTTGTAGGGGCGGCTATTTATAGCCTAGGAGCAGCCCGACATGATAAGACATAAATGCACTTGGCTGATATGACCGTTAGGTGGTAGGATGTTTTGGGACAGGTGGCCAAGCAAAGACAACAACGGTCGGATTTGAGGTTCAATTCCTCGGGGCTATCATGTTCCTCACTGTAGGCAATTGCACCGATTTAACTCCTAACTCCTCGGTCGTAACAAATTCTCGAGACCGTAAGATCTTTGTCTCTATCATCAAGAAATTGCACGAAATGATATGAGATTTCCAATGGCTTCACTCGAAGGTTTGGGTAGGTGTAGGATTTTGAGATGAGCATCACTTGGAAATCAGTTTCCTTAGTATTACCTCGACCCCCTTTAACAGTACGGTGTTTCTATGACTCAAGAAAGAGAAAAAGAAACTACGAAAACAAAAGTCTTCATGCTTCAGATTCCTCGCATGAATATCCAAATCTTCAAGGTCACACCAATTTCTTCATTTTCAAAGTCTTCAGGAGAACCAAAGTCTTCAGTCGAAGACATTCATTTTCAGGGGTCGACTTCACTGTAAATATCAAACTCCTCATTGACTTATAGAGCCTGTGTACACTCACAAACACATTAGTCCCTTAACCTATAAGTCTTTAATACACCAAAATCACTAAGGGGCACTAGATGCACTTACAATCTCCCCCTTTTTGGTGATTGATGACAATATAGGTTAAATTTTCAACGGGGATAATCATATGAATTGAAAGTGCTCAATATTGAGGAATTTGATTGCAAGATATAGAAGAACTCCCCTGAGGATGTGCATAGTGAGGAATTTGCTTTTGAAGCAATGCACATTTGAAGAGTAGAATCATGGAGAACTCCCCCCTATATCTTGTAATTCATGCACGCATTTAACATATTAAATGAAGAATTCGAAATGCATGATGAGATATGGTGACTAATGTAATTCAGCATGCATTCATAGCATATATGAGGAAATAGCATGCAGAAAACCATAGCAAAAGTATCAGGTCACCATCGGTCTTAAGTTTACAACTCATTCAACAAACACTTCAGAAGAGCAAGAGTTGCAACTTATCAAAAAAAACACCCATGCATATAGACCCGCTTGAAGACTAACTCAAATTTCTCCCCCTTTGTCATCAAAATGACCAAAAGGGACGAAAAGTGAGGACTAACGCCCCTGAAGAATTTCATCACGAAGTCGATGGAGGAGCGCCAGTGTTGTTGGGGTCGGTTGTTGGAGTAGGGCCTACCGCAGTGTCATCCAAGTCTTCATTTTCACCAGTCTCACGGGATGAGGAATATGAGTTGGGCACCAAAGGAGGAACTTCGACCTTCTTGAGTTTCTTCGGAGGAGGCTTAGACCAGCCGAAGTCCTGCTTGAAGCCCATTTGCTTGAGGTCTTTATCACCGTAGAGATGAGTCAGGACAGCCCAGGTGTGATCAAAAACTTCATTGAGGTAGTAGTGGTTCTTCTTCACTGCAGTCATGTTGTGAAGAATTGAACCAAACTGACGTTTGACCCATTTATGATTGCGATCCACCTTCCGATGAAGACTGAGGAGAAGCTCACGATCAGTCATCACCCTTGGAGCTGTGGCCTCAGGACTTTGCTTTGAGGCATTAGCGATAGAGTCACGAGTAGCAGAGTCATCATTGGTGGAATATGAGGCAACTTTGCAGAACTGTCCATCCAATGGTCGACTGCCCTCATCAATAATTGAAGTGGCCTTGCCCTTTTCATCAGTTGAGGAAAATGTCCGCTTGAGGACTTCGATTGGGGGCAAGTAACTGCCATGGTTGAGTGTATCAGCTTTGTAGTTGAGTGAAGACCTTGATCTGAGGAATCTCATAATCTTCACCATAAGGAACAAGTTCCTTTTATGGCATGCTTGAGAGAGGAACAACATCGATAGAGTTCTCAATAGAGCTTGTCAAAATCTTCGCCTTCTTGGGTGTAGAAGATCCTGAGGAAATAGATGCTTTCCTTTTCTTCAGAGCGGCTCTCTCCGCAGCTTTTGTTTTCTTCACTTCCAGAGCAGAAGGAAGAATTGGGCTTGGTGTTGGTGCAGGCGGAGCAGAGGGAATTGGATCAATTTCTTCAGGCACAACTAATGCAGTTGGCCTGTTTTGAGCGGTTTCTTTAGGCACAGCTTCAGCTTCTTCAGCTGTCCTGATTTTTTCTTCAGGCGCAACACTAGTGGTTGCCCTGGCAGTTTCTTCAGCGACTGATATTTCTTCAGCCCTGGTGCTAGCTAGTAGTTTCATCAGCAGCCAGATTTTCATCAGCGGTGCTGGCATGTCCTTCAGTCGGCTGGGCAGTTGCTTCAGCCAAGGGAATCTCAATGTGTGATGGATCAGCAACATTGGAGGTGAATTTCTTCGCCATTTTGATGAATCCGACTTTGGCTCCCAGCCATTCTGCCTTGTAGGCGTCAAATTCATCACTGAGCTTCTTGATCTCAGATTGTAGTGCAATGAGCTGCTCAGGCGATAACCTCAGAACATTATCCTTTAGCTAGCGTTGCTTCTTATACTGGGATTTCTTAGCAACTCTGGCTTGATCACATTTCCACTTTTCTTCAGCTATGAACACCGTCACCATGTGACTTTGTCCAGGAGTGAGGCCCAGCTCTGGCATTGGAGCATTGGGATCATTGTGCCAGAGGTCGATGAAATCCAGGATCTTCTTCGGATCCAGTAGAAGGGGCACAACACTCCCTTTGGCTCTAGCGGCCCGCTACTGTCTGTCCTTGATGATATCAGCTAACTCATCATCATCAGCCTCATCATCAGAAGGTACTTGAAAAGCAACTTGTTTCTTGTGAGGACTAGGTCTAGTGCCTCGTCCTGCAGTGGCCTTGGTCTTCAGCAAAGTTGAGCTCTTTGAAGACAGATGAGGAACTAAAGAACTTGCTGAAGCTCATGAGGCAATTGATATACCAGTGGTCCTTTGGCAAGTGGCGAGATGCACAGGTGCTGAGGACTTTGCCGGAGGAGCTGAGGGTTTTGAAACCCGAGGAACTGGTGCAGCTTGAGGAACTGGGGCAGCTTGAGGATTTTGCCTTGATGGCACAGAGGAGCTTGGCCATGAGGGCATTGCTGAGGAACTTGGCTGTGAGGGCATTGCTGAGGAAATTGGTTTTCGAGCAGACTTCTTGGGCATGGCCTTCTTGCTCGTGGTGGCCTCATCATCGGTAGCAACAGAATCTTCGTTGAATTTCTTCACTGCTTCTTTGGCCTGCTTGGCCAACTTAGCTTGCAGCCTGGCCCATTTCAGCATAATCCTCACCACATTTAAGGATTGTTGGATCAGGTCTTTGGCCAGGTGCCAATGGAGGTCTTGAGCATGGAGGGTGAAGAGCGAATTTCTTGATATATTTAGGAGTGACATATCTGTACTCCCTCCATTCTCATGCCCATCTTTGTTCAATCCTCTGGATGCGCACTTTGCGCTCATTCTTGGTTTCTTTGCCGTGGGTTGCCTTATCAGGCGTGCAGTACCCTGAGTAAATGTCATCAGGGATCTCAAACACAGTGTTGACTTCCAATTTCTTTCCTCCTTTCTGAGGCCTTTTACCATCTGCCATTTTCTTCAGCTGAGGAATTTGAACAATAGAGTTCTTTGAAGAAGTATGCAACTTTTCTTCGAGGACGCTGCAAATGAATTAAGTTGATGAGAACCTAGTGATTCAGCAGCTAACATGTGTACCTGTGAAAAGAGTATAGGTGCGAAGAATTTGTAGGTCATATATGTTCTCAGAAGTTTTTGCAAAATAGAACAAGTTTGAGGAAATTGAACAGTTGTGTCTTGAAGAATTTCACTGTAAGTGCATCTAGTGCCCCTTAGTGATTTTGGTGTATTGAAGACTTATAGGTTAAGGGACTAATGTGTTTATGAGTGTACACAGGTCTATAAGTCTATGAGGAGTTTGATATTTACAAAGAAAGTCGACCCCTAAAAATGAATATCTTCGACTGAAGATTTTGTATTCCTGAAGACTTTCATGAAGACTTTGAAAGTGAAGAAATTGGTGTGTCTGTGAAGACTTGATATTCATGCAAGGAATATGAAGCTTGAAGACTTTTGTTTTCATAGTTTTGTTTTTCTCTTTCTTGAGTCATAGGAAACACCGTGATCGTTAAAGGGGTTGAGGAAATACTAAGGAAAAATTTCCATGTGATGCTCAACTCAAAATCCTACACCTACCAATCCCTTCGAGTGAAGCCATTGAAATCTCATACAGCTTCAGTCAATTTCTTCAAAGGATGAGACGAAGTTCTTCCGTCCTTGAGGAATTTGTTCGACCGAGGATTTAGGAATTCGCCAAAGGCGGATTGCCTACAATGAGGAACATGATAGCCCTAAGGAATTTGAGAGTCAAATTTCGATCGCTGTTCTTTGTACGCGCGCCAGCTGTCCCAAAATATCTTATCCACCTAACGGTCATATCATTGAAGGGCATTTATGTCTTATCATGTCGGGCTGCTCCCTAGGCTATAAATAGCCACCCCCTACAACCACTAGCTGGTTGGCTGCTCCGTGAGAAACTGACACTTGTCATTTGAGAGCAACCCATCCTCCGAGGACTTTGAGCAAAAATCATCGAGTGAGGAAAATCCAAACCCAAACACCCACAAACCCAAAGTGATTGAGCATCACTGAAGAGATTGATCCTGCGTGGATCCGATGCTTGTTACCTTTGAAGATCAGGCTTCTTCCGCACGGTTAGGCGCCATGGTCTAGAGCATCTAAGAGGAATTGTGGATCGCCAAGTGACGAAGTCTGCGAAGGTTTGGAAGTCGCTCAAGACTTACCACGAGTGATTGGACGAGGTGCGTGTCACCTTAGTTCAAGGGGAATACGGTGAGGACTTGGTGTCCCGAGCTGCGTGCTCGCCGATCGGGTGTCCGGACTGTGTGTCCTCGAGTTTAAATACTCACCGCTCCAACCGGACATACAACCGAGACAACAGTTGGAACTGGTCTACCAAATCATTGTCTTCACCAACCTTATTGGTTCTATTTCCTCAACTCTTTCATTTCCTCATTACTGTGTTGAGTGATTGTTCATATCTGTGTTTGAAGACTTTGACTGAAGACTTGTTCAATTTCCTCAGTTCAATTTCTTTAATCTGTTTGTCTTCATCTTGTGTTATCCTGTGTTTACGCTTTTCTGTACTCTGTGTTTGTCTTCATTTCATCATGATGACTATGTGTGTATTCTGTTATGCTTACTTCTGAGTACTTATTCTGTTGCAAGTAGTTTTTCGCTAAGGAATTTCCTCACCGGCAAATTCCTCAGTGAAGAATTCATAAAAATCGCCTATTCACCCCCTCTAGTCGATATAACGCACTTTCAATTGGTATCAGAGCAAGGCACTCCCTTGTTCTATGTGATTTTGGTTTAACCACCTGGAGTTCTAGTTATGTCGACTACAAGATCGAGGAACGTTTCCTGCCCCATCTTTGACGGTCATGAGTATCCTCGGTGGAAGGCCATGATGAAAAAGTGACTCATGGCTATGGACAGCGAACTGTGGACCGTCACCGAGATCGGTCTTACCGATCTATGTAAGATGGCTGAGGCTGATGACATTCGCAAGTACACACTGCTTAACCTCACAAAGAAAGGATGTCATCTCGCTCTAGTCCGTCCCGAAATCAGTTCAGAACGTCATGCATCTCAATCACGCCGAAGTTAATCTGGGACCGTCTCTCGAGGTCTATGAAGGTCATCAGACTCATCATGATCCTTGGTTTGAGGATTACAAGGAATCTCTCAATGCGATGACATTCGAACCAGAATCATCATCGTCTACCCCCTGCCTTATGGCAAACGGTGCTGAGGTAACCGAATCCTACCTATCCGAATCTAGTGATGATGAATCTGGCGATGAATTTGGGCCTAGCTATGTCAAACTTGCTTCCCTTGCCCATAAAGAACAAAGAGCCTTGGAAAAAGTTCACTACATGCTAAATAAGAGCGATTATATGTTGGGTGAAGAAATGGATCAGTCAAAAGTCTTGGCTGAAAGTCTTCAGGGACTCCATTCCAAGTTTGACGACCTTCAAGGTCATCATAATGCTCTCTTATCTGATCACGAGAAGCTTTCTCTTGAACTTCTTCAAAGAAAGCAGGATCTTGAGAAGCTAAGAGTGAGTTATGAAGATCTTTAGAAGGAGCGCGATTCATTACTTGCTCAACAAATCAGCACCACTCAGGAAGAATTTAATCCCCCATACTTAAAGTGCATTGAACGTGAACCTGCTAATTCTTCACCTGAATGTTCAAATGCTTCAAATGTTACAAATTCTTCACCTGCCTATGCTATCACTAATTCCTCATCTGAGGACATTGCTAGTATCACTGACAATGCAGGGCTGAAGGAATTGTATATGACAGGCATGTACAAAAGCCTCAAAGGGCATCAGACTCTTTGTGATGTGCTTAAAAGCAGATCCTCAATGAAACCCTAGGAAAGAGGGTATTGCCTTTGAGAGGAAACTCAATCTCGATGGAACATATTGAAGCCCGAAAGTACCCCAAAACCTCATGGGTTGTCGCAAAGGGACCTCCAGTTGATCCATCTAACTTATCCGCTTTACATGTGAATCTCCTCATTCTTCTGATGAGTCATTTGACTCCAACTATAAACTGTTCAAAATCAGAATGGTGAAGTATTTGCTAGATATGTTGGCACTAACTGCAGGAACGGTTCCCCTATGAAGAAAATCTGGGTTCCCAAAAGTTATGTTGAAAGTCTTCAGGTGAATGTCCTCATGACACCACTAGTGAAGAATAGGAACCCCAGATCAAACTCTTCATATGGAGCAAATTCTTCATATGGATCCAAGTCCTCATACGGACAAAATTCCTCACGTGGATCAAATTCCTCACATGGATCAAAATCCTCATATGATCATCATCGTGCTAACAACTCTGTTTCGCAGGGTAGAGCTAAGGGCTATGAATATGTGCATTATTCTTCAAATCATTATGCTCATAAGTCCTCGAAGAATTTCTCTGCTTATTCATATGCTTACCCTAACCCCTCTTATGTGAAACGAAGTGGACTGGCGTCCATGCCACCTTTCTCATATGGTGCTCGCAGAGTGATGAATTCTTTGCCACCCCTCCACATGTGGGTGGTGAAGAAAAATAACTAATCTCCTATGCAGGGTCAGGTCTCCAGACGTGCTTTAACATCTGAAGAATTTGCTGGGGGCCTGACAAAATGCCTGAAAGGACGCAGGCGAATCATGATGAAATGAACTTTCATCTCACACGTCCTCGCACTGCTTATCTGTGCTAATGCTTGATGAAATTGAACTGATGATACTGATGTCATATTCTTCACTGATGAAGTATATGAGTTTGTAAGCTGCACTAATTCATCTCCAGGATGATCAACCCAAAGCAAATGAGTGGGTCCTCGATAGTGGATGTACAAATCACATGACTGGTGACAAGAATCTATTGATGAATGCTCTCTTAACACCGTCACATATGAAGCATATCATCATCGATGACAAAGGCAAAAGTCAGGTATTGGGTCTAGGTAAGGTTGCGATCTCTAAGGACATACACACGGACAAAGTTATGCTTGTCGAGTCCTTAGGATACAACCTCATGTCTGTCTCAATGCTTTGTGATCTTGATATGGTTGTTGTCTTTGGCAAGTATCGTTGTGTTGTGATCATGGAAGATGACAATTCCAAAGTCTTCGAAGGCTTTAGGAGAGGATACTTGTACATTGTTGATTTCTCTACAGGACCACAACCTGCCGTGTGCTTACTTGCAAAAGCTTCAGAAGGCTGGCTATGGCATCGACGACTTGGTCATGCTGGCATGAGGAATTTGCACATGCTTGCGAAGAAGAAGCATGTCATTGGCATTGAGAATGTCAAATTCCTCAAGGATCACTTGTGTGGAGCCTATGAAGCTGGGAAGATGACTAAGGCCAAGCATCCAACGAAGACTATCATGACCACCACTCGACCATTTGAATTGCTTCACATGGATCTCTTCGGTCCTAATCATTATTCTGCTGTGACTAATGATGCATCTCTATATGGCTTTGTTATTGTTGATGATTACTCTCGTTACACATGGGTACACATTGTTACTTACAAACATGAAGTGCAGGAAGTCTTCAAACGATTTTCCTCGAGGGCTTCAACCAACTTTGGTGTGAAGATCAAGCACATCAGGAGTGACAATGGAACTAAGTTCAAGAATTCTGGTCTTAATGACTATCTTGATGAACTTGGTATTACTCATGAGTTATCTGCTCCTTATACTCCTCAGCAAAATGGCGTCGTGGAGCGCAAGAACAGAACTCTTGTTGAGATGGCTTGCACTATGCTTGATGATTACAAAACACCTCATCATTTTTGGATTGATGCAATTGATACCGTGTGCCACATCATCAACAGAGTATATCTTCACAAATTCTTCAAGAAGACTGCCTATGAACTCCTCACTGACAAGAAACCCAATGTGAGTTATTTCAAAGTCTTCGGTGCTAAATGTTGGATTAGGGATCCTCATCACAATGCTAAATTCGCACCGAAAGCACATGAAGGTTTTATGCTTGGTTACGGAAAGGACTCGCACACCTACAGAGTCTTCAACATCGCTCTTCACAAGATTATTGAAACTGTAGATGTGCGGTTCGATGAAACTAATGGCTCGCAAAGAGAGCACCTACCTTCTGTGATAGATGAACCAGCACCTGAAGATTCTATCAAGTTCAAGGCTACCGAGGATGTCATTCCTACCGAAGAATCTACTGAAGAATTCATTCCGTAACGCCAAGATCGTCGAGCTGATGTACCGAGGAAAATGTCAAGAAAATGGTATCAAGAAAATCTTGATCAAATTCCTCGACGAAAACCAGCTCATCCTCGCTGCAAAAGAAGTGCAAGTTGAAAAGATCATCGATGACATTGAAGCACCAGTCCTCTCACCCGCTCAAAAGCTTCACATTTATCTAACTTTTGTGGGCACTATGCTTTTGTCTCTATCACAGAGCCCAAGAAGGTAGATGAAGCATTTTGGAGCCCGAGTGGATTCAGGCCATGCAAGAAGAATTACATCGATTCGAGCTCAATAATGTCTCGAACTGGTCAAATGTCCAGATCCTCGCAAGCATAATATCATTGGCACAAAGTGGATCTACCGCAACAAGCAAGATGAAAATGGCCTTGTGGTGAGGAATAAGGCACGACTTGTAGCTCAAGGCTACACACAGGTTGAAGGAATTGATTTCAATGAAACTTTTGCACCTGTTGCTAGACTTGAGGCTATTCACATATTACTTGCTTATGCTAACCATCATAATATCACTTTATATCAAATGGATGTGAAAAGTGCATTCCTAAATGGTAAGCTTTAGGAAGAAGTATATGTTGCTCAACCCCCAGGTTTTGAAGATCCAAAGAATCCTGACAAAGTCTTCAGACTCAACAAGGCCCTCTATGGCCTCAAGCAGGCCCCTCGGGCGTGGTATGATACTTTGAAGGAATTCTTCGTGAAGAATGGCTTCACACCCGGTTCACTCGAGCCCACTCTCTTTACTAAATCTTATGATGGTGAACTGTTTGTGTGTCAAATATACGTTGATGATATTATCTTTGGCTGTACTGACCAACGTTATAGTGATGAATTTGCCTATATGATGAGTGAAGAATATCAAATGTCTATGATGGGAGAGTTGAAATTCTTCTTAGGTCTTCAAATTCGTCAACAACACAATGGCATATTCATATCTCAGGAGAAATACCTCAAGGATGTTCTGAGGAAATTCGGCATGCAAGACTGCAAAGGAGTCAAAATTCCTATGCCCACAAATGGCCATCTATGCATTGATGAAAATGGTATTGACTTCGATCACAAGGTATACCGCTCCATGATTGGTTCTTTATTGTACTTATGTGCATTTAGGCCAGATATAATGCTTAGTGTTTGCATGTGTGCCCGATTTCAAGCTACACCGAAGGAATCACACCATAAGGCTGTGAAGCATATTCTTCGATATCTAGCTCACACACCAACACTAGGATTATGGTACCCCAAGGGCTCTACTTTTGATCTCATTGGATAACCTGACTCTGACTATGCCGGTGATCGTGTGGACCGCAAGTCAACATCTGGTACTTGTCATTTCCTCGGACGATCTTTGGTCTGTTGGTCCTCGAAGAAACAGAATGCAGATCTCGCTTCATCAAGCTGAGTACATTGCTGCTGGTTCTTGCTGTGCTCAATTGCTGTGGATGAAGCAAACTCTCAAGGACTACGGCATCAACATGAAGAATGTGCCTCTCTACTGTGAAAATGAGAGTGCCATCAAGATTGCTCACAACCCAGTTCAGCACTCGAAGACAAAGCACATTCAGATTCATCATCATTTTCTTCGTCATCATGTGTTGAAGGGCGATATTTCTATTGAGCATGCGAAGACTGAAGAAAAGCTAGCCGATATCTTCACAAAGCCCTTGGATGAGAAGAGATTTAGCAAGTTGCGGTGTGAGCTAAATATCTTAGAGTCTTCGAATGTTCTTTGAAAAGGACACACATCCTAACATTTATGCAAAATTGATGACTTAGATGTGCAACACATGAAGAAATGTTTTTCTTCAATCAACGAAGAATAACACTCTAAGTGTGAAGAAATTAACGAAGAATTTGATTCTCAGAACCCTACGAGAATTGTACGCGGTGTCTGAAATCATCATTCTTATACGGTGGGTCACGCCACCACCAAAGTTGAAAATCTTCAATTTGAGTTTTTCCTCAGTTTTGAAATTCTTCAGTTTTTCAAATTCTTCAACTTTGCAAAATCTTCAGTTTTTCCTCTACAGCATTCACTTATAGCTATTTCTTCAAGTTGCATTTTCTGCTAAGTGAATGTGATCGGACCCTTCCCCCTCTATGCTATACTCAACCCAATCTATTCACAAATTCTTCATGTGCGTTCTATTTGCAACTCGTTCAAAATCTTCACTGTGTCATGTCAGCTGAAGAAATTGCGAACGGAACTTTAAAACTAATCTTATCCAAATTTTCGGTTTTGCCGCTCAAACCGTCCCGTATCCCACGATGGACTTATCTATTCACCCATAAAAGTGCGTTATATCGACTAGAGGGGGGGTGAATAGGCGATTTTTATGAAATTCTTCACTGAGGAATTTGTGAAAGTCTTCAGTCAAAGTCTTCAAGCACGGATATGAACAACATGCAACACAGAATGAGGAAATGAATGAGTTGAGGAAATAGAACCAGTCAGTTGGTGAAGACAATGATTTGGTAGACCAGTTCCAACCGCTGTCTCGGTTATGCGTCGGTTGGAGCGGTGAGTATTTAAACTCGAGGACACACAGTCCGGACACCCGATCTCGAGCCGCAACTCAGACACCCATCCTCACCGTATTCTCCTTGAACTAAGACCACGCAGCCTCGCCCAATCACTCGTGGTAAGTCTTCGATGACTTCCAAACCTTCACAGACTTGGTCACTCGGCGATCCACAATTCCTCTTGATGCTCTAGACCTTGACGCCTAATCGTCCGGAAGAAGCACAGTCTTCAAAGGTAACAAGCGCCGGATCCACGCAGATCAATTTCTTCAAGGATGCTCGATCACTTTGGGTTTGTGGGGTTTGGTTTTGGATTTTCCTCACTTGATGATTTTCGCCAAAGTCCTCAAAGGATGGGTTGCTCTCAAATGACAAGTGTCAAGTTCTCTCGAGCAGCCAACCAGCTAGTGGTTGTAGGGGCGGCTATTTATAGCCTAGGGAGCAGCCCGACATGATAAGACATAAATGCCCTTCAATGATATGACCGTTAGGTGGATAAGATATTTTGGTCATGGGCAGAGTACAAAGAACGGTCGGAAATTTGACTTTCAAAGTCCTCGGGGCTATCATGTTCCTCATTTGTGTAGGCAATTAAGACTGGCGAATTCCTAACTCTCGATCGAGCAAAGTCATCGATGACTGTAAGAACTGCGTCTCATCACATCAAGAATTTGACCGAATCGTATGAGATTTCCAATGGCTTCACTCAAGGGATAGGTAGGTGTAGGATTTTGAGTTGAGCATCACATGGAAATTTTTCCTTAGTATTTCCTCGACCCCTTTAACAAAGACGGTGTTTCCTATGACTCAAGAAAGAGAAAATGAAACTATGAAAACAAAAGTCTTCACGCTTCATATTCCTCGAATGAATATCAAGTCTTCATGGTCACACCAATTTCTTCACTTTCAAAGTCTTCGTAAAGTCTTCAAAATATCAAAGTCTTGATTGAAGAACTTCATTTTAGGGTCGACTTTCTCTGTAAATATCAAACTCCTCATAGACTTATAGACCTGTGTACACTCACGAAGCAAGATCAGTTATTTAACCTATAAGTCTTCAATACACCAAAATCACTAAGGGCACTAGATGCACTTACAATCTCCCCTTTTGGTGATTGATGACAACATAGGTTAAGTTTTCAACGGGATAAACATATGAAGTGTAAATACTGATATTGAGGAATTTGATTGCAAGATATAGAAGAACTCCCCCTGAATATGTGCATAAAGAGGAATTTGCTTTTGAGGCAATGCACATTTGAAGATTTGAATCATGGAGATCTCCCCCTATATCTTGTAATTCATACACGATTAGATACATATACTATGAAGAATTTGAAATGCATGGTGAAATATGGTGCTCGACGAGATTCAAGATGCATGCAATAGTATTAACTAGGAATGAGCATGCGGAATATCACACCAAAAGTTTGAGCATAAATATCACATTGAGCTTAGTGCTTCAAAAGCATCGAGCATAACATGTATCAAAATCGAGCATCGAAGCACGATCAAAAGTATTAGAGCACAAAGGCAAAGTCAAGCACAATGCACGATCAAAAGTATTAGAGCACCATCGGATTTAAGATTACAACTCGATCCAATAAAAGTTTCGAAGAACGAGAGTTGTAACTTAATAAAACGCATATAGTATAAACCCGCTTGAAGACTAACTCAGATTTCTCCCCTTTGTCATCAAATGACCAAAAGGATCGGCGGGACTAACGCCCTCAAGATATTCAAGTTGATGGAGGAGCGCCAACATTGTCGGGGTTGGTTGTTGAAGTAGGGCTCGCCGCAGATGTCGCCCAAATCTTCATATTCATCGGCCAGCGCGATGAAGAATAAGAGCTAGCCACCAAATCAGAACTTTGATTCTCTTGAATTTCTTCGAGGTGGTGCGACCAGTCATAAGCTTCCTCAAGACCCATAGTCTTCAATTATTCCATGAGTAGACATGATTCGTAACAGCCTAGAGTGCGGTTGAGGGTTTCATGAAGGTAGTCTTGGTTTTCTTCACAGCATTATGCGTTGAGGTCATATTATGAAGAATTGCAGCAAATTGGCGCTTGACCCATTTTCGATTGCGATCAACCTTCCGATGAAGACCGAGGAGTAACTCACGATCATCATCACCACGGTGCCGTGTGGCTTGAGGCTGTTTCTTGGTTGAAGTATTTGCGGCGGTATCATGCGAAAGCGTAATCGTCATTGGTGGAGTAAGATGCAGCTTTCTGGCCGACCATCCAATGGACAAGTGCCTTCATCAATTACAGCTGCTGCCTTGCCCTTGTCATCGATGATGAAATTGGTCGCTGAGGACTTCAATGGGTGGCGTGAAGCTGCCATGATTGAGTGTCGACCTTGTAGTTCGATGAAGATCTTGCCCTTATGAATCTCATGATCCAAGGCGCATATGGCTTCAGCTCAAAAGGTGACATTGCAATATTGGCGAGTCCTCATGAAGAAATCATGGAAGTTATTTGGAACGCCATGAATGATATTGAAAAGCATGTTCTTCATGATGCCAACGACGCCTTCATCATTTGAGTCGTGGCCTTTGATTGGACTCATAGTCTTCGTCAAGATTCGTACGGTCCGAGGCACATATAGCAAATCCTTGACGAGGAATTTGGTTCGAGGGGCTTGGCTCGGCTTGATGGCTTCATCGGTACTTGCATGAAGTGATCGGACGATTCACGCTCATTGTAGAGGCAACGAGCAGATTCATGGGGAGGATCAAGAGGAAGGACACGAAGCAATTCGATTCTTTGGTGCCTTGTAGTGAGTATTTTCAGTCATCCAATCCAGAACCCATGAGTTGATGTCTTCAGCATCTCCGGTGATGTGCAGGGTGGCATAGAACTGAAGAATGAGTTCTTCATTCTAGTCACAGATATCGGTGCAGAAATTCAACAGCCCTGCATCGTGAAGAACACGGAGTACTGGCTCGAAGCACGACAGTGATTCCATATCCACATGAGGAATATGCTCATGGTCAAAGATCTTGTCCTTGTCGAATAGCACTGAGGAATAGAAGTTTGCTTGTGTTGGAGTCCAGAAGCGTCTTTTCCTCATTCGAGCAGAGTCATAAGGATTGTAGGCAGTGAAGAACACATGCTCAGAAAAGAAATCTTCAGCCTTGAACTTTTGCTTGCTCGAAAACGGATTCTTTGGCTTGGGCAGAGGAATATCTGTTATTTGAAGCACAACCTTAGGAATCGCGATTTCAGGTTCTTCAGGCTGAGGAATTTCTGGTTCCTCTCTTTGTGCGCTTTGAGGATCGCAGTTGGTTCTTGGCGCTAGTGGCTGGAATCTCTTCGTTGACAGATGATGTGGGATGAGTTTCTTCAGAGCCCATTTGAGCAGTAGTAGTCGGTGGTCGAGGAACTTGTTGAAGCGGAGTGAAGAGGGAGTATTGGGGTGCTGACTTTCCCAAAAGTCATCGCTCATTACAGGTGTAGTGCTCCCAATATCCACATCTTCATCTTCTTTTCAATTTCTCAACACCTGCCTCTTCACCGTGAACCGAGGCACGGGTGAGGAAGCAACAGGAGTTGAAGGAAAGCTTCCACTTCAATTTCTTCATCAAGCTGTTTCAAGTAGCAACAGATTGATTTTCTTCATCCGATCCGCTTGGGATCGTGTATTCTTCTCCAAAGGGAACAATTTCCTTGGATGACATGGAGGAAATGGGAATGGCATCGATAGGATTTTTCAATCGAGCTGGTCATTGGCTTCAATTTCTTCGCAGCCGAAGAATTTGACGCAGATGATGCCATCCTTTTCTTCACTGCAGCTCGTTCTACAGCCTTTGTCTTCTTCACTTCATAGGCAGAAGGAAGAATTGGAGTTGGTGTTGGTGCAGGAGGAGCTGAGGATTGTGGTACAGTTTCTTCAGGCACAACTGGTGCAGTTGTCCTGTTTCCTTCAGATTCTTCAGGCGCACCACTAGTGGATGCCCTGGGAATTTCTTCAGTAGCTGGAATGGAGTCATCAGCCCTGGAACTTGTGTTCTCATCAAGACGCTGTTGAAAGTCATCAAGATCTTGGCATGTTCTTCAGCAGGCTGAGCAGATTCTTGACTGAGGATTTTCTTGTTGCGATGAAACTACAACAGTTGACATTCTCTTCGTTAGAGTGACGAATCTCACCTTGGCTCCTTGCCAGTCAGCATTGTAAGCATCAAAATCCTTGCTGAGTGCTTGGATTTCTGATTGAGCTTTAAGAAGTTCTTCAGGAGTCAAGTTTATGATGTTTTTCCTCAGAAGCTTCTCTTTTCTTGCTTTTGCTCTCTTCAATTCACGAGCCTTTTCAAATTTCCATTTCTCTTGAGAGATGAAATGGTTGACATGTGACTTTGACCAGAGTCGATGGCAGATCCGGAAGAGGAGTGTGGATCCCGATGCCACTGTGTCAATGAAGTCTAGGATCTTCTTGGATCCAAAAGCAGAGGCACACTTGTTCCTTTGGCTCTAGCGGCCTTGGTCGATCTGTCTCGATGATTTCTTCAAGTTCTTCATCGAGGCTTCATCATCGAGGGAACGTTGAATGCAACTGTTTCTTCTTTGGACTTGGCCGAGGACCGCGCCCCAGCAGCTTGCTTTTGTCTTCAGCAGAGTGGGACTGTTGAGGACATTGGTGCGGTGAGGAACTTGTCAAACACCGAAGCAATGGAGAATCCTTGAGTCCTTTGACAAGTTGCAAGATGCACAGTGTTGAGGACTTGGAGGGAGCTCCGAGGATTTTGAATGAGCAGCAGTAGATCGAGGAATTTGCCGTGAGGGCGCGGTGAGGAACTGGGCCGTGAGGGCGCTGACGGTGAAGCACTTGGCTTGCGTCAGGTGCTTCTTTGGCATTGATTTCCTCGGTTTGACGGAGGGCTCAAGCAGCAGAGATGCAGCAGTATCCTCATTGAATTTCCTCACCGCCTCCTTGGCCTGTCTTGCCAATTTGGCTTGGCGCTGGACCATTCTTCAGAAAGTCTTCACCACGCTTGACGCTGGTGGGATCGGCGACTTGGCAGTGCCGAGGAGCTCTTGGGCATGGAGGATTCAGAGAATTTCCTCATGTACTTAGGAGTGACATAGCGGTATTCTCGCCATTCTCGTGCCCATCTCCTTTCTATTCTCTCATCGCACTTTGCGCTGGTTCTTGGTTTCCTTGCCAAACTTGGATTCATCGGTGTGAGTCTTTGTATATTTCCTCAGAATTTCAAAAGCATCATGACTTCGGTTTCTTTCCTCCCTTCGTGGTCTCTTGCCTTACGCCATTTTCTTTAGGTGAGGAATTTGAACAATAGAGCACTCAAGAAGTATGCAGTTTTTCTTCGAGGAACGCTGCAAATGAGTTAAGTTGATGAGAACCTAGTGATTCAAAGGCGGACATGAGTACTGTGAGCAGAGTGTAGGTGCGAGGAATTTGGAGAGGTCATATGTTCTCGTAAGATTTTTCAAAAGAAGCAAGTTTTGAGGAATTTGACCAGTTTGAGCCTTGAGGAATTTCACTAAGCGTTTGCCTTAGGTTCCAGAGTTGTATGATCGAAAATCCGCACAATTGAGGAATCTTGAAGAAATGAATGCTTAGGGAGATAAATCAAGAACATATAGTGTGTGAGGTGTTCATATGTGAAGATTTTGAAGAGTAAAACACCTTTGAAGATTTTCGTAAAGATTTGAGAATCAACGCGAGTAATAAAAGTGACTTTTAATTACCCGAATCAAGAACACGACAAGCAGAGATGAACTGAGAGAAGTTCGTCACGTTAGATCTTCCACGCCCTAACTTGGCGGAGGAAGACAACTACGGCGGCGGCGGAGTGAAGATTTCGCGATCGGGCGCGAGTACGACGGCGATGAGGTCGAGCGGTGAAGCTTTTCCTCACCGGCGGCGATGGAGAAGCGGCGGCGCTTAGGGTTTGAGGAGAGCTCGAGCAAGAGACAGCGATCGGCGGAGTAAATGAAGTGAGGAGGGTAAAGGGGTATTTATAGCCACGGTAAAAACTGTTCGCCCAAGATTTTGGACGAACATGCCCCCGCCCTTTCTCCTTCACGCGACGTGTGTCACCCACGCATCTTGCGAGATAAGATCGTAAGATCGTGGGTGATTAAACTAATACATTGTGGGATGCGGAACGGTTTGAGCGGTAAAACGAAAAACTTGGATAAGATTTGTTTAAAAGTTTAGTTTCGCAATTTCTTCACTGCCAAGGACCGGTGAAGACTTTGAACGAGTTTCAATCGAACGCACATGAAGAATTTGTGAATAGATTGGGTTGAGTATAGCATAGAGGGAAGGGTCCGATCACATTCACTTAGCGTAAATCGCAACTTGAAGAATTAGCAATAAGTGAATCTTTGAGAGGACATAAACTCATATATATATATGTATATATAGCCAATGAAGAAAGACGACGGAAATGCTGAAGATTTTGCAAAGTTGAAGAATTTGAAGGCGAGGAATTTCAAAATGAGGAAAACTCAGATTGAAGATTTTCAACTTTTGTGGTGGCGTAGCTTCACCAGATAAGAATGATGATTTCAGACACGCGTATAATTGTCGAGGGTTACGAGAATCAAATTCTTCATTGATTTCTTCACACTTAGAGTGTTATTCTTCATTGATTGAGGAACAACGTTTCTTCATGTGTTGCACATCTAAGTCATCAATTATGCATAAGGGTTAGGATGTGTGTCCTTTTCAAAGAACATTCAAGATTCTAAGATATTTAGCTCACACCGCAACTTGCTAAATCTCTTCTCATCCAAGGGCTTGGTGAAGATATCAGCTAGCTGTTCTTGATCTTCACATGCTCGATGGAGATATCGCCTTCAACACATGATCACGAAGAAAATGATGGCGAATCTGGATGTGCTTAGTCTTTGAGTGCTGAAGCGGGTTGTGAGCAATCTTGATGGCACTCTCGTTGTCGCAGAGGAGAGGCACATTCTTCACGTTGACGCCATAGTCCTTGAGGGTTTGCTTCATCCAAAGCAGCTTGATCACAAAGATGACCCAAGCAGCAATATATTCAGCTTCAGAGTAGACAGCGATATACGATTCTGTTTCTTCGAGGACCAATGGACCAAAGATCGTCCGAGGAAATGACAAGTGCCGATGTTGACTTGCGGTCCACACGATCACCAAAGATAGTCGAGTCGAATATCCAATGAGATCAAAAGCGAGCCCTTGGGGTACCATAATCCTAGTGTTGGTGTGTGAGCTAGATATCAAGAATATGCTTCACACCTTATGGTGTGATTCCTTGGTGCAGCTTGAAATCGGGCACACATGCAAACACTAAGCATTATATCCGCCTAGATGCACATAGGTACAATAAAGAACCAATCATGGAGCGGTATACCTTGTGATCAAGTCGATACCATTTTCATTAGTGCATAGATGACCATTTGTGGGCATAGGAATTTTGACGCCTTTGCAATCTTGCATGCCGAATTTCCTCAAGACATCTTTGAGGTATTTCTCCGAGATATGAATATGCCATTGTCGATTTAATTTGAAGACCTAAGAAGAATTTCAACTCTCCCATCATAGACATTTGATATTCTTCACTCATCATATAGGCAAATTCATCACTATATCGTTGGTTAGTACAGCCAAAGATAATATCATCAACATATATTTGGCACACAAACAGTTCACCATCATATGATTTAGTAAATAGAGTAGGATCGAGTGAACTGGTGTGAAGCCATTCTTCACGAAGAATTCCTTCATGTATCATACCACGCCGAGGGGCTTGCTTGAGGCCATAGAGAGCCTTATTTAGTCCGAAGACTTTGTCGATTCTTGGGATCTTCAAAACACAGGGGTTGAGCAACATATACTTCTTCCTCAAGCTTACCATTGAGGAATGCACTTTTCACATCCATTTGATATAAGATGATATCATGATGGTTAGCATAGGCAAGTAAAATGCGAATAGCTTCAAGTCTAGCAATAGGTGCAAAAGTTTCATCGAAATCAATTCCTTCAACCTGTGTGTAGCCTTGAGCTACTAGTCGTGCCTTATTCCTCACAACAAGGCCATTTTCATCTTGCTTGTTGCGGTAGATCCACTTTGTGCCAATGATATTATGCTTGCGAGGATCTGGGCGATTGACCAATTCCTAGACATTGTTCAGCTCGAACTAATGTAATTCTTCTTGCATAGCCTGAATCCACTCCGGCTCCAGAAATGCTTCATCTACCTTAGTGGGCTCTGAGATGGAGACAAAGGCATAGTGCCCACAAAAGTTAGATAAGTGTGAGGCTTTTGAGCGGGTGAGAGGACCTGGTGCACTGATGTCATCGATGATCTTCTCCACTTGCACTTCTTTTGCAACACGTGGATGAGTTGGTTGTCGCTGAGGATTTTGATCAGCATTTTCTTCAAAGACCAATTTCCTCATCATGTTCTTGGTGCATCACTCGATGTTCTTCACGAACAGGAATGAATTCTTCACAGATTCTTCAAGAGGAATGACATCCTCGGTTGCCTTGTGCTTGATAGCATCCTCGGTGTTGGTTCATCTAACACAGAAGGTAGGTGCTCTCTTTGCGAGCCATTAGTTTCATCGAACCGCACATCTACAAAGGTCGACAATCTTGTGAAGAACAATGTTGAAGACTCAGAGGTGTGCGAGTCCTTCCGTAACCAAGCATAAAACCTTCATGTGCTTTGGTGCAAATTTAGAGTTGTGGTGAGGATCTCTAATCCAACATTTAGCAATCAAGACTTTGAAATAACTCACATTGGGTTTCTTGTCGTTGAGGAGTTCATATGCGATCTTCTTGAAGAATTTGTGAAGATATACTCTGTTGATGATGTGGCAGGCAGTATCAATTGCGTCAGTCCAAAAACGCTGAGGCGTTTTGTATTCATCAAGCATACTGCGAGCCATCTCAACAAGAGTTCTATTTTTGCGCTCCACGACGCCATTTTGCTGAGGATTATAAGGAGCAGATAATTCATGAGTAATACCAAGTTCATCGAGATAGGCATCAAGACCAGAATTCTTGAACTCAGTTCCATTGTCACTTCTGATATGCTTGATCTTCACACCAAAGTTGGTTGAAGCCCTCGAGGAAAATCGTTTGAAGACTTCCTGCACTTCATGTTTGTAAGTAACAATGTGTACCCATGTATATCGAGAATAATCATCAACAATGACAAAACCATATAGAGATGCATCATTAGTGACCGCTGAATAATGATTAGGTCCCAAGAGGTCCATGTGAAGCAATTGAATGGACGAGTAGTGGTCATGATAGTCTTATTTGGATGCTTGGCCTTGGTCATTTTTCCGCTTCACATGCTCCGCATAAGTGATCCTTGAGGAATTTGACATTCTCAATGCCAATGACATGCTTCTTCTTCATAGCGTGTTCAAATTCCTCATGCTGCATGACCAAGTCGTCGATGCCATAGCCAGCCTTACGAGGCTTTTGCAAGTAGACACATGGCTGGTTGTGGTCTGAGAGAAATCAACAATATCTGATCTCCTCTCCTAAAGCCTTGAAGACTTTGGAATTGTCGACTTCCATAATCACAACACAACGATATTTGCCAAAGACAACAACCATATCAAGATCACAAAGCATTGAGATCGACATGAGATTGTATCCTAAGGATTCAACAAGCATGACTTTGTCCATGTGCTTATCCTTAGAGATAGCAACCTTACCAAGACCCAATACGACTTTTGCCTTTGTCAAGCCAAATATGATATGCTTTAGAGGTGACGGTGATAAAGGAGCATTCATCAATAGATTCTTGTCACCAATCATGTGATTTGTACATCCACTATCGAGGACCCATTCGGTGGTTTTGGGTTGATCATCCTGCAGATGAATTAGTGTAACTTACAATCTCATATGCTTCATCGATGAAGAATATGATATCAAGTTCATCGATGAATTTCATCAAGCGAAAGCAGATATAGCAATATGAGGGCGTGTGAAATGAAAGTTCATTTCATCATGATTCGCCTGCGTCCTTTCGAGCATTTTGTCGGGTCCCAAACAAATTCTTGAGACGTTCGAGCACGCCGGAGACTGACCTGCAGAAGAGATTAGTTCTTTTCTTCACCACCCACATCCGGAGGGTGGCAAAGAGTTCATCATCCTGCGAGCACCATGTGAGAAAGGTGGCAAAGATGCCAAACCATTTTGCTTAGCATTGGAGGGTTAGGGTAAGCATATGAATAAGCGAGTAATTCTTCGAGGACTTATGAACATAATGGTTTGAAGAATAATGCACATATTCATAGCCCTTAGCTTTACCCTGCGAGACAGATTTGTTTGCATGATAATAATCATATGAGGATTTTGATCCAGTTGAGGAATTTGATCCTCGTGAAGAATTTGGTCCGTATGAGGATTTGGATCCATATGGAGAGTTTGGTCCATATGAAGAATTTGATCTGGGGTTCCTGTTCTTCACTGGTGGTGTCAGGATATTCACCTGAAGACTTTCAACACAGCTTTTGGGAACCCAGATTTTCTTCATAGGGGAACCGTTCCTGCAGTTAGTGCCAACATATCTAGCAAATACTTCACCATTCGATTTTTGAACAGTTTATAGTTGAGTCAAATGACTCATCGGAAGAATGAGGGATTCACATGTAAAGCCAGATAAGTTAGATGGATCAATCGAGGCCCTTTGCGACAACCCATGAGGTTTTGGGATCCGCTCGGGTTTCCAATATGTTCCATCGACATTGAGTTTCCTCTCAAAGGCAATACCCTCTTTCCTAGGGTTCTGTTGAGGATCTGCTTTTGAGCACATCACAAAGTGTCGATGCCCTTTGAGGCTTTTGTACATGCTGTCATGTACAATTCCTTCAACCCTGCATTGTCAGTGATACTAGCAAAGTCCTCAGATGAGGAATTAGTGATAGCAGAGGCAGATGAAGAATTTGTAACATTTGAAGCATTTGAACATTCAGGTGAAGAATTAGCAGATTCACGTTTAATGCACTTTAAGCATGGAGGAACAAATTCTTCACGAGAAGCGCTGATTTGTTGAGCTAGTAATGAATCGCGCTCCTTCTGAAGATCTTCATAACATACTCTTAGCTTTTCAAGATCTGCCTTTCTTTGAATAGCTTCAAGAGAAAGCTTCTCATTGTCTTGCTTTTCTTGAAGAAATTCATAAGAAAGTTTCTCATGATCGACAAGAGGAGTTATGATGACCTTGAAGGTTATCATACTTAGGCGAAGTCTCTGAAGATTTTCGATCGGGCTTTAGTGCGATCCATTTCTTCACCCAACATATCATCACTTTTATCTAGCATGTTTTGAACCTTTTCAAGGGCCCGTTGTTGTTTCACAGCAATTTTAGCAAGTTTAGAGTAGCTAGGCTTAAGATCCTCATCGATTCATTTTCACTAGAATCGAGGAGTTGTATTTGAGTACCTTAGCTGCTTTTGCCATGAAGCAATAGGTGGGGCGTAGCCATCATTATCTTCATCGGGCTTGTTGGTGGAATCAGTTTCTTGATGTTGAAGATGGACTTCTGGCGAAAGCAAGAGTAACGGCGGACTCGCCACACGGACTCAGATTCTTGGACTCCTCCTCTTCATCATTTTCCTCAGATTTGGCTTGAGTCCATTTCCTTGCCAATGAATGCCGAGCTTTCTTGGAGCTGCCCTTCTTGTGAGATGAAGACTTTGATGGTTTTGAAGGCGAAGATTTTGATGATTTCTTCTTCTTCTTCATTTCATCAGGCTGTAGTCCTTGTATTTCTTCTTCTTCATTTCCTTTTCCCATCGAGGACAATCTTGAATATAGTGACCAGGCTTCTTGCATTTGTGGCAAAGTCTTCTCTTGTAGTCCTTTGGATGAAGAATCACTTCCCTTGATGGTTTTCCAAAGCGACCACGTCTTGTGAATTTCTGGAATTTCTTCACCGGAGAGCTAGATCTGGCTCGATGCTTCAGGATCACCAAGGCTACTTCCGAATCCTCACATTGAGTCGACACAACCTTAGCCTTGAGGCACGTGGTTTGCCATAGTTTGAGCCATAGAGATCTCTCTTTTCAGCAAAAGTGGAACTTCGTGAGTGTTAGGCCTTTCGAGGATATCGGCAGGATCAAGTGATTTGTAGTCAAGACGCTCTTGTATCATCGGTCCCAGAGTATCAAATGAGGAATCAAGCGATCTTAGCGGTTTCTTCACCACTTCATGGTCGATGATATCGGTGGCACCGAGGGCTTGAAGCTCATTTGAGATGTCGATGAAGCGATCGAAGGTTTGTTGAACATTTTGTTGTCGAGTCTTTTGAAGCGGTTGAAGAGATTCCAAGAACATCAACTCGAGAGTCACGCTGAGTTGAGACTCCTTCATTTACTTTGGACAGCCTATCCCAGATAAGCTTGGCGGTTTCCAAAGCACTCACTCTTTCATACTGTCCTTTGCTCAGATGGCCACAGATGATATTCTTCGCTTGAGAGTCGAGTTGTTTGAATCTCTTCACGTCGATGCGGTCGGTGTTTGATGGGATGGGGACACCATTTTCCACAACATACCAGAGATCATTATCAATTGCCTCAAGATGCATCCGCATCTTGTTCTTCTAGTAGGGATAATCCGTTCCATCAAAGGTAGGACACCCAGCCGAGACCTTGATCATACCTGCGGTCGACATAACTAGAACTCCAGGTGGTTAAACCAAAATCACACAGAACAAGGGAGTACCTTGCTCTGATACCAATTGAAAGTGCGTTATGTCGACTAGAGGGGGGGTGAATAGGCGATTTTTATGAAATTCTTCACTGAGGAATTTGTGAAAGTCTTCAGTCAAAGTCTTCAAGCACGGATATGAACAACATGCAACACAGAATGAGGAAATGAATGAGTTGAGGAAATAGAACTAGTCAGTTGGTGAAGACAATGATTTGGTAGACCGGTTCAAGCTGCTTTGTCTCGGTTATACGTCTGGTTGGAGCGGTGAGTATTTAAACTTCGAGGACACACAGTCCGGACACCCAGATCTCGAGCGCAACTCGGGACACCCAGTCCTCACCGTATTCTCCTTGAACTAAGACCACGCAGGCCTCGTCCAATCACTCGTGGTAAGTCTTCAAGTGACTTCCAAACCTTCACAGACTTGGTCACTCGGCGATCCACAATTCCTCTTGGATGCTCTAGACCTTGACGCCTAACCGTCTGGAAGAAGCACAGTCTTCAAAGGTAACAAGCGTCGGATCCATGCAGGATCAATTTCTTCAGTGATGCTCGATCACTTTGGGTTTGTGGGGGTTTGGTTTTGGATTTTCCTCACTTGATGATTTTCGCTCAAAGTCCTCGGAGGATGGGTTGCTCTCAAATGACAAGTGTCAAGTTCTCTCGGAGCAGCCAACTAGCTAGTGGTTGTAGGGGGCGGCTATTTATAGCCTAGGGAGCAGCCCGACATGATAAGACATAAATGCCCTTCAATGATATGACCGTTAGGTGGATAAGATATTTTGGTCATTGGCAAAGACAAAGAACGGTCGGAAATTTGACTTTCAAAGTCCTCAAGGCTATCATGTTCCTCCTTTGTGTAGGCAATTCGCCTGGCGAATTCCTAACTCCTCGATCGAGCAAAGTCATCAATGACCGGAAGAACTGCGTCTCATCACTTTGAAGAATTTGGTGAATCGTATGAGATTTCAATGGCTTCACTCGAAGGGATAGGTAGGTGTAGGATTTTGAGTTGAGCATCACATGGAAATTTTTCCTTAGTATTTCCTCGACCCCTTTAACGATCACGGTGTTTCCTATGACTCAAGAAAGAGAAAATGAAACTACGAAAACAAAAGTCTTCACGCTTCATATTCCTCGAATGAATATCAAGTCTTCATGGTCACACCAATTTCTTCACTTTCGAAGTCTTGTAAAGTCTTGAGAATATCAAAGTCTTGATTGAAGAACTTCATTTTAGGGTCGACTTTCTCTGTAAATATCAAACTCCTCATAGACTTATAGACCTGTGTACACTCACGAACGCATCAGTTACTTAACCTATAAGTCTTCAATACACCAAAATCACTAAGGAGCACTAGATGCACTTACAACCCACGATCTAACACGATCTCCACTTTTCAGTACGTGGGTGACACATATCAAGCGAATGAGAAGGGCTAGGGGCACGTTCGTCCTAAATCTTTGGGCGAATAGTTTTTCACTGCGACTATAAATACCCCCTCACCCTTCCTCACTTCGTTTACTCCGCTCGATCGCTCTCTCTCTCGCTCGAGCTTCTCAAACCCTAGCGCCGCCGCTACTCCATCGTCACCGTGAGGAAGAGCTTCACTGCCTCGACCTTGCCGCTGTCGTACTCGCGCCAGCCGCGGAAATCTTCACTCCGCCGCCGCCGTAGCTGTCTTCCTCCGTCAAGTTAGGGCGTGGAAGATCTGAACTGACGAGCTTCAAATCTACACTTCTCAGTTTGTCGTGTTCTTCATCAAGGTTAATTAAAAGTTACTTTTACTGCCCTCTTTGATTCAAATTTTCTCCACAAAATCTTCAAAGGTGTTTTATTCTTCAAATCCTCACACACAAAACACCTCACTAGTCATCTGTTCTTGATTCGTTTCCCTAAGCATCATTTTTCTTCAAGATTCCTCAATTGTGTGGATCGTCGATCTATACAACTCTGGAACCTAAGACAAAGTACGCTTAGTGAAATTCTTCGAGACTCATCTGGTCAAATTCCTCAAACTTGTTCATTTTGAAAACCTTCTGAGAACGCATATGACCTCTTCAAATTCCTCGCAACTATACTCTGTTCACAGGTACTCATGTCCGCAGCTGAATCACTAGGTTCTCATCAACTTAACTCATTTGCAACGTTCCTTGAAGAAAAGTTGCATACTTCTTCAGAGAATTCAATTGTTCAAATTTGTCAACTGAAGAATATGGCAGAAGGTAAGAAACCACAGAAAGGAGGAAAGAAGCCCGAGGTCATGACTGCTTTTGAAATACCTGAGGACATCTATCTTGACTCATCTTTTTGATGAGGCCAAGTTCGGAAAGGAGAACAAAAATCAGCGCAAGGTGCGCATTCAGAGGATTGAGAGGAGATGGGCAAGAGAATGGAGGGAGTACAGATATGTAACTCCAAAGTATATGAAGAAATTCGCTCTAAATCCTCCATGCCCAAGAGCTCCATTGGCACCTGGTCAAGAAGCTGATCCCACCAGCAACAAGCGCGGTGAGGATTTTCCTGAAGAATGGGCCAAACGCCAAGCCAAGTTGGCAAGACAAGCCAAAGAAGCAGTGAGGAAATTTAATGAAGACTCTGCTGCTGCTGCTGCCACAAAGGCCTCTGACAAGCCTAGGAAATCAATGGCAAAGAAGCCCGCTCACAAGCCAAGTGCTTCACCAACTGTGCCCTCACGGCCAAGTTCCTCAGCAATGCCCTCACGGCAAGAATCTTCAAAGCCCTCACGGCCAATTCCTCACGCTGCTCCTGCTCCTCCAAAGTCCTCAGTTGCTCCGGCAAAGTCCTCAGCACCTGTACATTTGGCCACGTGCCAAAGGATTGCAGGCATCTCTATTGCCTCTGGTGTCTTAGCAAGTTCCTCAGCTGCACCAAATTCTTCATCAGGCCCCACTCTGCTGAAGACCAAGGCCACTGCTGGACGAGGTCCTCGGCCTAGTCCGAAGAAGAAACAAGTTGCCTTCCAAGTGCCATCTGACGATGAAGCTGATGATGATTAACTTGCAGAAATCATCATAGACAGGCAAGAAAGGCCCCCTAGAGCCAAAGGCACAAATGTGCCACTACTTTTGGATCCAAAGGTGATCCTCGACTACATTGATCTCTGGCACAAGGACCCAAACACTCCTATGCCTGATTTTCATTTGACTCCTGGCCAAAGTCACGTGCTGAGTCATTTCATCAATGAAGAAAAATGGAAATTTGAGAAGGCTAGGCAGATCAAGAAGGCTCAGTTTAGGAAAGAGAAGTTCCTGAGGAACAACGTTGTGAAAATGACAACTGATGAACTCCTCACGATCCAGTCTGAAATCAAAGCCCTCAGCGATGATTTCAATGCTTAATATCTTTGAATGGCAAGGAACCAAAGTCGGGTTCGTTAAAGTATTTGGGAAGTTCACCAATGTTGCAGCCCCATCGCAACAAGAAATTCCTCATCTTTGAAGCCTCAACTTAGCAAAGCGAAGAACATGCGACCATCGATGATTTTCAGCTGCTTTGGAGAAAATGCTAGTTCGAGGCTGATGACTCCATTCCAGCCTTTGAAGAAACTGCGGGGCATCCACTAGTGGTGCGCTGAAGAAAATGAAGAAGTCGAGCAAGCTGCATCGATTGCTTTGAGGAAATACAAACAGATTCCTCAGCTCCTCCTGCGCCTACCCCAACTCCTACCCTTCCATCTGCATCAGATGTGAGGAAGACCAAGGCTTCAGAGAAAGCTGCAATGAAGAAAAGGAAAGCATCATCTGCTTCAGATTCTTCAGCTTCGAAGAAAATGAAGACTATGACCAGCTCACTTGAGAATCCAATTGATGCTGTTCCGATTTCCTCCATGCCATCAAAGGACCTTGTTCCTTATGGTGAAGAATATGTGATCCCTAGCGGATCTGATGAAGAAAATCATTCTGCTGCTTCGTCAGAGTAGATTGATGAAGAAATTGAAGTGGATGTGATCCCTTCAACGCCTGTTGCTTCCTCGCCCATGCCTCAGTTCACAGCTGAAGAGGCTGGCATTGAAGAAATTGAAGATGAAGACGTGGATATTGGATGCACCACGGCTGTGATGAATGATGACTTTCGGGAAAGTCAGCATCCCAATTCTCCACACTTCACCCCACTACAGCAAATACCTCAGTCCCCTGCACCAAGCGTTCAAATGGGCTCTGAAGAAACTCATCCCACCTCGTCTGTGCATGAAGAAATTCCAGCCACTAGTCTTTGAAGAAAGCTGCTGCTCGCGATACTTTGAACATCTGATCGCTTGCGAAGAGGAACCAGAAATTCCTCAGCCTGAAGAACTGGAGATTGCGATTCCTGAGGTTGTGATGCAACTCACTGACACTCCTGTGCCCAAGCCAAAGGATCCATTCTCAAAGAAGCAAAAGTTCAAGGCTATTGATTTCTTCAACGAGCATGTTTCTTCACTGACTACAATCCCTATGATTCTGCTCGCATAAGGAAGAGGCGTTTCTGGACTGCTAGTCAAGCAAATTTTTATTCCTCTGTGCTATTCGAGAAAGAAAAAGTCTTCGTCCATGCACACATTCCTCACGTGGACATGGAATCTCTGCCGTGCTTCGAGCCAGTCCTCAGTGTTCTTCATGATGCTGGATTGTTGAATTTCTGCACTGACATCTGTGATTGGAATGAAGAACTCATTCTTCAATTCTATGCGACACTGCACATCACAGGAAATTCTAAGGATGTGAACACTTGGGTGCTGGACTAGATGTCAGAAAATACTCACTACAAGGCACCGGCAACTGAATTGCTTCCTGCCCTCCCACTCAGTCCTCCCCTTGATGGTGCCCATTGCGTCTACAATGAACCTGAGCTCACAAATCATTACATGCAAGTGCTGATGAAGCCTTTGAAGCCAGGGCAGGCCCCACGAACCAAATTCCTCGTCAAGGAATTACTATATGTGCCTCGGACTGTCTATTGCATTCTGATGAAGACAATGAGTCCTATCAAAGGCCACGACTCAAATGATGAAGAAGTCGTTGGCATCATGAAGAATATGCTTTTCAATATCATTCATGGCGTTCCCGTCAACTTCCATGATTTCTTCATGAGGACTCTGGCAAATATTGCTATGTCACCTTTTGAGCTGAAGCCTTACGCGCCATGGATTATGAGGTTCATCATGACAAGGTCTTCACTCAACTACAAGGCTGATACTCTGAACCATGGCAATTTCTTGCCTCCAATTGAAGTCCTCAAACGGACATTTTCCTCAGCTGATGACAAAGACAAGGCAAGTGCTGTGATAGATGAAGGCATTCGTCCATTGGATGGTCAATTTTGCAAGGCTGCATCCTACTCCACCAATGATGACTCTGCCACACATGATTCTGCCGCCAACACCTCTGCAAAGAAAATTCCTCAAGCCACAACACCCAGGGTGATGACTGATCGTGAGTTACTACTCAGTCTTCATCAGAAAGTTGATCGCAATCACAAATGGGTCAAGCGTCAGTTTGGTTCCATTCTTTACAACATGACCTCAACCCACAATGCTGTGAAGAAAAACCAATACTACCTCCATGAAACCTTCAACCGTACCTGGGCTGTTCTATCTCATATCTACAGCGCAGAAGATCTGAAGAGCATGGGTCTCAAGGAAGAATTTGACTGGTCTGCACCTCCACCGAAGAAATTCAAGAAGGTCAAGGTTCCTTGGTGGCCAGCTCCTATTCTTCATCGCGTGACACTGATGAAAATGAAGACTTGGACGACACTGCGGCAGGCCCTACTCGACAACCGACCCGACAACGCTGGTGCTCCTCCATCAACTTGATATTCTTGAGCGTTAGTCCTCGGCCGATCCTTTTGGTCATTCGATGACAAAGGGGAGAAATCTGAGTTAGTCTTCAGCGGGTCTATTATATGGGCGTTTTTGCTAAGTTACAACTCTCGCTCTTCCGAAACTTTTATTGGATCGAGTTGTAATCTTAAAACGATGGTGCTCGATACTTTTGATGCCTTTGTGCTCGATTACGCATGCTTGTTCCTCGTTAATATTGTTGCACGCATGCTGAATTTCTTCAGGCACCATATTTCATCATGCATTTCAAATTCTTCATATAATATTTCAAATGCATGTATGAATTACAAGATATAGGGGGAGATCTCCATGATTCATCTCTTCAAGTGTGCATTGCTTCAAAAGCAAATTCCTCACTATGCACATCTTCAGAGGGAGTTCTTCTATATCTTGCAATCAAATTTCTCAATATCAGTACTTACACTTCATATGTTTATCCCCGTTGAAAAATTAACCTATATTGTCATCAATCACCAAAAAGGGGGAGATTGTAAGTGCATCTAGAGCCCCTTAGTGATTTTGGTGTATTGAAGACTTATAGATTAAGGGACTAATGTGTTTATGAGTGTACACAGGTCTATAAGTCTATGAGGAGTTTGATATTTACGGAGAAAGTCGACCCCTAAAAATGAATATCTTCGACTGAAGATTTTGTATTCCTGAAGACTTTCATGAAGACATTGAAAGTGAAGAAATTGGTGTGTCTGTGAAGACTTGATATTCATGCAAGGAATATGAAGCTTGAAGACTTTCATTTTCATAGTTTTGTTTTTCTCTTTCTTGAGTCATAGGAAACACCGTACTGTTAAAGGGGGTCGAGGAAATACTAAGGAAAAGTTTCCATGTGATGCTCAACTCAAAATCCTACACCTACCAATCCTTGAGTGAAGCCATTGGAAATCTCATACGATTCATCAATTTCTTGATGTGAGACGAAGTTCTTCCGTATTTGAGAATTTGTTCTCGACCGAGGAGTTAGGAATTCGCTTGGTCTTGGATTGCCTACGATGAGGAACATGATAGCCCTGAGGAATTTGAGAGTCAAATTTCCAACCGTTGCTGTGCTACGCGCCAGCTGCCCCAAAATATCTTATCCACCTAACGGTCATATCATTGAAGGGCATTTATGTCTTATCATGTCGGGCTGCTCCCTAGGCTATAAATAGCCGCCCCCTACAACCACTAGCTGGTTGGCTACTCCGAGAGAAACTGACACTTGTCATTTGAGAGCCACCCATCCTCCGAGGACTTTGAGCGAAAATCATCGAGTGAGGAAAATACAAACCCAAACACCCACAAACCCAAAGTGATTGAGCATCACTGAAGAGATTGATCCTGCGTGGATCCGACGCTTGTTACCTTTGAAGACTGTGCTTCTTCCAGATGGTTAGGCGTCATGTTCTAGAGCATCCAAGAGGAATTGCGGATCGCCGAGTGACCGAAGTCTGTGAAGGTTTGGAAGTCGCCTGAAGAATTACCACGAGTGATTGGACGAGGTCTGTGTGACCTTAGTTCAAGGAGAATACGGTGAGGACTTGGTGTCTGAGCTCGTGCTCAGCGATCGAGTGTCTTGGGGCTGTGTGTCCTCGAGTTTAAATACTCAGCCGCTCCAACCAGACGTACAACTGAGACAGCAGTTGGAACTGGTCTACCAAATCATTGTCTTCACCAACCTTACTGGTTCTATTTCCTCAACTCTTTCATTTCCTCATTACTATGTTGAGTGATTGTTCATATATGTGTTTGAAGACTTTGACTGAAGACTTTCTCAATTTCCTCAGTTCAATTTATTCAGTCTGTTTGTCTTCATCTTGTGTTATCCTGTGTTTACGCTTTTCTGTACTCTGTGTTTGTCTTCATTTCATCATGATGACTATCTGTTTATTCTGTTATGCTTACTTCTGAGTACTTATTCCGCTGCAAGTAGTTCTTCGCCAAGGAATTTCCTCACTGGCAAATTCCTTAGTGAAGAATTCATAAAAATCGCCTATTCACCCCCCTCTAGTCGATATAACGCACTTTCATTCACTAAGCGTTCTTTGTCTTAGGTTCCAGAGTTGTGCGGATTGTGAGATTCACACAATTGAGGAATCATGAAGAAAAACGTCACTTAGAGAAATAGATCAAGAGCAGAAGTTTTGTACAAGGTGTTTAGAGTGAAGGAAATATGCCCTAGAGGCAATAATAAAGTTATTATTTATTTCCTCATATCATGATAAATGTTTATTATTCATGCTAGAATTGTATTAACCGGAAACATGATACATGTGTGAATACATAGACAAACATATAGTCACTAGTATGCCTCTACTTGACTAGCTCATTAATCAAAGATGGTTATGTTTCCTAACCATAGACATGTGTTGTCATTTGTTTAATGAGATCACATCATTAGGAGAATGATGTGATTGACATGACCCATCCCGTTAGCTTAGCACTTGATCGTTTAGTATTCTGCTATTGCTTCCTTCATGACTTATACATGTTCCTGTAACTATGAGGATTGTGTAACTCCCGTTTATCGGAAGAACACTTTGGGTACTACCAAACGTCACAACGAATCGGGTGATTATAAAGGAGTACTACAGGTGTTTCGAAGGTACATGTTGAGTTAGCATAATTGAGATTAGGTTTTGTCACTCCGATTGTCGGAGAGGTATCTCTGGGCCCTCTCGGTAATATTCATCACCCAAGCCTTGCAAGCATGTACCTAATGAGTTAGTTATGAGATGACATATTACGGAGCGAGTAAAGAGACTTGCCGATAGCGAGATTGAACTAGGTATTGGATACCGACGATCAAATCTCGGGCAAGTAACATACCGATGACAAAGGGAATAACGTATGTTGTTATGCGGTTTGACCGATAAAGATCTTCGTAGAATATGTAGGAACCAATATGGGCATCCAGGTCCGCTATTGGTTATTGACGAAGGCGTGTCTCAGCCATGTCTACATTGTTCTCGAACCGTAGGGTCCGCACGCTTAAGGTTTCGATGCGGTTATATTATGAGTTTATGTATTTTGATGTCTGAAGTTTGTTTGGAGTCCGGATGTGATCACGGACATGACGAGGAGTCTCGAAATGGTCGAGACATAAAGATTGATATATTGGACGGATATATTTGGACACGGAAAGGTTCGGAGAAGTTTGGAGCTCCGGGAGGTTACGGAACCCCGGGAGGTATATGGGCCTTATTGGGCCCATGTAGGAGGAAGGGAGAAGGAACAAGGGAGGGGGGCGCGCCCCCCCAAGCCCAAACCGAATTGCGGAGGAGGGCCGGGCCCCCCTTTCCTTTCTCCTTCCCCCTCTTCCTAATACTACTACTAGTACTACTTCCTAATACTAGTACTCTTTCCTTCCTCCTCCAAATAAGATAAGGAAAAGGGAGGGAAACCTACTTGGAGTAGGTTTCCCCTTCCTCTATGGCGCGCCCCCCTTGGGCCGGCCTCCTCCTCCCTCCCTCCTTTATATACGGGGGTAGGGGGGCACCCTAGAACACACAAGTTGATCATTGATCGTTCCTCTCGGAGCCTCTACTGGATTGGAGATCGAGGGTGCGTCATCGAGCTGTACACGTGTCAAGAACTCGGAGGTGCCGGAGTAACGGTGCTTGGATCGGTTGGACCGGGAGGACGTACGACTACTTCCTCTACGTTGCGTCAACGCTTCCGCTTCGGTCTACGAGGGTACGTAGACAACACTCTCCCCTCTCGTTGCTATGCATCACCATGATCTTGCGTGTGCGTAGGAATTTTTTTGAAATTACTACATTCCCCAACAGTGGCATCCGAGCCTCGGTTTTTATGGTTTGATGTTATATGCACGAGTAGAACAAATGTGAGTTGTGGACAATATAAGTCATACTGCCTACCAGCATGTCATACTTTGGTTCAGCGGTATTGTTGGATGAAGCGGCCCGGACCGACATTACGCGTACGCTTACGCGAGACTGGTTTTACCGCCGTGCTTTGCACACGGTGACTAGCGGTGTCTGTTTCTCCAACTTTAGTTGAACCGAGTGTGGCTACGCCCGATCCTTGTGAAGGTTAAAACGGAGTCTATTTGACAAACTATCGTTGTGGTTTTGATGTGTAGGTGAGATTGGTTCTTGCTTAAGCCCGTAGCAGCCACGTAAAATTTGCAACAACAAAGTAGAGGACGTCTAACTTGTTTTTGCAGGGCATGTTGTGATGTGATATGGCCAAGATGTGATGCTATATTTTATTGTATGAGATGATCATGTTTTGTAACGAAGTTATCGGCAATCTGGCAGGAGCCATATGGTTGTCGCTTTATTGTATGAAATGCAAGCATGTAATTGCTTTACTTTATCACTAAGCGGTAGCGATAGTCGTAGAAGCAATAGATGGCGTAAACAACAACGATGCTACGATGGAGATCAAGGTGTCGGCGCGGTGGCGATGGTGATCACGACGATTGCTTCAAGATGGAGATCACAAGCACAAGATGATGATGGCCATATCATATCACTTATATTGATTGCATGTGATGTTTATCCTTTATGCATCTTATCTTGCTTTGATTGACGGTAGCATTTTAAGATGATCTCTCACTAATTATCAAGAAGTGTTCTCCCGAGTATGCACCGTTGCGAAAGTTCTTCGTCTTTGAGACACCACGTGATGATCGGGTGTGATAGGCTCTACGTTCAAATACAACGGGTGCAAAACAGTTGCACACGCGGAATACTCGAGTTATACTTGACGAGCCTAGCATATCTGAGATATGGCCTCGGAACACGGAGACCGAAAGGTCGGCGTGAATCATATAGTAGATATGATCAACATAGAGATGTTCACCATTGAAACTACTCCATCTCACGTGATGATCGGACATGGTTTAGTTGATTTGGATCACATGATCACTTAGATGACTAGAGAGATGTCCGTCTAAGTGGGAGTTCTTAAGTAATATGATTAATTGAACTTAAATTTATCATGAACTTAGTACTGATAGTATTTTGCTTGTCTATGTTTGTTTGTAGATAGATGGCTCGTCTTTGTTGTTCCGTTGAATTTTAATGCGTTCCTTGAGAAAGCAAAGTTGAAAGATGATGGTAGCAATTACGGATCGGGTCCGTAACTCGAGGATTATCCTCATTGCTGCCTGAAGAGTTACGTCTGGAAGCACCGCTGGGTGCGAACTGCCTTCGCCGATGCAACCGACAATGTTAAGAACGTCTGGCGAGCAAAGCGATGACTACTCTATAGTTCGATGTGCCATGCTTTACGGCTTAGAACCGGGTCTTCAACGACGTTTTGAGCGTCATGGAGCATATGAGATGTTCCAGAGTTGAAGTTAATATTTCAAGCAAATGCCCGGATTGAGAGATATGAAGTCTCCAATAAGTTCTACAGCTGCAAGATGGAGGAGAATAGTTCTATCGGTGAGCATATACTCAAAATGTCCGGGTATAATAATCACTTGATTCAACTGGGAGTTAATCTTCGGATGATAGCGTCATTGATGAATTCTCCAATCATCGCCACCAAGCTACAAGAGCTTTGTGATGAACTATAATATGCAAGGGATGAACAAGACTATTCGAGCTCTTCGCAATCTTTGAAAGCAGCGGAGGTAGAAATCAAAAGGAGCATCAAGTGTTGATGGTCAACAAGACCACTGGTTTCAAGAAAAGGGCCAAAGGGAAGAAGAAAGGAACTTCAAAAGAACAGCAAACAAGTTCTTTGCTCAAGAGAAGAAACCCAAGTCTGGACCTAAGCACTCAAACCGAGTGCTTCTCTCGCAAGCGATCGACTTTGGAAGCGGAACTGCCCCAAGTATTTGGCGGATAAGAAGGATGGCAAAGTGAACAAAGGTATATGTGATATACATGTTATTGATGTGTACCTTACTAATGCTCGCAGAGCACTGGTATTTGATCTTGGTTACATTGCTAACATTTGCAACTCAAGCAGGGACTACGGATTAAGCGAAGATTAGCTAAGGACGAGGTGACGATGCGGCGTGGGAAATGGTTCCAAAGTCGATGTGATCGCGGTCGGCACGCTACCTCTACATCTACCATCGGGATTAGTTTTAGACCTGAATAATTGTTATTTGGTGCCGCGTTGAGCATGAACATTATATCTGGATCTTGTTTGATGCGAGACGGTTATTCATTTAAATCGAGAGAATAATGGTTGTTCTATTTATATGAGTAATATCTTTTATGGTCATGCACCCTTGAAGAGTGGTCTATTTTATTGAATCTCGATAGTAGTGATACACATATTCATAATGTTGAAGCCAAAAGATGCAGAGTTGATAATGATAGTGCAACATATTTGTGGCCTTTGCCGTTTAGGTCATATTGGTGTAAAACGCATGAAGAAACTCCATACTGATGGACTTCTGGAATCACTTGATTATGAATCACTTGGTACTTGCGAACCGTGCCTCATGGGCAAGATGACCAAAACACCGTTCTCCGGATCTATGGAGAGAGCAACAGATTTGTTGGAAATCATACATACAGATGTATGTGGTCCGATGAATGTTGAGGCTCGTGGCGGATATCGTTATTTTCTCACCTTCACAGATGATTTGAGAAGATATGGGTATATCTACTTGATGAAGCACAAGTCTGAAACATTTGAAAAGTTCAAAGAATTTCAGAGTGAAGTAGAAAATCATCGTAACAAGAAAATAAAGTTTCTACGATCGATCGTGGAGGAGAATATTTGAGTTCGAGTTTGGTTTACATTTGAAACAATGTGGAATAGTTTGCAACTCACGCCACCGAACACCACAGCGAAATGGTGTGTCCGAGCGTCGTGTCGTACTTTACTTGATATGGTGCGATCTATGATGTCTCTTACCGATTTACCGCTATCGTTTTGGGGTTATGCTTTAGAGACGGCCGCATTCACGTTAAATAGGGCACCATCAAAATCCGTTGAGGCGGCGCCTTATGAACTATGGTTTGGCAAGAAACCAAAGTTGTCGTTTCTCAAAGTTTGGGGCTGCGATGCTTATGTGAAGAAACTTCAACCAGATAAGCTCGAACCCAAATCGAGAAATGTGTCTTCATAGGATACCCAAAGGAGACTATTGGGTACACCTTCTATCACAGATCCGAGGGCAAGATTTTCGATGCTAAATTCGGATCCTTTCTAGAGAAGGAGTTTCTCTCGAAAGAAGTGAGTGGGAGGAAAGTAGAACTTGATGAGATAATCAGTATCTACTCCCTTATTGGAAAGTAGTTCATCACAAGAACCGGTTCTGTGACGACTACACCAATTAGTGAGGAAGCTAATGATATTGATCATGAAACTTCAGATCAAGTTTCTACTAAACCTCGTGGGTCTACAGAGTAAGATCCGCACGAGTGGTGCGAAATCCTATTCGGAAGTCATGTTACTTGACCATGATGAACCTACGAACTATGAGGAAGCGATGATGAGCCCAGATTCGCAAAATGGCTAGAGGCCATGAAATCTGAGATAGGATCCATGTATGAAAACAAAGTATGGACTTTGGTTGACTTGCCCGATGATCGGCAAGCCATTGAGAATAAATGGATCTTTAAGAAGAAGACCGACGTGATGGTAATGTTATCGTCTACAAAGCTCGACTTGTTGCGAAAGGTTTTCGACAAGTTCAAGGGGTTGACTACGATGAGACTTTCTCACCCGTAGCGATGCTTAAGTCTGTCCGAATCATGTTGGCTATTGCTGCATTTCATGATTATGAAATTTGGCAAATGGATGTCAAGACTGCATTCTTGAATGGATTTCTAGAAGAAGAGTTGTATATGATGCAGCCTGAAGGTTTTGTTGATCCAAAAGGTGCTGACAAAGTGTGCAAACTCCAGCGTTCCATTTATGGACTGGTGCAAGCATCTCGGAGTTGGAACAAACGCTTTGACAGTGTGATCAAAACATATGGTTTTATACAAACTTTTGAAGAAGCCTGTATTTACAAGAAAGTGAGTGGGAGCTCTGTAGCATTTCTAGTTTTATATGTTGATGACATATTATTAACTGGAAATGATATAGAATTTCTGGATAGCATAAAGGGATATTTGAATAAAAGTTTTTCGATGAAAGACCTCGGTGAAGCTGCTTACATATTGGGCATCAAGATCTATAGAGATAGATCAAGACGCTTAATAGGACTTTCACAAAGCACATACCTTGACAAAATTTTGAAAAAGTTCAAAATGGATCGAGCAAAGAAAGGATTCTTGCCGTGCTACAAGGTGTGAAGTTGAGTCGAACTCAATGCCCGACCACGAGAAAAGATAGAGAAAATGAAAGATGTTCCTATGCTTCAGCCATAGGCTCTATCATGTATGCAATCTGTGTACCGGACCGACGTATGCTTAGCAATAAGCTTGGCAGGTAGGTACCAAAGTAATCCAGAGTGGATCATGGACAGCGGTCAAGAACATCTGAAATACGAAAAGGACTAAGGATATGTTTCTCGTATATGGAGGTGACAAAGAGCTAGTCGTAAATGGTTACGTCGATGCAAGCTTTGACACCGATCCGGACGATTCTAAATCGCAAACCGGATCGTGTTTATATTAAGCGGTGGAGCTGTAAGTTGGTGCAGTTCAAAACAAAGCGTCGTGGCGGGATCTACATGTGAAGCGGAGTACATAGCTGCTTACAGGCGGCGAATGAAGGAGTGCGGATGAAGGAGTTCATTTCCGATCTAGGTGTCATACCTAGTGCATCGGGACCAATGAAGATCTTTTGTGACAATACTGGTGCAATTGCCTTGGCAAAGGAATCCAGATTTCACAAGAGGACCAAGCACATCAAGAGACGCTTCAATTCCATTCGGGACCAAGTCCAAGTGGGAGACATAGAGATTTGCAAGATACATACGGATCTGAATGTTGCAGACCCATTGACTAAGCCTCTCTCACGAGCAAAACATGATCAGCACCAAGACTCCATGGGTGTTAGAATCATTACTATGTAATCTAGATTATTGACTCTAGTGCAAGTGGGAGGCTGAAGGAAATATGCCCTAGAGGCAATAATAAAGTTATTATTTATTTCCTCATATCATGATAAATGTTTATTATTCATGCTAGAATTGTATTAACCGGAAACATGATACATGTGTGAATACATAGACAAACATATAGTCACTAGTATGCCTCTACTTGACTAGCTCATTAATCAAAGATGGTTATGTTTCCTAACCATAGACATGTGTTGTCATTTGATTAATGAGATCACATCATTAGGAGAATGATGTGATTGACATGACCCATCCGTTAGCTTAGCACTTGATCGTTTAGTATTACGCTATTGCTTCCTTCATGACTTATACATGTTCCTCGTAACTATGAGGATTGTGTAACTCCGTTTACGGAAGAACACTTTGGGTACTACCAAACGTCACAACGTAACTGGGTGATTATAAAGGAGTACTACAGGTGTTTCCGAAGGTACATGTTGAGTTAGCATAATTCAACATTAGGTTTTGTCACTCCGATTGTCGGAGAGGTATCTCTGGGCCCTCTCGGTAATATTCATCACCCAAGCCTTGCAAGCATGTACCTAATGAGTTAGTTATGAGATGACGTATTACGGAACGAGTAAAGAGACTTGCCGGTAACGAGATTGAACTAGGTATTGGATACCGACGATCAAATCTCGGGCAAGTAACATACCGATGACAAAGGGAATAACGTATGTTGTTATGCGGTTTGACCGATAAAGATCTTCATAGAATATGTAGGAACCAATATGGGCATCCAGGTCCCGCTATTGGTTATTGACCAGAGACGTGTCTCGGTCATGTCTACATTGTTCTCGAACCGTAGGGTCCGCACGCTTAAGGTTTCGATGACAGTTATATTATGAGTTTATGTATTTTGATGTATCGAAGTTTGTTCGGAGTCCCGGATGTGATCACGGACATGACGAGGAGTCTCGAAATGGTCGAGACATAAAGATTGATATATTGGACGGATATATTTGGACACCGGAAAGGTTCCGGAGAAGTTTGGAGCTCCAGGAGGTTACCGGAACCCCCCGGGAGGTATATGGGCCTTATTGGGCCCATGTAGGAGGAAGGGAGAAGGAACAAGGGAGGGGGGCGCGCCCCCCCAAGCCCAAACCAAATTGGGGAGGGGGGCCAGCCCCCCCTTTCCTTTCTCCTTCCCCCTCTTCCTAATACTACTACTAGTACTACTTCCTAATACTAGTACTCTTTCCTTCCTCCTCCAAATAAGATAAGGAAAAGGGAGGGAAACCTACTTGGAGTAGGTTTCCCCCTCCTCTATGGCGCGCCCCCCTTGGGCCGGCCTCCTCCTCCCTCCCTCCTTTATATACGGGGGTAGGGGGGCACCCTAGAACACACAAGTTGATCATTGATCATTCCTCAGTCGTGTGCGGTGCCCCCCTCCGTGATATTACACCTCGATCATATTGTAGCGGTGCTTAGGCGAAGCCCTGCGATAGGAGAACATCAAGATCGTCACCACGCCGTCGTGCTGACGGAACTCCCCTCGGAGCCTCTACTGGATTGGAGATCGAGGGTGCGTCATCGAGCTGTACGCGTGTCAAGAACTCGGAGGTGCCGGAGTAATGGTGCTTGGATCGGTTGGACCGGGAGGACGTACGACTACTTCCTCTACGTTGCGTCAACGCTTCCGCTTCTGTCTACGAGGGTACATAGACAACACTCTCCCCTCTCGTTGCTATGCATCACCATGATCTTGCGTGTGCGTAGGAATTTTTTTGAAATTACTACGTTCCCCAACATAGAGTGTGGAAGTTGAGGAAGAAACACCTTTTGAAAATTTGATGAAAATCATCAGTAGTAATAAAGGCAGTAAAAGTAACTTTTAATTACCCTTGACAAAGAACATGACGAACTAGAAGTGTAGATTGAGAAGTTCGTCTACTCATATCTTCCACGCCCTAACTTGGCGGCGGAAGACGTCTACGGCGGCGGCGAGAGAAGATGTCCGCGACCGGCGCGAGTACGACGGCGACGAGGTCGAGGCAGTGAAGCTCTTCCTCACCGGTGACGATGGAAGTAGCGGTGGCGCTAGGTTTTGAGAGCTCGAGCGAGGGAGTGAGGTCGAGCGGAGTAAGAACGAAGTAAGGAGGGAAGGGGATATTTATAGCTGAGGTGAAAAACTGCTCGTCCAAGGAAATTGGACAAACGTGCCCCTGACCCTTCTCATTTGCGTGACATGTGTCACCCACGTACTGAGAGGTGGCGATCATGTGAGATCGTGGGTGAATAGATAAGTATATCATGGGATGTGTAACGGTTTGAGCGGCAAAAGACGAAAATTCATATAAGAATATTTTAAAGTTTCGTTAGCAATTTCTTCAGCTGACAAGGACACAGTGAAGAATTTGAACGAGTTTCAAATAGAATGCACATGAAGAGTTTGTGAGTAGACTGGGTTGAGTTTAGCATATAGGGAGATAAGGGTCCGATCACATTCACTTAGCAGAAAAAATCAACTTGAAGAATTAGCAATAAGTGAATGTTGTAGAGGACGTAAACTCAAAAATATATATAGTCAATGAAGAACAACGACGGAGAGAGTGAAGATATTGCAAAGTTGAAGAATTTGAAAACCGAGGAATTTCAAAAATGAAGAAAAACTCAAAATGAAGATTTTCAACTTTGGTTGGTGGCGTAACCCACCGTATAAGAATGATGATTTCAGACACCGCGTACAACTCTCGTAGGGTTCTGAGAATCAATTTCTTCATTAATTTCTTCACACTTAGAGGGTTAGTCTTCATTGATTGAAGAAAAACTTTACTTCGTGTGTTGCACATCTAAGTCATCAGGTCAGCATAAGTGTTAGGATGTGTGTCCTGTTCAAAGAACATTCGAAGATTCTAGGATATTTAGCTCACACTGCAACTTGCTAAATCTCTTCTCATCCGAGGGCTTTGTGAAGATATCGGCTAGCTGGTCCTCAGTATTTGCATGGTCGATGGAGATGTCGCCCTTCAACACATGGTCACGAAGAAAATGATGACGAATCTGGATGTGCTTTGTCTTCGAGTGCTGAACTGGGTTGTGAGCAATCTTGATAGCACTCCCATTGTCGCAGTAGAGTGGCACATTCTTCACATTGATGCCATAGCCCTTGAGTGTTTGCTTCATCCATAGCAATTGAGCACAACAAGATCCAGCAGCAATGTACTCAGCTTCTGCAGTGGAGAGTGATACACAGTTCTACTTCTTTGAGGACCAACATACCAAGGATCGTCCGAGGAAATGACATATGCCTGACGTTGACTTGTAGTCCACCCGATCACCAGCATAGTCAGAGTTTGAATATCCAATGAGATCAAAGGAAGAGCCCTTGGGATACCATAATCCAAGTGTTGGTGTGTGAGCTAGATATCGAAGAATATGCTTCGCAGCCTTATGGTGTGATTCCTTTGGTGTAGCTTGAAATCGGGCACACATGCAAACACTAAGCATAATATCCGGCCTAGATGCAGATAGGTACAATAAAGAGCCAATCATGGAGCGGTATACCTTTTGATCGAAGTCTTTACCATTTTCATTAGTGCATAGATGGCCATTTGTGGGCATAGGGATTTTGACGCCTTTGCAATCTTGCATGCCGAATTTCCTCAACACATCCTTGAGGTATTTCTCCTGAGATATGAATATGCCATTGTATTGTTGACGAATTTGAAGACCTAAGAAGAATTTTAATTCTCCCATCATAGACATTTGATATTCTTCACTCATCATATAGGCAAATTCATGACTATAACGTTGGTTAGTGCAGCCAAAGATAATATCATCAACATATATTTGGCACACGAATAGTTCATCATCATATGCTTTGGTGAAAAGAGTTGGGTCAAGTGAACCGGGTTTGAAGCCTTTCTTCATGAGGAATTCCTTCAGTGTGTCATGCCACGCCCGAGGTGCTTGCTTGATGCCATAGAGGGCCTTGTTGAGTCTGTGGACGTGATCTAGAAATTTTGGATCCTCAAAACCTGGTGGTTGAGCAACATATACTTCTTCCTCAAGCTTACCATTGAGGAATGCACTTTTCACATCCATTTGATGTAAGATGATATTATGATGGTTAGCGTAAGCAAGCAATATGCGAATAGCCTCAAGTCTAGCAACAGGTGCAAAAGTTTCATCGAAATCAATTCCTTCAACCTGTGTGTAGCCTTGAGCTACAAGACGAGCCTTATTCCTCACCACAAGGCCATTTTCATCTTGTTTGTTGCGGTAGATCCATTTGGTACCGATGATGTTGTGCTTGCGTGGGTCTGGTCACTTGACAAGCTCCCACCCATTGTTGAGCTCGAATTGATGCAATTCATCTTGCATGGCTTGAATCCACTTAGATTCCATGAATGCTTCATCAACTTTAGTGGGCTCTGTGACAGAGAAAAATGCAAAATTCCCACAAAAGTTAGATAAATGTGAAGCTTTTGAGCGCATGAGAGGACCTGGTGTGTTGATGTCATCGATGATCTTCTCGATCTGCACTTTGTTTGCAATGCGAGGGTGTGCGATTGACGACTTTGCTTCGGCCCAACAGTTTCTTCAGGACCAGTTTCTTCAGCAGTACCAGCGGGATTTTCTTCATGATCCGGAATGACTTCTTCAACAGATTGTTCGGTAGGGATGATATCCTCAGTAGCTTTGAACTTGATGGATTCCTCAGGTGACATTTCATCTAGCACAGGAGGTAGGTGCTCTCTTTGCGAGCCATTAATTTCATCGAACCGCACATCTACAGTTTCAATAATCTTGTGATGATTGATGTTGAAGACTCTGTAGGTGTGCTAGTCCTTTCCGTAACCAAGCATAAAACCCTCATGTGCTTTCGGTGCAAATTTAGAGTGATGGTGAGGATCTCTAATCCAGCATTTAGCACCAAAGACTTTGAAATAACTTACATTGGGTTTCTTGTCAGTGAGGAGTTCATATGAGGTCTTTTTGAAGAATTTGTGAAGATATACCCTGTTGATGATGTGGCACGCAGTATCAATTGCTTCGCGCCAAAAGCGCTGAAGTGTGTTGTATTCATCAAGCATAGTGCAAGCCATCTCAACAAGAGTTCTGTTCTTGCGCTTGGAGGAAATATGCCCTAGAGGCAATAATAAAGTTATTATTTATTTCCTTATTTCATGATAAATGTTTATCATTCATGCTAGAATTGTATTAACCGGAAACATGATACATGTGTGAATGCATAGACAAACAATATGTCACTAGTGTGCCTCTACTAGACTAGCTTGTTAATCAAAGATGGTTATGTTTCCTAACCATGAACAAAGAGTTGTTATTTGATTAACAAGGTCACATCATTAGTAGAATGATCTCGATTGACATGACCCATTCCATTAGCTTAGCACACGATCGCTTAGTATGTTGCTACTGCTTTTATCCATGACTTATACATGTTCCAATAACTATGAGATTATGCAACTCCGTTTACGGAGGAACACTTTGGTACTACCAAACGTCACAACGAATCGGGTGATTATAAAGGAGTACTACAGGTGTCTCCAAAGGTAGATGTTGGGTTGGCGATTTGAGATTAGGTTTTGTCACTCCGATTATGGGAGAGGTATCTCTGGGCCCTCTCGGTAATACACATCACTGAAGCCTTGCAAGCATTACAACTAATGAGTTAGCTGTGAGATGATGTATTACGGAATGAGTAAAGAGACTTGCCGTAACGAGATTGAACTAGGTATTGGATACCGACGATCGAATCTCGGGCAAGTAACATACCGATGACAAAGGGAACAACGATGTTGTTATGCGGATCGACCGATAAAGATCTTCGTAGAATATGTAGGAACCAATATGGGCATCCAGGTCCGCTATTGGTTATTGACCGAGACGTGTCTCGGTCATGTCTACATTGTTCTCGAACCGTAGGGTCCTTGCGCTTAAGGTTTCATGATGTTATATTATGAGTTTATATATTTTGATGTACCGAAGAAGTTCGAGTCCCGGATGTGATCACGGACATGACGAGGAGTCTCGAAATGGTCGAGACATAAAGATTGATATATTGGAAGCCTATATTTGGAGTTCGAATGGTTCGGGTGAAATCGGGATTTTCTTGGAAACCGGGGTTACGGAACCTCCCGGGGCTATTGGGCCTTAGTGGGCCACGAGGGAGAAGAGGAAGGGCGGCCGGGGTGGCGCGCGCCTCCCCCTAGTCCGAATAGGACAAGGAGAGGGGGGCGGCGCCCCCCCTTCTCTCTTCCCCCTCCCCCAATCCTACTCCAACTAGGAAAGGGGGAGTCCTACTCCCGGTGGGAGTAGGACTCCTCCGGCGCGCCTCCCTTAGGCCGGCCGCACCTCCCCCCTCCCTCCTTTATATACGGGGGCAGGGGGGCACCCTAGAACACACAAGTTTGATCTACGGATCGTTCCTTAGCCGTGTGCGGTGCCCCCCTCCACCATATTCCACCTCGGTCATATCGTCGCGAAGCTTAGGCGGCTTCTGCCGATAGAACATCAAGATCGTCACCATGCCGTCGTCTTGTGGAACTCTCCTCGACACTCGGCTGGATCGGAGTTCGAGGGACGCCATCGAGCTGTACGTGTGTCAAGAACTCGGGGCGCCGGAGTATGCTGGCGCCGGATCGGTCGGATCGCGAGGAGAACGTCGACTACTTCCTCTACGTTGTGATCGCTTCGCTTGGTTCACGAGGGTGCGTAGACAACACTCTCCCCTCTCGTTGCTATACATCACCATGATCTTGCGTGTGCGTAGGAAATTTTTGAAATTACTACGTTCCCCAACAAATGGTATCGAGCCTAGGTTTTTATGGTTTGATGTTTTGCACGAGTAGAACACAAGTGAGTTGTGGGCGATACAAGTCATACTACCTACCAAAGATGTCATACTTTGGTTCAGCGGTATTGTGAGATGAAGCGGCCGGACCGACATTACGCCAGACGCTTACGCGAGACTGGTTTCACCGCCACGAGCACTCGTTGCTTAAAGGTGGTGGCGGGTGTCTGTCTCTCTCACTTTAGTTGAACCGAGTGTGGCTACGCCGGTCCTTGAGAAGGTTAAAACGGAGTCTATTTGACGAAGTATCGTTGTGGTTTTGATGCGAGGTGAGATTGGTTCTTGCTTAAGCCCGTAGCAGCCACGTAAAATTTGCAACAACAAAGTAGAGGACGCCTAACTTGTTTTTGCAGGCATGTTGTGATGTGATATGGTCAAGACGTGATGCTATATTTTATTGTATGAGATGATCATGTTTTGTAACCGGTTATCGGCAATGGCAGGAGCCATATGGTTGTCGCTTATTGTATGAAATGCAATCGCCCTGTAATGCTTTACTTTATCACTAAGCGGTAGCGATAGTCGTAGAAGCATAAGATTGGCGAGACGACAACGATGCTACGATGGAGATCAAGGTGTCGCGCCGGTGACGATGGTGATCATGATGGTGCTGCAGAGATGGAGATCACGAAGCACAAGATGATGATGACCATATCATATCACTTATATTGATTTGCATGTGATGTTTATCTTTTATGCATCTTATCTTGCTTTGATTGACGGTAGCATTATAAGATGATCTCTCACTAAATTATCAAGAAGTGTTCTCCCTGAGTATGCACCGTTGCCAAAGTTCGTCGTGCCCAGACACCACGTGATGATCGGGTGTGATAAGCTCTACGTCCATCTACAACGGGTGCAAGCCAGTTTTGCACACGCAGAATACTCGGGTTATACTTGACGAGCCTAGCATATGCCGATATGGCCTCGGAACACGGAGACCGAAAGGTCGGCGTGAATCATATAGTAGATATGATCAACATAAGATGTTCACCATTGAAAACTACTCCATTTCACGTGATGATCGGTTATGGTTTAGTTGATTTGGATCACGTGATCACTTAGATGACTAGAGAGATGTCCGCCTAAGTGGGAGTTCTTAAGTAATATGATTAATTGAACTTAAATTTATCATGAACTTAGTACCGATAGTATCTTGCTTGTTTATGTTTGATTGTAGATAGATGGCTCGTGTTGTTGTTCCGTTGAATTTTAATGCGTTCCTTGAGAAAGCAAAGTTGAAAGATGATGGTAGCAACTACACGGATCGGGTCCGAACTCGAGGATTATCCTCATTGCTGCACGTAAGAGTTACGTCTGGATGCACCGCTAGATGCGAGCTGCTGCGCAGAGCAACTCCGGATGTTATGAACGTCTGGCGAGCAAAGCCGATGACTACTCTATAGTTCAGTGTGCCATGCTTTACGGCTTAGAACCGGGACTTCAACGGCGTTTTGAACGTCATGGAGCATATGAGATGTTCCAGAGTTGAAGTTGATATTCCAACAGTAATGCCCGGATTGAGAGATATGAAGTCTCCAATAAGTTCTATAGCTGCAAGATGGAGGAGAATAGTTCGTCGGTGAGCATATACTCAAAATGTCCGGGTATTACAATCACTTGACTCAATTGGGAGTTAATCTTCCGGATGATTGTGTCATTGATGAATTCTTCAATCACCGCCACCAAGCTACAAAGGCTTCGTGATGAACTATAATATGCAAGGGTTAGTAAAGACTATACCGAGCTCTTCGCAATGCTAAAGGCTGCGGAGGTAGAAATCAAGAAGGAGCATCAAGTGTTGATGGTCAATAAGACCACTAGTTTCAAGAAGAAAGGCAAAGGGAAGAAGAAGGGAACTTCAAGAAGAACGACAAGCAAGTTCTTTGCTCAGAGAAGAAACCCAAGTCTGGACCTAAGCCTGAAATCGAGTGCTTCTACCGCAAGCGATCGTCTTTGAAGCGGAACTGCCCCAAGTATTTGGCGGATAAGAAGGATGGCAAGGTGAACAAAGGTATATGTGATATACATGTTATTGATGTGTACCTTACTAGAGCTCATGAGAGCACTGGTATTTGATATTGGTTACATTGCTAATATTTGCAACTCAAACAGGACTACGGATTGCTTAACACCGCAAAGGACGAGGTGACGATGCGCATGGGAAATGGTTCCAAAGTCGATGTGATCGCGGTCGGCACGCTACCTCTACATCTACCTTCGGATTAGTTTTAGACCTAAATAATTGTTATTTGGTGCTGCGTTGAGCATGAACATTATATCTGGATCTTGTTTGATGCAAGACGGTTATTCATTTAAATCGAGAGAATAATGGTTGTTCTATTTATATGAGTAATATCTTTTATGGTCATGCACCCTTGAAGAGTGGTCTATTTTGATGAATTTCGATAGTAGTGATACACATATTCATAATGTTGAAACCAAAAGATGCAGAGTTGATAATGATAGTGCAACTTATTTGTGGCATCGCCGTTTAGGTCATATCGGTGTAAAGCGCATGAAGAAACTCCATCTCGATGGACTTTTGGAGTCACTTGATTATGAATCACTTGGCACTTGAACCGTGCCTCATGGGCAAGATGACTAAAACCCGTTCTCGGTACTATGGAGAGAGCAACAGATTTGTTGGAAATCATACATACAGATGTATGTGGTCCGATGAATGTTGAGGCTCGTGGTGGATATCGTTATTTTCTCACCTTCACAGATGACTTAAGCAGATATGGGTATATCTACTTAATGAAACATAAGTCTGAAACATTTGAAAAGTTCAAAGAATTTCAGAGTGAAGTTGAAAATCATCGTAATAAGAAAATTAAGTTTCTACGATCGATCGTGGAGGTGAATATTTGAGTTACGAGTTTGGTCTACATTTGAAACAATGCGAATAGTTTCACAACTCACGCCACCGGAACACCACAACGTAATGGTGTGTCCGAACGTCGAATCGTGCTTTACTAGATATGGTGCGATCTATGATGTCTCTTACAGATTTACCGCTATCGTTTTGGGGTTATGCTCTAGAGATGGCCGCATTCACACTGAATAGAACACCGTCGAAATCTGTTGAGGCGACACCTTATGAACTATGGTTTAGCAAGAAACCAAAGTTGTCGTTTCTTAAAGTTTGGGGATGCGATGCTTATGTGAAAAAGCTTCAACCTGATAAGCTCGAACCCAAATCAGAGAAATGTGTCTTCATAGGATACCCAAAGGAGACAGTTGGGTACACCTTCTATCACAGATCCGAAGGCAAGACATTTGTTGCCAAGAATGGATCCTTTCTAGAGAAGGAGTTTCTCTCCAAAGAAGTGAGTGGGAGGAAAGTAGAACTTGATGAGGTAATTGTACCTTCTCCCTTACTTGAAAGTAGTTTATCGCAGAAACCGGTTTCTGAGAGATCTACACCAAGTAGTGAGGAAGTTGATGATGTTGATCATGAAACTTCAGATCAAGTTACTACGTAACCTCGAGATCAACCAGAGTAAGATCCGCACTTTGAGTGGTACGGTAATCCTGTTCGGAAATCATGCTACTAGATCATGATGAACCTACGAACTATGAAGAAGCGATGGTGAGCCCAGATTCATAAAATGGCTTGAGGCCATGAAATCTGAGATGGGATCCATGTATGAAAACAAAGTATGGACTTTGGTTGACTTGCCCGAGGGTCGGCAAGCAATAGAAAACAAGTGGATCTTCAAGAAGAAGACCGACGCCGACGGTAATGTTATCGTCTACAAAGCTCAACTTGTCGCAAAGGGTTTTCGACAAGTTCAAGGGATTGACTACGATGAGACCTTCTCACCAGAGCGATGCTTAAGTCTGTCCGAATCATGTTAGCAATTGCGCATTTTATGATTATGAAATTTGGCAAATGGATGTAAAGACCGCATTCTGAATGGATTTCGGAAGAAGAGTTGTATATGATGCAACGAGAAGGTTTTATCGATCCAAAGGAGCTAACAAAGTGTGCAAGCTCCAATGATCCATTTATGGACTGGTGCAAGCATCTCGAGTTGGAATAAACGCTTTGATAGTGTGATCAAAGCATTTGGGATCATCTGACTTTTGGAGAAGCTTGTATTTACAAGAAAGTGAGTGGGAGCTCAGTAGCATTTCGATATTATATGTAGATGACATATTGCTGATCGGAAATGATATAGAATTCTGGATAGCATAAAGGATACTTGAATAAGAGTTTTTCAATGAAAGACCTCGGTGAAGCTGCTTACATATTGGGCATTAAGATCTATAGAGATAGATCAAGACGCTTAATTGGACTTTCACAAAGCACATACCTTGACAAAATTTTGAAGAAGTTCAAAATGGATCAAGCAAAGAAAGGGTTCTTGCACGTGTTACAAGGTGTGAAGTTGAGTAAGACTCAATGCCCGACCACCGCAGAAGATAGAGAGAAAATGAAAGATGTTCCTATGCTTCACCATAGGCTCTATCATGTATGCAATCTTGTGTACCGGACTGATGTGTGCCTTGCTATAAGCTTAGCAGGAGGTACCAAAGTAATCCAGAGTGGATCATCGACAGCGGTCAAGAACATCTGAAATACCGAAAAGGACTAAGGATATGTTTCTCGATATGGAGGTGACAAAGAGCTCATAAAACGGTTACGTTGATGCAAGCTTTGACACCGATCCGCACGATTCTAAATCGCAGACCGGATACGATTTACACTAAACGGAGCAGTGTCGGTTGGTGCAGTTCTAAACAAAGCGTCGTGGCGGGATCTACATGTGAAGCGGAGTACATAGCAGCCGGAAGCAGCTAATGAAGGAGTGCGGATGAAGGAGTTCATATCCGATCTAGGTGTCATACCTAGTGCATCGGGTCCAATGAAAATCTTCGTGACAATCATCGAGCAATTGCCTTGGCAAAGGAATCCAGATTTCACAAGAGGACCAAGCACATCAAGAGACGCTTCAATTCCATCCGGATTTAGTCCGGTGGGAGACATAGAGATTTGCAAGATACATACGGATCTGAATGTAGCAGACCGTTGACTAAGCCTCTTCCACGAGCAAAACATGATCAACACCAAGACTCCATGGGTGTTAGAATCATTACTATGTAATCTAGATTATTGACTCTAGTGCAAGTGGGAGATCAAGGAAATATGCCCTAGAGGCAATAATAAATTTATTATTTATTTCCTTATTTCATGATAAATGTTTATCATTCATGCTAGAATTGTATTAACCGGAAACATGATACATGTGTGAATGCATAGACAAACAATATGTCACTAGTGTGCCTCTACTAGACTAGCTTGTTAATCAAAGATGGTTATGTTTCCTAACCATGAACAAAGAGTTGTTATTTGATTAACAAGGTCACATCATTAGTAGAATGATCGATTGACATGACCCATTCCATTAGCTTAGCACACGATCGCTTAGTATGTTGCTACTGCTTTTATCCATGACTTATACATGTTCCGGTAACTATGAGATTATGCAACTCCGTTTACGGAGGAACACTTTGGTACTACCAAACGTCACAACGAATCGGGTGATTATAAAGGAGTACTAGGTGTCTCCAAAGGTAGATGTTGGGTTGGCGATTTGAGATTAGGTTTTGTCACTCCGATTGTCGGAGAGGTATCTCTGGGCCCTCTCGGTAATACACATCATGAAGCCTTGCAAGCATTACAACTAATGAGTTAGCTGTGAGATGATGTATTACGGAACGAGTAAAGAGACTTGCGCGTAGCGAGATTGAACTAGGTATTGGATACCGACGATCGAATCTCGGGCAAGTAACATACCGATGACAAAGGGAACAACGATGTTGTTATGCGGTCCGACCGATAAAGATCTTCGTAGAATATGTAGGAACCAATATGGGCATCCAGGTCCCGCTATTGGTTATTGACCGGAGACGTGTCTCGGTCATGTCTACATTGTTCTCGAACCGTAGGGTCCGCACGCTTAAGGTTTCGATGGATCGTTATATTATGAGTTTATATATTTTGATGTACGAAGAAGTTCGAGTCCCGGATGTGATCACGGACATGACGAGGAGTCTCGAAATGGTCGAGACATAAAGATTGATATATTGGAAGCCTATATTTGGAGTTCGAATGGTTCGGGTGAAATCGGGATTTTCTTGGAAAACCGGGTTACCGGAACCCTCCCGGGGCTATTGGGCCTTAGTGGGCCACGAGGGAGAAGAGGAAGGGCCGGCCGGGGGTGGCGCGCCCCTCCCCTAGTCCGAATAGGACAGGAGAGGCGGCGCCCCTCTCTCTTCCCTCCCCAATCCTACTCCAACTAGGAAGGGGGGAGTCCTACTCGGTGGGAGTAGGACTCCTCCGGAGCGCCTCCCTTAGGCCGGCCGCACCTCCCCTCCCTCCTTTATATACGGGGGCAGGGGGGCACCCTAGAACACACAAGTTTGATCTACGGATCGTTCCTTAGCCGTGTGCGGTGCCCCCCTCCACCATATTCCACCTCGGTCATATCGTCACGAAGCTTAGGCGAAGCTCTGCGCCGGTAGAACATCAAGATCGTCACCACGCCGTCGTCTTGTGGAACTCTCCTCGACACTCGGCTGGATCGGAGTTCGAGGGACGCCATCGAGCTGTACGTGTGTCAAGAACTCGGGGCGCCGGAGTAACGGCGCCGGATCGGTCGGATCGCGAGGAGAAGCGACGACTACTTCCTCTACGTTGTGATCGCTTCGCTTGGGTCACGAGGGTGCGAGACAACACTCTCCCCTCTCGTTGCTATACATCACCATGATCTTGCGTGTGCGTAGGAAATTTTTTGAAATTACTACGTTCCCCAACAGCGCTCCACGATGCCATTCTGCTGAGGAGTATAAGGAGCAGATAACTTGTGAGTAATACCGAGTATATCAATATATTCATAGAGGCCAGTGTTCTTGAACTCGGTTCCATTATCACTCCTGATATGCTTGATCTTCACACCGAAGATAGTAGAAGCCCTTGATGAAAATCGTCTGAAAACTTCCTGCACTTCATTTTTGCAAGTGATGATATGCACCCATGTGTAACGAGAATAGTCATCAACTATGAGAACGTGGCATAATGAGTAGGGCCAAAGAGATCCATATGAAGTAATTCAAAGGGATGAGAAGTGGTCATGATAGTCTTCGAGGGATGCTTGGCTCTGGTGATCTTTCTAGCCTGACAAGCCTCACAAAGATGATCTTTGACGAATTTGACACCCTCGATGCCAATGACATGCTTCTTCTTCATGAGTGTATGCAAGTTTCTCATCCCAACATGACCAAGTCGTCGATGCCATAGCCAGCATTCTGAAGCTTTTGCAAGTAGACATGTGGCAGGCTGTGGTCCTATAGAGAAATCAACAATATACAAGTCTCCTTTCCTAAAGCCTTCGAAGACTTTGGAGTTGTCCAATTCCATTAGCACAAGGCAACGATATTTTCCAAAGACAACAACCATATCAAGATCACAAAGCATTGAGACAAACATGAGGTTGAATCCTAAGGACTCGACAAGCATGACTTTGTCCATGTGTCTATCCTTTGAGATTGCAACCTTACCTAGACCCAATATCTTGCTTTTGCCTTTGTCAGCGTAGGTGATATGCTTCAGATGAGATGGTGACAAATCAGTGTCCATCAACAAGTTCCTGTCACCAGTCATGTGATTTGTACATCCACTGTCGAGGACTCACTCAGTAGCTTTGGGTTGATCATCCTGCAGATGAATTAGTGCAACTTACAAACCCATATACTTCATCAGTGAAGAATATGATATCAATTTCATCAACAGTAACAGATATAGCATGATGAGGATGTAATAAATGACTGATTCATTTCTTCATGATTAGTTTGCATCCTTTCAAGCACATTCAGGTCTCCAGCAATTTCTTCAGACGATCAAGTTCATCTGGAGACCTGACCCTGCATAAAAGATTAGTTCTTTTTCTTCACCACCCACTTCTGGAGGGGTGGCAAAGAGTTCATCATTCTGCGAGCTCCATAAGAAAAAGATGACATCGAAGCCAGTGCACTTCGTTTCACAGAAGAGTGGTTAGGATAAGCATATGAATAAGCAGAGAAATTCTTCGAGGACTTGTGAACATAATGGTTTGAAGAATAATGCACATATTCATGGCCTTTAGACTTTCCCTGTGAAACAGAAGTGTTAGCACGATGATGTTCATATGAGGATTTTGGTCCATGTGAGGAATTTGATCCATATGAAGAATTTGGTCCATATGAGGACTTGGATCCATATGAAGATTTTGATCCATATGAAGAATTTGATCTGGGGTTCCTATTCTTCACTGGTGGTGTCATGATGACATTCACCTGAAGATTTTCAAGGCACCTTTTAGGGACCCAGATTTTCTTCATAGGGGGACCGTTCATGCAGTTAGTTCCAACATAGCGAGCAAATACTTCACCATTCTGATTCTTGAACAGTTTATAGTTGGAGTCAAATGACTCATCAGAGGAATATGAAGAATCAGAGGTAAAGCCAGATAAAGTGCATGGATCTACAGGAGGTCCTTTCGCAGCAACCCATGAGGTTTTGGGATACTGCTCAGGTTTCCAGTAGGTCCCATCAGCATTGATTTTCCTCTCAAAGGTGATACCCTCTTTTCTAGGGTTCATGTTCAAGATCTGCTTTTTGAGCACATCACATATTGTCTGATGCCCTTTGAGGCTTTTGTAAATGCCTGTCACATACAATTCCTTCAACCCTGCATTATTGTCAGTGATACATGTGGTATCCTCGGATGAGGAATTTGTGACCACAGAGACAGTTGAAGAATTTGCAGCAATAGAAGCATTTGAACATTCAGGTGATGAATTAGCAGATTCGCGCTCAATGCATTTCAGACATGGTGGAATAAATTCTTCCTGAGCGGAACTGATCTGTTGAGCAAGCAATGAATCGTTTTCCTTCTGAAGATCTTCATAACTCGCTTTGAACTTCTCAAGATCTTTCTTTCCCTGAATAAATTCATAAGAAAGCTTCTCATGATCAGTTAAGAGAGTGTTATGATGATTTTGAAGGTTGTCAAAGTTAGACTGAAGTTTTTGCAAACTATCAGTCAAGGCGTTAGCTCGATTCAATTCCTCAGCCAACATATCATCGCTCTCATCTAGCATGTTTTGAACTTTTTCAAGAGCTCTTTGTTGTTTAGTGGCAAGGGAAGCAAGTTTGACATTGTTGGGTCCAAATTCATCACCCGATTCATCATCACTGGATTTGGATAGGTAGCATTCAGTTACCTTGGCACCCTTTTCCAGAAGGCATGGTGCAGTGGATGATGATTCAGGTGCGAAAGTCATCTCCTTGAGTGATTCCTTGAAATCCTCAAACCAAGGATCATGACGAGTACGATGACCTTCATATACTTCAGAGAGTCGGTCCCAGATAAGCTTCGCATGGTTGAGATGCATGATGTTCCTGAACTGATTTTGGGACAAACAGGAGCAGATGACATCCTTTGCCGTGAGGTTGAGTAGAGTGTACTTGCGAATATCATTAGCCTCCGCCATCTTGCAGAGATCGGTGAGTCCAATCTCAGTGACGGTCCATAGTTCGATGTTCATCGCCATGAGTCGTTTCTTCATCATGGTCTTCCACTTGGGATACTCATGACCGTCAAAGATGGGGCATGTCACTTTCTTCATTCCTGCAGTCGACATAACTAAAACTCCAGGTGGTTAAACCAAAATCACACAGAACAAGGGAGTACCTTGCTCTGATACCAATTTAAAGTGTGTTACGTCGACTAGAGGGGGGGTGAATAGGCGATTTTTATGAATTCTTCACTAAGGTATTTCAGGGTGAGGAAATTCCTAAGCGAAGAACTACTTGCAGCGGAATAAGTACTCAGGTATAAGGATAACAGAGCAACAACATAGTCATCATGATGAAATGAAAGACAAACACAGAGTATAGAAAGCGTAAACACAGGATAAGCAGGATGAAGACAAAACAGAGTGAAGAAATAGGATTGAGGAATTAGAGAAAGTCCTCAGTCACAGTCTTCAGACAATAATGATCAGGTACATCAACACATAACTGAGGAAATGAAAGGCTTGAGGAAATAGAACCAGTGGGCTTGGTGAAGACAATGATTTGGTAGACCAGTTCCAACTGCTGTGACAGTTGTACGTCTGGTTAGAGCGGCTGAGTATTTAAACTCGAGGACACACAGTCCCAGACACACAGTCCTTGATGTGTTATCCTTGAGCTAAGATCACACAGACCTCGCCCAACAGTAGTGGTAAGTCTTCACAGGTGACTTCCAAACCTTCACAGACTTGGTCACTCGGCAATCCATAATTCCTCTTGGATGCTCGGACCATGACACCTAACCGTTTGGATGATAAACAGTCCTCAAAGGTAACAAGCATCGGTTCCACATAGGAACAATCTCTTCAGTGATGCTCAATCACTTTGGGGTTTGTAGGTGTGGGTTTGGGATTTGGGTTTTCCTCACTTGATGATTTTCGCTCAAAGTCCTCGGAGGATGGGATGCTCTCAAATGACAAGTGTCAGTTTCTCTCGGAGCAGCCAACCAGCTAGTGGTTGTAGGGGGCAGCGATTTATATCCTAGGGAGCAGCCCGACATGATAAGACATAAATGCCCTTGGCTGATATGACCATTAGGTGGTAGGATGTTTTGGGACAGCTGGCGCGCGGCACAACAATGGTCGGATTTGAGGTTCAAATTCCTCAGGGCTATCATGTTCCTCACTGTGTAGGCAATTCACACTGGCGAATTCCTAACTCCTCAGTCAGAACAAATTCCTCAGAGACCAGAAGATCTTCGTCTCTGTCACTGAAGAAATTGCCTGAAATGATATGAGATTTCCAATGGCTTCACTTGAAGGATTGGGTAGGTGTAGGATTTTGAGATGAGCATCACTTGGAAATCAGTTTCCTTAGTATTACCTCGACCCCCTTTAACAGTACGGTGTTTCCTATGACTCAAGAAATAGAAAAAGAAACTATGAAAACAGAAGTCTTCACGCTTCAGATTCCTCGCATGCATATCCAAATCTTCAAGGTCACACCAATTTCTTCATTTTCAAAGTCTTCAAGAGAACCAAAGTCTTCAGTCGAAGACATTCATTTTTAGGGGTCGACTTTCACTGTAAATATCAAACTCCTCATTGACTTATAGAGCCTGTGTACACTCACAACCACATTAGTCCCTTAACCTATAAGTCTTCAATACACCAAAATCACTAAGGGGCACTAGATGCACTTACACTTGGAAACCCCGGGAAGGAAGGGGGTGCATTTGGGAAGCCATAGTTGAAAGGGAATTTTTGAAGAGGGCCAAATTGAGGATCAAATGGGGGTGCCTGCCAGTTCCCCTAATTCCCTTGGTCTGAATGAAATTGCCCTTGCATAGGATCTCACTCGCTTCTATTATTGCGCTAGTTCCCTCATCTCCTGTTTCCCCTGCCCCTATCATGATTCTCGGCCTGATCTGGATGTACCCAAATGAAGATTTCGAGCCCTCCCAATCAACAAGGATCATTGACAGTGGCTTTGGAGTTGGGAGGCTTTGGGGATCTCCCTGATCAAGAATAACTGGGAAGCAATCTGAGTGGGTGAAAGCGTGGGTGGCCAGTACCGGTGGGAGAGAGAGAAAAGCTTAGGAGAGGATTCGCACGTCCCAGGAACCCACACCTGGCCTAAAGAATTTTTGATTCTCGCATCTCCATCCAATAGTTGCTCTAGGAACACGCTGGCTTTCCCTTTGCTTCTATCTTCCCGAATGACACCACGGGGCGTTGGAAGGGAGGACATGCGCAAGGGATTTCCCCCACTCTAGTGACCTACAACTGAGGAGGCAACCTCACTTGAGGAGTGTGGCACAACGATGAAGCATTCGACATCCGTCGGAGAGGGGAATCCAATTGTAATCCAACCAGAGGGGTTACTAAGGAAGTGGGTTGTCCATGAGGAAACTCGTCCACCTCGCACGCTGCTCGGGATCCGATGACCGTGCTTCTCCCCTTGCCCACTCCAGTCCATTGATCCTTGTCAGCATGCGGTGCGCTCCTCCTGGTTGGTTCTGGTTGCAATTATCACTGCCAGTTTCCTTCTAGTCTTCTCGAATGCTTACACTCTAGCTAGCCTTGCTCAGTGCATCATTTGAAGCTATGAAGCTAGTTCCTCCTCCGCCAGAGGATGAGAGGAGCTTGGATCCATTTTTGCTCCAAGGAGACACTTGGGCAAGCCGAGTGGCAATGGAAGCAAGGGGAGGTATCCACTGTGGCTGCGGATCCAGATTGTGCAACAGTGGCTAACCGAAATAAGAAGTCGACGACTGTCAGTCATTCGTAGGGGCATCGCCAGGATCACGGGTCAGAACATCCCAATCACCTCCAATGACAGCTGAATCTGAGACTGAGCCTCTCAATAGTGGGTAGGGCATTGATTCCTTTCCACTTGAGTTGCAGGGTGTTGCTGAGCAATTTCCTCCTGCATCGCTTGCAGCTCCTAATCCAACTCCATTGACTTGAGTTCCACCATGCCCGCCGCAAGTTGCTTCTAGAGAAATTTCTCCTTGAGTGTTGTGGCCGGATTTGATTTCTCCAGCATCTCTAGGTGCGCGAGAGTCCGAGTGTTGGTCATGTTGGGGAACGTTGCATGGAAAACAAAAAAAGTTCTACGCACACGCAAGATCTATCCATGGAGATGCATAGCTACGAGAGGGGGGCATCTAAATACCCTTGTAGATCGCTAAGCGGAAGCATTTATCACGTAGTTGATGTAGTCGTACTCTTCGCGATCCGATCACGATCCAATCCAGTGCCAAACGGACGACACCTCCGAGTTTAGCACACGAGTGGCTCGATGATGTCTACTTCTTGATCCAGCAAGCGGGAGAGGAGAAGTAGATGGGATCACAACCAACACGATGACGCAGTGGTGATGATGGCGGTGGAGCACCGACAGAGCTTTGCTAAGCGTCGCCGGGACAAGGCGGTGGAACTATGAAGTAACGGGAGAGAGAGACGCCAAGGGCTTGGTGTGTCCTCTTGGGGCGCCCATTCCCCTCTATATATAGGTGGAGGGGCATGGGAAACATCCCCTCCATCCCCTAGGGCGCAGCTAAGGAGGAGAGGACTTGGACTCCAAGTCCAATCCTATCCCTACTAGGACTCCTTCCTTTTCTGCCTTCCCTAGCCACATGGGCTTTTGAGGACTTGGTGCGCCTAGCCCAATAAGGCCAAGGCGCCTCCCATCAGCCCATGCTAGCCCTTGGGTCATGGTGGATCCACTTGTGGACTTCCGGACCCCTCCGAAATCATCCGGAATCTTCTGGAAGCTTACCGGTACAATACTGAAAAAACTGCACCTTTTTTCGGAACCCAAAATATGACTTCCCATATATAAATCTTTACCTCTCGACCATTCCGAGACTCCTCGTGACGTCCAGGATCTCATCCGGGGCTCCGAACAACATTTGCTTATCACTCATCAAATATCCCGATACTACTCTAGCATCAACGAACATTAAGCGTGCGACCCTGCGGGTTCAGGAATTATGTAGTCATGACCGAGACACCTCTCCGGTCAATAACCAATAGCGGGACCTGGATGCCCATATTGATTCCTACATAGTCCACAAAGATATTTTATCGGTTGAACCTTTATGACAACATACACAATTCCTTTTGTCTGTCGGTATGTTACTTGCTCGAGATTCGATCGTCGATGTCTCTATACCTAGTTCATCTCGTTACCGGCAAGTCTCTTTACTCGTTCCGTAATACATCATCTTGCAACTAACTTCTTAGTCACTTTGCTTGCAAGCTTCTTGTAATGTGTATTACCAAGAGGGCCCAGAGATACCACTCCGTCATACAGAGTGACAAATCCCAATCTCGATTCACGCCAACTCAACAGACACCTTCGGAGATACCTGTAGAGCATCTTTATGATGACCCAGTTACATTGTGACGTTTGATAACACATAAGGTATTCCTCCGGAGTCCGGGAGTTGCATGATCTCATGGTCGAAGGAATATGTAGCTGGCATTAAGAAAACAATAGCAATAAACTGAACGATCAAATGATATGCTAATGGACGGGTCTTGTCCATCATATCATTCTTCTAATGATGTGATCCTGTTATCAAGTGACAACGCATGTCTATGGTTAGGAAACCTTAACCATCTTTTGATCAATGAGCTAGTCTAGTAGAGGCTCACTAGGGACACAATGTTGCCTATGTATCCACACATGTATCTGAGTTTCCGATCAATACAATTTTAGCATGGATAATAGACGTTTATCATGAAGAGGGAAAATACGATAATAACCAATTTATTATTGCCCATAGGGCATATTTCCAACAGTTCATCACACTCACTGCGCGATCCCCAACCCACTTCGACGAGCATTAGGGCGCCGCCCATCTCCCTGTCTGCGACTTACTCTGCATGCTCTATTGTAGTCTCCACCCAGGGCGCCAGCGGGTGGGGCACCAGCTTGGATGAGCGTGATGGAGGTGGCGACACTTGCTTCCTGATGCGCCTCCATCGCGTGGCACCCATCTCCGTCTTGATCCGCCCCAGATCTGAATCGCTCTGCGCTCCCCCAATATGTCCCCCATTCTATGTAGAGACGAGGAATGAGAGCGAGGCATGGGGGCGAGCAGCGGGACTGGATCTAGAGGCGGCGGCGAGGACGGGGTAGAGTGGATCAGCAGCACAGCGGAGCGGGGAGGCGAGCAAGCATGGGTGCAAGAGCGACATCGAGAGTGGCATCACAAAGAGTTGTTCCTAATAAAGCCGCCTAATAAATACTCGTTTTGCAAATTGCAATTTTTTATCTTGTTCCATTTTTGGCACCATTTTCCTTTATAGTCTTCACCCATTTTTTTTGCCCAAATGATAAGTGCTACACGTGTGGTATGAAACACTCCGGCCTCACATTTTTTACAACTAAAGTTGTCATCCTAAAAAACCCCTCAAAAACGAAACTTGCCATCCAAAAAAAAGTTGCCATACTCGCGTTACTAAACTTGCCATCAGAAACATTCAGAGTTTGCCATCTGTTCGTGCCACACGTGGCACTTATCGGGTCCTTATTTTGCTTATTATAAGAGGCCATTGTAATCATAATTAAAGCAGGTTCTTAGCTGTTTTGATCTTGATTAGCATGTACTCCCTTCATTCCAAAATACTTGACTTCCATTTGTCCAAAAATAGATATACCTATATACTAAAACATGTCTAGATACATCTATATTTTGAGAAATAGAAGACATATATTGTGGAACGGAGGGAGTAAGCATTTTGAGCAACGATGTAATGTTAGGAGTATCATAAATAAATATTTTTGGACTTGTTTAGATTTCCAAGGAACAAACATTCCCCTCATAATTTCCTCGATCGTTTGGAAAATATATTCCTCTGGGTATATACTGTACTAACCTATTATAGGATTTGGTCGGTTGTACTCCCTCCGTTGATATCTATGGCGTGCTACAGACACGCTTGAATCATTTCCTACTCCCTCTCACGTTCCCCTACTGATTCGGAGATTTCTCTTACGTACATGTTCTTCATTCCCTGTTCTAGGAGGAATGTTCTGCATACAGATTTTTCTTATCATTAATAGTCTCACAGCATCATCAGTCAGTAGAGCTGGAAAAGGAATTCAGTTGGACAACTCCGTGTGTTGGATTGGAACGAACCAGTCTACAAACTGGGGGAACTGGGGGAACGCTCATCAGAATGAAAATCTACATAGGAAACAAAATTCGCTAATCAGTTCGATCCGGCTAAACCTAAGATTCAGCTCACAGAAGCAAATGCGGCATGCCCTCCCGATGAGTTAGCTTTGAGTTGCCCTTGGTCAGTAGGAAGCCTCCTCAGCAACTTGTACAGGCCGAAAACATTCTTGTGCTCCCACTGGTATGGTATGAAGAACGACCGGTATAGTGCTGGCGAAAGCTCTCTGTCTAGAAATGGCAGCGACGCCAATGTCTGGAAGAGTTTGCAAAATAATTATCAGATGCAGAACTCGCATTTAATTCATTGAGATCATTTAGAGTATTGATTTACCTCCCATGTTGACAGGTCGTTTCCACGAGAGGGGTAAGGCCGCCTCAGATCAAGCTCCATCAGTAAGTTGCATGCTCCAATGTCCTTCAACTGCGACCAAAAAAGAGCAAGCGTTACAGAGTATCATCAGAGGAAAAGGTATGTCGTAGAACTTCTAGGAAAGGGGAGTACATATTGCTTGTCGGAGGCCTTGTTCTTGGTATTGAAATAAGATGGAGCAGCAGTGGTGCCTCCCAGGGTTTCGTTGAAGGGAAATGGGAGAAGGCCTCTGAAACCGTCGTCTATCCAGCGAACTTCGCTGATATACGAGGGTACGAAGAATGACGAAGGATAGCGGTGCCACTCACTTCCAACACACAGAATAGATCCTGTGCAGAAACAGGTTATAGCTAGTTAGTTCAAAGAGCTTTATGCTGTCAACATATCAAGGATAATAAATTTTTACTGAAGGTTTGCTCGATGCTACAAAAATATGCTTAAAAACTAACGTAACGGCTGCATTTGTGGAACTACCTCTACAATAAGGCAGCCCTATAGAATGAGGTTACAGCAAATCGTGGTAATAGATGTAATGATGAAAGCCATTTATTTCTCTGTAGTGTCTAATGCTACAGCTGACATGCCTAATAGCTGTGTATAATAGGCAGGCAAAAGCCAATACTATAAATGTTTATACAAGAGAAACCTGTTCAATGAGCATATAGTTAGGTCCTTACCAGGCCCAGTATCTTCATGATATTCTAGATGCTGATAGATTTGCAGAGGAGCACCATATCCATTCAACATAGAGAATGTTCGGCTGTGTGAGGTGCACAAAATAAAGCCTAGGATCAAAGGCCGCAGACCCTTCGCTATCTGTCAAATATATCAGAAAATATAAAACCATCACCAGTCCCTAAAGCACATAAGTGCGATAAAGGACGCCAAGCTAACCTTCTCAAAAATTGACTGCTCATTTGCATATTTGTCGTGGAAAAAGTAAGGAAAGCTGTCAATAACAGAAGCTGCTGCTACACATATCAATGGATAAATTGGATAGAGAAACCTGCACAAACAGATTGAGGAAAGGGTGTGGTTTTAGTTTCTATAGCTTTCATGCATGGAGTAGCGTTAACCAGCAGGATTAGAAGAATTTATCAAAAAAAACATTGTTCAAATAGTTACTTTTAGACAGCGCAAACAGGGTGTCATTCCTGAAGATCAAAAACAATGACGACAAGAATATACAGAAAACCAGTGGTTCTTCTAAACAATTATACACATACCAGAAAACTCTAATCCAATAGGTTACCAGTAGCAACTAGCAAATAGTCAGACTGGTTTGCATCACATAGGACTAGATTGGTTGGTTTGGCTGACCATGGAATACATAAAATTGGTTACATATAAGCTGCTTAAAATTAGATTTATTGAATGTTAAGTTACATTAAGGGAGTTCAAATGTAAGAGTACAACTCAACTGTGTTAATGGGTACGCATAAGAAAACCAAACAAATTGACAAATTTGGAAGCTTATAGGTTAACACACAGTTTGGGAACACCTCACTATTGCATCTGAACTCAGGAAGATCACACTAATTGACTGCTAGTTGTTACTGCAACAGTCAACAAGCAAACAATTGAACTGAAGGGATACAGATAACATTAAATAAACTGGAAGAAAAGGCACCCCTTGATGAATCAAATAAAGCTATCTAACCATGCAAGTGATACAGGAGTATACACTACATTGATGCAGCTTCTTTTTAGGCTCACCAATAGACTAACATAAACGACTATTTCTAGTTGTCACTTAAAGTTGATTTCCTTATATTACATGTTAAACTGATTGATAAGATTGTTTTACACTTTGATGCTTACCTTTCTTCTTTATGCGCCTGCAAAGACATGAAAGCCAGCCAAATGTAGACAGGAGAGACAACTATCAACAGATCTGGGGCATATTTCTTCCTTGCAGATAGTGCAACCCCCACGAAAAGCAGAGCCAAAACAAATGCGAAATTGAAGTTATTGAATGCATTCCTGAAGTAGAATGAAGCCCCCTCTGTTCCGTACAAGTGACTTTCACCACCACCAAGCACATTATATTTTAGAAGATTGAACACGGATGATGTCCATCTACCATAGCTGTAATAATCAGCAACAACCGAAAGGACCTAGCACAAATTTGTGATAATCAGATAAAAATGGACTTTTTCACATCGTAAAATACTGATACTGTAATGGCGTTACTTACAAGAAGGCATAGTGAAGTCAAAAGTCCAGACAGAAACACCCTTTTAAAATGTCCCCTGAGTAATGAGTAAACAGTGACAGGGAGAAACACCAAAATCGAGAAAGGCCAGCCAAGAATTACTCCAGCAGCTGCAACAGAGACTGCACATGCATATTTCTCTAGAAGGAAGAGTGCCGATGAAAGTGTTACAGCATACATGGAGAACGAACTTGGCAAGAAACCTGCAATACAGATTAAATAAGATAAAGTCAATGTTCTAGTTTGAATAAACATCTGCAATAGAGCTTCCATATGGACATGGTAATAGAAATTGTAAGATGAGAAACATACTGGTACTAGCAAAGAAGCAGCCACTGGTTAAGCATAGCATTGCAAGGACATAGCAAGCAAGTCTCTTTCCATATCTTCTTGAAAGAGCAACTACCAAAACAGTTTCTGTTATAGTCGATAGAAGTCCAAGAAAGATTCTCACAGCGTAGAACACACGAACCTTTACAAGCACAGCAGAATAGGTCAAATGTGATTAACACTAGACAAAGATAGTGCAACTATAAGGGAATAATTAGCAGGTCTAACAAACGAGAACAAAATACAGAGTAAAACGCTGCAAACCTTGTGTTCACCGCCAAAGATTGATGAAGCAGGACCAGCTACAAGACCATGAATGAAAAGGTACAAATATGACCTAAGAGCATGGTCGGAACTGCAAAACATACAATTATGGAGAATCAAAATCAAAGTCCTCCTATTGATGTCAACAATACAAAAAAAAACTTATTCGCAAAAAAATACAAAAAAACTTGCAGTTAGATTTATTGTCTAATAATCTCTAGTTTCTGTACAAATACACATGAAGTCCTCTATGTATGTAGGTGTACTCAAGGAAAAATCGGATAATATTGCAGGTCACAGGTTTTAAGCTTCATGCACTAGATATGCCATTACATATCATATATCCATGGAAGAAAAATTTCAGCCACAATTGCAGATGCCTTTCCTAATTTGAAATCACTATAATACAATCTTCCGTGTGTATAAGACAAGAATATCAGCAACCTAATGCCCATCAAACTGAGGTTCCAACCCCAATGAATGCAGAGCATTGGAACCTTTGTCTCAAATTCAAATGCACCTTCCAGATGGCATATTGGCATTTTAGAATAAGCGTTGGCAGTACATGTTAGTGAAGTATCAAAACTTAATTTTAAGCTTAAGAGATGCATAATACTGCCTCCGCCCCAATATAAGCGCCGTTGATTTAGTACAACTTTAGTACAGGGTTGTACTAAATCAACGACATTTATTTTGGGACGGAGAGAGTATATGGCAAGGGTTGGTAAGTCAATAAATGATGTCATCAAAATACAGTTAAATTAACCATCATTTCTTAATTTCTGAAACAAACAATGGACCATTTCTGTCACTAAACAGATATCTTCTGTGCCGTGATTTCTACATCAAACAGCATCATGATTTCTACATTACTATAAATCAACCTTGAACTAAAGTCATCAAATACAGATAAACTAATGTCGTTTCTACCATCATGACTTCTCCATCATAACCTCTACCCGACTAAAAATCTCTATTACTTCGAATCAACATTCCACAGATATAAAGGAGGAAGCGACGATTTTTTTTCCGTAACACTGAAACCATGGAAACAATTCAACAAACCCCGGCCACATTATCACTGGAACAAAACCTAAAATTTTGCATCTTCGACCCTTCAAATCACCAGATAAAACCAAGGCACTAAGCAAGGCATATGCAGCCATGGTAAGGAAAGTGTAAACACTAATTTGTTTGTCCACTTTGAATCCACATTTAGATGCTCGAGCTGTGAACTTGCAAACTTCACTACTTCCACCAAACCTAGAGCACCATATTTCACTAGTGTTCTAGCTTACTAAGAAGCATAGGCGCTAGACGACCCCTTTCGGAACAGTAAACCTTCAAAATAACTGAATGAGCAAATGCATACACCCCCAAATCCCTTCAACAGTTCAATCAAACGATTCCATCAAATCCTCCTAACCATCCCCACTACACGCGACCATGGTAACCTGCAGCTGCCCCCACACCGTGAAGAAATCAGAGTAAATTATGCCGCACAGTGACGCGGATCTGTGCATCCCCACCAAAACCCACTGATGATCACTAGGCAAACCCCCAATCATAGCTCCCTCCTAACCCAAATCAGAGCACACCCATACACTCCTAAACCCCTGCCAATCCACTACCACGAATCAAGCAAGGAAACGGCCGGTAAAGCTAGGGTTTAGACTAGTGGCTGTGAGGTCGGAGAGCGTACCTGTACTCCCAGGTCTGGAAGCCGGAGCGGTAGAGGAGGAAGTGGAGGGGCTCCCAGTAGTTAAACACCTCGTCGCAGTCGTGGATCAGGTTGGAGGACGCGCTCATGTGCCGGAGGAGCCCGAGGGCCAGGAACGGGAGGAACCACCGCATGCCCTCCTCCACCTCCTCGCCGTCGGTGCGCCGCCTCCTCTCCTTAGCCTCCTTGGAGTACCCGTCGTCGGTTAGCGGCGACGCAGCCGTGGACCGGCGCTGGCGCGCCGACGAGATCGACATGGCCGGAGCACGGAGGCGAGGGTTGGCTCACTTGGTTCGTGTGGCGTTCGCTTCAGGGGTCAGGACGGCGGAGGCAAAGGGTGAGCGGGACTAGAAGCTTCTGGATCTTTTTGCTCCTCTTTCATCCAGTGAAGAACGAAAAATTACAAATGGGTCCCTGACTGGGTAGCTTTTTGAAATGATTCCTTCTCTTTCATTTTCGCTTTCGGCCCTTCTTTTAGGCTTTTTCTTTACAGGAAAGAGCATGGGTTGAAACTTAAACCATAAGCAAAGAACGATTCCCACTGCCCCTTCCGAGTCTGGATGAAAACTTAAGTCGGCAACGCACGTGAGAGCATCTCCACTAGGCTCCCCAAGAGGCCCTTTTTCTAACTTTGGGAGTGCCGACAGTGAAAAAAGTCTCCACTCACGCCCCCAGCATCGTTTTTTTCGTCGGTTTCGTGCAATTTTAGCGCCGGCAGTATCACCTGAAACCCAGCCCCCATGGAGGCATCTAAGAGCACCAGCAAAGGCCCACCTGCAGCCACATCTCACCCTCCCCATCGCTTCATTTCGGCCCCACCTTCTCTTTTTCCCCATCCGCTTTCTCTCCCTCGCTCACCATGCCCCGTGCCTCCCAGCAGCTGTCATTGCCATGGTAGTGCCTCCTCAGGCGTGGTCGGGAGCTCAGCTCCTGTGGGAGGTCAAGAAGCAAGATGATGAGGTCCGGCCCGTGATGAGGCGGGGTGAGCAAGCGAGCGAGGCATGCGTGGCCGCCGTGGGGCCTTGCCAGGCGGGCGGAGCTCATGTGGCGCCATGGTCCTCCGCCGCCTCACCTCCTCCTCCTCCACTCCTTCGCCCGCCGCCGCCGCCGTCTTCACCACGCCTCGCCTCGCCTCCTCCAAGAACGCCAACTCACCACCGCCGCCACCAATCGCCACCGCCCTCTCCTCTCCTCGAACCGCCTCTGTTGCCGCCCTCGCCGCCGGCGCTCATGCCCGCCTCGCCTCGCTCCTCCACTCTACGATCGCTGGTCCGCCACAAGTACGTCAACTTCTCCGGACCATCTACGACGCCATGGCGTACCTCAACGACACCATCACCGTCAACAAAGAATTACATCTCCATGCTCGCTTGCTGAAGCGGTACGGCGACGACATCGTCCGTCTGGGGAAGCGCGACGGTATCGCCTTCGCCCATGACCTCGAGGCGGCGTGGGCGCTTCGGCGTGCCCAAGGGCTTTCATGACGCGACGGTGTCTTGGCGCCGGTGCGACTACAAGACGGTGTCTTGTGCACCTCGCTCTCCATCCATGTGCGTCCGCGCCTTCGCTGGTTTGCGAGTCACCGGCAAGTTGCCCCGGCCTCAAGTTACCTCCGCTGTCGGGCTTCACCGGCAAGCAACATCGCCCCCCGCCGTGCGCGGACGTCGTCTTCTCCATGGTCACCCCACGAGTCACGCCCGTGTCCACGCTCGCCGGGTTCCTCACCGGGCACGCGGGGCGCGAGGATGGAGCGGCGGCGGTCGAGCTCGTGGGCTCGTGCGTAGTGCGTTCGTCGGTCGGGTGGGGGGCGTCTGGAAAATTTCTTGTCCCAGATGCAAAAAATCCGCCGGTGCCTCCCCAGGAGGCCGAAAAAATGCCTCCTGGAGGGCACAACGGCTAGAGATGCTCTAACACATCGGTCGCCATTGTCCCTCTGCGCGGGTAGCCCGGGCGAAACCCTAGCCGCCACACCAACCCCCCTCCCAGATCTCATCTTTCCTCACCACTGTCGGGCAAAGCCCACATGGCGTCGGCGTCGGCGGGGCCTCCCATTTTTTCCCTCTCGCGAGGCCTGGGTAGCGCAGGGCCGCTCAACCAAGGAGAGGAGCGGGGGCGCGGGCGTGATGCTGGCGGTGGCTTGTCGTCGCGCGTAGCGGGGCGAGAAGGCGCGGCGTGCTGTGATGAAGCGTGGTCGCTTGAGGGAGTGTCGGTGTCAAAACCGCGGATCTCGGGTAGGGGTCCCAATCGTGCGTCTAGGCGGATGGTAACAAGAGACGAGGGACACGATGTTTTTACCTGTGTTGGGCCCTTTCGATGGAGGTAAAACCCTACGTCTGCTTGATTAATATTGATGATATGGGTAGTACAAGAGTAGATCTACCACGAGATCAAGGAGGCTAAACCTAGAAGCTAGCCTATGGTATGATTGTTGAGATGTATGTCCGCCCTACGGACTAAGGCCCTCCGGTTTATATAGACACCGGAGAGGCTAGGGTTACACAGTAGGTTACAACGGTAGGAGATCTACATATCCGTATTGCCAAGCTTGCCTTCCACGCCAAGGAAAGTACCTTGGGACACGAGCCGAGTCTTCAATCTTCTATCTTCGTAGTATGGGAGTCCGGCGGATATTGATAGTCCGCTGTCCGGACACCCCTAGTCCAGACTCCTCAAGTAGCCCCTAACCAGGCTTCAATGACGATAAGTCCAGCGTGCTTGTAGTCTTCGGCGTTGCAAGGCGGGTTCTCCCTTCAAATTCCATGTACCAGCCGAATAGTGTCCGGCTTCATCTTGAATACTGTGTTCCTCGGCTTCCACGCCAAATTATGGCCCTCTTCCACGCGTCGCACGAATGCGAAAAGCCAGGGTGTCTTTTACATTTCACCCCCTAGTTGTGCGGGTCGTCCGCCTATAAAAGGGGCAGGGATCCAGATCCAAACCGCACCGTCTTCCTCCCGCGTATACTCCACCGAAGCGCCTCTGACCTCGAAATCCATTCCACCATGGATCGTCAACGCGGCTCTTCCTCACGCTCTCCTAGCCCATCGCCAGGGAATTGGAGGAGGTGCTCTATTTCGCACAATGAGCTAGTGAAGCTCCAAACGGAGGGATTTCTTCCTCCGGCCTTCATGGTTCCAGTCCGAGCCGGACTGGTTACTTATCGAGGTGGGAGGCAGGTGGAGGACAGCCCAAGCCCCAACAAGGGGGAGCGAGTGTGTTTCGTCCCCTATCTGATAAGGGGGCTTGGATTTCCAATACATCCGTTCCTCCGCGGGCTCCTGAAGTTCTACGGACTCCAGCTCCACCACCTCACGCCCGCCTCAGGTCTTGCATATCGCGAGCTACGTAGCTCTTATGAGCTATTCCCGGGCATCGAGCCCCATTTCGCATTGTGGAAGAGGTTGTTTTGCCTCGCACCCGTTCTCACCAGGGTCCATATATCAAGTGGGCGGCGCCAAATATGGCGATCGCCGGACCGAATACCTATCCGCACCCCAAGAGGGCGCTCAAGACGGCCCTCGGAGTGGTTTATATAGTAGATGCTCCGTTGCTCGGCCAGTCCGGATCGGCCTCCGGAGTTTGATGTTGCTCCCTTGAAGAAACGCCTCGGTGGCGCTCATGAGCCCCGCTTGGAGGAAGACAAGAGCGCCCATTACTTGATGGGCCGGATAAGATTAATGGCTCATTCCGCTTGACCATGATTGGAGTCATGGCGGCGTGCATCAGCGGGGTGCAGCCGCTGCAATCTGAGGCCACCCCATGTGGGATTTCAACGGGGAGGGCGATGCTACCGCACGGCCGCAAGGGGCGGGTTCGACCGATGATCTGGTGAAGATCTGTCCGGTCTGCATAAGGGGAGAAGGAGGACTTCTTCGTCCGAACCCTTTGGATGGGTTTTCCATGATCAACCCTAGAGGATGGGTGTTTAACACCTCGAAGGGTTCTACCGTGCTTTCAAGTTTAAGCTTCTTACATTATGTCTTGGCGCAGATCTACGCGGACTATGGAGGACATGGCGAGTCTGCCCACAACCCGAGGATCCGGAAGGATCCTCAGGTCCACCTCCAAGAGGATCCGGACATCGAGGTGGAGCTGATCGACGGGTGTATCACCAGCTCGGCATTGACAATGCTTTGGTCGCCATTCTGGCGGACTACCCCGGCTAAGTCCGCTTCCGGTGACCACGACCGAAGTTCGGACACCGTTATCTTATCCTTGCCTATTTCGACCTTCGCGAACGATGGTATTTTGCAGAAGCGCCATTACGGCAGAGTCGAGCTGCGGCGGCCGACCTACAGAGGTCATCCGAACTAGCGGGAGGAAAAGGAGCGCCGTCTTGGGCGTAAACGCCGCCGCAGAGGTATAGCTCGTGTTTGATCTTTTGAGCAACGCCCGAGGAAACCTCTAAGTGCTCATGATCTTTATAGGAGAAAAAGCGCCGCCGGATCATGAGCGCAAGAATTGCCGACCAACCAACACCAGCCGGGCTCTAGCGCCCGGACCGGGGGGGAGGCAAGCGCAAGACGCGAACCGGATCCCGCTCCAACGGAGGATACCGACAGATCGTCCGCCACCAAGTCGAGGTGGAGAGTGCTATGAATCATAGACGCCACGGACAGCTTTTTCAAGAAGCGCTTTTCCCGAGGCATTGGATGCCTTTAACGCAGGGGACGCAGATCTCCATGCTGCTCAAAATGGTTTTACCAGAGCCACGGAGCAAGATGTTAAAGACATACTGGTAAGGGAATTTTAATGGTTGTATACACCAAGAGCCCCGAGACGTAAATTAGTTATGTTAATCGATTTAAGGATCATTTGAAATTTCGTGCTCTTAACGAGAAGAATGCCCAACTGTCTCGGGAGCCGCAAGATTGCAAGGCCCAACTTGAGGTCGCACTTGCCGCCGCAGGAGGAGACGAAAAGACCCCTCCGGTAACACATTTGTATAAATTAATATAAGCGTTGTGCGGCGTAGCGCGAGTCTAATAATGACATTGCGGTGCCGCCGGACAAGATCCGACAGCAAGCATTGCTGCGCTTGACTAAAGGTGGCGAGAGTGTCTTGAAACGAGGGTTGAAGAAGAAAGGAACAAGCTCCAAGATGCCAACGCCAAGCTCGGAGAAGAGCTGAAAGGCGCACAGGCCGAGCTGTCCGGCTCCGTCAAGGAGAATCAACGGCTTCGTCGCGGCATATATAGTAAGTGCTTGAGCGAACTCTTTAAGAAGGAAGAGTTCGGCGAGGAAGCAATTTGACATAATATGTCTTGTAGGTATACTCACGGGTCATCCTGCGGAGGAGATGCCCATATCAATGGGTGATCAACTTCCCGAACTGTTGCAGCTACTCGAACGAGTCCGGCAGGCAATGAGCAGCGTCGTTCATGCTTTATGGCCAGCCTCACCCCGCCCGAGGGTCTCGGGAGCTTATGGAGAAGCTGCAGGAGCGGCGGCGCTTCGGTTGTGGAAGATATCACTTGCCATCAAGGTGCCGGGGAGGCTTGGGCCATGGTGAAGACGCTGTACAAGAAGGTGGACCCCAACCACATGGCAAGTTGGACGGTGGGGCCCGATGGGAAGGAGATCCTGTGAGTTTAGTGTCTGACCAAGTAGAGTTGGCTGCTAAGTTTTCCTAACGGATCAGTAAACTAGACAGCACTGTTAGACGGGACCGAGGAGGAATACAATCAATAAACTTGACAATGTATGTTATCCTTTAAAATGACATGTGAAATGCCTTCTAGCCGGATTGTAGATCGCTTGTCTTTGCCGACCTTTTTTTAAGCCGACCTCGGGACCCTAGAGTCCGGAGTGTGTCCGAATACCTTTTGGTTAAGAAACAACCGTGGTATGCGTGGAGACCAAAGCGAGGGGTCATTAGTGCTTTATCGGACAAGTGCCCAACTAGTTATGTTATATTACATGGTTAGTAAGAAACATCTTCCAGGAGAATAGTTCCGTTAAGGGTTCCTTTCGCTGGGAGGCATGCCCTAAAGTGCATGTCCGGACTGCCAATAGAGCGAAGAAACATCCGGGGCAGATAGATAAATAAGCAAAAGTCATCTTTTAAATCACCGACCAAATATTCCCTTAAGAACGCTTAGCTTTCGGCTTCACCCATCGAGGTACACATCCGGTGACCCGATAAGAATAATCGCAGAGGTGCTTCCTTTACCTCCTAGCCGAACAATCGGGAACGAGGGGTAAGCACAGGAGCCAGGCAACCCAGCTTGGCCAAAACTTAAGTCATATCGATGCATATAATGGCGAGTAAAAGGTACATGTGGAAGCTTGACACATGGGGTATAAAACCCGTATAATTGAGCTTCTGTAAAAGAAGCCCCCAGGAATAACGAGTGCGGATGGCACATCGTGCGTATGCAAAGAATGCGAAAATAGGCCCGAAGGGCTTTTGAGTTAAAAGGATAAAAAGAGAAACAAAAGACAGTCGAAATATAAAAGGTTGGACGGGGGAAGGGGACGAACTCTTAGTCCGGCGCTAGGCATAGAATCGTCGGAGTCGGGCTGCGTTCCATGGGTTCGCTCGAGTCGGTTGTCGGCGACGATTTAAGAGACGGTATGCTCCGCCGGTCAAGACTTGATCAATAATGAAGGGCCTTCCCATCCGGGCTTGAGCTTGTCCTTTTTCTTGTCCGCAGCGAGAACCAGTTCGCCAACGTTGTAAGTCTTGGCCCGCACTTCTTTGCTTTGATATCTTGGCCTGCTGGCGATAGAATGCGGAACGAGCCTTCGCGACGCCACGTTCTTCCTCCAATGTGTCCAGTTATCCCGCCGATCCAGCTCGGCTTCTCTTTCCTCATACATGCGCACTCGAGGTGAGTCATGAATAATGTCGCAGGCAAGATCGCCTCTGCGCCAGATACCATAAAAATGGTGTGAATCCGTAGTACGGTTAGGCGTTGTCCGCAGCCCTGTGAGTACGGAGTCGAGCTCCTCGACCCATTGGGTGTCGATTTGGTGAGTGACCTCACTAGTCCGGGTTTAATGCCACTCATTATTAGACCATTTGCTCTTTCCACTTGACCGCTGGTTTGAGGGTGATAGGCGACGATAGTCGAGCTTAATGCCCATATTTTTGCACCATGACTTGACCTCATCGGCCGTGAAGTTCGTGCCATTGTCGGTGATGATTTGTGGGGACTTCAGAACGTGTACCACCTCGATATAAAGTCTATCACTGGTCCGGACTCGCCGATTTGACCGGTTTGGCCTCTATCCATTTGGTGAACTTATCCACCATGACCAATAGGTACTTTTTCTTGTGGGTTCCCCCTTTAAGGGGTCCAACCATGTCAAGCCCCTGCATCATGAACGCCGTGTAATGGGTATGGTTTTGAGGGCGGTGGGTGGCATATGGCTCGATTAGCAAAGAGTCGACAACCAACGATCGCCGACCAAGTCTCGTCGCGTCCGCCCGAGCCGTCGGCCAATAAAATCTCAGACGGAATGCCTTTCCTACCGGGGCCGGGCTGCTGCGTGGTGTCCGCCTAGTCCGCATGGATTTCAGCCAGAGGTTTCGCCTTCTTCTTCGGAGATACACCTTTGAAGGACTCCGTAGTACTTTTGTTATAAAGTTCTCCTCATGGACCTTGTAGGCCTTCGATCACGGACTATGCAGCGGGCCTCATTTTGGTCTTAGGAAGTTCTGCCAAGTAAGTAGGCTAGAAAGGTTCTGCCCACGCAGCGATTCGCCATTATGTCGTGGGCGGAGGGTGTTATGTCATCTGCCGAATCACCAATTGGTGCGGTTTTCTCCGGTTTGTCGCTGCCGGGCTCCTCTTCCCATAGTACGGATGGCTTGAAAAGCCATTCCAGGAAGATATTTGGAGGGACAGCATCACGTTTCGCACCGATGCGTGCCAGGACGTCGGCCGCTTGGTTATTATCTCGGGCTATGTGATGGAATTCGAGTCCTTCAAACCGAGCTGATATTTTCAGGACAACATTGCGATATGCTGCCATTTTTGGATCCTTGGCGTCAAAGTCTCCATTTATTTGGGATATTGCAAGGTTTGAATCCCCTCGCACCTCTAGGCGTTGAATGCCCATGGAGACCGCCATCCGGAGACCATGTAATAGGGCCTCGTATTCGGCTGCATTGTTGGAGTCCGTGTACATTATTTGAAGTACATACTGGACAATATCTCCAGTGGGGTACGTCAATACGACGCCAGCCCCCAGTCCGGCCAACATTTTGGAGCCGTCGAAATGCATAGTCCAATTGGAGTATGCGCCGTACTCTTTAGGGAGTTCGGCTTCAGTCCATTCGGCGACGAAGTCAGCCAAAACTTGTGACTTTATGGCTCATCGAGGTTTGTAAGTTATGTCAAATGGCAAGAGCTCAATGGCCCATTTTGCAATCCTACCCGTTGTGTCGCGGTTATTTATAATGTCATTGAGTGGTACTTCAGAGGCCACTGTTATCGAACACTCTTGAAAGTAGTGCCGGAGCTTCCGAGATGCCATGAACACCGTGATATGCTATCTTTCGATAGTGCGGTAACGGATTTGTGGGGTTAACACGGTGGATACGTAATACACTGGTTTTGAAGAGGGAATTTATGCCCTTACGTCGCCGCTCGACGACGAGGACAGCGCTACAACTTGATGTGTTGCTGCGATGTATAACAACATTGGTTCGCCCAGTGGGCGAGCCAGACCGGATTTGTTGCCAATATGGCCTTTATTTCTTCGAGTCCGGCAGTGGCGGCATCCGTCCACTCAAAGTGTTCGGTGCGCCTTAGGAGGCGATAAAGGGGCAACGCCTTCTCTCCTAAACGGGAGATAAAACGGCTTAAAGCTGCCACACATCCTGTTAATTTTTGTATTTGCTTGAGGTCTTTTGGAATATCCAACTGTGACAGAGCCCGGATTTTGGCCGGATTTGCTTCAATTCCTCTACCGGATACGATGAAGCCCAGCAGCTTTCCGGCTGGTACGCCGAAAACACATTTTTCCGGATTCAGCTTGATGTCATATGCTCTGAGGTTGTCGAATGTGAGCCTCAAATCGTCTACTAAAGTTTCGACGAGTTTTGTTTTGACGACCACGCCGCTCACGATGCCTTTGACTGTTTTGCCGATCTGGGTGGCGGACATGTTTGAATCATGCGCCGATATGTTGCGGCGTTTTTGAGTCCGAAGGGCATCGTGTTGAAGCGAATGGTCCGTATGGAGTGATAAATGCCGTTGCGGCTTGATTCGCTTCCGCCATCTTAATTTGATGATAGCCGAGTATGCGCCCGTGAAGCACAACGAATCGTGTTCGCCGTGGCATCGATAATTTGATCGATGCGGGGAGAGGAAGGGATCCTTTGGGCAGGCTTTATTGAGGTCTTTAAAATCGACGCAAAGGCGCCGGATTTATCCTTCTTTGGTACCATCACCAAGTTTGCTAGCCATCCGGATGTTTGATATCTCTAATGAATCCGCTTCCAATAGTTTGGCTAGCTCTTCTCCCATTGCCTATCTTTTGGGCTCGGAAAATCGATTTACGAGCCTGTTTGGTAGCTTAAACCCTTTTAGGATGTTTAGGCTGTGTTCTGCCAACCTGCGAGGGATTCCGGGCATGTCCGAGGGATGCCAGGCGAAGATATCCCAATTTTCCCGAAGGAATTCGCGCAGTGTGGCGTTAACTTCGGGGTTCAACTATGCCCCGATGGAAGCCGTCTTTGTCGGGTCCGTTGGGTGGACCTGAAATTTTATTATCTCGTCTGCTGGTTTGAAGGAGGTGGACTTGGATCTTTTATCAAGTATCACATCGTCCCTGTTTACCGTAGAGCGCAGCGCGGTGAGTTCCTCTGCCGCTAAGGCTTCGGATAGTGCCTCGAGGGCTAGTGCGGCTGTCTTGTTTTCGGCGCGGAGTGCTATGTCCGGATCACTAATGAGAGTGATTATTCTGCTGGGCCCAGGCATTTTGAGCTTCATGTACCCGTAATGAGGTATTGCTTAAAAAATTGTGAATGCCTCTCGCCCCTAATATGGCGTGATAGCCGCTGCTGAACAGGGCCACCGAACGTGACTTCTTCGGATCTGTAATTGTCCGGAGAGCCGAACACCACATCGAGTGTGATTTTTCCGGCAAAGGCGCTTCCGGCTAGGGATTATTCCTCTAAAGGTTGTGCTGCTTTGCTCAATACGGCTCCAATCGATTTCCATTTTTCGCAGAGTTTCTCAGAATGAGGTCACCACTGCCGCCATCCATGAGGACCTTTGTCGAAAAGCCGCCCACTATGGGACTAAGTACCGGTCTGGCCGGGCTCGATTGTTCAAATGCGGGCTCGTCACGGCATTGAAGGTAATAGCCGTGTCGCCCATGGGTTTGTTGCTACTTGGTAGACTTCGCGAGTTCGCGGATTGTTCGTTTTCACATATTATTTGATGCGAAAGTCTCGAAGACTGCTGATACCGTGCTGGTATTGTTGGAGTGGTTTCCCGGAGCTAGAAGCTCTTCGCCACTTTTGGCTAGCTGCCGTAATATCCAACATGCTCTAAGGCTATGTGTTGGGACGACTCCCTCTGTATTATGAAGTTTACAGGGTCCCTTGAGCCATCCCTCCAGTACGGTTCCGTTTCCCTTATCGGGTTTCATTTCTTGGTTTTTGCCTCTGGGCGCGAGTGTAAGGCCCTTTTCTGCGGATCGGGTTTGGGGCGGATTGTCCCAAAATTGATTTTCGTTTTCCGAAACTTTCCATCGCACAAGATTTTCGTACTATGGACGCCAGATCGGTGAAGCGCGTAATCTTGCGACGATCGGCGCTCGTAATTCCCTTGTCCGTGCGATTATTGCGTAAGATTGAGATTGCGTTTCCTCTCGGCAGTCCTTTATCCCGCCCATAACCGGGAGGAATCGCCCAAGAATGATGTACTTTTCAAGGCTCTTGCCGATTAGAGATAGATCGCATATGTCCGGGCGGGTGGGTGGAATAAAATCCGGATCCTGCCCATCTTTGGGCTCAAAGGCCAAGGGCTTCGAATTCGGAAGCTTGGTTTCTCGGAGACAGTCCGCGAGTCCGAGCGACGATGATTTTAGGTTCAATGCTCGATCAAAGTCCGTCCCTCGCGGGAATCCGGTATGGAGGGTTCGGGAATCCGGACACGGATTGTTTTCAACACTGGCGAAGAATTGCCGAGTTGTTCCTCTACCACTGCGACGTGGTGGGTGGCCTGGGGAGAGTTAATCTCTCTCAGATCGGTTTTGAGCCCGATCGATTGTAGTCCATGAGCGACTCTCAGACGGCGATGCGATCCAAGAGCTCCTTAATGACGAGCTCGATTGGATCTCGGCAGCTTTTAGGGCTGACGCGAAGATTGCTTCCGACGACTTGAGAAGTCATTGCCGAAGCGGCGGCCGGACGGGCGGTCATAAGAAACCCACCAAGCCGGATAGTTTGTCGGCGGCCAAGGCCCCTCCGGCGAAAACACCGTCTTTGAAGACGGGTAAAGGCATCCGCTCTATCGGCGCATTTACACGAGGAACTCTCAATGAAAGCACCAATGTCGGTGTCAAACCGCGGATCTCGGTAGGGGGTCCCGAATCGTGCGTCTAGGCGGATGGTAACAAGAGACGAGGGACACGATGTTGTTACCTGTGTTGGGCCCTCTCGATGGAGGTAAAACCCTACGCCCCGCTTGATTAATATTGATGATATGGGTAGTACAAGAGTAGATCTACCACGAGATCAAGGAGGCTAAACCTAGAAGCTAGCCTATGGTATGATTGTTGAGATGTATGTCCGCCCCACGGACTAAGGCCCTCCGGTTTATATAGACACCGGAGAGGCTAGGGTTACAGTAGTCGGTTACAACGGTAGGAGATCTACATATCCGTATTGCCAAGCTTGCCTTCCACGCCAAGGAAAGTACCTTCCGGACACGAGCCGGAGTCTTCAATCTTCTATCTTCGTAGTATGGGAGTCCGGCGGATATTGATAGTCCGGCTATCCGGACACCCCCTAGTCCAGGACTCCCTCAGGGAGTGTTGTGCGCGGCGACTCCGTCGAGAAGGCGCGGTGGGCGCGGCGGGCGCAGTGGGTGTGGCGTGTAGAGAGCATGGCGGGCTCAGCGGGCGTGGCGAGCGCCCTGCACCGTTCGCGCATCTTGCGGGCCTCGTCGCAGCTGTGCCTGATCTGCGAGCCCGCGACCGGATCTCACTGCAGGGATCGCGCTGGTGGTGGTGGTGTGATGTGGTCGGCGACAGCTGGTGGGACCTATTGTCTAGCGTGTCCACATCCATCTCCTTGGAGTAGCGACACCGTACAACGTCGGGGGTGCAAAGGAGGTTCCCAGGCACACCAGATCCAGCTCGGCTAGTCCTGTCCTTGCGCGGCGGTGCGAGGCGATGAGTTTGGCTTGGGGTTCGTCCCACCTTGGCGCGCGGCGGTGCTGACCGGCCAGCTCCGGTTCCACCTCAGCTCTTCCTGTGCGCTACGGTGCGGTTCCTCACCCAGTTCTACGCTCGAAGGCAGAGGATGGCTGGATCTGGTTTTGCTTGCCCAGGCCTGCGTGCGGTTGGGCGGCCCAGCCACATTGGCTTGTGTTCGCCAAGTTTCTGCATGTGGCGGTGACAAGTTCGTTCCTGGTGGTGTGTGCATGGCCTCTTTCTGGCGATGGCGCTGGTAGGCCTCAGACCCATGATTTTTGGTGGAAAACTCGGCTTCGGATGAAAATCCTGCATTGATCTAGTCAGTGCTGACGGTAACGGCGTCTACGGATGTCGTCTTCCTCCTTGGAGGTACCGCCTTGGAGCTTGTTTTGCTCTTCATACCTCATGGCTTGAGTTCCACGGTTGAAAACCAAAGATTTGGCTATGCCAGATCAGGTGATGATGCTGTCCTCGACATCACTCACTCCTTGGAGGCATCACCTTGGAGGCCCAACAATGGTTCCGATAGTGTGCATGGCTAGTCGGTGGAGCTTGGGTTTGTGGTGGTGCCGATCTTTTTCTTTCTTTTCTTTTTGCACCAACCTTTGCTGTGCTTTCCACTTCGGAGGGTTCTTGTAACGCTTCTTCTGATCAATGAATTTGGCAGAGCCAACATTCAGAAAAAAACTTAAGTCGGCAAAAAAAAATAGGTCCTTGATTTAACCACTGGGAGCCCCAAAAATTTCTTGACAGTAAATCTAGAGTTATACTCCCTACATAAAGAAATATAAGAGCGTTTAGATTATTAAAGTGGTAATCTAAATGCTCTTAAACGCTCTTAAATTGATGGCCTAATTCACAAGCCAGAGGGAGTAATTTTTATGTGCAACATGTGTCGCTAGTCAAATCGAGGACCTAAAACCAGTGAGACCTTGACTTATATTGTCATTCAGAGAGAGTAGTACACTTCAATACATGAACGGTGGATTGACGAAGTCACGTCTTGACATCCATGTTGGGAAACGTAGCATGCAATTTCAAAAAAATTCCTACGCTCATGCAATATCTATCTAGGAGATGCATAGCAACAAGAGGGGGAGAGTGTGTCCACGTACCCTCATAGACCGAAAGCGGAAGCATTAACTTAACGCGGTTGATGTAGTCGAACGTCTTCTCGAATCAACCGATCAAATACCGAACGTACGGCACCACCGAGTTTTGCACACGCTCAGCTCGATGACGTCCCTCAAACTCTTGATCCAGTAGAGGTATGAAGGAGTCAATGAGTTCCGTCAGCACGATGGCGTGATGACGGTGTTGGTGAAGTGATCCGTGCAGGGCTTCGCCTAAGCACTACAACAATATGATCGGAGGAGTAAACGGTGGAGGGGGGCACCGCACACGGCTAAAACAATTGATGTGTCTTTGGTGTGCCCCTGCCCCCATATATAAAGGAGGAGGGGGAGGCCGGCCGGCCCTAGGGGCGCACCAAGTGGAGGGAGTCCCACTAGGACTTCCAGTCCTAGTCGGGTCCCCCCGTTCCTTCCAATGGAGAGGGAGGAAGGGGAAAGAGGTGGAGAGGGAGAGGGAGAAGGAAAGGGGGGCCATGCCCCCTCCCCCTTGTCCAATTCGGACTCCCTTGGGGGGGCACCACCTCCCATGGCCTGCCTCCTCCTCTCCACTATGGCCCACGAGGCCCATTAACTTTCCCGGGGGGTTCCGGTAACCTCCCGGTACTCCGAAAAATCCCTGACCCTCTTCAGAACCATTCCGGTGTTCGTAAATAACCTTCCAATATATCAATCTTTACCTCTCGACCACTTCGAGACTCCTCGTCATGTCCGTGATCTCATTCGGGACTCCAAACAACCTTCGGTCACCAAAACACATAACTCATATAATACATATCGTCATCGAACGTTAAGCGTGCGGACCCTACGGGTTCGAGAACTATGTAGACATGACCGAGACATCTCTCCGGTGAATAACCAATAGCAGAACCTGGATGCTCATATTGGTTCGCACATATTCTATTAAGATCTTTATCGGTCGAACCGCAATGTCAACATACGTTATTCCCTTTGTCATCGGTATGTTACTTGCCCGAGATTCGATCTTCGGTATCCTCATACCTAGTTCAATCTCGTTACCGACAAGTCTCTTTACTCGTTCAGTAGTGCATCGTCCCATAACTAACTCATTAGTCACATTGCTTGCAAGGCTTCATGTGATGTGCACTACCGAGAGGGCCCAGAGATACTTCTCCGATACTCGGAGTGACAAATCCTAATCTCGATCTATGCCAACCCAACGAACACCTTTGGAGATACCTGTAGAGCATCTTTATAATCACCCAGTTACGTTGTGATGTTTGATAGCACACAAGGCATTCCTCCGGTGTTCGGGAGTTGCATAATCTCATAGTCGGAGGAATATATATTTGACATGAAGAAAGGAGTAGCAATAAAACTGAACGATCATTATGCTAAGCTAATGGATGGGTCTTGTCCATCACATCATTCCACTAATGATGTGATCCCGTTAGTCAAATGACAACTCATGTCCATGGCTAGTAAGCTTAACCATCTTTGATCAACGAACTAGTCTAGTAGAGGCATACTAGGGACACGGTGTTTTGTCTATGTATCCACACATGTATCAAGTTTTCGGTTAATACAATTCTAGCATGAATGATAAACATTTATCATGAATAAGGAAATATAAAATAACAACTTTATTATTGCCTCTAGGGCATATTTCCTTCAGTCTTCCACTTGCACTAGAGTCAATAATCTAGATTACATTGTAATGAATCTAACACCCGTGGAGTCTTGGTGCTGATCATGTTTTTCTCGTGGAAGAGGCCTAGTCAACGGGTCTGCAACATTCAGATCCGTATATATTTTGCAAATCTCTATGTCTCCCTCCTTGACCAAATCTCTGATGGAGTTGAAGCGTCTCTTGATGTGTTTGGTCTTTTTGTGAAATTTGGATTCCTTCGCCAAGGCAATTGCTCCAGTATTGTCATAAAAGATTTTCATCGGACCCGATGCACTAGGTATTACACCTACATCGGATATGAACTCCTTCATCCAGACTCCTTCATTTGCTGCTTCCGAAGCAGCTATGTACTCCGCTTCACACGTAGATCCCGCCACGACGCTCTGCTTGGAACTGCACCAACTGACAGCTCCACCATTCAATAAAAATATGTATCCGGATTGTGATTTAGAGTCATCCAGATCTGTCAAAGCTAGCGCCGACATAACCACTTGCGACAAGCTCTTTGTCACCTGCATAAACGAGAAACATATCCCTAGTCCTTTCAGGTACTTCAAGATGTTCTTGACCACTGTCCAGTGATCCACTCCTGGATTACTTTGGTACCTCCCTGCTAAACTTATAGCAAGGCACACATCAGGTCTGGTACACAGCATAGCATACATGATAGAACCTATGGCTGAAGCATATGGAATGACTTTCATTTTCTCTCTATCTTTTGTAGTGGTCGGGCATTGAGTCTGACTCAACTTCACACCTTGTAACATAGGCAAGAACTCTTTCTTTGACTGATCCATTTTGAACTTCTTCAAAACTTTATCAAGGTATGTGCTTTGTGAAAGTCCTATCAAGCGTGTTGATCTATCTCTATAGATCTTGATGCCCAATATATAAGCAGCTTCACTGAGGTAATTCATTGAAACACTATTGTTCAACTATCCTTTTATGCTATTCGAAATTCTGTATTATTTCCAATCAACAATATATCATCCACATATAATATTAGAAATGCTATAGAGCTCCCACTCACTTTCTTGTAAATACAGGCTTCTCCAAAAGTCTATATAAAACCATATCCTTTGTTCACCTCATCAAAGCGTATATTCCAACTCCGAGATGCTTGCACCAGTCCATAAATGGTCGCTAGAGCTTGCACGCTTTGTTAGCTCCTTTAGGATTGACAAAACCTTCTAGTTGCATCATATACAACGCTTCTTTAAGAAATCCATTAAGGAATGCAATTTTGACATCCATTTGCCAGATTTCATAATCATAAAATGTGGTAATTGCTAACACGATTCAGACAGACTTAAGCATCGCTACGGGTGAGAAAGTCTCATCTTAGTTGAGGGAGTCCTGGACTAGGGGGTGTCCGGATAGCCGGACTATCATCATCGACCGGACTCCAAGACTATGAAGATACAAGATTGAAGACTTCGTCCCGTGTCCGGATGGGACTTTCCTTGGCGTGGAAGGCAAGCTTGGCAATACGGATATGTAGATCTCCTACCATTGTAACCGACTCTGTGTAACCCTAGCCCTCTTCGGTGTCTATATAAACCGGAGGGTTTTAGTCCGCAGGACGAACAACCATTACAACAATCATACATAGGCTAGCTTCTAGGGTTTAGCCTCCTTGATCTCGTGGTAGATCCACTCTTGTACTACCCATATCATCAATATTAATCAAGCAGGAGTAGGGTTTTACCTCCATCGAGAGGGCCCGAACACAGGTAAAAACATCGTGTCCCTTGTCTCCTGTTACCATCCGCCTAGGCGCACAGTTTGGGACCCCTACCGAGATCCGCCGGTTTGACATCGACATTGGTGCTTTCATTGAGAGTTCCTCGTGTCGCCACCGATAGGCTTCATGGCTCCTTCGATCATCAACAACGACGCAGTCCAGGTGAGACTTTTCTCCCGGACAGATCTTCGTGTTTGGCGGCTTTGCTGCTGCGGGCCATTAAGCTGGCCATCTGGAGCAGATCGAAGCTACGCCCCGCCATCAGTCGATTTGGAAGCCTATACTTCATGTCCGACATCGCGGAGACTTGATCTTGACGGATTCGAGCCTGACCGAGCGCGCCAGACTTTATCACGATGAGCATGATTTAGCTCTGCTGCCGGACAGTACCCTGGAGGCCGCACATGAGTCCGCTCCGATCCTTATTTCGGAGCCGACCGCGCAGATCGAGGACGGGTGGCTAGGCACCACCTCGGGGGCTGCAACTTCTACGGCGATGGAGTCGAATACTGACCTTGTCCCTTGTAAAGCTCGTGACTCCGAGGTGCCAGACTCCTCGTCGGACTCCAAACCTCCTGCGCCCCTACCAATCGAGTCCGATTGGGCGCCGATCATGGAGTTCACCGCTGCGGACATCTTTCAGCACTCACCCTTTGGCGACATCCTGAATTCGCTAAAGTATCTCTCGTTATCGAGAGCCTGGCGGATCTGCGGTCAGGACGGTTGGGATGCGGACGACGAAGAAATTCAAAGCCCACCCACCACCCACTTTGTAGCCACTGTCGACGATCTAACCGACATGCTAGAGTACGACTCCGAAGACATCAACGATATGGACGACGATGCCGGAGACGACCAGGAACCAGCGCCTACGGGGCACTGGAAGACCACCTCAACTCATGACATATACATGGTGGACACACCAAAGGGAGGCGATAACGAGGAACAACGGGATGCGGCGAAGGATAATTCCCCCGAAAAACAACCAAAACGGCGACGCAAGCGCCGCCCGAAGTCCCGCCTCGACAACAACAGCACCCATAATGACCCAGCCGTAGAGCAGGGCAAACCAGTGGACGACAAACATGCAACCAAGCAACCATCCGAACAGGATGAATCGGACAACCAACCCATCCTCGGCGAAAACAACAGTCCAGACGATCTCACGCCGGATACATCACCGGAGCATAAGAACCTTCACAAAAGGCCCGTCGCCACTGCTAGAAGTTTGAAGAAGCAGAAACGGAAGCTCAAAAAAGCGGAAGACATACTCAGAATGAGGTGGAGCAAAGTACTCAAGACCGCGGACAAATACGACAATAGCCACCAAGCAAAGAGCTACCCGAAGCGCAAGCTGCTGCCCGAGTTCGACGAGGAGGCCGTAGAGCCCCCACAATCAAAAAGCAAAGAGGCTGCCTGGCCGGATAGACGATCAGATGATAGGCCAAGAGCGGCAAGCGGCGCCACATACAAGCCGGCAAATGACACACGTAAAGATCCTCGCAAAAAGGATGGCCCGGTCAGGTCCATTTATGGGCCAAAGAAGAGGGCCCTGTGAAGCAACACAACACGCCGAGTGTTCAAGATAACGACACACCTAAATCTAGGGCGCCGACACCCACTATGTTTCACCGATGAGGTCTTTGGATCATGAATTTCAGTGATTCAAGCCCGTAAACATAGAGGCATCTGACGGAACAACAGACCTGAGTCTCGCATTGAGGATTACATCCTACACATACACATGGCTAGAGGAGACGATCTCCACGCCATAAAATATCTACCCCTCAAGCTCAAAGGGCCAGCTCGGCATTGGCTCAAAAGCCTCCCATAAAATACCATTGGAAGTTGGGAAGAGCTCGAGGACGTTTAGAGCAAATTTTCGGGACTTATGTCCGCCCTCAGGATCTGAGCGATTTAAGTCACATAACTCAACAACCCGGAGAGTCGTGCACAGATTCAGAACAGGTTCCTCACCAAAAGAACCAAATAGTCATTGTCCGGACGCCAAGCCCTAGCAGCTTTTAAACATAACGTCCGAGATGAATGGCTCGCGGACATCTCGCCAGAAAAGCTAAGAACAATGGCCGCTTAACGAGCCTCATGACCCGCTTTGCTAGGAAGATAGCTGGCTCGCAAGATGCAGCACCAGCGACCCGAGTACATCCGAGATCAGAGATGGAAATGAAAAATCACGGCGCAGAAAGGATCGGCGCCGAAACAAAGAAAATGGCCCAAAGAAGACGGCGGTCAACGCCGGATTCAAAAGCTCATGGCCGAACAACAAACACTGCCTCTTAAGGACAACAGTGACGAGCTATCCAACCTCAACAAAATTTTGGATCGGATATGTCAAATCCACAGTACCCCCGGGAAGCCTGCAAACCACACCCACCGAAATTGTTGGGTCTTCAAGCAGTCCGGCCGACTCAATGCTGAACACAAGGGGCTCGACACGCCAAGCGAGGACGATGACGAACCCCACCAGCAGAGCACCGGAAGACAAAAGACTTTCCCGCAAGAAGTCAAAACAGTAAACTCACCCCATGTGACAACACAGAGCAATAGTGCGGTACCCGCTAAAGTACGCGTCGCACGGTCCACCCCAGCGGAATCCTGAGATTGGATGTCAAAACCAATTATTTTCGACCACCTGGATTATTCCAGAAGTATTTGAAACGCAGGATGGACTGCTCTGATATTGGATCCTATAATCGACGGACTACAATTTACACAAGTCCTAATGGATGGCGGCAGCGATTTAAACCTGCTATATCCGGACACAATCCGCAAGTTGGGGATAGACCCTACTAAAATTTGCCATAGCCGCACTTCCTTCAAAGGAGTGACGCCAGGCTCTTACGCCAAGTGCACGGGCTCCTTACTACTAGAAGTTGTGTTCGGATCACCCGACAACTTCCGTCGCGAAAAGCTTATCTTCCATGTCGCCCCATTCAAAAGTAGCCATCAAGCACTATTGGGACGTGAAGCTTTCTCCCGCTTTAACGCAATACCGCACTACACGTCTCTTACACTTAAAATGCCCGGTCCACGCGGCATCATCTCATTAAAAGGTCGTTCAAGATCCCGGACACGGCTAGGCGAGTCCGGCAGAAATAAACTAGGGGCTCCCTAGCCGCATACCCCTTCACAAGGGGCTGTGCGTATGAACAATAAAGAGCCAATAAAAGCTCAACTTTATTCATTCATTCATACTTTGTTTTCAATACATTTTTTGCACGATTTCTTTTCAAGCTAAGTTCCTCTCTTTTACAGGTGAACAGCGTGTACACCCGTCCAGGATACGGCACAACAGAGACACAGGCGCAGACGTGCAGCAGGGACCCGTGGCAAGGATTCTTTTCAGATTAAGACCCTGCGTAAACCTTTCTTACTGTCTCTTGTTGATTCACATCCCCCGGTTTTTCACCATAATCGACGAGGAGGCTGGCGTTTTGGCATCGGCGCGTCGAAATTTTCGCTGTACACGGACACTAGGGGCTTAGGGCATTGTTACGCCCGTTATCATAAAGACCAAATACCTTAGGGAGTGTTGGCGTCTCGAGTTAGGCCTTATATGCATCAGCTCGAATCATGTCTTTGGTCAAATGTTGGGTTTGCCCGGCTCTGTGTTTTGCTGCCTTACGTTCAGTATCATCGGCTAACGGCACCGGAGAACTATGCGATTGTGCCCGGTTCGTAGGCGAGCATCTCAACGAGAAAGCCGAAAACCGATGTCATGATCTGCGAGACTGGTCAACCACTCGATTGACTACGGAATGTTTAGAATTCCTCCGCTTTGACGAAGGACCATTTCGGTCAGCACATATCGCCCGAATTGGAGAGCGGTGCCCCTAGGGGCTATATCGTAGCCCCACCTTGAGCTCCTATGGCTAAGTGAAAGTGATAAAGCATCATAGTCCGGTTGCCTCGTTTGCTACGCTACCACCCTTCACGGGACCAAGGCGTTGGATTAAGTGTGAAATGCGCTATTTTGCAAACACCCCGCACCATGTGCGTGAAATGAAGCCAAAGACTGCCATCTTTCAGGTTATACACAAATATACATTAACGGCCGCATAGAAGATATTTCAATACTTGAATGCACAAGTATAAAAAGCACTTATATTATGAATATCGTTTTACATATCATAAAGATCATTTGAACATGACATTTTTTGAGCACTGCGACTCTATTACACGAGCACCCCGCAGAACTTCCCCAAAATAGTGCTCGGCTGGTAACCGGCTCTCGTCCGAACCCCGGGTTGCAACATCGATGGCATCCATCTCCGTCCAGTATGTCTTCACATGGGCGAGGGCCATCCGTGCACACTCTATGCAGGCCAACCGCTTCATCGCCTTGATATGCGGCACCGCCCCAAGGAATTGCTGCAATAAGCCAAAATAACTCTTCGGCTTGGGCCTATCCGGCCAGATATGAGCCACTACATCCGTCATGGCAAGTCCGGACAATCTATTCAGCTCAGCCCACTCAGCCAACCGATCGGTCAACGGAAGTGAACGCCCCGGACTGTGGAATTGAGACCAAAAAAGCTCTTCCGTCTCTGGATCCTTTTGACTTCGGAAGTGCACAACAGCATCTGCCGCACTCGCCGCTAAATCCATATAAGGATCCTCCAGACCCCATGGCTAGCCAAGCTAAGCATACTTCTGATCTGTGAACTTCCTGTGCAGCAGAAAGGGCTTGCCAGCCGCAATGTCTACGACCTGACGCATCTCCTCCTTTATAGCCCTCATTGCATAACGGGCATCTTTGGCTTCGGCGGTGGCCCCCTTCAGGTCTTCCTGCTCCGCTCGGCGTTCTTTTTCAAGAACCTCATAGCGGTTGGTAACATCTTTCAGCTTCACGGCCATTTCGGCCATCTCCTCCCTGCTTCGGCAGTGAGCAGCCCTTTCGGCTTCTAGCTCTTTGCCCGCCTTCGAGGCAGCCGCATCCCTCCTTCTGCTCGAAGGTCCTCCACAACAGCGGCACAATCTGCATTAAGCATAAATGTTGTAAGGAGTGAGCATCAGCTCCCTTACTAGGTGATCATGGAGAAACACCCTACCTTGTGACTCGTCAAGTCGTTTATTGACCAGCGCGATGTCCGCATCCGCAACGTCGAGTTACCTCTTTAGTTCGTCAACTCCATTAGTCCGGCTGGCCACCGGACTATCCGCCACCTGTATAGGAAAGGCGAGAATTAATACATGAGATTATGATCCTCGGCACGCTGTCGCTTTCGACAACATACCGAGTCCCAGGGGCTACTATCTATACTGGTAGCGCTTTATGTGTAAAAGCACAAAAGGTATGTCATTTTTACGTACCTCAAACCCCGCCAGCAAACTTCTGACGGCATCATGCAACCCGCCCTTGGCGGATGAAATTCTTTCAATCACCGTACTCATCAATGTACGGTGATCTTCTGAGATAGACGCCTTCTCAAGCAGATCCTTCAGCTCCCCCGGCCGTACACCAGTTGGTGCCGAACTCTCCGGTCCTGCCGGACTCGGGGATACCCTCCGTGACGACACCTCAGGGTCGTCCGCCCTGCCTGATGGTGCGGCAGATGGAGGCGTCTCGCTCTTCATCATCTCCGGACAAAGGTCCCCCGAAGACAAGCTCAGCTGAGAAGGACGAAGATCCAAACTACAAGGTAAAAACTTCGGTTATCCTCAGAAGCAAAAATAGGGATGTCCCTTATTACAAAACTCCCCTTGTTCTACTTACGGCTCGTTGGAGGGCTGATTCTGTGGGGGAGATGGTGCGGCCGGGGCTTCCCCAAGCGCAGGACCCTCCGGTGAAGATCTCTTTCCCCGCTTTGAGGCCTTGGCCTCCGGGTTTTCGGAAGCGGTCCTCTTCCCCCCTTGGAAGGAGGGATTCTCGATCCCCCCTTTCTCGAAAGCCTCCTTGGTAAAGGCGGTAGTTTCTTTGTTTTCCCCTTCGCCTTCCTCCGAAGGCGCAACCTCCAGCATCTTGACCAACACGGGATCCGGCGCGGTCTCCGGGAGGGGGGCCGGACACCGTATCAGTTTTGCTTGCGCTATCCACTCCTATTCAGAGGACAATTGGTTAAAAGGCAAATCCAAGATATGCAAACGAACGGTATGTCCGGACATAGAGCTACTTACTTGAGTATCCGGGCGATTGCAGCTTAGGCCGGTGTCCTCGATCAATTCCAGACACACCTCTTGTGATCCGAAGAACAACTTGTACATCTCCATAGGTGTCGTACCCATGAAGTGTTGGAGAACTCATGGTCCCTCCGGATTGAATTCTCATAGCCGGAGAGGGCAACGTTTGCAGGGCAGAAGACGCCTAATCGGCATAACCTGCGTCACCACGACCAGATCAATCTCCCTCTCCTGGAGGTCTCGAATCCGGCCCTGCAATAGGGGTACGTCCTTTGACGGCCCCCAGTTGAGCCCTTGGTTGACCCATGACATCAGCCGTTGTGGAGGGCCCGGCGAAAGATGGGGCGGCTTACACTGCTGCCCTCAGGAGCGATAACATAGAACCACTCCTGTTGCCTGGCCGAGCTCCTCTGGAAAGAGCCCTCGGGCCATGGAGCATCGCCCTCTTGCCTTACAACCGCCCCGCCACACTCTGCTTGACGCCCCTCGATCATCTTCGGCTCCACGTTGAAGGTTTTGAGCCACAAACCGAAGTGAGGGGTAGTGCGGAGGAAGGCTTCACAGACGACAATGAATGATGAGATGTGGAGGATGGACTCCGGAGCCAAGTCGTGGAATTCCAACCCATAGTAAAACATGATCCCTCTCACAAAAGGATCCATCGGGAAGCCTAAACCCCGACGGAGGTGGGACACAAACACGACGCTCTCGCCGGGCTTGGGAGTAGGAATGACTTGCCCTTTGGCGGGCATCCTATGCGAAATCTCGTAGGTCAGGTACCTGGCTTCTCTCAGCTTTAGCACGTCCTCTTCTGTGACGGAGGAGGGCATCCACCGCCTCAGAGGTCGGAGCGGACATTGTTGAAGGTCGGAGGCTCGAATCTGGGGCTCTGGGTGTTGGAACTTCGGGGTGAGGGCAGATTCGATTGAGGATTGAAGAAAAGCGAGCCTTGGTCCCATTATAAAGAGGGAGAATACCAAGAGCCGTCCCCGTGACCGTTTGGGACTCACCTTCGATAGAGGAGGCGTGGCAACGGGCACGGTTGGGTTAACCACGTCCGTATTGATCGGAATCCCGGAATAAGGGGAACAAGATCTCTGCTTCGACAAAATGTGCCAAGGAAACCGCTTCGCTAAATGCGCTGAGGTGGTATAATAAAAACGATTCAAGTAAAGGCCTGGTAGTGGTGTGACATCACGCCACAAAATACGTCAGCAGATTGAACTTGTGTACATATTATTCTCTACGGTGGTATGTGGAATTTATTTTCTGAGCGGACACTATCAGTGTTCACAATCTTCTATGAATTATTGGAGGAAGAACCCGCCTTGCAATGCCGAAGACAATATCGCGCCGGACTCGTCGTCATTGAAGCTGGTTCGAGGGCTCTTGAGGAGTCTGGACTAGGGGTGTCCGGATAGCGGACTATCATCATTGGCGGACTCCAAGACTATGAAGATACAAGATTGAAGACTTTGTCCCGTGTCCGGATGGGACTTTCCTTGGCGTGGAAGGCAAGCTTGGCAATACGGATATGTAGATCTCCTACCATTGTAACCGACTCTGTGTAACCCTAGCCCTCTCCGTGTCTATATAAACCGGAGGGTTTTAGTCCGTTAGGACGAACAACCATTACAACAATCATACCATAGGCTAGCTTCTAGGGTTTAGCCTCCTTGATCTCGTGGTAGATCCACTCTTGTACTACCCATATCATCAATATTAATCAACCAGAGTAGGGTTTTACCTCCATCGAGAGGGCAGGACACAGGTAAAACATCGTGTCCCTTGTCTCCTGTTACCATCCGCCTAGACGCACAGTTCTGGACCCCCTACCCGAGATCCGCCGGTTTTGACACCGACATTAGTCAACTCCTTGAACATGTCGAAAACCCTTTGCAACAAGTCGAGCTTTATAGACAGTAACATTACGGTCAGCGCCAGTCTTCTTCTTGAAGATCCATTTATTCTCTATGGGTCGCCGATCATCAGGCAGATCCACCAAAGTCCACACTTAGTTCTCATACATGGATCCTATCTTAGATTTCATGGCCTCAAGCCATTTATCGGAATCTGGGCTCATCATAGCTCCTTCATAGTTCGTAGGTTCGTCATGGTCAAGTAACATGACCTCCGGAAAAGGATTACCATACCACTCTAGTGCGGATCATGCTCTGCCAGACCTACAAGGTTCTGTAGCAACTTCATATGTAGTTTCATGATCTTTATCATTAGCTTCCTCTCCAGTTGGTGTAGGCATCACGGGAACAGATTTCTCGGATGAACTACTTTCCAAATTGAGAGCAGGTACAATTACCTCATCAAGTTCTACTTTCCTCCCACTCACTTCTTTCGAGAGAAACTCCTTCTGTAGAAAGGTTTTGTTCTTAGCAACAAAAATCTTGCCTTCGGGCTAAGGTGTACCCAATTGTTTCCTTAGGGTATCCTATGAAGACACACTTCTCCGGTTTGGGTTCGAGCTTACCGGGCTGAAGCCTTTTGACATAAGCATCGCATCCCCAAACTTTAAGAAATGACAGCTTAGGTTTGTTGCCAAACCACAATTCATACAGTGTCGTCTCAATGGACTTTGACGGTGCTTGTTTAAAGTGAATGCAGCTGTCTCTAATGCATAACCCCAAAACGATAGCGGTAAATCGGTAAGAGACATCATAGATCGCACCATATCCAATAAAGTGCGGTTACGATGTTCAGACACACCATTGTGCTGTGGTGTTCCAGGTGGCGTGAGTTGTGAAACTATCCCACATTGTTTTAAATGAAGGCCAAACTCATAACTCAAATATTCTCATCCACGATCAGATCGTAGAACCTTTATTTTCTTGTTACGATGATTCTCCACTTCACTCTGAAATTCTTTGAACTTTTCAAATGTTTCAGACTTGTGTTTCATTAAGTAGATGTACCCATATATGCTCAAATCATCTGTGAAGGTCAGAAAATAACGATACCTGCCACGAGCATCAACACTGATTGGACCGCATACATCAGTATGTATTATTTCCAATAAGTTACTAGCTCGTTCCATTGTTCTGGAGAATGGAGTTTTAGTCATCTTGCCCATAAGGCACGATTCACAAGTATCAAATGATTCATAATCAAGTGATTCCAAAAGTCCATATTTATGGAGTTTCTTCATGCGCTTTACTCCGATATGACCCAAACGACAGTGCCACAAATAAGTTGCACTATCATCATCAACTTTACATCTTTTGGCATCAATATTATGAATATGTGTATCATCACGACCAAGATTCAACAGAAATAGACCACTCTTCAAGGGTGCATGACCATAAAAGATATTACTCATATAAATAGAACAACCATTATTATTTGATATAAATGAATAATCGTCTCGCACTAAACAAGATCCAGATATAATGTTCATGCTCAACACTGGCACCAAATAACAATTATTCAGGTCTAAAACTAATCCCGAAGGTAGATGTAGAGGTAGCATGCCGACGGTGATCACATCAAACTTGGAACCATTTTCGACGCGCATCGTCACCTCGTCCTTAACCAATCTTCGTTTAAACCGTAGTCCCTGCTTCAAGTTACAAATATGAGCAACCGAACCGGTATCAAATACCTAGACACTACTACGAGAATTAGTAAGGTACACATCAATAACATGTATATCAAATATACCTTTGCTCACTTTGCCATCCTTCTTATCCGCCAAATACTTGGGGCAGTTCCGCTTCCAGTGACCGGTCCCTTTGCAGTAGAAGCACTCAGTTTCAGGCTTGGGTCCATTTTTAGGTTTCTTCCCTGGAGTGACAACTTGCTTGCCATTCTTATTTAAGTTCTCTTCTTTTTACCCTTACCCTTTTTCTTGAAACTAGTGGTCTTGTTAACCATCAACACTTGATGCTCCTTCTTGATTTCTACCTCTGCGGTCTTTAGCATTGCGAAGAGCTCGGGAATAGTCTTTTCCATGCCTTGCATATTGTAGTTCATCATGAAGCCTTTGTAGCTTGGTGACAGTGATTGAAGAACTCTATCAATGACACAATCATCTGGAAGATTAACTCCCAGCTGAGTCAAGTGATTATGGTACCCAGACATTCTGAGTATGTGCTCACTAACAAAACTATTCTCCTCCATCTTGCAGCTATAGAACTTGTTGGAGACTTCATATCTCTCAACTCGGGCATTTGCTTGAAATATTAACTTCAACTCCTGGAACATCTCATATGGTCCATGACGTTCAAAACGTCTTTGAAGTCCCAATTCTAAGCCGTAAAGCATGGCACATTGAACTAACGAGTAGTCATCAGCACGTGACTGCCAGGCATTCACAATGTCTGCAGTTGCTGGGGTAGGTGCTACACCTAGTAGTGCATCAAGGACATAATTCTTCTCTGCAGCGATGAGGATAATCCTCAAGTTACGGACCCAGCCCGTGTAGTTGCTACCATCATCTTTCAACTTAGCTTTCTCTAGGAACACATTAAAATTCAAAGGAACGGTAGCACGGGCCATTGATCTACAACATAGATATGCAAAAACTATCAAGACTAAGTTCATGATAAATTAAGTTCAATTTAATCATATTACTTAAGAACTCCCACTTAGATAGACCTCCCTCTAGTCATCTAAATGATATGTGATCCAAATCAACTAAACCATGTTCGATCATCACGTGAGATGGAGTAGTCTTGAATGTTGAACATCACTATGTTGATCATATCTACTATATGATTCACGTTCGACCTTTCGGTCTCCAGTGTTCTGAGGCCATATCTATATATGCTAGGCTCGTCAAGTTTAACCCGAGTATTCCGCGTGTGCAAAATCTGGCTTGCACCTGTTGTATTTGAATGTAGAGCTTATCACACCTGATCATCGTCGTGTCTCAGCACAAAGAAATTTTGCAATGGTGCATACTCGGGGAGAACACTTATACCTTGAAATTTAGTGAGGGATCATCTTATAATGCTACCGCCGTACTAAGTAAAATAAGATGCATAAGAGATAAACATCACATGCAATCAAAATATGTGACATGATATGGCCATCATCATCTTGTGCTTTTGATCTCCATCATCGAAGCAACATCATGATCTCCATCATCATCGGCTTGGCACCTTGATCTCCATCGTAGAGTCGTGGTCGTCTTGCTGACCATTGCTTCTACGACTATCGCTACCGCTTAGTGATAAAGTAAAGCAATTACATAGCGCTTGTATTTCATACAATAAAGCAACAACCATATGGCTCCTGCTAGTTGTCGATAACTTTTACAAAACATGATCATCTCATACAACAATCTTTATATCACATCATGTCTTGACCATATCACATCACAACATGCCCTGCAAAAACAAGTTAGACGTCCTCTACTTTGTTTGTTGCAAGTTTTACGTGGCTGCTAGCATGAACTGTACATGCCTACGGCACAAAAACCACAACGGTGATTTATCAAGTTTGCTATTTTAACCTTCACAAGGACCGGCCGCAGTCAAATTCAATTCAACTAAAGTTGGAGAAACAGACACCAGCCAGCCACCTTTATGCAAAACTAGTTGCATGTCTGTCGGTGGAACCGGTCTCATGAACGCGGTCATGTAAGGTTGGTCCGGGCCGGGCCGCTTCATCCAACAATACCGCTGAATCAAAATAAGACATTGGTGGTAAGCAGTATGACAATCACTGCCCATAACTCTCTGTGTTCTATTCGTGCATATCATCTACGCATAGACCTGGCTCTGATGCCACTGTTCGGAAACGTAGCATGCAATTTCAAAAAAATTCCTACGCTCATGCAAGATCTATCCAGGGATGGATAGCAACGAGAGGGGGAGAGTGTGGCCATGTACCCTCATAGACCGAAAGCGGAAGCGTTAACTTAACACGGTTGATGTAGTCGAACGTCTTCTCGAATCAACCGATCAAGTACTGAATGTACGACACCTCTGAGTTCTGCACACGTTCAGCTCGATGACGTTCCTCAAACTCTTGATCCAGTCGAGGTATGAAGGAGTCGATGAGTTCCGTCAACATGACGGCGTGATGACGGTGTTGGTGAAGTGATCCGCGCAGGGCTTCGCCTAAGCACTACGACAATATGATCAGAGGAGTAAACGGTGGAGGGGGCACCGCACATGGCTAAGACAACTGATGTGTATTTTGGGGAGCCCCCTGCCCCCGTATATAAAGGAGGAGGGGGGAGGCCGGCCGGCCCTAGGGGCGCGCCAAGTGGGGGGAGTCCCACTAGGACTCCTAGTCCTAGTCGGCTCCCCCTTCCTTCCAAAGGTGAGGGGGAAGGGGAAAGAGGTGGAGAGGGAGAAGGAAAGGGGCGTGCCCTCAAGTGTCAATCGGACTCCTTTGTAATGCCGGATAATTATGCTCTGAAGCCCTCATTAATGGTGCCATGTCATCGAGATTTACTGTGGTTGAGTTTGTGTTGATTCAAAGTCGGTTCCGTTTTCTAATTTAAAATGAGTAAAAATAAAAGGCAAAAGTAAATAAAAAAGAAGAGAAGGTGTGCACCCCGGCTCAGAGCGACCGGTTTACCTTGCATTGCCAGGCCAGAGACCTTGTCTTCTGGCAACACACAACAACATGGTACAGAAAACAACCGCTTTATTCATGCTAGCGGAGCATAGTTTATATTACAATAGTTAGCGAGGGCAAGCGGCACACACGGTGCGGCTGAAAAATATGTACATTATTTAGTGAACATAAAGGGGCCTCGATCATGACAACTACTCAGCAGCGGAACAACGTCGTAGCGGGACTCCATAGCACAGGGACACCAATGTGGACAAGGTCTAGACTCGGACAACACTCCTTTCCAACGAGACATTCCTGAAATCTGGCATGACACGCCAGGTCAGTACATTGAATGTACTTGCAAGCTCACAATAATCACAAACATAATGACAGACAATATCATGATATTTAACCATTTAAGCAACAATGCAACCATATATCCAACCTGCTGTGACTATGTTCAACTGGTACTCATTCCCCAGACTTGCTTACTGATACGTCTCCAACGTATCTATAATTTTTGATTGTTCCATGCTATTATATTACCTTTTTGGATGTTTATGGGCTTTATTTTACACATTTATATCATTTTTGGGACTAACCTACTAACCGGAGGCCCAGCCCATATTGCTGTTTTTTTGCCTATTTCAGTATTTCGAAGAAAAAGAATATCAAACGGACTCCAAACGGAATGAAACCTTCGGGAGCGTGATTTTTGGAACGAACGTGATCCAGGACTTATAGTGCAAGCCAAGAAGCTGCCGAGGCTCCCACGAGATAGGAGGGCACCCCCCCTATAGGGCGCCCCCCGGTCTCGTGGCCCCCTCGGGCGGCCACCGATGTACTTCTTCCTCCTATATATACCTACGTACCCTGAAAACATCCAGGAGGAGGACGAAATACAATTTCCACCACCGTAACCTTCTGTATCCGTGAGATCTCATCTTGGAGCCTTCGCCAGCACTCTGCCGGAGGGGGAATCGATCATGGAGGGCTTCTACATCAACACCCTTGCCCCTCCGATGAGTTGTGAGTAGTTTACCACAGACCTACGGGTCCATAGTTATTAGCTAGATGGCTTCTCTCTTTTTGGATCTCAATACAATGTTCTCCCCCTCTCTTGTGGAGATCTATTCAATGTAAACTCCTTTTGCGGTGTATTTGTCGAGATCCGATGAATTGTGGGTTTATGATCAAGTTTATCTATGAATAATATTTGAATCTTCTCTGAATTCTTTTATGTGTGATTGAGTTATCTTTGCAAGTCTCTTCGATTTATCAGTTTGGTTTAGCCTACTAGATTGATCTTTCTTGCCATGGGAGAAGTGCTTAGATTTGGGTTCAATCTTGCGGTGTCCTTACCCAGTGATAGAAAGGGTTGCAAGGCACGTATTGTATTGTTTCCATCGAGGATAACAAGATGGGGTTTATATCATATTGCTTGAGTTTATCCCTCTACATCATGTCATCTTGCTTAATGCGTTACTCTGTTCTTATGAACTTAATACTCTAGATGCAGGCAGGAGTCGGTCTACTTATTACAGACGTGATGCCTATATACATGATCATGCCTAGATAATCTCATAATTATTCACTTTTCTATCAATTTCTCGACAATAATTTGTTCATCCACCATAATACTTATGCTATCTTGAGAGAAGCCACTAGTGAAACCTATGGCCCCCGGGTCTATCTCTTATCATATTTGCCTCCAATCTACTTTTATTTGCATCTTTACTTTTTGCATCTATATTATAAAATACCAAAAATATATTTATCTTATCTTACTATCTTTATTAGATCTCACTTTTGCAAGTGGCCATGAAGGGATTGACAACCCCTTTATTGCGTTGGTTGCGAGTTCTCAATTTGTTTGTGTAGGTGCGCGGGACTTTTGAGGAGCCTCCTACTGCATTGATACCTTGGTTCTCAAAAATTGAGGGAAATACTTACGCTACTGTCGCTGCATCACCCTCTCCTCTTTGAGGAAAACCAATGCAAGCTCAAGACGTAGCACTTACCAGACGTGATCAATACCAGACCACAAACATGATAATTCCAAAAACACACTCGTGATCCTTACGGCGATCACAACCCGACCAACTCGTGGCCCGTGATCCTTACGGCGATCACAACCCGACCAACTCATGGCCCGTGATTCTTACGACGATCACAACCCGACCAACTCGTGGCCCGTGATCCTTACGGTGATCACAACCCGACCAACTCGTGGCCCGACTTAACACGATGGCCTCCCTGCCATCCTCAGTACAACTTAGTGTGCATATTTTATTAAGTGTTGACCCATGGTGTACCCTACTTTCGAGTGTGTCCGTAACCATGGACTCGGCTATCGATAGATTAAAAACACTCTATAGAGGTTAGTACACTATACCCACACTACAGAACCCATGGCCTTGCACTCCCATTCGGGTGGACCAACAACATTCGGACGAAACCATTTCATTGTCATGACACTCTCCCGGCCCTTCCGACTCAGACCCCAACGGGCTAGTCCTGGGTGGCCCCGTGTCTACCTCCAGACACCTCAACTACCGTCGTGGCCACGATCCACTCTGGCACACGGTACCAAAACTTATCTTAACAACGGGCTCACAAGGTTATGCTTGCCTACCGGGCCAGGGTACAGCACGCCCATAACCTTCCCTAAATGGAGGCACCGACCGGAGGCACGACAATGAAATACATTAAGGCCGTCCCATACCGGCAAATGTGGTTGCACTAGGAAAGACACGTTTCAGCGGCACCATGACCCGGTCAACAACATATTCAAGTTGAGTTATTAATTAGATTAAACTTAATGTGAAAATAACCGGTGTCATAATGCCATACTATGCATCACTTAACATATGCATCATATGACCATGCAAATAACTGCATCAACCATGCTCCTACGGAGCCATCATCAACTCATGCTACTATTTTGGTTAAAATCACAACTTACTTATACCAGAATCATTTCTAGCATTCTCATCATTTTTCATCATGCAAAATAATAATCAAACTAATTATCAAACTCCATGACCATATCATTTATTCATTACTTGCAACTAAGTTCTCCTTGTCTTACCAACAAAATTCACTTCAAACATTCTGAAGTTCAAGTATTTTAACATAACAAGCATCTAACAAAATATATTTCTTATATAACTAATTTAAATGCATCAATATCCATAAGTTCAAGTATGAAAAATCATAAATATTGAAGTGGCACCATGAAAATGTTACTGTGGCTTGCCTTAGTACTGATGAGGTTCACAAAGCTCCTGGTGATCCTCAAGACAAGCTGGCTCTGCTGAAAATATTCAAAACCACAAAAAGAAAATATCAAGAAACCTTCTAAAAATTCCCAGAAAATCTAGACATCAAGGAAAAATCCCATCCTTTGGGTGTTGTTAGATTTTTGGACACAGAACACGATGCAAAAAGAATCAATGCATTTGGACTTGTAGATAAAAAGTTATGGCCATTTGAAGTTTCCTGGAATTTAACTGGATTTGAAATAATAAAGCAGGGGGGTGACGTCGAAAGCGTAAACTCCTAGGGCGCCACCACTCATACCGCTTCGCGCGCGTAATGAGTGGCTGACTAGCGGGCCCGCTAGTCAGGCGGAGGAGGAGAGGAAGCAGAGGGAGCGGGCGCACGAGCTCACGCCGGTGGTGAGGCTTCTTGGAGGCAAACGAGAGGGAGGGATCGACGAAGAAGATGATTGTGCACCTGCCCGTACCCGTAGCGTAGCTAACGGTGGCCGGCGACGTTGGATTTGACCTCTCCAGCGGCTATAGAGGGCGGAGGTTGCCGGAGCTGAAGAAGGCGGCGGCTTGGGGCGGCTCCAGGGGCTCCAGCTAGGTGGGTTGGCTTCACGGAGGAGAGGTGGAGGCCCTGGCGGGGTCGCCTTGGCTTGGGAGGGGCCGGGCTGCGATTTCTACTAGCTTTAGGAGGGAGTGGGAGTGGCTGAGGTGCTCCAAGAGGCTGCGGAGGGGCTGCTTTTATAGGCGGGGCGGCGAGGAGGGCTCGGGCTCCGTCGGAGGACACTTGTCCCGGCGCTCAATGATTTAACAAGCAGTGCGAGGCGATGGAGAAGGCAGCGGAGGTCCGCAGAGCACTATCTTGTGGCGCGACGAAACCTGAGGCTGGGGAAAGGCGAACACATTGCACGCCAAGATGTGTTGTTAACAGAGCGTGCCGTGCTCGCTGCGGTGAGCTCCGGTGTCCGCGAGCGGCAGGGTGGAGTTTTAGAGGTGGAGAAGAGGATGGTGGCGAGGGGTGGCACGCTCTGGCTGGCTGGGCAGCGAGCACGCGCTCAACAGAGGCGCTAGCGACGCATAGAGCGCGCGTATTGCATGCCAGCACTCTCGGACGGACGTGGTCACCGCATGGACCGTGACATCAGGCCACCCTACGCACTAACAAAGATATCTGGCGCGTAGTCCTTAGTAAACTGAGATGTTACCATGGTTTGATTAGGTTCTAGGTGCAGTAGAAGTAAAATGGTGCTGCTGACAAGTTACTGGACAATAACTTTGGAGAGTTATTGTGGTCAAACTACTGGGATTCAAGGGCCGAGCTTTGGGGTTTTACTATCTCTTACTAAGATAAATAAGCACAGGGAAAACCAGCTACAATGGAGCTAGTAAAAAGGTAGTTGCTGTAGAAACTACCATTTCAGCCCAGAAGTGACTTTATTTTCTGTAGCCAAAATACTCCAAAGAGTGGTGAAATATTTTTGCTCAGAAAGGTGCCCTAGGGTCCAAAGAATAATTGGGATTTTTCTCAGGATTTTTGGGGCAAGAAAAATTAGGGTTGCTTTGGAGCTCAATGAGTTAGCTAGGGTTTTGGAGGCCAAAATGAATATTTTTCATTTAAGAAAAATATTCCAAGCAATATTGTTGGGTTGGCCGGGGGTGAAATGATGGTTGTGAGGAGGAGAGGGAACACTTGGGTGAAAATCAAGGGGTACCCAAGTGGTTAAGTCCAAATGAAATGATCGAAAACTCCAAATCCAAAATCAACTCAACTGAAAATCAAGCAAAGAAAAGAGGGCAAAAACCAGGCTGTCACAAACCTCCCCCACTTAGAATGAATCTCATCCTTGAGATTCGGTTGCTTGGGAAAACCATTCTGGATAACATGCCCTTAGAGATTCTTCTGATTCCCAGTGAGGGAGTCCTGGACTAGGGGGTGTCCGGACAGCCGGACTATCGATATCCGCCGGACTCCAAGACTACGAAGATAGAAGATTGAAGACTCCGGCTCGTGTCCGGAAGGTACTTTCCTTGGCGTGGAAGGCAAGCTTGGCAATATGGATATGTAGATCTCCTACCATTGTAACCGACTCTGTGTAACCCTAGCCTCGGTGTCTATATAAACCGGAGGGCCTTAGTCCGTGGGACAGACATACATCTCAACAATCATACCATAGGCTAGCTTCTAGGGTTTAGCCTCCTTGATCTCGTGGTAGATCAACTCTTGTACTACCCATATCATCAATATTAATCAAGCGGGACATAGGGTTTTACCTCCATCGAGAGGGCCGAACACAGGTAAAAACATTGTGTCCTCGTCTCCTGTTACCATCCGCCTAGACGCATAGTTCGGGACCCCTACCGAGATCCGCGGTTTGACACCGACATTGGTGCTTTCATTGAGAGTTCCTTCGGTGCGTCACCGATAGGCTCGGTGGCATCTTCAACCAACAACGCTGTCTGGGTGAGACTTTTCTCCCGAACAGATCTTTGTATTGGCGGCTTTGCTGCGGGCAATTCTCTTGGCCATCTGGAGCAGATCGAAGCTTCGCCCCGGCGTCGGGTCGGTTCGAAGCTTAAACTTCACGGCCGATGTCGCGGGGACTTGATCTTGACGGACTCGAGCCACGCCACGCAGCGCGCCGCCTTTGTGACGATGGGCACGATCTAGCTCTGCCGCCGGACAGTGCCTTGGTGGCCGCACTCGGAACCGCTTCGGCCATCAGCCCGGAGCCGATCGCCCGTATCAAGGGCCGGTGGGTAGACGCCACCCTGGGGGCTTCAACATCCACGGCGATGGAGCCGAACACTGATCTTGTCCCCTGCGAAACTCGTGATTCCAAGGCGCCGGACCCCTCGCCGGACTCCGAGCCTCCCGCGCCCCCGCCAATCAATACGGATTGGGCGCCGGTTATGGAATTCACCGCCGCGGACATCTTCCAGCACTCGCCTTTCGGCGATATCCTAAATTCACTAAAGCACCTCTCTCTATCAGAGGAGTCCTGGCCAGACTATGGCCAGGATGGTTGGAGTACGGACGAAGAAGAAATTCAGAGCCCACCCACCACCCACGTTGTAGCCACTGTCGAGGATTTAACCGACATGCTAAACTTCGACTCCGACGACATCGGCGCCATGGACGGCGATATGGGAGGCGAAACGAGAGCCAGCGCCCACAGAGGCGCTGGAAGGCCACCTCATCATCGATGTATACATGGTGGATACCCCAAAGGAAGGGATGGCGAAAAGCGGCGGAGGCAGATTCTCTAAAGAAGCAGCCCAAACGCCCGGCGTCGTGGCGCCGCTCTAAATCCCGCCACAAAGAAGAATGGAGATTCCGACACGGAGACAATAATACTCCGGAGAGTGCGAAGGCGATCCCCTCCCGCAAGACTCGGCGCAGGAGGACGCAGAAGCAAGCCCTCACGACAGGCGGCGAGCGAAGGGTTGAGGCGATAACTACATGCCTCCCTCCGAAGGCGAAGCAAGCCTCAGCGATGGCGAATTGTCGTGCACGAGATCCCGTCGAACAAGAGCGCTTCAAGCCAGGCTCATAGCCACAACAAACAGCTTAAAGAAAAAGCAGCAACAGCTCCAAGCTGATCAAGATCTGCTGGCCGATCGATGGACCGAGGTCCTCACGGCCGAAGAATATAAACTCGAACGTCCCTCCAAAAGTTACCCAAGACGCAAGCTGCTCCCCCGATTAGAGGAGGAAGCATACATACCTTCATCACCAGCGCATGACATGGCTGACCGATCACCTCATGGTCGCGACAGAGAGGCATCCAGGCCCCCAGCCAAGACTGTACCCCGGCATCACTCCAAAAGTACGAAGCCAAGAGGGAACGCGCCCGACTTGCAAGACATACTGGAGGATATGGCAAAGCAATCCAGATCCATCTACGGATCATGTGGGCGCCCTACGACCCACGGCGAATATCGTCGTACCGGATACAATAATCCTGGCCGGGCCGAACACAGGAGACAGTGCTCTCTTGAGCTGCGTAGCGACATCGCTCAATACAGGGGCGCCGCACACCCTCTATGCTTCACTGACGAAGTAATGGATCATCAGATCCCCGAAGGGTTTAAACCCGTAAACATCGAATCTTATGATGGCACCACAGACCCCGCGGTGTGGATCGAAGACTACCTTCTCCACATCCATATGGCCCGTGGCGATGATCTACACGCCATCAAGTACCTACCACTCAAACTTAAAGGACCAGCTCGGCATTGGCTTAACAGCTTGCCCGCAGAGTCAATTGGGTGTTGGGAAGACCTGGAGGCCGCGTTCCTTGATAACTTCCAAGGCACATACGTGCGACCACCATACGCTGATGACCTAAGCCACATTATTCAGCAGCCAGATGAATCGGCCAGACAATTCTGGACTCGGTTCTTGACGAAGAAAAATCAAATCGTCGATTGTCGGATGCAGAGGCCCTTGCAGCCTTCAAACACAACATCCGGGACGAATGGCTAGCCCGGCACTGGGCGAGAAAAGCGAAATCCATGGCAGCCCTCACATCGCTAATGACCCGCTTTTGTGCGGAGAAGACAACTAGCTAGCCCGCAGTAACAATCTCGTAAAAACTCTGGCGGTCCGGATACTAAGGACAACAACGGCGGTCACGTCGAATCAAAACAAAGCGCCGCATCAACGGCGGCGATAAGGAGGATCTGATACCAACGCCGGATTCGAGGCTCTAAACCCGGTCAGCGGAAGAAGCCATTCAAAAGAACCACTCCGGGTCCGTCCAATTTGGACCGAATACTCGACCGCTCATGCCAGATACATGGCACCTCCGAAAAGCCAGCTAATCACACCAATAGAGATTGTTGGGTGTTCAAGCAGGCCGGCAAGTTAATTGCCAAAAACAATGACAAGGGGCTAAATAGCGACGACGAGGAAGAGACCCGGCCGCCGAACAATAGAGGACAGAAGGGCTTCCCCCCACAAGTGCGGACGGTGAATATGATATACGCAACCCATATACCCAAGAGGGAGAGGAAGCGCGCACTACGGGACATCTATGCGATGGAGCCAGTCGCCCCAAAGTTCAATCCATGGTCCTCTTGTCCGATCACTTTCGATTGAAGAGACCATCCAACCAGCATACGCCATGGCGGATTTGCCGCATTGGTCTTAGACCCAATCGTCGATGGATTTCACCTCACAAGAGTCTCGATGGATTGGCGGCGAGCAACTGAACCTGCTTTATCGAGGATCGGGCGCAAAATGGGCATAGACCCATCCAGATTAAACCTACAAAGACAACCTTTAAAGGTGTCATCCCGAGTGGAAGCCAACTATGCGAGGCTCGATCCACGCTGAAGTGGTCTTGGATCCCGGATAATTTCCGAAGCGAAGAGTTAATCTTGATATAGTCCCGTTCAGAAGCGGCTATCATGCCCTGCTTCGGACGAACGCGTTGCAAAATTCAACGCGGTGCCGCATTATGCATACCTAAAGCTCAAGATGCGGGCCCTCGTGGAGTCATCACGGTCAATGGGAATATGGGCGCTCCCTCGAGCGGAGGAACATGGCGGCTCTCGCGGCGAAGTGCAAAGCAGCCTTCTCGAGCAATTCAAGTCCGGCGGTTAAAAAGCGGATCTGACAAAACGCGCCCGGAGCAATACCAACCGAGACCGCCTGGCGCGATCAGAGCACGCGTAGCAATGCGGCCCCAACCCTCGCTCGCGCATGATCGCAAGAATAACACTCCGCGTACATCACTATGCTCTGGAGATACCATGGGCGCAGGGGAAGGGGCACGATCACAAGGGATCAAGAGTGCGGCTCAACCACACCAGGGGCTCACACGAGCGCCCCCCTTATTTTTATTTTTTATCTTTTCTTCTTTTATTTATACAGGACTCTGCCAACCAGAAGCCCTGTTCGACGGCGAACTTGCCGAACTCATGATGCAAACAGTCAGGGACTAAAGAAGGCCGCGACGAACACTCAGGTGGTCTCAATTACGAGCATTAAATTCGATTACATACACCAAGTCTGCAGCTCATCCCTGGAGGGGGACATGTTAATTTAGTCCAAATCCCTTGCTTACCGCACTATTTGTATCAGTCCGCTTTATTAGCAGACCTTCCTTCATAAATAACGCAGCACTTCTTTTTTGCAAGTACATTACCTTTTCATTGCAATCGCGTTATCTTTTATATATGTTCATTATATGACATCTTGCACCCGTATACTTTAGTGCGGCGAATCGCCAGGGCTACATTCCCCAGATTACGGTGTGATTAAGTCCGAACACTTTCACAAGTGCGGCACCCCGAACTTATATCATTATATGAATCAGCTCCGAATCATGTCTTGGGTCAATAGTTGGGTTTGCCCGGCTCCCATGTTTTGGTGCCTTATGTTCCGTTCCATCGGCTAAGGTAGCATCGGGAGAACCACTACGATTGCGCCCGGTTGAGCAGGTTAACGCCTCGATGGAGAAAGCTAAACCGGCGGCATGATAAGGCGAGACCGGTCGCTGTTCGAGAGGTTCTTCGGGTCCTTAAAGACTCATGCCGCCGAGCGAAGTTTGGATGATGTCAGAGGAAGGCGTGGATAGCGCCCGGATTCGGTCTTCGAATACCGGGGCTTCGCGAAATTTAAAATTATAGAATTCTATGGCTAAGTGAGAGTGTTCAAGCATTATAAGTCCGGTTGCCTTGTTCGTCGTGTTGGCGCCTCCTAGATGGACCCAATAATGGGAACAAGAGTGCTCAAGTTTATCACCGAACACCCGGCACTTGTGGCTCGGGGCTGAAGCCAACGACTTGCCATCTCGAGATTTACAAGCGGCCGCCTAAAGTAATATTTTAAATTAAATAAGCGTTGCTCATGGCGCATATAAGCGAAGTTTTCAGCGCCCAAGATAAATACAATGAGTTCACTCAAAGATTACATTTGGGAGCACTCATACGCAATATCGCGAGGCTCCTTGAGACAACTTTATAATACCGCTCCGGCGTCTGATGCTCCTTGCCCGGCGTGGCGGATCCGTGAAGCTTCTCCGCATCCGGTTTGCCCCATTGCACCTTTATGCGGGCAAGGGCCCGCCGAGCGCCTTCAATACAAAGGAGCGCTTGATCATATCCAGCACTGGGGCATGCATCCACCACCGCAAGACTAGGCCAAAGTAGCTGCGGGCATGGCTGTCGAGCCACAACCGGACTCTGAGGCCCTTCATGGCCTCCTCGGCTACCTTGTGGAGTTCGACCATTTGCTTCAATTTGGTCGCTTGGGGCACGGATGGCTGGCCTCGGCATCTCGAGACCGAAGACCTTCTCCGTCAAGCTCCCTCCTCGCCACGATAGAATGCGGTGGCATCGAGACGACTTCTGTGGCAGATCGCAAACATACGAGAGCTCCGATTCGGGTAAGTATCCGTAATTTACATTAACATGCCCGCTTTGAATGAAAAATGCCTTACCGCAGCTATCTTTTCATGTCCTCGACCTCTGAAGGGCCTTACGGGCCTCGGCCTTGGCGGACTTGGCACTTTCGAGAGCGAGGCAAGCTCGGACTCTCGAGTCTTGGAGTCACGCTCCAAACTCTCATGCTTTTCCATGAGAGCACGGAGCTCTTGCGAACTTCCGCCACCGGTGCCGCTTGCTTTTCTCGCTCAGCCCGTTCGGGTGGCGATTGCGTTCGCCACGGACACGGCATCCTTGAGGCTGCCACCTCGTTAGTGGCCCTGCAATACACATATTATCCTGTTAATCTTATTTGCAACCAAAACCCTTTTCTGTAAGGTACTTATTTAAAGTGGTGTTATTCACCTTCTTTTTCCTCGAGCTGCCTCTTGGCATGGCCGAGCTCTTGCTCCGACCGCTCAAGGTCCTTCTTTAGCGCTTCGACCTCCGCCGTTAATGCGGCAGAGGTCAACAGCGCAGCCTACAAACCCATATTGACATATTTTTAGAAACCCTGCGTATATCTTGTTAGATCCTTAGTCCGGCTTTTCTTTCCGAACACCGAACTAAGCATCGAGGGCTCTTGTCTATCGGTATTACATTACATAATTTTAAACTTCTTACCTCAAAGCTTTGTTAGAAGGCTGCTGCGAGCTTCAGTCAGCCCGCTCTTGGCGGTGGACCTTCTCAATCACCGCACCCATGATAGTGCGGTGTTCTTCCTCGATGGAAGCGCCCTTAAGCGCCTCCAGCAGGTTATCCGGCGCCTCCGGTTGGACGGAGGCCGCCGGCGTCACGGTCCTGCCCTTCTTCCGAAGGGGCCGCTTGCCGGACTCTGGAACCACTATGGGTTCTGATGTAGAGTCCGGCACAGAGTCCGGGTGGTCGCCAGACGGCGCCTCTGGAGCCTCCTCCTGATGGGTCCCCCTTGGGATCCCACCTCAGTGTCCTCATCGGCACAAGGGGTAGAGGCGGTCGGGACGGAATTTACCTCCGACGAGGCCGACGACCCGCTCATCGATTCGGGAAGATCATCCTTGGCCGGACTACGGACAGAATGCGGCGTTAGAAGGATACTTCGTGACGTGAAAGATACGACATATAAATGATCTGAATACTTACGATCCGGCGGACGCTTTGGCCCTTGAGGCCACTCATCCTCGCCAGCGTTGATGTTGGCGAAACTGTCGGGGATAGTTCTCCCCTCTTGGACCCTTGGCCGCCCGATTGGGGAAGCCTTCCTCTTCTTCTCTCCTCCTCCGGGAGAGTATTCCTCCTCCTCCTCGTCTTGGGGAGAGTCCTTGTTGTCGTCGGGCGCTTTGATTCTGGAACTCTTTCGAGTCCCGCGCCACCTTCTTGGCCTTCTTCTCGGCACCACGTGCGGTGCGGAACCAGCAGCCCCGCTTAGCGGGCATCCACTGGTTCTTCTGGCATGGGAGCCGGGCTGATGAGCAGCTCGACCTTCTCCATCAATTCCTGTCAAAGGAAGAGGCAGATTAAAAACCTCATTAGAATTAATCTAATTACCACAAGTGTCCCGTAATGGGGTTGAATCACTTGCCTCGTCAGTCGAAGACTGCGAGCTGAATCATGGTCTTGATTACGGCGGATGCGGGAACCGGCGCCCTTGAACAACACCCTCCAGGCACCTTCGTGTGTTGTATCGAAGAGCCCGCTCAATGTCTGGTGCTGTTCCGGATTAAACTCCCACAGATTGAATGCCCGTTCTTGGCATGGGAGAATTCGCCGAAGGAGCATGACCTAGACCACGTCGACGAGCCGGAGCCTATTGCTCACCATCTTCTTGATGCAGGCTCGGAGTCCCGTCACCTCCATCGGATCACCCCACTGCAAGCCCTTCTCTTTCCAGGAGGTAAGCTGCGTAGGGATTCCAGATCTAAATTCGGGGGCCGCCACCCATGTGGGCTTGCGCGGCTCGGTGATGTAGAACCACCCCGATTGCCACCCCTTGACGGAGTCCACGAAGGTCCCTTCTAGCCAAGGGACGTTGGGCAGTTTGCCCAACATGGCGCCTCCGCATTCCGCTTGCGTCCCCTTCACAACCTTGACAGCGTTGAAGGTCTTGAGCCACAGCGAAGTGGGGCGGATGCGAGAGAAAGGCCTCGCACCCGGCGATAAAGGCCGAGATGTTGAGGATGAAGTTGGCGCTAGATCGTGGAAATCCAGCCGTAGTAAAACATGAGCCCCGGACGAATGGATGGAGAGGAAAGCCCATCCAGCGGAGGAAGTGGGGAAGGAAGACGACCCTCTCATGGGGCCTGGGGTAGGGATGAGCTGCCTGCGTCGAGGCGAGCCGATCGTGATATCGCTGGAAAGGTATCGGCATCGCGCGAGCTTGGTGATGTCCTCCTCCTTAGCGGTGGAGGCCATCCATTTACCTCCGCTCGAACATATTAGGAGAAGGGTCGAGGTGAATCTTGCGATCTTGGGCGTTGGAGCTTGAGTTCGCAGGGATGGATGAGCAAAGGAGGAAGAAGGCGTAGGTGAGAAGGTAAATCCTTATTCCTTATATATAGGCGGACAAAACTATGCGTCCCTCACCGGCCCGGTAAAACCCGCTTATCTCCCAAGCGCCACCATCAATGGCGCGGTTGGGTTACCCACACACGTATTGATGAGAATCCCGGAATAAGGGGAACACGATCTCTGCTTTGACAAGACGTGCCAAGGAAACCGCTTCGCTAAACGTGGTGAGGTGGAATAGTAAAAAACGATTCAAACAAGGGCTTGGCTGTGGCGTGATGTCAGCCGCATAATACGTCAGCAGATTTAGCTAAGTGTATATTTTATTCTCTCTACGATGGAATGTGGAATTTATTTTGCAGAGCCGGACACTATCCTGGTGTTCATTATCTTCTCCGGATTATTCAAGGGAGGAACCCGCCTTGCAACGCCGAACATTATGCACGCCGGACTTATCGTTATTGAAGACTGGTTCAGGGGCTACTGAGGGAGTCCTGGACTAGGGGGTGTCCGGACAGCCGGACTATCGATATCTGCCGGACTCCAAGACTACGAAGATAGAAGATTGAAGACTTCGGCTCGTGTCCGGAAGGTACTTTCCTTGGCGTGGAAGGCAAGCTTGGCAATACGGATATGTAGATCTCCTACCATTGTAACCGACTCTGTGTAACCCTAGCCTCTCCGGTGTCTATACAAACCGGAGGGCCTTAGTCCGTGGGACAGACATACATCTCAACAATCATACCATAGGCTAGCTTCTAGGGTTTAGCCTCCTCGATCTCGTGGTAGATCTACTCTTGTACTACCCATATCATCAATATTAATCAAGCAGGACGTGGGTTTTACCTCCATCGAGAGGGCCGAACACAGGTAAAAACATTGTGTCCCTCGTCTCCTGTTACCATCCGCCTAGACGCACAGTTCAGGACCCCCTACCCGAGATCCGCCGGTTTTGACACCGACACCCAGGTTGATTCTGACTCGGTATGATGCATCATTGGACCTTGTAAAACTTTCGTGATTTACTGCGAGTGACCCTTTCCATCTGATCCAAAATTTTCACTGGCCTCTCTTCGTAGGTCAAGTCCTTTGCCAGCTCTTTCTCTGCCAAATCGGTCTTTTTCTCGGGTGGTGAGATGCACCGTCGCAGTCGTGAAACGTGGAACACGTTGTGTACGTCTGACAGCTCAGTGGGCAACTCCAACTGATATGCCACAGCACCTACTCGCGTCATAACGGGAAATGGACCAATAAACCTGGGTGCCAATTTTCCACGGGTTGGAAACCTTTTGATTCCTTTCATAGGCGTGACTCGAAGGTAGACATGTTCTCCTGGTTCAAAACTGATCTGTCGGTGCTTTGCATCGTAATAACTTTTCTTTCGCGACAATTGCAATCTGTCTCGGATCTCCTTGACTTGCTTTTTGGCTTCCAGCATGAGATCTGTTCCGAAAATATGGCTATCTCCGGTTTGAGACCAATTTAATGGAGTGCGACACTTACGGCCATACAAGGCTTCATATGGTGACATCTTTAAACTAGTCTGGAACCCGTTGTTATACGAGAACTCGGCGTACGGCAAACAATCTTCCCATTGGGGTCCTTGGGCCAAAACACAGGCTCGGAGCATATCTTGAGTATCGATTTCTCTTTTCATTCGCCCATCCGTGCGAGGATGATAAGCGGTACTGTTGGGGATATTACCACTAGGTGTAAACCGGCCAGCTTGGGCCGGGTTACCTCCGTTAGTGGTGTGTCGAGAAAGGCCCAAGGCCTATAGTCGGTTTAGAACTTGTAGCCGTAAACCGGCCCGATGTGTGACTTGTATTGTAAGTTAGGAATAGAGATACCAACCGGGATACAGTATGAACCGGTTGGGACTCTCTGAACCGACAGGCGTCACTTTCGTGTATATAAGGGGCGACCGGCGGCGGTTCAAGACGACAACCACAACTCGAGCCTAGGCGAAGCTTGTTTGTTCCCTAGCCATTGAGACTACATCAATTCCATCACAACTAGATGTAGGCTTTTACCTTCATCGAAGGGGCCGAACTAGTATAAACCCTTGTGTCTTTGCGTCCGCTTTAACCCCTGCAAGTAAACCCGTAGCGATGGCTCCACGACTAAGTCCTTACGCTAGGACATCTGCCGTGACAAATCCACGACGGTTGGCGCCCACCGTGGGGCTATCGCGACGATGGTTTGACGACCTTGGAGGGCAAGCTCAAAGGACTCGAAGGCTACGTCGTGGGCGGATGACCAAGAGTCGTCGCGGCGGATCTACATCGGCGATGCGGATGGGGTCCCGAGGCCGACTCAATCGAGTATGGATACGGGTCCCCTTGGCGGCATACGTCTTCATTGGCAAGATCGGAGGGCTCGGGCTGGCGGACATCTGCACCGACCTCATCGAGGCGGCTCGGCGTCGCGACCTGCCCTGAGTTAAACCGGCCGTGAAGCATGTCTTCGCGGAGTCACCCATGGAGGGAGTATGATGCGGTTCGAACACGGTAGCGAGACCGTCGTTTATTACTGGCGATGAATCTTCAACGGAGAGACCGAGTCATTGTACCGGTTGTAGGATGATATGATCGAGGGCTGTTCCGGCGGTGACGATATTCGGACCCCCAAGCCAGCTAAACCGGGTTGGAGTATTCATGGCGACGCAGAAGCGAATCACTCTGCAACGCGGCGACAATGCTTTCGGCTCGGGCGGCGAGGCAGGAGGCGGTGCGCCCGCCGGTTCAAGTTCTGTCGGATCTGTTTGATGCACTAGCGGCGCTCATGGCGGAGGACAATCCAGCGATCAGGAGGCTCATAACGCAGAAATCGCAAAGGTGAAAAGCAGATCACGCAAGCCAAAGCGGATCTAGCGGCAGAGAAGGAGCGTATGGCTGCAGGCGGGCGCTTTAGATGCACAAGCTTACAAACTCATGCTTGACGAGTGCGTCGCAGAGGTGTTAAAGCGGAAATACGATCGCGCCGCCATCGATTTGATCCTAGAAATCTCTTCCAGACCCGGGCGGACCCGATAACCCGCCAAAGACAGGAGGTAAACCGGATTGATGCACCGGGAGGCGGGGCGGCAGTCCAACGCGCTGATGGAGCCTCCGCAGCAGAACACGATGGTTCCTCCGTCGCATCAGACACCCCGAGCCATTATTCTAACCCTATGGACAACCTTGTTGCGGCTCTTTGCACGATTGGAGGCGATCGGTTGAAGGAGATTCCCACTGGCGGTTGAGACACGCCGGGTTAAGGAGCTTCTCGGACTGCATCGATCCGGCGAAGCGTATTCATACAGCCGCGATCGGATTCACTCGCCCGCCCAAGCGGAGCTACAAAGGCGCATGGATGAACCGGCCTGTCAAATGCAACGCGGGACCGTGAAGCGCCCGAGGCAATCACCGAGATAGGCGGCATTCGTGATGCTCGGGAGGTGGTGGATCGGGCCCGCACGTAGGGAGGCTGAGTTAGCGGCGCGAGGATGATGCGGATCAACACACACGGTTCGCCCTACCACCTTCGCGGACCAGAGTCGCATCCGCTTTGGGGTGCCTGTTTAATCCCGCTTTACGCAATGTGCGTCGCCCAAAGATTTTAAGGGCCCGCAAGGTGCCAAATTACACCGCGGATCTGTCCCTCAAGCGTGGGTTGAAAATTATGAGATGGCCATGGAGATGCTAGATGTGGATGAGGCGCATGTGCAAAGTATTTCACCATGATGATGGAAGGCACAGCCCGTACTTGGTTGAAGAGCTTACCGCCCAATTCCATCGTTCATGGGCCCGATTCACGGGCCGGTTTATCGAACTTCAAGGATCGTGTAAGCAGCCAAAATCCATCGTAGACTTGGCGGCTTGCATCCGGGAAGAAGGAGTCAACAACCCGTTGGAGTACGCCGTGTGTGCGAGATTACGCACTCTCTTGACGGATTAGCGCCGACTCGGCGATCTTAACATTAGAAGGCAAGCTGCGGTTTGAACCTTTGAAATTAAAATTGGGGCGCATGAAGCGGTTACGTAATGATATGGGAACCCTCATGGCGCTTTGGTAAAATATGCCGATTCGGACGGTACCAAGGATCTGTCGATGATGATGAAGGTGGGAAGGGAAAGAAGAACGGCCACTCAAGGGCAGCAGTACAAACCGGCGGGTCATGGAAGCGGGGGGCAAGCGCAAGGCGATGGCAACCCGGTTCGTAGCCAACACTAATCGCAGGACGAGGGGCCACGGTGCGAGAGGCAAGGCGAATCGGGTCCAAATCCTAATACAAGCCGTTTGAATTACTTGTTGAATCAGCCTTGTCCCAAGCATCGGATGAAGGAGTCCCCATCGAACCATCTCTGGAAAGAGCTGTTATATTATGCAGAATTCAAAACTCCAATGCTTTCGGTATGACCAGGGTCGGTGGCGGTTCGAGGATCCGGTTTCCACGGGCGGGTCGGGACGGAGCTTCTGGTTCAGGGCCTAATCAAGGCAATCACAATAATCAGGATACTCGGGTGGTGGCCCAGCAGCAAAGGTCGAGCTATCGAGCCAACGAAGCAATTGAATAGTGGGCGTTATCATGTTTTCACAACCAGTTTGGACAAGCGGGATCGAAACTTCACAAGCAGGCGATAAACTCTGTTGAACCGGCCTTACCGCGGTATTTACGCTGGTCCGAGCAGCCTATCGTGTGGGCGAGAGGACCATCCCCGGGTTGATAATCCGGTCGGTGGCATTGGTGGTAGACCCTCGGTGGGGGCTATAAGTTCACTAAAGTGCTTATGGACGGAGGAAGCGATATTAATATATTGTACTATGAAACTTTCCGTCGCATGGGTCTCACAGACAAGGATCTCGAACCGTCAATACGGTGTTCCATGGCGTAGTACCGAGCAAATCTGCTTATCCTATTGGGAAGATAGCCTTGGATGTGGCTTTTGGAGATGAGCACGATTCGGTGCGAAAAGCTAACTTTTGAAGTGGTGAAAATCTGAGTCCGTATCATGCCTTGTTTGGCCGGCCGGCTTATGCTAAGTTCATGGCACGGCCTTGTTATATCTACTTGCAGCTCAAAATGCGGGTTACAAAGGAACTATAACGATGCATGGAAGCCGCCGAGTTGCTTTGGAATGAGAGGAAGGCGATCAGGCGTATCTCGAGAGGCGATGCGTGCCACGGAGGAGTTGAAGTTCTATAAGGACCATGTTGATCCGGCAGATATGACGCCTTTGAAGAAACCCACTACAGAGCATGAATCGGATCTGAAGTTTAAATCGGCAGCTGAGACCAAGCTTGTTGACTTCGTGCCAGGCGATTCGTCCAAGCAGTTTGCTATCAATGCTAACCTGGATCCCAAATAGGAAAGCGCGCTCATCGAGTTCATCCGTGAGAACCGGGATATCTTTGCATGGAAGCCATATGACATGCCAGGTGTACCGAGGGAACTCGCTGAGCACACACTTAATGTGGATCCTAAGTATAAACCGGTGAAACAGTTCCTCCGCCGGTTTAATGAAGAGAGGCGCAAGGCCATTGGAGAAGAAGTAGCCAGGCTTCTGGCGGCTGGCTTTATCATTGAAGTGTTTCATCCAGAGTGGCTTGCTAATCCGGTGCTAGTCCTTAAGAAAAATGGCACCTGGCATATGTGTGTGGATTACGAGATCTTAACAAGGCTTGTCGGCGAGATCCTTGCCCTCCCGCATTGATCAGTTATTGATGCCACGGCGGAGATGTGAGCGTTTAAGTTTTTTGGACGCATACTCTGGATATCATCAGATCAAAATGGCGGTTAAGGACTAGGAGAAGACAGCGTTTATCACTCCCTTTGGAGCCTTCTGCTATGTATCTATGCCTTTTGGGCTCAAGAGTGCCCAGGCTACTTATCAGCGGTGTGTACAGAATTGCTTGCACACGCAGATCGGCCGCAATGTGCATGCTTATGTAGATGATATTGTGGTGAAATCAAGACAAAAGGAGACACTGGTGGAAGATTTGAAGGAAACCTTCGACAACTTGCGCATTTATAAGATGATGCTTAATCCGGCCAAGTGTGTTTTTGGTGTTCCGGCTGGCAAGTTATTGGGGTTCCTGGTGTCTAACAGAGGAATTGAGGCTAATCCGGAGAAAATTAAAGCCATCACTTCCTTGGCTAAATCGAAGTGTATCAACGATGTTCAGCGTCTGGCGGGCCGGATTGCGGCGTTGAGCCGGTTTATCAGCCGCCTTGGAGAGAAGGCTATTCCCTTATACCAGATGCTAAGGAAGATAGATAATTTTGTCTGGAGTCCGGCTGCTAACGAAGCATTTGAGGATCTAAAGCGGAAATTAGCCAATCCGCCTGTTCTTGCGGCTCCGGTTGACAAGAAACCGTTGTTATTATATGTAGCAGCCAATGCTCGAGCAGTAAGCGTGGCCATTGTGGTAGAGCGCAAGGAGGCAGGCAAGGAGTATCCGGTTCAACGGTCGGTTTATTATATCAGTGAGGTGCTTATTGAGTCCAAGCAGAGATATCCGCATTGGCAGAAGCTAGTCTATGGTGTTTTTATGGCCAGTCGGAAACTAAAGCAATATTTCCAAGGGCACCCTATCACAGTGGTTAGTTCAGCCCCTTTGGGTGATATCATCTGTAACCGAGAGGCAATCGGCGGATTGCAAAATGGGCCATCGAGCTTGGGCCACATGGACTAAAGTATATACCACGCTGGCGGTGAAGTCACAAGCACTTGTTGATTTCATTAATGACCGGACGGAGTTACAAGCACCGGAGGAGAAGCCGGATCACACATCTTGGACTATCCACTTTGGCGGATCCAGCAATTGGAAGGCTCGGGGTGGAGTCGTTTAACTTCCCCACGAGGTGATAAGTTTTATTCGTTCTCCGTTTAATGTTCCCTTGTACTAATAATGCAACCGAGTCTGAAGCCTTGCTCCATGGTCTCCGGATGGCTAAGGAGATGAACTTAAGCGGGTTAAGTGCTTTGGTGACTCGGACACGGTGGCTCGGCAAGTATCGGCACTTGGGATTCTAAGGACCCCCTCATGGCCGCATATCGTCGAGAAGTGGATAATATCGCAGGTTGCTTCAAGGGCTATCAAGTGGATCATGTGGATCGCCGGAAGAACGAAGCGGCAGACGCTTTAAGCCGTTTGGGTTCTCAGCGTAAACCGGTCCCGCCTAATATCTTTCTGGACGTCTTGCACAACCCGTCGGTCCAGCTCCCTGGTGAAGCGGATTTGGCTATTCCTGATCCGGAGGCTCAGTTGGTGGCAACATTGCATGTTATTCGGATTGGGCGATCCCTTATCTTGCGTATATGACTCGAGGAGTTGCCGAAGATGAGGTTACGGCGAACGGATAATCCGCGCCCAAATCTATAGCGATTCTTAATGGTGAGTTGCATCATTGCGGTGTTTGAGGCGTTTCAACGCTGTGTTTCCCCGAGGAAGGCTGTGAAATTTTAAGAGAAATCCATGAAGGGATTGCGGGCATCACGCCGTTCAAAGTCCACAGTGGCGAAGGCATTCCGTCATGGATTTTTCTTGGTTAGCTGCTCATGCCGATGCGGAGGACTTGGTCAAGCGGTGCGATGGATGTCGAAATTCTCGAGCGTGCTCATGTACCGCACAAGAATTGAGGATGATCCCAATAACGTGGCCGTTTGCGACACTGGGGCTGGATATGGTTGGGCCCTTTAAGCGATCCAGAGATAAGAAGACCCACTGTTGGTGGCGGTGGACAAGTTCACCAAGTGGGTTGAAGCGGAACACAGTCGGCAAGTGTGATGCGCAGCGGATGGTGCGATTCATCAAAAGGTGATTTTCGGTTTGGCTTTCCACACGGTATCATTCACGACAATGGCACTAATCTGTCCAAGGGGCTATGAAAGAATTACGTGAGCGTGAGCATATCCGCTTGCGTGTCGTCGATGGCGCACCCAGTCAACGGGCAGCGAGCGTGCTAATCAGAAATCTTGCGAGGCATCAAACCCGACTTACGGTTCCGTTCTGAGAGAACACCAGGTCTTTGGGTTGAAGAGCTCCCATCGGTACTATGGAGTATCAATACTACGCCAAACCGGTCTACTGGGTACACACCTTTCTTCATGGTTTACGGAGCAGAGGCAGTTCTCCCCAGTGATATCAGGCACGATTCGCCCCGTGTAGCGGCTTATGTTGAAGCGGACAACGAGGTGGCGCGACAGGACGCTTTGGACCTATTGGATGAGGAGCATGATATGGCAGCCGCTCGTTCGGCGATTTACCAGCAAGATCTTCGTCGTTATCACAGCCGCCGGGTTAAGACCAGAGCCTTTCAGGTAGGAGATTTGGTGCCGTCTCATCCAAGACCGCACAGATATGCACAAGTTATCCCGCCATGGGAAGGACCCTTTGTGGTCGACAGAATCTACACAACGGTTCCTACTATCGATTGATATTCGAGGCGTAAAGACTCACGTACATCGAGGAGGAGACCAATAGGCCGTGGAATATAGCTCATCTTCGACCTTACTACACTTGAGTCATCGGCTCAGTTTATGTATATAGCATGACAATGTATATATTATCGTCGATATAATAAAAATCGGACCTCGGCTAAAGCGGGGTCTCTGTCTTTCTTCTCATGTGTGGTTACATGGAGTGTTTACATTCCTAAAGCGGCCTCTGGTTTACCCTTGACAATTATATTTATCACTTGGGGGCTTGGTCGTGTCGAACCAATGCAACACCTCTTGATAGGCGAAAGCCACCGGATCATTTGGGGACACGGTCACGTCTCGAACAGTCACGCCTCTTGGTCGACCAATAGGGCGGCGTCATTTGGGGGCTTGGTCAAACCGAACCAATGTCATGCCACTTGGCGGCGTACTCGCCAAGAGTCTTTTGGGGACTGGCGATTAGCACCATCGCTTCGCCTACGGGGGGCTTGGTTGCGTCTGACCATGGTAATGCCATCTGACCAGCTCCATGAAGCTTTACTTTTGCAAAGAGTTATTGCCTTTGTTGCCATATTTTCACACAATTGGTATTCGATTTTTTGTTGCGTTTTTAAACCCGGCGAATATTTTTATCGGTTTAATCAGTCCAAACCGGCGAGACACGGTTTGGTATTACACTGGAGTTTTTTTTTCTCTGCTCGGTTTACCTTCTTCCGGTTCATCCTCATGGAATAACCCGGGGGCTTGTGCTGATTCAGCACGCTTATATGGGCGTTATTATCTCCCCAAACGGTTATGGTCTTCAAGGCCTCCGCTTCAAGGTTGGCTACGCCAGCTTCATACCCAGATACAGCAGGTATTTGTATCACATACTTGTTGATTTTCGATATATATATATATATATATTGAATACCATAAACCATTTGGCGATGTTGCATACGAGGTTCAACTTTTGGTTGCAGGAGTGCGAATCAAACAAAAGTTTCACCTATGCACGAAGGCATATCCAGGAGCAAGTTTTAACTAAGGCTATTACAAAGGACATAGTGCCCAAATGAGACAATTGTTCTTTGGGCAAACCGCCCACGATGGATGCACAACCCGGCTACCGGTTCAAGACTATTCTTCATCTTCCGCCGCTTCAGCATCTTCATCCCTACCCATTGGCTGGAAATCCATAGTAGTCCAATCGATTCCCATTAGCGCTTGGAAAACAGCCTCTTCGTGAATCAAAGACGATGGTTCAATGTCGGGTGCGTAAGTATGCTTACGGATTGGAGGGATCAGATTTTCCGGTTCAAAGGTTGGAGCAGACACTCGCTTGTTCGATCATTATATTGTGCTTGGTAATGCTCCAAAGTCGGCTTCTTGACCAATTGACAGCCGGTAGGCGTCGCACGGTTTATCGCCCATAAGTCCTCTTCACTGAAATCAGAGCCATCTTCTTTCACGCTGGGATAGCCTTGAGCTGCTTCCACGGGATCAAAATCTGGTACCCATGCCTTGGCTCGGATTAAGGCGTTGATGGCTCCGGTTCGTGCAGCAGATTTCTTCACCTCTTCAATCCGGGAAGGAAGGATTGATAGCCGGTTCAGAGTATCTTGAATCAGGGAAGGAGCTGGATTGTTATGTGACATTGTGGTGATAACACGCTGGGCTCCGGTATATAATCTGCTCCACTAAAGTGTAGACAGCCTTGATTTCTTCGCACGTCATTTCCCAAGTGCCCAACGCGTGTGCCTACATACAATAAAGGGATAGTTTTAAACCGACTAATGATGCAGCGGTACAACATATCACGATTATTCACGAGGAGCTTATGAAGATGGCTGCGGTCATAGAATGTACTTACCGCTTCACGGTGTCGGATCGTCAACCACGGTTTCAGGCAACTTCAGCATTTTACGCCCGTTTGACAAATTAGCCTTTTCAATGGCCCGGATCGCTGTTCTTTCTTCATATTTTCCTTCACTGTTCAGCAGCGGTCAAGGCGCTGGTCAACTCTTTCTTGGCCTTCTCTGTTTTGACTGCTGGGTTTTAGCGCCACCGTAAATCGGCAATCCGATCATCTTTGATTTTCACCTCGGCTTTTGTGCATTGAGAGTATGTTCAGCTGGCAATTCAAGTCAAAGTCCCAACCACACAACGCAGTTATATGCTTGACACTTGGGGGCTAATGTACCTTCAATTTTTCTTTCTACTGCTACTACATGGTAAAGTCCCAAGCTTAATACAAGTATTCAACTTGGCACTTGGGGGCTAATGGCTATTTGATTTTACCAATGTTTCAGCAGGCCGTTATATTCAAGTACCGGTTTAAAGTATGAGTTAGACCAGCCCTTGTGGTTATACGGATACATGTCAAAATGGATAAAGAAAGTAATCAAGTCCCGGTTTGATCAAGATTACAAACCGGCCCTTGGGGGCTACAAGGACTAATATACTGGTGATAAGAAAAGGAGTGAGTTACCTCAAACTTGTCCCTCATTAATTTGACCAGGCCAGCTTCATAGTCACGACTGCTGTAAAGCCGGTTCAGATATCCAGAATGAAGATCTTGGGCGCTTAAAGCGGCATATGTTTCAACTCGACAGCCCACTTTCCTTTGTTCAAAGTTGAAGAATCCTCTTTCACAAGATATCGGGTTAAGGTTGCAGGATTCCCGGTTGAGCGGCCCATGCCATAATCACAAGCGTCATCGTCTTTCGACTCGACGGATCGGGTAAACCGATCGTTTGAGAGGGCTGCGAGGCTTTTCAAACCGGACAAGTCTTGGCAGGTGGATCAGCGAGAGATTGAAGGGTTGTGAGCCTCTCTTGAGAATAACCTCCTCTTGAATCGGAGGGTCATTTGGAATATCTTGAGAGGCGTTTTGAGATCCGCGCCGCTCATGATGCGGCGGCAGCCTCTTCAACTATTTTGTCCAGCGAGCCTTCTTGCTGGGTTTGGTTTGGTTACGAAGAAACAAAGATTCGGGAACAAGGCATATACATTCTGAAGAAATCGAAAAAGCATATGGCGTTTTGACTTACCGGCGGCTATCTTCAACGGTGGTAGCTGAGTGGTGACGATTCGCCAGAGGATGAATGGGAAGTAACCGATAATCGGAGTCGGACGTATTAAGAGGTTGTGGAACAAACCGCTTTGGAATTTAAGGCAATAAAAGGTTGGAAACCTCGGTGCGGCGCTTCGAGCCGGGCTGTTTGGTAAACCGCAGAGGTAACTACACATCTACTGTGCCGGGTTGTGCGGCGAGCTTCATGTTCTTTGTGTCTTCATAAGAAGTTTGGGATCCAAGTAAGCAAGAGGGTGAGAAAAGTTAACTTTCGGTTTGCCGGCGAAATTTTGATGAAGGCAAGTTTGTTGAGTCGGAAGAAAGAATGGTTACCTCAGCAAATCCGGCGTTGTTGGCTTGGCGTCATCGACAAGCATCATCATCAATAAGGCGTGTAAAAAGCAAGCCAAGAGAATCAAGTTCCGGATTACCCACATCATCGTCAATGGCCGGATCAGATGAAGCAGTGGTCTTTCGCTTGTGGGCTGATTTCTTGACAACTTTTGTTTTGGGCCGGTTTGGCCACCCAGCCTTGTCCGCTTTGTCTTGGGAAAGTTTCTTGCTCCAAAACAGGTTATCACCCTGGATCGGAAATAATTAAAAGTTGGATATATGAAAGTAATAACAGGTTTTAATAATGACACGATCAGAGACTTACGCGTGGTGTGTTGGTGGTGCGATGAGGAGCCAAGCGGTTTGAGCACGAGATGCTCCGGTTCATTCAAACATTCTCCTTACTGAATCTGTAACTTCATCCTCGGAAAGTTCAAGTTTGGTATGTCGGAGTGGGTCATCGATGCTGCCGGTATACTGGCACATCAAACCGGAACGCCGGCTCAAAGGCAGTATGCCCCAAGATAACCAACAGCGTGCAAGATCAATTCAGTCAAACCGTTGGCCATGAAGGCTCGAAGCTTGGGCGGTTGTGGGGCATATTTGCTTCTCTCTTTGGCGTCAATCTCGAGAAAGGGATGAGTATTGCTTAGCCGCCTCGACGAAAAGCCGTAAAGGATTTTTGCCTTCAGAGAAGTATCTTTGCGGTAGAACCAAGTCGCATTCCACTCTTTGGGGTGAGTATGGAGTTTGGCGTGGGGATAGGTGATCTCCTTCCTTTTACGGATAGCCATACCGCCCAATTACGTATTGGGGCCATCGGTGAATTCGATCGCCGGTTCAGATGGAAGAGATCTCTAAACAGTTCAACGAAGGTTCCTCTTGCAGATATGCTTGGGTAGCACTTGAAAGTGGCACGAAGTTGGTAGCGGAGTTGGGGCCAATGTCTTGGGGCGAGCTGAAATTGGCCATCACATCCGGTAAAATTTTGACCCGGCGGTTTGAAACCCGGGCGGATGATCATAAAAACTATAACTTCCCTTCACGAGGTGGGAGGACTTTCTTCTCCAGGAACCCTCCAGTGGACTGTGTCTTTGTCATCTAAAGCGCCGATTGATACCAATTCATTCAGCTGCGTCTCAGAGACGCAGGAAGGAACCCAGTTGCATTCATACACCTGTTTGGCCATCATAAGATCTACAAAGAAGAACAGATCCGGTTTAAAGGCGTGTTTGTTACCAAGTGATTGATCTAAATTATGATAAACCGGAGGCAGTATCTACAAATCGGGTCATTATGATATAAGGTCAGATGCGTTCTGGCGGTTCAACAAGGGGACTAATGGTGTACCTATGCCGGTTTGGCAGGTTTTATTATGATGAGTTAAACCGCCTAATCTAGGCCTTGAAGATAATTGAAGTCATGGACAGTTTACAGAAACAAGTTTCACAAGATCTCATGATTACTACGAATCAAACGCGGGTTTTCAGGAAACAGGAAATATTTCGCAGAGGTGGCAAAAGAAACGGAAGAGGAATACGTGACAGATGTATATGCAGAAGGTCCACGGGACTAAGATGAGAAAGTACAGTGGACGCGTCGCCACTAACACAGCACATATCCACAGCGTGGTTCAAAAGCTAAAAGGTTAAATGAAGACGCGCGAAGAACACAGTATGAAGCTGAAACCCTAGAAACTAGATCTAAGTCGAGAAGGAAAAGAAGCTCACCGGGAACGGAGAAGACGCGGAAGCAAGCCGCAGTACTCTGGTACGTTCAGGTTGATGCAGCAGCCTGGGATGAAGCAGAGATTGATGACGATGGCGGAGCTCCAAGGGCAGCGGAGCGAGGAAGAAGAAGAAGAGGAAGCGAAGGGAGGAAAAGAATGACCCTTCGGTCCTATTTATAAGGCAGTAAAGCTAGGTCAAGCGCGTGGATCCAGGAACTGCTATTAAAGAAGGCGTTATAAAGGATAAAATTTTAAGATGACGTCATGCGGTTTAAAGTGACGAAGCAACGACGTCATGCGGTTCTGATGATCGAAGCAACGATGACGTGGCGGTTTATTAAACAAAAGAAGATGTCCAAGATACAGGCTTTGTGAAGGATTGACATGAACCAGTTCAAATCAATCTGGGGCCTAATGTTGGGGATATTACCACTAGGTGTAAACCGGCCAGCTTGGGCCGGGTTACCTCCGTTAGTGGTGTATCGAGAAAGGCCCAAGGCCTATAGTCGGTTTAGAACTTGTAGCCGTAAACCGCCTGATGTGTGACTTGTATTGTAAGTTAGGATAGAGAGATACCAACGGGATACGAGTATGAACCGGTTGGGACTCTCTGAACCGACAGGCGCCACTCGTGTATATAAGGGACGACCCGCGGCGGTTCAAGGACGAACAACCACAACTCGAGCCTAGGCGAAGCTTGTTTGTTCCTAGCCATCGAGACTACATCAATTCCATCACAACTAGGCGTAGGCTTTTACCTTCATCGAAGGGCGAACTAGTATAAACCCTTGTGTCTTTAAGGCGTCGCTTTAACCCCCGCAAGTAAACCCGTAGCGATGGCTCCACGACTAAGTCCTTACGCTAGGACATCTGCCGTGACAAATCCACGACAGGTACTGTATTTCAACTCTGTTCCGAGGGCCTGATGGAGACGGGACCAAAAAGTGGAGGTGAAAAGCGAACCTCGGTCAGAAATGATGGTTCAGGGAATTCCATGCAGACTGACAATTCTGGACACATAAAGTCGTGCAAGCTCATCTGCTCGGTATGAGGTTTTGATTGGGAGGAAGTGGGCCACCTTGGTTAATGTATCCACTATGACCAAGATCGCATTATTGTCTCGCCGGATCCTAGGTAGTCCTATGATGAAATCCATACAGACATCGTCCCATTTCCATTGTGACATGGGCAGCGGTTGGAGAAGTCCGGCTAGTTTCTGATGTTCTGCCTTTACTTTGTTGCATATGTCGCAACAGGCCACGAAATAAGCAATGTCTTTCTTCATTCCATCCCACCAGAATATTTGTCAAAGGTCTTCATACATTTTCGGACCTCCAGGGTGGATTGAATACGAGGATTCATGGGCTTCTGACAGAATTTTCTGCTTCAGATCAGCTTGATTAGGCACACAAATCCTTCCCCTGAATCGGAGGGTACCGCACTGATCCTTCAAGAAATCGGAAAACTTGATATGTTTCTGCAGATCGGCATCGCCTGACTGGGCTTTGCGGATTTCTTCCTCAAGAGTAGGGGTAACCTTCGGAATATTGGTAAGGCCAGCCTCAACTATGACCAAGTTGAGCTGAGCCATCTCCTTTTTAAGTTCGGAAGGCAAAGATTCCAACATGGCGTTTAAACTGACGGGCTTTCGACTGAGTGCATCGGCAACCACGTTGGCCTTACCCGGATGATAATTTATTCCAAGGTCATAATACTTGACGAACTCAAGCCATCTTCATTGAGGGAGATTTAAATCCGGCTGAGTAAATATATATTTGAGACTTTTGTGATCGGTAAAAATTTGGCACCTTTTTCCGATGAGGTAGTGTCTCCAAATTTTTAAAGCATGAACTACCGCGGCCAATTCCAAATCATGAGTGGGGTAATTTCCTTCATGGGGTCGTAGATGTCGTGAGGCATAAGCTACTACCTTGCCATCTTGCATAAGTACGCATCCTAGTCCTTGCCGGGAAGCGTCGCGGTATACGTCAAAACTATGGTAGATATCAAGAAGTGTTAATACTGGCGCAGTTGTCAAGCGTTTCTTTAACTCGGTGAAACTTTTCTCACAGTCCGAAGTCCATTCAAACTTCTTATCCTTTTTGAGCAGCTCCGTCATGGGTTTAGCAATCTTGGAAAAACCAATGAACCGGCGGTAATATCCGGCTAATCCAAGAAAACTCCGGATCTGAGATATGGTGGCTGGTGGCAACCAGTCGAGCACATCTTACACCTTGCTTGGGTCCACGGCTATACCTTCAGCGGATAGCACATGCCTAAGGAATCCAACTTGTTTGAGCCAAAACTCGCATTTACTGAATTTGGCGTATAACTAGTGCTCACGGAGTCGTTGTAACACCGCGCAGAGGTGTTCCTTATGCTCTTCTTCATTTCTTGAGTAAATAAGTATATCATCGATGAAGACGACCACGAACTTATCAAGGAAATCCATGAATACTTTATTCATCATGTGCATGAAGAAGGCGGGGGCGTTGGTGAGGCTGAAGGACATGGCGTTATATTCATAGAGACCGTAGTGAGTGGTGAATGCGGTCTTGGGAATATCCTCCTTTTTAATTTTGAGTTGGTAATATCTAGTCCACAAATCAATCTTTGAGAATACCTTGGCTCCATTGAGATGATCAAGCAAATCATCTATTCTTGGCAACGGGTATTCGTTTTTGATCGTAACATCATTCAACTGTCGGTAGTCCACACACATACAAAGGCTGCCATCTTTCTTGTCCACAAAAATAGCAGGTGATCCCCATGGCGAGGAACTGGGGCGGATATACCCTTTTTGGAGCATTTCATCAAGCCGTTTCTTTAGCTCCACTAATTCGGACAACGGCATTCGATAATATTTCTTGTGTATTGGTGTGGTTCCGGGCACAAGTTCTATTGCAAACTCAAGCTCTCGATCAGGTGGCATGCCTGGCAGTTCTTCTCGGAATACATCAGGAAACTCACTGACCACCGGAATTAATTCCATTTCTGCTATTGCTGTAAAAACCATTTCCTTGGAGGGTATGCTCCTACGAGCAATAAACTTTGTAGTTTGTCCATCTTGGCCGGTCAAGTTGACTTCTCGGGTCACACAATTTATGCATACTTGGTACAGAGTCAGCCAATTCATACCCAAGATAACATCCAATTTATCAGACTCAATAAGTATCAAAGACGTTGGGAAAGCGGATTCGTTGATCTTGACTTCAGATCTGGAGACTAGATTGCTTCGAATAAGAGATCCCGGGGTTTGTACCAGCATATTATTGCCCAAAAGCGAACAAGGAAATTTGTTTTGCGCAAAAAAACTCCGAGAAATAAAAGAGAGGGAAGCCCGAGTCAAATAAAATTCTGCAGTATGTTATTAACAGGAACATACCAATAGCGACTTCAGGATTTTCTTGGGCTTCGTCGGCTGAAATGTGATGAGCGTATCCCATGATGTCGTCTTGACTTGGACCGGCTTCAAATAATGGATTTGAGGCTTGAGCGTAGCATTGGTCCGGTTGTTCTTGGGACCTGTTTGGCATAATGTCCGGTTTGTCCACTATGTAGAAGGAATTGTTGCGGTGATTCTCGAAGCTGGGTTGAGCACGTCATTCTTGACTTGGGTGGTGGACTTGTTAACATTTTGTTGCCAATTAGGCTGGTATGCCACCGGAGTTGGCTGCCAGGTACGAACCTTCTGCACTGGTTGCATTTCTTCTTGGGCTCAAACTTGCGCTTGTGATCATTATGGGTAGACTTATTATCTGATATAAGCTTGTGTTCCCTTTCAGCAATGAAAGCCTTGTTCACCAGGGTTTGGAAGTCTGGGAAATCGAACACACTGAGAGCACAGCGAAGTTGCGGGTTTAATCCACCAAGAAATCGGTCTATCTTCCTTTCTTCAGTGGCCACGTCATATTGAGAGTAACGTGACAGGTGATTGAATTTCTGCAAATATTCTCCCACTAACTGACTTCCTTGGAGGAGCGCGAGAAATTCACGCTACTTAGTCTTCATAATTCTCGCAGGGATGTGATATTTCTGGAATTGCTCCTTGAATCTTGACCAGGTAATTGCTTCATTCTCAGTCCCTATGGCCTTTTCATTTTCCAAACATATAGTAGCAGCGCCTTCCAGATAATGTGTTACAAATGGAACTTTATCCTCTTCATCAGTTCGAGCAACCTCAAGTTTCTTTTCCATAGTTCTCAACCAATCATCTGCATCCAAGGGATCAATGGCCTGACTGAAACTAGGAGGCTTAGTCCTTTGAAAATTAGACAACTTGGAGTGAGGGACGGGCTGATTTCCATTCTGTCCAACCATTGCTTGAATACTTCTGAATATTTCCATCAGATCATTGTTTCGTCGTTCCTTGAACATACGCATAATTTGCTCGGTGGAGGGCAGATTTGGCGGTGGAGGCGGTGGTGGAACGTACGGCTCGGGTGATTGTCCTGCCTGTCATGCGGAACACCGAACAGGAGAACCCTCACGAACGTTGCTACTGCAGCCTCCCCGTGTCGTCCTAATAAGATTTTTCCCAAGTCAACGCAACCGAGATGAGAAGCGTTCAATATAAACTGGGGAGAAGCCAGCAACAAAATCCAAGAGAAACCGAAAAGGCGAAGAAAATACGACGAATAAAATAAAGTCCCACATAATTATACATAGACTCATACATGAAAGGTAACAACATGCCAGGTCCAACTACCCTCAAACATGAAACAAAACATCATGACTCGTATGACTACATCCATACTCCATCCCGACGACTGAGAATACTCGGAAGCTCTGCTGGTGCTGTGGGGTCCTCTCCTGAAGTGGACTCGGATCCAGAACTGACGGGGTTAATGGAGATCTCCGGGTTAAAAGTGACACGACGACGCTGCCTCGAGAGCTCTCCCTCTGGGGCAGGTGGAGGGTAGATCATCGGGGCTGCAGGAGTGGCGAGGAGTGAAACCCACTTAGCAGGAGCACTAAGTGGACTCACGATGGTGTGCAGAGCTACTCGGAGGAGGAGGAGAAATAGGGGATCTAGAACTGGCGGGAGCGTGGGAGTAAATCCTCTGAGATGGAAGTAGTGGCTGAGCGAGCAGAGACTAAAGTAGAGGCTAAAGCAGTACGGGCACGACTCAGCTCATGAGCCAGCTCATAGATAAGAAGATAGCTAGCAGTGATGTAGCGAGAAAGGTGGCTAGCTACACTATCAGACTCCGGATCAATGATAGGGAAACGGACACGATCATTATCGTGTAGAGAAGGGTAGTAATGGAAACCTGGGTGGTTCTGCATCCGGACCTCGTTGTAGCGAAGCTCAACAAGTACCTCGAATACAACAAACTGGACAGCCTGAGAAGCGGTAGAAGCGTAGCCGCTCCGAGAGGTGCGAGTGTAAGAGCTGGAATCGGAACTGGTGCGCAGAGTAACCACGGCGTGATACTCATACACTGAGTTAGCTAGGCGCTCCCGGTACACATGATAGACTGGATTGTCTCCGTGAGGCTACAACCAACACCACATGTCACGAGGAGATGCAGCGACGTGTACGGCATCAGCTGCAACTGGCACGGATACAGCACCGGAGCCATCTACACTCACAACCATTAGCAGGTTAGCATAGAAAAATAAAATCAGTGCATGCAATGCAAGAACCAGCTACAATTATTACCGGCACTCAGCTACAACTCGTATCTAGCGTCCAGTTAACTCGGCTTAGTCTAGCGCGGCCTACAGTCAGCGCGGCTTTAATACCAAGCGTTTTGGCACCTCGGCTCAGAGCGACCGGTTTACCATGCATTGCCAGCCCAGAGACCTTGTCTTCTGGCAACACACAACAACATGGTACAGAAAACAACCGCTTTATTCATGCTAGCGGAGCATAGTTTATATTACAACAGTTAGCGAGGCCAAGCGGCACACACGGTGCGGCTGAACAATATGTACATTATTTAGTGAACATAAAGGGGCCTCGATCATGACAACTTCTCGGCAGCGGAACAACGTCGTAGCGGGACTCCATAGCACAGGGACACCGATGTGGACACGGTCTAGACTCGGACATCACTCCTTTCCAACGAGACATTCCTGAAATCTGGCATGACACGCCAGGTCGGTACATTGAATGTACTTGCAAGCTCACAATAAGCATAAACATAATGACAGACAATATCATGATATTTAACCATTTAAGAAACAATGCAACCATATATCCAACACGCTGTGACTATGTTCAACTGGTACTCATTCCCCAAACTTGCTTACCAGACGTGATCAATACCAGACCACAAACATGATAATTCCAAAAACACACTCGTGATCCTTATGGCGATCACAACCCGACCAACTCGTGGCCCATGATCCTTACGGCGATCACAACCCGACCAACTCATGGCCCATGATAATTACGGCGATCACAACCCGACCAACTCGTGGCCCGTGATCCTTACGGCGATCACAACCCGACCAACTCGTGGCCCGACTTAACACGATGGCCTCCCTGCCATCCTCAGTACAACTTAGTGTGCATATTTTATTAAGTGTTGACCCATGGTGTACCCTACTTTCGAGCGTGTCCGTAACCGTGGACTTGGCTATCGATAGATTAAAAACACTCTGCAGAGGTTAGTACATTGTACCCACACTACGGAACCCATGGCCTCGCACTCCCATTCGGGTGGACCAACAGCGTTCCGACGAAACCATTTCATTGTCATGACACTCTCCCGGCCTTTCCGACTCAGACCCCAATGGGCTAGTCCTGGGTGGCCCTGTGTCTACCTCCAGACACCTCGACCACCGTCATGGCCATGATCCACTCTGGGACCCGATACCAAAACTTAACTTAACAACAGGCTCACAAGGTTATGCTTGCCTACCGGGCCAGGGTACATCACGGCCATAACCTTCCCTAAATGGAGGCACTGACCAGAGGCACGACAATGAAACGCATTAAGGCCGTCCCATACCGGCAAATGTGGTTGCACTGGGAAAGACTCATTTCAGCGGCACCATGACCCGGTCAACAACATATTCAAGTTGAGTTATTAATGAGGTTCAACTTAATGTGAAAATAACCATTGTCATAATGCCATACTATGCATCACTTAACATATGCATCATATAACCATGCAAATAACTGCATCAACCACGCTCCTACGGAGCCATCATCAACTCATGCTACTATTCTGGTCAAAATCACACCTTACTTATACTAGAATCATTTCTAGCATTCTCATCATTTTTCATCATGCAAAATAATAATTAAACTAATTATCAAACTCCATGGCCATATCATTTATTCATTACTTGCAACTAAGTTCTCCTTGTCTTACCAACAAAATTCACTTCAAACATTCTGAAGTTCAAGTATTTTAACATAACAAGCATCTAACAGAATATATTTCTTATATAACTAATTTAAATGCATCAATATTCATAAGTTCAAGTATGAAAAATCATAAATATTGAAGTGGCACCATGAAAATATTCTTGTGGCTCGCTTAGTCTCGATGAGGTTCACAAAGCTCCTGGTGATCCTCAAGACAAGCTGGCTCTGCTGAAAATATTCAAAACCACAAAAAGAAAATATCAAGAAACCTTCTGAAAATTGCCAGAAAATCTAGACAGCAAGGAAACATCCCATCTTTTGGGTGCTGTTAGATTTTTGGACACAGAACACGATGCAAAAAGAATCAATGCATTTGGACTTGTAGATAAAAAGTTATGGCCATTTGAAGTTTCCTGGAATTTAACTGGATTTGAAATAATAAAATAGGGGGGGGGGGTGACGTCGAAAGGGTAAACTCCTAGGGCGCCACCACTCATACCGCTTCGCGCGCGTAATGAGTGGCTGACTAGCGGCCCCTGCTAGTCAGGCCGGAGGGAGGGGAGAGGGAAACAGAGGGGAGCGGCGCTTCGCCGGAGCTCACGCCGGCGGTGAGGCTTCTTGGAGGCAAACGAGAGGGAGGGATTGATGGAGAAGATGATTGTGCTCCTGCTCGTACCCGTAGCGTAGCTAACGGTGGCCGGACGATGTTGGATTTGACCTCTCCACCGGCGGCAGAGGGTGGAGGTTGCCGGAGTTGAATAAGACGGTGGCTTGGGGCGGCTCCAGGGGCTCCAGCTAGGTGGTTTGGCTTCACGGAGGAGAGGCGGAGGCCCTTGCGGGGTCGCCTTGGCTTGGGAGGGGCCGGAGCTACGGGAACGATCCGAAGGGGATCGCCGGCGAGCTCGGCTCCGGGACGGCAGCCCGCGGCCTGCCCGGCCGAGCTGCGTCTTGTACTGGCTCTAGGAGGGAGTGGGAGTGGCTGAGGTGCTCCAAGAGGCTGCGGAGGGGCTGCTTTTATAGTGGGGCGACGAGGAGGGCTCGGGCTCCGTCGGAGGACACCTGTCCCCGGCGCTTGGCGACGAACGGTGCCAGAGAGCGATGGAGAAGGCGACGGAGGTCACGCGGGCACTGTGCGCGGGCACGGATGAGCACAGGAGCGAGGGGGAAAGAGACGAACACAGTGCGCATGCACTGTGCTGTTGGCCGGACCGTGCCCGTGCTCGCTGCGGTGAGCTCCGGCGTCGGTGAGTAGCAGGGTGGAGTTATGGAGGTGGAGACGAGGATGGTGGTGAGGGGTGGCATGCTCTGGCCGGCTGGGCAGCGAGCACGCGCTCAACATAGGCGCTGGCGATGCACAGAGCGCGCGTATTGCATGCCAGCACGCTCGGATGAACGTGGTCACCGCGTGGACCGTGACATCAGGCCAACCTACACACTAACAAAGATGTCTGGCGCGTAGTCCTTAGTAAACTGAGATGTTACCATGGTTTGGTTGGGTTCCAGGTGCAGTAGAAGTAAAATGGTGCTGCTGACAAGTTACTGGACAGTAACTTTGGAGAGTTACTTTGGTCAAACTACTGGGATTCAAGGGCTGAGCTTTGGGGTTTTACTATCTCTCACTAAGGTAAATAAGCACAGGGAAAACCAGCTACAATGGAGCTAGTAAAAAGGTAGTTGCTCTAGAAACTACCATTTTAGCCCAGAAGTGACTTTATTTTCTGTTGCCAAAATATTCCAAAGAGTGGTGAAATATTTTTGCTCAGAAAGGTGCCCTAGGGTCCAAAGAATAATTGGGATTTTTCTCAGGATTTTTGGGGCAAGAAAAATTAGGGTTGCTTTGGAGCTCAATGAGTTAGCTAGGGTTTTGGAGGCCAAAATGAATATTTTTCATTTAAGAAAAATATTCCAAGCAATATTGTTGGGTTGGCCAGGGGTGAAACGATGGTTGTGAGGAGGAGAGGGAACACTTGGGTGAAAATCAAGGGGTACCCAAGTGGTTAAGTCCAAATGAAATGATCCAAAACTCCAAATCCAAAATCAACTCAACTGAAAATCAAGCAAAGAAAAGAGGGCAAAAACCAGGCTGTCACAGAAGGCAACAAAAAAAACAGAAAATAAGCCCCCTTCCCCCACTGGGCCGTGGCCCAGCTGGACCACTAGACCACCTGGTCGGCCCACCTCTCCCTCTCCATTACCCCCCATGCACCAAAAATATCTGGGCAGCTTGCCCCACTTCCCCCCACGTTTCCCTTGCTCTTCCCCCTCTCCCCCCGATCTGATCTGGATTGGGGCAGTTGCCCCGGCCCCGTCAAACGCCGCCCCAGCGTCCTCCCGGGCGCCCCCACTCGACTGGATCGGGGAGGGGCCCTATCCTGCGCCGCCCTGTGCCTCCGACGCCGGCTCGCCTTGTTGCCGTCGTGCTCCTTCACCTCGCCGGCGCCGCTCCACCGCCTCTCCCTCACCAACGCCAACGCGCCCCGTCGCCACACTTCCCTGCTCGCAAGTGAGCGCCGCTGTCCCCCTTCGCCCCCTCTCTCCCTGGGTCGCCACGGTCACCACCATCCCTGCCTGCGGTCGATGCGCTCCGGCCGCGCCCGTTGCGCGCTCACCGCGCCCCTCTCCCCGTGGCTCGCGCCGGACCACCTCTCGCCCCTGCCGCCTAGGGCCTCGCTGATACGTCTCCAACGTATCTATAAGTTTTTATTGTTCCATGCTATTATATTATCTGTTTTGGATGTTTAATGGGCTTTATTATACAATTTTATATTATTTTTGGGACTAACCTATTAACCGGAGGCCCAGTTCAAATTGCTGTTTTTTTGCCTATTTCAGTGTTTCGCAGAAAAGGAATATCAAATGGAGTCCAAATGGAATGAAACCTTCGGGAGAGTCGTTTTTGGAACAAACGCAATCCAGGAGACTTGAAGTGGACGTCAAGGAAGCAACGAGGCGGCCACGAGGCAGGGAGGCGCGCCCCTTGTGGGCCCCTCGTGGCTCCTATGACCGACTTCTTTCGCCTATATATACTCATATACCCTGAAAACATCTGAGAGCACCACGAAACCCTATTTCCACCGCCGCAACCTTCTGTATCCGTGAGATGCCATCTTGGGGCCTTTTCCGGTGCTCCGGTGGAGGGGGAATCGATCACGAAGGGCTTCTACATCAACACCATAGCCTCTCCGATGATGTGTGAGTAGTTTACCTCAGACCTTCGGATCCATAGTTATTAGCTAGATGGCTTCTTCTCTCTCTTTGGATCTCAATACAAAGTTCTCCCCGATCTTCTTGGAGATCTATTCAATGTAATTCTTTTTGTGGTGTGTTTGTCAAGATCCGATGAATTGTTGGTTTATGATCAAGATTATCTATGAACAATATTTGAATCTCCTCTGAATTCTTTTATGTATGATTTGTTATCTTTGCAAGTCTCTTCGAATTATCAGTTTGGTTTGGCCTACTAGATTGATCTTTCTTGCAATGGGAGAAGTGCTTAGCTTTGGGTTAAATCTTGCGGTGTCCTTTCCCAAAGGATGTTAGGGCAGCAAGGCACGTATTGTATTGTTACCATCGAGGATAAAAAGATGGGGTTTATATCATATTGCTTGAGTTTATCCCTCTACATCATGTCATCTTGCCTAATGCGTTACTCTATTCTTATGAACTTAATACTCTAGACGCATGCTGGATAGCGGTCGATGTGTGGAGTAATAGTAGTAGATGCAGAATCGTTTTGATCTACTTGTCGCATGCGTGATGCCTATATACATGATCATGCCTAGATATTCTCATAACTATGCACTTTTCAATCAATTGATCGATAGTAATTTGTTCACCCACCGTAATATTTATGCTATCTTGAGAGAAGCCACTAGTGAAACCTATGGCCCCCGGGTCTATTTTCCATCATATAAGTTCCGATCTATTTTAGTTTGCAATCTTTACTTTCCAATCTATGTCATAAAAATACCAAAAAAATTAACTTATTATCTTTATCAGATCTCACTTTTGCAAGTGGCCGTGAAGGGATTGACAACCCCTTTATCGCGTTGGTTGCAAGGTTCTTATTTGGTTGTGCAAGTACGAGGGATTTGAGTGTAGCCTCCTACTGGATTGATACCTTGGTTCTCAAAAACTGAGGGAAATACTTACGCTACTTTGCTGCATCACCCTTTCCTCTTCAAGGGAAAACCAACGCATGCTCAAGAGGTAGCAAGAAGGATTTCAGGCGCCGTTGCCGGTGAGTCTACGCACAAGTCAAGACATACCAAGTACCCATCACAAACTCTTATCCCTAGCATTACATTATTTGCCATTTGCCTCTCATTTTCCTCTCCCCCACTTCACCCTTGCTGTTTTATTCGCCCTCTTTTTTCCATTCGCCTCTTTTTCGCTTGCCTCTTGTGTGCTTGTGTGTTGGATTGTTTGTCACGATGGCTCAAGATAATACTAAATTGTGTGATTTTTTCCAATACCAACAACAATGATTTTCTTAGCACTCCGATTGCTCCTATTACCGATGCTAAATCTTGCGTAACTAATGCTGCTTTGTTGAATCTTGTCATGAAAGATCAATTCTCCGGCCTTCCTAGTGAAGATGCCGCTACATCTAAACAACTTTGTTGATTTGTGCGATATGCAAAAGAAGAGAGATGTGGATAATGATATTGTTAAATTGAAGCTATTTCCATTTTCACTTAGAGATCGTGCTAAAACTTGGTTTTCATCTTTGCCTAAAAATAGTATTGATTCATGGAATAAGTGCAAAGGTGCTTTATCTCTAAGTATTTTCCTCCCGCTAAGATCATCTGTCTTAGAAACGATATTATGAATTTTAAGCAACTTGATAATGAACATGTTGCACAAGCTTGGGAGAGAATGAAATTAATGATACGTAATTGCCCTACACATGGTTTGAATTTATGGATGATTATACAAAAATTTTATGCCGGATTGAAATTTGCTTCTAGAAATCTTTTAGATTCGGCCGCGGGAGGCACTTTTATGGAAATCACTTCAGGAAAAGCTACTAAACTCCTAGATAATATTATGATTAATTATTCTCAATGGCACACCGAAAGATCTACTAGTAAAAAGGTTCGTGCGATAGAAGAGATTAATGTTTGAGTGGAAAGATGGATGAACTTATGAAATTGCTTTCTAATAAAAGTGTTTCCTCTGATCCTAATTATATGCCTTTATCCACTTTGATTGAGAATCATCATGAATCTATGGATGTGAATTTTGTTGGTAGGAACAATTTTGGTAACAACGCTTATAGGGGAAACTTTAATCCTAAGCTGTTCCCTAGTAATTCCTCTAATAATTATGGTAATTCCTACAACAACTCTTATGGAAATTTTAATAAATTGCCCTCTGATTTTGAGATTAGTGTTAAAGAGTTTATGATTTCTCAAAAGAATTTCAATGCTTTGATTGAAGAAAAAATGCCTAAGATTGATGAGTTGGCTAGGAACGTGGATATAATTTCTCTTGATGTTGATGCTTTGAAACGTAGATCTATTCCACCTAAGCATGATATCAATGAGTCCCTCAAAGCCATGAGAATTTCCATTGATGAGTGCAAAGAAAGAACTGCTGGAATGTGTGCAAAAAAAGTTTGCTTCATAAAAGAGAGTTCTTCTAGTTTTCATGATAATAGGGATGAAGATCTAAAAGTGATTGATGTGTCTCCTATTAAATCTTTGTTTTGCAATATGAATCTTGATAATGATAGGATTAGAGATGAGTCAACTTTAGTTAAGAGGCGTCCCAATGATTCAGAGTTTTTAGATCTTGATGCAAAAATTGGTAAAAGTGGGATTGAAGAGGTCAAAACTTTACATAGCAATGAACCCACTATTTTGGATTTCAAGGAATTTAATTATGATAATTGTTCTTTAATAGATTGTATTTCCTTGTTGCAATCCATGTTAAATTCTCCTCATGCTTATAGTCAAAATAAAGCTTTTACTAAACATATCGTTGATGCTTTAATGCAATCTTATGAAGAAAAACTTGAATTAGAAGTTTCTATCCCTAGAAAACTTTATGATGAGTGGGAACCTACTATTAAAATTAAAATTAAAGATCATGAATGCTATTCTTTGTGTGATTTGGGTGCTAGTGTTTCCATGATTCCAAAAACTTTGTGTGACGTGTTAGGTTTTCGTGAATTTGATGATTGCTCTTTAAACTTGCACCTTGCGGACTCCGCCATTAAGAAACCTATGGGAAGGATTAATGATGTTCTTATTGTTGCAAATAGGAATTATGTGCCCGTAGATTTTATTGTTCTTGATATAGATTGCAATCCTTCATGTCATATTATTCTTGGTAGACCTTTCCTTAGAATGATTGGCGCAATTATTGATATGAAAGAAGAAAATATTAGATTCCAATTTCCATTAAGGAAAGGCATGGAACACTTTCCTAGGAAGAAAATCAAATTACCTTATGAATCTATTATGAGAGCCACCTATGAATTGAATACCAAAGATGGCAATACTTAGATCTATTCTCGCTTTTATGCCTAGCTAGGGGCGTTAAACGATAGCGCTTGTTGGGAGGCAACCCAATTTTATTTTTGTTTTTTGCCTTTTGTTCCTGTTTAGTAATAAATAATTCATCTAGCCTCTGGTTAGATGTGGTTTTATGTTTTAATTAGTGTTTGTGCCAAGTAAAACCTATAGGATCTTCTTGGGTCATAGTTAATTTGATCTTGCTGAAAAACAAAAACTTTTGCACGCACGAGAATAATTTTATTAAATCACAGAAACGTGCTTTTCAGTTGATTATTTTTGAAGAAGATTAATAAACAAATTAACTAGGACTTCCTATTTTGGTAGAATTTTTGGGGTTTCATAAGTATTCGAAAGTTACAGATTGCTACAGACTGTTCTATTTTTGACAGATTCTGTTTTTCGTGTGTTGTTTGTTTATTTTGATGAATCTATGGCTAGTATCGGGGGGTATGAACCATAGAGAAGTTGGAATACAGTAGGTTTAACACAAATATAAATAAATAATGAGTTCATTATAGTACCTTAAAGTGGTGGTTTGTTTTATTTCGCTATCGGAGCTCATGAGATTTTCTGTTGAGTTTTGTGTTGTGAAGTTTTCAATTTTTGGGTAAAGATTTGATGGATTATGGAATAAGGAGTGGCAAGAGCCTAAGATTGGGGATGCCCAAGGCACCCCAAGGTAAAATTCAAGGACAACCAAAAGCCTAAGCTTGGGGATGCCTCGGAAGGCATCCCCTCTTTCGTCTTCGTCCATCGGTAACTTTACTTGATGCTATATTTTTATTCACTACATGATATGTGTTTTGCTTGGAGTGTCTTGTATGATTTGAGTACTTGCTTTTTAGTTTACCACAATCATCCTTGCTGTACACACCTTTTGGGAGAGACACACATGAATCGGAATTTATTAGAATACTCTATGTGCTTCACTTATATCTTTTGAGCTAGATAATTTTGCTCTAGTACTTCACTTATATCTTTTTAGAGCACGTCGCTGGTTTTATTTTATAGAAATTATTGATCTCTCATGCTTAACTCATATTATTTTGAGAGTCCTTTAGAACAGCATGGTAATTTTCTTTGGTTAAAATTTTAGTCTTAATATGATGAGCATCCAAGATAGGTATAATAAAAACTATCATATAAAGTGCACTAAATACTATGAGAAGTTTTGATACTTGATGATTGTTTTGAGATATGAGGATGGTAATATTAGAGTCATGCTAGTTGAGTGGTTGTGGATTTGAGGAATACTTGTGTTAAAAGTTTGCGATTCCCGTAGCATGCATGTATGGTTAACCGTTATGTGATGAAGTTGGAGCATGATTTATTTATTGATTGTCTTCCTTATGTGTGGAGGTCGGGATCGCGCGATGGTTAACTCCTACCAACCCTTCCCCTAGGAGCATGCGTGTAGTACTTTGTTTTGATAACTTATAGATTTTTGCAATAAGTATGTGCGTTCTTCATGACTAATGTTGAGCCCATGGATTATACGCACTCTCACCCTTCCACCATTGCTAGCCTCTCTTGTGCCGCGCAACTTTCGCTGGTATCATGCACCCACCATATACCTTCCTCAGAACAGCCACCATACCTACCTATTATGATATTTCCATAGCCATTCCGAGATATATTGCCATGCAACTTTCCACCGTTCCGTTTATTATGGCACGCTCCACCATTGTCATATTGCTTTGCATGATCATGTAGTTGACATCGTATTTGTGGCAAAGCCACCATTCATAATTCTTTCATACATGTCACTCTTGATTCATTGCATATCCCGGTACACCGCCAGAGGCATCCACATAGAGTCATATTTTGTTCTAAGATTCTTGAGTTGTAAGTAGATAAAAGTGTGATGATCTTCATTATTAGAGCATTGTCCCATGTGAGAAAAGGATGATGGAAGCATTGATTCCCTCACAAGTTGGGATGAGTCTCCGGACTTTATGAAAAATAAAAGAGGCCAAAGAAGCCCAAATAAAAAAAAGAGGCCAAATAAGCCCACCCAAAAAAATGAGAGAAAAAGAGAGAAGGGACAATGTTACTATCCTTTTACCACACTTGTGCTTCAAAGTAGCACCATGATCTTCATGATAGAGAGTCTCCTATGTTGTCACCTTCATATGCTAGTGGGATTTTTTCATTATAGAGCTTGGCTTGTATATTCCAATGATGGGCTTCCTCAAATTGCCCTAGGTCTTCGTGAGCAAGCAAGTTGGATGCACATCCACTTAGTTTCTTTTGATGAGCTTTCATACACTTATAGCTCTAGTGCATCCGTTGCATGGAAATCCCTACTCACTCACATTGATATCTATTAATGCGCATCTCCATAGCCCGTTGATACACCTAGTTGATGTGAGACTATCTTCTCCTTTTTTGTCTTCTCCACAACCACCACCCTATTCCACCTATAGTGCTATGTCCATGGCTCACGCTCATGTATTGCGTGAAGATTGAAAAAGTTTGAGAATAATAAAGTATGAAACAATTGCTTGGCTGAAACCGGGGTTGTGCATGATTTAAATATTTTGTGTGATGAAGATAGAGCATAGCCAGACTATATGATTTTGCAGGGATAACTTTCTTTGGCCATGTTATTTTGAGAAGACATGATTACTTTGTTAGTATTCTTGAAGTATTATTACTCTTATGTCAATATTAAAATTTTGTCTTGAATCTTTCGGATCTGAACATTCATGCCACGATAAAGAAAATTACATTGAGAATTATTCTAGGTAGCATTTCACATCAAAAATTCTGTTTTTATCATTTACCTACTCGAGGACGAGCAGGAACTAAGCTTGGGGATGCTTGATACGTCTCCAACGTATCTATAATTTTTCATTGTTCCATGCTATTGTATTATCTCTTTTGGATGTTTATTGGGATGTATTATACACTTTTATATTGTTTTTGGGACTAACCTATTAACCGGAGGCCCAGTCCAAATTGCTGTTTTTTTGCCTATTTCAGTGTTTTGCAGAAAAGGAATATCAAACGGAGTCCAAACGGAATGAAACCTTCGGGAGAGTCGTTTTTGGAACAAACGCAATCCAGGAGGCTTGGAGTGGATGTTAAGGAAGCAACAAGGCGGCCACAAGTCAGGGAGGCGCGCCCAGGGGGTAGGCACGCCCCCCACCCTCGTGGGCCCCTCGTGGCTCCCCTGACCGACTTCTTTTGCCTATATATACTCATATACCCTGAAAACATCCGAGAGCACCACGAAACCCTATTTACACCGCCGCAACCTTCTGTACCTGCAAGATCCCATCTTGGGGCCTTTTCCGGCGCTCCGTCAGAGGGGGAATCGATCATGGAGGGTTTCTACATCAACACGATAGCATCTCCGATGATGTGTGAGTAGTTTACCTCAGACCTTCGGGTCCATAGTTATTAGCTAGATGGCTTCTTCTCTCTCTTTGGATCTCAATACAAAGTTCTCCTCGATCTTCTTGGAGATCTATTTGATGTAATTCTTTTTGCGGTGTGTTTGTCGAGATCCGATGAATTGTGGGTTTATAATCAAGATTATCTATGAACAATATTTGAATCTCCTCTGAATTCTTTTATGTATGATTTGTTATCTTTGCAAGTCTCTTCGAATTATCAGTTTGGTTTGGCCGACTAGATTGATCTTTCTTGCAATGGGAGAAGTGCTTAGCTTTGGGTTCAATCTTGCGGTGTCCTTTCCCAAAGGATGAGGGCAGCAAGGCACGTATTGTATTGTTGCCATCGAGGATAAAAAGATGGGGTTTATGTCATATTGCTTGAGTTTATCCCTCTACATCATGTCATCTTGCCTAATGCGTTACTCTGTTCTTATGAACTTAATACTCTAGATGCATGCTAGATAGCAGTGGATGTGTGGAGTAATAGTAGTAGATGCAGAATCGTTTTGCTCTCCATGTCGCGGACGTGATGCCTATATACATGATCATGCCTAGATATTCTCATAACTATATGCACTTTTCTATCAATTGCTCGACAGTAATTTGGTCACCCACCGTAATATTTATGCTATCTTGAGAGAAGCCACTAGTGAAACCTATGGCCCCCAGGACTATTTTCCATCATATAAGTTTCCGATCTATTTTATTTTGCAATCTTTACTTTCCAATCTATATCATAAAAATACCAAAAATATTTATCTTATTATCTCTATTAGATCTCACTTTTGCAAGTGGCCGTGAAGGGATTGACAACCCCTTTATCGCGTTGGTTGCAAGGTTCTTATTTGGTTTTGCAGGTACGAGGGATTTGAGTGTAGCCTCCTACTGGATTGATACCTTAGTTCTCAAAAACTGCGGGAAATACTTACGCTACTTTGCTGCATCACCCTTTCCTCTTCAAGGGAAAACCAACGCATGCTCAAGAGGTAGCACTCGCGCGTCAAGGCCCCTTGCCGCCTCCCAATGACGCCTCTCCTCTCAGGCCGCCCCGCGCCGCTCCTCCCAAGACAAATCCTGCTTTCTGGCGTTGTCACGCCGCGCCGCTACTGGACCACACATGATCGCGTGGCCCTGTCGCCACCGGCGGCGGTGCCCTCGCTAGTCGCCGGCCTCAGTGTCTTTGGATGCTCGGGTCCGCTCAATAAGCTCGGCGCCCGTTAGCCGCTAACCCGGCCAATGGCCCCTGGGCCACTTACACGCGGGCTCCACGCCCCTCTTTCAAAAAAAGTTAAAGTTAAAAAATAATATAAAAATAAATATAAAACAATAATAATATTATTATTAATTAATAATATGAATAATTAACTTATTTAACCTTGATTAATTAGCTTAATTAACTAAATTACTTAGTTTAACCTTGTTAATTAGCTAAGTCTATGACAGTGGGTCCCACAGCCCTGTATTGACCAGTAAACCCAGTCAGAGTTGACTTTTGACCCTGATGACGTCATGCTGATGCGATAACCCCATTTTAGATTTAATAGTAATTTCAGAGTATTGTTTAAATCTTTGAAAAACCATAGAAAATAATCTGTAACTCGGATCGAAAAACTTTGTACATGAAAGTTGCTCAGAACGACGAGACGAATCCGACTACCCCATCCGTTCGTTTGCCACATGTCCCTAGCATAGAAAACATGAAACCTTTCCCCTCCGGTTCATTTGTTTGACAGACGTCCGGAACCGGGAAAACTTTCCCGGATGTTTCCCCCCTCGCTAGTATCGCCTACACTGTGTTAGAACACCTCTAGCACAGCTTATTATCTTGTTATGCATATGTTTGTGTGTATTTACTGTTTATTCCCCCTCTTCTCTCCGTTAGACCTTGAGACCAATGTTGATGCCCCTATGATCGACTACGTCATCGACGACACTTCTACCCCTTTTCAGCGAAGCTTCCAGGGAAGCCCCACCTTTGATCATCCCGATATCGCCCATTCCATTCTCTCATGCTTGCATTAGATTTGGCTATTGTAATTGATTTCTTCTATTCTGATGCATGGCCTGCTTTTGTACCTGCTGCTGTACCTTAGCTGCTTACCCTAAACTGCTTAGTATAGGTTGGTTAGTGATCCATTAGTGACCCGCACCTTGCCCTTGTTGCCCCTGCTTCATCATCGATGACTCGATCAATGTGATCGACGACCAGAGCCTGACACCTCACATCACATCACGCCCCTTTTGTTGCTCGACTCTGCAGAGCTACTATCGAGTGCCGAGGGTGATACCTCGTAACGCACTCCTGATGATAATTCTGTAGTGTAGCTATTCGGTCATGTTCATCGAGGGTGGTTCCTCCTTGACCACTCCCGATACGACTCTGTCATGCAAGAATTTAGCATAGCAAAGTCATAGCAACATCAATCTCAGAACATAGTGGATACTAGGGATCAAATCCTAACAAAACTAACTTGATTACATGGTAAATCTCATCCAACCCATCACCGTCCAGCAAGCCTACGATGGAATTACTCACGCACGGCGGTGAGGATCATGAATTTGGTGATGGAGGATGGTTGATGATGACGATGGTGATGAACCCCCCTCTCCGGAGCCCCGAACGGACTCCAGATCAGCCCTCGCAAGAGAGTTTAGGGCTTGGCGGCAGCTCCGTATCGTAAAACATGATGAATCTTTCTCTCTGATTTTTTTCTTCGTGAATGTGAATATATGGAGTTGGAGTTGAGGTCAGTGGAACTTCAGGGGGCCCACGGGGCAGGGGGACGCGCCCTGGGAGGGGGGCAATGTTGGTGTCAAAACCGGCAGATCTTGGGTAGTGGGTCCCGAACTGTGCGTCTAAGGCTAATGGTAACAGTAGGCGGGGGACACAATGTTTACCCAGGTTTGGGCCCTCTTGATGGAGGTAATACCCTACTTCCTGCTGATTGATCTTGATGATATGAGTATTACAAGAGTTGATCTACCACGAGATCATAGAGGCTAAACCCTAGAAGCTAGCCTATGATTCTGATCGTTCTCCCCCTACGGACTAAACCCTCCGGTTTATATAGACACCGGAGGGGGCTAGGGTTACACAGAGTCAGTTACAAAGGAAGGAATATCTGAATCGCCAAGCTTGCTTTCCACGCAAAGGAGAGTCCCATCCGGACACAGGACGAAGTCTTCTATCTTGTATCTTCATAGCCCAACAGTCCGGCTATCCAAGGACCCCTTAATCTGGGACTCCCTCAGTAGCCCCTGAACTAGGCTTCAATGACAATGAGTCCGGTGCGCAGATTGTCTTCGGCATTGCAAGGCGGGTTCCTTCTCCGAATACTCCAAAGTAGATCTTGAACATAAGAGTCGTGTTCGGCTCTGCAAAACAAATTCCACATACCACCGTAGAGAGTATAATATCCCATGAGTCCAATCTGCAGACAACTCATAGCGTGACATCACGCCACGGCCCAGTCTTTATTCGAACCATTTTTATCCTGCCCCTCCGCATCTCGAGGCGCGGTTTCATCGGCACGTCTTGTCAAAGCAGAGATTGTGTCCCCTTATCACGGGATTCTCATCAATGCAGGTATGGGTAACCCAACCGTGCCACCCGCATGACACTTGGGAAATAAGCGAGCTTTAGGGCAAGTGGGGAGGCGCATGATTTTTACTGCCTTTTATAAAGGGATAAGGATTCCCCTCTTTCACCCATGCCTTCTTCTTCCTCTGCTCATTCATTCTCGAGATCCAGCACCCAAGCACCCATCTCTGCCACCCAAAAAGCACTCCAACCATGTCTGGATCCGGAGCGCAAGGCAAGTGGATGGCCTCCTCCGTCAAGGAGAAGGATATCAAGAAATTTTGGGAGGCCGGATACCTGGCCAAGAAGATCGCACACCGTCTCCCGGCTGCGGGACAGATCGTCCCTACTCCAGAACCCCAAGAGAGGGTTGTATTCCTCCTTCACTTCGTCCGCGGGCTGGGGTTCCCCCTCCACCCATTTGTTTGCGGCCTTATGTACTACTACGGGATAGATTTCCATGACCTATCCCCAATTCCTTCCTCAACATCTTGACATTCATCATCGTGTGCGAGGCCTTCCTCCGCATCCCTCCACACTTCGGACTGTGGCTAAAGATCTTCAACGTGAAGCCAAAGGTGGTAGGTGGCGAACACGCCGAGTGCGGAGGCGCCATGGTGAGCAAGATGCCCAACGTCAAATGGCCATCAGGTACATTCAACGAGTCCGTCAAAGGTTGGCAACAATAGTGGTTCTGTGTTACCGAGCCACGCAACACCAAATGGGCCGCAACCCCCGAATTTCGATCCGGAGCCCCACTGTGGCTCTTGTCCTGGCCCGAAAAGGGCCTAGACTGGTCTTCGTCAGACGGGCTGATGACGCTCCAAGCGCGTATCAAGAGCATGGAGGACAAGAATATCAAACTTGTCGATGTGGTCCAAGTGATGCTAGCTCGCCGGATCCTTCCATATCAACGCCGGACTTGCAATCTATGGGAGTTTGATCTGGCCAAGCACCAAACCTTGCTGGAGTTCTTCGGCACGACACACAAAGACATCTGGAAGGTGCTATTCAAGCCCGGCAAGTCGTGGCTGGATACCGCCGATGATCGCGGGCACAAATTGTCCTGCCCCGCAAGTTCGGTAAGTCTTTATATGTTTTCAAGGTGTATCCTTTATTTGTATACCTTGGGGAAAACACCTAATATTTCCCTAACGATTCTCCCAGGGCTGGACGAAGAAGGCAGAGCGGATCTACTGTCCGGCTCCACTGCCTGAAGAATGAGCCGGCCCACTTCTAATGAAGATGCTGGTCCCGGCGCCATATAAGGTGCCGAAGAAGAAGGCCAAGAAGGAGGCCAAGCAGACCAGGGGCGGGCTCCGCCGCAAGGGTACTTCAGACGTGATGTCCGAAGACACCGAGGCCCACTCCTCCACCGAAAAAGACGAGGAAGAGGAGGAGGAATAAGAGGAAAGCCAGTTCCCCCCTGCGAGGGGGAGAAAGAAGAGGACGGCCTCCACACGTTTGGAGGCTGAAACGTCTAAGAAGGGGTAAACTTCCCTTCCAGATGAATTCACCGTAGCCACCGACAGCAGCCCGGAGTAGGAACCCAAGGTCAAGCCCCTGGCCAAATCGTGAGTACAAAGAAACCCGAACACATCCATATATCATGTCTCACTTTTGCATAACATTAATGTATTGAGTCACACATTCTACAATCCGGCCGGGTCCGACATCGAGTGATCTTCGTTAGAAGATTTGTTGGACCCGGATGCGATGGACAGCGAGACCCTCCCGACGGCCTCCTCCCCCAAAGGCGTGGTGTCGGTGTCAAAACCGGCGGATCTCGGGTAGGGGGTCCCGAACTGTGCGTCTAGGCGGATGGTAACAGGAGACGAGGGACAGGATGTTTTACCCACGAGATCAAGGAGGCTAAACCCTAGAAGCTAGCCTATGGTATGATTGTTGTAATGGATGTTGTGTCCTATGGACTAAAGCCCTCCGGTTTATATAGACACTAAAGAGGGCTAGGGTTACACAGAGTCGGTTACAATGGTAGGAGATCTACATATCCGTATCGCCAAGCTTGCCTTCCACGCCAAGGAAAGTCCCATCCGGACATGGGACGGAGTCTTCAATCTTGTATCTTCATAGTCTTGGAGTCCGGAGGACGATGATAGTCCGGCTATCCGGACACCCCTAGTCCAGACTCCTCAAGAGCCCTTAACACGCTTCAATGACGATAAGTCCGGCGCGTATGTAGTCTTCGGCGTTGCAAGGCGGGTTCTCCTTCAAGTTCCATGTACCTGCCGAACAGTGTCCGGCTTCCTCATTAATGTTGCGCTTCTTGGCTCCCACGCCCAATAAGGGCCATCTTCCACGCGTCGCACGAATGCGAAAAGCCAGGGTATCTTTTATGTTTTACCCCCTAGCTGTGCAAATAATCTGCCTATAAGAGAGGCAAGAATCCAGATCCAAATCACACCATCTTCCTTCCGCCGAATACTCATCGGAGCGCTTCCGACCAAAAATCCATTCCATCATGGACCGTCGACGCGGCTCCTCTTCTCGCGCTCCCAGCCCTCTGCCAGGAGATTGGAGGAGATGCTCATTCCACAACGAGCTGGTGAAGCTCCAAGCGGAGGGATATCTCCCTCCGGCCTTCATGGTTCCGGTTCGAGCCGGGCTGGCCACCTACAAAGGTGGGAAGCAAGCAGAGGCTACCCCAAGTCCCAACAAAGGGGAGCGGGTATGCTTCGTCCCCTATCTGATAAGGGGGCTCGGATTTCAGACATCCGTTCCTCCGCTGGGCTCGGAGTTCTACGGACTCTAGCTTCATCACCTCACGCCGCCTCTATCCTGCATATTGCGGGTTACGTAGCTTTTGCGAGCTATTTCAGGCGCCGAGCCCCATTTCGTTGTGGAAGAGATTGTTCGCCTTGTACCCCGCTCTCACGAGGGGTCCATATATCAAGTGGGCGGCGCCAAAATATGGCGATTGCCAGACCGGATATCCATCCGGAACCCCTAAGAAGGCCCCAAGACCGGCCTTCGAATGGTTTACATAGAAGACGCCCGCTGCTGGGACCTGCTCGGATCGGCCTCCCGGAGTTCAGCAATGCTCCTCTCAAGAAACGCCTTAGTTGGGCGTCATGAGCCCCCTAACCGGAGGAAGACAAGAGCGCCCATTATTTGATGGGCCGGATAAGGTTATCGCCCATTCCGGTTGACCATGATTGGAGTCATGGCAACATGCATTATGCGGGGTGCAGCCACTACAATCACAGGCCACCCTATGTGGGATTTCAACGGGAGGACGATGCCACCGTCCACGGCCGCAAAGGGCGAGTTCGCCAAGACTGGTGAAGATCCTGTCCGGCCTGTACAAGGGGGAGAAGGAGGATTTCCTCCGGATGAACCCGTTGAATGGGTTTTCCATGAATAATCCCTGGCCTTGGGTAAGCGAACACTCTGCGCGTCCGACCCGTGCTTTCGAAGTTTAAGCTTCTTATATCGTGTTTTCAACGCAGGAGCTGCGTCGGGTTGTGGAGGACATGCTAAGTCCAGCTCCGCAACCCGAGGATCCAGAGAGATCCCAAGATCCGGCCTCCTAAGAGGATCCGGACATAAAGGTGGAGCTAATCGACGGGGTGTTCCACTAGCTCAGCATGGATAATGCTTTAGTCGCCATTACGGCTGACTACCCCGGACTATATCCGGCTTCCCAGGTGATTGTGACCGAAGTCCCAATACCATTATTTCTTCCTTGCTCATTTCCGACCTTCGCATACGATGGTGTTTTGCAGGAAGCGCCTTCAGGGCAGGAAGCTGAGCCCGTGGCGGCTGACCAACAGGGGTCGGTGTGGCCCAGTAGGCGGAAGAGGAGCACGGTGCGGATTGAAACGCCGCCGCAAAGGTATAGCTCACATTTCATTATTTGGAGCAACGTTCCTAGGAAGCGTTTGAGTGCTCATGACTTTTGTAGGAGAAAAAGCGCCCGCCGGACTGCGGGCGTGGAGGTTTCCAATCCAACCTCTACCAGCCAGGCTCCAACACCTGGTCTGGAAGGGGAGGCGAGCGCAAGGCGCGAGCCGGACACTCCTCCAACAGAGGATGCCGACAGACTGTCCGCCACCAAGTCTGAGGTGGAGAGCGCCATGAACCATAGGCACCGCCGGACCGTATTTCGTGACGCGTGCTTCTCCCCTGAGGCGTTGAATGCCTTTAACGCGGGGGACGCGCACCTCCGTGCTGCTCAAGATTGTTTCACCAGAGCCATGGAGCAGTATGTAAAAGACATACAGGTAAGAGAATTTAATAGTTATATATGCCAGTAGCCCCCGAGACTTAAAGTAGTCATATTAACTGATTTAAGGATCATTTGAAATGCAGGATCTTACCGAGAAGAATACCCAACTGTCTCAGGAGCTGCAAGAGTGCAAGGCCCAACTTGAGGCCGCACTTGCTGCCGCAGGAGGAAACACAGAGACCCCCCTGGTAACACATTATTTTAATAATATAAGCGCCAAGCGGCGGCGCGACAAGTCTAATAATGACATTGTGCCGCTTTTCGGACAAGATCCGGACAGGCAAGAACTACTCGCGCCACCAAGGCAAGTAGAGGGTGCTGAATAGAGTGCAACAAGAAAGGAACAAGCTCCAAGATGCCCACGCCCAGCTTGGAGAAGAGCTGAAAGGCATTCGGGCCGAGCTGTCCGGCTCTGTTAAGGAGAATCAGTGGCTTCGTCGCGGCATTTATAGTAAGTGCTTGAGCGAACTCCTTTGAAAAGAAGAGTTCGGGCGAGGAAGTCAATTGACAAGATATGTCCAGAGGTATACTCACAGTCGCCCTGCTGGAGGAGATGCCCGTGACGACGGGTGATCAACTTCGAAGTTGTTGCAACTGCTCGAACGAAGTTCGGCAGTAATGAGCATCGCCGCCCGTGCCTTATGGCCAGCCCTCTCCCTACCCGAAGGCCTTGGGGAGCTTGTGGAGAAGCTTCAGGGAGTGCGGCAGCACTTCCGTTTATGGAAGATTTCTGCCTGCCGCCAAGGTGCCAGGGAGGCCTGGGCCATGGTGAAGACGCGGTACAAGAAGGCGATCCCAACCATATGGCGAGGTCGGACCTATGGGGCCCGACGGAAGGAGATCCCGTGAGTTTAGTATACGCCAAGTAGAGTTGGCCGCTAAATTTTCCCAACGGGATCAGTAATTGGATAGCTCGTTAGACGGGATTGAGGAGGAATACAATCGATCAATGTGACAATGTATTTTAAAATGACATGTAAAATGCCTTCTAGCAGATTGTAGATCGTTTGTCTTTGCCGACCTTTTCGCTTCAACCTCGGGATCCTAGAGTCCGGAGTGTGTCGAATACCTTCTCGGTTAAAAACAACGGGGCATGCATGGAGACCGGCGTAGGGGTCATTAGTGCTTTATCGGACAAGTGCCCAACTAGTTATGTTATATTACATGGTTAGTAAGAAACATCTTCGGGGAGAATAGTTCCGTTAAGGGTTCCTTTTCTGGGAGGCATGCCCTAAAGTGCATGTCCGGTCTCGTGAAAAGAGCGAAAAAACATCCGGGGCAGATAAATAAGTAGGTAAAAATCATCTTTCAAGTCACCGACCGAATATTCCCTTAAGAACGCTTAGCTTTCGCTTCACGATCCGAGGTACACATCCGTCGACCCGGCAAGAATAATCACAAAGGTGCTCCTTTACCTCCTAGCCGAACAATCGGGAACGAGGGGTAAGCACAGAGCCGAGCAACCCAGCTTGGCCAAAACTTAAGTCATATCGATGCATATAATGGTGAATAAAAGGTACATGTGGAAGCTTGAAACATGTCTTTGGGCATGAAGCCCTTATAATTGAGCTTACGTAAAGAAGCCCCCTGTATAATGAGTGCGGATGGCACATCAAGTATGTGCGAACAATGCGCAAGTAGGCCCTTAAGGGCTTTTTAGGAAAAGGGTTAAGGGAAGAAAGAGAAACAAAAGACAGCTGAAGTGTAAAAATTTGGACGGGGGAAGGGGACGAACTCTTAGTCCAGCGCTAGGCATAGAATCTTCGGAGGCGGGCTGCGTTCCATGGGTTCGGCTCGAGTCGGTTGTCCGATGCATTTCGTAGACGGTACGCTCTGCCGGTCAGGACTTGATCGATGATGAAGGGGTCCTCCCATTTGGGCTTGAGCTTGTCCTTTTTCTTGTCCGGCAGGCGTAGAACTAGTTCGCCAACGTTGTAAGTCTTGGCCCGTACTTCTCTGCTTTGATATCTTCGAGCCTGCTGCTGATAGAATGCGGAACGAGCCTTGGCGACGTTGCATTCTTCCTCCAATGCATCCAAGCTGTCCTGCCGATCCAGCTCGGCTTCTCTTTCTTTGTACATGCGCACTCGAGGTGAGTCATGAATGATCTCGCAGGGCAGAACTGCCTCTGCGCCGTATACCATAAAAATGGTGTGAATCCGGTAGTACGGTTGGGCGTTGTCCGCAGCCCCCAGAGTACGGAGTCGAGCTCCTCTACCCAGTGCGTGTCAGATCTCGTAAGTGACCACACTAGTCTGGGTTTAATGCCACTCATTATTAGACCATTTGCTTGTTCCACTTGACCGTTGGTTTGAGGATGATATACTGAAGCGTAATCGAGCTTAATGCCCATATTTTTGCACCAGGATTTAACCTCGTCGGCCGTGAAGTTCGTGCCGTTATCGGTGATGATGCTGTGGGGGACACCGTAACGGTGTACTACCCCGAGATAAAGTCTATCACTAGTCCGATCTGCCGTTTTGACCGGCTTGGCCTCTATCCATTTGGTGAATTTATCCACCATGACCAATAGGTACCTTTGCTTGTGGGTTCCTCCTTTAAGGGTCCAACCATGTCAAGCCCCTGCACGCGAACGGCCGTGTAATGGGTATAGTTTTTAGGGCGGTGGGTGGCATATGGCTCGATTAGCAAAGAGTCGACAACCGACGCATCTTTGGACTAAGTCCCGAGCATCTGCCCGGCCGTCGGCCAATAAAATCTGACGGAATGCCTTTCCTACAAGGGCTCGAGCTGCGGCGTGGTGTCCGCCTAGTCCGCATGAATTTCAGCGGAAGGTTTCGCCCTTCCTCTTCAAGATACACCTTTGAAGGACTCCGGTTGTGCTTTTCTTATAAAGTTCTCCCTCATGGACCTTGTAGGCTTTAGACCACCGGACAATACAGCGGGCCTCATTTTGGTCTTCGAGAAGTTCCCGCCAAAGCAAGTAGGCTAGGAATGGTTTACGTCCACGGGCGATTCTCGCCATTATGTCGTAGGGTGAAGGTGTTATGTCATCGGCTGAATCGCGGGTGGTGCGGCTTTTTCCGGTTTGTTATTTCGGACTCCTCTTCCCATAGTACGGATGGCTTGAAGAGCCGTTCCAGAAGATGTTTGGGGATAGCGTCACGTTTTGCACCGATGCGTGCCAGTACGTCGGCTGCTTGGTTATTATCCCGGGCTACGTGATGGAATTGAAGTCCTTCAAACCGAGTCGACATTTTTAGGACAGCGTTGCGATATGCTACCATTTTCGGATCCTTGGCGTCAAAGTCTATATTTATTTGGGATATTGCAAGGTTTGAATCCCCGTGCACCTCTAGGCGTTGAATGCCCATGGAGATTGCCATCCGAAGGCCATGTAAAAGGGCCTCGTATTCGGCTGCGTTGTTGGAGTCCGTGTACATTATCTGAAAGCACGATTGGATCGTGTCCCGTTGGGGACGTCAACACGACGCCACCCCAATCCAGCCAACATTTTAGAGCCGTCAAGTGCATAATCCAATTGGAGTATGCGCCGTACTCTTTAGGGAGTTAAACCGGTCCATTCAGCGACAAAGTCAGCCAAAACTTGTGACTTTATAGCTCGCCGAGGTTTGTAAGTTATATCGAATGGTAAGAGCTCAGGCGGTGTCAAAACTGGCAGATATCGGGTAGGGGGTCCCGAACTGTGCGTCTAGGTGGATGGTAATAGGAGACGAGGGACACAATGTTTTTACCCAGGTTCGGGCCCTCTCGATGGAGGTAAAACCCTATGTCCTGCTTGATTAATATTGATGATATGGGTAGTACAAGAGTAGATCTACCACGAGATCAAGGAGGCTAAACCCTAGAAGCTAGCCTATGGTATGATTGTTGTAATGTATGTTGTCCTACGGACTAAAGCCCTCCAGCTTTATATAGACACCGGAGGAGGCTAGGGTTACCTGAGTCGGTTAAAATGGTAGGAGATCTACATATCCAGATTGCCAAGCTTGCCTTCCACGCCAAGGAAAGTCCCATCCGGACACGGGACGGAGTCTTCAATCTTGTATCTTCGTAGTCTTGGAGTCCGCGGATAATGATAGTCCGGCTGTCCGGACACCCCTAGTCCAAGACTCCTCAAGAGCCTCCTGAACCAAAGCTTCAATGACGATAAGTCCGGTAGCGATAATGTTCGGCATTGCAAGGCGGGTTCCTCCCTTGAATAATCCAGAGAAGATCATGAACACCAGGATAGTGTCCGGCTCTGCAAAAATAATTTCCACATTCCACCGTAGAGAGAATAAAATGTACACTTAGCTTAATCTGGTGACGTATTATGCGACGTGATATCACATCGCTACCAAGCCTTTGTTTGAATCGTTTTTTTACTATGCCACCTTAGCACGTTTAGCGAAGCGGTTTCCTTGGCACGTCTTGTCGAAGCAGAGATCATGTACCCCTTATTCCGGGATCCTCATCAATACGGACGTGGGTAACCCAACTGCGCTATTGATGGTGGCGCTTGGGAGATAAGCGAGTTTTACCAGGCTGGTGGGGGACGCATAGTTTTCGTCCGCCTATATATAAGGGATAAGAATTCACCTTCTCACCTACGCCTTCTTCCTCCCTTGCTTATCCATCTCCGCGCACTCAAGCTCCAACGCCCAAGCTTGCGCATCTCGCCTCGACCTTCTCCGAATATGTCCGGAGTGGGAGGTAAATGGTTAGCCTCCACCGCTAAGGAGGAGGACATCACCAAGCTGCGCAGCGCCGGATATCTTTCCAGCGATATCGCGCATCGGCTGCCCGACGAGGGGCAGCTCATCCCTACCCCTGGGCCTCATGAGAGGGTCGTTGTCGGTGTCAAGACCGGCGGATCTCGGGTAGGGGGTCCCGAACTGTGCGTCTAGGTGGATGGTAACAGGAGACGAGGGACACAATGTTTTTACCCAGGTTCAGGCCCTCTCGATGGAGGTAATACCCTACGTCCTGCTTGATTAATATTGATGATATGGGTAGTACAAGAGTAGATCTACCACGAGATCAATGAGGCTAAACCCTAGAAGCTAGCCTATGGTATGATTGTTGAGATGTAATCTTGTGTCCTACGGACTAAAGCCCTCCGGTTTATATAGACACCGGAGAGGCTAGGGTTACACAGAGTCGGTTACAATGGTAGGAGATCTACATATCCAGATTGCCAAGCTTGCCTTCCACGCCAAGTAAAGTACCTTCCGGACACGAGCCGAGTCTTCAATCTTCTATCTTCGTAGTCCGGGAGTCCGCGATATCGATAGTCCGGCTATCAGGACACCCCTAGTCCAGACTCCTCAAGAGCCCTGAACCAGTCTTCAATGACGATAAGTCCGGCATGCATAATGTTCGCATTGCAAGGCGGGTTCCTCCCTTGAATAGTCCGGAGAAGATAATGAACACCAGGATAGTGTCTGGCTCTGCAAAATAATTTCCACATTCCAACATAGAGAGAATAAAACATATACACCTATCCAATCTGCTGACATATTATGCGGCATGACATCACGCTGGCACCAAGCCTTTGTTTGAATTACCGCACCACTTCGACACGCTTAGCTTAAGCGGTTTTTGGCACGCCCCGTCAAAGCAGTAGATCGTGTTCCCTTTTTCGGGATTCTCATCAATACGCGTGGGTAACCCGACGCGCCATTGATGGTGGCGCTTGGGAGATAAGCGAGTTTTACCAGCCGGTGAGGGACGATAATTTTGTCCGCCTATATATAAGGGATAAGGTTTTACCTTCTCACCCACGCCTTCTTCCTCCTTTGCTCATCCATCCCCGTGAACCCAAGCTCCAACGCTCAAGTCACAAGATTCCGCCGACCCTTCTCCGAACATGTCCGGAGGGGAGGCAAGTGGATGACCTCCACCGCCAAGGAGGAGAACATCACCAAGCTGCGCGATGCGGATACCTTTCCGTAAACATCGCAAGATCGGCCGCCCGACGAGGGCAGGTCATTCCGACCCTGTGACCTCACGAGAGGGTTGTTTTCCTTCCCCACTTCCTCCGCGGACTGGGCTTCCCGCCCATCCATTCGTCCGGGGATCATGATCTACTATGGCCTGGATTTCCACGATCTGGCGCCAATTTAAATCCTCAACATCTCGGCGTTTATCGCCTTGTGCGAGGCCTTTTCGCATCCGCCCCACTTCGCTGTGGCTCAAGACCTTCAACGCTGTCAAGATCGTGAAGGGACACAAGCGAATGCGGAGGCGCTATGTTGGGCAGCTGCCCAACGCCCTTGGCTAGAAGGGACCTTCGTGGACTCCGCCAAGGGGTGGCAATCGGGTGGTTCTATATCACCGAGCAGCGAGCCTACATGGGCGGCGGCCCCCGAATTTAGATCTGGAATCCCCACGCAGCTCACCTCCTGGAAAGAGAAGGGCTTGCAGTGGGGTGACCCGGTGGAGGTGACGGGACTTCGAACCTGCATCAAGAAGCTGGTGAGCAATGGGCTCCGGCTTGTCGACATAGTCCAGGTCATGCTCCTCCGGTGGATTCTCCCATGCCAAGAAAGAGCATTTAATCTGTGGGAGTTTAATCCGGAACAGCACCAGACGTTGAGCGGGCTCTTCGATACAACATATGAAGGGGCCTGGAGGGTGCTGTTCAAGAGCGCTGATGCGCCCGCATCCGCGACCGAAGACCGCGGATTCAGCTTGCAGTCGTCTGACGGGGTAAGTGATTCGACCCCATTACGGGACACTTGTAGTAATTAGATTGACTCTAGCGAGGTTTTTAATCTGCCTCTTCCTTTGACAGGAATGGATGGAGAAGGCCGAGCTGCTTATCAGCCCGGCTCCCATGCCAGAAGAACCAGTGAATGCCCGTTTAGCGAGGCTGCTGGTCCCGGCACCGTACGTGGTGCCGGAGAAGAAGGCCAAGAAGGTGGCGCGGGGACTCGAAAGAGTTCCTCAGAATCAAGCTGCCCGACGACGATGACGAGGACTCCTCCCCCGAAGATGACGAGGAGGAGGAGGAATACTCTCTCCCGGAGGAGGGAGAGAAGAAGAGGAAGGCCTCCCCAATCGGGGCGGCCGAAGGGTCCAAGAGGGGGAGAACCATCCCTCGACAGTTTCGCCAACATCAGCGTTGGCGAGGAAGAGTGGCCTCAAGGCCCGGCGTCCGGCAAGATCGTAAGTATCCGGATCATTCATATGCCAGATATAATATGTCACGCAAGGTCCTTCTAATGCCGCATCGTTTACGTAGTCCGGCGGTGACGACTTTCCGACTCGATGAGCGGGTCGTTGGCGCCGCCGGATGTGAATTCCATCCCGATCGCCTCTACCCCACGCCGCCGAAGACGACGGGCGGAATCCCATAGGGGACGCGCCAGAGGAGGCTCGAGGCGCCATCAGCAGCCTCCGGACTTTGTGCCGGACTCTACTCCGAACCCGTGAGCGGTTCCAGAGTCCGGCGAGCAGCCCCCTCAAAGGAGGGGCAGATCGGACGCCGCGGCCTCCGCCCAACCGAGGCACCGGACACACTGGCCGGAGGCGCCAAAGGCGCCCATCGAAGAACACCGCACTCTCATGAGTGCGGTGATTGAGAAGGTCCAGCTCGCCAAGGGCGGGTTGACCGAAGCCTGCAACAGCCTTCTAACAGGCTTTGAGGTAAGAAGTTTAAAATTAAGCAATATGATACCCCATAGACAGTAGCCCCTGATGCTTAGTCTGGTGTTCGGAAAGAAAAGCCGGACTAAGGATCTTTAACAAGATATACGCAGGGTTTCTAAAATATGTCAATATGGGTTTGCAGGTGTCATTGCTGACCTCTGCCGCACTAACAATGGAGGTCGAGGCGTCAAGAAGGACCTTGAGCGGTCGGAGCAAGAGCTCGCCATGCCAAGAGGCAGCTCAAGGAAAAAGAAGGTGAATAACACCACTTTAAATGTGCACCTTACATAAAAGGGTTTTGCTGCAAACAAGATAAACAAGGATAATATGTGCAATGCAGGGGCCACTAACGAGGTGGCAGCCTCAAGGATGCCGTGTCCGCGGGTCAACGCAATGCAGCTACAGAACGGACTGAGCGAGAAAAGCAAGCGGCGCTGGTGGCGGAAGTTCGGCAAGAGCTCCAAGCTCTCATGAAAAAGCATGAGAGTTTGGAGCGTGACTCGAAGATTCGAGAGTCCGAGCTTGCCTCGGCTCTCGATGGAGCCGAGTCCGCCAAGGCCGAGGCCCAGAGGGCCCATATGGAAATAGAGGACTTGAGGAAGATAGCAGCGGGTAAGGCGTTTTCATGCGAAGCAAGCATGTTAATGTAAATTACCGGATACTTACCCAATTCGAGCTCTCCAGGGCATTTGCAGATCTGCCGCAGAGTGCGCCCGATGCCGCCATGCGTTCTATCGTGGCGAGGAGGGAGCTCAACGGAGAAGGTCTTCGTCTCAAGACGCCGAGGCCGCCATCCGGTGTTTTCAAGCGACCAGTCAAGCAGCCTGGTCGAACTCCACAAGGTAGCCGAGAGGCCATGAAGGGCCTCACAATCCCGGTCAGGCTCGGCAGGCCCCGCCGGCAGCTACTTTGGCCAAGCGCGGCGGCTAGTTGATGCGCGCCCAAGGCTGGATGATGACTGCGATCCGCCGCATTGAAGGTGTTTCGTCGAGCCCTTGCCCGCATAAAGGTGCAATGGGGCAAGCTGGATGCGAGAAGCTTCACGGATCCGCCGCCGGGCAAGGAGCACCGCACGGAGCGATATTATAAAGTTGTCCTCAAGGAGCCCGCGATATTGCGGATGAGTGCCCCTTAATGTAATCCTTGAGTGAACTCGCCAGATGTTTATCACGGCGCCGAGAACTTCGCTTATATGCGCTTATGAGCAACGCTTTGTTTAATTTAAAATATTACCTTCTGTGCGGCCATTTGTTAAATCTGAGAGATGGCAAGTCGTTGGCTTCAGCCCCCGAGCCACGAGTGCTGGTGTGTTCGGTGATAAACTTGAGCACTCTTGTTCCCATCTTTGGGTCCATCGAGGGAGGCACTCAACACGATGAACAAGGTGACCGGACTTATAATGCTTGAACACTCTCACTTAGCCATAGAATTCTATAATTTTAATTTCGTGAAGCCCCGGTATTCGAAGACCAATCCGGGCGCTATCCACGCCTTCGCTCGGACATCATCCGAACTCGCTGAAGCGCATGAGCCTTTAAGGACCCGGAAGAACCTCTCAACAGCGACTCAGTCTCTCGCCTTATCATGCCGGCCAGTTTTAGCTTTCCATCGAGGCGTTAACCCGCTAAACCGGGCGCAATCGCAGTGGTTCTCCTAGTGCTACCTTAGCCGACGGAACGAACGTAAGGCACCAAAACATAGGTGCCGGGCAAACCCAACTATTGACCCAAGACATGATTCGAGCTGATTCATATAATGCTATAAGTTCGGGTGCCACACTTGTGAAAGTGTTCGACTTAATCACACCGTAATATGGGGAAATGAAGCCCTCGGTGTATTCGGCCGCACTAAAGTGTACGGTGCAATATGTCATATAGTGAACATTTGTAAAGGATAACACAATTGCTATGAAAAGGTAAGAAACTTGCAAAAGGGAAGTGCTGCGTTATTTATGATGAAGGTCCGCTAATAAAGCGGATCGATACAAATAGTGCGGTAAGCAAGGGATTCGACTAAATTAACATGTCCCTCCAGGATAAGCTGCGCAGACTTGGTGTATGTAATTGAATTTAATGCTCGTAATGGAGACCACCCGAGTGTTCATCGCAGCCTTCTTTAATCCCCCGACTGTTGTATCGTAAGTTCGCAAGTTCATTGCCAGGCAGGGCTTCTATTTGGTAGAGTCCCGCATATATAAAAAGAAAAGATAAAAATAATACCAAGGGGGGCACTAGCACGAGCCCCTGGTGCGGTCGAGCCGCACTCTTCAAAGCGTAATGATGTACGCGGAGTGTTATTCTTGTGATCATACGCGGGCGAGGGTGGGGGCCGCATTGCTACGCGTGCTCCGATCGCGCCAGGTGGTCTTGGTTAGTGTTTCTCCGGCACGCTTTAATGTGTCCGCTTTTTAGTTGCCGGACTAGAGAGTTGCCGAGGAGGCTGCTCAGACTTCCGCCGAGAGCGGCCAGATGTTCCTCCGCTCGGAGGAGCGCCTCTGTCGGGTCGCTTCTCTGCTGACCTCGAGCACCTATGGGGCACTGGGGCCCTTCGTTCGGCAAGGAGCGGGGTCAAGGCAGAGTAGATCGAGGTCGGGCGCACGCGGGAGACGGGCAATCTTTACCCAGCTTCGGGCTCTCCTCGAGAGATAACACCCCTACTGCTGCTTTGTGTTGTTATTGAATCTAGCTCGAAAGGCATGAAAGCATATGGTAGTGCTGTGGGTGTCGAATGGATCAACCCCTTCTACGCATGCATGGGCCTCCCCTTTATAGTCCCAAGGGGGTACCGGTGGCAGCGTAGGGAAGAGGGGGTAGAAACGTAAAAGCGAGGTTGGTACAATACAGACAACAAATGTTCCCTACCTAATTCGACGGTAGGGACAAGGGCATTAATGCCCGTCCGTCGCCGCCTAACAAAGGCAGGAGGGGTGATCGCAAGGAGCCACCGGTTGCCACGATGGCGCCTGCACCCGTCACGGCCACCGCCCGCATGGCTGTGTTGCGCTTCGCCACGCCCTTGGGATGGTCTTGCAACGACATGTCGCTGGGTGCACTGGAGTCTGGTGGAAATTTGCGCGGTGCGCCTGCCTTGCTGCCCCCTGCTTTTGGTTGCTTGCGCAAGTTTGCGACGGCCGTGCCTTTGCCGGGCGTTGTGCGGCGCCATGCAAGTCTTCCGATGTCGCCGTTAGCCTTCCCGGCAAGCTCCTCTTGCCGGGCCTTCGTGTTCTTGGCTAGTACTTTGTTCTTGAATGGCGAAATGAGTGGTGGAGAGCCTTCTCGACGTCCCGCAAGCCTTGCCACGGGTGCTGTGGATCGCTCATAGCACAAGTTCGGGGTACTAAGGTACCCTCACTTTAGTACACCGACAGAGCCTCGGCCTGGCCATACGGTGCCGAGCGTTGTTGGGCCAGCCCAAAACAAAGGCATGGGCACGCTGGCTCTGGTCCCGACAAGACTCGGGCGCATACCATCAGACTTCAGCATCGGCACGCGCCGATTCGCGGTGTTGTGGGGACGGGTAGTGTTTGCATGATCTTCAAGGCATCCACCCCGTGATCATGGTGCAGGCGAGGTCGCTTCACCCGCCGCCTCGGCTCGCTTTTTAGCCACGCTGCGCTCATGCGTGGGGGATCGGGCGGCGAAGGTGGGAGACCGAGCCGCCACGGGGAGATGGCGCGCGTCCGCCTCCTCCGCCTCGCCTCTCGATTCATCGATCAAGTGGTTGAGCCCCACTCGCCTTTAAAAGGGGCGAAGGGGAGCACAATAGTCTCGCACTTCTCTTCTCCCTTCGCCTTCGATTTCCGCTACTCTTCTCCCCATCCGCCATGGAGGGAGGGAATCCTGGTTCTTCAACAGCAGGCAGCAAGGGTCGCCTGTGCAGCGCGCCTCCCTATCCTCAAGACTGGTGGCCGAACCGCCACGAGGGGAGAGGGAGGGGCGAGGCCATGGACGAGGTCGAGGACGTGGCCGAGGCGCTGGGAGAGGCGGTCGGGGCGCGCGCCTCCCGCCTCCGCCCGCTATTCCTTTCTCGAGGTGGTCCACACCGAGACGATCCCCGAGTTCTTTCATCAAGCCGCGGGCGGGCACTGGCTCGTTGCCTCCGCCAGCCGCCCCGCTCACGAGCGCAATGGAGCCGGATCCGCCCGAGATGTTGAGTTACGTATGAGGGGCTGCATGGATCAGCGGCACTCGAGTGAGTGTCGATCCCCAGCCCCGGCGTGATGTACTTCGACCGAGGGTGGAAGACGCTCGCCAAGATCCACAGCTTGACGGCGGGTTTACCTCCATTTTGTTAATGGAGGGCTTACCTTCTGCGCCGCCAAGGTCTTTGGGGACTCCGGCACCGGGCGAGATGTCAGGTGGACAGCTCCTCCGACAACAAGGTCCCTCCTCGAGCGAGAGTGACGAGGAGGAGAGGACAGCGACGACGACGAGGATGGCGGGTCCGACTAGGCGCTTCGGACGCTGCCGCGCCACCCACGGCGACCCCATCATCCGGGTTGCCGACCTCAACTCCCCGGGCCGCCTCTAAGGGCCGGGCGAGGAGGCTGCAGAAGAAGGAAGAGGTGGCGGCAAGGCCGCTGGAGAGTCGAGCACGAGGGCGAGGCGCCTGTCCAGCAAGGCCGATTGCTCCACCACCCCGCCTCGAGCCTCCGGCAGCCTGCCTCCGCCAAGCTCCCGGCCGCCCCCTGTGAAGTTCTCTTGGTGTCTTCGCGCCATGCAGCCTCCTAGGCGCCAGCTCCCCGGCAAGCTTCTCTTGCCGGGGACTCTTGACCTACCTCCCTAACAGAAACAGAGGGGATTACTGGCACCTTATCTTTTAACTTGTCACCTTTCGGCCTTAGTTGCATTTAAAATATGTAACTCTCTATCATGTTTTTCATCCTCAGATGGACTTGTACTAAACCGGATGTTTTTAATGAAAAAGAGGGGAACGCTTGTCGGCTAAGTCCTTTACTTGACTTTGTGCTTTGTACATTCCCACCCCACGCTCTAGGGGTCTTGTCGTGAGCTAAACACTCACGAGTACGGACGCCGCCGCCGTTCATTGGCGAAGTTGCTTCCAAGAAGAAAACCTTGCCGCCGGGCCAGCCAGCGCTTGTGTTGTTTAGAGCGGACTTAAAACAACCTAAGGGCGCAACTTAGCCGCGACGCGCCCCTCTCACAAGACGGGTTTCTTTTTTACAAAGCACACTCGCTCAAGGATGCGGCCCCGCCTTTCCCCACCCACAAGAGGATGGCATGACGAGGATGAGAAACTTATCTCGACCAGAGCTTCTTTGCGACCTTGGTTTGCCGGAGAGGAACCTTGGCACTGCAGCTGGTGCTGGTTCTGGGCCAGGTCTGCAGTGGCGCTGCCTCTTCTCTTCGCCATCAGAATCATAGTCATGAAAATAATCGAGACATCGCTGAAATAAGCTATTCTTTCATGATGCGATTCTACCACGCGATGCCATACGCCGTCTTCTTCGTGTGTTCGCGACTTCACGGTGCTCGGGAACTTGCTGCGCGAACACATTGGTTGAGAGCTGAACATCAAGAAATTGGGTCATGAAGAAATTCCTCAGAAGAAACCTTTCGCCGCAGTTGCACAGACTTGTATTGTTGAGCGGACTCGAAACAGCTAAGGGTTTAACTTAGCCGCTGAGTAGGTTCCTCTCACAAGCAAGTTTCTTATAACGAAGGCTGCCCCATGGCAATGCTTACATGTTACCCTACGCTTCGTCAGATCCCTTGTACATTTTTAACCCCACGCTTTAGGGAACTTGGCTGGCTAACACACTTGTTGAAAGGGACGCGTCAAAGCCTACCGGGCGTTAAATTCTCAAGAAACCCTCGCCAAGCAAGTGATACTTTCTTGCATTGTTGAGCGGACTCGAAACAAGGCAAGAACGCAACTTAATCCTGAGTCGCCTTCTTCTCACAGACAGGTTTTTTTTCTTACAAGGGATAAACGCCGAGGGGTATATAACACGGCTATAGGATCGAAGTGCTCTTGCACAAAAGCTCGGTGACTTAGCTTTTCGTTTTCTATCTCGACGGGTCGATTTCTTCCTTGGTTTCCACCACCCCTTGTATGTTTTTTTTATGCTTTCGGGGAACCCTTCAAAGGCAAACACACTTGCTGAAAGTACTGTGGCACCAAAGAGTACTGGCGTGTGCAGCTCCCATGGAAGAAGAATCATGGGGCTGGGTTATGCGCTTCACCGTCGAATGGATTCAAGTTGATTGACCATGAATCCTAATCACCACCGACCCTCTCCAAGGCTGGGTTCTTCATACAAGGTGTGGACTTTAGGAAACACGATCTCAAAAGTTCGTAGCTTGGTAGCTTTTGCTTCCTCGGCCGACAGAGTTCGATGAAGGCTGCCTCGACGGCAGCGAGCGCCTCCCGTGGAGGTGAGTATGTCGGAGTCGCACCAGAGCTAATCTTGCCGACTTGGCTTTCTTTCTTCCCCGGGAGCTTCCATGCAAGTGGCTCGCGCCTCATCCGTAGCTGCCGCTTCCCGGTAGATCTTGTCGGCCACAGATGAGCGATCCTCTTGTCGCCTGGACAGAGATAACACTCATCGACCGGCATCTTGAGCACATTGTATGTATAGTGAGAGGCCACATGAACTTGGTGAGTGAGGGTCGGCCGAGTATCCCGCTAGGGCAAGGGGATATCAGCCACATCGAACGTGACCTCTAATCCCAAGTTCAGTTTGCTGTTAACGCCACCGGCAATGTGATCTTCCCTTAGGCTTGCTCCTTCCCGGATTTATTCCTTGAAAGGCACCAGCTTTACGAAGCTCGTCGTCGGGATCCGAGCTTCTTGAGCACCGCGGAGGAAATCTGTTAAGGTCAGCCCCACCGCTTACCAAAGATCTTCGTGACCTTGAGGTTGCAGATTGTTGGTGAAACCAGCATCGCAAGCACCCAATCGCAGTGATACGCATCGCAGGGTCCTCAACGTCGAAGACGGCGGGCGTGTCGACCACTTCAGAGGGCTCGCGGCTCGGCAGCACGGCCCACTGCATTCACTTCGTGACCCATTGTTTGAGTTGGCGGTGCGAGGTGTGCGGAGGCGCCACCGCCGATGCACAACACTGTCGCCGCCTCAAACTCCCCGATCATCGGTCTTGTCTTCCTCCTCCATCTTCATCTTCATCTTCACCTTCGTCTCGTCGCTGCCGCTGGGAGGCTCGTCTCCTTCCTTGCCGCTTAGCCTTTGCCGCTGAAGCTCTCGGCGGAAGCTTCTTTCCGTATCCTCTCGCCACCTCCCCGTTTTCCTCCTTATCGCGTCGCTTCATACTCGCTTTTGCAGTCCACGATCCGCTCCACTTTTTGCAGTTTGGAGGTCATGGATTTTGGTGCGGTGGATCTTGTAATAACGCTTTGCCGGAGCCGCCCTGCTTTGTTTTGCGATCGCTACAAACCTCACCGAATCGCTTGTCTTGGCCTTTGTCGTAGTCATTCGCTGCCGGAATGCTCAACAGCTAGCACATCCTTAGCTTTCCTCTTCCTATTATTCCGCATTCGATTCTTCCTCCGGGCGCATCCTTGCCGCCGTATCCTTCTCGGCCGCAATCTCTCCGGGATTTTCTCCTCAGCAGCGCGGCACACTTGTCGGCCGTAGCGTAAAGCTCGGCCGACATCTTCCGATCTTGCACATCGCCATCTCCTCCTCATCCGGCGGTTATGCACGCTTCGATGAAACGCCGCTAATAACCGCAGCAGGTGGACGTCTGGGATGTTGCGCTGCACCGCTCAATCTTTGTATATACTTGCGCGAGGGGCTCCTCCTTCCGACGAGCAAGTGGAGGTCACTTTCTTCGGCCATGAGGCTTCGCCACCCGTGAAGGCACCGACAAACTGGATGGCACAGTCCGCCCATGAGGAGATGGAGCTGTCCCCAAGTGCATGAGCCAAGATCCGACGCTAGGCTTGAGGCCACAGCCAGAAGTAGTTGGCGAGATCTTCGTCAGCGCCTCCGCAGCCTCGCACCGCTGATGGTGTAGATGCCGAGGAACTCCGACGGGTGTATCCTCGCCAGTCATACTTCTGCATCGCCCTGCTTGAAATTTTGGTCTTAACATCGATTCTGCCGTGAACTCGCGGGTGAACGTAGGGCAACCCGTCACAGACGGCAAGTCGCGCTTAGTTCTCCGCCACGCAAAGCGCCGACACTGGCCCAAGGCCTGGTCGATTGACGCCGCGCTTTCTCCGCGCCGGCGCGGTACGATCATCTTCGTGGTTGCCGTTTTGGAGGACGGGCGCTGATCGCGTGAGTTCGCGCGGTCCGGCGACGCGTGGAGTCGGGCAAGGTTGGTCCGACGAGCCGCGATCTCGGCTTTTGGGGTTGGGAGGCATGGCGTTACCCCAGCGTCCTGCTGGCGCCGCCCGCCGCCAGGGCGTTCTTGGCTGGCCTTCGACGCTTTGTCAGTCGGGCTTGTTGCCACAGCGGCCGATGAGGTTGCAGCGGCTATCCTCCGGCTGCCGATCTGGCGCGGCGCGCCGAGGGAAGTCTAGACAGCCGGGCCCAGTGCCAGCGCTTCCTCTCGCTATCTTGGGCTAAGTGGAGATGAACGGCGCGAAGAGCGAGGTGCTTGACTCCCAATCGGATTGGGAGGCACCACGCCTGGCCCGGCGCATCAGAGTCTGCTTGCGCCAAGATGCGGGCGTATGTCTGACCTTGGGCGCCCCGCGACTCCACCATGTTGGCCTTTGTTCCATCGCGAGTACGTGTTAGGAGCACCGGGCGCTGCGTTTAATTTTGCACCTTCTCGAGGGGTGCGGCGCTCGCCGTTGCCGACGCTTTGGGCCTTTGTTTTGGATCTAGTGACGACGCGAGACTCACCGGCGGCGCTTCGCTTCTCCGCTGGCAGTGCTCTTCCGCCGCCTCGCTTGTTTCGGCGAGGCGGCGTAACCGACGAGACGATGCGTAAGTCCGGCTTCTCTTCGTGGCATGTTGACGATGACGTTGATGCGCTGCGGTATGGAGACGGATCGTATGCTCACGACGCCGACGCGCTTCGCTCGCGCGCGCCAAAGATGTCGGGTCGCTTCTTCTGCGCTCGAGCAATTTATGGGGCACCGGGGCCCTTTGGTTCGGGCTGCGAGCGGGGTCGGCATGCAGAGCAGATCGAGGTCGAAGACGCGAGACGGGTAATCTTTACCTCAAGCTTGGGTTTCTCCGAGAGATAACACCTCTAACGCTGCTTTGTGTTGTTATTGAATCTAGCTCGAAAGGCATGGAGCATATGGTAGTGCTGTGGGTGTCGACTGACCAACCCTTCTACGCGGCGCATGGGCCTCCTTTTATAGTCCGAAGGGGGTACCACAGGTGGCAGCAGAGGAAGAGGGGTAGAAACGTAAAAGTGCAGGTGCTGGTACACAAAGAGACAATGCAAGCCCCTACCTAATTCTCGACGTAGGGACAAGGGCATTAAATGCCCGCCCGGCCACGCTCTAACAAAGGTGAGGGGTGACCGGCTATGAGCCACCGGCTGCCACGATGGCGCTCTTCATGCCTGCTTCACCCGGGCCTCCGCATAAGATGGTCAGAAAGGTTCTTCGCCACGCGTCTTTGGGATGGTCTTATGACCACACGTCATGTCGTGCGCCTGGAGTCTGGTGGTATTTTGCGGGCAAGTGCCTTGTCATGTCTCTATTTTTTTGCTGGGTGCTTGTCGGCTGGGCTGCCTGGCTTGGCGCTGGCGCCACGGGCAAGTCTTCCGATGTTTCGGCCGGCCTTTCCTGCAAGTTGCTTTTTGCCGGGGCCTTCGTGTTCTTGGCTAGTACTTTGTTCTTGAATGGCAGAAATGAGTGGTGGAGAGCCTTCCTGGACGTCTCAAGAAGCCTTTCGGCCACTTGGTGTCAGGACTGCCTGCAGACAAGTTCGGGGTACTAAGGTACCTCTACTTTAGTACAATCGACAGTTCCGTGATTCCTATTCACCGTAATGACTCCACGAGGGCCCCAGATCTTGAGCTTTAGGTATGTATAATGCGGCACCGCGTTGAATTTTAGATCACTGCGCGTCCGAGCAGGTAGCATGATAGCCGCCATTTTAACGGTACTATATCAAGATTAACTCTTCGCTTCGAAATTATTCGGGATCCAAGACCACTTCCAGCAGGACAGATGCTCTGCACAACTTGGCTTCAACACCGGATGACACTTTTAAAGGTTGTCTTAGTAGGTTTGATCCCGGATGGGTCTATGCCCATTTTTGCGCACCGTGTCCCCGATAAAGGAGGTTCAGGCTGCTTCGGGCGGGCCCATCGTGACTCTTGTGAGGTGAAATCCATCGACGGATTGCCCAGGACCACGCGCGAATCCGCTATGGCGATAAGCTAGTCGGATGGTCTCTGCCGATCGAAAGTGATCTGGACAGGAGGACCATGGATCGAGGCGCGCTGCCTCTTCCACTTGCGGGGGAAACCTTCTTCCCCTGTTGTTCGGGCGGCCGGGTCTCTTCCTCGCCGCCGCTTATTTAGCCCCTTGTCATTGTGTTCGCACTAACTTGCCTAGCCTGCATGAACACCCAACGTTCCTCTATTGGTGATTAGCTGGTTTTTCGGGTGCCATGTATCCGCATGAGCGTCGAAAGTATTCTCGGCCCGCATTGGACGGCCCGGAGTTGTTCTTTGAATGGCTTCTTCCGCTGACCGGTTTGAGCCTCGCATCCGCATTGACGATCGCCAGATCCTTTGTCGCCGCCGTTAGTACGGGCAATTGTTTTTGATTCGACGCCACCTGCCGGGTCAGTTCTTGGAGTCCCGCTGCTGAATTTTTTATGGAGATTATTGCCGCTGCTAGCTGGGGCCTATCCTCTCTCCCCAAAAAGCGGTCATTAATGATGTGAGGGCTGCCATGGATTTTGGCTTCTAGTGCCCCTGTGCCGGGCTAGCCATTCGTCTCCGGATAAGTTAGGTTTGAAGGCGGCGTAGGGCCTCCGTGATCCCGGACAATGACGATTTGATTTTTCTTCGTTGAAGAACCGCGTCCCTTAACTGTCCGCCGATTCATTCACCGCTGAATAATATGGCTTAGGGTCATCGGCGCCCTCCTGGTCGACGATGTACCTTGAAGTTATCATGAACGCGCCCCTGTGTCTCTCCCAAGACCTAATCGACTCGGGCAGGCAGGCTTAAGCCAATGCCGAGCTGGTCCTTTAAGCTTGAGCGGGAGATATTTGATGGCATGCGACACGTCAATGGCCATATGGATGTGGGAGAAGATAATCTTCGATCCACACCAGGGTCTGCTAGTACCATCGAGAGATTCGATGTTCACGGGTTTGAATTCTTCGGGATTCGTCAGGATCCATTACTTCATCAAGAAGCATAACGGTGTGCGGCGCCTTGATTGAGCAATATCGCGACGCAGCTCGAGGGAGCTTCTCCGCTATGTTCGCCTGCCGGTGTTATGTCCGGCGAACGGTATTCGGCGTGGGATCGAGGGCGCCACGTGATCCATAGATGGATCTCGGATTGCCTTGCTTTGTCCTCCAAGATGTCTCGCAAGTCCGCGCGCTGCTCCTTTTGGCTTCTGCAGATTCTGGATCGGCTGTCGGGTACGGCTCTTGGTTGGGCCTTGAATGCCTTCGCTGCCACAAGCGGGGCGGGCCAGCCATGTCGCGGCATGGGTGATAGAGGTATGTATGCTTCTCCTCTAATCGGGAGAAGCTTATGCGCCTTGGGTAACTTTTGGAGGGAGTTCGAGTTTATACTTCTTCGCCGCGAGGACCTCGTCCATCGATCGGGCTAGCAGATCTTGATCACTTTGTTGTTGCTGCACTTTCTTTAGGCTATTTGTCAGGTTATGAGCCTGCGCTACCAAGCGCCTTTGTTCGACGGGATCCTGCGGTACGAATTCATCATCGCTGAGGCTCTGCCTCTCTGGAGGGAGGCATATAGTTATCGCCCTCAACCCCTTCTGCCCGCCGCCTCTATCGTGAGGGCTTGCTTCTCAGCCTCCTGCTACCGAGTCTTGCAGAGGGGACTGCCTTCTGCACTCTCCGATTATTATTGTCCCCGTGCTGATTCTCCATTCTTGTTGTGGCGGATGTAGATATGTCAGCCGACACCGGCGAGGGCTGCTTGTTCAAAGAATCTTCCTCCCGCTTTTTCGCCATCCCTTCTTTCGAGGTATCCACCATGTAGACGTCTGATGACGAGGGGTGGCCTTCCAAAGGTCCCGGGGGCGCTGGGTCCCGATCGCTCCTATGATCATCGCCCATAGTGTCGATGTCCCTCGAGTCATAGTCTAGCATGCTCTCAGAGATCTCGACAAGGCTACAAAGTGGGTGGTGGTGGGCTCTGAATTTCTTCGTCGTCTGAATTCCAACCGGCCCGGCCATAGTCCGCCAGGATTCTCCGAGAAGTAGAGATGCCTTCGAGGAATTCCAAGATATCGCCAAAAGGCGAAAAGTTGAAAGATGTCTCCGCGGGTGAATTTGGCAACCAGCGCCTAATCTGCTTAACCTGGCGGGGGGCATGGAGGTTCGGAGTCCGCGAGGAGTCCGCGCCGATCATGAGTTTCGGTACAAAATTGGTATTCGCCCATTGCCAGATGATGAAGCCTCCCGGCGCGCTTCATCCATCACCACTATGGGCACCTGGCCCGTAAGTAGCCGGGCGGACGGCGCGCTACCAAAGCACTGTCCGCGGCGGCAGAGCCAGATCGCGTCTGGCCGCCGCAGTGCGCGCGCTATTGTTGTGCTCGAAGTCCGCCAAGATCAAGTCTCCATGGTCATCGGCCGTGAAGTTTAAGCTTGCTTCAATCCGACGGCCACGCTGTGAAGCCTGATTCAGCTTCCAGATGGCCAAGAGAATTGGCCCGCAAATACAAAGCCGCCGACATAAAGATCTGTCCTGGAGAAAAGTCTCACCCTCGACATGCAAGGAGGTTGAAGATGCCATCGAGCCTATTGGTGACGCACACAGAGGAACTCTAAATGAAAGCACCAATGTCGGTGTCAAAACCGCGGATCTCGGGTAGGGGGTCCTTAATGCAAGGCCTAGGCGGATGGTAACAGAGACGAGGGACACAATAAGTTTTTACCCTGTGTTCGTGCCCTCTCGATGGAGGTAATACCCTACGCCCCGCTGATTAATATTGATGATATGGGTAGTACAAGAGTAGATCTACCACTTAGATCAATGAGGCTAAACCCTAGAAGCCAGCCTATGGTATGATTGTTGAGATGTAATCTTGTGTCTCACGGATTAAAGCCCTCCGTGGCTATAGACACCCAGAGAGGCTAGGGTTACACAAGAGTCGGTTACAATGGTAGGAGATCTACATATCTCAGATTGCCAAGCTTGCCTTCCACGCCAAGTAAAGCACCTTCCTGGACACGAGCCGAGTCTTCAATCTTCTATCTTCGTAGTCCGGGAGTCCGCGATATCGATAGTCCGCTATCCGGACACCCCTAGTCCAGACTCCTCGCCGCCTTCCTCCTCCCACTTCATCCATGGACTGGCTTTCCACTCCATCCATTCGTCCGGGCCTATGTTTTACTACGGCTCTGATTTCCAACGATCCGCACCGAACTTCATCCTCAACATCTCAAGGCGTTATCATCGTGGGCGAGGCCTTCCTTCGCATCCGCCCCACTTTGCTGCCAGGGCTCAAGACCTTCAATGTCAAGTCAAGGTTGTGAAGGGCACGCAAGCGGGAATGCGGAGGCGCCATGTTGGGCAAATCGCTTCAACGCCCTTGGCTCAAGGGCCTTTGTGGACTCTGGCCAAGGGGTGGCAATTGGGGTGGTTCTATATCACCGAGCCGCCAGATGTGGGCACGGGCGGCGGCCCCGAAGTTTAGATCTAGCATCCCCACGCAGCTCACCTCCCGAAAGAGAAGGGCTTGCAGCGGGGCAATCCGGGTGAGGTGACGGACTCCGAGCCTGCATCAAGGAGATGGTGAGCAACAAGCTCAGTGCTTGTCGACGCGGTCCAAGTCATGCTCATCCCGCGGATTCTCCCATGCCAAGAACGGGCATTCAATCTGTGGAGTTCAATCAGAACAGCACCAGGCGCTAAGCGGGCTCTTCGACACAACGAGGAAGGCGCCTCGAGGGTGCTGTTTGCGGGCGCCGAAGTCTGTGATCCGCTGACGGAAGATCATGGATTCAGCCTCGCAGATCCAACTAACGAGGTAAGTGATTCAACCCCATCACGGACACTTATGATAATTAAATTAACTCTGTGAGGTTTCATTTTGCCTCTTCCTTTGACAGAATGGATGGAGAAGGCCAAGTTGCTTGTCAGTCTGGCTCCCATGCCGGTTATTCCAAAGGGACGCCCCGCTATCAGGGCTGCCGGTTCCAAGACCGCACGTGGTGCCGGAGAAGAAGGCCAAGAAGGTGGCCGTGACGACTCGAAGAGTTCCTCACGATCAAAGGCCCGATGACGACGCGGACTCCTCCCCCGAAGACGAGGAGGAGGAGTATTCTCTCCCGGAGGAGGGAGAGAAGAAGAGGAAGGCTTCCCCAATTGGGGAGGCCGAAGGGTCCAAGAGGGGGAGAACTATCCTCGGATAGTTTCGCCAACACCAGCCATATGGTGATGAAGGGCTCTCAAGGGCCAAAGCGTCTGCAAGATCATAAGTATCCGGATCCTGATGTGTAATTTCTTTTGTGTCGCCAGTAGTGTCCTTCTAACGCCGCATTCCGTCTGTAGTCCGTCGATGATGATCTTCCCGCTTCATCAAGCAAGTCATTGGCTCTGGGCTGGATGTGGACTCACTTCCGACCGCCACTCCTACCCCGAGGCGGAAATCGCCGAGGTGGGATCCCTGAGAGGGACCCATCAGAGGAGGTCCGGAGGCGCCCGCTGCAGCCTCCTGGGACTTTGTGCCGGACTCTACATCAAGCGGAGGCGGTGATTGAGAAGGTTCAAACTCGCTAAGAGCAGGCTGATCAAGCTCCGAGCCTTCTCAATGTGCTTTGAGGTAAGAAGTTAAAATTATGTAATGTAATACCAAGCACAGACAGAGAGAGTTCTCGATGCCCGCCGTGTTCGGAAAGAAAAGCCTGGACCGAGGATCTAACAAGATATACGCAGGGTTGCCCAACATATGTCAATATGGGTTTGCAGAAGGCGTTTCACGACTCTCTCGCCGCACTAACGGCGAGGTCGATGTGTCGAAGAAGGATCTCGAGCGTCCGAGCAAGAGCTCGCCATGCCAAGAGGCAGCCGAGGAAAAAGAAGGTGAGTAACACCACTTGAATTAGCACCTACAGAATCGTATTTCGGCTGCAATAAAATACAGGATAATACGGGTATTGCAGTGAGCCACTAACGAGGTGGCAGCCTCAAGGAGGCTGCGGTCTGGTCGAACGCAGGCGGTTGAACGGGCCGAGCGAGAAAAAACAGATGCACGGTATGAAGTACGGTCAAGAGCTCCCGCTCATGGAGAAGCATGAGAGTTTGAGCGTGACTCAAAGACTCGAGAGTCCGAGCTTGCCTCGGCTTCGAAAGTGCCAAGTCCGCCAAGGCCGAGGCCCATAAGGCCCTTTAGGAGGTTGAGGACATAAAGAAGATAGCGTATGTAAGGCATTTTTCATGCAAAGGTGTATGTTAATGTGAATTACCCGACACTTACCCGCATTCGAGCTCTTGTATGCTTTGCAGATCCTGCCAAGTGGTGCATCTCGATGCGCCAAGATTCTATCATGGCGAGGAGGGAGCTCGACGGAGAAGGTCTTCGGGTCTCAAGATAGGCCGAGGCCACGCCATGCTTGCGCAATGTTTACCAAACAAGCAATTGGTCGAACTCCACAAGGTAGCCGAGAGGCCATGAAGGCCCTTATAGTCCCGGCAGGGTTCGACAAAGGCATGTCTGGAGCTACTTTGGCTGCAGGCGGCGGCTGGTGGATGCATGCCCCGGTGGAGGTCATCTGCAGCCCGCCAGATTGAAGGCGCTTGCCGGGCCTCGCTCAGCATTAAAGGTGCACGGGGCAAGTTGATGCGGAGAAGTCTTTCACGGATCCACCGCCACCGGCAAGGAGTATCGTGACGCCGGATAAGTATTATAAAATTGTCCCAAGGGAGCCCGCGAGACAGGTGGGATGAGTGCTCTCAAATGTAATCTTTTGAGTGAATCTCGCTATGTATTTATCTCAGGCGTTGAAAACTTCGCTCATATGCGCCGAGCAACGCTTTGTTTAATTTAAAATATTACCTTCCGTGGCGGCCGCTTGTAAATCTGAGAGATGGCAAGTCGTTGGCTTCAAATTTCAAGCCATGAGTGTCAAGGTGTTCGGATAAACTTGAGCACTCTTGTTCCCATTTTGGGTCCATCTAGGGAGGCGCCAACACAACGAACAAGGCAACCGGACTTATAATGCTTGAACACTCTCACTTAGCCATAGAATTTTATAATTTTACCTCGGGCGAAGCCCCCGGTATTCGAAGACCGAACTGGGGTGCTATCCACGCTTCTTGACATTGTCTGTAACAATCGTCATTGCGGCGTGAGTCTTTATGACCCGAAAAACCTCTCTTTAACAACGCATCAGCCTTCGCCTTTATCATGCCACCGGCTTTTAGTTTTCCATCGAGGCGCCGCTTGCTCAACCGGGCGCAATCGTAGTGGTTCTCCTGAAGGCACCTTAGCCGGTTTAACGGAACGTAAGGCATCAAAACGTGGGAGCCGCAAGCAAACCCAACTATTCACCCAAGACATAATTTGGAGCCGATGAATATAATGCTATAAGTTCGGGTGCCACACTTGTGAAAGTGTTCGGACTTTATCACACCATATAATTTGGGGAATGTAAGTACTCGGCGATTCCACCGCAGTACTCAAAATATACGGGTGCAAGATGTCATGTAATGAACATATATATATAAAAGATAATGCAATTGCAATAAAAAAAGGTGCCGCATTATTTATGAAAGAAAGTCTGCTAGTAGAGCGGATCGATACAAATAGTGCGAAGCAAGGGATTTGGACTAAATAAACATGTCTCCTCCGTATGAGCTGCAGACTTGGTGTATATAATCGAATTTAATGCTCGTAATTGAGACCACCTGAATATTCGCCAATGCCTTCTTTAGTCCCTCGACTATTGCATCATGAGTTCGAAAGCCTCGCCATGATGGCTTCTAGTTAACAAAGTCCTGTGTACATAAAAGAAGAAGAAAATAAAAAAGGGGGGCACTCTTGAGCCCTCGTGTGGTCGAACCGCACTGGGTCTGCTAGGATCCGTGTCCTCTCCGCGCGCTCCATGGTATCTCCAAAGCGAATGATGTACGCGGAGTGTTATTCTTGGCGATCATGCGGCGTAGGGTTGGGGCCGCATTGCTACGCTGCGTTCGATCGCGCCAGTGGTCTTGGCTGGTATTGCCCGGTGCATCTTTGTCAGTATCCCCTTTTAACTCGCCGGACTTGAGAATTGCCTTTAGAAGGCTGCTCAGACTTGTGCCGCGAGAGTCAGATAGATTCTCCTCCGCTCGAGGGAGCGCTCCGTATTCCTATTGACCGTGATGACTTAACGAGGGCCCCGCATCTTGAGCTTTAGGTATGCATAATGCGGCATCCGCTGAATTTTGCAAATGCGGTTCGCCCCGAGCAGAAGCGTGATAGCCGCCATGAACGGGACTATGTCGAAGATTAACTCTTTGCTCCGAAATTATCCGGGATCCAAGACCACTTCCAGCAGATTGAGCCTGCATAGTTGGCCTCCACTCCTAGTATGACACCTTTAAAGGTTGTCTTTGTAGGTTTAACTTTGATGGGTCTATGCCCATTTTACGCGACCGTATCCCGATAAAGCAGGTTCAGTTAACGCTGCCGCCCATCAGACTTTCGTGAGGTGAAATCCATCGATTTATTGGGCCTAAAACTACGCGGTAATCCGCCATGGCGTGAGGCCGTTTGATGGTCTCTTCGATCGAAAGTGATCGGACAGAGGACCATGGATTGAACTTTGGGGCGATCGCTCCATCGCATAGACGCCCCTTAGTGCGTGTTTCTCCCTCTTGGGTATGTGGGTCGCGATATCATATTCACCGTCCATACTTGTGGGGGAAACCTTCCGCCCCCTTCGTTGTTCGGGCGGTCGGGTCTCTTCCTCGTCGTCATTGCTTAGCCCCTTGTCATTATTTAAGCAATTAACTTACGGCCTGCTTGAATACCCAACAATCTCTATAGGTGTGGTTAGCTGGTTTTCGAGGTGCCATGTATCCGCATAAGCGGTCGAGTATTCATTCAGCATTGACTGACCTCGAGAGGTTCTTTTTGAATGGCTTCTTCCACGACTGGTTTAGAGCCTCGAATCCGGCGATTGATTTTCAGATCCTTCCTTATCGCCGCCGCACGCGGCGCTTTGTTTTTGTTTCGACGTGACTCGCCGTTGTCAGTTCTTGGTATCCTGGACCGCCTGAATTTTTATGAGGTTGTTGCTACGGCCAGCTACTGTCTCCTCTCCGCCGCGAAAAGCGGGTCATTAACGATGTGAGGGTTGCCATGGATTTCGGCTTTTCGCCATGTGTGCCGGGCTAGCCATTCGGCCCCGATGTTATGTTTGAAGGTCTGTAAGGGCCTCAGATCCCGGACAATGACGACATTTGGTTTTTCTTTGTCAAGAACCGCGGTCCAGAATTGTCCCGCCGATTCATTCGGGTCAATGAATGATGTGGCTTGCATAATCGGCGGGTGGTCGCATACACGCGTTTCAGGAAGTTGTCGAGGAATGCGCTTTCGTGTCTTCCCAAAGACCCAATCGACCAAGGGCAAGTTGCTTAGCCAATGTCGAACCGGGTCCTTGCTTGAGGGAGATACTTCATGGCATGGAGATCATCGCCGCGCCATATGGATGTGGAGAAGATAGTCTCTCGATCCAAACCGCTGGGTCTGTTGTGCCATCGTGAAGATTCGAAAAGCGACGCGTTTAAACCCTTCGGGATCCGAGGATCCATTACTTCGCCGAAGCATAGAGAGGTGTGCGCGCTTTGTATTGAGTAATGAAGCGACGCACCTCGAGAGCGCCACCGCTGGTTCGCCCGGCCGGGTTATTGTATCCGTGCGACGGTATTCGCCTGGGGTCGAGGGCGCCCATGCGTGATCCGCGAGATGGATCTGGATTGCCTTGCCTTGTCCTTCCAAGATGTCTCGCAAGTCCGTGGCGCTCCTCTTGGCTTCAGACTTTTTGAGCGATGCCGGGTACGGTCTCGCTGGGCCCGATGGATGTTCTTCGCTACGCACCACGGGTGGTCGGTCGCTATATCGCATGCCGGTGGGATGGGGGTATGTATGCCTCCTCCTCTAATCTGGGGAGCACTCTTAAGGCCTTGGGTAACTTTTGAGGGGCGCTCGAAGTTTATACTCTTCGGGTCATGAGGGACCTCGGTTCATCGATCGGCCAAGGAGGTCCTCGACCAGCTTGGAGCCGCTTGCCGCTTTTTAGGCTGTTTGTTGTGGCGATAAGCCCGCGCTTGAAGCGCCTTGTTCGACGGGATCCTCGCACGATGAATTCATCATCGCTGAGGCTTGCCTCGCCTTCGGAGGGAGGCATATAGTTATGATCCTCAACCTCTTCGGCTCTTCGCCGCCTCCTCATGAGGGCTTGCTTCTCGATCCTCCCCGCGATCGAGTCTTGGTCGAGGATTGTCTTCGACTCTCCGGAGTATTATTATCCCCGTGCCGGCATTTCCATTCTTGCCGGGTGGGCGGATTTAGAGCGTGGGGCGCCACGACGCCGGTGTTTTGGGCTGCTTTTAGAGAGAGTTCGGTCATTGCTTTCTTTTTTTCGCCATCCTCTGCTTTTTTGGGGTGTCCACCATATATATGTCGATGACGAGGTGGTCTTCCAAAGGCCCTATAGGCGCTGGTTCTCTTTGTCTGCTCGCATCGCTGTCCATAGCGCCGGCGTTCGCCGTGTGAGTCGTAGTCTAGCATGTCTGTTAGATTGCCGACAATGGCTACAAAGTGGGTGGTGGGATAGTCCGAAGGGGTACCCACAGGTGGCAGCGAGGAAGAGGGGTAGAAACGTAAAGCGCAGGTTGGTACAACAGTGCACAAAGCCCCTACCTAATTCTCGACGGCAGGGACAAGGCAGACAATGTCCGGTCGCCCCAACAGGCAGTGGGGTGACCAAGTGAGCCACCGGTTGCCACGATGGCGCCTGCAGCCCGTCGCCACCGCCCGAGATGGCTGTAAGCGCCGCCATTGCCCTTGATGGTCTTGCAACGACATGTCGCTGGGTGCACTGGAGTCCTGTGAAGTTTTGCTGCGGTAAGTGCCTTGCTGCCCGTTTTCTTTTGGTTGCCGGCAGTTTGTGGCTGCCATGCCTTGCTGGGCGTTGTGGGCGCCGGGCAAGTCTTCCGATGTTGCCTCGTTAGCCTTCCTGCAAGCCCTCTTGCCGGGCCTTCGTGTTCTTGGCCAGTACTTTGTTCTCGAATGGCAGAAATGAGTGGTGGAGAGCCTTCCGACGTCCGCAAGCCTTTGCCACGGGTGGTGACTGCCTGTGCAAGTTCGGGTACTAAGGTACCCCTACTTAGTACACCGACAGAGCCCCGGCCCGGGCCATACACTCAAGCCGAGTTGTTGGCCAGCCCAAAAAAAGGTATGGGCACGCGGCCTGGTCCGCGACAAGAACGGCTCATACCATCTGACTTCAAGCAACGGCACGCGCCGATTAAGTGTGTTGTGGTGGGGACGTAGTGTTTATGATCTTTCAAGGCATCCCCGCGGATCATGGTGCAGGGCGAGGTCGCCACCCGTCAGTCTGCTCGCTTAGCCACGCGCCTCATGCGTGGGGGATCGGGCGGCGAAGGTGGGAGACCGAGTCACGGGGGAGATGGCGCGGCCCGCCTCCTCCGCCTCGCTTCCGATTGGTCGATCACGGGTTGAGCCCCACCGCCTTTAAAAGGGCCGGGGGAGCACAATAGTCTCGCACTTCCTCTTCTCCCTTCGCCTTCGATTTGCCACTCTTCTCCCCATCCGCCATGGAGGGAGGGAATCCTGGTTCTTCAACAGGCAGCAAGGGTCGCCCAGTAGCGCGCCTCCCTATCCTCAAGACTGCAGGCCGAACCGCCACGAGGGGAGAGGGAGGGGCGAGGTCATGGACAGGTCGAGGACGTGGCCGAGGCGCCGGGAGAGGCGGTCGGGGCGGCGCGCCCCTGCCTCCGCCAGCTGCCCTTTCTCGAGGTGGTCCACACCTGAGACGATCCCGGGAGTTCTTCATCTGCTGCGCGGCACCGGCTGGCTGCCCCGCCGCCGCCCCTGCTCACGAGCCGAATGGAGCCGGATCCGCCCGAGATGTTGAGTTGTGCATGAGGGCAGGATCAGCGGCACTCGAGTGAGTGTCAGATCCCCAGCCCCGATGTGATGTACGGGACCGAGGGTGGAAGACGTCGCTCAAGATCCACAGCTTGACGGCGGTTTACCCTCCATTTTGTTAATGAGGGCACTTTCTCGCCAAGGTCTTTGGGGACTGGCACCTGGGCGAGATGCTGTGTGGACAGCTCCTCCGACATGAAGGTCCCTCCTCGAGCGAGAGTGACGAGGAGGGGAGGACAGCGACGACGACGAGGAGATGGCGGGTCCGACTAGGCGCCGGACGCCGCCTGCGCCACCGCGACCCCATCATCCGGGTTGCCGGCCTCAACTCCCCGGGCCGCTCCCCGGGCGGCGGGCGAGGAGGCTAGAAGAGGAAGAGGGGTGGCGGCAGGCTTGAGTCGGAGTACGAGGGCGAGGCGCCTCAGCTGGCTGGGACGCTCCACCACCTGCCTCGAAGCCTCCGGCAAGCCTGCCTCCGCCAAGCTCCCGCCGCCCCTGTGAAGTTCTTCGGTGTCTTCTGCGCCTGTAGCCTCCTAGGCGCCTCCCCGGCAAGCTTCTCTTGCCGGGGACTCTTGACCACTACCCCTAACAGAGAAACAGAGGGGATTACGGCACCTTATCTTTTAACTGTCTGTTTCGGGCCTTAGTTGCATTTAAAATATGTAATCCTCTATCATGTTTTTCATCCTCGTATGGACTTGTACTAAACCGGATGTTTTTAATGAAAAAGAGGGAACGCTTGTCGGCTAAGTCCTTTACTTGACTTTGTGCTTTGTACATTCCCACCCCACGCTTCTAGGGGTCTTGTCGGAGCTAACACTCGCTGAGCACGGACGCCACGTCTGGCTACGGTGTTAAGCCGCAAGAAAACCTTGCTGGGCCAAAGGTTGCAGCTTGTGTTGTTGAGCGGACTCGAAACAACCTAAGGGCGAATCTTAGCGCGACTCGCCCTCTCAAGCACGGGTTTCTTTTTTACAAAGCACACTCGCTCAAGGATGCGGCCCGCCTTCCCCACCACAAGAGGATGCATGACGAGGGATGAGAAACTTATCTGATCAGAGCTTCCCTGCGACCTTGGTTTGCCGGAGAGGAACCTTGGCACTGCAGCCTCAAATAAGTTGGCTACAGTATTCTGTGGCGCAGGCCGCTCTTCCGCTTCTCCTCGCCACTGTAATCATAGTCATGAAAATAACTGAGACATCGCTGAAATAAGCTATTCTTTCATGATGCGATTCTACCACGCGATGCCATGCTTTGCCCTTCGTGGTGTTCGCGACTTCACGGTTCTGGGAACTTGCCGGGCTAACACACTTGCTGAGCTGAACATCAAGAAACACCGGGCGTGTTGTTCTCGGTAAGAAACCTTTCAAGCAGCCAAGACTTGTATTGTTGAGCGGACTCGAACAAAGCAAGGGCGCTAACTTAGCCACAGTAGGTTCCTCTCACAAGTTTCTCATACAAGGCTGCCCCATGGCAAGGCTTGCATGTTACGCCTCCGCTTCGTCAGATCCCTTGTACATTTTTAACCCTACGCTCTAGGGAACTTGCCGGGCTAACACACTTGCCGAGTGCGGGACGCCAAAGAGCCTGTTGGCGTGTTGTACCCGCAAGAAACCTCTCGGGCCAGTAAGCATTCTTGCATTGTTGAGCGGACTCGAAACAAGGCAAGAACGCAACTTAATCCTGAAGTCGGCTCCTCCACAAGACAGGTTTTTTTTCTTACAAGGGATAAACGCCGAGGGGTATATAACATGGCTATAGGACTAAAAGTGCTCTGCACAAAAGCTCGGTGACTTAGCTTTTCTGTCTTCGGCGACTGGACGGGCTTCTTCCTTGGTTTCCACCACCCCTTTGTATGTTTATGCTTTCGGGGAACCTTCAGGCAAACACACTTGTCGAGTACAGGGCACCAGCAGCCTGGCGTAAGCATTCCGCGGAAGAATCAAGGGCTGGTTGGGCGTACGCTTCTTACCGTCGATGGATTCAAGCGGATTGACGGCGCAATCCTAACCACGACTCAATTCTCCGGCTCGGTTCTTTCAAGGTGTGGACTTTAGGAAACACGATCTCAAAAGTTCGTAGTTTGTAGCTTTTGCTTCCTGCCGACAGTAGTTGGCGCTGGCCTCGACGGCAGCGAAAGGCCCGTGGAGGTGAGTATGTCGGAGTCGGCACTGTAGCTAATCTTGCCGACTTGGCTTTTCTTCCCCTGGGAGCTTCATGGCAAGTGGCTCCTACTACCGCAGCTGCCGCTTCCCGGTAGATCTTATGGCGAGATGAGCGCATCCCCTTGTCGCCTTGGACAGAGATAACACTCATGGACCGCATCTTGAGCACATTGTATGCATAGTGAGAGGCCGCCATGAACTTGGGAGTGAGGCCCGAGCATCCCTGTAGGGCAAGGATATCAGCCACATCGAACGTGACCCTCTCATCCTGAAGTTCAGCTTGCCGTCAACGCCACTGCAATGTGATCTTCCCCAGGCTTGCTCCTTCCCGGATTTATTCCTTGAAAGGCACCAGCCACGAGCTCGCTGTCCGGGATCCGAGCTTTTTGAGCACCGCGAGGAAATCGTTAAGGCCGGCCCCACCGCCTACCAAAGATCTTCGGACCTTGAGGTTGCAGATTGTTGGTGAAACCAGCATCGGCAAGCACTCCGATCAGAGTGACACGATCAGGTGGTCCTCAACGCCGAAGACGATGGGCGGTTTTGACCACTCAGAGGCTCAAGGCTCATGACGGCCTGGCTACGATTCACTTCGCACCCATTGTTTGAGTTGGCGGTGCAGGTGCAGGGAGGCGCCACCACGATGCACACTTCTGCCGCCGAAACTCCCCATCATCGGTCTTGTCTTCTCCATCTCTCTTCATCTTCATCTTCACCTTCGTCCTCGTCGCGCCGGGAGAGGTTCGCCTCTTGCTGGGCTTAGCCTTGTCAAGCCCCGGCGGAAGCTTCTTTCCAGATCCTCCGCCACCTCCCTGGCTCTCTCCTTATCGCCGCCACTGCAGCCCGCATCCGCTCCACTTTTTGCAGGTTTGGAGGTCATGGATTTTGCGGTGGATCTTGCAATAACGCTTTGCCGGAGCCGCCCTGCTTGTGTCGGCATGCATCGCTACAGCTTTCACCGAATCGCCGGTCTTGGCCTTGTCGTAGCCTGCCGGAATGCTCAACAGCTAGCACATCCTTAGCTTTCCTCTTCCTATTATTCCGCCTCCGATTCTTCCTCGCGGGCGATCCTTGCTTGCCGGGATCCTGCCTCGCAATCTTCTCCGGGATTTTCTCCTCCTCACTCGTGCACACTTGTCGGGCCGCAGCGTAAAGCTCGGCCGACATCTTCGATCTTGCACATCGCCATCTCTCCTCATCCGGCGGCTATGCACGTTTGGATGAAACGCGCGTAATAACCGCAGCAGGTGGACGTTCGGGATGTTGGGCGCTGCACCGGCTGAATCTTTGTATATACTTGCAGGGCTCCTCCTCGACGAGCAAGTGGAGGTCACTTTCCGCCATGAGGCTTCGCCACCCGTGAAGGCACACGAAAACTGGATGGCACAGTCCGCCCATGAGGAGATGGAGCCGCCGCAAGTGCATGAGCCAAGATCCGACGTTAGGCTTGGAGTACCAAGCAGGAAGTAGTTGGCGAGATCTGTCAGCGCCCGCAGCCTGCACCGCGATGGTGTAGATGCCGAGAACTCCGACGGTGTATCCTGCCAGCCATACTTCTCGGCACCCCGCTTGAAATTTTTGGTCTTAACATCGACTTGCCGCAACTCGTGAATGAAGAGGCAACCCGCCATGCACGGCAAGTCGCCAGTTCTCCGCCACGCAGGCCGACAGGGCCCAGCCCGCTGGTCGATTGACGCCGCTTCTCTCCGCCGATGCGGTAATGATCATCTTCGTTGCCGCTTCTGGAGGACGTGGGCGTTGATCGCGTGAGTTCAGGGGTCCGGCGACGCGTGGAGTCGGCGCAAGGTTGGTCCGACGAGCCGGGCGATCTCGCCTTTGGGGTTGGGAGGCCTGTAGTGCCACCTCAGCGGTCTGCGGCGCTGCTCGGCCAGCGCTTTTGCCGCCTTCGACGCGCTGGCCGCTGGGCTTGTCGCCACTACGGCCGATGAGGCTGAGGTATGGCCATCTCCGCCGCCGATCTTGCGCGCCGAGGAAGTCTAGCCAGCCGGGCCCTGTGCCAGCGCTTCGCTATCTTGGGCGGCGTGGAGATGAACGGGCGCGAAGAGCGGGTGCTTGACTCCTAACCGATTGGGAGGCACCACGCCTGGCCCGGCGATCAGATTCGCTGGCGCCATGCGGGCGTGCACATTTTGGGCGCCCCGCGACCCACCATGTTGGCCTTGTTCCAACGCGAGTACGTGCTAGGAGCACCGGGCGTTGACCTTGCACCTCTGGAGGGGTGCGGCGCGCTCGCCGTCGACGACGCTATGGGCCTTTGTTTTGGATCTAGTGACGACGCGAGACCCACCGGGCGGCGCCGCCTCCGCCGGGCAGCCATCTCACGCCTGCTTGTTCGGGCGGCGGTGGCAGAACCGACGAGACGAGCGGCCACCTCCGGCTTCTTCTCGTGGCATGTTGACGATGACGTTGATGTAGCGGCATGGAGATCGATCAGAGCGTTTCACGATCTCGACGCTTCCGCCGGGCGCGCCAAAGATGTCGGGGTCGCTTCTCTCATGCTCGAGCACCTATAACTGGGGCCCTTTGGTTCGGGCAAGGAGCGGGGTCGCGCAGCAGATCGAGGTCGGCGACGCGGGAGACACCACCCAGCTTCGGCTCTCCGAGAGATAACACCCCTCATCGCCGCTTTGTGTTGTTATTGAATCTAGCTCGAAAGCGCAAGTAGCATATGGTAGTGCTGTGGGTGTCGACGGGACCAACCCCTTCTACGCGCGATGGGCCTCCCTTTATAGTCCGGCGGGGTACCCACAGGTGGCAGAGAAGGAGAGGGGTAGAACGTGAAAAGCCAGTGTTGGTACAACAACAGACAATGTTCTCTACCTAATTCTCGACGCAGGGACAAGGGCATTAATGCCCGGGCCCGGCCGCCTAACAAAGGCAGTGAGGGTGACTATGGAGCCACCGCTGCCACGATGGCGCTCGCCAGCTCCGTCACCGCCTCAAGATGGTCAGAAGGTTGCCTTCACGCGTCTCTTTGGGATGGTCTTGCAGACACGCTGGGTGCGCTGAGTCTGGTGTTTTGCCGCAAGTGCCTTGTCTTGCCCTATTTTTTTGCTGTGGCTGGCAAGTTTGTCCGCCGCCAGTTTTGCTGGGCGCTGGCGCCACGGGCAAGTCTTCCGATGTTTCCTTTGCCGGCCTTCCCGAAGCCGCTTTGCCGGGCCTTCGGTTCTTGGCTAGTACTTTGTTCTTGAATGGCAGAAATGAGTGGTGGAGAGCCTTCCGGACGTCAAGAAGCCTTGCCACGGGTGTGTGGACTGTCTGTAGACAAGTTCGGGGTACTAAGGTACCCCTCACTTTAGTACAATCGACAGTTCCGTATTCCCTATCGAACCGTAATGACTCCACGAGGGCCCGCATCTTGAGCTTTAGGTATGGCAATGCGCACCGCGTTGAATTTTACGCTGCGCGTCCGAGCAGGCATGATAGCCGCCAATTAACGGTACTATATCGAAGATTAACTCTTCGCTTCGAAATTATTCGGGATCCAAGACCACTTCCAAAGACAGTAGCCTGCATAAATTGGCTTTAACACTGGATGACACCTTTAAAGGTTGTCTTAGTAGGTTTGATCCCGATGGGTCTATGCCCATTTTAAGCGACCGTGTCCTGATAAAGGAGGTTCAGCTGCTTCGCCGGCCCATCGACTTTGTGAGGTGAAATCCATCGACGATTGTCAGGGACCATGCGCGAATCCGCCATGGCGTATGCTAGTCGGATGGTCTCGCCGATCGAAGTGACGGACGAGGACCATGGATCGAAAAGCGCTTCCTTCCACTTGCGGGGAAACCTTCGCCTCTGTTGTTCGGGCGGCCGGGTCTCTTCCCCTGCCGTCTTATTTAGCCCCTTGTCATTGTGTTCGCATTAACTTGCTACCGCATGAACACCCAATACCCTATTGGTGTGATTAGCTGGCTTTTGGGTGCCATGTATCCGCATGAGCGTCGAGTATTCATTCAGATTGACGGGCCCGAGTTGTTCTTTGAATGGCTTCTTCCGCTGACCGGTTTGAGCCTCGTAATCCGCATTGACTGCCGATTCTTTGTCGCCGCCGCTAGTAATGCAATTGTTTTGGATTCGACGCCACCTGCCGGGTCATTCTTGGAGTCCGGGCTGCCAGAATTTTGCGAGATTATTGCCGGGCTAGCTAGTACATCCTCTCCCGCAAAAGCGGTCATTAATGATGTGAGGGCTGCCATGGATTTCGGCTTCTAGTGCCCCTGTGCCGGGCTGGCCAGCTATCGCCCCGATGTTGTGTTTGAAGGGCGAGGGCCCTCCGATCCCGAACATGACGACGATTTTTCTTCGTTAAGAACCGCGCCCGAACTGGGTCACGATTCGTTCGTCCGCTGAATAATATGGCTTAGGTCATCGGCGCCTGGTGGTCGCATGTATGTACCTTGGAAGTTATCAAGGAACGCTGCCCCTGTGTCTTCCCAAAGACCTAATCGACTCACAAGGTGCTGTTAAGCCAATGCCGAGCTGGTCCTTTAAGCTTGAGCGAGATATTTGATGGCATGCGATGTCGCCACAAGGGCCATATGGATGTGGGAGAAGATAATCTTCGATCCACACCGGGTCTGCGTACCATCAGAGATTCATGTTCACGGGTTTGAACTCCTTCGGGATCTCGTGATCCATTACTTCACTGAAGCATAACGGTGTGCGGCGCCTCGTGATTGAGCAATATCGCGACGCGAGCTCGAGGGAGCGCCATCTGCTATGTTCGCCCGGCCGGTGTTATGTCCGGGCGCAACGGTATTCGCTGGGATCGGCGCCACGTGATCCATAGATGGATCCGATTGCCTTGCTTTGTCCTCCAAGATGTCCTCGCAAGTCCGCTGCTCCTTTTGGCTTCAGACCTGGATCGGATGTCGGGTACGGTCTTGGCTGGCCTTGAATGCCTTCTTCGCCGCGACCGCTGGGGCGGCCAGTCAGCCATGTCGTAGGCCGGTGATAAAGGTATGTATGCTTCTCCTCTAATCGGGGAGAAGCTTATGCCTGGGTAACTTTTTGAGGGGAGTTCGAGTTATACTTCGTCAGGAGGACCTCGTCCATCGATCGGGCTAGCAGATCTTGATCAGCTTGAAGTTGCTGCTTTTTCTTTAGGCTATTTGCCGTGGTTATGAGCCTCGCTACCGAAGCGCATTTGTTCGACGGATCCTGCATGACGAACCATCATCGCTGAGGCTCGCTTCGCCTTCGGAGGGAGGCATATAGTTATCGCCCTCAACCTCTTCGCCTGCCGCCCTATCGTGAGGGCTGAGTCAAGGCCCTCCGCTTGAGTCTTGCAGGAGGGGGATCGCCTTCGGCACTCTCCGGATTATTATTGTCTCCGTGCCGGATTCTCCATTCTTGTTGTGGCGGATTTAGAGCGTCGCTGACGCCGGGCGTTAGGCTGCTTGTTCAAAGAATCTTCTCCGCTGCCGTTTCGCATCCCTTCTTTTTCGAGGTATCCACCATGTAGACGCCGATGACGAGGTGGCCTTCCAGTAAAGGTCCCGCATGCTGGTCTCCGATCGCTTCCCAAGATCATCGTCCATAGTGTCGATGTCCTCGAGTCATAGTCTAGCATGCTCTGTTAGATCCCATGCTGGCTAGCAAAGGGTGGTGGGTGGGCTCTGAATTTCTTCGTCGTCTCATCTCCAACCGCCCTGGCTATAGTCCGCCGTGATTCTGATAGCGAGAGATGCTTCGAGAATTCAAGATATCGCCAAAAGGCGAGTGTTAAAGATGTCTCCGCGGTGAATTTATAACCAGCTACCAATCTGGCTTAATTGGCGAAGGCATGGAGGCTCGAGTCCGCGAGAGTCCGGCGCCCGACTCATGAGTTTCGCAAGGTACAAATTGGTATTCGCCCATTGCTTGATGTTGAAGCCCCGGCGGCGCTTCATCCATCGACCGCCATGGGCAATCGGCCCGTAAGTAGTCACGGATTTTGGTGGCCACCAGCACCGTCCCGCAGAAGCTAGATCGCGCTCCGGCTGTCAGCAAGGGCGGCTTGGTCATTGGGCTCGAGTCCCAAGATCAAGTCTCCATGGTCATCGCCGCGTTTAGGGAAGTCGAATCGACTGACGCCGGGTGTAGCCTGATCCGCTCCAGTGATGTACAAGAGAATTGGCTCACAGATAAAGCCGCTGACATAAAGATCTCGTCCGGGAGAAAAGTCTCACTCGACAGCGTTGAGGTCAAGATGCCATCGGAGCCTATTGGTGACGTATACGTAGGAACTCTAAATGAAAGCACCAATGTCGTGTCAAACCGCGGATCTCGGTAGGGGGTCCCAACTGGGTATGCCTAGGCGGATGGTAACAGAGACGAGGGACACAATGTTTTTACCCTGTGTTCAGGCCTCTCGATGGAGGTAATACCCCACGCCCCTGCTTGATTATTGATGATATGGGTAGTACAAGAGTAGATCTACCATTAGATCAATGAGGCTAAACCCTAGAAGCTAGCCTATGGTATGATTGTCGAGATGTAATCTTGTGTCCCATTTGAAAGCCTCCGTTTATATAGACACCGGAGAGGCTAGGGTTACACGTATCGGTTAATGGTAGGAGATCTATACTTGATTGCCAAGCTTGCCTTCCACGCCAAGTAAAGTACCTTCCGACACGAGCCGGAGTCTTCAATCTTCTATCTTCGTAGTCCGGGAGTCCGCGATATCGATAGTCCGCTATCCGACACCCCCAGTCCAGACTCCCTACCGCCTTCCTTCCCACTTCCTCCGCGGACTGGCTTTCCACTCCATCCATTCGTCCGGGCTCATGTTTTACTACGGCTCGATTTCCACGATCCGCACCAACTTCATCCTCAACATCTTGCTTATCATCGTAAGCGAGGCCTTCCTCCGATCCGCCCCACTTCGCCTGCGGGTCAAGACCTTCAATGTCGTCAAGGTTGTGAAGGCACGCAAGTGGAATGCGGAGGCGCCATGTTGGGCAAATCGCCCAACGCCCTTGGCTCAAGGCCTTTGTGGATCCAAGGGGTGGCAATTGGGGTGGTTCACATCACCGAGCCGCCAAGATGCCCCACATGGGCGGCGGCCCCGAAGTTTAGATCTAGCATCCCCAGCTCACCTCCCGGAAAGAGAAGGGCTTGCAAGTGGGGGCAATCCGGTGGAGGTGACGGACTGAGCCTGCATCAAGGAGATGGTGAGCAATAAGCTCAGCTTGTCGACGTGGTCCAAGTCATGCTCATCCGCGGATTCTCCCATGCCAAGAACGGGCATTCAATTTGTGGGAGTTCAATCAGAAACAGCACCAGCGCTGCTGGCTCTTCGACACAACGTAGGAAGGCGCTCGAGGGTGCCGCTCATACGCCGAGCCCTCAGATCCGCGACGGAAGATCATGGATTCAGCTCGCAAAGATCCAACTAACGAGGTAAGTGATTCAACCCCATCACGGACACTTATGATAATTAAATTAACTCTTGGTGAGGTTTCATTTTGCCTCTTCCTTTGACAGAATGGATGGAGAAGGCAAGCTGCTTGTCACCGCTCCCATGCCGAAGACCCAAGGACGCCCGCCATCGTATTGCCGGTTCCAAGACCGCACGGTGCCGAGAAGAAGGCCAAGAAGGTGGCCGTACACTCGAAGAGTTCTCATGATCAGGCGCGTCTGATGACGACGCGGACTCCTCCCCCGAAGACGAGGAGGAGGAGTATTCTCTCCCGGAGGAGGGAGAGAAGAAGAGGAAGGCTTCCCCAATTGGGGAGGCCGAAGGGTCCAAGAGGGGAGAACTATCCCCGGACAGTTTCGGCCAACACCAGCGTAAGGAGGATGAGGGCTCAAGGGCCAAAGGCCCAGCAAGATCATAAGTATCCGGATCCTTGATGTAATTTTTTGTGTCGCTGTGAGTGTCCTTCTAACGCCGTGATTCTCTCAGTAGTCCGTCGATGATGATCTTCCCGTCATCAAGCGTGTCATTGGCCCCGTCGGATGTGGACTCACTTCCGACCGCCACTACCCCCCGAGGCGAAGACGCCGAGGTGGGATCCCAGAGAGGGACCCATCAGGAGGAGGCTCCGGAGGCGCCGTCAGGCAGCCTCCCGGACTTTGTGCCGGACTCTACATCGGGCGGAGTGCGGTGATTGAGAAGGTTCAGCTCGCTAAGAGCAGGCTGACCGAAGCTCGCAGCCTCTAACAAGCTTTGAGGTAAGAAGTTAAAATTATGTAATGTAATACCGATAGACAAGAGTTCTCGATGCTCAGTTCGTGTTCGAAAGAAAAGCCGATCGAGGATCTAACAAGATATACGCAGGTTGCCTAACATATGTCAATATGGGTTTGCAGAAGGCGCTGCCGACCTCGCCGCACATTAACGGCGGAGGTCGATGTGTTGAAGAAGGATCTCGAGCGGTCCGAGCAAGAGCTCGCCATGCCAAGAGGCAGCTCGAGGAAAAGAAGGTGAGTAACACCACTTTGAATTAGCACCATGTAAAACGTTTCGCTGTAAAATTAACAAGGATAATATGGTATTGCAGGAGCCATAACGAGGTGGCAGCCCTGAAGGAGGCTGTGTCTGTGGCGAACGGCAGGCGGCCGCGGAACGGGCCGAAAGCGAAAAACAGGATGCACGGGTGGCGGAAGTACGATTAAAGATCTTGCCCTGGAGAAGCATGAGAGTTTGAGCGTGACTCAAAGACTCGAGAGTCCGAGCTTGCCTCGGCTCGAAAGTGCCAAGTCCGCCAAGGCCGAGGCCCATAAGGCCCTTAGGAGGTTGAGGACATAAAGAAGATAGCGCGGTAAGGCATTTTTCATGCAAAGCAGCATGTTAATGTGAATTACCCGACACTTACCCGTGCATTCGAGCTCTCCAGGCAGATCTGCTGGGGTGCATCTATGCCAAGATTCTATCATGGCGAGGAGGGAGCTCACGGAGAAGGTCTTCTGTCTCAAGATGCCGAGGCCGGCCATCCAGCTAGCGACCAAATTGGCAGCTGGTCGAACTCCACAAGGTAGCCGAGGAGGCCATGAAGGGCCTCATAGTCCGGTTGGGCCTGGACAGGCCATGCCTGGGAGCTACTTTTGGCCAGGCGGCGGCTGGTGGATGCATGCCCTCGGGTGGAGGTCACTGCCCCGCCTGTATTGAAGGCGCTGCCGGGCCCTTGCCCCATAAAGGTGCACCGGGCAAGTTGATGCGGAGAAGCTCACGGATCCACCGCCACCTGCAAGGAGTATCGTACGTCGGATAAGTATTATAAAATTGTCCTCAAGGGAGCCTGTATTATGTATGAGTGCTCTCGAAATGTAATCTTTGAGTGAACTCGCTATGTATTTATCCCGTATGCTGAAAACTTCGCTCATATGCGGCGAGCAACGCTTTGTTTAATTTTATTACCTTCCGTATGCGGCCGCTTGTAAAATCGAGAGATGGCAAGTCGTTATTTGTTCCCAAGCCATGAGTGCCATGTTCGGATAAACTTGAGCACTTTTGTTCCCATTTTGGGTCCATCTAGGAGGCGCCAACACAACGAATAAGGCAACCGGACTTATAATGCTTGAACACCTCACTTAGCCATAGAATTTATAATTTTAATTTCATGAAGCCTCGGTATTCGAAGACCAACCGGGCTATCCACGCCTTCTTCTATTGTCCGTCGTCAAGCGTGAGTCTTAGGACCCAAAAACTCTCAACAACGACCAGCCCTCGCCTTATCATGCGCCGTTTTAGCTTTCCATCGGGAGGCGCCCTGCTCAACCGGCGCAATCGTAGTGGTTCTCCCAGGCCACCCAGCCGGAATATCAAAACGTGGGAGCCGCAAGCAAACCCAACTATGACCCAAGACATAATTTGGAGCCGATGAATATAATGCTATAAGTCGGGTGCCACACTTGTGAAAGTGTTCGGACTTTATCACACCATAATTTGGGGAACAGAAGTTCTGTATTCGCGTACTCAAAAAATATACGGGTGCAAGATGTCATGTAATGAATATATATATATAAAGATAATGCAATTGCAACAAAAGGTGCTGCATTATTTATGAAAGAAAGTTGCTAGTAGAGCGGATCGACAAATAGTGCAAGAAGCAAGGGATTTGACTAAATAAACATGTCTCCCTCCAGGTTGAGCTGCAGACTTGTATATAATCGAATTTAATGCTCGTAATTGAGACCACCTAATATTCGCCAAGGGCCTTCTTTTAGTCCCTCGACTATTGCATCATGAGTTCGGCAGGTTACTGGACAGGGCCTAGTTAACAAAGTCCGTACATAAAAAGAAGAAGAAAATAAAAAAAGGCACACTTAGAGCCCCCGTGTGGTCGAACCGCACTGGTCTGTTATATGCGTGTCCTCCCCTCGTGCCCATGGTATCTCCAAAGCGTAATGATGTACGCGGAGTGTTATTCTGCGATCATGCGTGGGGCGAGGGTTGGGGCTGATTGTTACGCTGCTCGATCGCTGTGTGGTCTTGGTTGGCATTGTCGGTGCACTTTTGCTGTATCCGCCTTTAACCGCCGGACTTGAGAATTGCTTTAGAAGGCTGTTTCAGACTTGTGCCGCGAGAGCAGCTGTATGTTCCTCCGCTCGAGGAGCGCCCGTATTCCTATCGACCGTGATGACTCCACGAGGGCCTCGCATCTTGAGCTTTAGGTATGCATAATGCACCTGCTGAATTTGCAATGCGGTTCGGTCCGAGCAGAGCGTGATAGCCAAGTAAACGGGACTGAAGATTAACTCTTGCCCGAAATTATCCGGGATCCAAGACTTCCAGGTGATTGAGCCCGTAGGGCCTCCACTCCTAGTATGACACCTTTAAAGGTTGTCTTTGTAGGTTTAACTTGATGGGTCTATGCCCATTTTACGACCGTATCCTCGATAAAGGTGTTCAGCTACCGGCCCATCAGACTCTCGTGAGGTGAAATCCATCGACGATTGGGTCTAAAACCAATGCGCGAATCCGCCATGGCGATGCTGGCGGATGGTCTCTTCGATCAAAGTGATCGGACAGGAGGACCATGGATTGAATGGGGCGATCGCTCCATCGCATAGACGCCCCTTAGTGCGTTTCTCTCCCTCTTGGGTATGTGGGTGCAGATATCATATTCACCGTCCATACTTGTGGGGGAAACCTTCTGCCCCTCTCGTTGTTCGGGCGGTCGGGTCTTCTTCCGTCGCCGTCAGTTTAGCCCTTGTCATTATTTTCGCAATTAACTTGCCGCCTGCTTGAATACCCAACAATCTCTAGGTGTGGTTAGCTGGCTTTTCAGAGGTGCCATGTATCCGCATAAGCGGTCGAGTATTCGTCCAGATTGGACGGACCCGGAGTGGTTCTTTGAATGGCTTCTTCCACGACCGGTTTAGAGCCCGAATCCGAACATTGATTTTCAGATCCTCCTTATCGTCAGCCGTTAACGCGGCGCTTTGTTTTGTTTCGACGTGACCTGCCGTTGTTGTCCTTGGTATCCGGACCGCCAGAATTTTTGCGAGGTTGTTGCTAGGCTAGCCTATTGTCTCTCCCCGCAAAAGCGGTCATTAACGATGTGAGGGCTGCCATGGATTTCGCTTTTCCTGCCCTGTGCCGGGCTAGCCATTCGTCCGGATGTTATGTTTGAAGGCCAAGGGCCTCGCATCCGGACAATGACGATTTGGTTTTTCTTGTCAAGAACCGTGTCCGTAATTGTTCGCCGATTCGTCCGGCTGCTGAATGATGGCTTAGGTCAGCGCCGGGTGGTCACATAACGCGTTTCAGGAAGTTGTCGAGGAATGCGGCTTCCGTGTCTTCCCAGACCCAATCGACTCATGGGCAAGCTGTTTAGCCAATGTCGAGCTGGTCCTTGCTTGAGGGAGATACTGATGGCATGAGATCATCGCCGCTGGCCATATGGATGTGAAGGTCGAAAATAATAATACCCGCCATGAGCCTTAACACTCATTGGATCGCATACATCAAAGATGTATTATTTCCAATAAGTCATTGCTCGCCTCCATTGCTCGAGAACGGAGTCTTAGTCATCTTGCCCATGAGGCATGGTTCGCAAGCATCAAGTGATTCCAAAATCCCATCAAAGATGGAGTTTCTTCATGCGCTTACACCAATATGACTCTAAACGGCAAGTACACAAATAAGTTGCACTATCATTATTAACTTTGCATCTTTTGGTTTCAATATTATGAATATGTGTATCACTACGATCGAGATCCAATGAACAATTTTCATTGGGTGTAACCATATAAGGTTTTATTCATGTAAGCGTAACAACAGCTTAATTCTCTTACTTAAATGAATAAATCTTTTGCAATAAACACGATCAAATCATATTCATGCTCAATGCAAACACCAAATAACACTTATTTAGGTTCAACACTAATCCCTAAAGTATAGGAGTAAAGGATGATGATCATATCAATCTTGAAACTACTTTCAACACACATCGTCACTTCACCTTAACTAGTTTCTATTTATTTCGCAACTCCTGCTTCGAAAGTTACTACTCTTAGCAACCCAACCAGTATCAAATACCGAGGGGTTGCTATAAACACTAGTAAAGTACACATCAATAACATGTATATCAAATATACCTTTGTTTACTTTGCCATCCTTCTTATCCGCCAAATACTTGGGGTAGTTCCGCTTCCAAGAATCATTCCCTTTGCAAGAGAAGCACTTAGTCTTAGGCCTAGGTCCAGACTTGGGCTTCTTCACTTCAGCAGCAACTTGTTTGCCGCTCTTCCTGAAGTTCCTTCTATCCTTTGCCCTTTCTTGAAACTAGTGGTCTTGTTAACCATCAACACTTGGTGTTCTTTCTGATTTCTACCTTCAACGATTTCATCATCATGAAAACTCGGGAATCATTTTCATCATCCCTTGCATACTATAGTTCATCACGAAGTTCTACCGACTTGGTGATGGTGACTAGAGAATTCGTCAATCACTATCTTATCCGAAGATTAACTCCCACTTGATTCAAGCAATTGAAGTACCTGCATAACTGGAGCACATGCTCACTAGTTGAGCGATTCTCTCTCCATCTTTTAGCTATAGAACTTGTTGGAGACTTCATATCTCTCAACTCGGTATTTGCTTGAAATATCAACTTCAATTTCTCGAACATCTCATATGGTCCATGATGTTCAAAACGCCCTGAAGTCCCGATTCTAAGCCGCTAAGCATGGTGCACTAAACTATCAAGTAGTCATCATATTGAGCTAGCCAAACGCTCATAATGTCTCAGATCCGCTCCTCGCAATAGGTCTGTACCTAGCGTGCATCAAGGACATAATTCTTCTCAAGGCAAAGAATGAGGATAAACCTCGATCACGGATCCAATCCGCATCATTGCTACTAACATCTTTCAACATAATATTTCTAGGAACATATCAAAATAAACACAGGAAGCAACAACGCGAGCTATTGATCTACAAATATAATTTGCAAAATACTACCAGACTAAGTTCATGATAAATTTAAGTTCAATTAATCATATTACTAAAGAACTCCCACTTAGATGACATCTCTAATCCTCTAAGTGATCACGTGATCCAAATCAACTAAACCATAACCGATCATCACGTGAAATGGAGTAGCTTTCAATGGTGAACATCATTATGTCGATCATATCACTATATGATTCACGCCACCTTTTGATCTCCGTGTTCCGAGGCCATATCTCGCATATGCTAGGCTCGCTAAGTTTAACTCGAGTATTCCGCGGTGCAAAACTGTCTTGCACCCGCTGTAGATGGACGAGAGCTTATCACACCCGATCATCACGGGTGTCCGGGCACGCATTTAACTTTGGCAACGGTGCATACCAGGAGAACACTTCTTGATAATTTAGTGAGAGATCATCTTATAATGCTACCGCCAATCAAAGCAAGATAAGATGCATAAAAGATAAACATCACATGCAAATCAATATAAGTGATATGATATGGTCATCATCATCTTGTGCTTCGTGATTCCATCTCGCAGCACCATCATGATCACCATCGCCACCGGGCGCGACACCTTGATCTCCATCGTAGCATCGCTGTCGCCTCGCCAATCTTATGCTTCTACGATTATCGCTACCGCTTAGTGATAAAGTAAAGCATTACAGTATGCATTGCATTTCATACAATAAAGCAACAACCATATGGCTCCCTCGCCAATGCCGATAACTTCGTTACAAAACATGATCATCTCATACAATAAAATATAGCATCACGCCTTGACCATATCACATCACAACATGCCCTGCAAAAACAAGTTAGACGTCCTCTACTTTGTTGTTGCAAATTTTACGTGGTTGCTACGGGCTTTAGCAAGAACCGTTTACCACGCATCAAAACCACAACGATAGTTTGTCAAATAGACTCCGCTTTTAACCTTCACAAGGACCGGGCGTAGCCACACTCGTGTTCAACTAAAGTGAGAGAGACAGACACCCGCCAACCACCTTTAAGCAACGAGTGCTCGAGCGGTGAAACCAGTCTCGTAAGCGCATAATGAATGTCGGTCCGGCCGCTTCATCTCACAATACCGCTGAACCAAAGTATGACATGCTGTAGGCAAGATGACTTATATCGCCCACAACTCACTTGTGTTCTACTCGTGCATATAACATCAACGATAAAACCTAGGCTCGATGCCATCGCTGGGGAACGAGTAATTTCAATAAATTTCACTACGACATGCAAGATCATGGTGATGCATAGCAACGAGAGGGGAGAGTGTTGTCTACGCATCAGAGACCAAGCGAAGCGATCACAACGAGAGGAAGTAGTCGACGCTCTCCTCGCGATCCGACCGATCCCGTGTGCCGCATTCTGGCGCCTCCGAAGTTCTTGACACACGTGCATAGCTCGATGACGCCTCCTCGGCTCCAATCCAGAGAGCTCAGGGAGGAGAGTTCACAAGACGACGCGGCAGGACGATCTTGATGTTCTATCAAGCAGGCTTCACTTAAGCTTTATGCATGATATGACCGAGGTGGAATATGGTGGAGGGGGGGCACCGCACACGTGCCAAGGAACGCATCCGTAGATCAACTTTTTGTGTCTATGGGGTGCCCTTGCCCCCTGATATAAAGGATGGAGGAGGAGGAGGCCGCCAAGGGTTTCGCGCCAGTAGGTGGAGTCCTACTAGGATTCCAAGTCCTAGTAGGAGTCCATCAAGAGGGAGGAAGGAGAAGGAATAGGAGGAGAAGGAAAGGTGGTCCCCCTTTCCCTAGTCCACCCGGACTAGAGGAGGGGGCGCAGCCTTTTTCCTCTTCCCACTAAAGCCCATCAAGGCCCATTATCTCCCAGAACTCCCTAAGAGATCTAAAAATACTCAATCACTCCTAACCTTCCAACTCTGAATATAGTCGCCCAATATATCGATCTTTACGTCGACCATTTCGAATCCTCGTCATGTCCCCGATCTCATCCGGGACTAACTCCTTCGTACATCAAAATACACAAACTCATAATATAACCGCTATCGAAACCTTGTTGCAAGGACTCCTACGGTTCGAGAACAATGTAGACATGACCGAGACACGCCTCCGTCAATAACCAATAGCGGACCTGATGCCCATATTGGTCTTCTACATATTCTACGAAGATCTTTATCTGGTCGACCAAGATAACAACATACGTTGTTCCCTTTGTCATCGGTATATGTTACTTTCGCCCGAGATTCGATCGTTTGTATCCAATACCTAGTTCAATCTCGTTATCGCAAGTCTCTTTACTCGCTCCGTAATACATCATCTCACGTAACTCATTAGTTGTAATGCTTGCAAGGCTTAAGTGATGTGTATTACCGAGAGGGCCAGAGATACCTCTCCGACAATCGGAGGACAAATCCTAATCTCAAATACGCCAACTCAACATCCGCCTTTGGAGACACCTATAGTACTCCTTTATAATCACCCAATACGCTTGTGACGCTTGGTAGTACCCAAAGTGTTCCTCCGTAAACGGAGTTGCATAATCTCATAGTTATAGGAACATGTATAAGTCATGGATAAAAGCAATAGCAACATACTAAACGATCGGGTGCTAAGCTAATGGAATGGGTCATGTCAATCGATCATTCAACTAATGATGTGACCTTGTTAATCAAATAACAACCTTTGTCTATGGTTAGGAAACTTAACCATCTTTGATTAACAAGCTAGTCTAGTAGAGGCATACTAGTGACACTGCTTGTCTATGTATTCACGCATGTATTATGTTTCCTGTTAATACAATTCTAGCATGAATAATAAACATTTATCATGAAATAAGGAAATAAATAATAACTTTATTATTGCCTCTAGGGCATATTTCCTTCAGTGGCGGGCGCGATCGTTATGGGCTCGAACTGGTCAAGAAAAAGTCTTCACGGATGTCGGTGGTGTAGTTCAAGCTTCCAAACCCGACCTCATGTCCAGGGCGAATCGCCGATCTGCCTGTATGGCTGCCAAGTCGCCCCGCAAAGGCAAAGCCGCCAATAATCGTAAAAATCAGTCCGAGGAGAAAAGCTTCACCTCGACTACGCTGTTGTAGATGATTGAAGGAGACATCAAGCCTTATGATGACGACACATTGGAACTCTCAATGAAAGCACCAATGTCGTGTCAAACCGTGGATCTCGGTAGGGGGTCCCAAACTGCAAGGCCTAAGGCTAATGGTAAAAGGAGGCGGGGACACAATGTTTACCTAGGTTCGGGCCCTCTCGATGGAGGTAATACCCTACTTCCTCGCTTGATTGATCTTGATGATATGAGTATTACAAGAGTTGATCTACCATGAGATCGGGAGAGGCTAAACCCTAGAAGCTAGCCTATGATTCTCGATCGCTCTCCCCTTTACGGACTAAACCCTCCGGGCTTGTATAGACAACCTGGAGGGGGCTAGGGTTACATGTAATCGGTTACAAAGGAAGGAATCTTCATATCCGAATTGCCAAGCTTGCTTCTACGCAAAGGAGAGTCCCATCCCGACACGAGACGAAGTCTTCTATCTTGTATCTTCATAGCCCAACAAATCCGCATATGCATATAGTGCGGCTGTCCGAGGACCCCTTAATTCGGGACTCCTCAGCACACCCTCACCTCGTGGATAGGGTGTGGGCCCTCGACGCTGATTCTTTCGCCAATATTTTCTATTGATTCCAAAAGTTGCTCCGTGGATTTTCGTGTCATTCCGAGAACTTTTATTTCTCGCACAAAAATAACACCATGGCGGTTCTCAACAAAACAGATCATCCGGGTTAGTTCCATTCAACTCATGCAAGTTAGAGTCCAAAACAAGGGCAAAAGTTTTGAAAAGTAGATACGACGGAGACGTATCAACTCCCCTAAGCTTAAACCTTTGCTTGTCCTCAAGCAATTCAAATGATGACCGAAAGTGATAAAGAAAACTTTACAAACTCGCTTGTTTTGTTGTTGCAAATATGTAAAGCGAGCATTCAAGTTTTCATCAAAGATCATGAACTAACCATATTCACAATAACATTTAGGTCTCATGTTTACTCATATCAATGGCATAATCAACTAGCGAGCAATAATAATAAATCTTGATGACAACACTTTCTCAAAACAATCATAATATGATATAACAACATGGTATCTCACTAGCCCTTCTCGAGACCAAGAAAACATAAATGCAGAAAGCACCTTTAAAGATCAAGGACTGACTAAACATTGTAATTCATGTCAAAAGAGATCCAATATAGTCATACCCAATATAAATTAATAGTAATGCATGCAAAGGACAAGGAGTTTCAATGGGTGCTTTTTAATAAGAGGGTGATGACTCAACATAAAAGTAAATAGACATGCCCTTCATAGAGGGAAGGAGATTTGTAGAGGTGCCAGAGCTCGATTTTGAAATAGAGATAAATAACATTTTGAGCGTATACTTTCACTATCAACATAACAACCAAGAGGTCTTGGTATCTTCCATGCTACATAGATTATAGGTGTTCCCAAATGTAATGGTAAAGTTTATACTCCCCACCACCAACAAGCATCAATCCATGGCTTGCCGGAAATAAGGGTTGTTTCCAACTAACAAAAACTCGGGGAGTTTTGTTTGCAATTATTTTGATTTGATTTGAGCATGGACTGGGCATCCCAAAGGACCAGCCATTTTTTCATGAATGAGGAGCGGAGTCCACTCCTCTTGAGAATAACCAGCCTAACATGGAATATACAGATAGCCCTAGTTGATACATGAGCTGCTCGAGCATACAAAACAGAATTTCATTTGAAGGTTTGGAGTTTGGCACATACAAATTTACTTGGAACGAAAGGTAGATACCGTGATATAGGAAGGTATGGTGGACTCATATGGAATAACTTTGGGGTTTATGGAGTTTGGATGCACAAGAAGTATTCCCGCTTAGTACAGGTGAAGGCTAGAAATAGACTGGGAAGCGACCAACTTAGAGAGTGACAATAGTCATGAACATGCATTAAAATTAATCAACACTGGGTGCAAGTATGAGTAGGATATAATCCACCATGAACATAAATATCGTGAAGGCTATGTTGATTTTGTTTCAACTACATGCGTGAACATGTGCCAAGTCAAGTCACCAATCATTCAAAGGAGGATACCACCCTATCATACCACATCACAACCATTTTAATAGCATGTTGGTACGCAAGGTAAACCATTATAAGCTCCTAGCTAATTAAGCATGGCATAAGCAACTATAATCTCTAATTGTCATTGCAAACATGTTTATTCATAATAGGTTGAATCAGAACAATGAACCAATCATATTTACAAAAACAAGAGAGGTCGAAGTTCATACCAGCTTTTCTCATCTCAATCAGTCCATCATATATCGTCATTATTGCTTTCACTTGCACGACCGAACGGTGTGGATAATAATAATAGTGCACATGCATTGGACTAAGCTGGAATCTGCAAGCATTCAATTCAAGGGAGAAGACAAGGTAATATGGGATCTTGGTTAAATAAACAATAATGCATATGAGAGCCACGCAACATTTTCATTATGGTCTTCTCCTCTCGACCCTCAAAGAAAAGAAAAGAATAAAACTATTTGCACAGGAAAGCTCCCAACAAGCAAAAAGAAGAACAAGAAATCTTTTTGGGTTTTTTAGTTACTACTACTACAGTGCATGGAAAGTAAACTAGCTACAAGCTATAACTAACTTTTGGTTTTTTCTTAAGGTTATAAAACACACAAGAAGAAAACTAGAAAACAAATTAAACTAGCATGGATAGTACAATGAAAAGTATGAGCATCGACAACTAGCATGAGTGTGTGAACATGAATGTAATGTCGGTGAGAAATACGATTCCCCAAGCTTAGCCTTTAGGCCTAAGTTGGTCTATGCCCATGGATCGCGGCTACTCTCTCGTGTAATCGAGGAGTGTCACTGTGGTACCACTGGTCGGGCGATCTCCTTCGATCCCACCGATAAAAGGACTCGCCGATAAGGGTCAAGTGGTGGTTCCAAATTAGGCTCTAGATCTCGATGTCGCCCTGCTGCACGTGAACGGCTCCAACAAGATAAGGTACGGCTCGCAAATAAGTCAAACAAAGAGGGTGCAGGCAAGATAATAGTCTTACTGTGAGTTTTATGAAATCTCAAATTATACTTAAGCAACTTCTCATCATTTTTAACAATAAACTCATGTTCTACCATACTCTTATAATCTAGAAAGGTAGGAGGCAACAACTTTTCTTCTTTCTCATAATGCCTAATAGGTATCCTAAAGTGTTTAGCAAGGAGTGAAGCATAGATACCTCCAAAGATGGGGCCCTTTGTACGGTTCAGACTTAATCGCTTAGCAACAATAGCACCCATACTAACAAGAGTTATCACTTAAATAAAGCATGGCAAAAAATAATAATATCGAACACTAAGGTTCCACAGCTTCCGTGACCAATTAAGCATCGACTAGCAAATATTGCAAAGTAACGTGAAAACAGAAAATGTATGCTAGTAATTTTGCATTGAGACCTCCTCGCTTCCCCAAAGAATCATGTCAATAAATCCATCCACACCTTTACGATGTGGTTCCTCTAGGCTACCCTCAAGGGTATCTTGCAAACCGCACAAAATTCATGTAGTGACATATCCCTAGCCTCATCATATAAATGAAACTCTACTAAAGGAGGTGATTTCTAGGATGAAAGTAAAATTTTGCACAAAAGTATTAGTGAGTAAGAGATACTGCTCGAGCTGGTCGTGGAGGAAACCGTGAGGCCCGTGATCATTAGCCAAAGAATAGAAATCATCATGAATCCCGACTGCTCTCAAGAAATCATCACAAGGCCATTCACACGGCCGAACTTCCGCGACGTGAGGGAGACTATACTTGGGCTTTTTATTCTCCTTACTTTGTTTCTCCTTCGAGCTTGGCTAGAAGAGCCCTCAAAATCTCTTCATCATTTTCTAAAATTTCTGAAATTTTTAGTAACTCAAAATAAAAGTGAACCAAACTCAATAAAATTGATAGCAACTACTCCCACAAGTTCCTAGAGACTTTATCATGCATTAGAACTACTTGGGACCATATAAATTTGACATGCAAGCTCAAGAACAGGGTCACCTAGGCAGCAAAAATTTGCAATGAATAAGCACTAGAACAAAAACTAGTTGGACCATTGGAGGAGTCACATACCAAAGAACAATCCCCCAAAGTAGTTTTGTGAATGGAGCTTCGAGCAAGGAGATCGAAAATGGCAGCAAGATGAGCTAGAACTCGTGCTTGAGCTGGATAGTGATTTTTTTGGGAGGAAGAAGGGTATGGGTGCAGGAATAAGTGGAGGGGGGCCACCGTAGCCCACGAGGCAGGGGTACCACGGGTAGGGCACGCCGACCTCGTGGCTGTGTGCTTGCTCCCCGCTGTGTTCTCAAGCATAGATATTCTCAAATATTCCGAAAAAATGAAATTTAATTTCAAGGCATTTGGAGAACTTTTATTTTTGGGGTATTTTTTATTGCATTGATAATTCAGAAATAGACAGTAAAATACTATTTTTGCTTTATTTAATCTAAATAACAGAAAGTAAAAAGAGGGAATGTAGGTTGTGCCTTCTAACTTCATCCATCTCATGCTCATCAAAAGGAATCCACTAACAAGGTTGATCAAGTCTTGTTAACAAACTCATTCCGAATAACATGGAACCGGAGAAATTATGAATAACTCTAGGTTACTCAACGGGATATGCACATCCCCAATATAAGAATATCATATTTCTTCTTGACAAGAGGGAAGAGGAAATTCAAAACCTCCAAGCATAATTGATGGAATTTTTCCAATAGAATTGATAATGTGAACTTGAGGTTGTTTCTAAGTGTCCCGATGCTCATTACCATTAATATGAAAAGTGACATTGCCTTTGTTACAATCAATAACAACCCCTACAGATTCAAAAAGGGTCTACCAAGGATAATCGACATACTATCGCCCTCGGAATATCAAGAATAACAAAGTCCGTTAAAATAGTAACATTTGCAACCACAATAGGCACATCATCACAAATACCGACATGTATAGCAGCTGATTTATCGGTCATTTGCAAAGATATTTCAGAGGTGTCAACTTATTCAAATCAAGTCTACGATATAAAGAGAGAGGCATAACACTAACACCGCCCTACATCACATAAAGCAGTTTTAACATAGTTTCTTTTAATGGAGCATGGTATAGTGGGTACCCCGGTCTCCAAGTTTCTTAGGTATTCCACCTTAAAAGTATAATTAGCAAGCATGGTGGAAATTTCAGCTTCTCGTATCTTTCTTTTATTTGTAATAATGTCCTTCATATAGTTAGCATAAGGATTCACTTTAACATATCGGTCAAACACATACGCAAAAAGATAGGTCTAATCATTTCAAAGAAAGCGCCAAAATCCTCATCATCCTTTTCTTGGATGGTTTGGGAGGAAAAGTCATGGGTTTCGAACCCGTGGTTCTCTTCTTTACCGTGCTTCCTAGCAACAAAGTCTCTTATCATAACGCTGATTCTTTGATTGTGGGTTATCAAGATCAACAGCAGTTCAATCTCTACATCATTATTATTGCTAGGTTGAGCATCAACATGAACATTATCATTAACATTATTACTAGGTTCATGTTCATCACCGATTGTGTTTTAGCATCAAAATAGAAATATCATTGGGATTCTCGTGTGTCAACAACAGGTTCACTAGAAGCATGCAAAGTCCTATCATTTTTTTCTTCTTCTTTTTAGAAGGACTAGGTGCATCTACATTATTTCTCCGAGAATCTTGCTCAATTCTCTTAGGGTGGCCCTCGTGATACAAAGGTTCCTGAGTCATTTTACCGGTTCTAGTTGCTACCTAACAGCAAAATCATATTTATTATTTAATTCATCAAGCAAATCATTTTGAGCCTTAAGTACTTGTTCTACTTGAGTGGTAACCATAGAAGCATATTTGCTAATGAGTTTAAGTTCATAGAAGCATATTTGCTAATCATTTTGAGCCTTAAGTACTTGTTCTACTTGATTGGTAACCACATAAGCATTAAAGTTTTCTTGTTTAGCCATAAAGTCATCAAATTCATCCAAGCATTGGCTAGCAAACTTAGTAGACTTAGATTTCAACTTTATCATATCTATAGAGAGAATTTACTCTTACTACCCGTGGTCGGGTTATCAAGACGATGTATTTCTTCAATAGGTGGTATATTAAGGCCATGTATTTCTTCAACAGAGGTAAATTCTTAACATCTTCAGCTTTAATACCTTTTTCTTTCATAGATTTCTTTGCCTCTTGCATATCTTCAGGACTGAGAAATAGAACACCTCTTTTCTTCGGAGTTGGTTTAGGAGTTGGCGCAGGAATTGTCTCTGTGAGTTGGCTCGTGAAGTGTCCAATTATTTTCATTAGTCAACATATTATTCAATAGCAACCATCACAACTATTCAAGTGGTCTTTGTAAGCATCGCTAGTCCATTATAAAAGATATCAAGTATTTCATTTTTCTTAAGAGGATGATCAGCAAAGCATTATAATTAGAGAAGCCTCCCCAAGCTTGTGGAGACTATCTTCTTCAAATTGCACAAAATTATATATTTCCTCAAGGCAGCTTGTTTCTTATGAGCGGGAAATATTTAGCAGAGAAGTAATAAATCATATCCCGGGACTACGACTCAACCAGGATCAAGAGAATTAAACCAAGTTTTAGCATCACCCTTTAATGAGAATGGAAATATCTTAAGGATATAGTAGTAGCGTAGATTTCATCATTAGTGAACAAGGTGGCTATATCATTTAACTTAGTAAGATGTGCCACAACAGTTTCAGATTCATAGCCATAAAATGTTCAGATTCAACCAAAGTAATTATCTCAGATCGACAGAGAAATCATAATCCTTATCAAGAATAAAGATACGTGAAGTAGCAAAAGCAGTGGTCATATTTCATTCTAGAATACAGAGACTTCGCTTCAGCTTAGCTAATAACTTCTTAAGATTAGATCTTTCATTGCAAGCAAGAAAATCTCTAGCAGCTTTCTTCATCCATAACATAACCCTCGTGAAGAATAGGCAATTCATATTTAGGGGAGAACCTCCATCATCACTATCATCAATAATATCAGCTTCAATAATCCCATTCTCTCTAGCCCTAGCAAGTTGTTCATCAAGATATTCACCTAATGGCACAAGAGTATCAAGCGAGAAGTAGTTTCATCATAAGTATCATGCGAAAGTAGTGGCATCATCAATAACATGCTATATATCGTAATTAATAGCGTAAGCAGGTTTAGGTGTCGCAAGCTTACTCATAATGTATGAGAATCAATTGCAGAGCTAGATGGCAGTTCCTTACCTCCCTGCCGGTGTCAAACCGGCGGATCTCGGTAGGGGGTCCCAACTGCAGGCCTAGGCGGATGGTAACAGAGACAAGGGACACGACAGTTTTTACCTGTGTTCGGCCCTCTCAATGGAGGTAAAACCCTACCCCGCTTGATTAATATTGATGATATGGGTAATACAAGAGTAGATCTACCACGTAGATCAAGGAGGCTAAACCCTAGAAGCTAGCCTCACGGTATGATTGTTGTAATGGTTGTTCGTCTCTATGGACTAAAACCCTCCGGTTTATATAGACACCGGATAGGGCTAGGGTTACACAGAGTCGGTTACAATGGTAGGAGATCTACATATCCAGATTGCAAGCTTGCCTTCCATGCCAAGGAAAGTCCCATCCCGACACGGATGAAGTCTTCAATCTTGTATCTTCATAGTCTTGGAGTCCGGTCGATGATGATAGTCCGCTATCCAGACACCACCTAGTCCAGACTCCTCAAGAGTCTCTAACCAGCTTCAATGACGATGAGTCCGGCGCGCATATTGTTCGGCATTGCAAGGCGGGTTCCTCCTCCGAATTTATTCATAGAAGATTGTGAACACCAGATTGTGTCCGCTCAGAAAATAAATTCCACATACCACCGTGAGAGAGAATAATATGTACACAAGTTGAGTCTGCCGACGATTTTGTATGTGACGTCACACCACTACCAAGCCTTTACTTGAATCGCTTTTATTATACCACCTCAGCGCTTAGCTTAAGCTAAGCTCTTTTGGCACGCCTTTGTCAAGAAGAGATCGTTCCCTTGTTCCGGATTCCCATCAATACGGACGGGTAACCCAACCGCGCCATTGATTGTGGTGCTTGGGAGATAGGCGAAGTTTTACTGTGCCTTTGGGGACGATAGTCTTCATCCGCCCATATATAAGGGATAAGGATCCACCTTTTTACCCACGCCTTCCTTTTGTTTATCCATCTCCACAAGACTCGAGCCCCGCTACTTGTTCAAGACATCTTGCCTCAACCTTCTCCAGCCATGTCCGAGCGGAGGCAGGATGGCCTCCGCACGGAGGGCACATCAAGAAACCGCTGGCGCCGGATACCTGCCCAAATGACATCACAGACGGTCGCCTGGACGAGGGGCAGCGCCATCCCCACCCCCTGTGCCCCATGAGAGGGTCGATTTCTTCCCACTTCCTCCATGGACTGGTCTTCCCACTACATCCCTTCGTCCGGGGCTCATGTACTACCACGGCCTAGACTTCCACGATCCGGCGCCAAAATTCATCCTCAAAATCTCGGCGCTTATCGTCAGGTGCGAGGCCTTCCTTTGCATCCAGCCTCGCCTGCTTGTAGGCTAAAGACCTTCAATGTCAAGTCAAGGTGGTGAAGGGCGTCAAGTGGAGTGCGGAGGCGCCCATGGTGGGCAAAATGCCCAACGCCATCCTGCTCGAGGGTGCCTTCATGGAGTCCATCAAAGGGTGGCAATCGGGTGGTTCTACATCACCGAGCCGCTGCGGACTTAAATGGGCAGCGCCCGAAGTTCAGATCTGGTACCCCATGCAGCTCACCTCCGAAAGAGAAGGGCTTGCTAGGCAGTTCGAGGAGCTAACCGGACTCACTCCCCGCTCTGCACTCGGTGAACAAGAAGCTTAAGCTTGTTAAGTGATCTGTGTCATGCTCGTCCCGCCGGATTCTCCCCGCCAAAGAACGAAGCCAATTTGTGGGAGTTTGATCCGCACAGCACCGACCCTTAGCGGCTCTTCGACACAACGTACAAAGCTGCCTGGAGGGTGCTGTTCAAGGGCGGAGAAGCCCCCGCATCCGCGACTGAAGATCGCGGATTCAGCACGCAGCGCCCGGCCGGTGCGGTAAGCTATGTTATCCTTTATGGGACATTCATTTCTTTCATAGTTTGACTCTATGGGATCTCAAATTCCATGCCTTTATCAGATCGGCAGAGGACGTCCCGACAGGTTAACCGTCCGCCCTCCCCAAGACTCCAGCGGATACCCGCTTGACGGGTTAGTTAGTCCCGCACTTTATGTGGTGCCGAGAAGAAGGCCAAGAAGAAGGCCACGGAACCCAAGAAGTTCCTGCGCCAAGTGGTATCGGACTGCCGTCCGCTGGTCTGCGGGCGACTCTCCTCAAGACGCAGGAGGAAAATAGGCCTCCCTAAGAGGGGGAGAGAGGAAGAGGAAGGCTTCCAACGGGGAGGCCAAGGGTCCAAGAAGGAAGGACCTTCCTCCCGGATCGCTTCCACCAACGCCGGCGACGGCGACAAGGAGTGGCCCTCAAGGGCCAAGCCCCTGGTGAGATCGTAAGTATCCGGATTCCTGAATGATCTATAATTTTTCTTTTTGTCACACGGTGTCTTTCTAATGCCGCATGCAACTCCCCGCTTCATCGAGCGGGTCCTTGGCTCCATCGGATGTGGATTCCCTTCCGACCGCCTCAACTCCCCGTGACGCTGATGACGCCGAGGTGGGATCCTGTGAGGGGACCTGCGGGTGTCAAACCGCGGATCTCGTGTAGGGGGTCCCAATCGTGCGCCTAGGCGGATGGTAACAGAGACGAGGGACACAATGTTTTACCTGTGTTCGGCCCTCTCGATGCGTAAAACCCACGCCCCGCTTAATTAATATTGATGATATGGGTAGTACAAGAGTGGATCTACCACGAGATCAAGGAGGCTAAACCCTAGAAGCTAGCCTATGGTATGATTGTTGTAATGGAGGTTATGTCCTATGGACTAAAGCCCTCCGTTTATATAGACACCGGAGAGGGCTAGGGTTACACAGTAGTCGGTTACAATGGTAGGAGATCTACATATCCAGATCGCCAAGCTTGCCTTCCACGCCAAGGAAAGTCCCATCCGACACGGACGGAGTCTTCAATCTTGTATCTTCGTAGTCTTGGAGTCCGACGGACGATGATAGTCCGCTGTCCTGACACCCCTAGTCCAGACTCCTCAAGAGTCTCTAACTCGCTTCAATGACGATGAGTCCGCGGCGATAATGTTCGGCATTGCAAGGCGGGTTCCTCCTTAAATAATCCGGAGAAGATCATGAACACCAATATAGTGTCCGCTCGCAAAATAAATTCCACATTCCACCAGAGAGAATAAAATGTACACAAGCTCAATCTGGCGACGATTTTGCGGCATGACATCACACCACTACCAAGCCTTTACTTGAATCATTTTTATTATACCAAGCTTAGCTAAGCGGTTCTTGGCACGCCTTGTCGGGCAGTAGATCGTGTTCTTATTCCGGATTCTCATCAATACGGACGGTAACCCAACCACGCCGCTGATGGTGGCGCTTTGGGAGATAAGCTTTTGCCAGTGCCAGGTGGGGACGATAGTTTCCTCTCGCATATATAAGGGACAAGGATTCACCCTTTCACCCACGCCTTCTTCCTTTTTGCTTATCCATCTCCGCGACTGAGCTCCAACGCCAAGTTCGCACATCTGCCTCGACCTTCTCCGACCATGTCCGGAGCGGAGGCAAATGGCTGGCCTCCACTGCTAAGGAGGAGCACATCACAGGCTGCGCAGCAGCTGGTACCTTCCGGCGACGCCAGACGCACGCCTCGGACGGCGGAAACTCATCCCCACCCCGTCCCCATGAGAGGGTCATTTTCCTTCCCACTTCCTCAAGGATCGGGCTTTCCACTTCACCCCTTTGTCCGCTTGCCGATGCAAAAGTGCCTTTGGGGCAATTTGGATCTTGAAGCTTGACAGAGCCAGCGCCCGCCCGGCGCAAGGAGTATCGCCGCCGAAATGTATTATAAGAGTGTCTGAAGGGTGCCCATAAGATTGCGGATGAGTGGTCCAAAGATGTAATATTTGATTAGACTGCAATGTGTTATCATGTGCGCTGAAAACTTTGTTCATATCGCTAAGCAACGCTTATTGATCTAAAATATTACCTTACATGCAGCCGTTTATCAAATCGAGAGATGGCAAGTCATCGGCTTCAGCCCCCATGCCACAGTCTTTGGGGTGTTTGGGATAAACTTGGCGCTCTGTTCCCATTTTGGGTCCATCTAGGGAGGCGCTCAACCACGACGAACAAGGCAACCGGACTTATAATGCTTGAACACTCTCACTTAGCCATAGAATTCTATAATTTTAAATTTAGTGAAAGCCACAGTATTGGAAGACCGAGTTGAGGCGCTATCACGCTGGGCGGACAAAGCCGGTTCCTCGCTCTAAGCGGCATAAGTGCTGAGGGACTCGAAAAGACCTCTTGAACATCGACCAGCTCTCGCCTTATCATGGCGGTCAGGTTTAGCTTTCTCCAGGCGCTCGCCCAGCTCAGCAGTCTTGTAATCGTAGTGGTTCTCCGAGTGCTACCTTAGCCGATAAAGCGGGCGTAAGGTACCAAAACATGGGAGCCGGGCAAACCCAACTATTGACCCAAGACATGATTCGGAGCCGATGCATATAATGCTATAAGTTCGGGGTGCCGCACTTGGAAAAGTGTTTGGACTTATCACACCATAATGCGGGGAACTTAAGCCCCTAGTGTATTCGGCCGTACCCAAGTGTATGGATGCAGGATGTCGTAAATGAACATATATATATATATATATATATATAAGAAATGCGGCTATAAGCAAAAAGCGATGCATTGTTTATTCAGAAATACTACCATGAATGGAGAGCGATACAAATAGTGCGGTAAGCAAGGGATTGGACTATTTAAACATGTCCCCCTCTAGGGGTAGGCTGCGGAATGGTGTATTAAACAGATTTAATGCTCGTAATGGAGACCACCTTAGTGTTCGTCGTAGCCTTTCTCCTTCCCTGGCTGTTGCATCGTGAGTTCGGCAGGTCTACTACCGGACAAGGCCTATGGTGAACGGAGTCCTGTGGATAAGAAAAAAAGAAAAAGAAAAAGACCGACGTGGAACGGGACTATATCGAAGATTAACTCCTCACTTCGGAAGTTATCAGGGATCGAAGACCACTTCAGCAGGTGGTGAGCCTATACAATTGGCCTCTACACAGTATGGCGCCTTTGAAGGTCGTCTTTGTAGGTTTAATCCTTGAGGGTCTATGCCCATCTTGCGCCTTTGTATCCCGATAAAGCAGGTTCAGATTTGCTGCCGCCAATCCATCGGGACTATGGTAAGGTGAAATCCATCGACGATTGGGTCTAAAACCAATGCGGCGAATCCGCCATGGCGGATACTGGTGGGGTGATCCCTTCGATCAAAATTGATCGGGCAAGAGGACCATGGGTTGAACTTCGGGGCGACTGGCTCCATCACATATATATCCCTAAGTGCACGCTTCCGCTCCCTCTTGGGTATGTGGGTTGCGTATATCATGTTTACCATCCGTACTTGTGGGGGGGAAGCCCTTCTGTCCTCTACTGTTCGGTGGCCGGGTCTCTTCCTCGTCATCGCTATGCAGCGCCTTGTCATTGTTTTCGGCAATTAGCTTGCCTGCCTGCTTAAATACCCAACAATCCCTGTTGGTGTGATTAGCTGGCTTTTCGGGGGTGCCATGTATCTGGCAAGAGCGGTCGAGTATTCGGTCCAAATTGGACGGACCCGGAGTGGTTCTTTTGAATGGCTTCTTCTGCTGATCGGGTTTAGAGCCCCTGAATCCGGTGTTGACTGCCATATCCTCAGTGTTATCACCGTTAACGCGGTGTTTGTTTTTGTTTCGACGCGACCTGCCTTTGTGGTCCTTGGTATCCGGACTGCCAGAATTTTTGCTGAGGTTGTTACTGCGGGCTAGCCAGCTGTCCTCCCCCTCACAGAAGCGGGTCATGAGTGATGTGAGGGCTGCCATGGATTTCGGCTTTTCCTGTCCTAGGTGCCGGGCCAGCCACTCGTTGCGGATGTTGTGCTTGAAGGCTGCGAGGGCCTCTGCATCCGGACAGTCGACGATTTGATTTTTCTTTGTTAGGAACCGTGTCCAGAATTGTTTGGACGATTCGTCTGGCTGCTGAATTATGTGGCTTAGGTCATCGGCGTCTGGTGGTCGCACATATGTGCCCTGGAAGTTGTCAAGGAATGCGGCTTCCAGGTCCTCCCGACACCCAATTGACTCTGCTGGCAAGCTGTTAAGCCAATGCCGAGCTGGTCCTTTAAGCTTGAGTGGGAGATATTTGATGGCGTGGAGATTGTCACCGCGGGCCATATGGATATGAAGGAGATAGTCTTCGATCCAAACCGCGGGGTCTGTTGTGCCATCGTAGGATTCAATGTTTACGGGTTTAAACCCTTCAGGGATTTGATGATCCATTACTTCATCTGTGAAGCATAGTGGGTGTGTGGCGCCTCTATACTGGCCAATATCACGATGTAGCTCAAGAGAGCTTTGTCTACTGTGTTCGGCCCGACCGGAGTTGCTGTATCCGGCGGGACGGTAGTCGTCGCGCATCATGGGGCGCCACGTGATCCATAGATCGATCTTGATTGTCTTGCCTTGTCCTCCAATATGTCTCGCAAGTCCGGCGCATTCCCTTGTGGCTTCGTACTTTTTGAGCGATGCCAGGGTACGGTCCTGATGGAGGGCCTAGAGGCCTCTCTGTCGCGGCCACGAGGTGGTCGGTCTGCCGTGTGTCTTGCTGGTGATGAGGTTTATACTCCTCCTCTAATTGGGGAGCAACTTGCGTTTTGGGTAGCTTTTGGAGGGGCATTGAGTTCATGCTCTTGACGCGAGGACTTGGTCCATCCGTCGGCCAGCAGGTCTTGATCAGCTCGAGCTGTTGCTGCTTTTCTTTAGGCTGTTTGCGTGGCCATAAGCCTGCGTTTAAAACGCTCTTGTTCGACGGGATCCTCGGGCACGACAAATTCGTCGTCGTTGAGGCTTGCCTCGTCTCCGGAGGGAGGCACGTAATTATCATCCTCGACCTCTTCATCTGCCGCTCTCTCATGAGGGCTGGCTTCTGCGTCCTCCTGCGCTGAATCTTGCTGGAGGGGGTTGTCTTCGGCACTCTCTGGGGTGTTATTATCTCTGGTGCCGGGATCTCCATTCTTGCTGTGGCGGGATTTAGAGCGGCGCCGCTGACGTCGGCGCTTGGGCTGTTTCTTAGGGGAATCTGCCTCCGCTGCTTCTTCGCCGTTCCCATCCTTTGGGATGTCCACCATGTATATGTCATATGATGAGGTGATCTTCGAGTGCCCCGTAGGTGCTGGTTCTTGGTCGTCTCCGGCATCGTCGTCCATACCGTCGATGTCTTCGGAGTCGTAGTCTAGCATGTCGATTAGATCGTCGATAGTGGCTACAAAGTGGGTGGTGGGTGGGTTTTGAATTTCTTCATCATCCGCATCCCAACCGTCCTCACCGCAATTCGGCCAGGGATCTCCTGATAACGAGAGATGCTTTAGCGAATTCAGGATGTCGCCAAAGGGTGAGTGCTGAAAGATGTCCGCGGCGGTGAACTCCATGATCGGCGCCAAATCGGATTCGATTGGTAGGGGCGCAAGAGGTTCGGAGTCCAGTGAGGAGTCCGGCACCTTAGAGTCACGAGCTTTACGAGGGACAAGGTCAGTATTCGGCTCCATCGCCGTAGAGATTGCAGCTCCTGAGGCGGTGTCCAGCCACCTGTCCTCGATCTGTGCGGTTGGCTCCGAACTAGGGATCAGAGCGGACTCGTGTGTGGCCTCCAGGGCACTGTCCGGCGGAAGAGCTAAATCATGCCCATCGTGACGGTGCGGCGTGCTAGGCTGTGGCTCGAATCCATCGAAGATCAAGTCTCCGCGGATGTCAGACGTGAAGTTTAGGCTTCCAAATCTGACCTGACATCCAGGGGCATAGCTTTCAATCTGCTCCAGATGGCCAAGCGAATTGGCCCGCAATGCAAAGCCGCCGAACATGAAGATCTGTCCGGGGAGAAAAGTCTCACCCTGGACTGCGTGGTTGTTGATGATTGAAGGAGCCATCAAACCTATCGGTGACGACACAGAGGAACTCTCAATGAAAGCACCAATGTCGGTGTCAAAACCGGCGGATCTCGGGTAGGGGGTCCCGAACTGTGCGTCTAGGCGGATGGTAACAGGAGACGAGGGACACAATGTTTTACCCACGTTCAGGCCCTCTCGATGGAGGTAAAACCCTACGTCCTGCTTGATTAATATTGATGATATGGGTAGTACAAGAGTGGATCTACCACGAGATCAAGGAGGCTAAACCCTAGAAGCTAGCCTATGGTATGATTGTTGTAATGGAGGTTATGTCCTACGGACTAAAGCCCTCCGGTTTATATAGACACCGGAGAGGGCTAGGGTTACACAGAGTCGGTTACAATGGTAGGAGATCTACATATCCGTATTGCAAAGCTTGCCTTCCACGCCAAGGAAAGTCCCATCCGGACACGGGACAAAGTGTTCAATCTTGTATCTTCATAGTCTTGGAGTCCGGCCGATGATGATAGTCCGGCTATCCGGACACCCCCTAGTCTAGGACTCCCTCACTCCCCTCGTAGTTGAGGGATAAATCTTAGTTCTTTCGTCATTCAAGTTCCTCGTAGTGATCAACAGATATAAATCCCAAGTGACTCAAAGAATAGAGCTATATATGCTCCCCGACAACGGCGCCAGAAAATAGTCTTGATAACCCACAAGTATAGGGGATCGCAATAGTTTTCGAGGGTAGAGTATTCAACCCAAATTTATTGATTCGACACAAGGGGATCCAAAGAATATTCTCAAGTATTAGCAGTTGAGTTGTCAATTCAACCACACCTAGATAACTTAGTATCTGCAGCAAAGTATTTAGTAGCAAAGTAGTATGGAAGTAACGGTAACAGTAGCAAAAGTAAACGTAGCAGTTTTGTAGTAATTGTAACAGCAGCAGCGGTAAAGTAAATAAGCAAAGAGCAATATGTGGAAAGCTCGTAGGCATTGGATCAGTGATGGATAATTATGTCGGATGCAATTCCTCATGTAATAGTTATAACTTAGGGTGACACATAACTAGCTCCAGTTCATCAATGTAATGTAGGCATGTATTCCGAATATAGTCATACGTGCTTATGGGAAAGAACTTGCATGACATCTTTTGTCCTACCCTCCCGTGGAAGTGGGGTCCTATTGAACCTAAGGGATATTAAGGCCTCCTTTTAATAGAGTACCGGAATACATGAACTCCTCAAACTATGGTCATCACCGGTATGTATCCCAATTATTGTCACTTCGGGGTTAACGGATCATAACACATAATAGGTGACTATAGACTTGCAAGATAGGATCAAGAACTCACATATATTCATGAAAACATAATAGGTTCAGATCTGAAATCATGGCAATCGGGCCTTAGTGACAAGAATTTAGCATAGCAAAGTCATAGCAACATCAATCTCATAACATAGTGGATACTAGGGATCAAACCCTAACAAAACTAACTTGATTACATGGTAAATCTCATCCAATCCATCACCGTCCAGCAAGCCTACAATGGAATTACTCACGCACGACAGTGAGCATCATGAAATTGGTGATGGAGGATGGTTGATGATGACGACGGCGACGAATCCCGCTCTCCGGATCCCCGAACGGACTCTAGATCAGCCCTCCCGAGAGAGTTTAGGGCTTGGCGGCGGCTCCATATCGTAAAACATGATGAATCTTTCTCTCTGATTTTTTTCTCCATGAACGTGAATATATGGAGTTGGAGTTGAGGTCGGTGGAGCTTCAGGGGGCCCATGAGGTAGGGGGCGCCCCCACCCTCGTGGACAGTGTGTGGGCCCCCTGACATTGATTCTTTCACCAATATTTTTTATTAATTCCAAAAAGTTGCTCAGTGGATATTCAGGTCATTCCGAGAACATTTATTTCTGCACAAAAATAACACCATGGCAGTTCTACTGAAAACAACGTCAGTCCGGGTTAGTTCCATTCAAATCATGCAAGTTAGAGTCCAAAACAAGGGCAAAAGTGTTTGGAAAAGTAGATACGACCTCGACGTATCATGCAACCCCTCAAGTGTGAACCTCGAGGGTGGTTCCTCTTACGTTCACCTTGATGATTACATAGAATGGAATCCACCAAGGGTGGTTCCTCGGGGTTTCCCCTTGATGTTTGGTCACAGGTTACTTTGACTTTACTTGAGACCTTGGTGAAAGTCGGGCGGGCCCGGAGAGCGACCGCAAGATAATTACGTGGCACGGACGGGCATTCTGGGCCCTTGCCGTATGTCCACGACACGGGGCGACGGGGTCACATCGATTGTGAGTCTCTGCTCGTCTCCGCAAGCTAATAATACACTATGGTTTGGGTATTTGTTCTGAGTTGGCCTTTGGCGTTTACGCACTAACCACCACGCGAGAATAGTTATGGGCCTCGACATCGCTGTATCAGCCAAAGCTTTATCATACGTCCAGTTCAGCATTGTGGGCCTGTCGGGCCAGTGCCATCCAGTATGAGGTGCTGCTCATCCTGGCTCGTCGCACAACGACCCGGAGTGCAACGGGCGATGGGACCAGACCCCGGAGTGCTTAGGATATAGACCGATGGGGACCTCTCTGCTGAGCCTAGGTAGGGCTACGACGTGTTGATCTTCCAAGGCCGGGCATTGACCCAGAAAAGTGTGTCCGGCCAGAGTAATCAAGCGTGTTGGAAAACATGGTGCACCCCTGCAGGGAAGATTATCTATTAATAACCGTTTCCATGATAACAGACGTTCAGACTTATATCATGATCTTATACAACTACAAATGGATACTTGAGATATGTGGCTCTGAGATTGCTTTTCCACAGGGAGTCGGAGAAGGATCTCTGGGTGTTGGTTCTACAACATGTTTTTTAAATATTAAATTGCTATTCTTTACTCTTCTACATGTTGCCAGATGCTCGGAGCTGCTTGAAGATGCTAGTCTTGGATAGGCTAGGCCTTCCCCCTCTATTTTGGCATTCTGCAGTTCAGTCCACAGATACAGACCATCCATTTGATACCAATGCATACTTAGTATAGATCTGATGCTTGCGAGTACTTTGGATGAGTACTCACGGTTGCTCTGCTACCCCCTTTTCCCCTTCTTTCTTCTTTCCAGTTGATGCAACCAGATGGAGGATCCTTGGAGCCAGATGCCACCCCCGTCGACTACTACAACATGGAGGCCGCCGAAGACCAGGAGTAGTTAGGAGGTCCCAGGCAGGAGGCCTTACCTCTTCGATCGTGTTGCTTTTGTGCTAGCCTTCTTAAGGCACCCTTGTTTAACTTATGTCTGTACTCAGGCATTGTTGCTTCCGCTGACTCTTGTGTATCGAGCTATGTATTCGAGCCCTCGAGGCCCCTGGCTTGCAATATAAAGCTTGTATTCTTTTATTTGTGTTTAGAGTTGTGTTGTGATATCTCCCCGTGAGTTCCTGATCTTGATCGTACACATTTGCGTGTATGATTAGTGTACGATTGAATCGGGGGCGTCACACCCTTGGGGAGGGGGGCACCACCTACCGTGGCCTATCTCCTCATCTCCACTATGGCCCATGAGGCCCATTAACTTTCCTGGGGGCTTCCGGTAACCTCCCGGTACTCCGAAAAATCACCGAACCTTTTTGGAACCATTCCGCTATTCGTAAATAACCTCCAAATATATCAATCTTTACCTATCAACCATTTCGAGACTCCTCGTAATGTCCGTGATCTCATCCGGGACTCCGAACAACCTTCTGTCACCAAAAAACATAACTCATATAATACATATCGTCATCGAACGTTAAGCGTGCGGACCCTACGGGTTCGAGAACTATGTAGACATGACCGAAACGTCTCTCCGGTCAATAACCAATAGCGGAACCTAGATGCTCATATTGGTTCCCACATATTCTATGAAGATCTTTATCGGTCGAACCACAATGTCAACATACATTATTCCCTTTGTCATCGTTATGTTACTTGCCCAAGATTCTATCGTCGGTATCCTCATACCTAGTTCAATCTCGTTACCGGCAAGTCTCTTTACTCATTCCGTAGTGCATCATCCCATAATTAACTCATTAGTCACATTGCTTGCAAGGCTTCATATGATGTGCATTACCGAGAGGGCCCAGAGACACCTCTCCGATACTCGGAGTGACAAATCTTAATCTCGATCTATGCCAACCCAATGAACACTTTCGGAGATACCTGTAGAGCATCTTTATAATCACCCAGTTACATTGTGACGTTTGATAGCACACAAGGAATTCCTCCGGTGTCCGGGAGTTGCACAATCTCATAGTCGGAGGAATATATATTTGACATGAAGAAAGCAGTAGCAATAAAACTGAACGATCATTATGCTAAGCTAACGGATGGGTCTTGTCCATCACACCATTCCACTAATGATGTGATCCCATTAATCAAATTACAACTCATATCCATGGCTAGGAAACTTAACCATCTTTGATCAATGAGCTAGTCTAGTAGAGGCATACTAGGGACACCGTGTTTTGTCTATGTATCCACACATGTATCAAGTTTCCGGTTAATACAATTCTAGAATGAATAATAAACATTTATCATGAATAAGGAAATACAAAATAACAACTTTATTATTGCCTCTAGGGCATTTTTCCTTCAATCCACTAATATGCCACATACCACTAGAAGTATATTTATCTTTCTTTTACATGCAATATGGCTTTATTCATCATGTAATAACAATGTTATTTTCAAATTTTGGTGAGATAAAGTCTGAAAAATCAGAGCCCAAGCAGATTTTGCTAAACAATCAACAACTTGGTTCACATTGCACAAAGACTTTCCAAAATTCTTCAATAATTGGATACATAGTAGGCGCCTCCATTGAAGTTGTTTTGGGTGGTTGCTGGCCAAGCTCCTACTATTTTGTACTCCTCATACCTCTTTCCTTCAAGGCTATCTTTGTGAGAAAGATCATATGAGTTCTTGAGAGTGATTTAATTGAAGATTTTTCAGAGGAGTTCTACCAATTGAATTTGCTTTGTTTGTTATTGTTGGAGGGTGTGCACCCCTAGATGGTTAAGAGCCTCTTGTTAGTCTTCAAGCTTTGTGGGTGAATCAAACGTTTGTGTTAGAAGGGATTAGAGAGGGATTGGTAGAATTGTTGTTTATTGCTTGAGTCTCGTGGGCATGTATATAGAAGTACAATGACCAACTTGGAGTACAAGACAAGGCAGGAACTCTATCGCGAAGACAATAACAATGGCGCGAACGGCATGGGCGGGCATGTCCCGCCTCCTTAGTGCACCAGTGAACGCAATCATTGGAGTGACCCTGTCCGGCCGGGTGCGAGCCGCAAACCTCCCGTTGTGTTGACGAGGGAAACGACATCAAGACACACGTCGCGTACATCACAAGATGGGCGCGATGTGACGTCAAGCGGTGTTGTTGTACCTCCACAACAGCGCCCGCACGATAAGACGCCTATCGACCAGGCTCAAGATCTCCAGGCGCCACCTTCACCACGCCAACTCACCGTCACCCCCGCAGTTCGGCGACAAGATCGTAACGGCGCTCCTGATGGCTCTGCCATGAGTTGAGCAACATCGCATTCTTCATGTTCCAACATGCCCTCAACGGCGATGGAGGCGATGGCGCGAGCACATATGCTTCTGGATCTCCCTCCAGTAGCTGACAAAATGGATGAGTGGATAGCCACCATCTGGAGCTTGATTAATTTTGCCGATGCGAACAGGTCCTAGTTGGCGGAACCCTCGTGGCGCCCACCAACTGTGCCGGTAGCTCAATTGGTGGTCGTGTGACAGGCGGTGCACCCACGGTCCAATCGCCTCCACAGCAGCAGCATCGTCACCCGTAGCAAACCCAACGGAACACACAGCCCGATGACGTGTCGATGGTTGAGGGAGTCATGGATTAGGGGGTCCTCGGACATCCGGACTATATGCTTATGCCGGACTGATGGACTATGAAGATACAAGATTGAAGACTTCGTCCCATGTCCGGGTGGGACTCTCCTTTACGTGGAAGGAAAGCTTGACAATTCGGATATGTAGATTCCCTTATCTGTAACCGACTCTGTGTAACCCTAGCCCCCTCCAGTGTCTATATAAACCAGTGGGTTTAGTCCGTAGGACAACAACAATCATAATGATAGGCTAGCTTCTAGGGTTTAGCCTCTACGATCTCGTGGTAGATCAACTCTTGTAATACTCATATCATCAAGATCAATCAAGTAGGAAGTAGGGTATTACCTCCATAGAGAGGGCCCGAACCTGGGTAAACATCGTGTCCCCTGCCTCCTGTTACCATTAGCCTTAGACGCAAAGTTCGGGACCCCCTACCCGAGATCCACCGGTTTTGACACCGACATTGGTGCTTTCATTGAGAGTTCAACTGTGACGCCGAAAAAAGGTTTGATGGCTCGCCTTGTTATCAAGGACAACATCGCCTCCGGGGAGCCCTGGCCTCAGGCCAAACCCTTCGACTAGGCGGCTTCATCATGACCGCCCGTTCGGCAGCCGTGCCGACGATGACTTCTCGGGTCATCGAAAACAGCCTCCACGTCAGCTCGGAATACGCCGAGCGGATGGATCCAATGGAACTTTCATCCTTGAACGAGCTCCTGGATCGCATCGCTGCTTTGGAAATCACTACGGACTATGATCGCATTGGGCTTAAACCCGATCAAAGGGAGATTAACTCTCCGCCGATCACCCATCAAATAGCGGTGGTGGAGGAGCAATGAAGCAACTCTTCCTCTATTTTGAGGACGAACTATGTCTGGATTCCTGAGCTCTCTGAGCCGGATACCCACTCGCGGGAGGACATGACCCAAACTCTGAATTTAGAATCGGACAGCGGGCCAGAAAAATTGGGTAACATCCCGGAACCCGAACTACCAAGTTCGGAAGCTCCTCAGCCTTTGGGTCCTAGATCGGGTCAGGGTTCGGACTTAAATCCACCCACCCACCCAGATACAAGCGATCTTTCCAACATCAGACAACAATCCCAAGAGACAGTGCATCACTTTTGGGCCAGATTCCTCCTTGTAATGGGCAATGTTAAGGACTATCACGAGGAAGATGCAATCTCATTCTTTTGCAAAAATTGCACGGACAAGGGAATCCTTAACGCCATAAGTCACCGTGACATATCACACTTTGCTGACTTGGCAGCCATAGTACAGAAGTACTGTGCGATGGAAAGCGCCTGGAAAATCCAGGCAACATTCTGGGATCCTCCGGCTCTCACTAAACCCCTTGTCTGAACTAAAAGGGTGCACTCCCGTAAGTCACCCGATCCAATCACAAAGAAACGAAAGCCCACTACAGGGCGTGGAACCGTATTGGAGGGATGGCTCAATAGGCCATGTAAAATCCACACCACACCGGATAACATACCAACACACAACCTTAGAGCATGTTGGATACTTCGGTAGGTGGCCAAGAGCGGCTAGGATCTCCTCATTAACAATACCGCAGAGCATCATCCCGCAGAAAACAACAATACAGTGTTGACAGTCTTAGAGACTTTCACCTCGAATAACAGGCGCAAGAGAGCACTCCGCGGCCTTGCCAAAGTCTTGCACGTCGCAACAATAAATCCCTGGAACGACACGGCTATAACCTTGAATGCCAGTGACGAACCACAATTCCGAACAGTCCGAGCACCAGCGTGGTGCTCGCTTTGGTCCTTAGTCCAATTGTGGACGGCTTCCGACTTACTAAAGTGCTCATGGACGGCGACAACGGATTAAACCTTATCTACGAGGAAACTCTCAACAAAATGGAAATAGACAAGAGCCGCATTGAGCAAAGCAGCACGACCTTCTGAGGAATTATCCCTAGTCGGGAGGCATGATATGCGGGAAAAATCACACTCAATGTGGTATTCTGCACGTTGGAAAATTACACGTCTGAAGAGATAACTTTCCAAGTGGCCCCGTTCAGTAGTGGATACCACACCCTTTTAGGGCGGGATGCATTTGCGAGCTTCCAAGCTATACTCCATTATGGGTACATGAAGCTCAAGATGCCTGGGCCCAACGGAATCATCACTCTAGGTAGTGATCCGGACATAGCACTCTGCGCCGAAAATAAAACCGCTGCCCTGGCCCTTGAGGCATTATCCGAAGCCCTCGCGACCGAAGAATTAAATGCATTATGCTCCACAGTGGATAGGGACAACGTGATACTCGATAAGCGATCCTAGTCCACCTCTTTCAAACCAGTGGACGAAATAGTCAAATTCCAAGTCCACCCAACAGACTCTACAAAAACAACATCCATCGGGGCACAACTGAACCCCACAATCGACGCTGCACCGTGGGCATTCTTACGCGAGAATTGGGATATCTTCGCCTGGCACCCTTCAGACATGCCAGGGATCCCACATAGGCTGGTCGAGCATGGTCTCAACATATTGAAGGGGTACAAGCCGGTCAAGCAGACACTACGACGCTTTTCGGAGCCTAAATGACAAGCTATGGGAGAGGAACTAGCCAAGTTACTCAAGGCTGGCTTCATCAAAGAAATAAAACACCCGGAATGGCTAGCAAACCTGGTGATGGTACCAATGAAGGATAAATCCTGGCACCTATGTGTCGATTTCAAGGACCTCAATAAGGCTTGCCCCAAGGATCACTTCCCCCTCCCCCGCATCGATCAAATTATCGACACTACTGCAGGACACGACTCATTGTGCTTCCTCGATGCATACACCAGATACCATCAAATCAAAATGATAGAGTCCGATCAAGCTGCAACGTCATTTATCACCCCATATGGCCCTTTTTGTTTCAACACCATGCCTTTCGGGCTCAAAAACGCCGGTGCAACCTACCAACGCATGATTCAGACATACCTGGAAAAACAAATTGGCAAAATAGTTGAGGCATACGTGGACGACGTGGTCATCAAGACCAGACACGTCGAATCTTTAATAGACGACCTGAGGCTCACGTTCGACAACCTCCGAACATATGACATCAAGCTCAATCCGGAAAAATGTGTTTTCGGTGTTCCCGCCGGAAAGCTGCTGGGCTTCATTGTTTCCAACATAGGAATTGAAGCAAACCTGGCTAAAATCCAAGCTTTGTCACAGTTGGCTACCCCAGCAGACCTCAAACAAATCCGGAAAATTAACCGGATGCGTGGCTGCCTTAAGCCGCTTTATCTCCCTATTGGGAGAAAAGGCACTACCTCTTTATTGCCTTCTTCGACACACCGAACACTTCGAGTGGACGGATGCGGTGACGGCCAAACTAGAAGAAATAAAGGGCCTCCTGGCCAGCAACCCAATCCTGGCCGCACCAAACATTAGCAAACCCATGTTGTTATATATAGCTGCAACACACCAAGTTGTAAGCGGAGTGCTCGTCGTCGAACGAGAGGAGGACGGACATAAGTTCCCGCTTCAAAAGCTGGTATACTATGTATCCACTGTACTCACATGATGAAAGTCACGGTACCCACATTATCAAAAGATAGCATACGCGGTCTTCATGGCATCCTGGAAACTACGACACTACTTTCAAGAGTGTTCAATCACGGTGGCCTCTGAAGTACCACTCAACGATATAATAAATAACCATGATGCCACGGGCCGGATTGCTAAGTGGGCCATCGAGCTCCTCCCGTTCGACATTACATATAAACCACGACGAGCCATTAAATCTCAAGTACTGGCTGACTTCGTCGCCGAATGGACAGAAGCCGAACTCCCTAAAGAGTACGACGCATACTCCAATTGGATCATGCACTTTGACGGATCTAAAATGCTGGCTGGTCTAGGAGCGGGTGTTGTCTTGACATCCCCCACCGGAGATACAGTCCAATACGTACTCCAAATACTATACAAAGACTCCAACAATGCAGCCGAATACGAGGCTCTGTTGCATGGTCTTCGGATGGCTGTCTCCATGGGCATCCAACGCCTAGAAGTGCGTGGGGATTCGAACCTCGCAATATCTCAAATAAATGGAGACTTCGTCGCCAAGGATCCAAAAATGATGGCTTATCATAATGCCGTCCTCCAAATGTCAGCTCGATTCGAGAGGCTTGAATTTCATCATGTCGTCCGAGAAAACAATCAAGTGGCGGATATCCTTTCCCGCATCAGTGCTAAGCGCGACCCCATACCACCTAACATCTTCTTGGAAAGGTTGTTCAAGCCATCCGTGGTGTGGCAAGGGGAGACCGGCAATACTAGTCCGGATCCGACCACAACCCCAGATCCCGAACACAATCGGAGGCTCTGCCACCGAAATAACACATTCGGCCCATCTGATCATGGTTGTCATCGCCCCATGGACCGAACCCTTCTTAGCCTACCTAAATAGGCAAGACCTCCCCAAGGATCAAAATGAGGCATGCTGCATTGTGCGGCGCTCTAAAGCCTACAAGGTCCATGAGGAAGAGCTTTATAAGAAAAGCGCTACTGGAGTACTTCAAAGATGTATCTCTGAAGAGGAAGGGCGGCAGCTCTTGGCCGAAATTCATGCTGGACTCGACGGCCACCACGCCGCAGCTCGGGCCCTTGTAAGCAAGGCCTTCCGTACAAGTTTCTACTGGCCGACAGCCCGAGCAGATGCATAGGACCTCATCCAACATTGCGTCGGTTGCCAGCTCTTCGCCAACCAAAGCCATATGCCGCCCACCGCTCTCCAAACAATCCCCATAACTTGGCCCTTTGCGGTCTGGGGGCTCGATATGGTCGGACCCCTTAAAGGAGGAAGCCATAAGAAAAAATACCTGTTGGTCATGGTGGATAAATTCACCAAATGGATAGAGGCCAAACCAGTTAAAACGACCAAATCCGGACCAGTGATAGACTTCATGTCAGGGGTCGTGCACCGCTATGGTGTCCCCCACAACATCATCACTAATAGTGGCTCCAATTTCAAAGTTGATGAGGTGAAAACTTGGTGTGGCAATATGGGCATTAAGCTCGATTACGCCTCTATCACCCTCAAACAAACGGGCAAGTCGAACGAGCAAACAATTTTGTTACGAGCGACATCAAACCCAGACTAGTGCGATCTTTGAAGGAATCAGACACACACTGGGTCGAGGAGCTTGACTCTGTACTATGGGGGCTGCGGACCACGCCAAATCGCACTACCGGATACACACCCTTCTTTATGGTGTACGGCGCAGAGGCGGTATTGCCCTGCGATATTATTCATGACTCACCTCGAGTGCGCATGTATGAAGAGAGAGAAGCCAAGCTTGATCGGCAGGACAGTTTAGATGCCCTAGAGGAGGAGCGCGATGTTGCAAAAGCCTGTTCCGCATTTTATCAGCAACAGACTCGCATGTATCAAAGCAGAGAAGTACGGGCCCAAACTTATAACATTGGCGAACTCATTCTACGCCTACCGGAGAAGAAGAAGGACAAGCTCAGGCCCAAGTGGGAGGGTCCCTTCATCATTGATAAAGTTCTCACCAGAGGAGCGTACCATCTGCGTGATGCATCAGATAATCGACTCAAGCCGAACCCAGGGAACGCGGCAGACTCCAAAGATTCTATGCCTAGCGCCGCACTCTTTGTTCATCTCCTTCCCTCCGCCTTTTTTTACTCTTCAGTTAGGTCTCTCTTTCTTTTTATGGCTCTAAGGCTTTAAGTGTGACTCAACTACACACTCGTGACGTGCTAATCCTCAAGTATGTGCGCTCATTATACCTGGGGGCTTCCTATACAGAAGCTTAATATAATTATCTTGCGGGCATCACATCCACTTCATATGTTCCCCTTTCCCATATGTAACTTTTCTTCACCATTATATGCATCGATATGACTTAAGTTTTGGCCAAGCTGGGTTGCCTGGCTCCTGTGTTTATGCCCTATGTTCCCATTAGTTCAGCTAGGGCATAAGGGGAGCACCTCTGCGATTGTTACTGCCGGGTACTCCGGACATGTACCTCAGACTGGGTGAAGCCGAAAGCTAGCGTTCTTAAGGGAATATTCGGTCGGTGAACTAAAGATGTTTTTACCTATTACAATACAAACCCCCAGATGTTGCATATACTGCGTTTTTTGCTCGTGATTCGGACATGCACATTAATGCATGCGTACCAGGAAAGGAACCCTTAATGAACTATTCTCTCTGGAAGATGTTTCTTACTATCCATGTAATATAACATAGCTAGTTGGGTACTTGTCTGTTCAAGCAATTATGACCCCTACACCTGGTTTCCATGCGTACCCCGGTTTATATAACTTAGCGGGTATTCGAAAACACTCCGGACTGTCGGGTCCGGAGGCTGAAGCGAAAAGGTCCGCCATGACAAATGATTTACAATCCGGCTAGGGACAAATATGTCAATTGAAGTACATAGTCACTTAGACTCACATACTTCCTCTTCTATGCCATCCAACAGGTTGTCTAGCTTACAATCCCATTGGAAATACTTTGCAGCTAATCCTACCTGGTCATATACCAGACTAATAGGAATCTCATTCCCATCTGACCCTACAGGTCCGACTCGGGCCATGTGATTCGGATCGAGCTTGGTATACCGTATTTTTACCATGGCCCAAGCTTCCCTCGCACCTTGTCGACAGGCAGATATCTTTCATAGTCGGAAACACTGCCGCGCTCCCTTGAGCAGCTGTACAAGCTCCCCCATGCTTCCTGGCAGGGAGGTGGATGGCCACAAGGCCTTGGAGACACCCTACATCAGCTGCTGAACTTGTTCGTGCAGTTGCGAAAGCTCTTGCAGAAGATCGCCTGAGGATCCGGGCATCTCCTCTTCGGGACGACCAGTCAGCATACCTACAGACATAAGTTTGTTAGCCCGTTTCTTCGCCGAACTATATAAAGGTTCGTTTGGGCACATACTAAAAATGCCGCATTGAAGCCTTCTATTCTCCTTCACGGAGTCAGCTAGCTGGGCCCGAACATCTTTCAATTCTACGCTCAGCCGGGTATTGGCATCCTGGAGATCATTTTTCTCCCGCCTGACCCGTGTAAGTACACGCTCGCAAGCATCTAGTTGTCGTTGAGCTCTTTGTTCATCCTCTTGTAGGATCTCCGGATTCACTCCGGGATTATCTGCAGAATCTATTGTTAGATTTGCAATGTGCCGAACACCAAATGGTACACGTAATTACGTTTTTTCTCGATCAAGAGAAATATTACCAGATGAGGCCTTCTTGGATACCTCCATTTCGGCAGCTGCAGCCCTTAGCTGGGCTTGACACTTCTCCTGCTCTTGAGACAAAAGGGTATTCTTCTCCGTAAGAACCTATTCATACAATGATCCTTAAATCAGTTGTACCAACTGTTTTAAGTCTCAGGGGCTACTGATATACATAATTATCAGATTTTGCTTACCAGTATATCTTTTAAATACCGGTTTGTGGCTCTAGCAAGCCCATCTTGAGCAGCTCAGATGTACGCGTCTCCCGAGTTGAAGGCATTGAAATCCTCTTTGGAAAAACTAGGGTCGCGGAGTGCGGCCCACCGACGCTGATGATTCATAGCGCTCTCCACCTCGGAATTCGTAGCTGAGATTCTATCCGAATCTTCTTTAGAAGGACCGTCCGGTGTCGTCCCCGCGTTAGCCTCTACCCTCGAGACCGGTGCCGGGATCCGGCTGGTAGAGCCGTGACGGGCAGGATCCTCGGATATAGTCTGGCGGATGTTCTTTCTGCCAAGACACAATGAATATTGTTATATTTTAAAGATGGCAATCACGGAGCATGTTTTAAACCATACCTCTTCAATGGCGGCTCAGCCATGTCTCTACTTGCTTTCCTTTTTGGAAGCCTACCCGGCTTGGGCGCTCCTTGTTGGTGAGTTGCCGCGGGTTCGGCATGGCGTGCCGATGGCCTTCCCTTTATAGCATAATATATGTGCGGTGGGTAAGGCGGAAAGAGTGATTCCTTTTCGGAAGAGAAGTCTCCTGTTTACTTACATGTGATGCTGGGAGGAGGCCGGGATAGTCGGCAATGATGGCCACCAAGGTGTCGTTACAGCTCGCCTGGTAAAACACCCTATCGCCAAGCTCCACAAATATGTCCGGATCCTCTTCGAGTCCGGGGTCGAGGGCCCGGTTGTGGTCCTCTGGCTGTGGAGATGGGTTGTGGATCTCCCTCATAACTTTCCGCATTTCCTGTTATGGACTAGCGAGGTAAATATTTGTGATGAAAGACTGTGGGAATGAATAGAGTTGAGCAAGAGATAGCAACTCACCCAGCTAGGGGGGTTGTACATGGAAAATCCATCCCGTGGCTTAATGCAGATGAACTCCTCTTCTTCTCCTTTGTATAAATCGGACAGTATTTTCGCTAGAGCGGTCACAGAGTCTGGACCTTTTTGACCGTAGCGGGTGGCATCATCTTCTACGTTGAAGTGCCACATGGGACGCCCTCGATACTGGAGCGGATGTACCCCCCGCATTATGCATATTGACATGACCTCGATTATTGTTAATTCGAATTGGGCAAGCATTTTTATCCGGCCCATCGATTGAAGGACCTCTCTGCTATCTTCCTCCTTGGGGCTCCGGGGACGCTGGCTACAGCGCTTCTTCAACAGAGCATTTGTGAACTTAGGAAGACCCATTCGGATGGGGTCAGGAAGGGAGACGTCCTCTATATAAAACCATTCGGAAGGCCAATCTTCAGATGTCTTCTTCGGAGTGCTGGACAGCTATCCGGTCCCGGCGACGCACCATATTTCGGCTCCGCCCACTTGGAATATTGATCCCTCTTGATTGCGAGGGACGAGGCAAAAAAGCCTCTTCCGTAGCTCGAAATGATCTTCGCAACCCAGAAATAACTCGCAAAGGGCGACATAACCTGCGATGTGCAGGATGGAGGCAGGGGTGAAATTGTGCAGCCGGAGGCCATAGTACTCCAGGAGCCTGCGAAGGAACGGATGGATTGGAAATCCTATGCCCCTCAGCAAGTAAGGGACAAGGCACACTCGCTCCCCCTGGATGGGTTGGGAAAACTCTCCGCTTGCTCCCCGCCGTCAAAGGTGGTTAATCCGGCTCGAACGGGGACAAGATATGCAGGTGGAAGAAACCCCTGGGTCTGCAACTTCACCAATTGGCCGTGGGATGCAGTACACTTCTCCCAATCACCTGGCTTGGCGCTATAGGGGCGAGAGGAAGAGCTGCGGTGGCCGGCCATGATGGGATGGTTTTTTCGGGGCACTCTGATGAATCCTCGCTTGGGGAAGATGGTGTGATTTGGATTTGAGGATCCCCGTCTCTTTAATAGACGATTTATTTACATGGTTAGGGTGGCAAGTGTAAAAATGCTCCGGCTTCTCGCATTCGCTCGACACGTGGAGGCTGACACTATTAAGGTACAGAAGCCGATGAGTGCAATATTAAATTGGAAGTCGAACACTGCTCGTTACAACAGGTATTTTGGAGAATTTGGAGAAGGAACCCGCCTTGCAATGCCGAAGACAATCTGCGCGCCAGACTCGTCATCATTGAAGCCTGGTTCAACGGCTACTAAGGGAGTCCAGGATTAGGGGGTCCTCGGACAGCCGAACTATATGCTTATGCCGGACTAATGGACTACGAAGATACAAGATTGAAGACTTCGTCCCGTGTCCGGGTGGGACTCTCCTTTGCATGGAAGGCAAGCTTGGCAATTCGGATATGTAGATTCCCTTCTCTGAAACCGAATCTGTGTGACACTAGCCCCCTCGAGTGTCTATATAAACCGGAGGGTTTAGTCCATAGGACAACAACAATCATAATCATAGGATAGCTTCTAGGGTTTAGCCTCTACGATCTCGTGGTAGATCAACTCTTGTAGTACTCATATCATCAAGATCAATCAAGCAGGAAGCAGGGTATTACCTCCATAGAGAGGGCCCGAACCTAGGTAAACATTGTGTCCCCACCTCTTGTTACCATTAGCCTTAGACGCACAGTTCGGGACCCCCTACCCGAGATCCGCCGGTTTTGACACCGACACCCACGCCTTCCAATCTCCCAAGCTCTCAGTGCCCGAAAAGTTTTCGTATTCCTCACCACCACCACCACCTCCGACCATGGCTGGATCCAGTTCCAAAGGGAAACTAGGAGGCCTCCTCCGTCACGGAGAATGAGATAAAGGATCTCTGGAGCGTGGGATACCTAGCCGCCGCCATCGTGCACAGGCTCCCCACCAAGGGTCAGATCATTCCCACTTCGGAGGCTGGTGAGAGGGTAGTTTTCCTTCCCCATTTCCTTAGAGGGTTAGGTTTTCCACTCCACCCCTTCGTCCGGGGACTCATGTTCTATTACGGCTAGATTTCCATGATCTAGCCCCGAATTCTTTCCTCCACATCTCGGCGTTTATCGTCGTGTGCGAGGCTTTACTCTGCATCCGCCCATACTTCGTCCTCTGGCTGAAGATCTTCAATGTGAAGCCGAAGGTTGTTGACATGCAGCACACGGACTGCGGTGGGGCTATGATAAGCAATGTTCCCAATGCTACATGGCCCAAGGGGGCCTTTGTCGAGACCGTCAAGGTCTGGTAACAAGAATGGTTCTACATCACCAAGTCGCGCCGCAGCAACTGGGCGGCAATTCCAGAGTTCAGATCCGGACCGCCCACAAGGCTCATGTCGTGGAATGCCAAGGGCCTCGACTGGGGGTCCCAGACGGAGGTGTAGACGCTACAAACGCGCATCACAAATGTTTGGCAAGAACGTTGGTCTCACCAACGTGGTGCAAATCACGCTCTTCCGCCGCATTCTCCCCTGCCAGCACCGGACTTCCCCCATGTGGGAGTTCAAGCCGGAGGAGCCGGGGACCATGCAGCACTTCCTCGGCATGACGCAGGAAAAAAATATGGAAGCTGCTTTTCAAGGAACAGAAGAGCTGGCCCATGGAGACCAAAGACGTCGGTCTTGATGCTGAGAACTCGGCCACTCCGGTAAGGGTTTAACTCTCCGAAGATATGTCCGATATATATATATTATTCTCTTACCCTCTGTCCCTATAAGGGCGTGACGCACAGACCACTGTAGAAACTTGCTGACCCGCCCCCAATCCAACCCGCCTTCTACCGCCGGCCGGCCGTCCGCCCGCCCCCCGCCTTCAACCTTCGGCGCCGCGTTGCGCCCCCGCCTCCCACATCCGGCGACCCCGCCGCGCCCCACGCCCGACTCCCTCAGGCGGCTGCCGCGGCCTGTTCCCGCCTCCGGCGGCTACCACGCACCGTCCCAGCCTCCCTCCACTGCTGTGCATCGCCATCCCCCTCCCCGCGCCGCCACCCCCAAGCCCCTCCGCCGTGCGCCGCCACTCTGAGCCCCGCCGCCCTACGCCTGTCACCCCCGCCTTGTGCAGCATCCTACCGGCCGGACCAGGCGTCGGCCGAATCCAGCCGCGCTCCCGAGCTTCATCTTCTTCCTCGCCGAGGCATGCGACAGCCACCCCAGTTCGGGCGTAGTAAGTACCTCAGTACGAGTTAAAAATGTTGGTCCGTTCGGAATAAAAGAAATGGCCGGAATTCAAATTGTAAAAATTCAAGCAAAAAAAGGAACCCCATGAAAATCCTGCTTAGTAAGTACCTCAGTACAAGTCGTAAAATGAGAGAAGTTCAGAACAACGTTCTCAAAAAAATGTTGAGTTAAAAAAACAAAAGAAACACATTTTCTTTTTGAATAAAATAACATTCGGTTCAATGATACAAACCATACAAGTACAGGGGCGACGATACAGTAAACCGTTGAAAACTTACGAGAAAAATATTACCCAAAAAACAGAGCAAAGTCTAGTTAGTGAAAACACGCTTAGTACAAACCCATGCAAGCATCAGTACAAGTATCCTTTTTCGGAACCATAAAAAATAACTCTACAAAAAATAGCTCAGTACAAACATACACATATATCAGTACGACTACTCTGTTTTTCAGATGAGAAAACAGTAGGATCCGTCATGCCGTATTCAAAATTACTCTTAAACGGTTGTGAAGTAGAGAAAACGTTCAATATAATTGAAATATGGTTGTCAAGAGCTTTCCAACGATATATTACACGCCCCGTTCCGACAAAAAAATTACAAAAAGTTTTTTAACTAAAGAAGACGATCTGTTAAACACAACTAAAAGCATCAGTTCAACCGCTTCAAAAACATCAGTACAAACCACCTGCAACCGTCAGTTTAAAAAGGGTAACAGAATAATATTACATTACAGCGTATGAAATAACCAGATGTATATATATATATATATATATATATATATATATATAATATATATGGTGGGTCTATTATGATAACACCCTTAAGGTTGTTATTCTGCACATCAACTAGCCTTATTCTGCTAACACCCACCTCGGCCACGCCCCGAACCAAACTTGACGCTAAAAACCAACCGAGCTACTCCCTAGGAAAAATCCTACTTCTACTGCCCAACGCCACGGCCCCCCGCACCACGACCACTACCACCAGCTCCCGATCCCCTACACCCCACCTTCTTCAACCTCCCACCACGCCGTCGGCGCCAACTCCCCGCACCACCCTGCCTTTCCTGTGCCGACCCCACCCTCCCTGCGTCATCACATCGACGGATCAGGGCCTCTCGCCACCGGATCCGCCCCTGCCTTCCACCACTCCGACGTCGAGATGACCGACGCCTCCACGTTCTCCCACTGCTCGTGCCGGTCCCCAGTGCTCTGCCCTGATGCCCCACCTTCTTCTTCCTCCCTCCCCTTCCTCCCCAAACCCACCGCCGCCACACCCCAACGCCGGATCCTGGCCTCGGTGGTTGCCGGATTGGCGCCAGATCCACGACTCCTCCCAAGGGCACCCCACACTCGAGGGCTCCAGGACGGCCACTCCCAGCAAAGGCGACCAAGATGGGGAGAGGGAGGCGCTCTTCTCCGGTGAGACCAACGGCGGCCATGGCTCTGCTTGGGACCCCTCAAGGTCGCCAACCACCATCCAGCCCCCGCACTGAATCCATGGCGGATGGATCGAGCACCGGCCTTCTCGGCCTGCCACTAGGGTCCCGAGGCACCGCCGCCGGTGGCCACACCGCCCACCACACCAGAGCGCCAGCTGCGGCAAGGCTGCTTCCCTGCATGTGGTCTGAAAGAGAACAAGGTGCATCTCGCCGGCTTGTGCTCGTGCAGTACATCGTGCCGGTGCGTACAGCTCACCTCTGCTCCCCTCCCGTGTTGTTCTCCGTTGATGCAGTGCACGTTGCCTCCGAACGCAGGTCGTATTGGTCGTCGGTGCAGTCCGCAGACACGCCGTTTGTGGTGGTGATCTACTCCACCATTCGCGCCCCGACCATGACAGCAACCCTCTTCCCTTGGCTCCCTCCTTCCCCACTCTGCAAACTCCCTCCTCCCAGCTACACTACCCTCTCTCTAGTGAAGGGCATGCTTCTGAGGCCACAGTGGGTCTCCGTCGTGCTCCCTTCCCCTGGTTCTGGTGCTCGAGTGGAAAATTGCTATTTTTTTTCTCGCAGTTCAGTTCACAGACTGCTTGTGGTTCATTTTGTTGTTGTTTTGTGTAGGAGACAAGGACTGCAACAAAAACTTAAGCACTCCCCTGGCTACGACGCGGCTGCCGGATGCCCCCATGTCCTGCTTTTCCCCTGCCAAATCCACTCTGCTTCCCCTGATATGATGTATGTCCAGTTTAGTTCGCGTGTGCAAGGTTCTGCACTACATCGAGCTCCCAGGATAACAAATTGCGATTCACTTTTAGATTCAGAAAAAGTGTGCTATGCAATTTTCTAGGGAACTGGAAGTTCATATATTTTTTGAAAAATTCACTGTCTCTTGGAGAGGTTCGCTCCTCACCGTTGTGGTTTACTCTGTTCCCTGTGAACCAAAACAAAAGAGACACAAAAAGAAAATTTCCCCTGGTAGTATGGGAGAGAGCGGTTCGCTTCTGTGGGCCTAGAGGTTCACTCCACAAAATATGCAGCTCAATGTGATGTTGTTTTAATTCAGTTCCATTGTTTTGTTGGAGCTTTGTTGTTGTTAAAGAAATCCACTGTAGTCATCAACCACAGCTCGGGAAAAACATTAACATTTACTATGCAACAAAAGTTTTCTCGTTCACTTTCCTCGTGATTCACTGCGAAATGTCTTTTTTAATGCAGCTCACTATGTTGGCATGTGCAGTAGAAAAAATAAACAAAAAAATGATACATTCCACTTACCTTGTCCTCGCAGTACATACTCGTCGATAAAAAAAGTATGCGATAAAAAAAGCAAAACTAAGATGCAAAATTATGCAATCCACTCGCTCAGTCCTCGAGGTTCACTCGTCCGGTCTTTTGAAGCTCACTTTGTTCTCTCACAAAGTTCGCCATAAAACTCCTTCGTCGTTCACTTGGTCATATGAAACAAAAACACCTCGGAAAACAGCTCACTTCTCATTAGATGTCGTTCACTTGCTCAATCCCTGCGGTCCACTCGCCCGATCTACGCACGTACAAAATATTAAGTTTGGAAAAAGCTAAAGAGGTTCACTTTCGGTAGCGTCGCGGCCCGTTTACGGTAGTCTCGAGGTTCACTTTTCATAGTATTGCGGTTTACCAACGCTCGACATGAAGTGCACTCTACCTCGTTTGCGAAAATTTACGTCCCACAAAAAAACCATGCAGTGCATTTGCCCATCTAATGAAGTGTGGTATTTAAATGCAAGCGGTCGTTCTTCTTTCCCGCTCGAGAAAAGATACGTCTAAACAAAAAGAAACCATGCAAAGGCACTTGCCCATCTAATGAAGTGCGGTATTTAAATGCAAGGCGGTCGTTCTTCTTTCCTCTTCCGAGAAAAATACATCTAAACAAAAATAAACCATGCAGTGCACTTGCCCATCCGATGCGGTGTGGTATTTTGTGCGAAGCAATGCATTCTTACGTCGATGCAAAGACATATGACGATTTTGGTCTCGCGAAGAACACAGTGTCCGCTTTTCGGTAAAATTGAAACTGCTCTTAAACCGCAAGGAATTAGAGAGAGTGTTCTACATGAAAAAGTTGCGTCTCATCGATATCTTTCCAACAGCGTAAGATATGAATTATTCTGGCCAGCCGTTTGTAAAAATTTCGCGAAAAAATAGCCGCTACCTCTCGACATCAGCCGCACGATTTTCAAAATTAACTAAAAACCGTAAGGAATCTCGAAAACATTTCAACATACGAAAGTTGCACCTTGTCCATAGCTTTCCAACGGCGTATCATACGTCTCGTTTCGACAAACGTTTAGAAAACTGGAGCGAAAACAGTACCGAAAATTTCAAAAAAAATTGAAAAACAGAGTTCCGCGATTTAGTAAATTTGAAACTGCTCTTCAACCGTAACGAATTAGAGAAAATTATAGATATGAAAATATGCGCCTCGACGATATCTTTCCAACGGTGTATCATTTGCTTCATTCCAACGATTGGTTTAGAAGAAATCGCCAAAAAAAGCTCGCTGCCACTCGTCATGGGACGCGCCATTTTCAAAACTACTCTTAAACCGTGTGGAATCTTGAATGATGTTCAACATATCAAAGTTGCGCCTAATCCATAGATTTTCAATGGTATATTAGACGCCTCATTCCAATAATCAGTTAAAAAACTAGAGCGAAAACAGTACCGAAAAAACAACGCGTGCAGTTTTTTTCGACGAGAAGTTCACTCGTGTGAGTACTGCAGCACACTTGGTTCGAAAAATGACGTGCACTTGCATTGAGCGTGCAGTGCGGAAGTGTTATCAGAATAGTTATTTTGCTAATATTAGCAGAATAGACCGTCTGTGTGTGTGTGTGTGTGTGTGTGTGTGTGTGTATTTGACCAATACGAATCTTATCAGCCTACCTTTTTACAGGGCTGGACAAAAAAGGCGGAGCAGATCAAGAGTCCGGCTCCGTTGCTCGAAGACCCAGTCACCCCTCAACTAGAGGAGATGCTTGTCCCGGCGCCCTACCAAGCACCGGAGAAGAAAAAGCAAGTAGAAGGGCAAGGGGGCCAAGGGCGGGCCCCGCCGCAAAGGTCCTTCGGACGCTGTGCCAGAGAGACCGAGGACGTCTCCTCTCACGAGGAAGATGAGGACGAAGAGGAGGAGGAGGAGTAGGAGGAGGAGGAGGAAGTGGAGAGATTCCCCTCGCATCACGACGAGGAAGAAGAGGACGGTCTCCAAGAATCCAAAGGAGGCGACGCTGAAGAGGAAGAAAGTTACCCTCTCGGTGAGTTCGGACTCGGAGTCCAAACACAGCCCAAGGAGAGCTCCCAGGGTCAAGCCCCGGGCCGAGTCATAAGTATCAAAATCTTGTTAATTTTCTCGCTTACCCGCCTCTATATAATCTGTATCTTCACTCATATTTCAGCCCTCCAAGCGATATCCCGAACCCCTAGACTTTGTTAGGGAATACTCTGCGGCCCAAAGAGGCGGAGAGCGATGGACCATTGCGAGCCTTCTCCCCCTGCCCTGGAGGACACCGAGCTGTCATCCCAAAGGACCTCTCCTGGTCGGGGAGGGGCGGACAAGGCCATCAAGAAGGGGCCCGAGGGTAACACCTCGGATGCCGCAGAGCGGGGCACAGCAACCCCCATGACCATCGAGGGTGGGGGCCTCAACAGTTCAGGCCCTCGCCAAACACCGCCCCGCAGACCAATGCGGCTCTGGGTTCGGACCAATACCCCCCTTCGACAGAGGGGGGAGGAGCAGCAGCTCCATCGACGGCCTCTATTAATCCAGAGGCCGCTCATACTCTGGAGGAAGCACCACAATGTGCTTCCATCATGGAGTAGCACCGCACCCTAATGGGTTCAGTTATGGAAAAGGCTCGGTCCGCTAAGAGCGGACTGAACGAAGCGTTCAACAACCTACTGACGGGCTTTGAGGTATGCGATGTAATTCTCTTACAAGTTTTTCTATACGCAAGGTTGAACCCATGTATAGGTAGTAGCCCTTGAGATTGTGTCCGAATTGGAACAATCCGGACGGAGGATCCCAAAACAAGTGAATAATGTAGTACACAATTGTGTGGGACAGTCATCTATGCTGGCGGCTAGTGCCCAAGCCGCAGAGGTTTCTGAGCTCAATCGGAAACTTCGACTAGCCGATGAGGAGCTCGACCGCGTCAACAAGCGGTTCGACGAAACGCAAGGTAAGCGGCGCTTGTACGTACCCGTACTGATATGTATATTAATTCTTTAAACTTACTGAGGTTTATGATGTTACTCATAGTTGGCACAGCCGAGATCGAGTCCCTCAAGAGCGCGCTCGCCCAAGCCAAGAAGGAGGCGAGGTGAGCAAGGCGGCCGCTGACAAAGCATCCAAGGAGTTGGGGGTGGAGTGAACCACCCATGAACAACACGAGGCGTGGGTGGGCGAGGTCGAACAGGAGCTCAAGGACACCATTGCCAAGTGCGACTCCTTGGAGCAGAAGAGTTCAGAGCAAGCCTCCGAGCTCACCAAAGCTCTTGAGAGCATGAAGGAAGCCCAGGTTTAAGCGCAGGGCGCTCGCCAGGAGATCCAAGAGGCGAGGCAGATAGCGGCTGGTAAGGCCTTTCTCATGCAGAGTAAATTTACAATAAGAGATATATCTTGCTGAACCGAGTTTGGAGTTATCCAGACATGTTTGCGGATCTATTGAGGAGTGTTGCTAATGTCACCGAGTTCTTCCGAGCCGAAGAAGGGAGCTCAACGGAGAAACTATTTTGGTCACAGTACCTTACGCCAGAGTATCCGGCGTCCCTCAGCGATCAGCGGAAGCAGCTGACGGAGCTGCACAGGGTGGCCGGACTAGCCATGAAGGATGTAATAGTCCGTCTTTGGCCAGCCGAGCCCATACCCAACAGCTACTTCAGACTTGTGAAGTGGCTGGTCGACGCGCGTCCTCGGATCGATGCCATCAAGCGGTCGTCCTACATAGAAGATGCCCGGATGGCCTTTGCCCGAGTCAAGGTACAATGGGCGAAGATGAAGGCCACCAAAATTGCCACCGGCGGCCGAAGAAGTACTTCGACAAGGTCCTTGAGGGAGCCCACATTGTAGAGGGTCAGTGCTCAAAGGATATCATATTTGAGTAGTGGAGTCTGGTTTGTAAAAACCGTGTAATGAACTAATAATGTGAAATTTTTATGCTTGCGCTTTATGATTTTGCTAGTTTATCCTCCTGTTTGGTCGTTTATTTTATAAGTTTGAAAGTTTTCCAGTCGTCAGCTTCTGCCCCCATGTAATTATTACAGGGGTGTTCGGTAACACGTGCCCGCACTTTATCCAACGTCTTGCGAGATGAACAAGGCAATCAGACAATGTGGTTTTATCACTTTCACTTAGCCATAAGAGTCCATTGGTGGGGCTAAGTACTAGCCCCTTGTTGCGTGAATGGCGATTCAGAGTACGACGCCTTTGCAACGCGACTGGTCGAAGCCCAGCCCCTCATATAACACGGCATAAATCGCAAACGATTTGTAGTATACCACTAAGTCACCGGATCGCTGACCCGCTCTCGCATATCATGACAGTCAGTTTTCGGCTTTCTCTACTGAGGTATTTAACTGGACGAACCAGAAATAAAATCGCAGTAGTTCTCCCTTTACTACCTTAGCCGAACTTGCGGAACATAGGGTGGCAAACACAGGAGCCGGTCAACCCAACTATAGACCAAAGACATGATTCGGAGCCGATGCATATAGTACAATATCCGGGACGCCGAAGAGTTCCCTATAGGTGTTTGGACTTGAGAGTTTGCAAGGCCGAATACAACCCCTGGTATGAAGGCCGTGCCGAAGCACGTATGTCAGTCGAAAGCAAGGAGCGAATATGGATGACAAGATAATATAAGAGCCCAATCAAAAAAAAAGTGGTGATCATCTGCTTCCTTTATATCCTTATTAATACGCCGAGGCGTGTTTCGACAGACAATGCCATGAATATTAAGGTCATGTTACATGCCTAAAGACAAAAAAAATTACATAGGGGAAAGTCTAACACAGGGCCTAAAAATAGTAGTTCAAAAACTCCAGAGATGCCCTGCTACACGTCTGCGTCGTTTCTCCTTAGTAATAAGTCCTTTGATAGGAGTATTTGATGGTTGGGAAATGCTAGTCTTGAAAGGATCCCTGATACAACCATACAACAAATAGGGCTCTTAATGAACTTGTAGTGAAAAAAGATGTATGCAGTCCAAATAGGGTCAAGCCGTATGATGGACTTGTTCTGTAGTGTGCCTCTAGCGCTGCCCAAGGTATTTTGAGTGTGTGTTTATGTACGCGCTGTACGTAAGCCGCAACCTTATGGAGCAGTGGCGGAGGCCGAACTGCTAATCGACGTTCGGATCTATCGAGTTATCGCAGTGATGTGCGGACTAGACTCGTTTAGAGATGTTGTTGGCTTTAATGTCCGACGTATTATTCGGCTTGATAAGGCCGCCATACACCTCGGCTACATGGGCTGCGGTGTGTTCTTCAGTACGGAGGGAGCGCTCCATATTTCCATTGACTATAATAACGCCGCGAGGTCCAGGCATCATAGGCTTCAAATAAGCATAGTGCGGGACTGCATTAAAGCGGGTGAAGGTAGTTCATCCGAGCAGTGCGTGATAGCCACCGCGGAAAGAGATGATGTCAAAAGATTAATTCTTCACTGCAAAAGTTGTCTGGGGAGCTGAATACTACCTCCAGTGTCAGTGAGCCCGTGCAGCGGGCCTCCACACCCTGTATCACACCTTTAAAGGTAGTGTTACTAGGCTTCATTCTTGATGGGTCAATGCTCATCTTGCGGACTATGTCTTGATAAATCAAGTTGAGACTGTTGCCCCCGTCCATAAGGACTCTAGTGAGATGGTATGCATCGATAATTGGATCGAGTACCAGGCCCGATGAACCCGCGTGACGGATACTGATTGGGTGATCCCTGCGATCAAAAGTGATCGGACAGGCTAACCATGGGTTGAACTTTGGGGTGACAGGCTCTACAGCGTAGACGTCCCTTAGTGCGCGTTTGCGCTCCCTTTGGGGAATGTGAGTGACATAGATGATGTTCAGTATTTTCACCTCGGGGGGGGGGGGATTTTTTGGCCCCGTTGTTCGGCTGACGGGGCTCATCATCATCCTCACTTGGAGGTCCCTTTCCCTTGTGTTCAATATTTATCTTATCGGCCTATTTGAAAACCCAGCAGTTGCTTATCGGGTGTGCCATGAATCTGGCAGGGCCTCTCAAGGATTTTATCCAAACTAGATGGACCGTCCCTGTTGCCTTTGAAAGGTTTCTTGCACTAACCTGATTTAGAACCACTGAATCCGGCATTGACTGACATATCATTTGCATCGTCATTGTTGCTTCGATGTTTGTTTTTATTGCAACGTGGTTTACCATTGCCGTCCCTGGCCTCAGAAGTGTCGGGGTCGCCCGAGCCGTTGCTTCTTTGATCCAACCAGCTATCTTCACCCGCACAGAAACGGGTTATAAGTGCAGTTAAGGCTACCATGGTCTTCGACTTCTCCTGCCCAAGGTGTTGAGCGAGCCATTCGTCCCGGACACTGTGTTTGAAAGCCTCTAAGGCTTCAGTGTTCGAGAAGTCCATGATTTGGTTCTTTTTATTTAGGAACCAATTCTAAAGCTTGCGAGCTGATTTGCTCGATTGCTGGATTATGTGAATCAAGTCATCTGCATTCGGTGGCCGGACAAAAGTGCCCTGAAAGTTGGCTCAAAAAGCATATTCCAAATCTTCCCAGATTCCAATGGAGTTCTCTGGGAGGCTGTTCAGCCAGTGCCCCATTGGTCCTTTCAGCTTTAGAGGAAGATATTTAATGGCATGGAGATCATCTCCACGAGCCATATGAATGTGGAGAAGGAAATCTTCGATCCAGACGGTCGGATCTGTCGATCTGTCATACTGCTCGATGTTCACGGGTTTAAACCCTTCCAGAAACTGGTGTTGCATTACCTCATCGGTAAAGCACATAGGGTGTGCGGCACCCCTATATCGTGCAACATCACGCTGGAGATCGGATGGCATCTCAGTTCGGTTCTGATCCCGAATATTGTAATGTTCATCACGCCGGACTTCATAGCCGTTATCTCGTGCCGGGGCATGGCCTCGTGATCCATAGATCGATCTGGTCTGACCGGCTTTATTGGCCAGGTCCTGTTGCAAGTCATATGTGTAACCCACAGCTGCTGTCTCCTTGCCTCTTCGGCGAGGGGGTGCAGGCTGGTGTTCGGCTTGATATGCCGCTTTATCCCGTTCACGTGGCGATCAGTCTGGTTGATCTGCCTGATTGTATTTCGATGGTATTGGCTCAAGGGATTCGTCATCAAATTGTGGTAGTAGCTTGCACTTGGGATAACTTTTTGTAGGTCGCTCGTGGCCGTACTCTTCGGCGGCTAGGACCTTGGTCCACCTTTCATTGTGCGTATCCTGTTCAGCTTTGAGCTGCTGTTGTTTCTTTTTCAGGCTCCGCGCTGTGGCGATGAGCTATCGCTTGAAGTGTTCTTGCTCGAGGGGTTCCTCTGGGATGATAAAGTCTTCATCGCCGAGGTTAACGTCGTCTTCGGAGACTAGCACATAGTTGCTGTCTTCTGAACCTTCATGATCTGCATGTTCGGGGCTATACTAACCCTGTTCCCTCTCATCATGTTCGGATGTGGGCTCGACGGGGTGTTTGGGATCTTCGGCATCATCCAGAGTCTCATTGTCTCCGGTGCTGGTATTACTATCCTTTGCCTGACGCGATCGTGAGTGGCGCCGCTGACGTTGGTGCTTTGGTGGTTTATCGACGGGCTGGTCCTCATCAGGGTTACGATTATCCTCATCGTCCTTTTTATCAGGAGTGTCTACCATGTATACGCCATAGGTTGAAGTGGTTGTACAACGCCCTATGATGGGCGGGACTTGGCCTAATTCAGTGTTGGCATCGTCGTCCATACCGTCCATGTCTTCAGACGCATAATCCAGTATGTCGGTTAAATCCTCGACATTGGCTATTAAGTGGGTGGTGGGTGGGTCATAAAATTCCCCACTCCCAGCCCCCAACTCATCCTGGGTGCAGTTCGGAGGCAGAGCTTCCATAATGGCAAGAGATCGCATCAAACCCAGTGCTTCATCTAAGGGCGAAAGTTGGGTGAGGGTCCGTGGATCTGTAGGGCTAGGTTACAGACACCTGGTCGGGCCCGATCAATGCTGACTTTGATAGTTCAGAGCTATTGTCTAGAGGCGAGTCCAAAACCGCATCTAGGTCTCTGGTCAGAAGTTCCATGGTAGAATAGAGCCCGGCGGGGGTGATCCCCCCGTCCTCGGACGTTGCTACCCGCTCTAGATCTACGGCCGAGGCGGGTGTGAGTGTCGACCCCTATACGGGATCTAAAGGCGGATCCGAAGAGCTTCGTTCATGGGGGTAAGGGGCGGCAACCAGGGCCGTGAACCCCTCGAAGACCAGATCTCCTCGGATATTGACGATGCAGTTCAGGTTTCCAAACCAGATCTGGTGGCCGGGGGCATAACTGTCGACCTGCTCGAGGCGGCCGATCGAGTTGGCACGAAGCACAAAGCTGCCGAACACAAAGACCTATCCAAGGAGAAAAGTTTCCCTGGACGTAGCATCATTGTTGGTGAATAGGAGAGCCATCAATCCTTCTGTCGGCGATATAGCGGAGCTCTCAATGAAAGCACCAATGTCGCTGTCAAAACCGGCATATCCCGGGTAGGGGGGCTCAAGCTGTATGTCTAAGTATTGGTGGTAACAATGACTAGAAGGACACAATGTTTACCCAGGTTCGGGCCCTCTTAATGGAGGTAAAACCCTACTCCTGCTTGATTATATTTGATGGATAGGGGGGTTACAAGAGTTGATCTACCTCGAGATCGTAATGGCTAAACCCTAGCTTGGCTAGACTATAAATGTTTTGATCCCGCCTTCGATCTAACCCTTTGGTTTATATAGATATCAGAGGAGCTTAGGGTTGTACAAAGTCGGTTTAACAAAAAGGAAATAGTATATCCGGACACCTAAACTTGCCATCCACGTATACGGGAGTCCCTACCGGACATGAGAAGTGGTCTTCTTTGTTGTATATTGACAACCCATCAGTCCGGCCCATATCCAATAGACCGGACGCCCGAGGACCCCCTAGTCCAGGACTCCCTCACCAATGCCTCGCACATACGCGCGTACACGAGAGAACACGGAAACCTCCATGCATTGCTCGGCCCCGACCACCCACCATAACCAGGAACTCCCCAAAATTTTCCTTGCACTCGCTTCTACCATGAGTTTTCCGTCATTGATGGCCCAAAGAATGTCATGCAGGTGCGTCTCCGGCCCGGCCAGGACGAAAAGCCCATTTCCTGTCATGATTGTTTGTCATAGAAGTAGGAGCCCACCACATCTATGATGATACCGGGTTTTGTCATAATTATCGTCATAGAAGTGTCATAAGTATGACCGAAAAAATTTCGTTAGGCCCAAAATGTCACGGATGTGTATTTTTTCTGTAGTGAATGGTGGCGTGATACGACGCGACGACGACGATGCCCGTGCCGCCATGCTGGTGTGGAGCAACTCGCAACTCCTCATCAAGGTGAACTGGAGCGGCGAGTTGTTGAACCACATGCCGGCTTGGGGCGGAAACTGGCTCCGTCAGGCCAAGCGAGGTTGGTGAAGCACCGAGCTGCCTTGCTCGTATTCGGAGGGCTCAGCGGGCCACCTAGCCAGGTAGTATGCCGACGAACGGCTCCTCGGAAGCCATCGGAAGAGTGGAGAAAATGGTGAAGGAGGAGATGGGGGAGCGGCGAAGGGGTGCGATTCTTGCCCGCTGTCTGTCTGGCCTCATTTGACTAGAGGGTGGACAGTAGGAGCTTGGCCGGCATCTGGCATCATTTAAACTGAGGGCAGACATGGAGGAGCTCGGCCGGCATTGCGTTTAATTCCGGCCCGCTCGGCCGGAGTAGGTTTCTCGGTTTGCATGCAGGTTTAACGAAGGCGTTTGATGGAGGCGAGGAGGCGTGTTCAGCCGGACGTGCAGTGGGCGGTGCAGTACTATTCATTTGACAGCTACTAGTAAACCAGGACAGTTCCCGATACGGTTTTAATGTAGACGAGGGAGAGGGTAGCGGTTCCCAAAATGTTGAACGGCCAATGATGCATCCTCCTTCAATTAGCATCCTGAATGCATGAGGGAAGTAATGGGTGGAGGACGGGGAAAAGAGGTAGGACGATGTGAATGCAACGCAATTTGCACTCATATAAAGGTGTCCCTCCATTCCAATGCATCTACCACATCGTACGCACCTAAAAACCTACACTAAGCACAAAAGTGCTCACTCCAGACCAATGGCGGCGATGCGCGTGAGCAGCCAGTGGCTGTGCCAGATGGTCCACGACGCTGGCCTACGGCATGGCACCGAGGATCGTCTCCAGACGGTGTTAGCGACCGACTGGTTCATGGCCATCATCGACACCAGCTATGACACTCAGTTGGACCAGATGATCATTACCACCATCAACAAGTTCACCATCGTTAAGAAGCTCACGGACGACATCACCGTACTCCTCCAGCCCGCGCCCGGGCTCCTCATTGCCTGCCACCCTAATCAGCCTCCATGGCGAGTACCTGTTTCAAGCATTGGTGGCCCTGCGACTGCCCGCCGATGCAACGAAGAATGTCCACCTGGAGGTCATGCTCGCTGTGAGGCGCCTCGCCCTGTATGAATTTGTCGACCTACACATCCACATGTACGAGCAAGTCATGTACATAGGTATCTATAAGGCTAGTGAGGACGCTGCGATGTTGGCCTTCGTCAACCGGCTGGAAGCATTGGACGCCTTTGTTGAGAAGCACCTTGACCTCGCCACAAAAGCCGCCGCTCCTAAGCCGCCAGTCAGTGGCCCGGTGCACTGAGTCAAGGAGGAGGAGGAGGTCGTACGTTGATGGATGCATCTTTCTTCTTGCCTCCTTAACCACCACTGCGATCACATCATTGTGGCCTTAATTCTTATTGTGCTATTGCATTCTTGTTCTAGTCAATACAGACATGTGTGATCCCTTTGCTCACATTTGGAGGAAGTTATATGCGTCACTTTAACTAGTACTCCATCCATCAATTTATAAGTTGTGCTTACCTTTTCCATCAACTTCGTGCAACACACGGGCATCTTGCTAGAAACACTACAACATGTCGAACCGCATGTGACCAAACCGACAATAAACCAACCTAGCTACTACCCTGCTTATCTGGCGGAAAAACCCCCGCCCTAGCATTTACAATCGTTATCCTTATCCATCGATCGTGCCAAGGAGTAGAACCAAATGTTAAAAATTATACATGTTTCTCTATATCTACTCTTATAAAAACAGAGTTAGTGATGATGGTGTGCGTGCCATCCTGCAATATAGGCCGTCTGATTTATATCTGACGGATAGGAAGGAAATTATGGAAATTTTGCAAAAAGAACCCACACCCCTCTCCACATTTGCAAATAAGGCCTTCCCTCCTTCATCCTTTTCTCCCGCAAGATAAACTACTCATACCAATGCATCTTGATGTTCCGTGCAACGCATGGGCATCTTGCTAGTCTCTACTCTTATAAAAAAACAGAGTTGGTGATGATGGTGTGCCTGCCATCCTGCAATATAGGCCATCCGGTTTATATCTGACGGATAGGAATGAAACTATGGTAATTTTACAAAAATATACCCACATTCCTCTCCACATTTGCAAATAAGGCCTTCCCTCGTTCATCCTTTTCTCCCACAAGATAAACTACTCATACAAATGCATCTCGATGTTCCGTGCAACACATGGGCATCTTGCTAGTCTCTACTCTTATAAAAAACAGAGTTGGTGATGATGGTGTGCCTGCCATCCTGCAATATAGGTCGTCCGATTTATATCTGATGGATAGGAAGGAAACTATGACAATTTTGCAAAAAAGATACCCACACCCCTCTCCACATTTGCAAATAAGGCCTTCCCTCATTCATCCTTTTCTCCCACAAGATAAACTACTCATACAAATGCATCTTGATCTTCCGTGCAACGCATGGGCATCTTGCTAGTCTCCTATAAGAGACTCAGTTGGTGATGGTGGTGTGTCTGCCATCTGTAATTTCTACCCATTCGATCTGCATCTAACGGATGTGAGGTAAGTTGTGGCATTTTTGCAACAATAGCCCACTTCTCTGCTCCAATTTGCAGAAAACCCCTTATTATCTTGAAAGCAACCGCATCCCTCCCTCACCTCATCAAAACAGCCCGAGAAATATATTTTGAGTGAAAAGTAATATATTTTTAGTGGTATATATGTATATCAAAACAAGAGTGTTTTATTTCAAGTTTGTGAACAAGTACTATTCTACTTTGGATCTGTCGCAACGCACAGGCACATTGCTAGTAAAAGAAAAAGGCATGCCGCGTTCGCGTCGCACCCCCACACGCCTGGGAATCGGGAGTACTGCACGGCCCGTACGGCATGCGAGATAGCTAGGGAAGGCATGTTGCCTAGCATTTTCACTTTCATGGGACCACAGTTGAGCAAACGGACTATCGGCAAACCGCACCCCGCCGGCCGCGTTGGAAAACAGAAACGAGGAGGGGAAGATCTAGTTGTAGCACGGAAGCCAAAAATTTGGTGTCAGATGGGGCTCGTTGATAGAGTAGGAGCACTCCGTACTACTACTCCTACTAGTACGAAGTTTGTACTACCACAATACAACTAGGTACGTGCACGACACAACATCGTAGTGACAAAAAACGAGAAGATCTTGTTTTGGTTGATTTATCATTTTTTGAATCAACATAGTATGAATAACATGATGTGGGGGAAACCGATGAAGCTTATGTGGCTTGGTTGCATGGCTAGGAAAGGCTAGAGAAAAATAAATAGATAATTTGTTTACAGTGCGCTCCACTAAATAGATACTTTGGATCCATTGCCAATACATGGGCCAGCACATTGGTAGTAGTAAGAAACAAATTCCGGGTTTGAACAAGTTTGTACCGCGGGAGCACCAGAAGGCCTGGCACAGGAGTTACATTTCCCTCTCGGGGCCCACGGGATCGAGCTTCAGTGGCTTAGTGCACCGGCCTATGAGTCAATGACATGTGGACCCTAAATGCGGCTGGCCCACATGTCATTCTCATGAAAGCAGAGCGGCGGTGGGACCGAGAGGGGTGAGGCGCAGGTCGGCGGACGAGGGTTTCCTGCTCCCCTCCCATGCTCTGATCCGTACTCCCTGCACCACTAATTTTCATCCAACAGTTATAATAGATTTCCTCGTGTGGGTCATCTATACGCTCAAATAAAGGTAAACAAAGGCCTTATTCCAGGAAATTATTTCCTGCATGAATCTGTACACGCATGCAAGACCCTTTCCTTTCCTGCTCGTCCTCCTCTGGATCATTAGCTGTGTTGACAATGCCGGTGCGAATGTCAGCGCGTCGCAATAGGTGCCTGCCTAAGCCATATAGCACGCTGCGGCACCAGCGAGTACCACCTCCTCCGCACCAACATCGGCGTCTGGTCCATGCACATGCAGCTTCTCTCGTAGTATTTGACCCGCATGTTCGACTGCAGTACCACACCGATCTTGGACGAGACCATGGAGCTTGTGTCCAAGAAAAGTCTCTGCCTAGCCAATGCATGTCGAGGTGCTTGACTGTTGTGACCTGCCGCACGACGTTTACTAGCTCGCGCTCCGGATGAGCGGCAAGGGTTACTCCTGATCGTCAGTGGTGCGACGACAACGACGACCGGGTGGGAGCTCGTGCGGGAGCCAGTGATCTACCCGGGGCAGTTGGCTCAACTTGGGCTCGAGATTCCAACCGCTTGCACCGTCCCAAGGATGTACCACTCAGCGACGAAGCCAGAATGTTGGATACGTATAGGCGTGTGCTCATGGGCGGGAGCAACCTGCTCAACGGATACTGGTTTGTGAACATGATGTACTCGACGTAGTTGAGCTAGTGAGCCTGGAGGCGTTCCTGCCGTCGTACGTTGACGTGCATCCATGTGCCAACATAGGTCGGCTAAGGGGAAGTGGCATCGGTGTGGTTCGAGATGCCTAGCTGGCCGTTGTCGTGGCGGCGTTCGAGACTCACTCATTCAAGTTGAAATGGTCGATGGTGGCCTGGCCGTGGCGAGGGTGCCACAGCTGGACGTCGGGGTGTTATGAGGCGTAGATGTCCATGGAAGGAAACTATGGCAATTTTGAAAAAGATTCCCACACCCCTCTCCACATTTGCAAGTAAGGCCTTCCCTCATTCATCCTTTTCTCCCACAAGATAAACTACTCATACAAATGCATCTTGATGTTCCATGCAACGCACGGGCATCTTGCTAGTAAGAAAAGAATCTCGAGTTTGGCACGAGTTTGTGCAGCGGTAGCACCACAAGTCCTGGTGCGGGAGTTACATTTCCCTCTTGGGTCCCATGAGACTGAGCTTCAATGGACCCGATAGGTGGCTGGTCCACATGTCATGCTCCCGAAGGCAAAGGGGTGGTGGGGCCGAGAGGGGTGAGTCGCAGGTCGGGGGACGTGTGGTGTCATGGGTTTGAGTGGCGTCGTGGGAATCGCATGTGGCTGTGCTAGAAACTTTATGCTCGCCACATTTCAGCTAGCCCACATGTCATGCACACAAAGGCAGAGGGGTGGTGCTACCGAGAGGGGTGAGGCGCACGTCGGGGGACATGGTGTCGTGGGTTGGAGCGGCATCGTGGGAATCACGAGTGGTAGTGCATGAAACGTGGTGGTCTCCGTAGTTCAACTTCCATGCACAAGCTATCATGTCTACTGACACACGCATTGCATACCGATCACTAGAAGGAGTAGTAGATAAATCTAGGAGGATAAATAGTTCCTTATAGTCAAGCGGACCTACGCTGCTAGTATTTGTTCCAAAGACATGCACACCAATGAAATAGTTCATCTATATCAATATACACAGAGAGGAAATATATTTTTTACAAGAGAGGAAATAGTTCATCCATCCATAATGCCCTGCGGGTGTAGCTTCTTCTTCTTCTTCTTCTTCTTCTTCTTCTTCTTCTTCTTCTTCTTCTTCTTCTTCTTCTTCTTCTTCTTCTTCATCTTCTTCTTCGTCTTCTTCTGCTTCGTCTTCTTCTTCTTCGTCGTCTTCTTCTTCTTCTTCTACTTCTTCTTCTTCTTCTTCTTCTTCTTCTTCTTCTTCTTCTTCGTCTTCTTCTTCTTCTTCTTCTTCTTCTTCTTCTTCTTCTTCTTCTTCTTCTTCTTCTTCTTCTTCTTCTTCTTCTTCGTCTTCTTCTTCTTCTTCCTCTTCTTCTTCTTCGTATTCTTCATCTTCTTCTTCTTCGTCTTCTTATTCTTCTTCTTCTTCTTCGTCGTCGTCGTCTTCTCATTTTCTGTGGGAGACGGCTTCGCAACAAGCTCTTTGGACCTTGCAGCTATTTCGGAACTCATACGGGTATCAAGGGCAGCATATTTTATCCGCTCGTACGTCAAGGGATAATTCTCCCATCCTGACAACCTTAATACCAGCGTCACGTCACCCTTCTAAAGATTTGTACCGAGCACAAAATTTGCTACGTCGAATAGGGATGGTGTCTGTTTATCACAATCTTCTATAGGAATTTTGATTCTGGTTTGTAGGTCAGCGATGCTTTTCAAATCAAGGTTGTACGGTGCCAGCTTCTGTTTGTGCCCTTCGATGGCTGCCCCACAGAAGTATATATCCTCCCGAGACAAGAAATCATGGAGCTCACCTGGTATGGAGGGCGCGTGTATGATGTGGTACACCAAAACATCATCTTCGAGGCACAGCTGAAGGACGCCGGCGCGTTGGATCTTCCCAGTGGCACACTTCGTATACTCTACGTCGAGAACGATGACCTTCATCTCTACCTTTTGGAGGGAGTTGGATACATTGTTGATCCACTTCTGAAAAACCCTTGGTGGTCGGTGACGGTGGCAACTTGTGGCACCCCGGCTCAGAGCAACCAGTTTACCATGCATTGCCAGTCCAGAGACCTTGTCTTCTGGCAACACACAACAACTTGGTACAGAAAACAATCGCTTTATTGATGCTAGCGGATCAGAGTTTATATTACAACAGTTGGCGAGGCCAAGCGGCACACACGGTGCGGCTGAACAATATGTACATTATTTAGTGAACATAAAGGACCTCGATCATGACAACTACGTGGGAGCGGAATAACGTCGTGGCGGGACTCCATAGCACAGGGACACCGATGTGGAGACGATCTAGACTCGGACAACACTCCTTTCCAATGGGACTTTACTGAAATCTGGCATGACACGCCAAGTCAGTACATTGAATGTACTTGCAAGCTCACAACAAGCATAAACATAATGACAAACAATATCATGACAATTAACCAATTTATAAATAATGCAACCATCTATCCAACATGCTGTGACCATGCTCTTGTGATAATCGTCCCTCGGACTGGCCTACCAAACGCGATCGCTCCTGGATCACAAACACGCCAACCCAGAGACATCTCGTGATCCTTACGGCGATCACCACCACGACCACTATTTGGCCTCAATCCGTGATCCTTGCGGCGATCACAACCACGACCAATATTTGGCCCGTGATCCTTACGGCGATCACAACCATGACCAATATTTGGCTCGTGATCCTTACGGCGATCACCACCACGACCAACATCTGGTCCAAATCAACACAATGGCCTTCCCGCCACCAACACAATGCAAACTTCATAATTAGTGTGCAAAATTCATTAAATGTTGACCCATGGTGTGACCTACTTTCGAGCCTGTCCTTAACCATGGACTGGGCTATCGATAGATTAATACACTCTGCAGAGGTTAGTACACTGTACCCACACTACGGAACCCATGGCCTCGCACTCCCATTCGGGTGGACCAACGGCGTCCCGACAAAACCCTCCATTGCCATGACACTCTCCCGGCCACTCCGACTCACTCCCCATCGGGCTAGTCCTGGGTGGCCCCATGTGTACCAAAGACACAACGACCACCGTCGTGGCCAAACGATCCCACACGGGGACTCGGGACCAAAAACTTAACAACGAGCACACAAGGTTATGCCTGCTTCCGGGCCAGGGTACATCATGCCCATAACCTTCCCTAGTTGGAGGCACCGACCAGAGGCATGACAATGAAACGAACAAAGGCCGTCCCATACCGGCAAATGTGGTTGCACTGGGAAAGACTCGATTTAGCAGCACCATGACCCGGTCAACAACATATTCAAGATGATTTATTATCAGGTTCAACTTAAAGTGAAAATAACCGGCGTCATAATGCCATGACATGCATCACCAACATATGCATCACATATCAACAAAAATGGCTGAGTCAACTATGCTCACACTGAGCATCAACAACTCAAGATACTTCTCTGGTTAAGATCAAGCCTTACTTCAACCAGAATCTTTTCTAGCTAATTTATCATTTTTACTCATGCAAGAAAATAATTCCACTAATTACTCATATCCATAGCTATATTATTCTTTCATCACCCAAAAACTAAATCATTGCTAGTTTACCAACTAAGTTCACTTAAAACTTTCTGTAAATCAAGCATATTCACTTTAACAAGCATCTAACAGAATATAATTAACATATTAATAATTTAAATGCATGGATAATCATTTGTTCAAGTAGTAAATCACAAATACTGTAATGGCACTATGAAAGTGTTGATGTGGCTTGCCTTAGTGCAGATGAGGTTCACAAGCCTCCTGGTGATCCTCAAGACAAGCCTGCTCTTCTGAAAATAATTAAAAACACAAAAAGAAATCATCAAGAAACCTTCTGAAATTCACCAGAAAACCTATACAGCAGGGAAAAATCCCATCTTTGGTGAGCTGCTAAATTTTTGGACAAAGAACACAATGCAAAAAGAATCAAATCATTTGGACTTATAGTTAAAAAGTTGTGGCTGTTTGAAGTTCTCTGGATCTAAATGAAATTTGAATTAAAAACAAACAGACTATGGGGGGTGACGTCGAAGGCGTAAAAGCCCAGGGCACCACCACTCGTACCGCTTTGCATGCGTACAGAGTGGCTGACTAGCGGGCCCCGCTAGTCACGTGAGGAGGGGGAGAGGGAAACAGAGAGCGGCGAGGCTTCGCCGGAGCGCACGCCGGCGACGAGGGCTCTTGGGCCAAAACGAGAGGGAGGGATCAAGAGAGGAGATGGAGGCGCACCTGCCCGTACCCGTAGAATAACTAGGTGTGGTCGGACGGCGCCGGAAACAGCCTCTCTAGCAGAGGCAAAGAGCAGCGGTCGCCGGAGATGAAGACGAGGCGACTAGGGGCGACTCCAGGGGCTCCAACCAGGCGGAACGGCACCACCGGAGAGTGGCAGAGGCCCTGGAAGGGTTGCCCTGGCCTGGGAAGGGCCGGAGTTGCGGGGACGACTCGAGGGGATCGCCGGCGAGCTCGAGCTCGGGGACGGCAGCCTGCGGCCTGCCCGGCCGGGCTACGGCTTTCTACGTGCTTGTGGAGTGTGTGGGAGTGGATGCGGGTGCTCGAGGAGGCTAGGAGTGGCCATATTTATTGGCGAGCGGTGAGGGGGGTTCGGGCTCCGCCGTTGGTCACTTGGCCGCGGCGCCTGGCGACGAACGGTGTCAGTGAGAGAGGGGGAAGAAGACGTAGCTCACGTGGGGACGGTTGGCGAGCGCGGACGAGCACATGGGCGAGAGGAAGACGACGAGCACAGTGCGCCACGCACTATGGCGTTGGCCAGACCGTGCCCATGCCCACTGCAGCGATCTCCAGTGTCAGCGAGCGCCAGGGCCGAGTTAAGTGAGTAGAGACGATGATGGTGGCGAGGTTTGGCACGCTCGGGCAGGCTGGGCAGTGAGCTCGCGCGCAACAGAGCGCTCAGCGGCACTCAGAGCGCGTGTTTTGCATGCCAGCACACCTGGACAAACGCGGTCACCGTGTGAACTATGACCTCAGGCCGACCTAAGCCCAAACTTCATGTCTGGTGTGTAGTCCGTGGTAGTTTTGAGTGTTACCATGCTTAGGTTTGGGTTCAGGTGCAGTAGAAATGAGTTTACACTCCAGGTAAGTTTCTGGACAGTAACTTTGAAGGTTTACTGTGGTCAAACCACTAGGAGATGAGGGCTGAGCTTTGGAGGCTAGCCAACATTTACTAAGGTGAAGATGCACAAGAAAAGCCAGCTACAATGGAGCTAGTAAAATGGTAGTTGTTGTAGAAACTACCATTTTTGTCCAGAAATGAAATATTTTCTGTAGCCAAAATATTCCAAAAAGTGATGAAATATTTTTGCTCAAAAAGGTGCCCTAGGGTTCAAAGAATAACCGGGACTTTTCTCAGGATTTTATGGGCAAGAAAAATTGGGGTTGCTTTGGAGCACATTGTGCTAGCTAGGGTTTAGGAGGGAAAAATGAATATTTTTCATTAAAGAAAAATATTCCAAATGATATTATGAGGTGAACCAGAGATGGAGTGATGGTTTGAGAGGGAGATGAAGCACTTGGGTGAAAGCCAAGGGGTACCCAAGTGGTTAAGTCCAAATGAAAGATTCAAAAACTCCAAACTTCAAATTCAAACCAACTGAAAACTGTGCAAAGAAGAGGGGCAAAACCAGGCTGTCACAAACCTCCCCACTTAGAATGAATCTCGTCCCGAGATTGGTTTTTGGGAAAACCATTCGGATAATGTGCCCTTAGAAATTCTTCTGATTGCCATGTTGATTCTGACTCTGTGTGATGCTTCCATTGGACTTTGTAAAACTTCCTTGCTTTACTGCGAGTGACTCTTTCCATCTTATCCAAAATTCTAACTGGCCTCTCTTCGTATGTTAAATCCTTTGCATGTTCTATTTCTGTCATATCAGTCTTTTTCTCAGGCAGCGATATGCATCGCCGTAATTGTGAAACATGAAACATGTTGTGCACATTTGACAATTCAGGTGGTAGTTCCAACTGATAGGCAACAGTACCCACTCGTGACATAACGGGAAATGGACCAATGAATCTGGGTGCCAACTTTCCACGAGTCTGAAATCTCTCGACTCCTTTCATAGGCGTGACTCAAAGGTATACATGTTCTCCGGGTTCAAAACTGTTCTGTCGGTGCTTTGCATCATAATAACTCTTCTGTCGAGATTTGGCCAACTGCAATCTGTCTCTAATTTCCTTGACTTGCTTCTCGGCTTCTAGCATGAGATATGTTTCGAAAATGCGGCTATCTCTAGTTTGAGACCAATTTAAAGGAGTGCGGCACTTACGGCCATACAAAGCTTCATACGGTGACATCTTTAAACTGGTCTAGAAGCTATTGTTATAAGAAAACTCAGCATAGGGCAAACAGTCTTCCCATTTTGGTCCTTGGGCCAAAGCACAGGCTCTCAGCATATCTTCGAGTATTTGGTTTACCCGCTGTGCCTGTCCATCAGTTTGAGGATGATAAGCGGTACTGTAATTCAATGCAGCCCCCAGGGCTTGATGGGGACGGGAACAAAAAGCGGAGGTAAAAAGTGAACCTCGGTCAGAAGTGATGGTTCGGGGTACTCCATGCAGACTGACAATTCAGGATACATACAGCTGTGCAAGTTCATCTACTCGATATGTGGTTCTGATCGGGATAAAGTGGGCTACCTTGGTTATTGTATCCACTATGACCCAGATTGCATCATTGCCTCGTCGAGTCTTAGGTAGTCCTGTGATGAAATCCATACAGACATCATCCCATTTCCATTGTGACACTGGCAGCGGTTGGAGAAGTCCACCTGGCTTCTAATGCTTTGCCTTCACTTTGTTGCATATGTCGCAACAGGCCACAAAATAGGCAATGTCTTTCTTCATTCCATCCTACCAGAATATTTGTCGAAGGTTTTCATACATTTTCGTACCTCCAGGGTGAATTGAATACGAGGATTTGTGTGCTTCTGGCAGGATCTTCTGCTTTAAATCCGCTTGATTGGGCACACAAATCCTTCCCCGGAATCGGAGGGCACCGAACTGATCCTTTGAGAAATCGGAAGTCTGACTTGCCACCATATGCTTGGCACATTTCTGCAGATCGGTGTCATCTAGCTGGGCCTTGCGGATATCTTCCTCAAGTGTGGGGGTAACTTCCAAAATATTAGCAAGGACAGCATCAACTATGACCAGGTTGAGCTGAGCAATCTCTTCTTGAAGTTCAGGAGGCAAGGATTCCAATATGACATTTAGGCTGACGGGCTTCCGACTAAGCGCATCGGCAACCACGTTGGCCTTACCCAGGTGGTAATTTATTCCAAGGTCATAATCCTTGACTAACTCAAGCCATCTTCGTTGATGGAGATTTAAATCTGGCTGAGTAAATATATATTTGAGACTTTTGTGATCTGTAAAAATTTGGCACCTCTTCCCGATGAGATAGTGTCTCCAAATTTTCAAAGCATGAACCACCGCGGCCAACTCCAAATCATGAGTAGGATAATTTCCTTCGTGGGGTCGTAGCTGTCGCGAGGAATAAGCTACTACCTTGCCGTCTTGCATAAGTACGCATCCAAGTCCTTGTCTGGAAGCGTCGCAATACACATCAAACCTGCGGTAGATATCTGGAAGAGTCAATACCGGTGATGTTGTCAGTCGTATCTTTAACTCATTGAAACTTTTCTCACAGTCCTCAGTCCATTCAAACTTCTTATCCTTTTTGAGCAGCTCTAACATGGGTTTAGCAATCTTGGAAAATCCTTCAATGAAACGACGGTAATATCCGGCTAATCCAAGAAAACTCTGGATCTGAGATACGGCGGTGGGCGGCAACCAATCGAGTACATCCTTTACTTTGCTCGGGTGCACGGCTATACCTTCGGCGGATAGCACATGTCCAAGAAATCCAACTTGCTTGAGCGAAAACTCACATTTACTGAATTTGGTGTATAACTGATGTTCACGAAGTCGTTGTAACCCTGCTCAGAGGTGTCCTTTATGCTCTTCTTTACTTCTTGAGTAAATAAGTATATCGTCGATGAATACTACCACAAACTTATCAAGGAAGTCCATGAATACCTTATTCATCATATGCATGAAGAAGGCAGGGGCGTTAGTGAGGCCAAAGGACATAACTGTATATTCATAAATACCGTATCGAGTGGTGAATGCGGTCTTAGGAATATCCTCCTTTTTAATCTTGAGCTGATGGTATCCAGTCCGTAAATCAATCTTGGAGAATACCTTGGCCCCACTGAGCTGATCAAACAGGTCATCAATTCTTGGCAGTGGATATTTGTTCTTGATTGTGACATCATTCAGCTGATGGTAATCCACACACATGCGGACGCTGCCATCCTCTTTGTCCACGAAGATAGCAGGTGATCCCCATGGTGAAGAGCAGGGAGGGATATATCCTTTCTGGAGCATTTCATCAAGCTATTTCTTTACCTCCACTAATTCCGATGAAGGCATTCGGTAATACTTCTTGTGTATTGGTGCGGTTCCGGGCACAAGATCTATTGCAAACTCAAGCTCTCGATCGGGTGGCATGCCTGGCAGTTCCTCTGGAAATACACCAGGAAACTCACTGACCACCGGAATTAATTCCACTTGAGCCACTGCGGTGAAGACCATTTCTTTTGTGGGTATACTTCTGCGAGCATGGAATTTTGTAGTCTTCCCTTCCTGGCTGGTCCAAATGACTTTCCGGGTCGCATAATTTATGCATACTTGATACTGAGTTAGCCAATTCATACCCAAGATAACATCCAACTTAGCAGACTCAATAATTATCAAGGAAGTTGGAAAACAGATTCCATTGATACTGACTTCCAGATTACGGCAGACCAGGTTGCTTCTGATTAGGGATCCCGGGGTTTGTACCAGTGATGTCTACTACACAACCTTCTTCTTGTAGACGTTGTTGGGCCTGCAAGTGCACAGGTTTGTAGGACAGTAGCAAATTTCCCTCAAGTTGATGACCTAAGGTTTATTAATCCGTAGGAGGTGTAGGAGGAAGATGGTCTCTCTCAAACAACCCTGCAACCAAATAGTAAAAAGTCTCTTGTGGCCCCAACACACCCAATACAATGGTAAATTGTATAGGTGCACTAGTTCGGCGAAGAGATGAAGATACAAGTGCAAAATAGGTAGTAGATAAAGGTTTTTGTAATCTGAAATAATAAAAACAGCAAGGTAGCGAGCGGTAAAAGTGAGCGTAAACGGTATTGCAATGGTAGGAAACAAGGCCTAGGGTTCATACTTTCACTAGTGTAAGTTCTCTCAACAATAATAACATAGATAGAACATATGACAAGCCCTCAACATGCAACAAAGAGTCACTCCAAAGACACTAATAGCGGAGAACAAACGTAGAGATTATGGTCGGGTACGAAACCACCACAAAGCTATTCTTTCGGATCGATCTATAAAAGAGTTCGTACTAGAATAACACCTTAAGATACAAATCAACCAAAACCCTAATGTCACCTAGATACTCCATTGTCACCTCAAGTATCCGTGGGCATGATTATACGATATGCATCACACAATCTCAGATTCATCCAACCAACATAAAAGTACTTCAAAGAGTGCCCCAAAGTTTCTACCGCTGTTGCAAAAGGATTCAACGTTAGACCATGCTCTTACTTTTCTAGGGAATTTTTGCAACAGCGGTAAACTTTCTGTTTTCAAACAGCAACATGCAAACTAGCAAAATAAGCATGGCAAAGGCTATGCTTGACTTTTTTATTGAAACTAAAGAGGCAAAACAAAATTCTAACTAAAAGAAAGCAAAAACTAACAAAAGAAATTGACGCTCCAAGCAAAACACATATCATGTGGTGAATAAAAATATAGCTCCAAGTAAAGTTACCGATGAACGAAGATTTAAAGAGGGATGCCTTCAGGGCATCCCAAGCTTAGTTGCTTGGTTGTCCTTGAATATTACCTTGGGGTGCCTTGGGAATCCCCCAGCTTAGGCTCTTTCCACTCCTTATTCCATTGTCCATCGAATCATTACCCAAAACTTGAAAACTTCAACCACACAAAACTCAAAACAAAACTCGTAATCTCCGTTAGTATAAGAAAATAAAACCACCACTAAGGTACTGTAATTAACTCATTATAAATTCATATTGGTGTAATATCTACTATATTCTAACTTATCTATGGTTCATACCCTCCGATACTTCTCATAGATTCATCAAAATAAGCAAACAACACATAGAAAACAGAATCTGTCAAAAACAGAACAGTCTGTAGTAATCTGTATAAAACGTATACTTCTGTAACCACAGAAATTATGAAATAAATGTCTGGAACTGAACAATTTGTCTATTAATCATCTACAAAAATAATCAACCTAAAATCACTCTCCAGTAAAAAATGGCAGCTAATCTCGTGAGCGCTAAAGTTTCTGTTTTTCACAGCAAGATCATATAAACTTCACCCAAGTCTTCCCAAAGGTTCTACTTGGCACTTTATTGAAAAAAAGCTATAAAACATGATTACTACAGTAGCATTATCATGTGGACACACAACAACAGTAAGGGTAAATATTGGTTTGTCTCCCAAGAAGCGCTTTTCTTTAATGCCTTTTCAAGCTAGGCATGATGATGACAATGATGCTCACATAAAAGATAAGAATTGAAACGTAACCGGAGCATCATGAAGCATATGACTAGCACATTTAAGCCTAACCCACTTCCTATTCATAGGGATTTTGTGAGCAAACAACTTATGGGAACAATAATCAACTAGCATAGGATGACACAACAAGCATAGCTTCAAGAATTTAAGCACATAGAGAGGAAACTTGACATTATTGCAATTCCTACAAGCATATGTTCCTCCCTCATAATAATTTTCAGTAGCATCATGAATGAATTCAACAATATAACCAGCACCTAAAGCATTCTTTTCATGATCTACAAGCATAGAAAATTTACTACTCTCCACATAAGCAAACTTCTTCTTTATAGCATACGTATCATCACAATAATCATCATAGATAGGAGGCATGCTTTCATCATAGTAAATTTGCTCATCAAAGCTTGGGGGACAAAAAAATATCATCTTCATCAAACATAGCTTCCACAAGATTGTGGCTTTGCATATCATTAGCATCATGGATATTCAAGGAATTCATACTAACAACATTGCAATCATGCTCATCATTCACATATTTAGTTCCAAACATTCTATAGATTTCTTCTTCTAGCACTTGAGCACAATTCTCCTTTCCATCATACTCACGAAAGATATTAAAAAGGTGAAGCGTATGAGACAAACTCAATTCCATTTTTTTCTAGTTTTCTTTTATAAACTAGACTAGTGCTAAAACAAGAAACAAAAAGATTCAATTGCAAGATCTAAAGATATACCTTCACTTACCTAGCCTCCCCGGCAACGGCGCCAGGAAAGAGCTTGATGTCTAATACACAACCTTCTTCTTGTAGACGTTGTTGGGCCTGCAAGTGCACAGGTTTGTAGGACAGTAGCAAATTTCCCTCAAGTGGATGACCTAAGGTTTATCAATCCGAAGGAGGCGTAGGAGGCAGATGGTCTCTCTCAAAAAAAACCTGCAACCAAATAACAAAAAGTCTCTTGTGTCCCCAACACACCGAATACAATGGTAAATTGTATAGGTGCACTAGTTCGGCGAAGAGATGAAGATACAAGTGCAAAATAGATAGTAGATAAAGGTTTTTGTAATCTGAAATAATAAAAACAGCAAGGTAGCGAGCGGTAGAAGTGAGCGTAAACGGTATTGCAATGGTAGGAAACAAGGCCTAGGGTTCATACTTTCACTAGTGTAAGTTCTCTCAACAATAATAACATAGATAGAACATATGAAAAGCCCTCAACATGCAACAAAGAGTAACTCCAAAGACACTAATAGTGGAGAACAAACGTAGAGATTAAGGTCGGGTACGAAACCACCACAAAGCTATTCTTTCGGATCGATCTATAAAAGAGTTCGTACTAGAATAACACCTTAAGATACAAATCAACCAAAACCCTAATGTCACCTAGATACTCCATTGTCACCTCAAGTATCCATGGGCATGATTACATGATATGCATCACACAATCTCAGATTCATCCAACCAAGATAAAAGTACTTCAAAGAGTGCCCCAAAGTTTCTACCGGAGAGTCAAGAAGGTGTGCCAACCCCTATGCATAGGTTCCCAAGTGTCACGAAACCCGCAAGTTGATCACCAAAACATACATCAAGTGGATCAATAGAATAACCCATTGTCACCACGGTTATCCCATGCAAGACATACATCAAGTGTTCATAAAAGACTCAATCCAAAAAGATAACTTCAAAAGGGGAAACTCAATTCATCACAAGAGAGTAGAGGGGGAGAAACATCATAAGATCCAACTACAATAGCAAAGCTCGGGATACATCAAGATCGTGCCATAGATGGAACACGAGAGAGAACATGAGAGAGAGAGTGATCAAACACATAGCTACTAGTGCATACCCTCAGCCCCGAGGGTGAACTACTCCCTCCTCTTCATGGATAGCGCCGGGATGATGAAGATGGCCACCGGTGATGGGATCCCCCTCCGGCAGGGTGCCGGAACGTGGTCCCGATTGGTTTTTGGTGGCTACAGAGACTTGCGGCGGCGGAACTCCCGATCTATTTTCTGTTCTGGAAGTTTTAGGGTACGTAGGTATATATGGGTGAAAGGAGAACGTCGGTGGAGCTACGGGCCCCCCACGAGGCAGGGGGCGCGCCCAGAGGGGAGGGCGCGCCCCCACCCTCGTGAGCACCTCGCGTATCTTCTGACGTGGGGTCCAAGTCCATCAGGTGGGTTTCCTTCCAAAAATAACTTCTCCAGTTGATTTCGTTCCGTTTTGACTCCGTCTGACATTCCTTTTCCTCGAAACGCTGAAATAGGCATAAAACAGCAAATCTGGGCTGGGCCTCCGGTTAATAGGTTAGTCCCAAAAGTAATATAAAAGTGGATAATAAAGCCCAATATTGCCTAAAACAGTAGATAAAGTAGCATGGAGCAATCAAAAATTATAGATACATTGGAGACGTATCAACCAGCATATTCTTGCCCAAAAGCGAACAAGGAAATTTGTTTTGGGCAAAAAAACTCCGAGAAATAAAAGAGTGGGAAGCCCCAGAGTCAAATAAAATTACTCCAGGTATGTTATTAACAGAAAACATACCAATGACGACTTCGGGGTTCTCTTGGGCTTCATCGGTGGAGATGTGATGCACGTACCCCGTGATGTTTTGCTGGCTCAGGCATGACTCCATATAATGGACTTGTGGCCTGAATATAGCATTTGACCTATTGTTCTTGGGACACTGTTTGGCATAATGTTCGGTTTGCCCACAACTGAAGCAAGAATTGTTGTGCAGTCGCTCCTCTTGCACTGTGTTGGTTACGACGTTCTTGACTTGAGTGGTGGTCTTGTTAACATTCCGTTGCCAATTGGGCTTGTATTCCACCTGAGTCTATTGCCAGGTATGAGCCTTCTGCACTGGTTGTATTTCCTTCCTTGGCTCAAACTTGCGCTTGTGATCGTTGTTGGTAGACTTATTATCCGATACAAGCTTGTGCTCTCTTTCAGCAATGAAAGCCTTGTTCACCAGGGTTGGGAAGTCTGGGAAATCGAACATACTGAGAGTACACCTGAGTTGCGGGTTTAATCCACCAAGAAATCTGTCAATCTTTCTTTCTTCAGTGTCCACGTCATATAGGGAGTAACGTGACAGATGATTGAAGTTTTGCAAATATTCATCCACAGACTGACTTCCTTGGAGGAGTGTGAGAAATTCACACTGCTTAGACTTCATAATTCCCGTAGGGATATGATATTTCCGGAATTGTTCCTTGAATCTTGATCAGGTGATTTCTTCATCAGCAGACCACATGGCTCTTTCATTTTCCCGCCATATGGCAGTAGCGCCTTCAAGATAATGAGTTGCAAATGGAACTTATCTCCTTCTTCAGTATGAGCAATCTCAAGTTTCTTCTCCATAGTTCTCAACCAATCATCTGCATCCAAGGGATCAATAGCCTGACTAAAACTGGGAGGCTTGGTCCTTTGAAAGTCTGACAGCTTGGAGTGATGACCGGGCTGATTTCCATTCTGTCCAACCACAACTTGAACACTTCTTAATATTTCAGTCAGATCATTATTCCATCTTTCCTCAAACATACGTAGAATTTGCTCGGTGGAGGGCGGATTTGGCGGTGGTGGAACGTACGGCTCGGGTGAGTGTCCTGCCTGTCGTGCGAAATGACGAACAGGGGAACCCTCATGAACGTTGCTACTGCAGCCTCCCCGCGTCATCCTATTGTGATTTTTCCCAAGGCAACACAACCAAGATGAGAAGCATTCAAAATAAATTGGGAGAAAGCCAGCAACAAAAGCCCAAGAAAAACCGAAATGACGAAGAAAATACGGCGAAAAAATAGAGTTCCAACATAATTATACATAGACTCATACATGAAAGATAACAACATGCCAGGTTCAACTACTCCCATACATGAAACGAAACATCATTACTCATACGACTACATCCTTACACCATCCTGACGACTGCGAATACTCAGAAGCTCTACTGCTCTGCTGGTGCTGCGGGGTCCTCTCCTGAAGCGGACTCAGATCCTGAACTGACGTGGTTAACTGAGACCTCCGGGTTAAAGGTGACATGACGACGCTGCCTCGAGGGCTCTCCCTCCGGGGCAGGTGTAGGGTGAAGCATTGGGGCTACAGGAGTGGCGAGAAGTGAAACCCACTCAGCAGGTGCAATAAGTGGACTCACTGTCGTGGTGCCCGAGCTACTCGGAGGAGTAACCGGTGAAACAGGGGAACTAGAACTGGCTGGAGTATAGGGAGTAAATCCTATAGATGCTGGAGTAGTGACTGATCTAGCGGAGGGTAAAGCAGTACGGGCATGAGTCAGCTCTCGATCCAGCTCGTAGATCATAAGATAGCTAGCAGTGATATTACGAGAAAGGTGGCTAGCAACACTATCAGACTCCGGATCAATGATAGGGAAACGGACACGACCATTATCATGCAGAGAAGGATAGTAGTAGAAACCTAGGTGGTTCTGCATCCGGACCTCGTCGTAGCGAAGCTCAACACGGACCTCGAATGCAGCAAACTGGATAGCCAGAGAAGCGGTAGAGGCGCAACCGCTCCGAGAGGTATGAGTGTAAGTGCTGGAATCGGAACTGGTGCGCAGAGTAACCACGGCGTGATACTCATACATTGAGTCAGCTGGACGCTCCCGGTACACACGATAGGCTGGGTCGTCACCGAAGGGGTACAGCCGATGCCACACGTTACGAAGGAGATGCGGCAACGTGTATGGCATCAGCTGCAACTGGCACAGATACGACACCGGAGCCATCTACACTCACAACCATTAGCAGGTTAGCATAAAAATAAAACAAGTGCATGCAATGGAACAACAAGCTACCAATGCTACCGGCACTCAACTACAACTCGTATCTAGCATCCGGTTAACACGTCTTAGTCTAGCATGGCCTATAGTCAGCGCGGCTCTGATACAAGTGTTGTGGCACCCCGGCTCAGAGCAACCGGTTTACCATGCATTGCCAGCCCAGAGACCTTGTCTTCTGGCAACACACAACAACTTGGTACAGAAAACAACCGCTTTATTGATGCTAGCGGATCAGAGTTTATATTACAACAGTTGGCGAGGCCAAGCAGCACACACCGTGCGGCTGAACAATATGTACATTATTTAGTGAACATAAAGGGCCTCGATCACTACAACTACACGGCAGCGGAACAACGTCATAGCGGGACTCCATAGCACAGGGACACCGATGTGGACACGGTCTAGACTCGGAGAGCACTCCTTTCCAACGGGACTTTCCTGAAATCTGGCATGACACGCCAGGTCAGTACATTGAATGTACTTGCAAGCTCACAACAAGCATAAACATAATGACAAACAATATCATGACAATTAACCAATTTATAAATAATGCAACCATCTATCCAACATGCTGTGACCATGCTCTTGTGATAATCGTCCCTCGGACTGGCTTACCAAACGTGATCGCTCCTGGATCACAAACACGCCAACCTAGAGACATCTCGTGATCCTTACGACGATCACCACCACGACCAATATTTGGCCTCAAACCATGATCCTTACGGCGATCACAACCACGACCAATATTTGGCCCGTGATCCTTACGGCGATCACAACCATGACCAATATTTGGCCCGTGATCCTTACGGCGATCACAACCACGACCAACATCTGGTCCAAATCAACACGATGGCCTTCCCGCCACCAACACAATGCAAATTTCATTATTAGTGTGCAAAATTCATTAAATGTTGACCCATGGTGTGACCTAATTTCGAGCGTGTCCTTAACCGTGGACTCGGCTATCGATAGATTAATACACTCTGCAGAGGTTAGTACACTGTACCCACACTACAAAACCCATGGTCTCGCACTCCCATTCGGGTGGACCAACGGCATCCCAGCAAAACCCCTCTAGTGCCATGACACTCTCGCGGCCACTCCGACTCACTCCCCATCGGGATAGTCATGGGTGGCCCCATGTCTGTCGGATTTCGGGTTCCGGCAGACCCTTGAGGTTCGAACACTGGGGTGCACGCGGAGATTCAACCCTCTACTGGCTCGCTCCTCGCTGAATCGCTAAGACCTAAACTACCAAACTGAACAGCACAAGAGACACAAGATTTATACTGGTTCAGGTCACCATTGTGGTGTAATACCCTACTCTAGTGTGTGGTGTGGTGGATTGCCTCTTGGGCTTGATGATGAACAATACAATGGGAGAACAACCTTGCGAGGGTCTGTTCTTGGCTGGTGCGACGAACTGCTGGGAGGAGTTCAGTCGCCTCTCTCTCTCTCTCTGTGTGTGTCTTTCTATCCTTGTTCTTTCGATGCCTCTACCCTGCGGGTGGCTACCCCTATTTATAGGCAAAGGCCCTGGGCCTCTCCCCAAATATTGAGCGGGAGGGGCGCCAACAATTGGCCATTTTGAAGGGGAATAGCGGGTACACTTATCCTGACTAAAGTTGGTCCTCGCCTGTCAAAGGCTCTGGTGGTAACGCCAGCTTGGGCTCCACAATGACTTCCTTCTGGCCGTTGGGCTGGTCTTGGTCTTGTTGCATCGAAATGGACGCCTTTGCTTGATGCTCTCGCCTGCGCTTGCTCCCTTTGCACCAAAGAGGAAAGGAGGACACTGCGCGGGCTAGCGCCCGACTGGCGCCCTTGGTCGTCATGGCTTGCGTCATGGGCACCTCGTGAGGTACCCCGCCTTGAACTCTCCGCGTCCTCATGAGCCAGCCTGACGAGGCCATGCCTGAGGAAGCTCCATGTCGTCCAGCCCGCGAGGCTTGGCCCCTCGTGAGGGTCTTGAGGTTGTGTTGATGAAGATGGGCTGTGCTGGGCCTCCCTTGAGCCACGCCGCAGGCCGCAGAGCAAGCACAGGGACCCCGTTCCCGAACGCCGACAAGAGCCCCGGGCCCCTGCGGCGCCCGAACTTGGCGGCGGAGGCGACGAGGGCAAGTGCAAAGCGTTGCGGGCCCTAACAGCATGCGGCCTTGGGCGCCGCGTGGCGGTTGATTGGACGTGGGCGGCACCGCTTCCCCACGACGCCTTGGTAACCGCTCGGATTCGACAAGTCCCTGCATGCAAAGCGGGTCATGATTGCCTGTGATCGTGGAGGTCGATGGTTGGCCTTCGCCAGCTATAAGTATGGAACGGCGCACACCCTTCCAGTCTATCCCTCTGCTTCTCCTCCTTCCTGGGCCTTGCTCCGTCTTGCTGCAATGGCTTTGATCCGCCGGTTCTCCGCGGAAGAGAAGGGAAAGGCTCCCCAAGAGGATCCTGACCCGCTTCCCCCGAAGAAGCGGCCTGCCCTCTGGTGTCAGGGTGAGGGCACTCGCCAGGAAACGTCAAGACCCTGGTGTGAGCGGCCACCACCAGGGCTCCCTCTTCCCTTGTACGCGCACATTGGTGGCTCTGAAGGAGTCGATGCCGAACGCCATGAGCGGCGCCGCCGACGACGCCGGCGGGTCACAAGGGTGTGCGTCTTCCCCCCTGGAGTCCACGCCGAGGGCTCCTGCCGAGAGTTCGTGCTTCACGCCGCCATGCCTCCTAAGTCTTGGATTCGTCTTCCTTCTTTCTTCGCCTCCGTCGTCCGGCAGGGGGAACCCCTGGGGCTTTGGCTGCAGCACGCCGGCTGCGGCACCCTCACGACTGGGGCAGAGGTCGCGGTCGTTGCCCCGAGCGAGGTCTTCATGACTCGAGGCTGGGGCGAGGTCGCCCGGGTCTGCAGGACGAGGGGCGCCCTCACGATCCATCTGGAGTCTGATGGTGCTTGGTGATGTCCTTCAAGGTCTTCGGCGCGGAGGGTCGCGGCTGGAGTGCTGCCCAGAGAGGCGGTCGGGACCTGCGCGGCGAGGCGAGACAGGCCGCCGATCGCTCCCTTGGCCGCTCCTCAGGCGACGGAGGCGCCGGAGGATCCAGTGACTCCGTCGAGCTCTTCGTGACTCCGGAGACGAGCGCCGACAGCTACGAGCCCCCGAGCCTGCGCCGTTCTTGGAGCAGGGCGGGCTCGTTAGGCCGTCGCCGCCTGTTATCTGGATGGGGTTGGCGCCGGTGCTGGGCGGCCCTCTATTGATGATGGCGTCTGCCGCGATGCCCCCTGTAGTTAGGACTCCTTGGGATTCGCGCCTTTTGTTCCTGCAAGGAGCCAAGAATATACCCCACGGGGGCTTGTAAGATGTTTGTAGCTTCGTGTGTCAATATGATCCTTATTGTGAAGCAGTGCGAGATGCTCATTCCGTTTTAGCTTAGTTTCCTCCTTTCAGACTTCGCGAGGGCTTGATGCTCTGCCGACAGTCCCGATCCCAAAGCGGCGATCGTCGCTGGTATGCCAGGTCGCGATGCCGTGGTCAAGGCCAGGAGGTGAGCGGCCCGAGGTCCGGTAAGAGCCCCTGAGTCGCGATGCTCAGGAGGTCCCCTTTAGCGCTCAACCAGCCATCATTCGGTGAGAAAGGAGAGCGACATTGCTAACACGGGATTGCACTTGGTGCGGGGGCGGTGCTGCGATAACCAATGCTTCCGAAAAGTGACTTATCTCGAGGGTCAGAAAAACGCTTCCTAGCGCGACACTAGATCCGTGCCTTGGCCGATGTGAGGTTGCTTGGCGACGCTCCTTGGAGAGACCCTGCAGGCTCATCACAGAAGGAACGAGGGTTTGTCGCGACAATGACAGTTAGCCTTTAGTTGCTCTGGAGGGGCATGAAAGGCCTTGCGAGGTGTATTGGGGTACCCGTGAGCCAGTGCAGTACTCACGGGGCCCTACCTCAAGGCGGGTTGCGCCTGGCTCTGGGCCTTATCTTCGAGTGTATTCCTGCAAATTTGGCCAGATGCCGGTGCTCGACGTCTTCGGGTCTCGGCTCTTGGGCTGGTCTCAGCCGTTGCTGGCATGCCAGGTCGCGATGCCATGGACAAGACTAGATGGTGAGGGTCGGAGAGCCGGTAGGAGCCCTGAGTCGTGATGCTCAGGCACCCCCCCTTTAACGCGCAAGCTAGGTTAGATGGCGAAACTCTACGTCCTCGAGTCCCGGCTCTTGGGCTGGTCTCAGCCGTCGCTGGCATGCCAGGTCGCGATGCCATGGACAAGACCAGAGGGTGAGGGCCGAAGAGCCGGTAGGAGCCCTGAGTCGCGATGCTCAGGCACCCCCCTTTAACGCCCAAGATTCCGACACCCAGGAGAAAAAGGCACCAAACAACAAGCATGGTGGATCGAAAGCATAGCCCTAAGATAAACACAAGAAGGATACATGCCGCTGGGACAGACCCGAGCGGCTTGGGGATGATGCAGCCCGAGGGGCGCCCCCAATAAGGTAAGCTAAGGACATGAAATAAAAGGGATACATGCCGCAAGGACGGACCCACGCGGCCTGGGAATAATGCGGCCCTGAGGGCGCTCCTAGCCAGAAACGAAACTTAAAAGATGTCACCTGATGATGTTGGGGACGAAGGGGTGTTGGTGTATCAGACTCGGTGGGTTGCGGGAGCCGATCTTCACGAGCCCCCAGGCCTAGGGGCCTCTGGAGGCTCCGGAGGCGCTGGCGGCTCCTCGCGGGCCATCTCCATCTCCGCCAGAGCTGCGGCACGCCTGACCTCTTGAGCCTCCAAGATGGCCCTCATGAGACGCTGGTGCGCAGCAGTCACGTTCGGCAAGCCATAGGGCATGCGAACGTAGCTGTGGGGCGGACCCTCGTAGCGTCCCACTTGCGAGGGCCAGAGGCACTCTTGAGACGCGGCTCGGTTGAGCCCCGGTATGTCAATGCAGATGCGCAGCCCACCATCCTCGCCTGGATGGGGGCCCACAGCGGGTAGGTGGCAGCTGCCTCTCATGACCCTTGACTCCTGTATCTCCTGAATGGCCTTGCTGACGAACTCCTGAGGGTTTGGCCCTCCTTGCCTTGCTCCTTCTTTAGGGAAACGTGCTTTGAAGCACGCCTCCACGTGGTGCCCAAGCGCCTCCCTCGTGACCTTGGCGAGGTCGGCGGCCCTCCAGGGGAGAGCCCCCGAGCCCTGCCTGAGGAGGGCGCCGGGCGCGCTTCCCTATGCGATGGAAGGAGGCTCCCTCTGGGCAGGCGCGGGCCCTGAGGGGCCTGCCTCCTGAGGGGCCGGGCCGAACGATCTCTTCTTCTTCTTGGGGGCAGCCTTGGGAGGCCTCCTGCTGCCGCGGTCTGGGTATTCCAGTGATGCAGCCTGAAAGGCTCGCTCCAGGGACCACACTGCGTCTCTCTCTTCGCAGGGCACCATGATGACCCCGCCGCTTCCTGGCATCTTGAGGATGTTGTAGCCGTGGTGGGTTACGGCCATGAACTTGGCTAGCGCCGGGAACCCGAGGATGGCGTTGTACGGCAGGCGAATGTGGGCGACGTCGAAGTCGATGAGCTTGGTGCGGTAGTTGTCGCGTGCCCCGAAGGTGACAAGAAGGCGGACCTGCCCTATCGGGACCGTGGAGCCGTCGGTGACTCCGGAGAAGGGCTTGGTTGGCTGAAGTTGACTGTAGGGCACTTGAAGATTGTTGAGCGTTTCCACGGAAAGGACGTTGAGTCCTGCCCCGCCGTCGATGAGGGTCTTGGTGACTAGCACGTTGCTGATGATTGGGGAACAAAGCATCGGGAGGACTCCGGCTGTGGCCGCGCACTTGAGCTGATCCGCTGAGCTGAACGTGATGGCGCATGACGACCACCTGAGAGGGCGCGTGGCCTCGAGCTTGGGGAGGACTGCATTCACCGGCGGGCGGCTGCTTGAAGATGCGCTGAGAGGCTGGGGCTTGAGCTCCGCCCAGGATGCAGGCGATTGCACGTGGTTCCTGGAAGCCCCCAGCCCCCTCATCCTGATGACGGTCTTCATTTCTCTTCGGCTGCGGCGGCAGCGGAGGGAGGCCTGGGTTCCCTTGTGGGCGATCCCCGCGAGGCCGATCCCTCCAGTCTCCCTCGCGAGGCAGGTCCTGCCAGCGATCCTCGTGAGGTTGGTCGCGCCACCCTTGGCGTGGGCCGCGGTCTTCCCAACGTCCTGCATTCCTTCCTCCTCCTCGGCCGTAGCCCCGGTCGCTGCGGTCGGGACGTCTGCCGACCCTTCCTTCACGCACGGCCCGGAGCTCTTGGCATTCATTGGTGTTGTGGGTGTGGAGGTCGTGGTACACGCAGTACCGACTACCCTTGGAGGATTCGGGCTGATCTCTGCCCCGCTTGGTGTCTGGCTCGGCCGTGAGTACGGCAGCCCCCTTGCGCTTCACGTCCTTGGCCTTGGGCTTCTTCTCTTCGGGGTCCGCGGTAGGCAGCTCGAGGAGGGAGAGGCGCCCCTCCTAAGCCCTGGCGCACTTGGTCGCTAAGTTGAACAACTCCAAGGAGGTGCATAGGTCTTCATGCATCGCCAGCTCCTCCTTCATCTTGACGTCGCGCACGCCATCGGAGAAGGCTGAGATGATGGCCTCCTCCGTCACCCTGGGGATCTTGAGGCGTGCGTTATTGAAGCGATGGATGTACTTCGCGGGGTTCCCGGGTTGCTTTATATCTGGCGCATGTCGCTCACGGCGGGTTGCCGGTCGCGAGTACCCTGGAAGTTGGCGATGAAGCGGGTGCGCATCTCGTCCCAGGAGGAGATCGTGCCTGGGGCCAGATTCAGGAGCCAGGTGCGGGCTCCGTCCTTGAGCGCCATGGGAAACCAGTTTGCCATGACCTTTTCGTCTCCGTTGGCAGCCTCGATGCCCAACTCATAGAGTTGGAGGAACTCTGCAGGTCGGCCGTGCCGAGCGAGGAGGCGGTCGGCTTGAACTTGCGGGCCACGCGATGCTGCAAGAACTCGAGGTGAAGCGCGGCAGCTTCGCCGTGGCTGCGGGGGCCTTGGGAGACGGAGAGCTTGGTCTGTGGGTCCCCATGCGCCGTGGTGAGGGGCAGCGCAGGTCTTGACGTCTTTGGGCGGGGGCGCTCGGGCAGCTTCGAGGGCGAGGACTTCTTGGCAGCTCTGCTCTTGCCGCTGGCGCTCGACGGAGCAGTTCCGCCAGGGGCAGCGCCTTGGGGCAGGCGCCTTCTTGAGAGGAGGCGGCCGTGGCGCCCAGAGTTTCATTGCCGCAGGCGGGTGCGGTGCTGCGAAAAGGGCGGGCGGGCGCCCGCGTGAGCGGACGAGCTCGGCGACTCGGTCGAGCCATTCTTCGTAGACGTCATCGATGGGGCGGTAGCGCAGGAGCTCATTTGCCGCGATGAGCGCAACTCGGGCCTCCATGGCAGCACGGGGCGCGCGTGACGAAGAACCAGCGGGGGTGAGCGAGGGCGTGGCGGTGCGGTCGTCCCGCCTCATGGATGGATGCTGAGACGATGCTTACTGTTCGTTCCCCGCCGGGCCGGTGGCGGCGTTGACGGCAGGTGACGGGGAACGACGAGGGCACCCGCCGACGGGAGCCGTCTGGGCGACATGGGAAGCGAGGGCGGCTCGGCGCTCGGCGCGAGCCCGACGAGCGTCAGACATGGATGCGGTGGTCGGAGAAGAACGAGACAACGGAAGGCAAATTCCGGTGCACCCCTACCTGGCGTGCCAAATTCCAGATTTCTGGTTCCGGCAGACCCTTGAGGTTCGAACACTAGGGTGCGCGCGGAGATTCAACCCTCTACCGGCTCGCTCCTCGCCAAATCGCTAAGACCTAAACTACCAAACTGAACAGCACAAGAGACACAAGATTTATACTGGTTCAGGCCACCATTGTGGTGTAATACCCTACTCCAGTGTGTGGTGTGGTGGATTGCCTCTTGGGCTTGATGGTGAACAATACAATGGGAGAACAGCCTCGCGAGGGTCTGTTCTTGGCTGGTGCGACGAACTGCTGGGAGGAGTTTAGTCGCCTCTCTCTCTCTCTCTCTCTCTCTGTGTGTCTTTCTATCCTTGTTCTTTCGATGCCTCTACCCTGCGGGTGGCTACCCCTATTTATAGGCAAAGGCCCTGGGCCTCTCCCCAAATATTGAGCAGGAAGGGCGCCAACAATTGGCCATTTTGAAGGGGAATAGCGGGTACACTTATCCTGACTAAAGTTGGTCCTCGCCTGTCAAAGGCTCTGGTGGTGACGCCGGCTTGGGCTCCACAATGACTTCCTTCCGGCCGTTGGGCTAGTCTTGGTCTTGTTGCACCGAAATGGACACCTTTGCTTGATGCTCTCGCCTGCGCTTGCTCCCTTTGCACCAAAGAGGAAAGGAGGACACTGCGTGGGCTGGCGCCCTTGGTCGTCATGGCTTGCATCATGGGCACCTCGCGAGGTACCCCGCCTTGAACTCTCCGCCTCCTCATGAGCCAGCCTGACGAGGCCATGCCTGAGGAAGCTCCTTGTCGTCCGCCCCGCGAGGCTTGGCCCCTCGCAAGGGTCTTGATCTTGTCTTGATGAAGATGGGCTGTGCTGGGCCTCCTTTGAGCCACGCCGCAGGCCGCAAGCAGGCAAGTCTAGGGACCCCCGTTCCGAGAACACCGACAATGTCTACCAAAGACACAACAACTACCGTTGTGGCCAAACAATCGCACACGGGGATTCGGTACCAAAAACATAACAACGGGCACACAAGGTTATGCCTGCTTACCGGGCCAGAGCACAAAACACCCGTAACCTTCCCTAGTTGGAGGCACCGACCAGAGGCATGACAATGAAACAAATAAAGGTCGTCCCATACCGGCAAATGTGGTTGCACTGGAAAAGACTCAATTCAGCGGCACCATGACCCGGTCAACAACATATTCAAGTTGAGTTATTATCAGGTTCAACTGAAAATGAAAATAACCAGTGTCATAATGCCATGACATGCATCACCAACATATGCATCACATATCAACGGAAATGGCTGAGTCAACTATGCTCACACTGAGCATCAACAACTCAAGATACTTCTCTGGTTAAGATCAAGCCTTACTTCAACCAGAATATTTTCTAGCAAATTTATCATTTTTACTCATGCAAGAAAATAATTCCACTAATTACTCATATCCATAGCTATATTATTCTTTCATCACCCAAAAACTAAATCCTTGCTAGTTTACCAACCAAGTCCACTTCAAACTTTCTGTAAATCAAGGATATCCACTTTAACAAGCATCTAACAGAATATAATTAACATATTAATAATTTAAATGCATGGATAATCATTTGTTCAAGTAGAAAATCACAAATATTGTAGTGGCACTATGAAAATGTTGTTGTGGCTTGCCTTAGTGCAGATGAGGTTAACAAGCCTCCTGGTGATCCTCAAGACAAACCTGCCCTTCTGAAAATAATTAAAAACACAAAAAGAAATCATCAAGAAACCTTCTGAAAATCACCAGAAATCTAGACAACAGGGAAAAATCCCATCTTTGGTGAGCTGCTAGATTTTTGAACAAAGAACACAATGCAAAAAGAATCAAATCATTTGGACTTATGGTTAAAAAGATGTGGCAGTTTGAAGTTCTCTGGATTTAAATGAAATTTGAATTAAAAATAAACAGACTAGGGGGGGTGACGTCGAAGGCGTAAAAGCCCAGGGGGCCACCACTTGTACCGCTTCACGCGCGTACAGAGTGGCTGACTAGCGGGCCCCACTAGTCAGGTGAGGAGGAGGGGGAGTGGGAAACAGAGAGCGGCGAGGCTTCGCCGGAGCGCACGCCAGCGACGAGGGTTCTTGGGCCAAAACGAGAGGGAGGGATCGAGAGAGGAGATGGAGGCACACCTGCCCGTACCCGTAGAATGGCTAGGGATGGTCGGACGGCACCGGAAACAGCCTCTCCAGCGGAGGCAGGGAGCAGCGGTCGCCGGAGACAAAGACGACATCGACTAGGGGCGACTCCAGGGGCTCCAACTGGGCGGAACGGCACTACCGAAGAGTGGCGGAGGCCCTGGAAGGGTTGCCCTGGCCTGGGAAGGGCTGGAGCTACGGCGATGACCCAAGGGGATCGCCGGCGAGCTCGAGCTCGGGGACGGCAGCCCGCAGCCTGCCCGGCCGGGCTACGGCTTTCTACGTGCTTGTGGAGTGTGTGGGAGTGGATGCGGGTGTCGAGGAGGCTGGGGGTGACCGTATTTATAGGCGAGTGGCAAGGGGGGTTCGAGCTCGGACATTGGACACCTAGCCGCGGCGCCCGGCAATGAACGGCGTCAGTGAGAGAGGAGGAAGAATACGTAGCTCACGCGGGGACTGTTGGCGAGCGCGGATGAGCACAGGGGTGAGAGGAAGATGACGAGCACAGTGCACTACGCACTGTGGCGTTGGCCGGACCGTACGCGTGCTCGCTGCGGCGATCTCCGGCGTCGGTGAGTGCGAGGGCGGAGTTAAGTGAGTGGAGACGGTGATGGTGGCGCGGTTTGGCATGCTCGGGTAGGCTGGGCAGCGAGCACGCGCGCAACAGAGCGCTCGGTGGCACTCAGAGCGCGTGTTTTGCATGTCAGCACGCCTGGACGAATGCGGTCACCGCGTGAACTATGACCTCAGGCCGACCTAAGCCCAAACTTCATGTCTGGCATGTAGTCCGTGGTAGTTTTGAGTGTTACCATGCTTGGGTTTGGGTTCAGGTGCAGTAGAAATGAGTTTACACTCCAGGTAAGTTTCTGGATAGTAACTTTGAAGGTTTACTATGGTCAAACCACTGGGAGATGAGGGCTGAGCTTTGGAGGCTAGCCAACATTTACTAAGGTGAAGATGCACAAGAAAAACCAGCTACAATGGAGCTAGTAAAATGGTAGTTGTTGTAGATACTACCATTTTTGTCCAGAAATGAAAATATTTTCTATAGCCAAAATATTCCAAAAAGGGATGAAATATTTTTGCTCAGAAAGGTGCCCTAGGGTTCAAAGAATAATTGGGATTTTTCTCAGGATTTTATGGGCAAGAAAAATTGGTGTTGCTTTGGAGCACATTGTGCTAGCTAGGGTTTAGGAGCGAAAAATGAATATTTTTAATTTAAGAAAAATATTCCAAATGATATTATGAGGTGAACCAGAGATGGAGTGATGGTTTGAGAGGGAGATGAAGCACTTGGGTGAAATCCAAGGGGTACCCAAGTGGTTAAGTCCAAATGAAAGATTCAAAAACTCCAAACTTCAAATTCAAACCAACTGAAAACCAGGCAAAGAAGAGGGGGCAAAAACCAGGCTGTCACACAACTACGCTCAACAAGCCTTCGACGAGGACATGTTGGATGCTAAAAACCTACATCTGGATCTCTTTCGCCATTTGGAACTGCTGGACCGGAGGGCTATGGTTTCGAGAATTAGGATTAGATGGCTAGTGGGCTTTTAGAATTACTCCAAGAGTATGTGAAGAGGTTAAAACAATGTGAATGCAGTGGGGTTTGGATGCAAATGAAGATTAAGGAGAGGTGAAGAAGCCGAGGAAAATTGGTTCCCGATGAAGAAGTAAATGAGAGAAGTGGCCTACAGGTAGTTGATTAGACGGCTAGGTAGACTAAATGAAAAGGCTATGTAGGTAGACTGAGGAGTGGTACCTATCCATGTACGTGCCCATCCTTCTAGCGCTACATGTGCCACTGGCTAGTTGAGGTCACTCGTTCGAATCACCGTGGCGGCACATTTTATGATTCCTTTTTATTTTTGCACCCCTCCTGATAGGTTGGACATATGCAAACAGATATAAAAAAATATGTCGTAGCTGGTTCGGATGGATATTGGCGTGTGCGTGGGAGACACAACATTCTCTGGTTAAGGAATATGCGGTTAGCCTCAAAAAAGAAAAAAGAAGCCCTTCTTCGCGATTCCGCATGCACGAGAATTTGGTTTTGCTCACAATATGGATGATACCTGGAGGATGAAGTGAACGCAGAGGCATGCTAGCACGGGAGACCTATTTCTGCTGTACAATACAACTCCATATGTTCCTACTAGTAGTAGTACAACTGTGGTACACTTTATGGTCAAAATATTATTCATCCGGTCCTCACAGTGAAGCGACAAGACCATGTGCCCGAGGTGACACCAGTCCAGGCAGCGTGTTCGGGTTACCAAAGTTAGCCTCACCTTGTGCATTGTGCAGTCACTGTCACCGCCGCTATACAGCATGCCTCACCTCGTCTCCCTCTCCCCTAGCACCACTGCATCTCCATCTTCGTCTCACTGGAGATCTTGAGGTCACTCGTCATCATGTCACTGTGCCCCCGCGTACCCTCGCCTCGCTCACCTCCCCCAGTACCACTATTCCCTCGCTAGCCGCTCCAGCACCGAGAGCCTTCTCCCCCCTAAGTCAAGCCCCCGAAAACCCCACCTTCCAAACTCTACACTGGTCGAACATGAACCGCACATCATCCATATGAGCCACGGTTGCAGCAATCTCCCAAGTGACATCCTCGACCTTTGTTGTTCGTGTATGGATATGTTGAGCACCGTGCGGCTGGCTGCATGCTTGAGGGACATGCACACGACCATCGTCGAAGTGAGGCCTAAGCTTTCCAAGACACCCTACTTGCTACTATCTAGTCTTCCAAGATTTGCTCACCATGATACGGAGGCGTACATGATGTCCCTCGACTTCAATCCGACCTCCATTAGCCGAAACTTCTTTGAAGGTATTTAATGGGTCGCCGTACATCATTTCCCTCGACTTCATTCCGATCACCACCCGAAACTTCTTGGCAAGTATGTATTGGGTCGACATGAACTCCCGTTGGATGGCTGTCGTCAAAGAAGATGGGAAAAAGTTGGTGCTCGTGAACTTCCAGACCTCCCATGAGATTATCCTTCCTCCGTTGGATTATATACTGTTTTACCATCGCGGTCCAGGTCATCTAGATTACCACGTCAGTTGGACGGACCTTGTTTTGCAGAAGATTGTAATCTGCCAAGTGCCCACACGACATGCGGATTACGCAGACTTCAAGCTAATTACCTTGTTCGACCGCGGACTCGCCTATCTTTACGCTAGTGCCTTCTTTACCTAGAGATAACTCAGCTCACAGTGGATCGTCAAAGCTGATACACACTTCTTGATGCTATTGAACACAATGGCATCATCTACGCGATCAACAAAGTAGATGGCACCACGTATTGTTGGGACAACGCGTGTAAGTTGCTTTCATCTGATATTAATCATAATGCCATGACACTGTTTGAACTTTTTGTGATGATTGGCATATCCCTGTTTGAGCAGAATTTGAGTAGAACTATGGCAATGTATTAGAGACGTCGTAAATCAACTATATTTGGAATGAGTTAATTCACGCGATTGTGACCATGTCATTACAGCCAATTTGTACCCTTGAATAATCAAACGGTTAAGAAGATATGGATATTCTCCTTACTTTATAGTAATCTATATACTACTAAATATGAGTGTGTATCAATAGCCATGTTAGTTTCCTCATTTTCATGATGTAGAAACATGCATCACATCGGTGGTTTCATCTAACCATACATTAGGGAAGTAAATGTGCATATGGAGAACTCAATATTTGGAAGTAGTGAAATCTTGTAATGCTTACCATGTGTACATACCTATATTCGCCCTTCCGCAATCAATGGCTAGAATAATAAACTCATAAAAAAATTCCCACGGAACATGAGTATATAACAATGCATGGTATGTTAGTTACCTTGAAGAATTTGGTTTTGAGGACAGAACATGATTACATAACATGCATGGCATGGTAGTTTCCTATGAAGAATCAATTGCAAGATAACATGAGTATAACCATGCATGGCACTTCTATATTTTCGAACCCGGTATACATTTCCCTGTATTTTTTCTTAGTTCCAACAGGGACATATCAATGATGTTTCTTGCATTATCCTACTCATACTCTAAACAATGCTGATCTTACATTAACAGTGCATGTACTTTTGATATGATGCAGTGCCCTTTTGTAATCACACCACCTTTGCCAAAAACAAGGAAGCACAACTGGTTCCTCGCTCAATCAGACTGATGATCATTCACATACATGAGCTAGAAAAGTTATATTGCAAAAACCCCACAGTGTACAAGCATCGCGAAATATGTGAGTATCCGGACAGTGGTTGTTACGTCTATGAGCAGGATACCAGCTTGTTGGGGCCTTCAGGATTTTTGAGTTGGAGGCAGGTAAACACCCTTGGTTCACACTCTTTGTTTCTCGGACTCAATTATCCGATTAACTAGGAGATCACCATTGGCAAGGACCTTGATGGCAGAGAGGCTTTGTTTGCTATGGGAAATTATGTCTACACGGCGAGCCCTAGGACTTCAGGAGCAAACCCCCCTGATTGTCAACGATACAGCCTGCAACCAAAAGAAGGCGAGAATGACAAAGGCATCTGGATTAACTTTGATCCTTGGATGTCTCAAGTCCGACAGGCAGTGATGTGGTTCAAGCCTTCAGGTTGATAGGTAATCCGGATCACTGACCTCTGAAGCGGGGCTGCAAATTATGATGGTGTTGGATCATCCCTCTTTGAATGACTTGTCTTTGCTACTTGTTCTGGATGGGTAGTTCTCTCTTTCGTTATGCATATTCCTTGTCATTTGGTCATCCTTGTCTATGTCACTCTTACTATGTACTAGTTGCCTCTATTTAGAATGTCATTCTCGTCTGGATCACAAGAGTCTGAGCGCTACAGATGGGTGCGTTTTTGTAACGCCCCGGATACAACTTTCCATATTCGTAACTCCAACTCTTGCCTTTTCCGGAGATGTGATATTTTATTTTCCTCCGTGGTTGGGTTTTTGTTTTGTTTGTTTGTTTTTGTTGTTTTGTTTTGTATTTTTTTCATGTCTTGCATTTCATCATCGCATCATTCGCATTGCATCAACACTCCGTTGCCGTCATATTTTAAAACTTGCATCTGCTCGTAGTTGCCGTGTCCCCCCTTGCTTTTTTTGGCCGTTCCGAGACCAACCGGGTTTTTCGAGTCCCTCTTGTCTGGCCGCTTCTCTCTTTGTCTTCATTGACATGTTGTCAGACCGCTTGTCCTTGTTGACTTTCCCTCAGACCGTTTGGACCCCTCTCTTCTCTCTTTCTCCGAGACCACAAACCCCCCCCCCTTATCTTCGTCGACCTCTCTCGGGCCCTCGCAGCGTCAAAACTTCCCGAACCCGACCGCTCTGTCATTACCGTTGGGTCGGAACATCCCCAACATCTACAAAACATCTTCGTTTTATTTATTGGACTCCCTAACCTATTTTTCCCGACCGTCCGATTTCGATCGGAGGGACGAAATAGCCCCAAACAAAATCCTTGCTATATAAATAATCTAACCCTAAAACCTAGGCCGGCTGTCCCATCCCCATCCTCCCGCCACCACTCCACAAAATCCTCTCGGGATCCCCCTCCCTCGATCCCACAATCTCCTCCCACCTCGGGATCCATCTCCACCAAATCGAACCCTTGCCTCCCTCGATCCACCTCGTCCCGTGCCCGAGATCTAATCCTCCAACGAGCTCGGCCTCCACCAGCCACCTCTCCTCCCCTCGATCCCCTTGGATCATGAAGCTGCCCGAGGCTCGAGCAGGAGCGCTCGGCCTTTTCCCTCGCGCGCCGGCGAGCACGACGCCGGAGCATCGCAGGCCGCCCCTCTGCCCTTCCCTTTCTTCCCCTCCCGTCTCTCTCTTCTCTCATCTCACATCTCTCTGTTTCCTCTCGCTCTCTCTCTCGCAGGAGCCCATGGCCGGCCTGACCGAGCTCTTCAGCAGCCACCGCCCTCCTTGAAGCTCCACCCGACAGCGCCGACAACGAGATCCTCGCCTGCCCCGCGCCTTGGACCCACGCCCAGCCTTCCTTTCCCCGCGCCGTTCCTCGCGCGTCGTACCTCCCCAACATCGCCTGAAGCCGTCGCGCCCCTGTGCTTCCTCTGCGTCAAGGACGAGCCATGCGCTCGTGTTGACCGACTCCAGATCGACCGCGCCATCCCCATCGATCGTCGTGGACCGCGACCCCACAAGGCCGGCCGCTCCTGCGTCCAGCGCCAAGTCCCGCAAGCCCTCCAGAGCCAAATCCCAGCCGCGCTCTGCTTCCCCTGCAACGAGAGCAGCTCGCTCGTCGCCCGTTGACCGCGCGAGCATCGTCAGCGCCTCCCTCCTGGTTCGATCCAGCCAAGGCCCAGCGCTCCAGCCTCCCCTTCCAGCGCCCTCTCCACCGAACGGGCCAAGGCCCATGGGTGAGGCCGCACAGCCAGCGCCAGGCCTCCTCTGCTTTCAATCCGGGCCGAAGCCCATGGTGAGGCCACCCCACCGACGCCCCTTTATTTTTTCCTCCTGTTGGGCTTCCTATTCAGATTCGTCCCGAGTCAATGTTTTTTTTCACGAACGAATTTACTAATTATCCAGTTAATTCCAGTTTTACAGAAAAACCCTTGTTGTTCATGCATTTAATAACTCTTAAACTGTGCATCGGATTAAAATGTTTTATATATGAAACTTGCTCAGAATTTTGTGTAGATTAATAATATCCAACTTTCATCTATGTTTGAAATGTCTAAAATGATGTTTGTTTAATTTTGCTCCTATGCCATGTTAAAATGATTTAATTCATAACTAAATAACCGTAACTCGGTTTTTAATAAACTTTATATGTAAATGGGGTGGAAAAATGCCTAGTTTAACATGGTGCACTTTATTTTACTATTTAACAACTTTAAAATATGTTTTAGGGCAGAACAGTACCAAATTCGAAATATGGACATGAGGATTTTCCGGAATTGTTGTTTGTTCTTCCGGCCTCATTTAAACTTGCCTAGTTAGATAGTTTTGTTATGCTTCTCCCCTTGCCATGTTAATCAACATTTAATATTGTTGGGTACATAACCGAGGTCAAACTAAATAACTCGGATGTGGTGTTTCGTCAATATGCAACTCGTTGCATATTGAGCTCCACTTAACTTGTGGTATTGTTTGTTGCACTTTGCCATGCCATGCCTCATTAAACCAGACATGCATCATAATTGTTTGTGCATATGCCATTTTATGCTTGTGCATTTACCATGTTGTTTGTTTCTTTCCGGTGTTGCTTCTTTGTGACGCCCGGGTATTTAGCTACAGTAATTCCCTGCTAATGATGCCACGTCACTTCGATTACTTTCGCTAATCTTGTGTTAGTTCGGAACCGATTCAAATTCATATTCAAAATCAAGCAAACAATAAACGTTTTCAAAAGTCAAAACTAAAATGTTATAAATGTGACAAATAATTCATAAGTAATGTTGGTGGAGAAACCACATTTTTATAAAAGGTCTAACTGCATTTAATTAATTAAAACAATAGGTAAGACAAATACATAAATGCCTTGGTACTTTATAAAATACTAAACTATATTATTTGGGGGTTAAACCTTTTGTGGCAGAGGTATAATTAGTGTTACTATTTAAGTTACAACTTTTATGTTTTATAAAACTAGAATAAAATAAAACAGTAAAAGAAAAAGGACACAACAGAAAAAAAAAGAAAGACAAGAAATTAAAATCCCCCCTCATTTGGGCCTCGGCCCATTAGCCCTATGCAAGCCAGGCCGCCCAGGCCCCCCCTCCCCATAACTCCTGGTGACCAAACCCTAACCTACCCCCTCCCCGCTCGCTCTCCCCCCCCTCGCTCTGGATCCGGATCGGGAGGCCGATCCCCTTCTCCTCGCTCGGCGCCCAGCCTCGTCGCTCCGCGCCGCCCGTCGCCGCCTAGAGACCACGCCGCCTGGACCTCGCTTGGCGCCCTCCCCCCGCCTGCCTCCTCGACGCCGACGACGTCCTCGTCCCCCCTCGACCCCCGCTGCCACGGTCCCTACACCCCCCTGTGAGGCCCTCCCCTCCTCTTTCCCCGCGCTCACCGCGCCCATCGTCCCGCGCACGTCAGAAGATTCTCGCGCGCCCGCGCCCTCGCCACCGTTCGCGCGAGCCCCCCCTGCCGTCACTCGGCCACGCGCTTTCGGCGCTTCTTTGTCGCCGCACCACGGCCCCTCGCGCCCTCTCGCTCCGTCGCGGCCTCCCTCCGCCACGCCTTTGCCCGACTCCCGTGCAGCGCCCGGCCCCCTTCCCAGCGTCGTTCTGGACGCACGCCTCGCCCATCTGCTCCTCTCCGTCCGCCCCGGCGTGTATGCGATCCATGTTGGCTGCGCCAGCCCTCCCCGCCATGGCCTCGCTGGCACCAGCGCGCTGCAAGGTGCCCGAACCTCTCGCCCGGCGATCTGGCGAATGCCTGGTCGAGCGCCGCAATGCCCGACACGCCTCGCCGTTCCCCCTGTTGGCCTGGGCGGGCGCCCATTCAGGCTGGCGCCCGTCGCCTGCACGCCCGAACCCGATAGGCCCCCTGTGCCTATGACGCGCGGGGCCCGCCCCTAAAACGTTTAGAAAAATACATTAAAAGAAATAATAATATATTAATTAATTAATTAGTTAACTTAACTAATTCTGTTTAGATTAACCTAATCACTGGTTAGGACTAATTAACCTTGATTAGTTAATTGTTAATTAATCAGTCAATGACATGCGGGACCCTCACGTCAGTTTGACCCGTCAACACCTCTGTTGACTGCTGATGTCATGCTGACATCATGCTGATGCAGTAATGCTAATTTCGAATTAATTTAGTAATAATAATTTAGAAAATGATTTAAAACTTTAAAAATTAATATAAAATAATCCGTAACTTCGGATGAAAATACTTTGTACATGAAAGTTGCTCGAGCAGCGAGGCGAATCCGGATCGCAGCCCGTTTGTCGCCACACATCCCTAGCATAGCGAACACGCAACTTTCCCCCTCCGGATCACTGTCCAAAGCGCTAAACACAGGGGATACTTTCCGGATGTTTCCCCCTTCACCGGTATCACCTACTACGCGTTAGGGCACACGAACACCGTGTATTGTCTTGTTATGCTTTGTGATGCTTTGATTGCTCTGTTATTTATTGTGTTCCTCTCGTTACTTCTTTCCGATAGACCCAGGGCTGGCGACCCCGATTCGACTACGGTGTTGGTGACTCGTCCTTCTTGCCGGAGAAACTAGGCAAGCCCCCTTTGATCACGGATATCGCCTATTCTTCTCTATCTGCTTGCATTAGAGTAGTGTAGCATATTCTTGCTACATTAATCCTATTACGATGCATAGCGACATTGTTGCTACGATCATTGATACCTTACCGCAATCCTAAATACTTAGTATAGGATGCTAGTTTATCATCATTGGCCCTACACTCTTGTCAAATGCGCCATGCTATACTCTTTGGGCTGTGATCACTTGGGAGGTGATCACGGGCATATACTATATACTTTACAGCGATACATTACGTGATACTATTAGGAGATGAAATTTGAAAGGACGGTGGCTCCATCCCGTAGAGGTGGGCTGGGTTCCCGACGGCCCCGACTATTACTTTGTGGTGGAGGCGGCAGGCAGGTTGAGACCACCTAGGAGGCAGTGGGCTGTCCTGTTCGGCGTTCGCGGATACTTAACACGCTTAACGAGATCTTGGTATTTGATCGAGTCGGCCATTTGGTCTATCGCACTAACCATCTCGTGGGAGTAGTTATGGGTATCCGGCGTCGTGGTATCAGCGAAGCCTTCTTGGCGTCGGACGGGCGGTAGCGCCCGGATTGGACTGCGTTAACGCAACTTCCTTTGTAATGGAGGTTGCTAGGTGCATTTCGGCCGCCCTGCATAGCGTCTTGGTGTGCAATGGGCGATGGGCGGACCCTACGGCGCATAGGAGTTTAGACCGGCGGGCTGACCTCTCTGTTGTGCCTAGGTGGGGCTGCGGCGTGTTGATCTTCGAGGCGGGCATGACCGAGAAAGTGTGTCGGCCAAATGGGATCAAGCGTGTTGGGTTATGTGGTGCACCCTGCGGTGAAGTTAATCTATTGAATAGCCGTGATCTTGATAGCAGGGCGACTTGGAGTTGTACCTTGACCTTATGACAACTAGAACCGGATACTTAATAAAACACACCCTTCCAAGTTCCACGAACAACCGGTGATCGCTCTCTAACGAGGCGGCGATGAGAGGATCGCGGGTAGGATTATGCTTCTGCGATGCTCTTGGAGATGCTACTTGGAGATGCTACTTGGAGATGCTACTTGGCGATGCTACTTGGAGGACTTGATCTACTCTCTTCTACATCTTTGCAAGGCGGAGGCTGCGAGCGTAGTCTTGACGAGATTAGCTATCCCCTCTTATTACGGCATTCTGCGATTCGGTCCACCGGTATGGCCCTTTACACATATACCCATGCATATGTAGTGTAGATCCTTGCTTGCAGTACTTTGGATGAGTACTCACGGTTGCTTTCTCCCCCTTTTCCCCTTTCCTTTCTTTACGGTTGTCACAACCAGATCTTTGGAAACCAGGGCAGGCGCCACCGTCGATGGCGACTACTACTTTGGAGGTGCCTACTACTACGTGCGGCGGCGGCGACCAAGAGTAGTTTAGGAGGATCCCGGGCGGGAGGCTGCGCCTCTTCGTCTGTATCTCGGTTTGTGCTAGCCTTCTTAAAGCGAGACTTGTTTAACTTATGTACGTACTCAGATATTGTTGCTTCGTGACTTCGTCTATGATCGAGCACTTGTATTCGAGCCCTCGAGGCCCACGGCTTGTATTATGATGCTTGTATGACTTATTTATGTTTTAGAGTTGTGTTGTGATATCTTCCGTGAGTCCACGATCTTGATCATTGCGTTTGCGTGCATGATTAGTGTCTGATTGAATCGAGGCGTCACAAGATTGATATCGAGCCCATTGCTGTAGGAATCCTTTCCAACTCCTTGGCCGAAGTTGAGTCTAGAAGCCGAAAATTGTTTTACTAACTTGGCTGTGCGGCCCATGGGCCCACGTCGCCATTGGGTGGTATTAGGATCTTTTACTCCTCGATCTTTACTCTGGGACTCTGAGCTCTCTTCTATTCGGGTTAAATGATTTTGCTAAAAACAAAACTAACTTTAGGTTCTCGACAATACTTTCTCCCGGAGAGCCCCTTATACAGATGGTCGTCTACTGCACCAGAAGGATCCGAAGATACTCTCCGATGTTCTCTTGAGACTGATGGCGTCGCTTTTGCAATTCCCCTCCATCGATAAACCCCTATGGATAACCACGTATACTCCCCATTCATACAATGCTTCCTAGTTGATCTTGTTATTACAAGATACACCGAAATTCTCTCTATTGTTTCACGAATACTTTGTGCCGACTGCCTTGCAGTTCTTTGCCACATGAATACCCCTACGGATAATTCCTCGCTCTTACCAAGTATCCGCTCATCCCTAGTTGTTCATGTGTTTCATAAAATTCTTCAAAATACTATCCGATCTTTCGAGAAGCCTCATTAGCCTATGGCTCTTGAAATGTTTATCCGCTTTGCATTTTGGTTAATTCCAAATGACTAGCAATATTCATGGATGTCCTTGCCTTTATCATCTTGGGTCCCTTGATTCAATATGTTGTGAATGTTGCAATCCTTAATCAGATCCTAGAATTCATCCTTCGGCTCGAGCGTCATTTTAAACATAATTTGGATCTCGACCAATCAAATTGCCATCGATTGTACCCCTAAGCCTACTCAACTTATCCATCCTTGATCAGAGCGTTGCTTCTGATCTCCTGATTTGGAAATCATAATTCTTTTGCAATTGAACTTTGGATTGGTCAGATGTTTCTATAATCAGATCTCCTTGCATTGTTTCTTCCTCTGGTTGAGTACCGATGCTCACATTAGATCCCTTGAGGACCACCGGATCCTTTGTTGGCTTTTATCCGATAACGTCCTCCATATTCAATCACTTTGGAAGTTCTTTCTCCATTGGTAAATCCTATCCTTTGATTGACCAACCATGCTCTGCATTCGAGCTTGTTTTATGTACTCCGAAGTTTGTGGTATATGTTCCTAAGATGCCTTGATGGGTTGAACCTACGCCTTCCCTAATCCGTGTGAACCCGAAAGATTACACGGGTCATACTTATCTGGTATTGCACCAGGTAAAAAAAAAACTTTCAACAACTAATGTCATTTTCGAAATACGAGAGGTGAATGAAAGGTTATGCATTGAAGAAGTGGGAGTCGACCTTGAACCTTGCGTTCATGCCCAGGGACACGATGTATAACTTATCATGGAAGCTGCTCGTAAAAATAGTTACCCCCTTGTTATAAGTTCATCCTGTATCCGTGGTTCGATCATTTATGATCGAGGTTTCCGACCATGTTCTCCTTTAAATACCATTTCTCGTGCAAGTTTAAGCACTTGTCTTCTATAGAGTAATACCCCAGTCCAACCTCTACTTTGATTTGTCGTCGAGTATTACCCCCCTGGTATCTCAAGATTATCACGGAACTGCATAACTTCTTATGAGTTCTTCATCAAGTGTTACATTCTCATTGATTCCAATTTTGCACGGGCTCTGAGTTATTTAACACTCAAAGACACCGATAAGCGACCGAGTCGCATCGCGATTAAGCAACTCTTGGTAACCTTCATTACTTACGAGTTTGAACTCAATCCGTCATTCCTAGCTTGTTGGCTATATCCTTGTCGTGCCGTTTTTTTTAGTGTGCTACCTAGTCCTCTTCCCAGAGCATAATTTTTGACGATGAGCTAAGCTTACGTCGATCTTTACTCATCATATCATTTTGCTTTGGATAGCAAGCTTGCTTTGGAGTTCGTGTCCTAACCGTGGTCCCAATAACCTTTTGCTTCATCATTCGTTTGACTTGATGTCGCCGTCAATCAATTACATCTTCGTGTAACCTCTCGACAAATGTGTCGTGATCATCATCAACCTTATGAGCTCTTCGGGATATCAATCGGTTCATGATGAGAAATACCATCTTTGCCTCGATGATTTGTGTTATCATCAACCACTTTCTGCCTTCCTCAACACAAACTTGTTCGTGTTTTGTGTTATACCTTGAGTTCCTTGCTACCCAGCCTTGTTCTTCTTTACCTTGGAATATTACCACCTTTTATGTCAAGAATGTGGTAGAATTTCACCACCTCTTAAGAATTCTTGGTATGGTGATACTTCTCATCATCACCATTCTTTCATGGTCCTCGTGTTGATTCAACGGGGTACCCACAAGTGAACAGTGCTGTTTGGACCTGCACTTCTAGCAACCCTATTGCTTTGAAGTTAATGATCGGCCGTTCATTCTTAGACTATTGATTATTGAATCACCATTACGACCTTTGGTCGTGCAACCCAACCCATATTTGGGCACTTTTCAACAAATGTTTAGTTGTGTATGTTCTCCTCGAGCATACTTCCTTATATCATTTAGTCGACAAATGTTATCTCCTTGTTCGATTAATTGTGGAAATCCATCTTTTGAAAATCTCGATGAATTGTCGTTGAGTTCATCAGCCACCTCCTTGACCTCTCCTTGGGTTAATGATGAACTCTTGTTAGCGGAAATCACTTCATAGTTCATTTCGAGAATCTTCTGATGTGATCTGTCAATTTGTGTTGCACCTTTCTTCTCGGGCATCCTGAGTGCGAGGTATCCTGCCACCAATCAGGCTGAATCTCGATACGTCGATTGTTGGAACATATTTTCCAAGAGATATAACCCTGGTCTTTATGTGGCCCAGTAAGGTGATGTCATGCCTAGCACACCTGGCCGGAGGACCTATTGTTATATTTTCCTTTTTAACAAGGTTAACCATTTTTCCATGAGGAAATTGAATGCCTCGTTTAATAAGTTATCCTGATGGATCCTTCGTGTATCCGAAGTCCGACCTTTGCTTGAAGACTATGTCAATGCTGTCTCGAAGCATGTCTATGGTACTCCGATTTTCAACAAGAACATTTGAAGCCCAATGCTAAATGTTTCCTGCTAAATTATCCAAACACCGTTGTATGGGTAACGTCATGAAATTTCTCTCCCCTCACCTAGAGGATTTTCTACATAATAGCCTGTCATGGATATCATGCTCCGCTTGTCCTTGGGAAGGATATACCCCTGAAATATGTGTTTAAACGCATTTTCCTTTCCATTGTTTTGTTTAACCTCTCTTGTATGCTGACTTAACTAAGCAGAGATAATTCCCTGCTTAGGTAAGCACCTTGTTGTACCACTCAGTATGTAAGACCCTGTTACTATTGTTGATGACATTCCGGTAACCACCGATGGGTGAGAACTTTGCCAATTGGTTCGCCTCGTTCAACGAGCAGGAAAATGGTTTCTCTTGGTTCCTCGTCCTTGGTACCGACATTGTTGCCGACATAGCTGACAAGCTATCCATGGACATGCCTCCCTGTCGCGGTTGTGCAAGTTGTCACCACCTTTCCTACTTTCAACCCACATGGTGGCCCCATAACTCACAGATCCTTTGGATCGAGCGACTCTTCTTCACAACCGGTTCTAATGTATCCTTTGCACATGGCTTCGTGTGTGATTCACGAGCTAAATGCTATACCAATATTCATCCTGGGATCAAACACCATGTTATTCTTGTTGTTCAAACCCCCATTCCAGCTTCCGTCTAGTCATCGAATGATTGCCTACCTATTTGAAACTTTGGTACCAGTGTATATTGCACTCAACGAATTCACTGAAATACAACTCGTGAGGTACCTTGTGTATTTCCTATTGAGTTCACCGTTGGATGCCCAGCTTTGTGGAGATGCGTTCTTCCGAAGTTTTTTTTCCTTGAGTGGCGTTAAATGGGGCGATGGAGATCGAAGAAAGGATGACAACTTGGTCATGGTGACTTGAAGCGAGAGGCGAAGACATCAACATAATGGATCGACCTCTTTGAGAAGAGCAACCAAGGCTGGGAACACTCGCTAAATTTACGTAACCAAAACTTTCCCCTTACTCCCTCCTAAATCTCGGGACGAGATTTCTTGTAATGGAGGAGAATTGTGGCCTTGGGTATTTAGCTCTGATAATTGCACGCTAATGATGCCACGTCACTTGATTACTTCGCTAATCTCGTGTTAGTTCAGAACCGATTCAAATTCATATTCAAAATCAAGCAAACAATAAACGTTTTCAAAAGTCAAAACTAAAATGTTATAAATGTGAAAAATAATTCATAAGTAATGTTGGTGGAGAAACCACATTTTTATAAAAGGTCTAACTGCATTTAATTAATTAAAACAATAGGTAAGACAAATACATAAATGCCTTGGTATTTTATAAAATACTAAACTATATTATTTGGGGGTTAAACCTTTTGTGGCAGAGGTATAATTAGTGTTACTATTTAAGTTACAACTTTTATGTTTTATAAAACTAGAATAAAATAAAACAGTAAAAGAAAAAGGACACAACAGAAAAAAGAGAAAGACAAGAAATTAAAATCCCCCCCTCGCCGGGCCTCGGCCCAGCTGGCCACTATGCAAGCCAGGCCGGCCCAGGCCGCCCCCCACTCCTCCCATAACTCCCTGGGTGACCAAACCCTAACCTACCCCACTCCCCACTCGCTCTCCCCCACCCCCTCGCTCTGGATCCGGATCGGGAGGATCCCGATCCCCTTCTCCCTCGCTCGGCGCCCGACGCCGTCGCCCGTCGCCGCCTAGAGACCACGCCGCCTGGACCTCGCCGGCGCCCTCCCCCACCGGCCTGCCTCCTCGGCGCCCGCAGCGTCCTCGTCCCCCCCTCGACCCCGCGCCACGGTCCCTACACCCCCTGTGAGGCCCTCCCTCCTCTTTCCCGCGCTCACGCGCCCATAAATCCAGCGCCGTCAAAGCTTCTCGCGCCAGCGCCTCGCCACCGTTCGCGCGAGCCCCCCCCCGCCGTCACTCGGCCACGCGCTTTCGGCGCTTCTTGTCGCCGCACCCGGCCCCTCGCGCCACTCTCGCTCGTCGCGGCCTCCCTCCGCAACGCCTTGCCCGACTCCCGTGCGCGCCCGGCCCCTTCCCAGCGTCGTGCGGACGACGCGCCTCGCCCATCTTCTCCCGCTCGTCCGCCCCTGGCGTATGCGATCCAGCTGGCTGGCTGCGCCAGCGCCTCGCCCGCCATGGCCTCACCGGCACCCATGCTCGCAAGGTGCCGGGCCTCTCGCCCGGCGATCTGGGCGAATGCCCGATCGGCGCCGCAATGCCCGACCGCCTCGCCGTTCCCCTGTTGGCTGGCGGGCGCCCATTGAGTTGGCGCCCGTCGCTGCCTGCCTTGAACCCGATAGGCCCCCTGTGTTTATATGGCCGGGCCCGCCACAAACGTTTAAAAAAATACATTAAAAGAAATAATAATATATTAATTAATTAATTAGTTAACTTAACTAATTACATTTAGATTAACCTAATCCTTTGGTTAGGACTAATTAACCTTGATTAGTTAATTGTTAATTGTCGATCAATGACATCACGGGACCCTCACGTCGGTTTGACCCGTCGACACCTCTGTTGACTGCTGATGTCATCTTGACATCATCTGATCTTGATAATGCTAATTTCGAATTAATTTAGTAATAATAATTTAGAAAATGATTTAAAACTTTAAAATTAATATAAAATAATCCGTAACTTCGGATGAAAATACTTTGTACATGAAAGTTGCTCGAGCGATGAGGCGAATCCGGATCGCAGCCCGTTTGTCGCCACACATCCCTAGCATAGCGAACACGCAACTTTCCCCCTCCGGATCACTGTCAAAAGCGAAACAGGGATACTTTCCGGATGTTTCCCCTTCACCGGTATCACCTACTACGCGTTAGGGCACACGAACACCGTGTATTGTCTTATTACGCTTTGTGATGCTTTGATTGCTCTGTTATTTATTGTGTTCCCTCTCGTTACTTCTTTCCAGATAGACCACGAGGCTGGCGACCCCGGTTCGACTACGGTGTTGGTGACTCGTCCTTCTTGCAGAGCAACCAGGCAAGCCCCCTTTGATCACCGGATATCGCCTATTCTTCTCTATCTTTGCTTGCATTAGAGTAGTGTAGCATATTCTTGCTTTCCGTTAATCCTATTACGATGCATAGCGACATTGTTGCTACGGTCATTGATACCTTACCGCAATCCTAAATACTTAGTATAGGATGCTAGTTTATCATCATTGGCCCTACACTCTTGTCAAATGCGCCATGCTATACTCTTGGGCTGTGATCGCCGGGAGGTGATCACGGGCATATACTATATACTTTACAGCGATACATTACGTGATACTATTAGGAGATGAAATTTGAAAGGACGGTGGCTCCATCCCGGTAGAGGTGGGCTGGGTTCCCGGCGGCCCCATTGTTACTTTGTGGTGGAGCGGCAGGCAGGTTGAGACCACCTAGGAGGCAGGTGGGCTGTCCTGTTCGGCGTTCACGGATACTTAACATGTAACGAGATCTTGGTATTTGATCGAGTCGGCCATTTGGTCTATCGCACTAACCATCTCGTGGGAGTAGTTATGGGTATCCGGCGTCGTGGTATCGAGCGAATCCTTCTTGGCGTCGGCGACGGGCGGCGTAGCCGGATTGGACTGCGTTAACGCCTTCCTTTGTAATGGAGGTTGCTAGAGTGCATTTCGGCCGCCCTACATAGCGTGCGGTGTGCAATGGGCGATGGGCGGACCCTGCGGCGCATAGGATTTAGACGGCGGTGACCTCTCGTTGTGCCTAGGTGGGGCTGCGGCGTGTTGATCTTCGAGGCGGGCATGACCGAGAAAGTGTGTCGGCCAAATGGGATCAAGCGTGTTGGGTTATGTGGTGCACCCTGCAGGAAGTTAATCTATTGAATAGCCGTGATCTTGATAGCAGGGCGACTTGGAGTTGTACCTTGACCTTATGACAACTAGAACCGGATACTTAATAAAACACACCCTTCCAAGTTCCACGAACAACCCGGTGATCGCTCTCTAACAGGCGACGAGGAGAGGATCGCGGGTAGGATTATGCTCTGCGATGCTCTTGGAGATGCTACTTGGAGATGCTACTTGGAGATGCAACTTGGCGATGCTACTTGGAGGACTTGGTCTACTCTCTTCTACATCTTTGCAAAGGCGGAGGCTGCGAGCGTAGTCTTGACGGATTAGCTATCCCCTCTTATTACGGCATTCGCGATTCGGTCCACCGATATGGCCCTTTACACATATACCCATGCATATGTAGTGTAGATCCTTGCTTGCGAGTACTTTGGATGAGTACTCACGGTTGCTTTCTCCCCTTTTCCCCCTTTCCTTTCTTTACGGTTGTCGCAACCAGATCTTTGGAAACCAGGGCGAGGCCACCGTCGATGGCGACTACTACTGGAGGTGCCTACTACTACGTGCAGCGGCGGCGACCAAGAGTAGTTTAGGAGGATCCCGAGGCGGGAGGCTGCGCCTCTTCGATCTGTATCTCGGTTTGTGCTAGCCTTCTTAAAGGCAGACTTGTTTAACTTATGTGCGTACTCGAGATATTGTTGCTTCCGTGACTTCGTCTATGATCGAGCACTTGTATTCGAGCCCTCGAGGCCCCTGGCTTGTATTATGATGCTTGTATGACTTATTTATGTTTTAGAGTTGTGTTGTGATATCTTCCGTGAGTCCACGATCTTGATCATTGCGTTTGCGTGCATGATTAGTGTCGATTGAATCGAGGCGTCACATTCTTAGTTCGGTAATATTGCGATTGTGAGGATTTGTTCGACTACTCCGTTTGTCTTCTTCATGATGGACTCGTTCTTCTTCCTTGCGGGATTTCGAGCAAGATGACCGCTACTACGGATCTCACTAGTATCATTGCTATGCTAGTTGCTTCGTTCTATCGCTATCTTTGCGCTACCTATTACTGTTTATCAAGCCATCCCATATTGCCATGAACCTCTAACCTTTGACACCTTTCCTATGCAAACCGTTGTTTGGCTATGTTACCGCTTTGCTCAGCCCTCTTATGGTGTTGCTAGCTGCGGTGAAGTTGAAGATTTCTCCATGGTGGACAGGATTTTGGTTGGGATATCACAATATCTCTTATACTATTAATGCATCTATATATTTGGTAAAGGGTGGAAGGCTCGGCCTTATGCAGTGTTTTGTTCCACTCTTGCCGCCCTAGTTTCCGTCATACCGGTGTTATGTTCCCGGATTTTGCGTTCCTAACGCGGTCGGGTGATTATGGGACCCCCACGACGGTTCGCTTTGAATAAAACTCCTCGGCAAGGCCCAACATTGGTTTTATCATTTTCCTCACCTATTACCTTTTCCCCTTGGAGTCGCGCATCCCAAGGGTCATCTTTATTCAGCCCCGGGTTGATGCTTGTCTAAGTGTTGGTCCAAACTAGAGCCACTTGCGGCGCCACCTCGGGAAACTTGAGGGCTGGTTCTAGTTATCACGTAGTGCTCATCCGGTCGTGGCACGAGGCGAGATCTGTGCGGCTACTATCGGGATGTCGACGCGTCGGGAGGTCTTCTGTTCTTGTTTTACCATTGTCAAAATGTCTTGATGTCTGGGATACCGAGCTTTGATCGGAGTGTCTCGGGTGAAGGTCTATTCGCCGATGATCGCGAGAGCTTGTCATGGGCTAAGTTGGGACACCCTGCAGGTATAAACTTTCGAGAGCCGTGCCGCGGTTATGTGGCAGATGGGAATTTGTTAATGTCGGTTGTAGATAACTTGACACGGATCCGAAATAAAGCGCATCAACCGAGTGTGTAGCCGTGATGGTCTCTTCTCGGCGGAGTCCGGGAAGTGAACACGGTTTCTGTGTTATGTTTGACGTAAGTAGGTGTTCAAGATCACCTCTTGATCATTGTTAGCTTCACGACTGTTCCGCTTGTTTCTCTTCTCGCTCTTATTTGCGTTGGTTAGCCACCATACTTGCTTAGCTGCTGCTGCAACCTCACCACTTTACCCCTTCCTTTCCCATTAAGCTTTGCTAGTCTTTATACCCATGGTAATGGGATTCTTTGAGTCCTCGTGGCTCACGGATACTTCAAAACCAGTTTGCGGTGCCTATGTTACCGGCGGTGGCGCAACCAAGCTCAAGGAGGAGCTCGATGAAGATCTTGCCGTTTGTGTTGTTTCGTTCTAGTTGATCGATAGTGGAGCCCGGTTGGGGTCGATCGGGGACCTTTATGCATTTGGGGTTCTTCTTTTATTTTGGTTCCGTAGTTGGACCTTGATTGTATCTGGATGATGTAATGCTTTATTCATGTAATTGTGTGAAGTGGCGATTGTAAGCCAACTATGTATCTCTTTCCCTTATGTATTACATGGGTTGTGTGAGTACGGGAGTATTGCCATGACTCGTATAACGGATGCTTTTCGAAGGTTGAGGTACACGATTTCCAAAGGTTTCTTGGTTACAGATGGATACAGCTTGGATGTAGGTATTGTTAGTTTGGGTGAGATATATTGCTTCCCCTGTATCCCCAACACCAGATTGCATAACCAGAAAGTTTCTGGAGTTTTATAGGTGGGAATTCAAGTAGCTCCTAGAATATCTTTCCGACAAATGCATGATATGGGATTGGGTAAGTCTCTATCATATGTATTTGTTCCGGCTTATTCTGCAAGCCAAATCCTTTGTTTTGTTTTATTTGTGGTATTCGAGTTGCTTCGAAGTCAAAAGTTGAATCCATACCTTTCCTAAACAGTGTTCTCATACTCCGATGTGAATACCAATCCTTCTCGACAATCGAGATTGTCATGTCAATCCTTTTCAACCGGCGTGTTTCTCTTCAAGTGGATCCGATCACTTCAACATCAGCAAGACCAATTATCATTTCTTCGCAACGGTGTTTGTTTCATCCGTCTCCAAGTTGCCTTTGTTTTTTTCCCGCCCACCCACCTTTTTTCCTCAAGGACTAAGATTTCTTTACCAAGTATCCTTTTATTTTTGTGAAGTCTCTTCACTCTTTTCAATCAATGTTCTTATCCGGTGATTTCCCATGAAGATGCTCAACAGTTTCAAGTTCATCATCCTTCATTGTTGTTTCTTCACCCGGTGGATCCTATTCAAGCTTTCGATATTCATCATATTCCTTTCCTCGTTTCTAATGCTTTCTCATACCAATGCACCTCTTAATCATTCACTTCTTCCTATGCATTTGTTATGGAGTGCTGAAGATATCTCACAAGACTTGTGTTTCCATTCTCAATCCGTCCAAGATATTTCGAGGTTGTTATCTCATTCAAACTATTTAATTCTACCGGTGCAATCTTTATTTCAAGCAATCCTTCAACGATATTTCTTTTGAGTGGGCCCTAACCCACAGGTCTTTTCCCAGGATCTTACCTGACTCTTCTAATTTATCCGGAGCGATTCTCAAATTCCTTCCAAAGTTTGACGTAAGAATGAGTTATCATCAGTCAAATGCTTTTCTCCAAGATCTTTCAAATTCTTTTCATAGTTGGCTCAACCTCTTCGCTTTTGATTCTTCCGGTGTGCCTCAATAATTCTTGGTGGTGTTTCTCATTGTCATTCTCATCATTTGAAGACCGAAGAAGGATTTCTCTTAAATCTTGCTCTATTCTCTTCAAGATTCATGGTGCTAGCTTGTTTCCATCCTCTCTTAATTGTTTTCGATTGTGAGAATCTTTTTCACCTATCCGGAGCATTTCCTGAGTTGTTTCCATTTCTTTCCTCCGAAGGTCATCATGTCATAATTCTTCATTCTCAGCGCGTAGCTATCGTTCTCTAAATCTTACCGGTGCATCGTTCAAATATCCTCTAATCAGCTCATGATCTCTTCGTCCACTTGTATCTAAATCCCCTCAAGTATCTTCATTCGTTTTCCAATTCTTTCCGGTGAATTGTGCCCTTGCTACTCTCTTTTTCAATTCTTACGGTGGTTCTTTCAGGATATCTCTTCCTTGTTCATCATATCAATTCATTTGTTGTTCCAATCCTACCGGTGGTTCGTTGAAGACCTTCTCAAGTTTTGATATATCTCTTTTAATCCTTTCTACGAGAATAAGTAGTATGCCAAATCCGTTGATTGTCATCAATTTAATTGGTGAGGATAAGCATATCATAATTCTTATTCTTGTTCATCAAGTGATTAATTCTTTATTAGGAGGCCCTTAAAATTCTCGGTTTCATTTGTTTCATCTTCTCTTTTCCGGAGTTCCAAGCTCTAATTATCACGGAGATCCATCTAAATCATTGCAAGGATTCACCTTGTGTTTTCAACTTCTCTTTCTTTTCATCATCCTTTTATTACGGAGTTCTTCATGGAGGCTCTACATGACGGTTCGTCAAGGATTCCTTTCATTCTCGATTTGTTCTTCAAGTTTTCTCTTGAAGTTATGATCCATAAGCTATACTCAAAATTAAGCAGGGTGCCCAACACTTGTTTTGTTTTGAGGAGCTCAATATTCTTCATCTTGCATTCCAAAGTGCAATTCTTTCTACCTTATCTTTTGAGGTGGTGTTATGTCACTCTTGACAATTTCCTTCATGTTTCATGATTCATATGTTGTCAAGAATGAGGTAGTTTAAATCCATCAATATTTTGTTGGAATTATATTGGGTTATATTTCACCTAAAGCCTTCCCTAAGGAATGTTGCTATTTGTGGTGATTACGCATGACCCAAGCTTGCTCTTTATCCTCTTGGTGGAAGAAGTTCTCATCTCTTCGTTGATCTTAAGCAAGCAATTGATTTTGATAGTGGCAGAATTTCACCTCAAGTTTTGAGATGTTTACATAAGCCCACAACAAGCTTGTGCTTCTCGTTGTTGATTTTCCAACAACTCCATTCGATTCTTCTTTGCAAGGGTGCTTTCCAAGCTCATTCGTGGCAGAAGTTGTCATTTTCTTCTCCGTCCCTTTATCCCAACGGTCTAACTTCTATTCTTTCATTACGGAGGCATTGTGATGTTGTGCTCTTCACCCATCACCTCGTTTTGTGAGGATCGTGTTTTTTCTTGCTTATCCATTTAACCGGAGTGTTGTATCTTCTCTTCAATATCTTTTCATCTCATCAAGTTTTCTTCTTTTTCTACCGGAGTGCTGTCCAAATTCTACCATTCTTGTTCCTTGGCTATCTCATTATACCGATGTGGTCATATTCTTTTCGTTCGTGAAGCTCTTATTTACATGTCTTTCAACCTTCAAGTTCTCGTATCTGCTTGTTCCTCTTTTCTACGGATTGTTTGCAATCTCGTTCATCTCTGTTGTACTCTTTCTTTTAAATTGCTCAACCTCTCAAGGTTCGTGGTTTCACTCGTTAAAGTCAAAAAGCAACTTAGTTTTACCTCTCCTCTTCCTCTTCCTTTTCCCTCGGTGCCATCCTAGATCTGGGGCGAGATCCTCTCGTAGTGGTGGAGTGTTGTAACGCCCGGATACAACTTTCCATATTCGTAACTCCAACTCTTGCCTTTTCCGGAGATGTGATATTGTATTTTCCTCCGTGGTTGGGTTTTTGTTTTGTTTGTTTGTTTTTGTTGTTTTGTTTTGCATTTTGTTCATGTCTTGCATTTCATCATCGCATCATTCGCATTGCATCGGCACTCCGTTGCCGTCATATTTTAAAACTTGCATCCGCTTTCGTAGTTGCGTGTCCCCCTTGCTTTTGTTGGCGTTCGAGACCAACGGGTTTTCGAGTCCCTCTTGTCTGGCCGCTTCTCTCTTTGTCTTCATTGACATGTTGTCAGACCGCTTGTCCTTGTTGACTTTCCCTCAGACCGTTTGGACCCCTCTCTTCTCTCTTTCTCCGAGACCACAAAACCCCCCCTTATCTTCGTCGACCTCTCTCAGGCCCCTCGCAGGCGTCCGAAACTTCCCCGAACCGGACCCGCTCTGTCATTACCGTTGGGTCCGGAACATCCCCCAACATCTACAAAACATCTTCGTTTTATTTATTGGACTCCCTAACCTATTTTTCCCGACCGTCCGATTTCGATCGGAGGGACGAAATAGCCCCAAACAAAATCCTTGCTATATAAATAATCTAACCCTAAAACCTAGGCCGGCTGTCCCATCCCCATCCTCCCGCCGCCACTCCACAAAATCCTCTCGGGATCCCCCTCCCTCGATCCCACAATCTCCTCCCACCTCGGGATCCATCTCCACCAAATCGAACCCTTGCCTCCCTCGATCCACCTCGTCCCGTGCCCGAGATCTAATCCTCCAACGCGCTCGGCCTCCACCAGCCACCTCTCCTCCCTCGATCCCTTGGATCGTGAAGCTGCCGAGGCCCGGCAGGGGCGCTTGGCCTTTTCCCTTCTTGCGCCCGGCGTGAGCCACGGCCGCCGGAGCATCGCATGAGCCGCCCTCTGCCCTTCCCTTTCTTCCTCTCCCGTCTCTCTCTTCTCTCGTCTCACATCTCTCTGTTTCCTCTCGCTCTCTCTCTCTCTCGCAGGAGCCCATGGCGGGCCTGACCGAGGTCTTCAGCAGCCACCGCCCTAATTGAAGCTCCACCCGACAGCGCCGACAACGAGATCCTTGCCTGCCCCGCGCCTTGGACCCACACCCAGCCTTCCTTTCCCCGCGCCGTTCCTCGCGCGTCGTACCTCCCCAACATCGCCTGAAGCCGTCGCGCCCCTGTGCTTCCTCTGCGTCGAGGACGAGCCACGCGCTCGTGTTGACCGACTCCAGATCGACCGCGCCATCCCCATCGATCGTCGTGGACCGCGACCCCACAAGGCCGGCCGCTCCTGCGTCCAGCGCCAAGTCCCGCAAGCCCTCCAGAGCCAAATCCCAGCCGCGCTCTGCTTCCCCTGCAACGAGAGCAGCTCGCTCATCGCCCGTTGACCGCGCAAGCATCGTCAGCACCTCCCTCCTGGTTCGATCCAGCCAAGGCCCAGCGCTCCAGCCTCCCCTTCCAGCGCCCTCTCCACCGAACGGGCCAAGGCCCATGGGTGAGGCCGCACAGCCAGCGCCAGGCCTCCTCTGCTTTCAATCCGGGCCGAAGCCCATGATGAGGCCACCCCACCGACGCCCCTTTATTTTTTTCCTCCTGTTGGGCTTCCTATTCAGATTCGGCCCGAGTCAATGTTTTTTTTTCACGAATGAATTTACTAATTATCCAGTGAATTCCAGTTTTACAGAAAAACCCTTGTTGTTCATGCATTTAATAACTCTTAAACTGTGCATCAGATTAAAATGTTTTATATATGAAACTTGCTCAGAATTTTGTGTAGATTAATAATATCCAACTTTCATCTATGTTTGAAATGTCTAAAATGATGTTTGTTTAATTTTGCTCCTATGCCATGTTAAAATGATTTAATTCATAACTAAATAACCGTAACTCGGTTTTTAATAAACTTTATATGTAAATGGGGTGAAAAAATTCCTAGTTTAACATGGTGCACTTTATTTTACTATTTAACAACTTTAAAATATGTTTTAGGGCAGAACAGTACCAAATTCGAAATATGGACATGAGGATTTTCCAGAATTGTTGTTTGTTCTTCCGGCCTCATTTAAACTTGCCTAGTTAGATAGTTTTGTTATGCTTCTCCCCTTGCCATGTTAATCAACATTTAATATTGTTGAGTACATAACCGAGGTCAAACTAAATAACTCGGATGTGGTGTTTCGTCAATATGCAACTTGTTGCATATTGAGCTCCACTTAACTTGTGGTATTGTTTGTTGCACTTTGCCATGCCATGCCTCATTAAACCGGACATGCATCATACTTGTTTGTGCATCATGCCATTTTATGCTTGTGCATTTACCATGTTGTTTGTTTCTTTCCGGTGTTGCTTCTTAGTTCCGGTAATGTTGCGATTGTGAGGATTTGTTCGACTACTCCCGTTTGTCTTCTTCATGATGGACTCGTTCTTCTTCCTTGCGGGATTTCAGGCAAGATGACCGCTACCCTGGATCTCACTACTATCATTGCTATGCTAGTTGCTTCGTTCTATCGCTATGCTGCGCTACCTATTACCTGTTTATCAAGCCATCCCATATTGCCATGAACCTCTAACCTTTAACACCTTTCCTATGCAAACCGTTGTTTGGCTATGTTACCGCTTTGCTCAGCCCCTCTTATGGTGTTGCTAGCTGCAGGTGAAGTTGAAGATTTCTCCATGGTGGACAGGATTTTGGTTGGGATATCACAATATCTCTTATACTATTAATGCATCTATATATTTGGTAAAGGGTGGAAGGCTCGGCCTTATGCCTGGTGTTTTGTTCCACTCTTGCCGCCCTAGTTTCCGTCATACCGGTGTTATGTTCCCGGATTTTGCGTTCCTAACGCGGTCGGGTGATTTATGGGACCCCCCTGACAGTTCGCTTTGAATAAAACTCCTCCAGCAAGGCCCAACATTGGTTTTAAGATTTGCCTCACCTATTACCTTTTTCCCTTAGGAGTCACGCATCCCAAGGGTCATCTTTATTTTAGCCCCCCCGAGTCAATGCTTGTCTAAGTGTTCGTCCAAACTAGAGCCACTTGCAGCGCCACCTCGGGAAACTTGAGGATGGTTCTAGTTATGCGTAGTGCTCATCCGGTCGTGGCTCGAGACGAGATCTGTGCGGCTACTATCGGGATGTCGGCACGCGGGAGGTCTTCTGGTCTTGTTTTACCATTGTCGAAATGTCTTGATGTCGGGATACCGAGCTTTGATCGGAGTGTCTCGGGTGAAGGTCTATTCCTTCGATGATCGCGAGAGCTTGTCATGGGCTAAGTTGGGACACCCTGCAGGTATAAACTTTCGAGAGCCGTGCCGCGGTTATGTGGCAGATGGGAATTTGTTAATGTCGGTTGTAGATAACTTGACACGGATCCGAAATAAAGCGCATCAACCGAGTGTGTAGCGTGATGGTCTCTTCTCGGCGGAGTCAGGAAGTGAACACGGTTTACGTGTTATGTTTGGCGTAAGTAGGTGTTCAAGATCACTTCTTGATCATTGTTAGCTTCACGACCGTTCGCTTGTTTCTCTTCTCGCTCTCATTTGCGTTGGTTAGCCACCATACTTGCTTAGCGCTGCTGCAACCTCACCACTTTACCCCTTCCTTTCCCATTAAGCTTTGCTAGTCTTGATACCCATGGTAATGGGATTCTTTGAGTCCTCGTGGCTCACGGATACTTCAAAACCAGTTTGCGGTGCCTATGTTGCGGCGGTGGCGCAACTAAGCTCAAGGAGGAGCTCGATGAAGATCTTGCCCTTTGTGTTGTTTCGTTCTAGTTGATCGATAGTGGAGCCAGTTGGGGTCGATCGGGGACCTTTATGCATTTGTGGTTCTTCTTTTATTTTGGTTCCGTAGTCGGACCTTGATTGTATCTGGATGATGTAATGCTTTATTCATGTAATTGTGTGAAGTGGTGATTGTAAGCCAACTATGTATCTCTTTCCCTTATGTATTACATGGGTTGTGTGAAGATTACCTCACTTGCGACATTGCTTTCAATGCGGTTATGCCTCTAAGTCGTGCTTCGACACGTGGGAGATATAGCCGCATCGAGGGCGTTACAGTTTTGGTGGTATAGCAAGACTTCTTATGAACTATCATGTCTTGCTGTTTATGTCAGTAGTAGACACTAGTCAGTTTTCGAATGTTGTATGTATTGTTGTTTCAAACTGTTTATTGTCTCGAACTGTTGGCGGGGTAAATGAGGGCATCACCATTCTCTAGTGTTCAAAGTATGTCCCTCCTTTTTCAAGATATAATTTGAGCTCAGTGTCTTTTCGATGATGTACACTTGTTTGGGCCAGTGAGGTGTTGTTGAATATGGGCCGAGTAGTAATGCAATGCCAAACATGTCAATTATGACTCTCAGGCCGGGCTCTCAGAAGATCCTCAAAAAAAGGCCGGGCTCTCAAAAAAAGAAAGAATTAGGACTCTTAGGCTGACGTGTGGGCGCCACCAGTATTTCGTGCGCTTGCGTGCCGAGAACATATCTGCATGTGTTCGAACTTCATGCTACCTTTTTATCCCCAATTTCCCGCCCCTCCCCCACCTATGGAATCTCGATTCCTACTCCAATTCACCCAAATACCCCTCCTGTACTCCATGTACTCAAGCGCACTATCACGTCACCGGTCAATGCGAATCTCCGAGCCGGAGATCCTGAGGTCCGTCTTGCCCTCGGGCGCTGCGTGCTATCACTCAACAGTGGCATGGCGGCGCTTGATGACCAGTTTGCCGGTGAAGTGCTGATGGTAACCATCAACGGCGACCGGCCTCCCGTCTCACCGGACGACCTTGTCAAAGCTCTTGGCATTGCGCACGTCATCCAAATAAGTGACTTGCTCGTCGAAGTTTATCTGCCACTGGCTGATTTCTTCATCAGGTTCCGGACAACTTTCGACTGTAGTCGTGTGTTTGAATCTTCCCAGCATTTTCTCTGTGATGGCGCGCTGGTGAGCTTTGATCGGTGGCACCCTGGATGGGGCTCGGTGCCCTCTGAGCTTGAGTTTTTAACAAAGCTTACCTTCCACGACATGCCTCGACGTGCTTGGAACAGCGAGTCCATGAATGAGCTTATCAATGACCTTGGAGGTGAGCTCGTAAGTATGTTCCTCCAGACAACTGGGCTCTAACAGTTATGGCATGGATGAAGAAGTCGTCCACCATACTAAAGGTGATTGGTGTTGAGATACCAGTGCAGGAACCGAGGTTGTACTATCGCCACCAATGCCGCCGCAGACCATGTTAGGGATGTACCTGTATCGAGTGTTCGTGCATGTCGAAGAAGTGGTCAATCTATCAATCGAAGTCCTGCCGCTGCCGCTGGTGCCAGGATTCGTTGATGACGTCCATTACAGGAGTCAATGTTAGACTTTCCCCGTGTTGCTCAGAACGATGGATGGCACAGGCCCTACTCCATCGCACGGCGGAGGCCACTGCTTCTTTGGGAGAAGAGGCAGGGCTGGTTGTCTGGATGTGCTCTAATTCGAGGTAACAACTGAATCTTGTCAGATACTAGTTAAATCCGAGCTATCAGTGTGAAGCACTTATGTGCCAGTACATTTGATTATGACCTGTTCTATTTTTGTACCTAAACTTTTTTTAGAAAGGGTTGTACGCCAAATTAATGTGCTAGTAGAACTTATTGTGTTCTCTATCTGTTTTCTTTGCACAACATTGAAGATATTTCCCCATCATTGATAAAGACGATGAATTGTTATGTACGAGTTTGTTGGTTTCAACATAGCCCTACCCATAGCGATCCACTGTTTCCACCCTGATTGTGCCACCTCGTGAAATTTGTGTATGCAAGTTCAGTGTGCTATGATGTTCTATATGATTGTGTCAACTATATAAGTTTTTACTGAGCATGAGCAATGCATATGGCTAAAAGATGTATTTACAGGCATCGTCCGATGGGTCTCTCTCTCTCTCTCTCTCTCTCTCTCACACACACACACAAGTGGGACAAAATTATTTCTTCACTCGTGACAGCTTCTAATTACGTTCCGCTGTACTCTAACTTTTTTCTTAAGTTATTAGTTGAGCTCAGTGACTTCAAAAAGTTGTACAAAAGCATTGTTTGGTCCTTTCCGGTGTCGTTGAACGTGGGCTGAGTAGCCATGTAAAGTTGCTACACATGCCTTTTTTTTAACATCAGCAATGCAACTGGGCCGACAGTTGTACACAATATCCTAAAATAAGCGCAGCCTAGCCTATCTTTCTTTTAATAAAATAAAATGTACAACCTAGTTAATTTTTTATATAATAAGATTACCAAGCCCAACTTAATTTTTTCAATAATATTCGTATCTCAATATTATTTTTATACGAAATGCTCAGTCTAGACCATCATTATTTCTTCACCCATCCCAAAAATGGGTATATTTCTATTAAAATCAAATGGCTTGTAAATTATCAGAAATGATAAATGTGTTGAATGTATGCAATATTATTTTTAATCCAGCTAAGTAAATAGGTGTATTCGGATAAATAATCAAATGTGTTGTAAATATCATAAATAGTATTTTTTGAGAAAAAATATCAAAAATAGTAAATCGACTATTATTATTATTTTTAACCAGCCTAGGAAATAGATTATTTTTTGAGTCAAAGCCCAAGAAATATATGTATTGGCAAACAAAATGAAATGGGTTGTAAACCCTAAATAAATGGGTTGCGTTCCGCCATAGCTTTCGAAGCCGACTTTGATGGCCCACTGATACGTCTCTAACATATCTACTTTTCCAAACACTTTTGCCCTTGTTTTGGACTCTAACTTGCATGATTTGAATGAAACTAACCCAGACTGACGCTGGTTTCAGCAGAACTACCATGATATTGTTTTATGTGTAGAAAACAAAAGTTCTCGAAATGTCCTGAAAATCCACGGAGGCACTTTTTGGAAAATATAAAAATCTTGGCGAAAGAATCAAGACCAGGGGCCCACACCTGTCCACGAGGTGGGGCGTGCCCACCTGGCGCGCCCCTATCTCGTGGGCCCCCGAGGCTCATGACCTCAACTCCAACTCCATATATTCCGTCTCGCGGAGAAAAAAATCAGAGAGAAAGTGTCATCGCGTTTTACGATACGGAGCCACCGCCAAGCCCTAATCTCTCTCGGGAGGGCTGATCTAGAGTCCATTTGGGGCTTCGGAGAGGGGGATTCATCACCGTCGTCATCATCAACCATCCTCCATCACCAATTTCATGATGCTCACCACCGTGTGTGAGTAATTCCATCGTAGGCTTGCTGGACGGTGATGGGTTGGATGAGATTTACCATGTAATCAAGTTAGTTTTGTTAGGGTTTGATCCCTAGTATCCATTATGTTCTGAGATTGAATTTGCTATGACTTTGCTATGCTTAATGCTTGTCACTAGGGCCCGAGTGCCATGATTTTAGACAATAATCGGGATACTTCTCGGTGATGATCGTAGTTTGAGGAGTTCATGTATTCACTATGTGCTAATGCTTTGTTCAGGTTCTCTATTAAAAGGAGGCCTTAATATCCCTTAGTTTCCGCTAGGACCCCGCTGCCACGGGAGGGTAGGACAAAAGATGTCATGCAAGTTCTTTTCCATAAGCACGTATGACTATTTACGGAATACATGCCTACATTACATTGATGAATTGGAGCTAGTTCTGTGTCACCCTATGTTATAGCTATTACATGAGGAATCGCATCCGGCATAATTATCCATCAGCGATCCATTGCCTCGAGCTTTTCACATCTTGTGTTTAAGCTTATTTACTTTTCCGTTGCTATTATTACAATCACTACAAAACCCAAAAATATTACTTTTGCTACCGTTACCTTTATTATCATACTACTTTACTACTAAATACTTTGCTGCAGATACTAAGTTATCCAGGTGTGGTTGAATTGACAACTCAACTGCTAATACTCAATAATATTCTTTGGCTCCCCTTGTGTCGAATCAATAAATTTGGGTTGAATACTTTACCGTCGAAAGCTGTTGCGATCGCCTACACTTGTGGGTTATCACCCACTAGACGAAGCCTACGCAAGGTGTTGTCCATTTAGTGAACAAAACAATTTAACGGTCTAAAACAAAGAGTCAACAAATTATTCTGACATCCGTAGTCGTTGGATTAACATCCAACAACGATCCTGCTTCTTCAATCTCTAACCTAGTTGCTCTTGCTCTATCCGCCAAAACCATCGCCGGCTGGAGTGCTTGCATCTGCCTCCCTAGTCTGTTGTGCTGCCGCGCAGGCCTCGCCGCCCCACTATACTCCCAACGGTGGCCAGGTCATACATGTACTCACCCACACCTTCTGTGATTCTCCGGCAAAAGCAGCTCACCCAGCAGTCGAACCAGTCCCTCGTACTCACCTCCGCCACGGACTCCAGTGCCCCTTGTTCCATGACTCCGGATCATTCCCATCTTAGGCCTCGCTGTCGTCCATCGCCTTAGTGCTCTCGGTGTGGCGTGGTCAACGTGGTCAAGGAATGCCTTCCAGCAGAAGAGGACTGTATGTGGAGAGGCTGACAGCTGAGTCCACGGTCGCGGCAAGGGAGTGCCTCCTTATTACGTGCAAAATAATGATTCCTCCACCTGACAGCGGGACTTACTGGAAGAGCCTCGAAAAAACATTTCCCCCCTGATAGCTGGGACCCACTAGCTACATCTTCGTACGCAAGGAAGTGCGTTCGTACTACAGGCAAAAAAATGATTCTTCCCCCAGACAGCTGGGACCCACCAGCTATATCTTTGCACGGAAGGAAGTGCCTCCTTCTTCTCCCTAACAGCTGGGACCCACCGAGTCGAACCGTACGTCAGGTTGCCTATCTGGTCGTGATCGTGTACGTACATACTGGTCGATCGGTCTCTCTGCAGCGATGAACCTTGTCCGAGTAAGGAGATGCACGTGTCGTAGTAGAGGCATGGACGTAGCATGTCATGCAGTCACATCTATATATATCATGTACACGTACGTACAGCTACGCTGCAAGAAATTAAATACGACTATGTATGTACATAAGGTCGGGGTCTCGAACGCATACTCACGCATATGTATGGCCAGGGCTCGTGTATATGGAGAGGCTATGGACGACAGTGATGTCGTCCTGTTCATCGGCAGCTAACCGGCTGGTTAGAGCGAAGGAAACAACGTCGTCTTCACCGAGAGCCAAGTGACTGGCTCGGAATGCCTCCTGTTCATCATGAGCGAAGCCACTGGGTCGGAACGCGTCCTGTTCATCAGGAGCCAACCGGCTTGGATGGAACAGCCAAAACGAGGTGTGGCATACCGCAGAACGGAGGGAACGAGCCTTCTCTTTGACCACGTATGGTACAAATGGGGTCCTATTCATCAGGAAGGATCTGGCGTATCGCGAAACGAAGGAAATGGACTTGAGTTGGAGTGCCTACGGTCGAAACGGGGTCCTGTTGATCGGGAGGGGTGTAGCGTACCGCAAAATGGAGGAAACGGACTTCTCTTCAACCTCCTACGGAAGAAATGGGGGTCCTGTTCATCGGGAGCGGTGTGGTGTACCGTCAAACGGGACTCCACAGGCTACTGTTCATCCACCGTCGACTTCCTCCAGCCTCCACCTGCTACTGTTCATCCACCGCCTCCAGCCTCCCCCAGACACTGTTCATCCAAGGGCTACTGTTCATCCAGCCTCCACCGTCTTCAATTCAACCAGCCTCCACGGGGTCCTGTTCATCCACCCCCAACTGGCTAGGGTGTGTGGCGGCCTCCTTGGGCTCCTGTTCATCCAGCGGCAACTGCGTACTATATACCACAGGGTCATGTTCATCTAGCGGCAACCGCCTATACACATGACCGGGGTCCTGTTCATCCAATCCCCCACTAGGAACTGTTCATCCATAGCCAACCCAACTGGCTCGACTCACACCACATCTCGACTCATTCTACATATCGTGCGCATGGTAGCAAAGGGCACTGTTCATCCAGAGGCAACCCAACCGGCTAGCTACGTCTCACGCGGGGGTTTGATCGGCTTCAATAAGCATGCAGCAACAGCGATCGATCGGGTTCAATTAGCAGCATAGGAGTCTCGGTAGGGTTTAGTTAGGAGCGAAGGGATCGATCGATCGGCTTCAGTACGTAACAACAGGAGATCGCTCGGGTTCAGTTATAGCAACACGACTCGCACCACGCACGTGTACGAGAGAAACGTGCAAACGATGCTGCATCGCTCGGCCTCGACCACCCACCATAACTGGGAACTCCCTGATATTTTCCTCGCCCTCGCTTCTACCACAATTTTCTCCGTCATGGACAGCCCAAAGAATGTCATGCAGGTGCGTCTCCGGCCCGCCCAGCACGAAAAGCCCATTTTCTGTCATGATTTTTTGTCATGGAAGTTGGAGCCCACCACATGTATGATGATACCGGGTTTTCTCATAATTATCATCATAGGTCATAAGCATGACAGAAAAAATATTCGTTCAGCCCAAAATGTCACGGATGTGTCTTTTTTTGTAGTGTTTATGTGAATTATTTCATCCCAACCTATTTTAGAAAGACATCATATAGCTTTGTCATGTCATCCTGTTTAGATACTCATCATATATTGATTTATGTCGTTATATCCTGTTAAGTTATCCATCATATATTTGAAACTGTGTCATGCTATCTTGTTTAGTTATCCATCATATATGTGAAATTGTGTCATGTTGTCCTATTTGGTTAGACAACATATATGTGAATTACCACATCTATCTATCATACAATGTCCGTACATTCAATTTCTTTTCTTGTTTATCATACATTTGAATTGGGGGGTGATGGTAGTATCTAAGGGAGTAAAAACCCGTTCTTCACAAAAGACGGTGCTACCCGTCGATACAGATGGAACCATGGTTGTACTGGCCCATGAACTAGCCCCACCACACATAATCGAGACTCTTCCAGATTACACACTTACACTGTTGGACAGAGAACCGACTACAACTCATCTAACCCCAACCCCAGCGGATAGTAACCCACTTCTAGTTGACATAGCATCATGTCCACCACAGAGTACCCCCACACGAGCAGCTTGTAAAGCAACTGCAGTGCCCAAAGCACGAAGACCACCACAGCGAACCCAAACTCCATGTTTAAAGCAGAAGAGCAACTGTTCTCAAGTCAGATTCCATAGCTATGGTCCATACTCCTTTGCTCTTGCATCACTATATTTACTCATACCAGCTACTTTTGAATTTGAAGGATCCAATTGAAACTCCAATGGCGCAACAGGTATGTTTTAAACCTATTTGTATAACTAAATTGTTGTTCTAACTTCTTGCTCTATGTTGATTTTAGTTTCAGTTGTATAAACAGTTATGATCTCATGTGATGCACATTACAAGTGTTGCTAGTGTTGTATAGTTTCTCACACTTATATTCTGTCTATGCTGTTGTGTCTTAAAAATATATGATTTGAACTGTGTCCCTATCTTGATTTGGCAACATAAACTAGAATGATATGGACAATACAATGACCATATTACACACACACACACACAAATATATATATATATATAAACACTATTCTGATCACGGGATCAGAATAATATTCTGATCACAACATGAACTTCCCGAGTAATGCACCTGACCTTCCCCGAGTACTAGGTTGAACTTCAGCTAAAAAGTGTCCAAATGGGGCTTGCAATATACCGTTGGAAAGCTATTGACACAAATATCATGATCCAAGTTAAATTTTTGGCAAAATGTAAGTGGTTTAAGAGCAGTTTTGAAAACCGTTTTTTCTTCATACAAAAACGTGAATCGTATTTTTCGATCGCATTTCTAAACCGTTTATCGGAATGAGGTAAATAATATAGCGTTGGAAAGCTGCTACAAAACCGCTGCTTCGACATGTTGAAAGTTTTCTCTAAATCCCTATGGATAAAGAGTAATTTTGAAAAGCGTAAAATTTCGCAAGCCGAACAGCCGAGTTTGTATTTTCAATGTAATTTCTAAACGGCTAATCCATTTGAGGCAAATGATATGGCATTGGAAAGCTTGTGAAAATGCGCTACTTTTTCATGTTAAAAGTTTTTTCTAATTTCGAACGATTTAAAAGTAATTCAAAAAATGGTACAAGTTTCACCGAGTTCGTATTTTCGAGCTAATTTTTGAACCGTACGTCCGAATGCAACAAATGATACGGCATTGGAAAGTTTGAGCAAATGCAAAACTTTTTTGTATATATTATTTCTCATAATTCCTTACAGTTTTAAGTCAAATTGGAAAATGAATAAAAACGTATTTTTGGCATAATTTCTACATACTTTATAGGAATGGGGCAAATAATATACCGCTGAAAAGCTACAGAAAATGCAAAACTTTTTCATGTTGATGGTTTTCTCTGATTCCTAGCCGTTTTCGGGTAATTATGAAAATGGCGAGATCATTTGTTCTGCCTGTATCGCGAAACTGATTCTTCCAAAAATGCACCGCGTGAAGAACCTGAACTTCTCGGCACGTGTACTTGAACTTCACTCTGTTTTTCACGTGCTTTTTTTCTCTCGTATATCTATATCCACTGCTCCTAGCTCTCCATCCACTCACCGGAATTGAGCAAGTGATATACCGATGGAAAGCTGCTATAAACACGCAACTTTCCCGTGTTGATCATTTTTCATACTATAGCGATTTTAAAAGTTTTTCATCTAAAATTCATTCAGCGTAGTAGTTGAACTTCATGCTATTTTCACGTTGAACTTCTGTGACGTATTTTTGTTTGTACACGCGCCTGAACTTCCCTCTGCACGAACCCAACCTTCGGGCTATCTTTGCAACCATGGCTTCCCCCGCGAATTATTTTGGTTAGTAGTGTTCTATATGATGTTACTGTAATCTAGAAACGTTTTTTAGCAACTAAATACTGGTTTTAAATAGAAACCTCACTCGCTGGCGGATTTTGCTCTCGGGGTCGTGATGAAATTACTTTTTTGCAATTTTACTGCCTAAGTTATTCGACCTGAACTTCCCCTAGTGCTAGGTTGAAATTCCGTCAATATTGCCCAAATGAGGCTTGCGATATACCGTTGGAAAGCTATGGACACCAGTATCATGACCCAACTTAAAATTTTGGCAAAATTTAAGTGGTTTAAGAGCAGTTTTGAAAACCATTTTTTCTTCATACAAAAAACGTGAATTGTATTTTCGATCGCATTTCTAAACTGTTTATCGGAATGAGGCAAATAATACGGCGTTGGAAAGCTGCTGTAACCGCTCCTTCCACATGCTGAAAGTTTTTTCTAATCCCCACGGTTAAAGAGTAATGTGGAAACTCGTAAAATTTCGCAAACCGAACAACCGAGTTCGTATTTTTGATGCCATTTCTAAACGCCTAATCCAATTGAGACAACTGATATGGCGTTGGAAAGCTTATGAAAATGCGCTTTTTTCTCATGTTGAAAGTTTTTGTAGTTTTGAATGGTTTAAGAGTAATTTAGAAAACGGTACAAGTTCTACCAAGTTTGTATTTTCGACCTATTTTTTTAATCAAACGTCCGAATGTAGCAAATGATATGGCGTTGGAAAGTCTGAACAAATGCGAAACTTTTTGGTATATATTGTTTCTCCAAATTCGTTACTGTTTTACGTTCATTTTGAAAATGGCTAAAAACATATTTTCGCCGTAATTTCTACAAACTTCATCGGAACGGGGCAAATAATATACTGTTGAAAAGCTACAAAAAATGCGAAACTTTTTTATGTTGATGGTTTTCTTTGAATACCATCCATTTTCAAGTAACATCAGAAACGGCGAGATCTTTCGTTCTGCCTTTATCGCGAATTAGATTCGTCGAAAATGCATCGTGTGAAGTACTTGAACTTCTGTGGCAGTTCTGCTTGAACTTCACTCTGTTTTTCACGTGCTTTTTTTCGCTCGTAAATCTCCATCCACTATTCGTCGCTCTCCATCCACTCACCGGAATTAAGGAAGTGATATACCGATGGAAAGCTGCTATAAACACGCAACTTTCCCATGTAGATCATTTTTTCATACTCGCGACGATTTTTAAAAGTTTTACATCTAAAATTTATTCAGTGTAGTAGTTGAACTTCCTGTTGTTTTCACGTTGAACTTCTGTGACGTATTTTCATTTGTAATTTTCTCATACATTCGTTAATGTTATACAAATGATATTCCTTTTGTACATACATCTCTCACAATATTTTTTTTTAACTTTCTCGGACCGAGTACTTGAACTTATAACAACAACAAAAATTAGACCTTGCCTTTTAATTCATTTTTCTCATATTAAACACACACCATGTAGTACATGAACTTTCTCCATTTTTATAATTTGAATTTTTATTTTATTTTTGAAATCAAATGCTCCCAAATAATAATTGAACTTCTTCGTGGATTGAGAGAATTATTTTGAAACGCAAAAAAACAATTTCTTTTTTGTGTTTTCGGACATGGAAATACAAGGTGAACCTCTCTCGCGAGAATTTTTTAACTTCCCCGGACAGAGCACTTGAACTTCTGTGAACAAACCTTTTAAGCTTTTATTTCTCTATATGTTTATTCTCACCTGAAATGCATTCCTTGCAGTACTTGAACTTCTCGGTGTTTTCACTATGAACTTCTATCAAATTTTTGTGTATACGTCGAATTACACAAAATTAAAGGTCGAACGTCATTTTTTGCCATTTTAAAACATGTAATTGGAGGTCGAACGTCGCGCAATATAAAACGGAGGTGCACGTGAACTTCTTGCAACAAATCTGAGTTTTTTATATACTTCGAACTTCTATGTTATTTCAAATTGAACTTCTTAGTCTTATTCTTAGAAAAAAAATATGTTTTTAAATAAGCATCAAACATTTTTTTAATTGGACCTCATACTTTTATTTTTCCTAGAAATGGAAAGAATTTGAGTTTTCCGTAAACATCAAACTACTCCTTTTTTTAATTTGAACTTCTTTAATTTTATTCTTTAATAATGAAGAAATCATATGTTTTTTATAAATATTGAACTTCTCTTATTTTATAATTTGGACTTCTTGGTTCATTTCTTTTAGCATCAAAATATCCTAGCTTGTCATAAATATTGGAACCCCTCCACATTCTTTTTCTAATTAAATTTTCTAAACTTTTTGTTGTTATTTTTATTTGAGCTTCCGTTGTGGAAACTTCTTGAATAAGAGGAACTTTTTGATTTTTCCCTCTCTGTGCACTTGAACTTCTAGCAACAAAATTTTTGGACTTCGCCTTTTTACTCCTATTTTCTCATATGAAACACACACCATGCACTACGTGAACTTTCGTCTGTTGTCAATTTGAACTTCTCTCTATTTCAATTTAGTAACAAAAAAATCTGAGCTTTTATAGACATCGAACCAGTCTAACTTTTTTTTCAACTTCTTTGTGTGCTTTTTAGAAATGTGAAAAATGGAGTTTTGCTAGAAACATTGAACTTCTTCGTTATTTCGAATAGACCTTATCGTTATTATTCTTCTGTAACAAAAAACCGAGTTTTTCAAATAAATATCAAATGCTCCGCTTTTAAAAGTTGAACTTCTTTGGTTTTATTATTTAGTAAAGAGAGAAAACTGAGGTTTTAATATGCATTGAACTACTCTGTTTTTTAAAATCGAACTTCGTGGTTTTAATCTTTAGTATCGGGGAAAATCCAAGATTTTTATAAACATCAAACAACTTTATTTTTTAATTAGGACATTTGTTGTTATTCATGTGTATAGGGGAAAGTCCTTGTTTTGTAATAAACAACAAACGACTCACTTTTTTAAATTAGAACTTCCAGATCTTAAAAAATAGGGGCAAATCTATGTTTTACAAACTTTTTAAACTGCTCAGTTTTTTAGTTTGACCTTGTTGGTTTTGTAATAAACATTTTCAACTTCTATGTTATTTAAATTTGAACTTCTCCAATTTTTTAGTAAAATGTAGAGACAACATTTTTATAAACTTTTCGAATGCACAAAATGACATTGATTTTTTTTTGTTTTTTAACATGTAAATCTGAAGTTTTAATAAACTTCGAACTTATGTGCTACTTTAATTTGAACTTCATATTTAAAAAAAGTCAAGTAGAGAGTTCTTTTTGATTTTTAAAGAAACATCAAATTTGACAGATTTTTTTAATTTGAACTTCATGATTGATTCTTTAATAACAAGGGATATCTGAGTTTTCTAATAACGGTCAAGACATATTTTTTTAATAGAACCACTTCATTATTTTAGTTTGAACTTCTAGCTTTTCTAAAAGCATGGAAAAGCTATTTTAAATGTTTTTTAGTTGTTCCTTTATTTTGAGTTTGAACTTTTTTTTATTCTTTAGTAACGAGCAAAAAATGTGAGTTTTTTATATACTTCGAATTTCTTTGTTATTTAAATTTGAGTTTCTTACTATTATTCTTAGAAAAGAAATTAATCGATTTCTAAAAAAAATTTTCATTGCGTTTTTTTGTGCCTTAGCATCAATATATTTCGAATAGAACCACATTGCCCCCAAAAAAAGAATAGAACCACAGCCGCACCGGAGCATGCATGCAACACACGCGCGCGCGCACGTACACACACCAGAGCGCACATAAATGAAAAAAAAAATACAAAGCGCACACATGAGCTCGCAACACACATGAGAACACACGAACCCCCACACTGTGAGCGCGCACACACAGGAGACATCACAATCAGCATGCACGCACCAAACACACTAATCTTTTTAGTAATATAAAATACTAGTACTTCGCAACGCTCTTTCTTGAATTTGAACTTTCATGGAACTCTTCTTTTTGAACTTCTCAATATCATCATATAACCTCGATGCCAGCATGTTCGACTGAATGAAAATTCAGTTATCTGCACTCTGAAGCCTGAAGTTTACTACTCTAGTTTCTAGAGCAACCTCTGTCATTTGATTATCTGAACTCTAGCAAAAGCTATTTAACTCCGTTCCAAATTGCAAATGAGGAAGCAAGCACTTCATGTAGCAGTAGCAGGGAGGCAAAGCTTCATGGTCTATTACAGGATTTGGCACACGACATGGGGCTAAGTTGGAACAAAAATGGAGCTGGTACACAAACTGGACGGGGGGAACAGTACAGCTGAACTTCACACATCCAAATCACTTAGAGAACAATACAGAACTGGGAAGGGTGGACGAATTGGTGTTTTGATTTGGATACATTTTAAGGACAGGGGAAGGAACCAACTGGAGACATCAAACGAGGTCACCTACCACAAGCATGGCGCCTTGAAGCGGAGCAAGTTGCGAGGTGCGGCGCGCGCTCACATAGGCGAAGTTGGACGGCCTGAGACGATGAAGTTGGACGGCCTGGATGCTATGGCGCCGGCTGCAGGTTGTGGCGCCGGGGCAAGAAATCCAGCGATGTCACGGCCACTACCATGGCGTCTATCACACGTAGAGGAAGACGGAAGGAGATGGGGGAGTCCGGCGCTCAGTGGCTGGGGCAGGGCCGTGGCCAGGGGTGGTGGAGGGGACCACAAAAGGCCGGTAGGTGGTGCCGCAGCCCACGCTGGTGGGTGTTGCCGTCATGCGCGGCAACGCGTGGGGGGCGATGGCGCTGGGATCTGGAGAGGAGTTGCGGCGGCGTTTCTGGTTGGTGGCGGAGGTGTGTCGCGGCGGCGCGCGATGGCTGGGTCTCGCCGGCGGCCAAAGCTCGTCCGTAGTTGTGGCCGCGCCGGGTGGATGGCGGTGACGGCGAGCGGGGTGGATGGCGGCGGCGAGCGGGGTGGATGGCGGCTACGGCGTGTGGGATGGATGGTGGCGATGGCGATCCCGGTGGATGGCGGAGGTGGCCGGGAAGCAGGCGCGGGGCGGCAGCCGAGCAGAGAGGCGCAGGGCGGGAGCTCCCTGGCGATGGGATCGGGAAGGTTGGGGACGAGCGGTGGTGGGTTGGGATTTTTTTTCTGTGGGTTCAGGAGCTCAGGAATATATATATATATATATATATATATATATATATATATATATATATATATATAGGTCTGTTGTAATCCAAATAACTATTCTAATACCATGATCATAATAGTGTTGTCATATATATATATGTGTGTGTGTGTTTCATGTTGTTATCCTATCCACCTTACTACTGAACCGGTTTACCAAAATGAGTTTCGTATACTACATGCTAAACCTGTGATATGTGTGCTTGTTTCACTTGTAGAATGCGAATAGAATATTGGAGAAGAGCACCCCACTATGCAATGGTAGAGAAAGTAATGCAGATAAGGTTCTAGACAGTGAGACAACACTGTTGGTCTCCAAGAACGGTGATAAAACGATCTTGTAGACAATGAGACAACCCCACAGTCCCGCATTGATGTAGTGTTCGGGTTACTGGCCAGTACCGCTGGCACAAGCTCTTCGAACTTGCTGCCTAAGTCACTTCAGGTTCTTCAGTCTTAGCTACAAGCTGAAAGCCATTAGTCGGTGTGTTGCAAGAAGTCAAGAACCGAGGAAGTCCTGCGAATTGGATGCATACTTTACGGTGTGCGGCAAGCGCTTGAGATTTAAGCGTCAAACAATAGAAAGCTAATAAGCTGCTAAGCTTCTTGGCAGCATTATGGGTGCCCAGGATGTTGTTTCTTGAGCTCTTCTGAAGTGGTTTCAGTTCTGGACTTGTTTTGTTGTGGCGGATCGCCAACTTTGACAACCAGTGTATGTGATATGCTGCTTTGTTCCCTATATTTGCACTGATGGCAAACTTTGATGCCCAGTGGATGTAATATGTGTAATAGCCGTGATAGCCTAGCGTAAGTTGCTTGCTTATTTCTTTCCTTGTTGTCTTGTTTACTTGTTTGCCTATAGTCAGTGCAGTTCTTTTTCTGTGGTTTGCTAGTGGCCGCGATAACCTATTTTCTAAAACTAGGCCACAATAACCATGGGCTACACATTTACTGTAGTGACCATGGGCCTTCTACTGGACGTAGAAACAATGGGCCTTCTATGGGCCATAGAAACAATGGGCCTTCTATGGGCCGTAGCATCAATGGGCCTTCTACGGGCTGTATGATTGATTGGCCAAACATGGGCCAATAACTGACCACATTATGGGCCGTAAACGGGCTAGAGTTGGAATTGCTCGTTCATGGGTCGACCATAATGGGTCGTTCTTAATTGGTTGTATTTGATGATGCTACGAAACCGGGCCAATGGATTAACGGGCCGGCTGTAACCACGGGCTGAACTTGGCCCACAATCAGAAAAGGCCAGTAACGGGTCGTAAGTAACCGAATGCTAGAAATGAGCCCAAGAATAAATGGGCCCTAAGAAGGCCGAAAGATAACACGGGCTAGAAACAGTCCAATGGAATAATGGGTCGTTAAGTGGTATAAAGTGATACACTATTCATTACGGGCCAGTTCACCACGGGACATTAATGGGCCAAGAGTTACAAAGGGCCTCATAAGGGCCAAAAGACGTCAAGGGCCATACATGGGCCGGAAGTTACAACAGGCTGGAATCATATTGGACGGCCTAGATGACGCTACTGGGCCTAATTCAGATAGGCCGTAATGGGCAGTGAGTTAGCGGGCTGTAAATGGGATATATGCAAACAGGCCGTTAACACGCTTTCCGTGGGTCGGCTCGCTACCTTTTGACCAAGTCAATTGGGTCGGCCTTTTCAACGAAATGGGCCTTTGTTGGACCGTGTTACGTGTTGATGTATCATAGGCGCCTCCGGCACAATGAGTGGATGACATCTGTCCCAACAGTGAGCCGACATGTGGTTCCTCTAGCCATTGAGAATTTTACACGTGGAAATTTCCATTGGTCTGGGTTGTTAACGGGTTATCGGATCCAAAACCAGACCTGATAGCTTAACGTCGACCCATTACGGTGGATGCCATGTGTCGGTTACCCTTGACGAAAGCACTTCCATGACGCGCCATTTATCGTCATGGAAGTGTTCCGTGATGATAATTTTGGTAATGTCATGAACACTTCTACGACAGCACAGGTATGACTATCTTGATTCTGTCATAAAATCATCATGGATGTACATGCATGATAGAAAACATGACCTACTGTGACAAACACGTATCATCATGGAAGTGTATTTTTTGTGGTGAGATGGGGCTTACATCATATTGCTTGAGTTTATTCCTCTACATCATGTCATCTTACTTAAAGCTTTACTCTGTTCTTCATGAACTTAATACTCTAGATGCAGGCAGGAGTCAGTCGATGTGTGGAGTAATAGTAGTAGATGCAGGCATGAGTCGGTCTAGTTGACATGGACGTGATGCCTATTTCATAATCATTGCCTTGGATATTGTCATAACTTTGCGCTTTTCTATCAATTGCTCGACAGTAATTTGTTCACCCACCGTATTATTTGCTATCTTGAGAGAAGCCTCTAGTGAAACCTATGGCCTCCAGGTCTATTTTCATCTTATAAGTTTCTGATCTACTATTTTGCAATCTTTTACTTTCTGATCTATAAACTAAAAATATTTACTTTATCTTTTGTTTAGTTTTATCTATCTCCATTAGGTCTCACCTTTGCAAGTGATCGTGAAGGGATTTACAACCCCTTTATCACATTGGGTGCAAGTGTTTGATTGTTTGTGCAGGTATTGGTGATTTGTGCGTTGTCTCCTACTGGTTCTCTAACTGAGGGAAATACTTATCTCTACTTTGCTGCATCACGCTTTCCTCTTCAAGGGAAAAACCAACGGAAGCTCAAGAAGTAGCATTAAGAAGAAGAACTAATCTCTTCTACAAGGTCAGGTCTTCAGACAAAATAAATGTCTGATGAATTTGCTGAAGACCTGACATAAATGCTTGTTGGGATGCAAGCTAATCATGATGAAAAGAACTTCTCATTTCACACATCCCTATGCTGCTAGTTATTTGCTTACTGATGTAATTCACTTACGAAATTGATCATCATATTTGAAAGTGCAACTAGTCCCCAGGTGGTTTTGGTAATTCATAGCAACATATAGCTCATTGAACTAATATCCATTCAAGATAAATATTTCAGGAAGTTCAATGAATGGCATGGGCTAGAGATGTAGACCCCTCAAAATGCTAAGGACATACATTGGCAAAAGCTCAAGACTCTTCATCTTTATTTTAGTGATCCAAGATCACATTGAGTCCACAGGAAAGCCAATACTATTAAAAGGGGATGAGGTGTTGCTTAATGGCTTGCTTGCTCAAATGCTTAGTGATATTGCTCCAAATCCCTCAACCACTTTCTCCATCCAAATATTATCCAAATCCTAAACTCCAACTCGGCCCCACCAAGTTCATATGACATAACCACTGCAAGAAATCCTAGAAATTCGGTCTCACCGATACGGATCTCGGTCTCACCGAGATGGCCTTGCCAGTGCTCTGTGACTTGTTGCATTTATTTCGGTCTCACCGAGTCTATGCAATCGGTCTCACCGAGTTGGCTTAATAGACACTATGTTGCTTGTTGCTTCACTTCGATCTCACTGAGTTGGCTTAACAGACACTATGTTGCTTGTTGCTTCACTTCGGTCTCACCGAATTGATCCAATCGGCGCCACCGAGTTGATGTTTGCCCTAAGCCCTAGCACATTGGTCCCACCGAGTTGTTCCAGTCGGTCCCACCGAGATTCCTAATGTTCACATTTTTGAACTGATTCGTGCCACCGAGTTGAATCAAATCTGTGTAACGGCTGGATCTCGTGTGGAGGCTATATATGCCCCTCCACCATCTTCTCCATTTGTGAGAGAGCCATCAAAACGTGCCTACACTCCCACTACTCATTTTCTGAGAGAGAACCGCCTACTCATGTGTTGAGACCAAGATATTCCAATCCAACCACAAGAATCTTGATCTCTAGCCTTCCCCAAGTTGCTTTCCACTCAAATCATCTTTCCACCATATTCAAATTTGTGAGAGAGAGTTGAGTGTTGGGGAGACTATAATTTGAAGCACAAGAGCAAGGAGTTCATCATCAACACACTGTATACTACCTTTTGGAGAGTGGTGTCTCCTAGATTGGTTAGGTGCCGCTTGGGAACCTCCGACATGTTGTGGAGTTGAACCAAGAAGTTTGTAATGGCAAGGAGATCACCTACTTCATTAAGATCTACCTGAGTGAGGCAAGTCCTTCGTGGGCGATGGCCATGGTGGGATAGACAAGGTTGCTCATTATTGGACCCTTGGTGGGTGGAGTCCTCTGTGGACTCGTGCAGCCGTTACCCTTCGTGGGTTGAAGTATCCATCAAGATGGACATACAATAGCACCACCTATCGGAACCACGCCAAAAATCTCCGTGTCTCCATTGCGTTTCCTTCTCCAAACCCTACCCTTTACCTTCATATGCAATGTTTTACTTTCCGCTACTATACTCTTGGAATTGCATGTGTAGTTTGATTGCTTGACTTGTGCTAGTTGCTAAAATCTACCCACAACTAAAATTGGGAAAAGGATAGAATTTATTTGGTCAAGTAGTCTAATCAGCCCCCTCTAGACATACTTTCGATCCTACAAGTGGTATAAGAGCTTTGGTCTCCATTAGCCTTGATTTGCATAGCTTTGGTGATCATAACCATGGTTTCAAAACCTAGGAGAGTATGGCGTCCAACGAGGGAAATTACCACCGTAGAGGTCCTTACTTTTATGGTACTAATTTTGCTAGCTGGAAGCATAAGATGAAAATGCATATTCTTGGTCATAACCCCACCGTTTGGGTTGTTGTTTGTATTCGCTTGCAAGGTGAATACTTTGAAGATGGTAGAGAACCAGATCGTGAAGTCATCGCGGATGAATTGAAGATGTTGCAATACAATGCTCAAGCTTGTGATATTCACTTCAATGGATTGTGCCCCGAAGAATTCAACAAAACCAGACGCCTTGAGAATGCATAGGAAATTTGGGATACTTTGGTTGATATGCACGAAGGTATCGAGTCTGTCAACGAATCCAAGTTGGATGTCCTCCAAAGTCAACTTGACAAGTTCAATATGAAGGATGGTGAAGGAGTCGCCGAAATGTATTGTAAGCTTGATCTCACCACAAATGAGATTATCGGCTTAGAAAGTGAAGAGATGACCGACAAATTCATCATCAAGAAGATCCTTAGAGCCTTGGATGGAAAATATGATACCGCGTGCACTTTGATCCAAATGATGCCCAATTACAAAGATCTCAAGCCAACGGAAGTCATTGGTATAATTATTGCTCATGAGATGTCACTCTAGGGTAAGGAGGAGCTCCACAACAAGTCAAGTGGTGTTGATAAAGCTTTAAGTGATGCTCCTACAACATCAAGTGACAAGCTAGTCTTGAATGAAGAATTGAGCTTAATGGTGAAGAACTTCAACAAATTCTACAAGAATAGAAGCAAAGAGAGAAGCTCCAAGTCAAGGTCCTACAATGGCAAAAGATCTTCTAGTCATGATCATAATTGCTACAATTGTGGGTGACCCAGACACTACTCAAATGAGTGTATGGCTCCCTACAAGAAAAGGGAAGACTCACCTAAAAGAAGGAGTAGAAGAGATGAATCACCTCCAAGAGAGAGAAGAAGTAGATATGATCGTTATGAACGAAGATCCTCTCGTAGAAGCAAGGATTCGGAAAGGAAGGACAAGTCATCAAAGAGCTACACAAGACGAAGACATCAAGCTCATGTTGGTGAATGGGTTTCCGGCTTTGACTCTGACAACTACTCCGAGAGAAGCAATCACTCCGACTCCGACTATACTCAAGATGAAGGTGTTGCCGGTCTTGCACTAGTGTCAACTAACTCCTATGACATATTTGACTCACCAAATGAAGGAATTGGAAGATGCTTCGTGGCTAAAGACCCCAAGGTATCACACCCCGAGTATGTTGATTTAAATAGTGACGAAGATGATTTGCTACGTGATGATGATTTACTTGTTGACAAAACTTGTGATGAAAACTATGATGAACTTCCTAGTAATCATGCTAATTAAGATGAAACGAATGGCAATGATAAGAAGGAGATTGAGCGTCTAACTAAAGAACTAAACACTCTTAAGTTAGCTCATGAAAAAACTCTAGAGGATCGTAGAGAGATCCTAAGAACTCATGAGAAGCTATGCTTCGAGAAGCTAAATTTAGAGCAAGAGCATGGGTTTCTAAAAGCTATCAATGATGATCTTCGAAAGAAGAGTTCTTCTTACTTTGCCAAGCATTTAATCTTTTCTACTTATATGCCACAAGTAAAATCTAGCAAAAAGACCAAGAAAGATTCTTCCTCTAGTAGTAACAATAACCATGTTAAATCCAATATTTTTGCTTCTAGTAGTTCTTTTGATTCCACTAATGATTCTCTTAGCCAAGTTAAACTTGAGCAATAAAATAGCTTATTGAAGGGAATTATAGAGAAAGGTGTTTACAAGAGTCTTGCCGGGAGTAAGCAATTTGAGGAAATTGTTGGCAAGCAAGGAAGGCACCGGAAGAATCAAGGTGTTGGTTTTGAATGAAAGTTCAATGCCAATGGAGTTGAGTGAGATCAAGATCCATACCCCAAGATGAAGTTTATTCCTTGACAAGAGAAGTACGACCCCACTTGTTTTGAGGGAACACAAGCACAAGATGATCTTCCACCACAAGACCAGAAGCTAAAAGGCAAGGACAAGCTTCAAGAAGAGATTGACTCATTTGAAGAAGCTCACAAGGCCATGGTCAAGTGGGTTCCCAAGACTACATCAAGTTCTACTTCATTAAGTACAACTACAACTCCAAGGATTCCCAAAAAGTTGATGTGGATCCCAAAGAAGAAGAACTAGAGAGTTCTTGAGGGTGACTCCGCCAATATACTTCACTCACATTCATATTGGCAAGGACTTGTGCAACCAACTTTCATATCTTGCACTAGTTAATGGAGTCACAAACCCTCTTGTTGGTAGGACAAGGGACAGGGTAACCTAGTGCTTTCATGGACATCATCATATGTGTAATTCACTCTATGTCTATGGATATCCTTGTATGTTCCTTGTGGGACTAACCCATGTAGGTATTGAAAGTGCAACACTCGAATGGATTGCTCCAAGTAATCTAGATCAACATTGAGCATCCACATCTTCACTATCTACATGAGGTCATCATCGACAAAACCCAAGGTTAGTTCATCCCTCTTAGGGGGGATATCTGTAGGATCGGAAGTATGTCTAGAGGGGGGGTGATTAGACTACTTGACAACTTAAAAGTTTTGCCTTTTGATTGGAGTAGTTTCTTAGCAAGTTCACAATGATAACCAAGTCAAGTATCACCCTACACATGCAATTCTAGAGTTATGGCAGCGGAAAGTAAATTGCACGTATAGTAAATGAGAGGTGGAGAAGAGCAAGCATAATGGAGACACGGAGATTTTTTCACGTGGTTCCGATAGGTGGTGCTATCGTCAATCCACGTTGATGGAGACTTCAACCCACGGAGGGTAAGCAATTGCCTTGAGTCCACGGAGGCTCCACCCACGAAGGGTCCACGAAGAAGCAACCTTGTCTATTCCATCATGGCTTACGCCCACGGAGGACTAGCCTTACTCGGGGTAGATCTTCACGAAGTAGGCGATCTCCTTGCCCTTACAAACTCCTTGGTTCAACTCCACATCATGACGGAGGCTCCCAAGTGACACCTAACCAATCTAGGAGGCACCACCCTCCAAAAGGTAATAGATGGGGTTGGTGATGATGAACTCCTTGCTCTTGTGCTTCAAATGATAATCTCCCCAACACTCAACTCTCCTCACCGATTTGGCTGTGGTGGAAGAAGGGATTGAGTGGAAAGCAACTTGGGAAGACTAGAAATCAAGTTTCATATGGTGGGAGTGGAGCAACTTGATCTCAACACAAGGGTAGGTAGTTTTCTTCTCGAAATGTAAGGTAGGAGTGGTAGTTCTTTCGATGGCTCTCTCCACGAATGAAGAGGAGGTGGAGGGTATTTATAGCCTCCACACAAAATCCAACCGTTACACATTTGACCAATCTCGGTCGGACCGAAGTTGACAACTCGGTCGGACCGAAAGTTCAAATCTTGTGAGCGTTGGGATTTTCAGTGGGACCGAAAATACAATCTCGGTGAGTCCGATTCTTCCAAAGTCTAGGGTTTGCCAATCTCGGTGGGACCGACTTTCTCATCTCGGTGACACCGATTTGAGTACAGAAGGTTACAGAAGGTTGGCAACACCAATTTCGAAATGGCCGAGTTTGGAATCGGAAAATCCGAGATTCTTAGGGTTTGGCTATATGGCTGAGGTGGTTCATCTCGGTGTGACTGAGTTTGAAATCGGTGGGACCGAGATTACTTATGAGCTTATGTTGGAATGAAAGATTGCTGATTGTTTGAGAGATAAATCACTAAGCACTTTAGAGCAACCAGATCATTATCATAACCTCACCCCCTTTTAATAGTATTGGCTTTCCTATGGACTCAATGTGATCTTGGATCACTAAACCAAAAATGGAGTCTTGAGCTTTTGCCAATGTTTTCCTTAGCATTTTGAGGGTCCACATCATCGGTCATTGCCATACCCATATCTTGAACTTTACGAAATATTCTCAAGAAATGATTAGTTCAATGATATATATGTTGTTATTAATTACCAAAACCACACGGGATTAGTTGCACTTTCAATCTCCCCTTTTGGTAATTGATGACAACATATAGATCAAAGCTTCGACAAATGATATAATCAATGAATAACATCGTCGCTTTGAGAAGTATGTGATAAGCAAGAGCTCCCCCTAAATTTGTGCATTATTTAAGATTTGCGTTTGAATGCAAATGCACAATCGATTAGGATCATGGGTTACTCTTCCATGTCACATACATCTTGGTGGAGCGCACAAAATGATAAGAATGAATAACATGCACCCAATCACCAAGACATGAGTAAATGATCATACAAGATATGAATGGAATATGATAGACATCAAGCACACGTTAAGCACAGTATGATCAAGCACTCATCAAGATAGAGCAAATGTAGCAAGCATAGTATCAAACACACGGAGTATCTCAAAAGAACTCAAAAGTATCTCAAGGAAAACCGCAAACGAAAGAGCAAAAACGAGCACTCTCTCTCTCTCGAAGCCCTATGATCTATACAATTTCTCCCCCTTTGGCAACAAGTTACCAAAAAGTTCGAAAGGTATAGAGCTAATCGTCACTCGGGACTCTGCTGGCGGCTCCTGTCTGCGTCGATGGAGTGGAGATAGCTGCATCTGCGAAAGCTTCTGCTGAAGTCTGTGGAGCTGGAGGAGTGAAGCTCAAGTGGTCTTTGAACCGACGGAGCTGTAGGAGGTCTTGATGTAGTAGCCCAGGATCGACCTTTGGAATAGCAGGTGATCTGGGCTTTGTGGGCACTTTGGAGCAGGCTGCTCATAGTCATCTGGACCATGTCACCTTCCATCTCCTTCATGAGTTCTCGCTTTTCCTCTTAGCTTCCTCGATGTCGCATCAAGCTTGTTGACGGTGACTGCACTTGATCGACAGCGTCGAGCATGGAACTTATCCTCAACTATCCTCTCAAGGCTCTCCCGAGATCGCACTATCTTGGCAGCGTAGCTCAATTCTCTGAGTGGCTTCAAGAAGTTGTTCGCAGCGCTCTTGGGCTTAGCTGCTGCTTCCTTCTCGGCTTTAGCTTGTTTGGCGACTTCGGACTTAGCATGTCCTTCTACGAGATGTGGGAGCATCCTCGGTCATCACAACCTCGTTGTCCTCATGTTCAGAGCTGCGGTGGCAAGTGGGGTCTATCCAACGGTAGGTGTCCGTGCCAAACTTGGCATTAATGAGCATCTGAATATGCGGAGCAAACCCACACGACCTCTTACAGTGCTGCTCTTTGTCCTCTTGATAGTCTCAACTATCGGGTCCATCACCTTAAAAGGTGTCTTCTGATCTAGAATGTGCAGCATGTTGATAGAGTACCCTCTTATCATGCGGTGGTCTCCTGACTTAGGCATCAAAGTATGCCTCAGAATGGTGTTGGTGGTTGGGAGACCTGCCTGAAGGTAGTAGACTGAACCAAGCTTCCATATCTCTACATCCTTGTCCTTGACTTCATTGTACATGTTCTTCATTGACTCGTGATTTTTCTTCGGAATGCCATACACATCAATATCATCTTCCCTTGAAAGCGGTGCATTCAAGAACGCTCTCCATTCTTCAACAGTAGAATGGAATCTCTGCCCTTCTGTCATCCAAACAATCCTGCCATCTGGATAGAAGTGTGCGGTGGCATAGAATTGCATGATCATCTCATCGTTCCAGGCAGTCAATTTCTGACCAACGAACTCTGCAATCCCACAAGCAGTGAAGCTTTCATGCACATGTGGGAAAAAGTCTCGGTGCTCTTCACTGTCGATGTATTTCCAGTCAACGTATCTTGTGTCAGCAACAATTGGCTTCTTGTCCATGAGTACTATCTCATAAAAGTCTTGTTGCTCTCTTGTGTGGAATCTTGGGTCAACTGCAGTTCTTCTCCTGCTGGCATATGGATCAATTTGCCTCCATTGCCTGAGACCTTTATCCTTTCTCTCCTTCATATTTTCAGCTCGAGGATGAGCTTCATTATGAACTGGCAGTTTCTGTCGGAGCTTGAGCAAAACATGAGCCTCATCATCTGATTCTGCAGGTGGCACATTATCCTTCTTCTTCTCTGAAGCAGGTATGTTCCTCACAGTCTTCTTTGGCTTGGCAGCTGGTTTGGCTTGGGCTGCCTTTCTTTGGAGCTGATTGCTTAACCTTTGTGGGTGCTCACGCTCGATGGCATCACCCATCAACTTCGCTTCGAGGAGGCTGAGGTACTTCCTCATCGTAATCATCATCATCATCATTTGTTTCTTCATGAACTTTCCTCTTCCTCTTGGAAGTCTTCTTGATCTTCTTTGGAGGTCTCTTCCATCTTGAGCTTCGAGCAACAGAGGATTTTGCCACTTTGCTTGTGCCTTTCTTTGATTGTTTCCTTGATAACTCTTGGCAACAACTTGCCTTTTAGGCTTAGAAGTTATCTCCTCATCTCGCAACAAAATCTGAATCTTCCTCATCTGAATTTCTCTTCCTCCTGCCTACAGTAGCAGTGCAGTGCAGACCACTTAGAGTGCTTCTCTCTCCATCATCCGAGGCGCTTGCTACGGACTTGTAGCTGCCTCTGGAATCTCAACTGGCATTTCAGACCTGTTCTGACTGTCACTTCCTTCAGACATGACTGACAACATGTGAAAAGAATAGATATAGGAAGAATAGAAGAGTTATCACAAACTGCAGAGGTTTTTGCAAAAAAATGAGTTCAAACTTTAGTTTTAGGTTTTCACAGAATACATGTCGGTCTGACCGAAGTCTACCAATTCGGTGAAACCGAAAAGTCTAAACAGACCACATACACCACTTTCGGTTGGACGAAATGGGTTTCGGTCTAGCCGAGACTACTAGGGTTTCTTGAATCTTCACTTGGTCTTACCGATTTGCACAACTTCGGTTTCACCGAAAAGTGCAAAGGTAATGGCCAGAGGCCAAATCGGTCTGTCCAAAATGTTAAATCGGTCACACCGAGATGCGTTCGGCGGAAACCTAACCCTAAAATTTTTACTCGAAATTTGTTCTATGACCTAAACGGCTGGATAGGGAGATCTCAATCTTGGCAAGAAACATGGCAACGCCTATCGTGCATTGAATCAGCGATTGGAGCACGAGAGGGATGAAACTCACCCAATGCGGTGGAGCTTCACTACGGCGGCAACGGCGCGATGAGAAAGTCCGTTGACGGCGATGGAAACCCGCGGCGAGGGCGCACAGGCGACGGCGGAGACGATCCGGAGACCAAGGCGACGGCAGCTAAGGGTTTGAGGGCGAAGCGTTTGAAGAAGTAATCAACGCGCTCTGTCCTCGAGTATATATACCCTTCGGCTGTCGGTGGGACCGAGTTTGAAAACTTCGGTGGGACCGAGATAGTTAGCTGCGTGCGATTACACTTTGGTCACGCCGAAATTTGAAACTTCGGTTTCACCGAGGTGAAAACCTAGATCAATCCAAGTGATTTGATCTGTCCGATTTGAGTATATCGGTTGGACTGAAAGTACTTAGAAGGTTTTGGAAGTTAGGCTTTTGACGGATCGGTGGCTCGAGTGCTCCTCACTCGATGCGTCGAAAAAGTCTTGTTCAAAGTTTGTGATATAAGCATGAATAGAGTTTGAGACAAGAAAGCATAGATAGCTAGGGGAAGAACTTAGGCATTCTTGTCCATCCATTTGGTCAAAAAGAAAAGAAAACCAAAAGACCAAAGCCACAAATGGATGTCCTCGAATGGATAAAATCATGCATCCAACATGCTCACACAATAAGATAGCAAATGAAATATGTGTCAAACATGCACAAACAAAACACTAACAGCTAGCACACATTTTGGCGATGACTAGGTCATCTATATATGAGTATATTGGCTTAGGAGTCAAATGAGAACATTTGATCATAGGTCATACTCATCGTTTAAGCACAAGTGGGGTTACCACTTTTCCATAAAGCATTGATGTGTTCACATCATTAGAAGATGCTTTAGCTCATTTCTTTAGAGCAAAGCTCCCCCTTGATGTGAGAACCCCTTTTAAAGGGTCAAACTAACCTTGGGTTGTCGTTGAAGACTTCATGTAGATGTTGAAGATGTGGATGCTCAATGTTGATGAAGATCATCAAGAGTTGGGAGCAATCCTTTGGATTCGGGCACTTTCAATACCTACATGGGTTAGTCCCACAAGGAACAAACAAGAATATCCACGGACATAGATTGAAGGTCACAATAGATGATGTCCATGAAAGCAATGATTACCTTGTCCCTTGACTTACCATCATGAGGGTTTGTGACTCCATGAACTAGTGCAAGATGTGGAAGTTGATTGCACAAGTCCTTGCCAAAATGAATGTGAGTGAAGTATATTGGCGAGTCACCCTCAAGAACTCTCTAGTTCTTCTTCTTGGGATCCACATCATCTTGATGGGAATCCTTGGGGTAGTGGTTGAGCTTGTTGAAGTAGAACTTGAAGATGCCTTGGGAACCCACTTGACCATGGCCTTGGGTGCTTCAATGAATGCATCAATCTCCTCTTGAAGCTTGTCCTTGCCTTTTAGCTTGTGGTCTTGTGGTGGAAGGTCATCTTGAGCTTGTTCCTCGTTTGAAGAAGTAGGATCATACTTCTTCTCTTGAGAGACAAACTTTGGAGTGGGATATTGACCTTCTTCCCATTCAACACCCTCGGCGTTGAACTTTCGCTCAAAACCAATTCCTTGATTCTTCGGTGTCTTCCTTGTTTGCGAACAATTTCCTCAAAGCTCTTGCTTCGGCAAGACTCTTGTAGACACCTTTCTCTATAATCCCTTTCAATAGACTATTTTCTTGCTCAAGTGAAACTTGGCTTGAAACATTGTTAGTGGAATCAAGAGAATTACTAGAAGTAACAACATTTGATTTGGCATGATTATTGTTACTACTAGATGAAGAATTTTCTTATGCTTGTCATGCTTAGTTTTGATAGGTGGCAAGAAATTAGACAAGAGAAGTCGTTTGGCAAGATATGAAGAACTCTTCTTTGAAGATCGTCATTGATAGCTTTTAGAAACTCATGTTCTTGCTCTAGATTGAGCTTCTCGAGCGTAGCTTCTCATGAGATCTTAGGAGCTCTCTATGATCTTCTTGAGTTGTCTCATGAGCTAACTTAAGAGTGTTTAGTTCTTTAGTTAGGCGCTCAATCTCCTTCATAGCATTGTCATTCGACTCATCTCGACTATAAAGACTACTAGCATGTTCATCATTACTAAGCTCACTAGATTTATCGTGCAAGAGCTCATCTTCACCAAGCAAGTCATCCTCATCACTATCAAAGTCAATAAACTCAGGATGTGATACCTTGGGGCCTTTTGCCATGAAGCATCTTCCAATTCCCTCATTTGGTGAATCAAATATGTCATAGGAGTTGAAGTTGGAGGACACGAGAGCAAGACCGGCAACACCTTCATCTTGATGTATTGGAGTTGGAGTGATAGCTTCTTCGGAGTGATTGTCGAGTCGGGCGGAAACCCATTCACCAACATGAGCTTGATGTTTTCTTCTTGTGTAGCTCCTTGATGACTTGTCTTTCCTTTCCGAATCCTTGCTTCTCCGAGAGGATCTTCGTTCATAACGATCATCTCTACTCCTTCTCTCTTTTCGAGGCGACTCTTTTCTTGAGCTTCTTCTTCTTGGAGATTCTTCTCTTCTCTTGTGAGGAGTCGAACACTCATTTGAGTAGTGTCCGGGTCTTCCACAATTGTAGCAGTTTCGATCACGACTAGAAGATCTCTTTTCATCATATGATCTAGACTTTGAGCTTCTTTCCTTGCTTCTACTCTTGTAGAATTTGTTGAAATTCTTCACCATTAGGCTTATCTCTTCATTGGAAAGTAGCTTGTCACTTGAGGATGTGGGAGCTTCAACTGTAGCTTTGTAAGCACCACTTGACTTGTTGTGAAGCTCTTCCTTATCTTTAAGTGTCATCTCATGAGCAACAATTCTTCCAATGACTTCGGTAGGCTTGAGATCCTTGTAGTTTGGCATCATTTGGATCAAAGTGCACACGGTGTCATACTTTCCATCCAAAGCTCTGAGAATCTTCTTGATGATGAATCGGTCGGTCATTTCTTCGCTTCCTAAACCTGCCATCTCATTGGTGATGAGAGCAAGCCTAGAGTACATTTCAGCGACCCCTTCACCTTCCTTCATCTTGAACTTGTCAAGCTGACCTTGAAGAACATCTAGCTTTGATTCCTTCACGGACTCGGTACCTTCGTGCATTTCGACCAAAGTATCCCAAATCTCTTTTGCATTCTCAAGACGGCTGATCTTGTTGAACTCCTCGGGACACAAAGCATTGAAGAGAATGTCACAAGCTTGAGCATTGTTACGTAACATCCGCAACTCATCCGCATAGCTTCGCGATCCGGAACTTTTCCTTCCTCGAAGAACTCACCTTGCAAGCCAACACAAATAATGCCCCATGCGGCGGGGTTATGTCCAAGAATATGCATTTTCATTTTATGCTTCCAACTAGCAAAGTTTGAACCATCAAAGTAAGGACCTCTCTGAAATTACCCTCACTAGACGCCATACTCTCCTAGGTTGTGAAACCAAGCTTATGGAGTCAATGCAATGGAAACCAATCCAATGGAGACCAAAGCTCGATACCACTTGTAGGATCGGAAGTATGTCTAGAGGGGGGGTGATTAGACTACTTGACAACTTAAAAGTTTTGCCTTTTGATTGGAGTAGTTTCTTAGCAAGTTCACAATGATAACCAAGTCAAGTATCACCCTACACATGCAATTCTAGAGTTATGGCAGCGGAAAGTAAATTGCACGTATAGTAAATGAGAGGTGGAGAAGAGCAAACGCAATGGAGACACGGAGATTTTTTCACGTGGTTCCGATAGGTGGTGCTATCGTCAATCCACGTTGATGGAGACTTCAACCCACGGAGGGTAGCGGCTGCTTGAGTCCACGGAGGGCTCCACCCACGAAGGGTCCACGAAGAAGCAACCTTGTCTATTCCATCATGGCTTACGCCCACGGAGGACTAGCCTTACTGGGGTAGATCTTCACGAAGTAGGCGATCTCCTTGCCCTTACAAACTCCTTGGTTCAACTCCACATCATGACGGAGGCTCCCAAGTGACACCTAACCAATCTAGGAGGCACCACCCTCCAAAAGGTAATAGATGGGGTTGGTGATGATGAACTCCTTGCTCTTGTGCTTCAAATGATAATCTCCCCAACACTCAACTCTCCTCACTGATTTGGCTGTGGTGGAAGAAGGGATTGAGTGGAAAGCAACTTGGGAAGACTAGAAATCAAGTTTCATATGGTGGGAGTGGAGCAACTTGATCTCAACACAAGGGTAGGTAGTTTTCTTCTCGAAATGTAAGGTAGGAGTGGTAGTTCTTTCGATGGCTCTCTCCACGAATGAAGAGGAGGTGGAGGGTATTTATAGCCTCCACACAAAATCCAACCGTTACACACATTTGACCAATCTCGGTCGGATCGAAGTTGACAACTCGGTCGGACCGAAAGTTCAAATCTTGTGAGCGTTGGGATTTTCAGTGGGACCGAAAATACAATCTCGGTGAGTCCGATTCTTCCAAAGTCTAGGGTTTGCCAATCTCGGTGGGACCGACTTTCTCATCTCGGTGACACCGATTTGAGTCTGTATGTTCTGAAGGTTGGCAACACCAATTTCGAATGACCGAGTTTGGAATCGGAAAATCCGAGATTCTTAGGGTTTGGCTATATGGTGAGGTGGCTCATCTCGGTGTGACTGAGTTTGAAATCGGTGGGACCGAGATTACTTATGAGCTTATGTTGGAATGAAAGATTGCTGATTGTTTGAGAGATAAATCACTAAGCACTTTAGAGCAACCAGATCATTATCATAACCTCACCCCCTTTTAATAGTATTGGCTTTCCTATGGACTCAATGTGATCTTGGATCACTAAACCAAAAATGGAGTCTTGAGCTTTTGCCAATGTTTTCCTTAGCATTTTGAGGGGTCCACATCATCAGTCATTGCCATACCCATATCACTGAACTTTCTGAAATATTCTCAAGAAATGATTAGTTCAATGATATATATGTTGTTATTAATTACCAAAACCACCTGGGGATTAGTTGCACTTTCAATATCACATCTAGGGGAGATTTGCTCTACGAATTAAGCTAAAGCAACTCTAATGGTGTGAACACATTAATGCTTTATGTAAAAGTGGTAACCCCACTTGTGCTTAAACGATGAGTATGACCTATGATCAAATGTTCTCATTTGACTCCTAAGTCAATATACTCATATATAGATGACCTAGTCATCGCCAATTGCTTGATAGATGCTAGAATTGTTTGTGCATGCGTTGACACATATTTCATTTGCAATCTTATTGTGTGAGCATGTTGGTTGCATAGTTTCTCCATTTGAGGACATCTATTTGTTGTTTTGATTGTTTGGTTTTTGTTGGCTAAATGGATGGACAAGAATGACTAAGAACCTTTTCTAGATATCTATGCTCTTCTTGTCTCAAACTCTATTCATGCTACATCACAAAAATTGAACAAGTCTTTTTCGGACCCTCCGGGTGATGAGCACTCGGAGTCACCGATCCATCAAGGGCTTCTTTCCCAAACCTTCTTGTGAATTTCCGTCAGACCAACTCACTCATATTCAGTCCCACCAAAATCACTAGACTGATCTAGGTTTTTACTTGTTGCTACCGATTAGAATGACTCGGTCTCGCTGAGTTGCAATAACTGCACGCCGTTTTGCATCTCGATGCCACCGAAACATTCCACTCGGTGCCACCGACAGTGTATGGGAGTATATACTCTATGCCCCGTTCGGTTGAAAATTTCTTCAAACCACACGAGCCCGCGCCCCATTGCTGCTGCCCCCTTGATCTCCGGATCATCGCCGACTCCGCATGTGCACCTCTGCCGCAGGTCTCCATTGCCATCAACGGGATTATCCACCGCTGTTGCCGCCATAGCGAATCATCACCAAGTTAGGGTACGGTTCAACCACTTTGTGCTAATTCCCCTTTCCGATTCAATGCACAAAGTTTTTGCCTGCTTTCTCTCCATGTATGAAATCATCTTGTCCAGCAAAAACTCCTTTGGATTAGATTCAATGAAAAATCTTAGGGTTAGGTTTCCGCCAAGCTCATCTAGGACCGACCAAAATGAAGTTTTCGGTCCCATCGATTGGCCCTGGCCATTGATTGCACTAAGTACAACTCGATCTGACTAAAGTGTATTGATCGGTGAGACCGAAAGCAAATTATCAGTGAAACCCTAGAATCTTAGAGTCACTGAACTGCAACTCGGTTTGACCGATGTTGTGAGTTTAGACTCTGTTTAGTGCTTTGGTGTCACCAAGATTTTCATATCGATAGCTCCGAAATGCTTTCTGCACAAAACTAAAACTAAGGTTTTGACTCATTTTTTTTACAAAACCAGCTGGTTTTTGTGATGCTCATCCACTCTGCCTATACCTATCCATTCCCAGGGTCTGTTTGCAAGATGTCTGAAGCAAGTGACAGGCAGAGCAAGTCAGAGGAAGAGGTTAATCTTAGTGAAGGCACTAGCCCTAGTGGTAGCTATCATGAGGGCAGCAGAAGCACTCCTAGCAATCTACACAAGGTTGCCACAAGGACAAAGAAGAAGAAAACATCAGACACTGAGGATGAAGATTTTGTTGCTGATGAGGCCACCTCAAGAAAAAGAGTGCTAAGGAAAGAGAACTACTGCAGATCAGAAGAGGTCATGTGGATATGCACCTCACATTCAGATGCTTATCAGCTCCAAGGTTGGTACAGACACATATCTGCTTGACAAAGAGCACCTCCCTCTTTAGCCAGAATTTGAAGATAATGAAGTGGTGATGGATGCTTCACATCTAACTTCTATTGAGGCTCAAGAGAAGCCAGAGGCAGCAAGAATAGCAAAGGCAGCAAAGGCAGCAAGTGCTCCAAATGCATCTATAGCAAATCTCAAGTCAAAGCAAGACCAGTTGACATATCTTCTAGAAACAACTGTGAGGATTGAGCAAAGCCGGGCCAACTTAGCCAAGAATCAGCAGAGCCTAGAGCGGGTAGTTGAGGACAAAATGTATAATCTAGATGTCAAGGTCACTGAGATACAGACTATTGTGGAGAAGCTTAGAGATGACCTGATGATAGTGATGAGAGACCTACCACTGGCAGATTTCGGACTGTGCCTAGGGCACAAAGGTCATCAGTTGTGCCAGTAATAGACACCAGGACTACACACTCAGCACCTACCGTCACTGCCATAGTTGCACCCCTAGTGTCTACCCCCACCAGCTCCATAGACATCAGCTGAAGCTTTTACAGAAGGAGTTCTCTCAACACTGTCTATGCACACCGGAGCAACCAGCCACAAGACCCCTTCGGGAGCTCCCAGAGATCGTGCCTAGAGTGTCATATAACACTATACGTTTTTGAACTTTTTGGTAACTTGTTGACAAAGGGAGAGAAAGTGTATAGATCATAGGCTTCGAGAGAGAGAGAGTCTTTTGTCTTCTTGGTTTTCTTTGCCAGTTGCTACTTCGTTCGTTTGGTTGTGCTACTTATTTACTTTATGATCGTGAGATACTTCGTGTGGTTGTGTGACTGATCATACTACGTTTAATGTGTGCTCAATGTCTCTCTTTATGTGTGTATGGCCATTCACTTGTATATTTGGTGATGCATGCCTACTATTTCATTCTTATCACTTTGTGCGCTCCACAAGATGTACGTGACATGGAAGAGTAACCCATGATCCTAATCGATTGTGCATTTGCATTCAAATGCAAACTTTAAATAATGCACAAATTTAGGGGGAGCTCTTGCTTATCACATACTTCTCAAAGCGACGATGTATTTCATTCATTTTATCAATTGTCGAAGCTTTGATCTATATGTTTTCATCAATTACCAAAAAGGGGGAGATTGAAAGTGCAACTAATCCCCAGGTGGTTTTGGTAATTCATAACAACATATAGCTCATTGAACTAATATGCATTCAAGATAAATATTTCAGGAAGTTCAATGAATGGCAAGGCATGGACTAGAAATGTGGACCCCTCAAAATGTTAAGGACATACATTGGCAAAAGCTCAAGACTCTTCATCTTTATTTTAGCGATCCAAGATCACATTGTAACATCCCAAATTTTCAATTTGGAATGTTATACATAGGTCATCATATGCATATCATATTTTATTTGCATTTTGGTTGATCCTAGAAACTCTAAGAAACTCCAGGACCCACAAAGAGAGTTGGGGGTTTCATTTGTTTTCATATTTGAATTTTCTCGAATATTGAAAAGAGGATCATTTTGATTTTAATCATTTTCCCTCCGAATATTTCCAATATTAAAATAAAAGAGAGGAGATAAAATGACTTCTCCAAAATAAAAGAAATATTGGAGGAAAAATGTTAAAATCAAATAATTATTTTATTTGGCTTTTATTGCTATTTTATTTGAATTAGAAAATATGCATGTTTTCAAAATTGCATTTTTAGGCCAGAAAAATGTTCACTTTGTTCTAAATATTTCATTTAGACGGTGAAAATTGTTTTTGGCATTTTTAGATTTTGTTTATAATTTATTAGGATTTTTTCCTGTTCGGTGGAATTTTATTTAAAAAAATAATAAAAAATCTCTCTTCGTCGCCCGACTGGGCCGAAGGCCTAGCCGAGCCGGGCTGCGCCTGCGCCGCCGCCGCCTCCCCGTGCGGGAGAGTCCCCGCCGCCGCTGCCTCCGAGTCCGCCGGGCATGCCTCCCGAGGCCGACCCGACCAGTGCCCCCTTTCCCAAGTCGCCGCGCCCCCCCCTTAAATACGCCCGCTTGCCCTTGCCCACACCGCCACAAGAATCAAGACAACCGCCGCCCGTTCAAGCCGCCGCCTGTCGCCGCTTGCCGCCGCCCGACGCCGCCACCGTCGTCCCATGCCGCCGACACCACCCCGCCCTGCCGGAGCATCGCCGGAGCTAGCCGCCTCCGTCGTCATTTTTTTGGTTTAGTCAAAACCGTTCGGTTTTTAAAAAAACTTATATCTGTTTTTTTAGATAGATCGGTTCGGTTTTTCTTCGGTCTAGTTATTTAGCGGACGTTCATCCGTTCTTCATTTTAACGAACGCTCTTCGCCGGTTAGGTTCAGACAGCGAATGTTCAATCGTTAGTCTATTTGTTTCATTTTATTTTCCAGGGTTTTTCTACAATTATTTTCGATCGCGATTTCTGCCCTGATCTTTGATCTAGTATAACATTTTGCTCGTTTATCCAAATTAGATGAAACCAGTGCCTAAATCTTCGTCTCGAAGCCCTCTTTCTGTTTAATCAACTTGAACATGATTTTGGTACTGTAAAATTTGACTTTAGTCTAGATTAGTAAACGATTCTTGTTTCGTTCGTAGTTTGAGTTTCGTTGCTCCGTTTGAGTTGATTTCTTTTTTGCAAGTTGAAGCCTTTCAGTTGAACTTTTTGTTTGGACATTTTTTATTTGTGTTTTACCCATGCTTCTTGCTTGAGTGCTTATGTATGCTATTGTTTGTTTGCGATAGAATTCCCCGGAGTGTGAAGCGTGCTACTACGAGTCTCTAGGTTTTGCAGATCATCAGCAAGGCAAGTAACACTTTGATCATACCCTTTATTACCCAGTTTTTATGCATTAGTTTCAATCCTGAAACATTGCACGGTTAGGATCTGAATAACATGTGGGTTTGGGAAGTAGATGATGAGGTAGAACCTATTGTCCTTTTATTATCATACCTTTGGGAGTTACTTCTACATTATGCTCAGGATTGCTATGCTCATAGACATGGTTTGGGTGAGTGTATCCATGACAGATGTGAGAATTGTTAATTAATGGTTAACTTAAGGTGGCTACTTAAATACACATCTGGGTGGATTGGTTGTGGGCATCTGGAGAATCCAGTGTTGTCCTAGGATATCCCGGAGTACCCGTTGATCATCCTACGGTTCGCCACCCAGGCTCAAAGGGATCATAAGATTATTCATGCTAGAAACTTCCATGTGCAGCCACAAGCTATTATGGGCTCTAGCATAGTTGAGTAGGTTGCATGACCTCTTTCAGTGGTGGGCTAGCAGATGTAGGGGAAAGTAGGTGTAAATGTCCATCCAGAGTAAAGAGTTAATGTTTCTGAAAGATTGTGTCTCGGTCATCCGTTTCTCAAATACCCTATAGTGCGAGAAATCTAAGGGAGGAGATCGAGTCTTGTGGGGAAAAGTGCGCAAACCTCTGCAGAGTGTACAAACTAATCATGGTTAGCCGTATCCCTGGTTATGGACATCTTGAGTATCTGGTTCTTGGATTATCATGTTGATCTCATCACTCTAAATTAATTTGTTGGGCTAATTGATATTGTTTAATTGGGATTGAGTTGGAGGAACCTTCTCAATGTTTAACAACCACCATGATAGTTAAATAAAAATTTATTCCTTTGATGTAGGGAAAATTTGGCTTTATGCAAAACTTTAACTATGGAGCTTTTCACCAGCCATATATGCATGTAGTGATAGCATTTATTCTGTTCATTGCTCTCTTGTGTTACATTGCCAGCATATTCCATGTGCTGACCCGTTTTGGGCTGCAACATATCATGTTGCAAACTTTTCAGACAACGAGTAAAGGTGCGATTGGTCGTTGTCATTCACTCAGCTATGTCGTTGGAGTTGATGGACTCACTTTATCTTCCAGGCCTTCCGCTGTTATCTTATTTAGATGCCCTTAAGCCATATTAGTGTAATAAGTTCTCTTTTGAGACATTTCGATGTAATAAGTGTGTGATTGAGACTTTGTTATAAATCCTCGAGTACTGTGTGTGTCAGCATTACCAATCCAGGGATGACACTGATGCATAGAGACTTAACCGTTTGAGGTCGGGTCGCTACACACATTGAGTCCATAGGAAAGCCAATACTATTAAAAGGGGATCAGGTGTTGCTTAATGGCTTGCTCACTCAAATGCTTAGTGATATTGCTCCAAATCCCTCAACCACTTTCTCCATCCAAATATTGTCCAAATCCTAAACTCCAACTTGGCCCCACCGATTCTTTCTATCCGGCGCCACTGATTACATATGACATAGCCACTGCCAGAAACCCTACCAATTCGGTCTCACCGATACGGATCTCGTTCTCACTGAGATGGCCTTGCCAACGCCCTGTAACTTGTTGCATTTATTTTGGTCTCACCGAGTCTATGCAATCGGTCTCATCAAGTTGGCTTGACAGACACTCTGTTGCTTGTTGCTTCACTTTGGTCTCACCGAGTTGATGCAATCGGTGCCACCGAGTTGATGTTTGCTCTAAGCCCTAGCACATCGGTCCCACTGAGTTGTTCTAGTCGGTCCCATCGAGATTCCTAACATTCACATTTTTGAACTGATCGGTGCCACCGAGTTTAACCATTCGGTCTCACCGAGCTGAATCAAATGTGTGTAACGGCTGGATTTCATGTGGAGGCTATATATACCCCTCCACCATCTTCTCCATTTGTGAGAGAGCCATCAAAACGTGCCTAAACTTCCACTACTCATTTCCTGAGAGAGAACCACCTACTCATGTGTTGAGATCAAGACATTTCATTCCTACCATAAGATTCTTGATTTCTAGCCTTCCCCAAGTTGCTTTCCACTAAAATCTTCTTTCCACCATATCCAAATCTGTGAGAGAGAATTGAGTGTTGGGGAGACTATCATTTGAAGCACAAGAGAAAGGAGTTCATCATCAACACACCATCCAGGGCCGTCGACAAGGGTGGCCAAGGGTGAGCGACCGCACAGGGCCCTACAAATCTAGGGGCCCCAGATCGCACAAATCTAGCGCTAATTAATTCTCAGAAGAAAATTAACACTAATTATATGGCACGTCCCGCATGAGTGACGAGCAATTTATTTCCTACTTTGCGTGTGATCCCGCAATCTACTTGATTATCTCTCGTGCATTCACGGGATTTCTTCATCCCAAGCCAGTGGTTTTTCTGGGCGCAACTACCTAATTCATACGCCGTTTTATTTCTGGATCTGTTGGCTGGCATGTAATTGCATGCATGAAGATTAGGTTAGAAAGGAAATCATCAGGGAGGAAAGGAGATCCCCACATCTGTGGGGACTTTTTTTTACTGTAGACTACATCAAATGGAAACAACACACTAGCAAATTAGAGAACCAAAGAATAAACCAAATATGCTTACTATTTTACCCAACAAAAAGGTGCACTTAATATTTTGAAATTCCATCAAAAGTTAATGCACCTAATAAAACACCTTAAGTACTCCAGTGCGATTTTGATTCACATGATTGGTTGCTCAGTAGTGCAACCAAGCGCGGATCATAGAGTGAGATCATCTTGGATGATATGGGAATTAGTCAGCCATAGGACAAACCATTTTTATTTCACACCGAGCCCCCAAATTCCTGGAGACGGCCCTGACACCACCTATTACCTTTTGGAGAGTGGTGTCTCCTAGATTGGTTAGGTGTCGCTTGGCAGCCTCCGACATATTGTGGAGTTGAACCAAGAAGTTTGTAAGGGCAAGGAGATCACCTACTTCGTGAAGATCTACCCGAGTGAGGCAAGTCCTTCGTGGGCGATAGCCATAGTGGGATAGACAAGGTTGCTTCTTTGTGAACCCTTGGTGGGTAGAGCCCTCTGTGGACTCGCATAGCTGTTACCCTTCAAGGGATGAAGTCTCCATCGACGTGGACGTACAATTGCATCACCTATCGGAGCCACGCCAAAAATCTCCATCTCTCCATTGCGTTTGCCTTCTCCAAACCCTTCCCTTTACCTTCATATGCAATGTTTTACTTTTCACCACTATACTCTTAGAATTGCATGTGTAGGTTGATTGCTTGACTTGTGCTAGTCGCTAAAATCTGCCCACAACTAAAATTGGGAAAATGATAGATTTTTATTTGGTTAAGTAGTCTAATCACCACCTCTAGACATACTTTCAATGCTACAATATTCTTCAACAGAAGTATATGAATGATGACCCACAAGTATAGGGGATCTATCATATTCCTTTCGATAAGTAAGAGTGTCGAAGCCAACAAGGAGCAGAAGGAAATGACGAGCAGTTTTCAGCAAGGTATTCGTTGCAAGCACTGAAATTATCGGTAACAGATAGTTGTGTGATAAGATAATCCGTAATGGTTAGCAAGTAACAAGAGTAACTAAGGGCAGCAAGGTGGCCCAATCCTTCTTGTAGAAAAGGACAAGCCTGTACGAACGCTTATATAAAGCAAAGCACTCCCGAGGACACATGGGAATTACTGTCAAGCTAGTTTTCATCATGCTCATATGTTTCACGTTCGTTACTTCGATAATTTGATATGTGGGTGGACCGGTTCTTGAGTGTTGTCCTTCCTTGGACAAGCCTCCCACTTATCATTAACCCCTCTCGCAAGCATCCGCAACTACAAAAGAAGAATTAAGATAAATCTAACCATAGCATGAAACATATGGATCCAAATCAGCCCCTTACGAAGCAACACATAAACTAGGATTTCAGCTTCTGTCACTCTAGAAGCCCATCATCTACTTATTACTTCCAAATTCCTTCCCCTAGGCCCAAATCATGGTTAAGTGTCATGCAGTTGACGTTCACATAACCCCACTAGAGGAAAGAGAACATACATCTCATCAAAATATCGAACAAATACCAAATTCACATGATTACTTATAACAAGACTTCTCCCATGTCATCAAGAACAAACCTAACTACTCACAAAGCATATTCATGTTCATAATCAGAGGAGTATTAATTATCATTAAGGATCTAAACATACAATCTTCCACCGAATAAACCAACTAGCATCAACTACAAGGAGTAATCAACACTACTAGCAACCCAGAGGTACCAGTCTGAGGTTTTGAGACAAAGATCGGATACAAGAGATGAACTAGGGTTTGAGAGGAGATGGTGCTGGTGAAGATGTTGATGGAGATTGACCCCCTCTTGATGAGAGGATCATTGGTGATGACGATGGCTTAGATTTCCCCCTCCTGGAGGGAAGTTTCCCCGGCAGAACAGCTCTGCTGGAGCCCTAGATTGGTTCTGCCCAGGTTCCGCCTCGAGACAGCGGTGCTTCCTCCCGAAAGAGTCCTTCTGATTCTTTTTTCATGTAAAAACACACCATATAGCAGAAGATGGGCATCGGGGGCCTGCCAGGTGGCCCACAAGGCAGGGGGCACGCCCAAGGGTAGGGCGTCCCCCCACCCTTGTGGATGGCTGGTGGCCCCCCTCTAGTGCTTTCTTCGCCCAATATTTTTTATTAATTCCAAAATGACACTTCGTGAAGTTTCAAGACTTTTGGAGTTGTGCAGAATAGGTCTCTAATATTTGCTCCTTTTCCAGTCCAGAATTCTAGCTGCCGGCATTCTCCCCCTTCATGTAAACCTTGTAAAATAAGAGAGAAAAGGCATAAGTATTGTGCTATAATGTGTAATAACAGCCCATAATGCAATAAATATCAATATAAAAGCATGATGCAAAATGGACGTATCAATGAACTTATAAGTGAGACTAATGCTTCTACATGATGATACTCCAAAAGCTACTGAATGGGTTCTGGACAGTGGTTGCACCAATCACATGATTGGTGATAGGAATCTCCTCACCAATGCTCCCCTTTACTCTGTCTCATCTGAAGTGTATCACCTATGCTGATAAAGGAAAAAACAAGGTATTGGGTCTAGGTAAGGTTGTTATCTCAAAGGAGCGACACATGGAAAAAGTGATGCTTGTCGAGTCCCTAGGATACAACCTCATGTCTGTCTCAATGCTTTGTGGTCTTAATATGATTTTCATGTTTGGAAAATATAGATGCATTGTGCTAATGGAACCTGTCAAGTCCAAAGTCTTCAAAGGCTTTAGGAGAGGTGATTTGTATATTGTAGATTTATTTCTAGGTCCTTAACCCGCCACGTGTCTACTGGCAAAAGCTTAAGAGTGATGGCTATGGCATCGACGACTTGGACATGCTGGCATGAGGAATTTGAGCACACTCATCATGAAGAAGCACATCATTGGCGTCGAGGGCGTCAAATTTGTCAAAGATCACCTTTGCGGTGCTTGTGAGGCTGGAAAGATGACCAGATCCAAGCACTCCGCAAAGACAATCATGACCACTACTTGTCCCTTTGAATTACTTCACATAGATCTCTTTGGTCCCACTCATTATGCTACACTAACTAATGCAGCATCACTCTATGGATTGATCATTGTTGATGATTATTGTCGTTACACCTGGGTGCATATCATTACCTTCAAGATTGAAGTGCAGGGTGTCTTCAGACGATTCACTAACCGTGCCATGACGAATTATGGCATCAAAATCAAGCATATCCGAAGTGACAACAACACCAAGTTGAAGAACACATGCATTGATGACTATTGGTATCACTCATGAGCTATCTGCCCCTAATACTCCTCAGCGGAATGGAATTGCCGAGTGCAAGAATAGGACACTCATTCAGATGGCCCACACTATGCTTGATGAATACAAGACACCTTGTCGATGGTGGCCTGAAGCAATTGATACTGCTTGTCACATCATCAATCGAGTATATCTTCACAAATTCCTCAAGAAGACTTCATATGAGCTCCTCACTGACAAAAAGCCCAATGTAAGTTATTTCAAAGTCTTCGGTGCTAAATGTTGGATTAGAAATCCTCATCACACCAAATTTGCACCGAAAGCACATGAGGGTTTTATGCTTGGTTGCAAAAAGGACTCGTACACCTACAGAGTCTTCAACACCTATCACAACAAGGTTGTTGAAACAATAGATGTGTGGTTTGATTAAACTAACGACTTGCAAAGTGAGAACTTGCCTCCTGTGCTAGATGAAATGCCTCCTGAGGAATCTATCAAGCTGATCGGCACTGGTGAAATAATGCCCAGTGAAGAAATAGCTGAACAAGAAGTGATCATTCCTCATCCTGAAGAAACTGTTGCTCCTGAAGGAAATGATTCTAAGGAAAATGCTCAACCTCAACAAGGCCCTCGTCCAGCTCATCCTCGAGTGGCAAATGAACTGCAGATTGAGAAGATCCTTGACAACATCAATGCACCTGGTCCCCTCACCCGCTCAAGGGCTTCACACCTAGCTAACTTTTGTGGGCATTTTGCTTTTGTCTCTATCACAGAGCCCACCAAAAATTTGATCAAGCATTTTTGGAGCCTGAGTGGATTCAAGCCATGCAAGAAGAATTGCAATAATTTGAGCTCAACAATGTGGGGGAGCTTGTGAATCGACCTGATCTACGCAAGCAATATATCATCGGCACTAAGTGGATCTACCGCAACAAGCAAGACAAAAATGGCCAAGTGGTAAGAAATAAGGCCTGTCTTGTAGCACAAGGCTACACACAGGTTGAGGGTACCGACTTCGGTGAAACATTTGCACCTGTTGTTGGAGATATGCCCTAGAGGCAGTCATGTATGATGATATTCCCTATGTGGTTATGAATAAATATAGTCCTTGGACATTATCAATGATGTGTATCGATCAGTACGTGACTTGTTTGTCGGTGTCGGTGTCAAAACCGGCGGATCTCGGGTAGGGGGTCCTGAACTGTGCGTCTAGGCGGATGGTAACAAGAGACGTGGGGCACGATGTTTTACCTGTGTTGGGCCCTCTCGATGGAGGTAAAACCCACGTCTGCTTGATTAATATTGATGATATGGGTAGTACAAGAGTAGATCTACCACGAGATCAAGGAGGCTAAACCTAGAAGCTAGCCTATGGTATGATTGTTGAGATGTATGTTCTTCCTACGGAATAAAGCCCTCCCGGTTATATAAACCCCGGAAAAGGTTGGGTTTCACAGAGTCGGTTACAATGGTAGGAGATCTACATATCCGTATTGCCAAGCTTGCCTTCCACGCCAAGGAAAGTACCTTCCGGACACGAGCCGGAGTCTTCAATCTTGTATCTTCGTAGTCTGGGTGTCCGGCGGATATTGATAGTCCGGCTGTCCGGACACCCCCTAGTCCAGGACTCCCTCAGTAGCCCCCAAACCAAGATTCATTGACGATAAGTCCAGCGTGCTTGTAGTCTTCGGCGTTGCAAGGCGGGTTCTCCCTTCAAATCCCATGTACCTGCCGAATAGTGTCCGCCTTCATCTTGAATACTATGCTCCTCGGCTTCTACGCCAAATTATGGCCCTCTTCCACGCGTCGCATGAATGCGAAAAGCCAGGGTGTCTTTTACATTTCACCCCCTAATTGTGCGGGTCGTCCGCCTATAAAAGAGGCAGGGATCCAGATCCAAACCGCACCGTCTTCCTCCCGCGTATACTCCATCGAAGCGTCTCTGACCTAGAAATCCATTCCACCATGGATCGTCAACGCGGCTCTTCCTCACGCGCTCCTAGCTCATCGCCAGGGAATTGGAGGAGGTGCTCTATTTCGCACAATGAGCTAGTGAAGCTCCAAACGGAGGGGTTTCTTCCTTCGGCCTTCATGGTTCCAGTCCGAGCCGGACTGGTTACTTATCAAGGCGGGAGGCAGGCGGAGGACACTCCAAGCCCCAATAAGGAGGAGCGAGTGTGCTTTGTCCCCTATCTAATGAGGGGGCTCGGATTTCCAATACATCCGTTCCTCCGCGGGCTCCTGAAGTTCTACGGACTCCAGCTCCACCACCTTACGCCCACTTCTGTACTGCACATCGCGGGCTACGTAGCCCTTTGTGAGCTATTTCTGGGCATCGAGCCCCATTTCGCATTGTGGAAGAGGTTGTTTTGCCTCGTACCCCGTTCTCACCAGGGGTCCATATATCAAGTGGGCGGCGCCAAATATGGCGATCGCGGGACGGATACCTATCCGCACTCCCAAGAAAGCGTCCAAGACCGGCCTCGAGTGGCTTTATATTGAGACGCCCATTGCGGATCCGGTCCGGATCGGCCTCCGGAGTTTAGTGCTGCTCCCTTGAAGAAACGCCTCGGTGGCGCCCATGAGCCCCGTTTGGAGGAAGACAAGAGCGTCCATTACTTGATGGGCGGATAAGATTAATGGCTCATTCGGCTTGACCATGATCGAGTCATGGCGGCGTGCATCAGCGAGGGTGCAGCCACTACAATCTGAGGCCACCCCATGTGGGATTTCAGCGGGAAGGCGATGCTACCGCAAGACGGCCATAAAGGGCCGGATTCGACCGAGGATCTGGTGAAGATCCTGTCCGGCCTGTACAAGGGGGAGAAGGAGGACTTCCTTCGCTCGAACCCTTTGGATGGGTTTTCCATGATCAACCCTAGGGGATGGGTAAGCGAACACCTCGAAGGGCCCTACCCGTGCTTTTGAAGCTCGAGCTTCTTACATTATGTCTTCGGCGCAGGGTCTACGCCGGACTGTGGAGGACATGGTGAGTCCTGCTCCACAACCCGAGGACCCAGAAGGATCCCTGGGTCCGGCCTCCGAAGAGGATCCGGACATCGAGGTGGAGCTGATCGACAGGGTGTATCACCAGCTCAGCATTGACAATGCTTTGGTCGCCATTACGGCGGACTACCCGGACTAAGTTCGGCTTCCCGGTGACCACGATCAAGTCGGACACCGTTATCTCATCCTCGCCTATTTCTGACCTTCGCGAACGATGGTATTTTGCAGGAAGCGCCTTTACAGCGGGAAGCCGAGCCTGCGGCGGCCGACCTACAGAGGTCAGTCCGAACCAGCAGGAGGAAAAGGAGCGCCATGCGGACGGAAACGTCGCTGCAAAGGTATAGCTCGTGTTTGAATTTTTAGAGCAACGTTCCGAGGAAACATCTAAGTGCTCATGATCTTTGTAGGGGAAAGAGCGCTCGCCAGACTGCGAGCGCAGGAATTGCCGATCCGACCAACACCGGTTAGGCTCCAGCGCCCGGACTGGAGGGGGAGGCAAGCGCAAGACGCGAGCCGGATCCTTCTCCAACGGAGGATACCGACAGGCTGTCCGCCACCAAGTCTGAGGTGGAGAGCGCCATGAACCATAGGCGCCACGACAAGATTTCAAGCGTGCTTTTCCCGAGGCATTGGATGCCTTCAACGCGAGGATGCGCATCTCCGTGCTGCTCAAAATGGTTTTACCAGAGCCACGGAGCAGTATGTGAAAGACATACGGGTAAGGGAATTTTAATGGTTGTATATACCAGTAGCCCCCGAGACTTAAATTAGTTATGCTAACTGGTTTAAGGATCATTTGAAATTTCAGGCACTTAACGAGAAGAATGCCCAGCTGTCTCGGGAGCTGCAAGATTGCAAGGCCCAACTTGAGGCCGCACTTGCTGCCGCAGGAGGAGACGGAAAGACCCCTCCTGGTAACACATTTGTATAAATTAATATAAGCGCTGTGCGGCGTGTGCGCGAGTCTAATAATGACGTTGCAGGTGCCGCCGGACAAGATCCGGACAGGCAAGCATTGCTGCGCCAGCTAAAGGCTGGCGAGAGTGTGCTGAATAGGGTTCAGCAGGAAAGGAACAAGCTCCAAGATGCCAACGCCAAGCTCGGAGAAGAGCTGAAAGGCGCACAGGCCGAGCTGTCCGGCTCCGCCAAGGAGAATCAATGGCTTCGTCGTGGCATATATAGTAAGTGCTTGAGCGAACTCTTTAGGAAAGAAGAGTTCGGCGAGGAAGCAATTTGACATGATATGTCTTGTAGGTATACTCACGGGTCGTCCTGCAGAGGAGATGCCCATATCAATGGGTGATCAACTTCCCGAACTGTTGCAGCTACTCGAACGAGTTCAGCAGGCAATGAGCGGCGTCGTTCAGGCTTTATGGCCAGCCCTCGCCCTGCCCGAGGGCCTCGGGGAGCTTGCGGAGAAGCTGCAGGGAATGCGGCAGCGCTTCCGGTTGTGGAAGATATCGGCTTGCCGTCAAGGTACCATGGAGGCTTGGGCCATGGTGAAGACGCGGTACAAGAAGGCGGACCCCAACCACATGGCGAAGTTGGACGGTGGGGCACGATGGGAAGGAGATCCTGTGAGTTTAGTGTACAGCCAAGTAGAGTTGGCTGCTAAGTTTTCCCAACGGGACTATAAACTAGACAGCCTGTTAGGCGGGATTGAGGAGGAATACAATCAATAAATTTGACGATGTATGTTATCCTTTAAAATGACATGTGAAATGCCTTCTAGCGGATTGTAGATCGTTTGTCTTTGCCGACCTTTTCGCCGACCTCGGGACCCTAGAGTCCGAGTGTGTCTGAATACCTTTTGGTTAACAACCGTGGTATGCATGGAGACCGGCGTAGGGGTCATTAGTGCTTTATCGGACAAGTGCCCAACTAGTTATGTTATACTACATGGTTAGTAAGAAACATCTTCCGGGAGAATAGTTCCGTTAAGGGTTCCTTTATTTTGGGAGGCATGCCCTAAAGTGCATGTCCGGACTGCAAAGAGAGCGATAAAACATCTGGTGTAGATAGATAAATAAGCAAAAGTCATCTTTTAAATCACCGATCGAATATTCCCTTAAGAACGCTAGCTTCGGCTTCACCCGGTCGAGGTACACATCCGGTGACCGGCAATAATAATCGCAGAGGTGCTCCTTTACCTCCTAGCCGAACAATCGGGAGCGAGGGGTAAGCACAGGAGCCAGGCAACCCAGCTTGGCCAAAACTTAAGTCATATCGATGCATATAATGGCGAGTAAAAGGTACATGTTGAAGCTTGACACATGTGTTGGGTATGAAACCCGTATAGTTGAGCTTCTGTAAAAGAAGCCCCCAGGAATAACGAGTGCGGATGGCACATCATGCGTATGCAAAGAATGCTAAAATAGGCCCCAAAGGGCTTTTAAGTTAAAAGGATAAAAAGAGAAACAAAAGACAGCCGAAGTATAAAAGGTTGGACGGGGGAAGGGGACGAACTCTTAGTCCGGCGCTAGGCGTAGAATCGTCGGAGTCGGGCTCCGTTCCATGGGTTCGGCTCGAGTCGGTTGTCCGACGCATTTCGTAGACGGTATGCTCCGCCGGTCAGTACTTGATCAATAATGAAGGGGCCTTCCCATCTAGGCTTGAGCTTGTCCTTTTCTTGTCCGCAGCGTAGAACTAGTTCATGAACGTTGTAAGTCTTGGCCCGTACTTCTCGCTTTGATATCTTGAACTGCTTTGTTGATAGAATGCGGAGCGAGCCTTCGCGACGTCACGTTCTTCCTCCAATGTGTCCAAGCTGTCCTGCCGATCCAGCTCGGCCTCTCTTTCCTCATACATGCGCTTTTCGAGGTGAGTCATGAATAATGTCGCAGGCAAGGCGCCTCTGCGCCTTATACCATAAAAAATGGTGTGAATCCGGTAGTACGGTTAGGCGTTGTCCGCAGCCCCCATAGTACGGAGTCGAGCTCCTCGACCCATTGGGTGTCGGATTTAGTGAGTGACCTCACTAGTCTGGGTTTAATGCCGCTCATTATTAGACAATTTGCTCTTTCCACTTGACCGTTGGTTTGAGGGTGATAGACTGACGCATAGTCGAGCTTGATGCCCAAATTTTTGCACAATGACTTACCCTCATCGGCCGTGAAGTTCGTGCCGTTGTCGGTGATGATCTTGTGGGGACTCCGTAGCGGTGTACCACCTCGATATAAAGTCTATCACTGGTCGGACTCTGCCGTTTTGACGGTTTGGCCTCTATCCATTTGGTGAACTTATCCACCATGACCAATAGGTACTTTTTCTTGTGGGTTCCCCCTTTAAGGGGTCCAACCATGTCAAGCCCCTGACCATGACGGCGGGTAATGGGTATGGTTTGAGGCGGTGGGTGGCATATGGCTCGATTAGCAAAGAGGCGGCAACCAACGATCATTGGACCAAGTCTGTCGTCTGCCCGAGCCGTCGACCAATAAAATCCTGACGGAATGCCTTTCCTACTAGGGCCCGGGCTGCTGCGTGGTGTCCGCCTAGTCCGGCATGAATTTCAGCCAGGAGGTTTCGCCCCTCTTCTTCGGAGATACACCTTTGAAGGACTCCGGTAGTACTTTTCTTATAAAGTTCTCCCTCATGGACCTTTTAGGCCTTCGATCGCCGAACTATGCAGCGGTCCTCGTTTTGGTCTTCGGGAAGTTCCTGCCTAAGTAAGTAGGCTAGGAAAGGTTCTGTCCACGCGGCGATTACTGCTATTATGTCGTGGGCGAAGGGTGTTATGTCATCTGCCGAATCACCGATTGGTGCGGTTTTCTCGGTTTGTCGCTGCGGGCTCCTCTTCCCATAATGCGGATGGCTTGAAAAGCCGTTCGAGAAGATATTTGGAGGGACACATCACATTTCGCACCGATCGTGCGGGGCGTCGGCCGCTTGGTTATTATCTCGGGCTATGTGATGGAATTCGAGTCCTTCAAACCGAGCTGACATTTTAGGACAGCGTTACGATATGCTGCCATTTTCGGATCCTTGGCGTCGAAGTCTCCGTTTATTTGGGATATTGCAAGGTTTGAGTCCCCGCGCACCTCTAGGCGTTGAATGCCCATGGAGACCGCCATCCGGAGACCATGTAGTAGGGCCTCGTATTCGGCTGCATTGTTGGAGTCCGTGTACATTATTTGAAGTACATACTAGGATGTATCTCGGTGGGGGCGTCGATCGACCTTGACCCCATCCGCCAACATTTTGGAGCCGTCGAAGTGCATAGTCCAATTGGAGTATCGCCGTACTCTTTAGGGAGTTCGGCTTGATCCATTCGGCATTTAAGTCAGCCAAAACTTGTGACTTTATAGCTCGTCGAGGTTTGTAAGTGATGTCGAATGGTAAGAGCTCGATGGCCCATTTTGCTATCCTGCCCGTTGCGTCGCGGTTGTTTATAATGTCATTGAGTGGTACTTCAGAGGCCACTGTTATCGAGCACTCTTGAAAGTAGTGTCGAAGCTTTCGAGACGCCATGAACACTGCGTATGCTATCTTTTGATAGTGAGGGTAGCGGGATTTGCAGGGGGTTAACACAGTGGATACATAATACACTGGTTTTTGAAGAGGGAATTTATGCCCTTCTGTCGCTCGTTCGACGACGAGGACTGCGCTTACAACTTGATGTGTTGCTGCGATGTATAACAACATTGGTTCGCCCAGAGTGGGCGCAGCCAGACCGGTTGTTGCGGTATGGCCTTTATTTCTTCGAGTTGGCGGTGGCAGCATCCGCCCACTCAAAGTGTTGGTGCGCCTTAGGAGGCGATAGAGGGCAACGCCTTTTCTCCTAAGCGGAGATAAAGCGGCTTAAAGCTGCCATGCATCCTGTTAATTTTGTATTTGCTTGAGGTCTTTTGGAATATCCAAGCGTGTGAGCCGGATTTTGGCGGATTTGCTTCAATTCCTCTACGGATCTGATGAAGCCCAGCAGCTTTCCGGTGATACGCCCAGCAGCGTTTTCGGTTCACTTGATGTCATATGCTCGAGGTTGTCGAATGTGAGCCTCAAATCGTCTACTAAAGTTTCGACATGTTTTGTTTTGATGACTCGTCGTCTCGTATGCCTCGATTGTTTTACCGATCTGGGTGGCGGACATGTTTGAATCATGCGCTGATATGTTCTTGGCGTTTTTGAGTCCGAAGGGCATCGTGTTGAAATAGAATGGTCCATATGGAGTGATAAATGCTGTCGCGGCTTGATCTGCTTCCGCCATCTTGATTTGATGATAGCCAGAATATGCGTCCAGGAAGCACAACAAATCTTGCCCTGCTGTGGCATCGATAATTTGATCAATGCGGGGGAGAGGGAAGGGATCCTTTGGGCAGGCTTTATTGAGGTCTTTAAAATCGACACAAAGGCGCCAGGATTTATCCTTCTTTGGTACCATCACCAAATTTGCTAGCCAGTCCGGATGTTTGATATCTCTAATGAATCCGGCTTCCAGTAGCTTGGCTAGCTCCTCTCCCATTGCCTGTCTTTTGGGCTCGGAAAAGCGTCGAAGAGCCTGTTTGACTGGCTTAAATCCTTTTAGGATGTTTAGGCTGTGTTCTGCCAACCTGCGAGGGATTCCGGGCATGTCCGAGGGATGCCGGCGAAGATATCCCAATTTTCCCGAAGGAATTGGCGTGATCTTGGCGTCAACCTTCGGGTTCAACTGTGCCTCGATGGAGGCCGTCTTTGTTGGGTCCATTGGGTGGACCTGGAATTTTATTATCTCATCTGCTGGTTTGAAGGAGGTGGACTTGGATCTTTTATCAAGTATCACATCGCCCCTGTTCACCGTGAGAGCGCTGCTGGTGAGTTCCTCTGCCGCTAAGGCTTTGGATAGTGCCTCGAGGGCTAGTGCGGCTGTCTTGTTTTTGGCGCGAGTGCTATGTCCGGATCACTAGCGAGAGTGATTATTCCATGGGGCGGGCATTTTCAGCAATGTACCCGTAATGAGGTATTGCTTGAAAATTGTGAATGCCTCTCGTCCCAATATGGCGTGATAGCCATCGCTGAGCAGGGCCACAGGAACGTGACTTCTTCGGATCTGTAATTGTCCGGAGAGCCGAACACCACATCGAGTGTGATTTTTCCGGTGTAGTGCACTTCCCGGCTAGGGATTATTCCTCTAAAGGTTGTGCTGCTTCGCTCAATACGGCTCCCATCGATTTCCATTTTTCGCAGAGTTTCCTCGTAAATGAGGTTTAGACCGCTGCCGCCATCCATGAGGACTTTTGTCAGTCGAAAGCCGCCCACTATGGGACTAAGTACCAGTGCGGCTGGGGCTCTGGTTGTTCGAAATGTGGGCTCGTCGCTGGCGTTGAAGGTAATAGCTGTGTCGCTCCATGGATTTGCTTTTGCTACTTGGTAGACTTCGGCAAGTTCGCGGATTGTTCGTTTTCGCATATTATTTGATGCGAAAGTCTCAAGACTCGCCGACACCGTCTTTGGTATTGTTGGAGTGGTTTCCGAGCTAGAAGCTCTTCGCCACTTTTGGCCACCTACCGTAATATCCAACATGCTCGAAGGCTATGTGTTGGGGCGGCTCCCTCAGTACTATGAAGTTTCTGAGGTCCATCGAGCCATCCCTCCAAAGATTCTGCTTCCCTTGTTGGGTTTTTGTTTTTTGTTTTTGCATCGGGGCACGATTGTAAGGCGCCCTTTATCTGGATGGGTTTGGGGCGGATTGTCCCAAAATTGATTTTCGATTTTCGGAAACTCTCCATCGCACAAGATACTTTCGTACAATGGATGCGGATCGGTGAAGCGTAATTTTGCGACGATCAATGGCGTTTAGTATTCCCTTGTCCGTGCGATTATTGCGAGAAGATTGATATTGCGTTTTCCTCTCGGCGATCCTTTATCCTGTCCATAACGGGAGGAATCGCCCGAGAGTGATGTCTTGTTTGAGAGGCTCTTGCCGTATTAGAGATAGACCGCATATATGCGGGCGGGTGGTTGGAGCAAAATCCGGATCCTGCCCATCTTGAGGCTCGAGAGGCCAAGGAGTTTCGAATTTGGAAGCTTGGTTTCTTTGGGCGCAATCCAGTGAGTCGAGGCGATGCATGATTTTAAGTTCCATGCTCGATTGAAGTCCGTCCCTCCGCGGGGATCCGGCATGGAGGGTTCGGGAATCCGGACATGAATTGTCTTCAATATTGGCAAAGAGTTGTCGTATTGTTCCTCCACCACAGAGACGTGGTGGGTGGCCTGGGGAGAGTTGATCTCTCTCCGATCGGTTTTAAGCCCAATCTGGTTGTAGTCTGTAGCGACTCCTAGGGCGGCGATGCGATCCAAGAGCTCGTTAACAGACGAGAGCTCGATTGGATCTAACTATTCGGCAGCTTTAGGGCTGACGCAAAGATTGCTTCCGACGACTTGAGAAGTCATTGCCGAAGCGGCAGCGGAAAGCGATCATGAAAACCACCAAGCGGATAGTTTGGCGGCGGCTAAGGCCCTCGGCGAAAACACCGTCTTTGAAGGCGGGTGGAGGCATCCGCTCTATCGGCGACGACACGAGGAACTCTCAATGAAAGCACCAATGTCGATGTCAAAACGGCGGATCTCGGGTAGGGGTCCTGAACGTGCGTCTAGGCGGATGGTAACAAGAGGCGTGGGGCACGATGTTTTTACCTGTGTTCGGGCCCTCTCGATGGAGGTAAAACCCTATGTCCTGCTTGATTAATATTGATGATATGGGTAGTACAAGAGTAGATCTACCACGAGATCAAGGAGGCTAAACCTAGAAGCTAGCCTATGGTATGATTGTTGAGATGTATGTTAGTCCCCACGGACTAAGGCCCTCCGGTTTATATAGACACCGGAGAGGCTAGGGTTACACAGAGTCGGTTACAATGGTAGGAGATCTACATATCTGTATTGCCAAGCTTGCCTTCCACGCCAAGGAAAGTACCTTCCGGACACGAGCCGGAGTCTTCAATCTTGTATCTTCGTAGTCTGGGTGTCCGGCGGATATTGATAGTCCGGCTGTCCGGACACCCCCTAGTCCAGGACTCCCTCAGTCGGACTATGCATTGTCTGATGACTATCCTAAAAGGTCCCTAGTCGAAAGGGGTGTGTGGACGCGCAGCCGACTAGACTAGCATATGACACGGTGGATGGCTCGGTCTCGCTAGTCATGGAGCATTGGATGCTGACCGGATAATATGGACTTGGAAGGATCTGGTTGGATTCGATGTAGTCGGATCCGAGTCAAGATGAAGTCCGAGTTGAATAGACACGCCTATGATATGCAGCGATGTGTCATCTATGAGTCTCTAGTACAACATACGTTCTATGTCCTAAGACTTGAGCTGGAGCATGTACTCGAGATGGTGACAGACTTGCTTTGGGCCAAACAAACACTACTCCGTGACTGGGTTGTTACAAAGGTAGGTTACGGGCTTGTCTAGACCCATGCTGCAAGACATGGTCGAGCAAGATCGGATTTGGCCCTCCGATTAGGAGAGATATACTCTGGGGCCCTCATGTGATCTGACCAAGATAAGCATGGCCATGCAACAAGAATTATGAGATAATCCAGTTTGTGGTCGACATCACTGGAACGAGAAAGAGGTCGGGCAAGCACAAGGGTGATAGACTCGCCTTGAGCCCGACAACATATATCATGTGGCAAAGGAAACAGAAGTGTGACATGTTGTACAGGTTCACCAACCGGCTTCATTATCTACTTGGTAGTTGGCACGCCTTGCTAGATGCCGCTACCAGCCGAGCAGATCGGAGGTGATCCAACCTACGGCCAAGCCGACTTGAACCTAAGGGCTCGCGCACTTAAGTGATGGAACCTGTGAGGCCCGATCCGACTCCACGAGTTAGATGAGATCCTACTCGGACTCGGATCCTCGCGAACAGATTTGGACTTTATGGTCCATCCTTTGCCCAAGTGTTGAGCCCGCAACGAACGCCTATATAAATTGAGGGAGTGGCACACTCATTCGGTGGATTGCTTCGGCGCTGTCACTAGGTTTTGCATGTGTTGCGAATAGCCACCTCCACTCACTGCCGACTGTATGATCGGACCTAGCAGTCCACCGCACGGTGTTCCTCCTGCATGGACGGATACCGTTAGAGGTGGTGCACTTGCACCGCACCGGTGAACGTGTACGTGGGATTAGACGATCGGCTGTTCGAGGAAGATCGGATGAGGAGAAGACGATCCACACGGACGCGCTGCCCCAACTCTTCTTTCGCTGCACGACACTGCGCATCTAGTGGTAATGATCTGTGACCCATCTCCCGTAGCATGTTCCTGGTTGTTCTGCATGTAGGGAATTTTAATTTGCAGTCGACGCACCCTACCATAGAACCCAACAGTGGTATCAGAGCCTCTGCTATAAGATTTGGTTTTGGATCGTATGTATATTAGATATATGGAGGCAGCAGATGAGATCTGTTTTCATTTATGAGATCGGCTATGTGCACGGCTGATGAGATCAACTACACATGGGGATAATTGTGGCCATGTTTTCTGATGATCAGAATCGATGAGGTCGTGACACAACCTACCCCGACCGGTTGGTATCCGCCACAGGTTGGTATTCGCAAAGATCGATAAGATCGGTCAGATTGGAAAATTCAGCGTGAAAGGAGTACATATGCGATCTGTGATTTTCAAAAATAAGGGACCGCCGTGTGCATAACGCCTTGTATTTCATACACGACACTCAAACCGGTAGAATGTGATTCTATGCATAACTTTATTTTGCAGGTTTGATGTGAATAGTATGGCTCACGTGTATGTGATGCATGTGTGTAATTTATACATGGCTAGCACGTCATGTTTGTCAGCCGGCAGGAGCCAAAGTGTTGTCATTATAATATATAACGCCATGCGTGTTGACTTGTGACTCTATGTAAAATTCATTACTAGTTATAGTAGTTGGATAATAGAGATCAGGTTGGTGGCTTGGCGTCCCGGCGTGACAAACAAGATGGACTTCCTAGATGGTCATCAAAGTCGGAGCCGACCTGGAAGAACATACATGAAGGAGCCATACTATTTCACAATATATGTTTATTTGTGATTGTTGTGCTTCTTTATTTTTATGCATGTTAAAATGGTAGAAATATCTCTCGTTCATATCAAGAAAATTGTCATCCCCGATGTTGCACCTTTCGCACGTTAAGTACGTCTAGTAGTGGGCTCATAAAATTAGGGTGCTGCTAGGTGACCTTGAACTGTAGGGTTCGTGTCGGGCACGGACATGCACTGCATCGGGTTATCTTGACAAGGTTACAAAACGGTTTTGGGCCTTGTGGCAAAGAAGGTTGGGGGTCGGGGTATGAGATACCTTCCCGACTAACAGGAGTCATATAGAGATATAGCAAGGAGTTGCTTACCAGATAGGCATGTTGTCTAGCAGTGATGCTTAATGCTCACTAGTCGCTTGTGCTACTCGGATCCTGAATCACTGAGAGTTTGCAGAGGGATGCCAACTTCAGCGGGAGTATTCCAGTTTAAGGCTAGAATTGCTCTACATAAACACATTGCTTAGTGACTACATATTTTCTGTTGTAGATCAATGGCACCACCCTCTCAACCCAACTTTGCATTGAAATCAATTCTGGAAGAGGATAAACTAAATGGAACAAACTTTACCACCTCGTATAGAAATTTGAGAATTGTTCTCAAGCATGATAAAAGGAACATGTTCTAGAGGATCCACTTCCAGAGGAACCTGCCAATAATGCTAATGCCACAACCAGGAATGCCTACCAGAAACTCATTGATGAATCATAAAAGATCGGCTGCCTCATGTTGGCTTGTATGGAGCCCGATTTGCAGCAACATTTCGAAGAGGTTGGGGCTTTCGATATGATCGAGAGTCTCAAGAGGATGTTTCATGTGCAGGCTAGGACCGAAACGTTCAACGTCTGGTGATCCTTGATGGATTGTAAGCTGGAGGAAGGTGAGGGAGTCCTGGATTAAGGGGTCCTCGGACAGCCGGACTATATACTTTCCCCGGACTATTGGGCTGTGTAGATACAAGATAGAAGACTTCTTCCCATGTCCGAATGGGACTCTCCTATGCATGGAAGGCAAGCTTGGCAATTCGGATATGTAGATTCCTTTCTCTGTAACCGACTTGGTACAACCCTAGCCCACTCTGGTGTCTATATAAACCAAAGGGTTTAGCCACAATAATCATAACCTCATAGGCTAGACTTCTAGGGTTTAGCCATTACGATCTCGTGGTAGATCAACTCTTGTAATACTCATATTCATCAAGATCAATCAAGCAGGAAGTAGGGTATTACCTCCATAGAGAGGGCCCAAACCTGGGTAAACATTGTGTCCCCCGCCTCCTGTTACCATTAGCCTTAGACGCATAGCTTGGGACCCCCTACCCGAGATCCGCCAGTTTTGACACCGACATTAGTGCTTTCATTGTGAGTTCTGTTGTGTCGTCACCAGAAGGCCTGATGGCTCCATCAATCATCTACAACAACATGATCCGGGGAGATCTTCCTCCTTGTCGAGATCTTCGTATTGGGGCGGCAGACTACGGGCCAACTCGCTTGGCCATCTAGAGCAGGTGGATAGCTACACCCCTGGCCATCAGGTTAGATTCGGAAGCCTGAATTTTGTGGCTGAAATCTGTGGAAACTTGATCTTCGATGGGTTCGAGCCCATGACGGTTGTCCCCGGCCACCTCGATGAACATGACCTAGATCTGTCATCTGGCCGCGCGCAGGTGATAGTGCCTGTGACCGCCCTGGCCCTAGAGGTGGAGTGGACTGCATCATCCGAAGACAGGAAGCTTAACCCGCCACAGAGGCCACAGACTTAGCGGCGCTTGAGCCACACACAAACTTAACATCGGGTTGGGCTTGTGTCACCGGAACCCCAGACTCGTCTCCAGCCATGGGTTTCGGACCGCGTGCATCCGCGTCCATCGAACCTGATCGGTCGCCGGTCCTGGAGTTCAGCTCCGCGGACATCTTCCAGCACTCGCCTTTTGCTGACGTGTTAAACTCATTAAAATCTCTCTCCTTGTCGAGGGACTCTTGGCCGAATTATTTCCGGCTCGAATGGGAAGCGGATGACGAAGAACTTCGTTTCCCACCCACCACCCACTTTATAGCCACTGTCGACGACTTAACCAACATGCTTGACTACGACTCCGAAGACATCGACGGTATGGACGACGATGCCGGAGAGGAGCAGGAACCACCGCCTACAGGGCGTTGGACAGCCACCTCCATGTACGACATATACATGGTGGATACACCCAAAGAAAACAACGGTGACGATGAAAATCTAGTCGAGGATAAACTTCCTGAGATACAGCCAAAGTGCCAACGTCAACGACGCTGCTCTAAGCCAAGCCGTAGTAAAAACAGCAATACCGTCACAGGAGAAAATAACACTCTGGACGATGTCGAAGACAATGCAGACCCCGTAGAGCAAACCTCCGAACAGGAGGAACAGGAAGATGGGCAAGCTAGCCCCGATGAACAGGCCACGAATGAAGATGCGGAGGATAGTAATTATACCTTCTGCTCTCTGAGGACGAGGTGAGCCTCGGCGACGAAGACTTTATCGTGCCTGAGGAGCCCGTCGAGCAGGAGCGCTTTAAGCGCTAGCTAATTGCCACTGCAAGGAGCCTGAAACAGAAGCAGCAGCAACTTCAAGCTGATCAAGATCTACTCAATGAAAGATGGACTGATGTCCTGGCAACCGAGGAATATGGCCTTGTGCGCCCAACCAAAAGCTACCCGAAGCGCAAACTGTTACCACAGGTCAATGATGAGGCACCGGAGCCCATCCTACCAAGGTACAATGCGGCTGCCGACCACCACGTGGCCGGGACAAGGCAGCACCTCGACCCGAACATCATCCCGCAATACCTCGCCGAACAAACAGAAATACAATAGCTCAGGGATATACACAAGACCTGCAGTGCAACTTGGAAAACAGAGCAGGTTAGACAAGATCAATCTATGGATCACAGGGACATGCCCCGATGCGCGAGATGGCCATCCGGCTGAACGTGACAAACATAACCACGTCCGGGCCGAAAACCGCAGGCGAACTCCATCCGAGCTACGTCACGACTTGGGCCGATATAGAGGCGCCGCACGCACCCTTTGCTTCACTGACGAAGTAATGGGACACGGTTCCCAGAAGGGTTCAAACCCGTAAACATCGAATCATATGATGGCACAACAGACCCCGCGGTATGGATTGAGGACTTTCTTCTCCATATTCATATGGCCCGCGGTGATGATCTTCACGCCATCAAATACCTCCCGCTCAAACTCAAGGGACCAGTGTAACGCCCCGGACACACCCGCCGGTGGTCGTTACTCCTGGCGGGATCTAGACTGGCCCCACAGATCAATACTAGTCTTTTCACAAGACTTTGTCCCCACTGCACACCCGGAGCAACTTCGGTCGATCACCCATCTGAAACTACTCCAAGCTGAGCACGCTTAACTTTGGAGTTACGTCGAATGGGATCGAAAAGAAGGAATTACTTATTGATATGAGTAGTCTATCATCCCTAATAAGCCAGGCTATTACATACACCCCCACTCGGAGGAACCGCGTCCTCGTCGGGCCACGAACGTTCCCTCTTGGTACAACCGTCATGCATCGATCCGGTACATGTGCCATGCCGTGTGCCTGACGGGTCACAAGCGTCATGAACAACATGATTGCGCACCTGTCCGCAACCATCCGTGTACCGAGAGGGTCGGCTCGATACCAACTTATAGCGCCCGGACACACCGCGGTGGTCGTTACTCTGGCGGATCTAGGCGGCCCCCAGATCAATACTAGTCTTTTTGCGCACTTTGTCCCCACTAAATGCGCGCCGGGAGCAACTTCGGCGGTCACCCATCCTGAAACTACTCCAAGCTGAGCACGCTTAACTTTGGAGTTCTGTCCGAATGGGATCCCGGAAAAGAAGGAATTCCTTATTGATATAAGTAGTCTATCATCCCTAATAAGCCAGGCTATTACAACCAGCTAGGTACTGGTTGAACAGTCTGCCCGAAAACCCCATTGGCAGCTGGGAGGACTTGAAGGACGCCTTCCTCGACAACTTCCAAGGCACATATGTTCGACCTCTGAATGCTGATGACTTAAGTCACATAATCCAACAGCCCGGAGAGTTAGACAGGAAATTCTGGACTAGGTTCTTAACTAAAAAGAATCAGATCATCGAATGTCCGGACGCCGAAGCCCTAGCGGCCTTTAAGCACAACATCCGCGATGAATGGCTGGCCAGACACCTTGGCTAGGCAAAATCAAAGTCCATGTAAGCCCTTATGGCACTCATGACCCGCTTCTGTGAGAGTGAAGATAGCTGGCTAGCCCGTAGCAATAACAACACAAGCGAACCTGGCACTTCTGAAGCCAGAAACAGCAACGGCAAGCCCCAACACAATAGACATAAGCGTCGAAACAACAGTGACAACACCGAAGACATGGCGGTCTATGCCAGATTCAGTGGCTCTAAGTCCGGTTAGCGGAAGAAGCCATTTAAAAAAACAATCTGGGCCAGTCCAGTTTGGACCGCATACTCGATCATCCATGTCAAATCCATGGCACTCCTGATAAACCAGCCAATCATACCAACAGAGATTGTTGGGTCTTCAAAGAGGCCGGCAAGTTAAATGCCGAGAATAAGGAAAAGGAGTCGCAAAGCGATGACCATGACGAGGAGCCCCGACCACCGAACACAGGGGGACAGAAGAAATCCCCCCCCCCAAGTCAAAACGGTGAACATGATATACGCCACCCATATCCCCAAGAGGGAGTGCAAGCGTGCACTCAGGGACGTTTACGCGATGGAGCCAGTCGCCCCAAAGTTTCAACCCATGGTCGTCCTGTCCGATCTCCTTCGATCGCAGGGACCATCTGACCAGTATCTGTCATGGTGGTTCAGCCGATCTGGTCCTCGACCCAATTATTGATGGATTCCACCTTACACGAGTCCTCATGGATGGTGGCAGTGGCCTGAACCTGCTCTATCAGGATACAGTGCGCAAAATGGGTATTGATCCCTCAAGGATCAAGCCCACAAAAACCACCTTTAAAGGTGCCATACCAAGTGTAGAGGCCTGCTGTACGGGCTAGATCACACTAGAAGTGGTCTTCGGATCCCCGGATAATTTATGACGCAAAGAGTTGATCTTCGATATTGTCCCCTTCTGCAGTGGCTATTATGCACTACTCGGACGAACCTCATTCGCTCGATTCAATGCAGTGCTGCACTACGCCTACCTCAAGATCAAGATGCCCGGACCACGCGGTGTCATAACAGTCAACGGAAACACGGAACGTTCCCTCCGTACCGAGGAGCACACTGCCACCCTTGCAGCAGAAGTACAGAGCAACGTTTTTAGGAAGAACCTCAATTCGGGGAGTAAAGCTCCCGGACACCGTCAAACGAGTTCGGACTACTCTGCAGCAGGACAGTCCAGCTCGTCCAGAGCTTGACTAGCAATTCAACCTCCGTCCCAGTCCCAATCACGCGGTGACATTTGTGTCATGCGTACATAACTACGCACTTAAAATACCATGGACATGGACGAAGGCACAGCTAGACCGTGGTCAATAATGCGGCTCAACCGCCCCTGGATTCACATACCTTCACTTTCCTTTTTATTTCAGGTTTTTCTCTTCTCGAGGCTTTTCTGATAACCTATCATCGGACCTATCACGGGACGGATACACCAAGAAGGCAAGAAGCTTTGATGTACGAGGGAACCCCCAGGTGGTCTCTGCTAATGAGCGTTATACCTATTTTAAACCTGCACACAGCTCGCCCTTGGTCGTGGCATGTCAAATAGCCTTATTTGCTTATCGCATTACTTGTACAAATAAGCCTTGACGTATTAATCAAATCACAATAGAAAATAATTTGCGGCGTTAGCTTATTACTTGATCTTTTTCCTCTTTTTTATATTCTTATCTATTGCACTTGTACATTTTGGTACGCCTTAATTCGCCAGGGGCTTCGTCATACCCCATAACACGGCAATAAAGTCCAAACACTTTTACAGTATAGTTCGGCACCCCGAACTTATAGCATTATATGCATCCGCTCCGAATCATGTCTTTGGTCAATAGTTGGGTTGCCCGGCTCATGTGCTTGCTACCTTATGTTCCGCTATATCGGCTAGGGTAGTAAAGGGAGAACTACTGCGATTGTGTCCCAGTTCTTCCGGACGATCACCTCAGTAGAGAAAGCCAAAAACTGACTGCCATGATGCGGTGAGAGCTGGTCACTGTTCAAGAGGTTTCAAATCCTTAGAGATTTTTCCCGCATTGTGCGATGAGTCAGTTTTTATCCGATTAGGCGTGTATAGCGCCCCAAGTTTGGACTTCCGAACACCACGGGCTGCACCAAAATTTTTGTTGTCAAACTCCTATGGCTAAGTGAGGGTGATGCAGCCGTATAGTCCGATTGCCTTGTTTGTTGTGCTAAACACCTCCTTTAAGGACCAAAATTTGGAGTAAAGAGTGCTTAGATTTATCCTGAACACCCTCGTACTATCTACATGGGGGCAGAAGCCGACGACTGGCCAACTCTCAGATTTCATAAACGGCCTCACAGGAGGTAAAATTTTAAATAAACAAGCATTATATTACATAAAGATCTTGTTTCATATTACAGGACAGGATAACATGAGTGCATTCATGGGAATATAATATCCTTGGTATATTGCTCTGCCACAAGGCGGGATCTCTCCAGGACACTGTCAAAGTACAGTTGGGGCCTGTGGTGCTCCTTGCCCCCGGGCGGCCCCTCGGTCATCAGCTTCGTGGCGTCCATATTCGCCCAGTGCATCTTGGCGCGGGCAAAGGCCATTCGCGCACCTTTGTCTGAGACCGACCGCAGATGGCTTCAAGCGAGGCGAACTTCGACAAGCCGCTTCACGAGTCTGAAGTAGCTGCTAGGCATGGCTTCGGCTGGCCATAGCCGGATTATCAAATCCTTCATGGCTAGTTCGGCTGCCTTATGCAGCTCGACCAGCTGTTTCAGCTGATCGCTAAAGGGCACTAGATGTTCTGGTCCAAGGTATTGCGACCAGAATAGCTTCTCCATTGAGATTCCCTCTTTGGCTCGATAGAATTAGCGATGTCGACCGACTGCTGTGGTGATCCTAAGCATCGAGAGCTCCAAATCCGGGTAAGTAAAAGGAACCTTTCCTTCACATGTCTGCTTTGCATAATGAAAGCCTTACCCCCCGTGATCTTCTTGGCCGCCTGGATTTCTTGGAGGGTGCCCTGGGCTTTAGCCCGGGCATCTTGTGAGCTTTGGCCGGCCTTTGCAAGTTCGGACTCTTGCTCCTTAAAATCGCGCTCCAAGGACTCGCACTTCTTGACGGTGTCCTGGAGCTCTTGCTAGACCTCACTGACCTGGGCCTCCTACTTCTCACGCACGGCTCGTTCCTTGGCCGCTTTGTCCTCGGCCTCGGCCAACGCCTTCTTGAGGGCCACTACTTCGGTCATGGCCCCTAATAAAGTTCATGACACTTTAGTCAACATGAATCATTCATCCTTCCTGAATATATACAAGATTACTGCATACCTTGACTGTCCTCCAGCTGCTTCTTCACATGGCAGAGCTCTTCCTCGGCCCGCTCCAGATTCTGCTTCAGTCTGGAGACTTCCGCAGTCTGAGCGGTCGCAGCCAGCAGCGACGCCTACTTATTCACATAGACATATTAGATTAGACTCCTGCGAAAATTATTTGAACCTCTGTTCGGTTTTTCTTTCCGAACACCGGACAGAGTATCAGGGGCTACTGTCTATACTGTGACAATGTTTTTACAATTACATTACTTACCTCAAAGCTTGTTAGAAGGCTAGCGCAGGCTTCGGTCAGTCCACTTTTCCAGGACTGGATCCTCGCGAACACCGTACCCATAAGGGTATGGTGTTCTTCCACAATGGAAGCGCCTTGCAGCGCTTCCAGCAGCCTGTTTGGTGCCTCCAGATGGACAGAGGCCACCGGTGGAATAGGCGTACCGCCTCCTTTTGAAAGGGGTGACTGGCCTGGTTCCGGAGCCGCATGTGTCTCCGGAACTATATTCGGCTGAGGGCCAATTTGGATATGGCCCTCACCGTCAGTGTTCATGGGGGGCTGGCTCCCCCATTTGTCCGGCCGCCGAGGATTCACCCTCCGCCGCCTCCCGGATGGCCTCCGGATTCTCTCCCGGGCCGGGGATCCTTCGGGACGATGCCTCGTCGCCATCAAGGTCCCGGGGAGAGGTAGACGATGGGAGGGTCCCGCTATCCATCACAGCCAGATCCAGCGAATCCTCTCAGGATAAGGATTGCACGAGATTGGACCGAGCTAGACTGCAAATGCATAAATCAGCACCTTAAAACAATAAAATAAAGAGGTCGGATACGTGAACTTGTCCGAATACTTATGATTTGGCTAGGGGATTCTCCCTGGGTTTCCATTCCCAGCTGCTGTCGGTGGCCGCTGTGGAGCTGTCCGGAAGGGAAGCTTTCACCTTCTTGGATGCCTCGGCCTCCAGGTGTGCGGAGGCCATCCTCTTCTTTCTCCCCCCTACAGGGAGGAATGGATTTCCTCTTCTTCTTCCTCCTCCTCCTCGTCGTCTTCGGCGACGGAGGAGTAAGCCTTGGCGTCTTCGGATGTCGCGTCCGAAGTACCCTTGCGGCGGAGACCGCCTCTGGTACCCTTGGCCTTCTTCTTGGCCTTCTTATCTGGCACCTCAAAGGCGTCGGAAACAGCATCTTCATCAGAAGCGGGGTTTCTGGGTCTTCGGGCAGTGGAACAGGATAGTTAATCCGCTCCACTATCTCTGTCCAGTCCTGGAATAATTGATAGGGAGACTTAGATGCCTTCCTCTAATATGCAGGTAAAGGGTACACCTTGAAAACATGAAAGAACTTACCAGATTAGCAGGGTGAGTTAGGTCGTGCCCACGATCCTCGTCCGTGGCCGGCGGCACCTTGTTGGCCTTGAAGAGCACCTTCCAGATATCCTCGTGAGTCGTGTTGAAGAGCTCTCGTAGGGTCTGGTGCTTGACCGCATCAAACTCCCACAGATAGCAAGTCCGACGTTGGCATAGAAGAATCCAGCGGATGAGCATAACCTGGATCACGTTGATGAGCTTGACTTTCTTGTTGATCATACTCTGGATGCGCATCTGGAGCGCTCTCAGCTCGTCCGGAGAACCCCAGGTCAGGCCCTTCTCTTACCAGGAGGTGAGCCGCATCGGGACTCCAGATCAGAATGCAGGAGCCGCCGCCCAGTTGGTATCGCGCGGCTCGGTGATGTAGTACCACCCCGACTGCCATCCTTTTACGATCTCCACAAATGAGCCTTCGGGCCTGGTGACATTGAGCATCTTTCCCACCATGGCGCCTCCGCACTCTGCTTGTCGGCCGCTCACCACCTTCGGCTTCACATTGAAGGTCTTCAGCCATAGGCCCAAGTGAGGTGGGATGTAGAGTAAGGCCTCGCACACGACAATAAATGCCTAGATGTTGAGGATAGAGTTGGGGGCCAAATCATGGAAGTCTAGCGCGTAGTAAAACATCAGTCCGCGGACAAACGGGTGGAGAGGGAATCCCAGCCCGCGGACGAAGTGTGTGAGGAACACAACCCTCTCATGGGGCTCTGGGGTAGGGATGATCTGTCCTTTGGACGGAAGCTGGTGAGTGATTCCCTTGGCCAAATCCCGGCCTCCCGGAGCTTCTTGATGTTCTTCTCCTTCACGGAGGAGGCCATCCACTTGCCTCCTGCTCCGGATTCGGACATGATAGGAGTGCTTTTTCGGGCGTAGAAGGCGAGAGCTTGGGTGCTGGAGCTCGAGGATGGATGAACAGAGGAAGGAGAAGGCATGAGTGAAAGAGGGTGAATCCTTATCCCTTTATAAAGACAGTAAAAGTCATGCGCCTCCCTACTCGCCTTAAAATTCGCCTATTCCCCAAGCGCCGTGCAGATGACATGGTTGGGTTACCCATGCCCGTATTGATGAGAATCCCGTGATAAGGGGACATGATCTCTGCTTTGACAAGATGTGCCAATCAACCCGCACCTCGAAATACAGAGTGGCATGCTAAAAAATGGTTCGAATAATGACCGGGCAGTGGCGTGATGTCACGCTACAAAAAGTTGTCAGCAGATTGGACTCGTGAAATATTATACTCTCTGCGGTTGTGTGTGGTACTTGTTTTGCAGAGCCAAACACTTTTTCTATGTTCAGAAGGCTATGATGGAATATTCAGAGAAGGAACCCACCTTGCAATGTCGAAGACAATCTGCGCGCCAGACTCATCGTCATTGAAGCCTGGTTCAGGGGCTACTGAGGGAGTCCTAGATTAAGGGGTCCTCGGATAGCCAGACTATATACTTTGGCCAGACTGTTGGGCTATGAAGATACAAGATAGAAGACTTCTTCTCGTGTCCGGATGGGACTCTCCTTTGCGTGAAAGGCAGGCTTGGCGATTCGGATATGTAGATTCCTTTCTCTGTAACCGACTTTTGACAACCCTAGCCCCCTTCGGTGTCTATATAAACCGGAGGGTTTAGACTTCTAGGGTTTAGCCACAATAATCATAACCTCATAGGCTAGACTTCTAGGGTTTAGCCATTACGATCTCATGGTAGATCAACTCTTGTAATACTCATATTCATCAAGATCAATCAAGCAGGAAGTAGGGTATTACCTCCATAGAGAGGGCCCAAACCTGGGTAAACATTGTGTCCCCCGCCTCCTGTTACCATTAGCCTTAGACGCACAGTTCGGGACCCCCTACCCGAGATCCACCGGTTTTGACACCGACAGAAGGTGATCCACTAAGCCCGCGTGTGATCAAGATGATCGGATATGTGCAAGCTTTGGATCGGTTGGGTTTCCCGCTCTTGGATGAGCTGGCTATTGATGCAGCTCTGGGTTCTCTTCCGCCTAGCTATGGGATGTTCATTTCGAACTATCAGATACATGGCATGGATAAGAACCTCACTGAAATGCATGGGATGCTCAAGATGGCAGAGCAGGATATAAATAAAGGCACGCATCAAGAGTTGATGGTGCAGAACTCGGGCAAGTTCAAGAAGAGTTGGTCCAAGAAGAAGGCTAAGGCAAAGGGCATAGAGATGGTAACCTCCGCCGCTGCACCAAAGTCAGGACCAGACTCGAATACCATTTGCTATCATTCAAGGAAACTGGTCACTGGAAGAGGAACTGTAGCAAGTGGCTTCCTGAGCATGGCAAGAAGGCCGGAAATGCTGCTTCGGGCAAAGGTACACTTGTTACGTATCTTATAGACATTTACCTTGCTAACATACCTAGTAGCTCTTGGGTATTTGATACCGAATCAATTTTTCATATTTGCAACTCGATGCAGGGGCTGGTAAGAACTAGGCATGTGGCACAAGGGGAGATTGATATCAGGGTCGGCAACAAAGCAAGAGTTACTGCGTTGGAGGTCGGCACGATGCAGCTCCGGCTTCTGTTGAGGATATAACTACTAAGTGTAAACCGGCCAGGAGGGGCCAGTTCACGCTCATCTATATTGAAGCCCATGAAGACAAAGAAGATGGCGCTATACTATTAAAGCTTAGAGGCCCAGAGCCTAAGCGCGGATTAGGGCCCATAGTTGTAAACCGCCATACTTGTATAACTTGTATTATAAGTTAGGGAAAGGAAGAGACCGAGCCGGACACTTGTATGAGTCGGCCTCGGGACTCTGAAAACCGGCCGGGCGTCAACCTGTGTATATAAAGGGATGACCCGGCGGCGGTTCAGGGACAAAAAACAATAGCTCGAGAGATAGGAAAAGTGGATTCGGTCCCTGCTCATCGAGATCAATCAATCCCACAACAACTGGATTATAGGCTTTTACCTTCACCGCAAGGGGCCAAACCAGTATAAACTTCCCGTGTCCTTTGTTCCGGTTTAACCCCTTTAAACTAATCTCATTGCGATGGCTCCACGACTAAGTCCTTCTGCTAGGACATCTGACGTGTTAATTCCACGACAATTGGCGCCCACCGTGGGGCTATCGCACGATGGTTTCGAGTTCTTAAAGGGCAACTTTGAAGGACTCAAAGGGTACGCGGTTGGCCGGATGACCAAGAGTCATCGCGGCAAGCTCTACATCGACGATGCATGCTGGGGCCCCGAGGCCGGCTCAATCGAGTATGGGTATCGAGTCCCCTTTGGCGGAATTCACATTTTCATCGGCAAGATCAGTGAACCGGGCCCTAAGCCGGACATCTCAACCGACCTCGTCGAAACGGCTCAGCGTGCAAGTCCTGCCCGGGTTCAGCCTGCCATGAAGCGTGCGTTCGTAGGGTTCATCCATGGTGCGGAATCCGAACCGGCGTCCGACGGTGAGACGGCCATCTACTCAGATGGTGAATCATCCACTGGCGAAACCGAGTCACTATACCAATTGCAAGATGGCCGAATTGGGGGATATTCCGATGGCGACAGTATTCTGGGCCCCTTTGAACCGCCAAACCGGGTTGCAATCTTCATGGCCAGTATGCAACCCACCGTACAATCTTCATCTATAGCAGCAATGATCTCCGGATCGGCAGTCGCGGTAGGAGGCCCGACGCGCCGGTCGGCTCAAGTTCTTGCCGGTTTGCTGGACGCCTTGATGGCATTGTTGACCATAGCAGTCATCCCGGAGACCCAAGTTTAGCATAATGCGGATGTTACAAAGCTAAAGGATCAGATAACTCAGGCCAAGGCGGACTTGGCAGCTGAGGAGGCCAGGATGGCTAAAGAGCGGGCCGCTTTAGATGCCCAATCACAACAAATCCAAGCGCAGAATTACCGGCTTATGTTGGATCAAAACGCGTCAAACAAAGTAATGAGAAGGAAGTACCGGTCTCGTCTGCTGCAGGTTTACGAGGGTATGAATCTCTTCAACTCGCTAGGAGCCGGGCCCAGTAATCTGACAGCAGTAAACCGGACCGAGGCACCTGGGGCGGCGCCGGATCAGCCACGGGTGATGGACCCGCCTCGACGGACGGACAACCCGCCGCAATATGTAAAAACGCCACCAGGTCACTTCTCTAGCCCTTTGGATAATATGATTGCTGCAGCGTCGCGTTGGCAGCTATTCCGATGGAGGGTGACTCACTAGCGGCGGTTGAGACCCGACGGGCCAGGGATCTTCTTCAAACCATTATTGTACAGCAGCAGGCTTATTCCTAGAGCCGAGACAGAATACATTCAACCCCCCGTCTGAGCAAGAGTTATAGCAGGCACATGGATGAACCGGTCGTGTCAAGCAGTGCGCGGCGTCGTGATGCCCCTTGCGGGCCTAATCTGGCGCACGGCGGTTTGAATGCTCAGGATGTGGTGAACAATGATAGAGCATGGCGCGGCGAATTATGACATAGTTGGCGCGCGATGCATCGAATCAACCCGCTCTGGTTCAGCCAGCGGCGTCAGTTGAACGTGGTTTGCCCTTTAGCTCTTGGGGAGTACCATGCCTCACCCCGGCTCTGCGTAATGTGCGGCTGCCCAAGGATTTCAAGGGTCTGTGTAAAGTGCCTATTTATACCACAGATCAGCCCCCTGAGGCGTGGGTTGAAAGTTATGAGATGGCAATGGAGATGCTAGATGTGGATGAAGCGGTGTGTGCAAAATACATCACCATGATGTCAGAAGGAACGGCTCGTACCTGGATGAAGATCCTGCCTATTAACTCGATCAGTTCATGGGATGAGTTGAAGGCCAAGTTTATAGCAAACTTCAAGGATACATGCAAGCAACCTATGTCCATTGTAGATCTGGCAGCTTGTGTCCAAGGAGAGAATGAATCAACAACTCATTGGGTGCGCCGGGTTTCAGAAATTTTGCATTCGTCAGGCCGCATCAATCCTGACACGGCAATTGTGACCTTGGAAGGTAATTGCCGATTTAAGTCATTGAAGATGAAGTTGGGACGGCTCAAGCGTCACTGCAATGATATGGTAACACTCATGACGGCTCTGGTTAAGTATGTTGATTCTGATAATACCAAGGACCCCTATTTTGATGAGGAAAAGTAGGAGAAGGGAAAGAAGAATGCCGGTACAAAAGGACAGCATAACCAGGTGAGCCACGGGAACAATGGTAAGCATAAAGTGGACAATTCAGATTTTGTGGCTAACACCAATATGCAGGGCAATATGCAGCGCCATAAGGGTAAACCGCCCCAGCACGATGGGGGCATGAATCTGGAACGTTTGTTAAACCAGCCCTGCCCAAAGCACGGGACAAAGGAGGTTCTGGCCATGCACCTCTGGAAGGATTGTCACATCATGAGGGAATTCAAAAACTCTGATCTCTTCCGGTATGATCAGGGTCCATCCGGTGGTTCCGGTCCAGGATATCACGGGCCGGGTTACGGTGGTGGCGGTTCAAACTCAGGATTTCAGAATAATCAGGGCAATCAGAACAACCAAGGTGGACACAATCAGCAGAGTAATCAGGGGAATCAGCAGCAGTCGGGTTATCAGAGCAATCCGAAACAGTTAAACGGTGGGCAGTATCATGTCTTCACTACTAGTTTGTGCAAGCGCGATCAGAAGCTCCATAAAAGGGTAGTAAACTCTGTTGAACCGGCAGTGCCCCGTTATCTACAATGGTCTGAGAAGCCTATTGTCTGGAGTCGGGAGGATCATCCGCCCCGGGTTGACAATCCGGGCAACCTAGCTTTGGTGGTTGCACCGCAGGTTGGAGGTTATAAGTTCACCAAGGTGCTCATGGACGGAGGGAGCAGTGTCAGTATCTTGTATTATGAAACCTTCCGGCGTATGGGGTTGACAGATAAGAATCTTAGACCATCAAACACCATTTTTCACGGTGTGGTGCCTGGTAAATCGGCTTACCCAGTTGGTAAGATAGCTCTGGAGGTGATTTTTGGAGATGATCATGATTCAAGATCCGAGACGGTGACCTTTGAAGTGGTCAAAATCAGAAGTCCATACCATGCCTTGTTTGGACGGCCGTTTTATGCTACATTCATGGCAAGGCCGTGTTATGTCTATCTGCAGCTCAAGATACCGGGTCATAAGGGGACCATCACGGTTCATGGTAGCCGTAAGATTGCCCTGGAGTGCGAGGAAGGTGATGCAGTTTATGCTAAATCGGTTTGTGCGACAGAGGAAGTTGAAGTTTTATAAGGACAATGTTGATCCGGCAGATATGACTTCTCTAAAGAAGCCAATGACAGAGCATGATCTGTCTTTGAAGTTTAAATCGGCTGATGAGACTAAGTTGGTTGATTTTGTTCCTGGCGATTCATCCAAGCAGTTCAGCATCAGCGTTAACTTGGATCCGAAATAGGAAAGCGCACTCATCGAGTTCATCCGTGAGAACTGGGACATCTTTGCATAAAAACCTTCTGACATGCCAGGTGTACCGAGGGAACTCACTGAGCACACTCTTAATATCGATCCAAAGTTCAAACCGGTCAAATAGTTTCTTCGCCGTTTTAATGAAGAGAGGCGCAAGGCCATTGGTGAAGAGGTAGCCCGGCTGTTGGCAGCAAGGTTTATTGTGGAAGTGTTTCACCCAGAGTGATTGGCTAATCTGGTGCTGGTACTTAAGAAAAATGGCACTTGGCGGATGTGTGTGGATTACACAGATTTGAACAAAACTTGCCCAGTTGATCCCTTTGCCCTCCCTTGTATTGATCAAATCATTGATGCTACGGCAGGTTGTGAACGTTTGAGTTTCTTGGATGCTTATTTTGGTTATCATCAGATCAAGATGGCAGTTAAGGACCAGGAGAAGACAACTTTCATCACTCCCTTTGGAGCCTTCTGTTATGTGTCTATGCTCTTTGGGCTCAAGAGTGCCCAGGCAACTTATCAGCGCTGTGTGCAGAATTGTCTTCATAATCAGATTGGGCGCAATGTTCATGCCTATGTGGATGATATTGTGGTGAAATCCAGGAAAGCAGAGACACTCATCACTGATTTGGAAGAAACCTTTGATAATCTGAGAGTTTATAAAATGATGCTCAATCCGGCTAAGTGTGTCTTCGGTGTACCGGCTGGCAAACTCTTGGGTTTTCTGGTGTCCAACCAGGGCATTAAGGCTAATCCGGAAAAGATCAAGGCTATCACATCCCTGGCTAAACCGGCATGTATCAATGATGTTCAACGTTTGGTGGGTCGTATCGCGGCTTTGAGCCGGTTTATCAGCAGGTTGGGAGAAAAGCGATCCTCGATGTCGAGATGTTGAAGAAAGCGAGCAGTTTTATGCGGAAGCGATCTTCCGATCGGCGTTTGAGAACTTGAAGAAGCGATTGGCTGAACCGCCGGTTCTTGCTGCTCCGATTGATAAGGAGCCCTTGTTGTTATATGTGGCTGCTAATGCTGAAATTTGTCGATGTAGCTATTGTGGTGGAGCGCAAGGAGGCTGGCAAGCAATACCTGGTTCAAAGGCCGGTTTATTATATCAGCGAAGTGCTCATTGAGTCAAAGCAAAGATATCTGCATTGGCAGAAGCTGGTGTATGGGGTTTCATGGCAAGTCGGAAGCTTAAGCAGTAATTTCAAGGTCATCCCATCACAGTGGTCAGTTCTGGTCCTTTGGGGGATATAATCCAGAACAGGGAGGCAACTGGCCGGGTTGCTAAGTGGGCTATTGAGCTTGGACCACACGGTTTGAAGTACATGCCTCGAATAGCTATCAAATCCCAGGCCCTTGTGGATTTCATTAATGGTTGGACATAGTCGCAGATGCCTGAGGACAAACCGCACAGTACATACTGGAATATCCACTTTGATGGGTCCAGGCAATTGGAGGGCTCGGGGCTGGAGTTGTCCTTACTTCCCCTCGAGGTGATAAAATTCATTATGTTCTTCGTTTAATGTTCCCTTGTACTAACAATGCAGCTGAGTATGAAGCCTTACTTCATGGTCTTCGGGTGGCTAAGGAAATGAACTTAAGCCGAGTACGATGCTTTGGAGACTCGGATCTGGTAGCCCAGCAAGTTTCAGGTACTTGGGATTCCAAGGATCCACTCATGGCGGCTTACCGACGAGAGGTGGATATTGTTGCTGGTCACTTCAAGGGTTATCAAGTGGAGCACATTGATCGGCGAAAAAATGAGGCAGCTGATGCTTTAATCCGGCTGGGGTCTCAGCGTAAATCGGTGCCAACCAATACCTTTCTGGATGTGTTGCACAACCCGTCAGTTCAGTTGCCTACAAAGAAGACCTTGCTATTCCTGATCCGGAGGCATAGTTGGTGGCCGCTTTACACATTATTCCAGATTGGAGGGTTCCATACTCGGCGTATATGAACCGGGGCGAGTTGCCAGAGGATGCAATTTTGGCCAGACAGATAGTCCGGCGATCCAAGTCCATGGTTTTCTGGCGGCGAGTTACACCGTTGCAGTATCTCTGGTGCGTTCCAACGTTGTGTTTCTCCTGAATAAGGCCGTGAGATTCTACGAGAGATCCACGAAGGAGACTGTGGTCATCACGTCAGTTGAAAATCCTTGGTTGCTAAAGCCTTTCGTCATGGTTTCTATTGGCTGACGGCTCATGCGGATGCTGAGGACTTGGTGCGGCGGTGTGACGGTTGTCATAAATTCTCACGACGAGCTCATGTTCCAGCTCAGGAGCTACGGATGATTCCCAACACCTGGCCATTTGCTGCTTGGGGGCTTGACATGGTAGGGCCTTTCAAGCGATCCAAAGATAAGAAGACCCACCTGTTGGTGGCGGTTGACAAGATTACTAAATGGGTTGAAGCGGAGCCAGTAAGCAAGTGTGATGCAGCCACGGCGGTTCAATTCATTAAAAAGGTGATCTTCTGTTTCAGTTTTCCACACAGCATTATCACAGATAATGGCACGAACCTCTCCAAAGGCGAGATGGAGGATTTTTGTCAACGAGAGCACATCCGGTTTGACGTGTCATCTATGGCTCACCCCCAATCTAATGGTCAAGCTGAGAGAGCCAATTAGGAAATATTGAAGGGTATCAAGCCCCAGCTTATGGTTCCTTTGAAGAGGACGCTAGGTTGTTGGGTGGAGGAGCTACCATTTGTGTTATGGAGCATAAACACCACCCCAAACTGATCTACAGGTTATACACCTTTCTTCATGGTTTACAGGGCAGAGGCGGTACTCCCAAGTGATATTCGTCATGACTCGCCCCGGGTTGCCAATTATGTTGAAGCGGACAACGAGCAAGCATGTCAAGAAGCACTGGACCTGTTAGATGAAAAACGGGGCTCGTTCGGCGGTTTATCAGCAAGACCTACGGCGTTATCACAACCGCCAGGTTAAAACAAGAACCTTTCAAGAAGGCGACTTAGTGCTCCGGCTTATCCAGGATCAGACCGATATGCACAAGTTATCCCCACCTTGGGAAGGGCCCTTTGTGGTCAGCAAGAATCTGCACAACGGATCATACTACCTCATCGATGTTCGTGAGCACAAAGACTCAAGCAAATCGGAGGAGGAGACCTGTCGGCCATGGAATATCGCTCTTCTACGGCCTTACTACACCTGAGCCATAGGCTCTTATTATGTACATATTTTGACAATGTATATATTATGATCAATATAATAAACCGGCATCCTTGCTACAAGCAGGGACTCTGCCGTTTCCTCCAATATTTCTTGGTTACAAGAGGGCTTCTGCTTACAAAGCGATGTCCTGTTTGTCCATTAAACCGGCTATCATGCCACAATAAAGCTTGGGAGCTTCACACCCAAGGGGCCAAAGAGAGTATTGTTGCTAAAAGCACAACTCAAACATAGGCACCCATTGAGCACCGCTCACAAAGTTACTTGGGGGATCTTTGTGCAAAGCAACAAAGAGTTTGAAAGGACCCTTGTAATTGGGTATCGACCCACGGCTTGGAAGCCTAGTGTATTCACCTAAAACCCCGGGTTAACCTGCCTTCATCAAGTAAGCCACTCCTATCCAGGTAATCTTGGCATGACCCGCCGAACGTTTGACAAGTTACTCTTATATAGACCCTGAACTTGTCAAAGTTAAAACGACGATTGGTTAGATGGAGGCCCATCTTAAAAGGCTTTGTCAAATGGTTTAACTCAGCGGCCTGGCAGCCCACGAAAAGCCTCGAATTTGGGCCTGGCAGCCCTTGAAAAGCCTCGACTACAAGTTTTATTTGATTTTGTTTTTGCAAGTTTCATCTCTTTTGATAAGGTTCTAAGTTAAACCGGCGTCTATTGACCCGGCCAGATTATGTGTCATTACATAAACCCGGTGTTTCTTAACCTGGCATCGCCTACAGGTATCAGCTGTTAGCACATAACCAATTATGAACCAGCATCTCTTAATCCGGTCTGGCATTGACTATAGGTCGCCAGGATGATCATCCGGTGTTTATCATAGCCCGGCATGGCTTATTACGCACCAGCACAATGTGGTGGGCATTTTCGAACACTCAAGGTTTGGGTTATCACCTTTACTACACAAGTTGGTAAAACAACAAAAGTGATTTAAGATCACAGGTATGATATATTTCATATTTCATTACTTTATAACCTTAGTTATGAAAATTCTAGTTCTGTATTGGGTATCATAACCCGTCCGGCGATAAACCGCCAGGACATGTTTAAGTGTTTCAAATGCAGAAAGCAGGATTTTATACGAAATACCAAGGCAAAATAAAGCAAGCATAGCAACAATCCTGCCGGATTACAATATCAGGTAGCAGTACACGATGGCAGAAGGACAAAGTATTTCAACTAGCCTATTACAAGGTGCTTTGATGCCCAAAAGAATTATTATTTGTTGCCCACACCGCTATATGTGAAAATCAAACCGGCTGCCGGCTTATGATTCGTCGCCGGGCTAACATGAAGTTGAAGGATCATCTCGCGCCGGTTCAACTTCTTCCTCCTCACCCAGTGGCTGGAAGTCATGGTCCAATCAATCCTGGTTAAGGCTTGAAAGACAGCTTCATTGCTTATAAGTTTGGACGGTTCAACGTCAGGGGCATAGGTGTGCTTACAGATTGGAGGGATAAGATTTTGTGCTTCTTTCATTGCTGCATCAACACGCTTGTTGTCTGCGTCATAGCTGGACCGATAGACAGACAAGTCAACCTCTTCAGCCAATTGGCTTGCCAGTGGGTGCATCTCTTTTTTCAAGGCTTTGAGGGCTTCATTGTCAAAGTCAGATCCGTCTTCTTGTTGGCCAGGATAGCCCTTTGCGATATCTGCCGGATAAAGATCAACAATCCAAGCTTTGGCCCGAGTCAGTGTTGTTAAAGCGCCAGCCCTCACAACAGATCGCTTTACCTCTTCCATCTGGGGCGGGGTCATAGATAACTTGGTTAATGTATCTTTGATCAAGGCTGGTGCCGGTTTGTTGAACGAGGCTGCACAGATGACTCGTTGAGCACCAGTATACAGTTGCTCTATCAATGTGTAGGCTGCTTTTAACTTCATCCCCATATCCGAGCCCAGATGAGCACCACGACTACCTGCAAATAGTTTAAGAATTTGTTGTTAAACCAACAACTCTAAAAATGTTTACGGAAGGTGCTTCCAAGAGTGCTTACCAAAAATTGCTGAAGCCAAAGCATTGACTTGATGCTTTAGCCCAGTTAGCTCCTCTACCACCGGTTTTAGAGCTGCTTTGGCATCTTCAGCCCGCTTTAAAAGAGCAGCCTTCTCTGTTTCCCAATCCGCCTGCTCATTTTTGAAACCATCCTTTAATTGCTCCATGGCAGTCAAAGCACCTTTCAGTTCATCTTTGCCCTTGGAGGTTTCTGCTTGCTGGGACTTGATGTTCTCCCGAAGATCAGCAATCTGGGAATCTTTGTTGCCTAAGTCAGCCTGCAAAAGACAGATGATGAAGATGTTAAGATTTTTCTCAAAGTCCCAAGCACATAACAAGTTATACACTTGGCACTTGGGGGCTAATGTGGATTGCTTTTTATTTTTTGACTATCATTCAAAGTCCCAAGGCTCAATACAAGTATTAATCTTGGCACTTGGGGGCTAATGCATAATTGATCAGAAAGCTCAAAGGTGAAGGAATTCAACAAGAACAAATTTGAAACAGAAAGCCCGGGTTCATCTTAAAAAGGTAAACCGGCCCTTGGGGGCTACACAGTTGAATTTAAAGTCCCGGTTCATCTTGAAGAGATAAACCGGCCCTTGGGGGCTACAATGGAGTTGATATACAGTGCAAAGAAAATTTATAAAGTGTTTGGAAGTTACCTGATAACGCTCCTTCATCAAGTTGACCAAACCGGCCTCGTAGTCGCGGCTTGTGTATATGCGGTTTAAGTATCCAGAGTGAAGTTCTTGAGCGGGGAGATGAGCATAACTTGACAGATCAGTCTTCCACTTGCCTTTCTCTTCAGCAGCAGATTCCACCTTGGCATTGTGCTTTGACAAAGCGATAGAATTACCAGGAGAAGTATGGCCAAACCCAGTAATCACAACATCATCAGTTGCTGCATTTGGGCTCGCCAGTTTATCTGAGGCCTTGGCAGGGCTCGGCGGATCAGCAGTCGGACTTGGAGGATTGGCTTGCAGGCTTGGTGGATCGATATGAGGGCTCGCCGAGTTAACTTCGGGCGGATCAGCATTAGTGGCCTGACCTTGTGGCACAGGATCATCCATGGCAATATCAACATTTCCGCCAGCACCTTCTGAGGTCCTATCCAGTTCAATCTCATCAGTAGGAGCATTTGTTTTCGCCTTCTTACTAAATCGGGCTTTGGCGCTGCAAAATGGCACACAGAGGTTAATATGGTAAACCAGCGCAAGAAAGCAAAGCTAAGATTATTGTACTTACCCAGGGACGGTCTTGAGGGGAGGCATTTGCATGGTTGATGAATCGCTAGAGGATGAATTGGAGGTTACCTGATAATTTGAGTCAAACAGATTAAGAGGGTATCGGAAGTAACCCACCAAGGGATAAGACTTGTTAGAATTACAAGAGACCTCTGCACGTTGCTGAGGAAGTGACTTGCTGGCCACTATGTCGGGTTGTGCGACGAGCTTCAGGATGTTGTGGATCCAAATGAGTGAAAGGATGTGAACGCTTCACTTTCCGGATTGCGCGACGGATTTTTCTTACTGGCACAAGATAGGAATTGGAGGAAAGGGAGATTACCTCTACATGGTCAGCACGGCTAGCTTACGCATCATCCTGGTAATGGTCGTTGTCAATAAGATGTATGAAAAATGAACCAAGGGAGTCAAGTTCTACCTCTTGTTCCGAATCATCAACATCTTCGGGCGGATCAGAGGACTCGGCGGTTTTCTTCTTGGCTGGCCTCTTTGTGGCCTTGCTGTTAGCACGAGGAGCTCTCGCCGGTTTGTCTTGAGCTTTTGTCGGTTTGTCTTGAGTTTTCCTGTTCCAGAAAGGATCTTTGGCCTGTAAGAATAAACAAAGGGCTATCAGAAAAATGTCAAAGTGGAGACGGATTAAAAAGCAGAAGGAAAAAACTTTTACCGCTGGCGGTTTGTTGGAGGCATAAAAGGGACGTAGCCCAGTCTTGCTGCACTCAGCAATCGGTTCATCTAGCATCTTCTTTACAGACTCAGTGACTTCATCATCAGTCATATGTATTTCATGGTGCCGTTGAGGGTCCTTGACGTCCCCGGTATACTCATGCATCAACCTTGTGTGGCGGCTTAAGGCCAGGATACCCCATGATACCCAGCAATGGACGAGATCAGTGCCTATCAAGCCGTTCGCTAGAAGAGCCCGGAGCTTAGCAAGTTGAGGTTCATATGTTTGTCGTTCTTTAGCAATGAGCCGCTGAGGCAGTGGACGTCCATTGCTGAGCCGGTGAGCACGGTAACCCGGCAGAGGGTTTTCATCAGCAGGAGCGGTGTTCTGACAATAGAACCATGTTTGATTCCAATCTTTGGGGTGGCTGTGATGTTGGGAATCAAGAAAATCGACTTCTTTCCTTTTCTGAATCGACACTCCGCCAAGTTCAGTATTGGGGCCATCAGAAAATTCAGTGCGGCGGTTCAAGTGAAAGAAGTCCCTGAAGAGTTCAATAGTTGGTTCTTCTTGAAGGTAAACTTCACAGAACACTTGGAAATTGCAGATATTGGACACAGAGTTCGGTCCAATGTCTTGAGGATGGAGTTGGAAGTTGGCAAGTACATCCTGGAAATTTTTTGATTCGGGAGGGCTAAACCCTCGGTCCAAATGCTGCATAAACACCACCACTTCTCCATCTTGAGGTTCAGGAGGGTTTTCGGCACCAGGGACTCTCCAATGAATGACTTCTTTCTTTGCCAAAGCGCCAGTTAGAACATGTCCATTGAGTTGAGTTTCTGTGATCCGGGAAGGAACCCAGTTGCAAGAGGAGAATTGCTTGGCCATTTTGGGGGACAAACTGTAAAGGAAGTGCAAACGCCGGTTCACGGTTCAAGATTGATATGCACAAACTAGTATCAAAACGGAGGATTTAATCAAAGCGTGTGTGTACATTAAACCGGAGATAGATGTTCAAGGACAGATGGTGGTTTACGAGAGGGCTAATGGTACCTGCCGGATTGTCGTTTTCTATAGGTTAAACCGCCTACAGTGGCACGAAGGGAAACAGATCTGAAAATTACTAAGTGCTACACAAACAGGTTTCACAAGCTAAGGATGATTACTTTGGATCTAACGCAGTTCAGGAAAAGAAAAAGAATCAAAGCCCTAAAATGGCGACAGCAGAATAGAAAGGATCCAGATGGGATCTGTTCATGGTCCTAAAGATACTATGGTGAGGCAAAATAAACTATAGCTTCGGCCGCAGAAGGAAAAGGTCAAATTGGTCTAGATTCAATGAGACAATAAAGGCAAAGCAATGAGCATGGATGAATGCTGATGAACACAGACGAGCACTGAAACCCTAAGACAGATCTAGAGTTGAGGGAAGAAGGCTTACCGGAGTCGCAGGAGTAGCGGAGGAGAACCGCGGATCTCTGGTACGTTCAGGTTGATGCAGCGGCCAGGGACGATGCAGTGCTTGAAGGTCGACGGCAGCGGCGGAGCTGTAGGGCTTGGGCATTGAGAGGAAGAAGAAGAAGTGCGGAAGGGGAAAAGGGAAGGACCCGTGAGCCTATTTATAAGGCGAGTGGATAAAGTAGGCAATCACGAGGATCGAGGAGCCGGAGCGGTAAAATGGGGCGCAGCTGTCGCCTCGATCTTTGGAAGATAATTAATGAAGGTAATCTTTATAACCTTTTTATACAGAGATGGCGTCATGACGATTTACTGCAATTTCAGAAGAAGACATCATGGCGGTTTGCCAAAGTTTACAAGAAGAAGATATCATGGCGGTTTATGAGGATCATAAGAAGATGTTCAGGGAATTTTTCTAAGTATTGAAGATTGACATGAACAGGTTCAAATCAATCTGGGGCCTAATGTTGAGGATATAACTCTCGAGTGTAAACCGCCGGGAGGGCGATTCACGCTCATCTATATTGAAGCCCATGAAGACAAAGAAGATGGCGCTATACTATTAAAGCTTAGAGGCCCAGAGCCCAAGGGCGGATTAGGGCCCATAGTTGTAAACCGCCATACCTGTATAACTTGTATTATAAGTTAGGGAAAGGAAGAGACCGAGCCGGACACTTGTATGAGCCGGCCTCGGGACACTGTAAACCGGCCGAGCATCAACATGTGTATATAAAGGGACGACCGGGCGGCAGCTCAAGGACAAAAAACAACAACTCGAGAGATAGGAAAAGCGGATTCGCTCCCTGCTCATCGAGATCAATCAATCCCACAACAACTTGATTGTAGGCTTTTACCTTCACCGCAAGGGGCCGAACCAGTATAAACTTCTCGTGTCCTTTGTTCCGGTATAACCCCTTTAAACTAATCTCATTGCGATGGCTCCATGACTAAGTCCTTCTGCTAGGACATCTGACGTGTTAATTCCACGACAGTTTCCTTCTAGATTTATTTTGGAATTGAATAGTTGTTTTTACATTCCTGCACTTAGTCAGGACAGTATTTCTGCCTCATGCTTGATGAGTCAGGGTTATGAATTCAATTTAAAGGACAATGATTGTTCTTTTTATTTGAATGGTATATTTCATGACTATGCACCCATTGTTGATGGGCTATTTATATTGAATCTGGAACAGGAACCGGTCTATAACGTGAATGTCAAGAGGCATAAGCCTAATGAGATAAATCTGACATACTTCTAGCATTGTCGGCTTGGACACATTAGTCTGAAATGCATGAAGAAGCTCCATGATGATGGGCTCCTTACTAAGTCTGACTTTGGGTCTTTCGAGACATGCGAATCATGCTTTCTTGGCAAGATGACTAAGTCTCCTTTTCCAAAGAGTTGCGAGAGGATATCCGAGCTGTTGGAGCTCATACACAGTGATGTGTATGGTCCAAGGAGCACAACCGCCAGAGGTGGCTATCAGTACTTCGTGACTTTTACTGATGACTTGAGTAGATATGGGTATATCTATTTGATGAAGCATAAGTCAATTTTTTTTTGAAAAGTTCAAAGAGTTTCAGAACGAGGTTGAGAATCAGCTCGGCATAAAAATAAAGCTTTGGCGATCAGATCGTGGAGGTGAGTACATAAGCCAAGAGTTTGATGATCATATGAAAAGCTGAGGTATAGTACCTCAGCCCACACCTTCGGATATGCTATAGAGAAATGGCATGTAGGAACAGAGGAATCATACCTTGTTAGACATGGTTCAGTCAATGATGAGCAAATCGGATTTACCCTTGTCATTCTGGGGATACGCTCTAGAAACTGTAGCTTTCACACTGAATAGGGTACCATCAAAATCCGTAGATAAGACACCACATGAGATGTGGACCGAGAAGAGTCCCAGTTTGTCTTTTCTAAAGATTTGGGGTTGTGAAGCATCTGTCAAGCGACTTATGTCAGAGAAGCTTACACCTAAGTCGGATAAATGCATATTCATGGGATATCCGAGGGAAACCTTGGGATATAGCTTCTACAACCGGGAAGAGAACAAAGTGTTTGTTGCACAGAATGGGGTTTTCCTTGAGAAGGAGTTTCTCAGTTGGGAAGCTAATGGGAGGATGGTCCGACTCGAAGAAATTCGAGGACCACTCGGGGGTGGCTCGATTGGTGATGAGATCATGCCAAAGTTAGTCAGGGAACCCGTGGTGGAAGCGGCACCGGAACCACGGAGGTCGGAAAGATTGCACAGAGTGTGTGATGTATTGTTGCTAGAAAGAGACGAGCCGGCCACGTATGCGAAAGCGATGGTGAGCCCAAATTCCGAGGCATGGCTGGAGGCCATGAGATCCGAGTTAAAGTCCATGGATGAGAATCAAGTCTGGGACTTGGTTGATCCGCCGCCTAGTGTAACAACCATTGGTTGCAAATGGGTCTTTAAGAACAAAACCGATGTGGATGGAAATGTTCAGATCCACAAAGCTTGGCTTGTCGCTAAAGGTTATGGACAAGATCAAGGAATTGACTACGATGAGACTTACTCGCCGGTAGTGATGCTGAAGTCGGTGAGGATCATACTACCTATATATAGGTGCATATTTCGATTACGAGATATGGCAGATGGATGTCAAAATGGCTTTCCTTCACGGAAATTTAACCGAGGACGTGTATATGATAAAACTCGAGGGTTTTGTTGATCCGACTAGCGCTAGTAAGGTATGCAAGCTCAAGAGATCCATTTATGGGTTGAGGCAAGAATCTCGGAGCTGGAATATTCATTTTGGTGAGGTCGTCACTAGTCTCGATTTCATCAAAAGCAAAGAGGACGTTTGTTTGTACAAGCAGTTAAGTGGGAGACTGATAGTGTTTTTGATCTTGTATGTGGATGATGTATTGTTTATTGGAAACAATGTTTTGATGCTGAACTCGGTCAAGGAATCATTGAATGACAACTTTTCAATGAAGGACCTCGATGAAGCAGTTTACATTTTAGGCATGAAGATCTATAGAGATAGATCGAGGAGGCTGCTCGGCTTAAGCCAGAGTATGTACATAGATAAAGTGTTGAAGCGGTTCAACATGAGTGTGGCAGAGAAAGGGTTCTTGCCACACTCACATGGTATAAGGCTAAGCAAGACTCGTAGTCCTTCAACATCTGATGAGCGAAGCAGGATGAGTAGGATTCCGTATGGCTTGGCAATCAGATCCATCATGTATGCCATGATATGTACAAGGCCTGATGTTGCTTTTGCAATAAGCCTAACTAGAAGATACCAGGCCAACCTTGGTGAAAGTCACTGGGCGGTGGTGAAGAATATTCTAAAGTGCCTCAAAAGGAGGAATATTTTTGTCGGATTTAGGGTTTCGACAAAACCCTTGAGGTTCGAACACTGGGGTACGCACGAAGATTTCCCCCTACCGAATCTTGCTCTCAGCCTCGCCGCGATCTCTATGCTTAGCTCGATGAACTCACAACACAAGAGACACAAGATTTATACAGGTTTGGGCCACCGTTGTGGTGTAATACCCTACTCCTGTGTGGTGGTGGTGGATTGCCTCTTGGGATGATGATGAACAGTATAAAGGAAGAACAACCTCCTCAAGAGAGGTGTTCTCGTTCTACTTGTTCTGGTTTCGGTACCCTTCTACAGTGGTGGCTAGTCCTATTTATAGAGGCCCTGGTCCTCTCCCCAAATATGAGTGGGAAGGGATTCCACAATGGCGGGATTTGAAAGGGGACAACTAGTACAAGCTATCCTGACTAAAGGTGGTCTTCGCCTATCAAAGGCACTGGTGGTGACGCCGTCTTGGGCTCCATGATGACCTCCGTCCTGCCGTCCTGCTGGTCTTGGTCTTGTTGCACCGATATGGAAACCTTTGCCTGATGCCTCGGTACTCCGCGCCTGCGTTTGCCCCTTAGCACCATAGGGGAAACGAGGACATTGCGTGCACTGGTGCCCGCCTGGCACCCTCCTGGCCTTGGTCGTCATGGCTTGCGTCACGGGAACCTCACGAGGTACCCCTTGCCTTGATCTCTCCACCCCCTCGTGAGCCTGCCTGGTGAGGCCGCTCCTGAGGAGGCCTTGTGTCGTCCATCCCGCGAGGCTTGGCCCCTCGCGAGGGTCTTGAGTGTTGGTTGACAAAGACGGGCCGTACTGGGCCACTGGTGGAGCCACGCCGTGGGCCGCAGGTAGGAAAGTCTGGGGACCCCCGTTCCTAGAACATCGACAGTAGCCCCCAGGCCCAAGGCGCGCTCGGACTTGGCTTAGCAGCAAAGCCAAACGGCAAGTGCAGAGCGCCACGGGCCCAATAGCCTGCAGCCTTGGTCGATGTGTGGCGACTGATTGGACGTGGGCGTCTCCGCTTCCCCATGCTGCCTCGGCAACTGCCTGACTTGACGAGTCCCTGTTGCCAAAAAGGGTTATCATTACCTACGATCGTGCAGGTCGACGGTTGGCCTCCCTTCATGCCCGCCTCGAGGGCGGCAGCGGGTCGTCCTGTCGCCGCGCTCCGGTGAAGCGCGAGGTGGGGTCTGGCTGAGCTCAGGAGGTCGCCATAGATCCCTCCTCGCGAACTACTGCAAGGCGCGTGCTGCTTTTGTTTTGTTTTCCTTCCTTCCTGCATTGGGAGATACAAGTATGGGGCCCCGTGGGGGCGTGCAACAAACTATGATTTCCTAGTTAACATGCTGCATTTATTATTCCTGTGCTGTGTCATGGCGTCGTTGTTGTACGTTGGCGTGTAGGAACAACTTAGCTTGGTACGTTTGAAGTAGTTTCCGCCTCGCGAGGTGCCCGCTTCAGGCCTTGCCGGGCGCCTTAGGAGCTACAAAACACTCGTTGAGAGACTATCATTTTCCAAACCCTGGTCACAAGGGCTGACGGCCGTGGCCCGGTGCTTCGTGTCACGGTACCCGAGGGGCACGGACTGAGAGGGGTGCTCCCGCTGCGAATTCAAATGAGAGTGCCTCGCGAAAATCAGAAGAAAAAGGCTCACGAGGGTGCCCGTACAGCCCCCTCGCGAGGCATGCGAGAGATAGCACATCGGACAAAGAGCTGAAGATAGAAAACGGAGGCAGAAGGCGAAGGAACAGAACCGGCAAAGAACAGCAGAAGCAACTTTAATCAAGGTTCAACCAAGGAAGAGCGACCCAACTGCAGAAAGCAAATGAAAAGCCGCGTCCGGCACCTAGTCTAGTCTTCAAGTCTTCTCACCAGCACGGAGCTAAGTGTTGCCACTGGGTGTCGGAGTAAATGACCACGAGTAGCCTAACCGGCTCCCTTTGGCCCTCAGAAAAAACAATGGGCCGATTGGACCTCGAAGCACCTGAGACACGGGGCCGCCTTCCTCTGGCCGGCTATCACCTAGGCCGGCTGGCGGAAGGTGGCCTGGCCATAAACAACCTTTGGAGGACACCACGATTGGGCCGACTCCAGGAAGCCGGCCCATGAAGGACCGACTCCAAGAAGCCGGCCCATGAAGGACCGACTGCCAGAAGGCGGCCCACGAAGGACCGACTCCAAGAAGCAAGCGGCCGAAGGCCGCATCCTAAAGTCCACCCCCCATAATGGTGACGGGACAGGGCGTGGCTATAGCGAACCCTGCCACCTCCGAATCCCAGTGTATGCATGGCTACAGTACGCTGTACGGTGCGGCCATCCCCCGTCCGGCGTGGTATTGTTGCCATGCGGATCGTGACGCCATCCATGACGGGTTGCCAGTACGGCCCGCAGGCGGCGGGCCCCTTCGGTCAGAGAGACATCCGAAGGTGGCCCAGCCTCCCCCAGCCGGCCCGAGGCCGGGCCGGCTTCCAATAGCCGTCTTGCTCCCCCCTCGGGGCACGTGCACCATTAAGCGAACAAGACGGGGTAAGGTTACAGTGGGAGCCCGCAAGGCGGCGGCACTATAGCCATGCTTACCTCGACAAAGCCCTCCTCATCAGAGGTGAGGCAACAGTAACCAGCCCCCGATAAGATCCCCCATGCGGTGGGGCGGCTTTGTCGACTAAGCGGGTGACAGCGGCGGCGGACCCACCGGTCGGCGGGCCCAGGCGGCGGAGAAGGCGGCGGTCGTGAACAGCGGCGGCTGGGCCCGCACCCAGCCGGATTACCATTGTACCCCCGGGGGGTAGGCATATATAAAACTCCCGGGGCACCCATGCAAAGGGTTGATCTCAGAGAGTTTTAGACACTACCATCGGGAGAGAAGAGAGCTAGCCTTGCCCTTCTTCCTCCTACCACCGAACAGCTCAAGGAGCCTCTTGTAGCTACTTGTTGATCTAGTGATCATGCGGAGACCCCGCAGAGCAGGACTAGGGGTGTTATCTCCACGGAGAGCCCCGAACCTGGGTAAGATTCGCCGGCGTGCATGTCTTTGCCGTATCCCGTTTCTAGGCACCGGCGATGTCTTACTGGCTCCCACAATGATAAGCCACCCGTTGGCATATGTCGCACCTACCACCCGACACTAGGCATGGGAGGGATCCCCCGAGGCCCAAGGGCGGCACTCCTGAGACTCCGGGGCGTGTACAGCCCCACTCATTATTACGTGAGAGTATCACAGGCGGCGAGCTTCACAGGCACTGGGCCTTCTTCATAGGCACCGGGCCTTGCTTCATATCGCCAGACGAGGGCCGCCTTGCGCCACCCTCGACCACCATTGGCGGCGACCAGAGACCAGGACGACACCAAGGGGCAAAGGGGACGCTAGCGGCGCCATCGGCGACCACGGGTCCTCTGCCAGGGGTAGGCTTTGCAGCACCTCCCCAGCAGAGGGCCTACCTCTGGGAGACGCCTTGCTCCATGCACCGTGGGGAGAGGCCTTGCTCCCGGCCCCTCTCCTGCAGCCCCCAGTGTGCTCCTCCTGGTGGAAGGGAGTGTCGGTGTCAAAACCGGCGGATCTCGGGTAGGGGGTCCCGATCTGTGCGTCTAAGGCTAATGGTAACAGGAGGTAAGGGACACGATGTTTTACCCAGGTTCGGCCCCTCTTGATGGAGGTAAAACCCTACTTCCTGCTTGATTGATATTGATGATATGAGTATTACAAGAGTTGATCTACCACGAGATCGTAGAGGCTAAACCCTAGAAGCTAGCCTGTGATGATTATGATTGTCCCCCTAAGGACTAAACCCTCCAGTTTATATAGACACCGGAGGGGGCTAGGGTTTACACAGAGTCAGTTACAAAGAAGGAAATCTATTATCCGGATCGCCAAGCTTGTCTTCCACGCAAAGGAGAGTCCCATCCGGACACGGGACGAAGTCTTGAGTCTTGTATCTTCACGGTCCAATAGTTCGGCCAAAGTATATAGTCCGGCTGTCCGGATACCCCCTAATCCAGGACTCCCTCAGTAGCCCCTGAACCAGGCTTCAATGACGATGAGTCCAGCACGCAGTTTGTCTTCGGCATTGCAAGGCGGGTTCCATCTCCGAGTACTCCAACGCAGATTGAGGATTGTGTCCAGCTTCTCGAGGTAATTTCCGCACACCACCGTAGAGAGCATAGCACTTCATAAATCTGATCTACTGGCAATTTTTGTACGATATGCTCTCACACCGTGGCCTAGCCCAACATGAACCGGTTTTTCTTAGCCTGCCTCGATACGCGCTGCGAGGCGGTTTTATTGGCACACCCTGCCAAAGCAGAGATCGTGTTCCCCTTATCGCGGGATTTTCCATCAATATGGGCGCGTGCAACCCCACGACGCCTGTTGGTATGACTCCGTGTTTTTGGGCAAGCCCCAAGCGGTTACGCTGAGGACACTTGATATTAACCCCCTTTATAGAGGGGCCGAGGCCTATCCCTCTTTTCTACCACGCTTGCGCCTTTTCGCATCTCGAGTTCCAACACCCGAAGCCCAAGCTCCAGCCCTCCGGATCTTCAATCATGTCCGAATCCAACCTTCAAGTCTGGTGGGTGGCTTCCTCTGTCATAGAGGATGATATTGCGAAGCTTAGGGAGGTCGGATACCTGACCGCTCACATCAAGCACAGGCTCCCTGCTCCAGGGCAGATCATCCCTACTCCCGAGCCCAATGAAAGTGTCGTATTTGTCTCTCACTTCCTCCGCAGCTTAGGCTTCACTCTTAATCCCTTGTGAGAGGGCTCATGTTCTACTACGGGATAGATTTTCATGATCTAGCTCCAGATGCCATCCTTCATATCTCGTTGTTCATCGTTGTGTGCGAAGCTTTTCTCCATGTCACCCCGCACTTGGGCTTATGGCTCAAGACCTTCAATGTGAAGCCAAAGATGATTGAGGGGTGACACGCGGAGTGCGGAGGTGCTGTAATAAGCAGGAATGCCGATGCCCCATGGCCGGAGGGCTCCTTCCCAGAAGTGTCCGATCTATGGCAGCGGAGGTGGTTTTACGTCACGGCTCCCAGAGGCACAAAGTGGGTGGGTGCCCCCGACTTCCGTTCGGGCCCTCCGCCTCAACTGGCATCATGGGCCAATGTAGGACGGGATTGGGGGCCCGCTGATGATGTACCGACCTTGCAGAGCCGCATCCGGGAGCTTCTTGAGAGGGACATTAGCCTTATCAGCATAATTTAGGTAATGCTAGTCCGACGGATGTTGCCATGCAAGCGCCAGCCTCTCCGGATGTGGGAGTTTAATCCGGAAGGTCCGCGGACCATTCTGCACTTCTTCGACGTGACGCTCGAAAGGATGTGTAAGTTATTCTTCGGACCACAAGTAAAGTGTCCGGACACCACCGAGGATGCGGGCCTGAGCTACAATCGCCCAGATACCCAAGTAAGTAACCCAAAAGCCGAACACTTCGTTTATAGTTATCATAACATTATTCTAAAAATCTTCCGTGGGCAGGAATGGCTCAACAAGGCAGAGAGAATCAGGTGTCCGGCGCCACTTCCCGAAGGCTCGCCTAGTCCCGCCATAGCCAAGATGCTTGGTCGTGTGCTAAGTAAAGTGCCCTCGGGGAAAGACGAGGGGAAGAACAGAGAAGCAGAACTTCACATATTGCACATCCAAACCGGGGGAATTGTTACCTCCCCAAAGGAGGATAGTCGGGGAGGGGAACCTAAGGTCTCCTCCCCTCGCGGGAAGAAAAGGGCCGCCTCCGAAGACTTGGAGACGGAGGTGCCCAAGCAAGGGAAGAAAACTTCACCAGGGGGCCTTGCCCTGAAGGGCGTTCTTACTGTGCCATGCCCGCAAACGGGCCAGCCCTCAGCCGAGCTGTAAGTTAATCGTAAATACAAAGCTGTTGCTTCCTCCCCCGAGAACAATAACCAGGATCTCTCTTTTGCAGTCTGGCTAGCAGTTTTTCTCGACAGAGCTCATCTTCGGGGGATCTTCTTCCGAAGATGATGGAGAGTGAAACCCCACCAGCCTCTCCGCCTCATGGGGCGGGCGACCCCGAGGTGTCGTCATGGAGGAGTTCGGATTTGCCGAGGCCAGAAGCTAGTACTTCGGCCGCCCTAATCCCGGAGCATTCGGCTCCCACGGGGGGTGCTAAGAAAGGTCCGGCACAGTTCGGCGAACGGCCGGATACGCTGACGGGTCTTCTGGAGCAAGCTGCTCTCTCGGAGGATCACCGCTCATTAATGAGCATGGTGCTTGAGAAGATTTCATCCGCCACGAGTGGGTTTAATGAAGCTTTTACGAGCCCGCTCAGAGGTTTTGAGGTATGTAACGAGATACGTAATTCTTGATTATGGCGCGTGCGCTAGGTGTGCTCCATATGGATAGTAGCCCCTGAGACTCTGGTTGCCAGCCCAAGGCGGCAAACGGAGGATCACATCGTTGAGTAATGATCATACTATGTTTATGCACAGGTGGCTAAGGGTCCGGCAGCCGACCGGTCCATTGAAGTCGCCGAACTGAGGCGTCAGATTGGAGTTATTGATCCCGATATCACACTTGTGAACGAGCGGCTTGACGAGGCACAATGTATGTGCTCTGGCTTCTTTATTTGTTATGGAAAAAATTAAGAGGAGCATAATGTTGATTTGATATACTTGGACTGTAGACGGAGCTGCTGTCGTGGAAGCCCTAACAGCAGAACTTTCCCTGGCCAAGGAACAGGCCCGGGCTAGCAATGCGGCTGCCCTAAAGGTGGCCGAAGAGTTGAGAGCCGAACAGGATGCTCATCGTCGAAGCGAAGACAAAATAGCTGAAATGGCTGTGGAGCTAAAAAAACGCCGCCAACCGGTATGAGCTTCTTGAATAAGAAAATCAGGTGAATAAGGCTGACCTAAAGAAGGCCCTTGATGCGGCCAAGGAGACGTGTTCCGACATTAGGGATGCGTGGGAGGAGCTTCGACAGGCCGGAGAAATCGCGTCTAGAAACCCTTATTTGTTGCGGATGAAGTTTTTGGATCCAAAGTATGCTCCTCTGGACCGACGCTGGAGCCCTGCAGACGCGTATGCGGATTTGGCGAAGAGTACGGCTGATGCGACCAAGTTTTTCGAGGATCAAAAAGATAATGAAGTGGAGAAGTTGTTCTGGTTGCAATTCAGTGCTCCGACGCGCCAATTGCCATTGAGTGAGAGGATGGCTGCTGTGGCCGAGCTCCATAGGCTATCCGGCCTTGCAATGCGGTCTGTAATAGACCACCTATGGCCGAAGGAGCCTAAGCCGGACAGTTATTTTGGTTTAGTGCAACAATTCCTTGGTGCCATATCGCGGATCGATGCCATGAAGAGGTCAGCGTGCATAGAGGGTGCATGGATGGCTCTTGCCCGCGTTAAAGCATATTGGACACACATGGAGGCCACCATCGTTGCGACCCAGAATCCGGCGGGAAGCCAGGATCCGGCTGAGCACTACTTGGAGCAGGTAACAGAAGGTGCTCGCTTGATAGAGGCTCAGTGTTCGAAGAATGTCATGTTTGAGTGACAAATCGTTTCATTGTAAAAACAATTTTATTGTAATTATGGAGGCTATGTTTATACTTTCGCCCGAAAGTGCTATTGTGCCTCCTATGCGGCCGTTTTATGTATATGTGTAATCTGAAAGTTAGCAGTCGTTGGCTTCAGCCCCCACGCATACAATGCGTGGGTGTTCGTGAAAAATATGCGTAATCACACTTGATCCAACGTCTTGGTCCATTAAGGAGGTGATCGCATGTCGAACTAGGCAACCGGACTATATAGCTGTAACACTTTCACTTAGCCATAGGAGTTTGACGGTGGGGCTACTATGTAGCCCTGGTACCTTCGTGCATCCGAATCTGGTAGCGTGTGTACATGCGAAAGCGGTCCTTTGTTAATGCGGAGGAATCCTAAAGATTCCGATAAGTCTTCAGTGGTTGAGCAGTCTCTCGCTATATCATAGCGGTCGGTTTTCGGCTTTCTCTCTTGAGGTGCTCATCCGAATAACCGAGGCACAATCGCGATAGTTATCCTTTGGCCGCCTTAGCCGATAAGAACGAGCGTAAAGGCGGCAAACCGAGGAGCCGGGCAAACCCAACATTTGATCGAAGACATGATTCAGAGCTGATGCATATAAGGCCAAACTCGCGACGCCGAACACTCCCGAAGGTATTCGGACTTTATAACATATACTGGGCTGAGTAATGCCCTTTATTATGAACCCTGTATTTCCAGGTACGTGCATTAGTCTGCCGTGGCAAAATGCCAAAAACGGCAGTATCCTCTGTGGGTTTAGTACCCATGGGATGTGTAAGCAACAAAAGACAATAAAGAAGGTTTACACAAGGGCTTAATCTAAAGAGAAACCTTTGAGCGGGGCCCTGCTGCACGTCTGCGCCTTTATCTCCATTGTGCCGTGTCCTGGGAGGGTATCGCACGAATGATGTCTGTAAAAAAGGAGAACTCATGTAGAAGAGTATGACGTAAGCGTGCGAAGAGTTGACTATTGTCAATGAATAGCATAGGTGTAAGACATTGGCCTGTTAATAGGGTAAAGCAAAAAGGTGGGCTTTATTGAATATTTGAAGCCCCTGGTGTCCTCTATGGGATTACATATGTAGTGCCCAGCTCATGTTTATCCGGGCTGCCGGACTCGTCTAACTGTGCCCGTGGTCTTAACGACCAATCATGCGTTCATATATTAGAGGTCGCTTAGAGTCCATCAGCTAGAGTCGTCACATACTCTTCGGCGCGTAAGGAACGCTCTGTACTTTCGTTAACGGTGATGACGCCGCGTGGACCGGGCATCTTGAGTTTAAGGTAGGCGTAGTGCGGTACTGCGTTGAAGCGGGTGAAGGCCGTTCTCCCGAGCAATGCGTGATAACCACTTTGGAGGGGGCGATGGCGAAGAATAGTTCTTCGCTTCTGAAGTTTCCTGGGGAGCCGAATATCACCTCTAGTATGAGGGAGCCCCTGCAGTGGGCTTCGACGCCTGGTATCACCCCTTCAAAGGTGGTGTTACTTTGGCTGATTCTGGATGGGTCTATCCCCATCCTGCGGACCGTGTCCTGGTATATTAGGTTAAGACTACTATCACCGTCCATGAGGACGCGAGTGAGATGGTATCCATCGATTATTGGGTCAAGCACCAAGGCAGTTGATCCTTCGTGCCGCATACTAGTCGGGTAGTCCCTATGATCGAAGGTGATCGGGCAGGCCGACGAGCGGTTAAGCTTAGGGGCGATGGGCTCTATACGTGTGCGTCTCTGAGCGTGCGTTCGCGCCTTCTCGTGGATATGTGAGTCGCGTGGATCATGTTTACTGTTTTTACCTCTCGTGGGAATTTTTTCTGTCCCCTAGTATTCGGCTGGCGAGGCTCATCCTCGTCTTCAGTTGGTGTTTCCCTTCCCTTGTGTTCGGCATTTAATTTGCCGGCCTGCTTAAAGACCCGGCGATACGTGTGAGTGTGGTTTGCGAGTTTTTGAAGTGCCATGAATTTGGCATAGTCTGTCGAGGACTTTGTTCGGGCAGACGGTCCCTCTTGCCGCCTTTAAATGGCTTCTTTTGTTGGACGGGTCGAAGCCCCTGAATCCGGCGTTGGCCGTTGTGTTGTCGGACTTTCTTCCTTGTTTTGGCGTTTGTTTTATTGCGCCGTGGCTTCCATTGCCATCCCTGATTTGGATGTACTTGGGTCGCTGGTGCCTCTCAGACCAACCAGCTATCTTCACCCAGCATAAAGAGGGTCATAAGGCTTGTTAAGGCTGCCATTGTCCTCGGCTTTTCTTGGCGAGGTGTCAGCGAAACCACTCGTCCCGGATCTTTGTGTTTGAAGGCCGCTAAGGCTTCAGCATCCGGACAATCGACAATTTGATTCTTCTTAGTGAGGAATCTGTTCCAAAGCTTGCGGGCGGACTCTCTAGGCTGTTGAATTATGTGACTTAAATCGTCCGCATCCGGAGGCCGGACATAGGTCCCTTGAAAATTGGCCCTAAAGCATCCTCGAGTTCGTCCCAACTTCCGATTGAATTTTCAGGGAGGCTTTTCAACCAGTGTCGAGCTGGTCCCTTCAACTTGAGGGGAAGGTATTTGATGGCGTGGAGGTCGTCCCCATGAGCCATGTGGATATGCAGGATAAAATCCTCAATCCAGACCCGAGTGCTCGTTCCGTCATATGCCTCTATGTTAACAGGTTTAAAACCTGGAAATTAAGTGGTCGATACCTCTTGGGCTCAGAGAGGTGAGCAGCCCTCATGTATCCGGGCGATGTTGTGGCATGATGTCGGCTGTTGTTGTGTGCGGTGCTGATTTCGAACTGGTACTCGATCAATCTGGTCGTTTTGGTGACCATAGTCCTGCGCTGGGGCGTGTCCTCTAGATCCATAGATGGACCTGGTCGCGCCGGCCTTTTTATCCAGGAGCTCACATAAATCGTGTGCGGCGTCGGTAGCTACTCTATTGCGGTTACGAAGTGGTTGGTCCGGCCTCCTGGCCGTATTGTTCTTCAGTGGAACGGCCTCATCATCGAATTCTGGCAGCAGCTTGCGTTTTGGATAGCTCTTTGTGTGGCGATCATCGCCGTACTTTTCTTCAGTGTCTAGCACTTTATTCCATCTGCGATTGACCGTTTCCTATGCGAAGCCTTTGCTTCTGCTTCTTTAGACTTCTCGCAGTGGCCATAAGCCTTCTGTGGAGGTTATCTCGTTCCAAACGTGTTTCCGGGATGATGAATGCATCGTCGTCCAGACTGTGCTCTTGTCTCGGGGCAGTTTGATGAGTTCGTCCCTCGGGATCACTGTGATCGGGCGTCTGCTGCGGGCTGTGTTCGGCGTGACCTGGCTCATCCCGCTCCATTGCTGGGTCCATATGGTCGTTGTTGCCCTCGGGTTGACTGGGGTGTCAATCTTTCTAGTGTTGTTATTGCTATTTTTACTGTTGCTGGACTTGGAGCGGCGTCTGGGCTGTCATTTTGGCTTTTGTCCGGGGGGTTTATCCTCCGGTTTGTCGCGGTCGTCCTCCTTAGGCGTATCCACCATGTATATATCGTATGACGAGGTGGCAGTCCAGCACCCCATTGGTGGTGGTTCTGAATCGTCTCCTACGCCGACGTCCATACCGTCGGTATCGGAGTCGAAGTCAAGCATGTCAGATACATCGTCGACAGTGGCTATGAAGTGGGTGGTGGGTGGGCAGCGAATTTCGTCATTGCCTTCTTCCCCCTTGAGCCGGACATAGTTCGGCCAAGAGTCTCGTGACAAAGAGAGAGACTTTAATGAGTTCAGCATGTCGCCAAAGGGCGAGTACTAGAGGATATCCGCAGCGGTGAACTCCATTACCGAAGCCCAACCAGATTCGGCGGGCTCGGGGGTGCGTGGACTGGAACCTACAGCCGGACATGAGTCCGGGGGTCCGGTGACACAGGCTTCCTTGGGGGTGAAGCCGGTGCTCGGCTCTACCGCCGATGAGTGTGCGGCCTCCGGGGCGGGTTCCATCCACCCATCCTCGGACGACACGATCTACCCCGAATTTAGGTCCGGAGCTCCTGCAGTTGAGGTATCCCGAGTATTGTCCGACAACAAGTCTAAGTCGTGCTCGTCGTGACTGTTCGGCGCTCCTGGCGTGGGCCCGAATCCGTCGAAGATCAAGTCTCTACGGATATTGGCCGCGTAGTTCAAGTTATTGAATATGACCTGATGGCCAGGGGCGTAGTTGTCGATCTGCTCCAGATGGCCAATCGAATTGGCCCGCAGTGCAAAGCCGCCGAACACAAAGGTCTGTCTGGGGAGAAAAGTCTCACCCTGGACCGTGTTGTTGTTGATGATTGAAGGAGCCATCAAGCCTTGCAGCGACGACACAGAGGAACTCGCAATGAAAGCACCAATGTCGGTGTCAAAACCGGCGGATCTCGGGTAGGGGGTCCCAATCTATGCGTCTAAGGCTAATGGTAACAGGAGGTAAGGGACACGATGTTTTACCCAGGTTCGGGCCCTCTTGATGGAGGTAAAACCCTACTTCCTGCTTGATTGATATTGATTATATGAGTATTACAAGAGTTGATCTACCACGAGATCGTAGAGGCTAAACCCTAGAAGCTAGCCTATGATGATTATGATTGTCCCCCTAAGGACTAAACCCTCCGGTTTATATAGACACCGGAGGGGGATAGGGTTTACATAGAGTTGGTTACAAAGAAGGAAATCTACTATCCGGATCGCCAAGCTTGTCTTCCACACAAAGGAGAGTCCCATCCGGACACGGAACGAAGTCTTGAGTCTTGTATCTTCACGGTCCAATAGTCCGGCCAAAGTATATAGTCCGGCTGTCTGGATACCCCCTAATCCAGGACTCCCTCAGGGAGGCTGCCGAGCTGGGGCAGTCGTCCGCTGTTGTAACCTGACCCTCCTGCGACCCATGGTTAGCATAAGCTTGCTCCTGAGGAATTAGTGGTACCCGGTAGCTGCTGCTGCCGACGCGGTTGGTGAGGCTCCCTTGAGGCTCCTGGAAGGGCTCGGCTTCTGGTGTTTCTTCCTCCCAGCCTGGCCCGCCGCACCGAGGGGTGTAGCGAGGATGCTTGCTGCTCATTCCCCGCCGGACCGGTGGCAGCGTTGGCGGCAGGCGACAGAGAACAACGGGGAGGCCCGCCGACAGGAGCCGTCTGGGCGAGCGAGCGGCGAGAATGGCCTGGCGCTCAGCGTGGGCTCGACGGGCGTTAGACATGGATGCGATGAAGCGATGGGACGCGGATCAGCGGAAGGAAGACTTTGGCGCACCCCTACCTGGCGCGCCAAATGTCGGATCTAGGGTTCCGGCAAAACCCTTGAGTTTAACACTGGGGTGCGCATGAATATTTCCCCCTACCGAATCTCGCTCTCAGCCTCGCCGCGATCTCTAAGCTTAGCTCGATGAACTCACAACACAAGAGACACAAGATTTATATAGGTTCGGGCCACCGTTGTGGTGTAATACCCTACTCCTGTGTGGTGGTGGTGGATTGCCTCTTGGGCTGATGATGAACAGTACAAGGGAAGAACAGCCTCCTCAGGAGAGGTGTTCTTGTGCTTGGGTGGCGTTCTACTTGTTCTGGTTTCGGTCCCCTTCTACTTTGGTGGCTAGTCCTATTTATAGAGGCCCTGGTCCTCTCCCCAAATATGAGCGGGAAGGGATTCCACAACGGCGCGATTTGAAAGGGGACAGCTAGTACAAGCTATCCCGACTAAAGGTGGTCTTTGCCTGTCAAAGGCGCTGGTGGTGATGCCGTCTTGGGCTCCACGATGACCTTCATCCTGCTAGTCTTGGTCTTGTTGCACCGATATGGAAACCTTTGCCTGATGCCTCGGTACTCCGCGCCTGCGCTTGCCCCCTTAGCACCAAAGGGGAAACAAGGACCTTTGCCGCCTTTGGCGGGCCGCACTGCACCAGCTGGCCTTGGTCATCATGGCTTGCATCACGGTAACCTCACAAGGTACCCCTTGCCTTGATCTCTCCGCCCCCTCGCGAGCCTGCCTGGTGAGGCCACTCCTGAGGAGGCCTTGTGCCGTCCGCCCCGCGAGGCTTGGACCCTCGCGCGGGTCTTGAGTGTTGGTTGATGAAGATGGGCCGTACTGGGCCACTGCTGAAGCCACGCCGTGGGCCGCAGGCAAGCAAGTCTGGGGACCCCCGTTCCCAGAATGCCAACACTTTTGCCCTCTTATAGGCGGGGGAAATGCCAACCGTCCCCCCCCCCCACACTCAGGCCTTAAAACTTGCCTATTCCCAATGAGAGCATGCCCCAGGAGCGGCTGGGTTACCCAAATCCCATTGATGAGAATCCCGTAATAAGTGGGCATGATCTCTGTTTTGACAATACGGGCCAAGGGGGCTCGATATCGAAACATGAAACGGGGAGTGTGAAAATGATTGAAAATACTGAAGAGTCAAGTGTGGCGCTTCGTCGGAAAAAGTTGTCAGTAAAGACACTATTCCTATTGTTATACTTTGCCTTCGTGGCTAAGGGTTGTGTTAATTATACAGAGCCGGATACAGTTCTTTTATAAGGGAAAGCTGATGCATGGAATTCAGGGAGAGGAACCCGCCTCACAATGCAGAAGACAACCCGCATGCCGAACACATTACTATTGAAGACTAGTTCAGGGGTTACTGAGGGAGTCCTGGACTAGGGGGTCCTCGGGCGTCCGGCCTATTCAATATGGGCATGACTGATGGGCTGTAAAGATAAAGGAAGAAGACCACCTCCCGTGTCCGGTTAGAACTCCTGTATGCATGAACGGCAAGATTAGGTGTTCGGATGTGCTATTTCCTTTCTTTGTAAACCGACTCTGTACAACCCTAGGCCCCTCCGTTGTCTATATAAACTGGAGGGTTTAGACCTAAGGCAAGGGGGATAACGTTGATAGGCTAGACAAGCTAGGGTTTAGCCATTACGATCTGAGCGTAGATCAACTCTTGTAACCCCTATACTCATCGAATACAATCAAGCAGGACGTAGGGTTTTACCTCCTTTAAGAGGGCCCGAACCTGGGAAAAACATTGTGTCCCTTTGTCCATTGTTACCATTGATCCTTAGACGCACAGCTTGGGACCCCCTAGCCAAGATCTGCCGGTCTTGACACCGACATTGGTGCTTTCATTGAGAGCTCTACTGTGTTGTCAACAGAATGGTTGATGGCGTGCCTCTTCATCAACGATGATGCTACGTCCAGGGAGACTTTTCTCCCTGGACAGGTCTTTGCGTTCGGCGGCTTCGTGCTATGTGCCGACTCGACCGGCCACCTTGAGCAGGTCGACAGTTAAGCTCCCGGTCACTAGATCAGGTTTGGGAACTTGAATTACTTCACTGATATCCGAGGAGATCTGATATTCAAGGGGTTCGCGGCCCCGATGGCTGCTCCCCACCCTCATGAAGAAGACCCTTCAGATCCACTATCAGATCCCGTCCAGGGGTCAATGATCACACCCGCCTCGGCCTTAGAGCGGGGCAGATCGTGTTGTCCAATGACGAGAGGACCGACTCCGCCTGACTCTCTCCTATCATGGAACTCTCAACTGGAGACCCAGATGCGATTGCGTCATTGGTAAGCCCGGAGTCAAACGGGACTCTCCCAGTTATTTGAGAGTCGAACTCATCTCAGGACAGTATCTCTGAACTGTCGAGGTCTACATCCATCGGGCTCGATGAAGTGCCCGGGCCCGTAGATCCGAAGACCCCCAATCCAGCTTTCGCTTTTAGACGAAGCACTGGGCTTAATACAATCTCGTGCCATTATGGAAGCCTTGCCTCCGAACTACGCCCAGCACAGGCTGGGGGCTGAGGTCAGTGAATTTTACACCCCCACCAACCAACTACTTAATAGCCACTGTCGAGGATTTAACCGACATGCTAGACTACGCCTCTGAGGACATCGACAGCATGGACGATGATGTCGATGCCGAACAAAGCCAAAACCCGCCTACTACGGGGCGCTGGACGGCCACTTCTACCTATGATGTATACATGGTGGACACTCCTGAGAAGAAGGACGATGACGGCATTCAAGATCCAGGCAAGGACAAGCCCGTCGATGAACCACCAAAGCGCCAGCATCAGTGGTGCTGCTCACGATCGCGTCGGGCAAAGGATAGTAACACTGGCACCGGAGATAATGAAACTCCAGACAATGCCGAAGACCATGACCACCCTGTTGAACCCACATCTAAACAGGACGAGAGGGAGGAGGGTCAGTACAGCCCCGAACACACTGAACACGAGGACTCGGAAGACAGTAACTACTTACCTGCCTATGAGGAGGATGTGAGCCTCGATAACGAAGATATTATCGTCCCAGAGGAACCCCTCGAACAAGAACGCTTCAAGCGACAACTCATTGCCAGGCCAGATATCATGCTTAGCATTTTCATGTGTGCCTGATTTCAAGCGACACCGAAGGAATCACACCACTAGGCTGTGAAATGAATTCTTCGATATTTAGCTCACACACCAACGCTTGGATTATGGTATTGAAGGAAATATGCCCTAGAGGCAATAATAAAGTTATTATTTATTTCCTTATTTCATGATAAATGTTTATTATTCATGCTAGAATTGTATTAACCGGAAACATAATACATGTGTGAATACATAGACAAACATGGTGTCACTAGTATGCCTCTACTAGACTAGCTCGTTTATCAGAGATGGTTATGTTTCCTAGCCATAGACAAAAGAGTTGTCATTTGATTAACGGGATCACATCATTAGGAGAATGATGTGATTAACTTGACCCATTCCGTTAGCTTAGCACTTGATCGTTTAGTATGTTGCTATTGCTTTCTTCATGACATATACATGTTCCTGTAACTCTGAGATTATGCAACTCCGTTTACGGAGGAACACTTTGGTACTACCAAGCGTCACAGCGTAACTAGGTGATTATAAAGGAGTACTACAGGTGTCTCGAAGGTACATGTTGAGTTGGCGTATTTGAGATTAGGTTTTGTCACTCCGATTGTCGGAGAGGTATCTCTAGGCCCTCTCGATAATGCACATCATTATAAGCCTTGCAAGCAATGTGACCAATGAGTTGGTTACGGGATGATGCATTCTGAGCGAGTAAAGAGACTTGCGGTGGCGAGATTGAACTAGGTATTGGATACCGGCGATCGAATCTCGGGCAAGTAACATACCGATGACAAAGGAACAACATATGTTGTTATACGGTTTGACCGATAAAGATCTTCGTAGAATATGTAGGAGCCAATATGGGCATCAGGTCCGCTATTGGTTATTGACCGAGAATAGTTCTAGGTCATGTCTACATAGTTCTCGAACCCGTAGGGTCCGCACAACAAGGTTTCGATGGCAGTTATATTATTAGTTTATGAGTTTTGATGTACCGAAGAAGTTGAGTCCGGATGAGATCGGGGACATGACGAGGAGTCTCGAAATGGTCGAGACATAAAGATCGATATATTGGACGACTATATTCGGAGTTTGGAAAGGTTCAGTGATTCGGTATTTTTGAGTCTGGGAGAGTTACGAGGAATTCGCCGAGGAGAAGTATTGGGCCTTATTGGGCCAAGGGAAAGAGAGAGGGGCTGCCTAGGGCAGGCGCGCGCCCCATGGCCTAGTCCGAATTGGACTAGGGGAGGCCGCACCCCTCCTTCCTTCCCTCTCTCTTCCCCTTCCTTGTCTCCTACTCCTAATACATGGAAGGACTCCTAGTTGGACTAGGAAGGGAATCCTACTCGGTGGGAGTAGGACTCCCCTAGGCGCGCCATAGAAGAAGGCCGGCCCTCCTCCTCCAATCCTTTATATCACGGGGTAGGGGCACCCCATAGACACACAAGTTGATCTACGGATCGTTCCTTAGCGTGTGCGGTGCCCCTCCACCATATTCCACCTCGGTCATATCGTCGCGGAGTTTAGGCGAAGCCTGCGCGATAGAACATCATCATCGTCACCACGCCGTCGTCTTGTGGAACTCATCCCGACACTTTGCTGGATCGAGTCGGGGATCGTCATCGAGCTGAGCGTGTGCTGAACTCGGAGGTGCCGTGACGTTCGGTGCTTGGATCGGTCGGATCGTGAAGGCGTCGACTACATCAACCGTGTTGTCATAGCGCCCGCTTACGGTCTACAAGGGTGCGTGGACGAACACTCTCCCTCTCGTTGCTATGCCATCACCATGATCTTGCGTGTGCGTAGGAATTTTTTGAAATTACTCGTTCCCCAATGATGGCATCCGAGCCTAGGTTTTATGCGTTGATGTTATATGCACGAGTAGAACACAAGTGAGTTGTGGACGATATAAGTCATACTCCCTACCAGAGTGTCATACTTTGGTTCAGCGGTATTGTTGGATGAAGTGGCCCGGACCGACATTACAGCAGACGCTTCTGAGACTGGTTCTACCGGCGTGCTTTGCACAAGGTGGCTGGCGGGTGTCGGTTTCTCCAACTTTAGTTGAACCGAGTGTGGCTCGCCGGTCCTTGCGAAGGTTAAAAGGAGTCTATTTGACAAACTATCGTTGTGGTTTTGATGCGTAGGTGAGATTGGTTCTTGCTTAAGCCCGTAGCAGCCACGTAAAACTTGCAACAACAAAGTAGAGGATGTCTAACTTGTTTTTGCGGGGCATGTTGTGATGTGATATGGTCAAACGTGATGAGATATAAGTTGTTGTATGAGATGATCATGTTTTGTTGAAGTTATCGGATTGGCGAAGCTCTATGGTTGTCTCTTTGTTGCATAAGATGCAAGTGCCAAATAATTGCTTTACTTTATAGCTATGCGATAGCAATAGTTGCAAGAGCAATAGTTGGTGAGGACGACCATGTGATGACACATTGATATAGATCAAGATGATGAAGATCATGGTGTCGTGCGGTGGCGATAGAGATCATGACGATACTTTGGAGATGGAGATCAAAGGGCAAGATGATCATGGCCATATCATGTCACATATTTTGATTGCATATGATGTTTATCTGTTATACATCTTATTATGTTTTGTTTGACGGTAGCATTTTAAGATGATCTCTCACTAATTATCAAGAAGTGTTCTCCCGAGTATGCACCGTTGCGAAAGTTCTTCGTCTTTGAGACACCACGTGATGATCGGGTGTGATAGGCTCTACGTTCAAATACAGCGGGTGCAAAATAGTTGCACGCGGAATACTCGAGTTAAACTTGACAAGCCTAGCATATCTGAGATATGGCCTCGGAACACGGAGACCGAAAGGTCGGCGTGAATCATATAGTAGATATGATCAACATAGTGATGTTCACCATTGAAACTACTCCATCTCACGTGATGATCGGACATGGTTTAGTTGATTTGGATCACGTGATCACTTAGAAGATTAGAGGATGTCTATCTAAGTGGGAGTTCTTAAGTAATATGATTAATTGAACTTAAATTTATCATGAACTTAGTCTGGTAGTATTTTGCAAATTATGTTATAGATCAATAGCTCGCGTTGTTGCTTTCATATGTTTATTTTGATATGTTCCTAGAGAAAACTGTGTTGAAAGATGTTAGTAGCAATGATGCGGATTGGATCCGTGACATGAGGTTTATCCTCATTGCCTGAAGAATTATGTCCTCGATGCACGCTAGGTGACAAACCTATTGCGGGAGCGGATGCAGGCGTTATGAGCGTTTAGCTAGCTCAATATGATGACTACTTGATAGTTTAGTGCACCATGCTTAACGGCTTAGAATCGGGACTTCAAAGGCGTTTTGAGCGTCATGGACCATATAAGATGTTCCAGGAGTTGAAGTTAATATTTCAAGCAAATACCGAGTTGAGAGATATGAAGTCTCCAACAAGTTCTATAGCTAAAAGATGGAGAGAATCGCTCAACTAGTGAGCATGTGCTCAGATTATGCAGGTACTTCAATCGCTTGAATCAAGTGGGAGTTAATCTTCCGGATAAGATAGTGATTGACAGAATTCTCTAGTCACCATCACTAAGTTACTAGAACTTTGTGATGAACTATAATATGCAAGGGATGATGAAAGTTATTCTGAGCTCTTCGTGATGTTGAGATCGTGAAGGTAGAAATCAAGAAAAGAGCATCAAGTGTTGATGGTTAACAAGATCACTAGTTTCAAGAAAAGGCAAAGGAAAGAAGGGAACTTCAAGAAGAGCGGCAAGCAAGTTGCTGCTCAAGTGAAGAAACCCAAGTCTGGTCCTAAGCACGAGACTAAGTGCTTCTCTGCAAAGGATGGTCCTTTGGAAGAGGTACTACCTCAAGTGATTGGCGGATAAGAAGGATGGCAAAGTGAACATAAGTATATTTGATATACATGTTATTGATGTATGCGTTACTAGTGTTTATAGCAACCCTTAGTATTTGATACTAGTTAGGTTGCTAAGATTAGTAACTTCAAGCAGGAGTTGAGAATAAGCAGAGACTAGTTAAGGGTGAAGTGACGATGTGTGTTGGAAATAGTTCCAAGATTGATATGATCATCATCGCACACTCCCTATACTTTCGGGATTAGTGTTAAACCTAAATAAGTGTTATTTGGTGCTTGCGTTGAGCATGAATATGATTTGATCATGTTTATTGCAATACGGTTATTCATGTAAGTTAGAGAATAATTGTTGTTCTGTTTTCATGAATAAAACCTTCTATGGTCATACACCCAATGAAAATGGTTTGTTGGATCTCGATCGTGTGATACACACATTCATAATATTGAAGCCAAAAGATGCAAAGTTAATAATGATAGTGCAACTTATTTGTGGCCTTGCCGTTTGGGTCATATCGATGTAAAGCGCATGAAGAAACTCCATAAAGATGGATTTTGGAATCACTTGGTTATGAATCATTTGATGCTTGCGAACCGTGCCTTTTGGGCAAGATGACTAAAACTCGTTCTTGAACAATGGAGCGAGCTAATGACTTATTGGAAATAATACATCTTGATGTATGCAGACCAATGAGTATGAAGGCTTGTGGCAAGTATCGTTATTTTCGACCTTCACAAGATGATTTGAGCAGATATGGGTATATCTACTTGATGAAACATAAGTCTGAAATAGTTGAAAGGTTCAAAGAATTTCAGAGTGAAGTGGAAAAATCATCGTAACAAGAAAATAAAGTTTTTGTGATCTGATCGCGGAGACGAATATTTGAGTTACGAGTTTGATCTTCAATTAAAACAATGTGGAATAGTTTCACAGCTCACGCCACCTGGAACACCACAACGTTATGGTGTGTCCGAACGTCGTAACCGCACTTTATTGGATATGGTGCGATCTATGATGTCTCTTACTGATTTACCAATATTGTTTTGGTGAACTAGATTATTGACTCTAGTAAACCCTTTGGGTGTTGGTTACATGATGATGTAAACTATGGGTGTTAATCATATACAGATATGAATATTGGTGTTAAATCACATGGCGATGTGAACTAGATTATTGACTCTAGTGCAAGTGGGAGACTGAAGGAAATATGCCCTAGAGGCAATAATAAAGTTATTATTTATTTCCTTATTTCATGATAAATGTTTATTATTCATGCTAGAATTGTATTAACCGGAAACATAATACATGTGTGAATACATAGACAAACATAGTGTCACTAGTATGCCTCTACTTGACTAGCTCGTTTATCAGAGATGGTTATGTTTCCTAGCCATAGACAAAAGAGTTGTCATTTGATTAACGGGATCACATCATTAGGAGAATGATGTGATTGACTTGACCCATTCCGTTAGCTTAGCACTTGATCGTTTAGTATGTTGCTATTGCTTTCTTCATGACTTATACATGTTCTGTAACTATGAGATTATGCAACTCCGTTTACGGAGGAACACTTTGGGTACTACCAAGCGTCACAACGTAAGCTGGGTGATTATAAAGGAGTACTACAGGTGTCTCCGAAGGTACATGTTGAGTTGGCGTATTTCGAGATTAGGTTTTGTCCTCCGATTGTCCGAGAGGTATCTCAGGCCCTCTCGGTAATGCACATCATTATAAGCCTTGCAAGCAATGTGACCGATGAGTTGGTTACGGGATGATGCATTCTGAGAATGAGTAAAGAGGCTTGCGGTGGCGAGATTGAACTAGGTATTGGATACCGACGATCGAATCTCGGGCAAGTAACATACCGATGACAAAGGAACAACATATGTTGTTATGCGGTTTGACCGATAAAGATCTTCGTAGAATATGTAGGAGCCAATATGGGCATCCAGGTCCCGCTATTGGTTATTGACCGAGAATAGTTCTAGGTCATGTCTACATAGTTCTCGAACCCGTAGGGTCCTTGCAACAAGGTTTCGATGGCGGTTATATTATGAGTTTATGAGTTTTGATGTACGAAGAAGTTGAGTGCGGATGAGATCGGGGACATGACGAGGAGTCTCGAAATGGTCGTGGCGTAAAGATCGATATATTGGACGACTATATTCGGAGTTCGGAAAGGTTCGAGTGATTCGTATTTTTCAAATCTGGGAGAGTTACGGAATTCGCCGGGAGAAGTATTGGGCCTTATTGGGCCCCCTGGAAAGAGAGAGGGCTGCCTAGGGCAGGCAGCGCGCCCATGGCCTAGTCCGGGTGGACTAGGGGAGGGCCGCACCCCTCCTTCCTTCCTTCTCTCTTCCCTTCCTTGTCTCCTACTCCTAATACATGGAAGGACTCCTAGTTGGACTAGGAAAGGGGGAATCCTACTCCCGGTGGGAGTAGGACTCCCCTAGGGCGCGCCATAGAAGAAGGCCGGCCCTCCCCTCCTCCACTCCTTTATATACGGGGGTAGGGGGCACCCCATAGACACACAAGTTGATCTACGTGATCGTTCCTTAGCCGTGTGCGGTGCCCCCTCCACCATATTCCACCTCGGTCATATCGTCCCGGAGTTTAGGCGAAGCCCTGCGCCGGTAGAACATCATCATCGTCACCACGCCGTCGTGCTGAAGGAACTCATCCCCGACACTTTGCTAGATCGGAGTCCGGGGATCGTCATCGAGCTGAACGTGTGCTGAACTCGGAGGTGCCGTACGTTCGGTACTTGGATCGGTCGGATCGTGAAGACGTACGACTACATCAACCGCGTTGTCATAACGCTTCCGCTTACGGTCTACGAGGGTACGTGGACGAACACTCTCCCCTCTCGTTGCTATGCCATCACCATGATCTTGCGTGTGCGTAGGATTTTTTTTGAAATTACTACGTTCCCCAATAGGTATCCCAAGGGCTCATCTTTTGATCCAGCTGGATTTTTTTATTCTGCTTACACTGGAGATCGTGTGGATCGCAAGTCTACATCAGGCACATGGCATTTCCTCGAACGATCTCTTGTCTGTTATTCCTCAAAGAAGCAGACTAGCGTGGCTCTATGGCGTCAACATGAAGAAAGTCCCACTCTTCTGCGACAACAAGAGTGCAATCAATATCGCCCACAACCCTGTGCAACATTCCAAGATGAAGCATATTCAGATTCGCCACCATTTTCTTCGTGATCATGTGCTGAAGGGAGACATCATCATCACCACGTGAAGACCAAAGACTAGCTTGCCGATATCTTCACTAAGCCCTTGGATGAAAAGAGGTTCCGCAAGTTGCAGTGTGAGCTAAACACCCTAGAATCTTCGAATGTCCTCTGAAGTGGACACACCTAACGCTTATGCATTTTTGATGACTTTGATGCACAACACATGAAGTAACATTTTTCTTCAATCAATGAAGACTAACCCTCTAAGTGTGAAGAAATTAATGAAGAACTTGACTCTCAGAACCCTGCGACAATTGTACGCGGTGTCTGAACTGATCAAAGTTCTTATACGGTGGGTAACGCCACCACCTCTCTATAAAATTCTTCAAATTTGAGTTTTTCTTCATTTGCAATTTAATCAAACTTTTCAAATTCATCATTTGAGGTTATTCTTCACTGATATATATATTGTGATACTTATTTGGACGGGAGCGAGAATATGATATCGGTTCCATAAACAAGGGTTATCGGTGCTACGGACCCACCTTCGATTTTCAATGGTTCCTGAACTATGGTTACCGTTCCCCTAGCCCTACATCAATCAGCTCCCTCGTTGATCTCTACGGTTCCACCTAAGATAGTTATTCTTTGGCGCTCTTCACATACGTCAGTTCCATCATTGGTCTCGACGGTTCCACCTAAGATACTTATTCTTTGACGCTCTTCACATACATCTGTTCCATCGTTGATCTCAATAGTTCTACCTAAGATTGTTATTCTTTGGCGCTCTTCACATACGTCGGTTCCATTTTCAATCTCAACGGTTCCACCTAAGATAGTTGTTCTTTGGTGCTCTTCCCATATGTTGGTTCCATTGTTGATCTCGACGGTTCCGAGTGTGTAATAAGCGGTTTGCGACATTTGTATATGATATCGGTTCCATAAACAAGGGTTTCCGGTGCTTCGGAGTTAACTTTAATGGGCCCATTTTTTATTTTTGGCGGTTCCTGAACCATAGTTACCGGTCCCTATCCCTAAATCTGTCGGCTCCATCATTGATCTTGACAATTCCACCTTAGATAGTTTTCTTCCTACTTAGATAGTTATTCGTTGGTGCATCAAAATATTTGTGTCTGTTGTGACAACCCATCAGAATATTATCTAATCTTGTATGAAGGGTGTTATTAGAGAAACAGTTAATCGCCTGTGGTGTAAGTGCAAGGTAAAAATAAAATTCATTTGAAGCATAAGGTTGGAAAAAGCGGTAGGCGTAAGCGAGGCGGTTGGCCTTCGGCTAGCGGCTAGGCAATGCTTAAGCGCCCTAGGCACAGCCTAGGCGGTAATATAGTTTCAACTATAAAGGTGTATCTATGGTTATAATATGTGTATTAATATTAAATTAGGGCATATAAATAAGCTAATTACCAACTACTACCATTGGAATATGGCCCGTTTGGCATATCAGTGCAATATGACATGATATCTTGCTTGGGTAGACAATATCTTGCTTGCACTACCTTGACTTCCAGTTATGCCCTAGGCGAGGTGTTTGGCCATCACCTAGAGCCTAAGCGTGCCTAAGCGCCTCCTAGACACTGCCTTTTCCAACAGAGAGCATATTACACTGAAACTTTTATGGTTACCAGTACATTCACTAAAACTTTTATGATTGCATGTTCTTCACTCTTACATCTCCTGATTGCATGCATTCTGATTTTGTGATGACTTAGTTTCCCTTGTGTTTCTATTTCTTCACTCTGATCTTCGTCAAATTCTTCAGAGTTTGAATATTTTCTAAAAGATCTCCCATTCACCTCCCCTCTGGGAGTAAACCTATCCTTTCAACCCCCCAAGGCGCCATCCTTTACGCGGCGCGAAAAATAAACCCAGTCGCCCAGGGGCTTGAATTCCGTCGGTTCGGCCCATTTTTTTAGGCCCGGCAATCCCAGGCCGAACCCAGCGCACTGGAGGGCACTTGGGGGCTCCAAGTGAAGGAAAAGTGGCGCGTGGGCCACCATTGTCAGGCGAGAAACGCCTTTTCCCCGCCCAGATTCGACCCGCGCGCCATAGGACACCACTTCCCCTTTCGCCACCATGCTGATCCCGGCGTCGTCCACCTGCCCGCAGTCGCTGCTCTGTTGCTAGAAAGGTCGTTTCCCCGTTGAAAGAGGGTTTCTCCACGACAACCTCCATCCCGCGCCTGGGCGAGCTTTCCAGAGCTCTGGTCACGCTCGCGGGGATACCGGCGGCTTCCCACCCACCAGGCTCAAGATGGCAACGGGGCCCCGAAACCCGCGTCCCTGCATGTTTTAACCCCATTAAGGGCGGGGATGGACGTTTTTCTAACCCCGTGGGGCTGCTGTTTGGTAAAATGTAAAACCTGGCATGTTCCGCGGGTTCACACCCATTTCATCAATACTCGAACCCGAAACCCGGCCTACCCGCGAAAATACAACACAACATATCGGGCCACGCAGCCTGGACTCACATCGGCTCAAACATCTGCAGCGTCCAAGCCCCCAACCTTAAATCCACTCGACACACCCCAGCCTCGCTAGGTCTCGCACACCACACGGGCACCGCTCCCTCGATCCCATCTCGCACACCTCACCAAAACCTAACCCTAGCGATCCCATCGCCGGCGCCCGACCTTGGCTCGTTCGATCAATCTCGCAGCCGCCACCCCACCACTTTCTTTACTAGCGTTCAACCGAGCCGCCTCCCTCCATGATCCACGCCTCCTCTCATCCCCAAGGACCATGGTGGCGGCTGCACGTCACAAAACAGGAGAAAGGGCGCCGCCGCCCGTCGCCCTCCTCTCTCTGCTACAACTCCATGCGGAGGTGGTGGAGGCGGAGGTGGTCGTGGCCTTGGTGGAAAAGGGGGCCAAGGGCTTTCCAATCCGACCACGAAGCCTCCATCCAACTTCAAAGTCCGCAAGAAGTTGAAGACTAGGTGAGCAGCCCGGTCTTGCACGATCTAAGATCGGTTATGCTAGTGAAATTTAGGGATTAGGCTAGCTAGGATTTGGTTTGAACTCTACAGTATATTATCTCTTACTTATGGTGCGGCTGAGTGTGATGTGGTTTCTACTACTATTAGTATTATAGCGTTATGGTGTGGCCACTGCTACTCATAGTGGTGTTGTTTTAGGGTTATGGTGTGGCTGCTGCTGATCTTAGTTGGCTCAAAAAATTGCTACTGTTTTAGGTCAGTTTACTTGTGCTAAGTACTATTTTAGGTCAGCTCATTTGTGCTCCAAGAATTGCTACTGTTTTATGGTTATGGTGTGGCTACTGCAGATTCACATGCACTAGTGTTAGTTTATTTTTATACAGATTGTATGCATCAAGTTGACTTGTATTTTAATCTTTTGGACAGGTTAATTGATTCATTGTCGGCACCATCAACAGAAATTATAGTTGTACATTCAGCTACAGGTAGTGTGCCTGAATCTGAGGAAAGGGACGAAGAATTTGATGAGTATGTTGATTATGATGCAATGTTTGTTGACAGACATGTTGAAATTACGGATGAAGAAGAAGCTGCGTATGGAGATGAATAAGAAGATGGAGATGAGGATGAGGACGGAGAGGAAGATGAGGATGAGGATGAAGAGGAAGAGGGGGCTGAGGAAGGACATGTTGTTGGTTCCAAGAGAAAACTCACTTCAATTGTTTGGGTTGATTTCAAGAAACTGAAGGTTCGTGGGAGATGGAAGGCACAATGTCTTCATTGTAAGAAGAAACTTGGAGGGGAATCAAAGAATGGGACAAAACATCTTCATGTTCATTTGGCGTCTTGTACTATGAAGAAGGTCAATAGCAATGGTAAAACATTGAGTCAATCTTCTTTGAGGTTCAGTTCTAGTGGCCATGGAAAAGTTTCGGTGGAAAATTATACTTTTGACCAAGTTTTTGCTAGAAAGATGCTTGCTTCCATGATTGTGATGCATGAGTACCCCTTATCCATAGTTGATCATACGGGCTTTCGAAGATTTGTTAGTGCAGTGCAACCCTTATTTCAAATGGTGACAAGAAACACTATTAGGTATGTCTTATGTTACTATGAATTGTTGAACTAATATACCATATTTTGTTTAATATCGTCAAGGTCTAATTGTCATCTCTTCATTCATAGGAAAGATATTTTGGATGCTTACAAAGTTGAAAGGAAGAAGGCTATCGAGTACATGGTTGCAAATCGATCAAGAGTGGCTATCACTACTGATTTATGGACAGCTGACAATCAAAAGAAAGGATACATGGCAATCACGGGCCATTTCATTGACGACTCATGGAAGCTTAGGAGTGTTATCGTGAGGTATATGAATATATGATGATATTTGTATCGATAGGTGCTGCTATATTACATTGTTTGAAGTTGTTTTTATCACTATTAGGTGTTGTAGTACATCATTTGGTATTGTTTTTATCATTATTAGTTATTGTAGCATATTGTTTGATATTTATTTGTCACATCCCTAGTTCTGGTCGGCTCTTGGTTAGCTAGTCTTGTGTTGCATCATGTTTAAATTTCTCTTAAACCTGAAATGGGGATGTCCAAAACCCTAGCACCAAATGGAATTCAAATAGGTTCAACCTAAAAATATTTTCAATGAACCTGAAATGCCCTTCATAAATGTTCATCATTTTTGTTTTGGTCCAGAACCTCTGCCAAAAATGGTGCACACTTTTCTAGGACACTATGGGTTATTGAATTAAATCATACAGTATTTGTACTTGGACATTTAAATGCTATAAATTATTTTAAATGTCCAAATAATCATGAACTGAAATGATGGTTGTTGGAAATATTCCAAACAATGCTCTCAAGCAGTTACATGATTTTTGAATAGGTTCTGGTATTTTTAATAAAGCCAAACATCTGCAGAAAATAGAAAACAGAAATAAAAGGGAGAGAGAGCAAACTCACCTGGCTTACCTGTGCGGACTAGCACTGCAGCTGGCCGGCCCAGGAGCTGGCCCAGCCCACCACCGTCTCCTCCCTGTCGTCTTCCTCCCTCGCCAGAAGGACGGAGGCGCGTGGCCGCCCCACGCCGGCCACCTCCTCCCTCCCTGCCTGCCTGGCTCCTCCCCGATGCTCCTAGACGACGCCACGGAGACGCCACGCACCCCCTCCAGGCTCCCTCACTCTCCCTCGCTCCTTCCCCCCTCCTCTGCTCTCTCCCTCTCTGCCCGAGCACGCCGTTGCCGCCGCTCACTGCCGCTGCGCCCACCGCCGTTCCCTTGCACCGTGGCCGTGACCCCGAGCTCCGCTAGGACCCCAAGCCCCTCTACGTCGACCCACTGAAGCCCGGATGCCCCCAAGACGATGCCGCGGTGTTTCTTCCCCATCCATGGCCGCCGGATGCCGTCGCCGATTCGTTCGATCCCGCCCGTCCTCGAGCCCTCTGAGCATCCCCTTCCACTCTAGGTGAGCTCCTCGTTGTTTCGCCCCAAGTTCTGTTGCCCCGCTCGTTCGCTAGCTCTAGCGCCACCCTGGCCGAAAGCTTGCTCGTCGTCGGCCCTGTCGCCACAGCCGCTGTAGCCACTGAAGCTTGCGCATGAGCATCGCCCCGTGCTCAGCACGCTTCCAAGAGCCGGGCGCGTCCACCCGTTCGTCCTGCTGCGCCTCGTAGCGCCGTCTCGAAGCACCTCCGAGCTCCGGCCGCCGCCGCGAGCTTGCTCCGGCGAGCTCCGGCCACCCTGGGCCCTCCCACGTGCCTCCCCTGGATGCGCGCGAGCAAGAGAAATCTTCTGATGCCCTTGGCTTGGCCCAACACCACCTGTAGCGCCACTCCGGCAACCCTCCGCCGTGTTTTGAGGTCGCCGCCGGCCATTCTCCGGTGTGCTGACGTGGCCAGATTAGATTAGTCTAATTACTGTGTTTAGTCAAAGCTCATTCGCTGACAGGCGGGCCCCTCCTTAACTAACCACAGGGTTATTCCCTGTTTAATTTAAGCTAATGCCCGTGGCCCCACCAGTCAGTTTGACCTTGCCACCTCAGTGTTGACCTGACCCCACAAGTCTGTGACCCAGACAGCACTGTGTCATTGACCAGTGGTCCCCACTGGTCAGGTTTCACCTGGGTCAACACAGTTGACTCGCTGACGTCACAGTGACGCAGTACTGACGCAGTAAAGCCTTTCCAGAATTAAAATAAATCAGAAATGATTTATAAATTCCAGAAAATAGTTTAAACTTCTAAAATTCATATAAAATCAACCGTAACTCCAAATAAAATAAATTATATATGAAAAATTATCAGAAAAATCCAATCTATCCATATGTACCATTTTCATGCATGTTAGAACAACTTATGGCTGCTGTTTAGGCCAAATCATATAAATGACATTTAAACCCTCACATATGGAGTTTGAATTTGAACCTAGGGTTCAAACCAACTCCATTTAACATGTTGCTAGTTGCATTAGCTCAAAACACATTCATATTGCCATGTCATAGCATGCATCATATTGTGCATTGCATTGATTGTGTTTCTTCTTTGTTTGTCGGTGTTTGTCCCCTCTCGATAGACGTGGTTCCGATGATGTGATCGATGACACTGATGAAGAGCTATATTATCTTCGGAAGTGCCAGGCAAGCAAAACCCCCTTGTTCATTTCGATACAATCCCACTCTCTCGCTCTCGCTCTCTTTTACTGCATTAGGACAACAACGATACAACTGTTACTTGCTGCGGTAGTTGAACCCCTTTATCCTCTGCATGACCTGTCATTGCCACAGTAAATAGATGAAACCCACTAGCATGAGTAGGAGTTGTTTGAGCCCTGATGTGCCTACTCATTCATGCTTGTTTGTCATGCCTGCTATTGCTTAGAGTTGTGTCAGGTCTGATTCATCGGTGATGAATTGGAGGTGTGTAAACATGTCCTACTGTGTGTGAGCTAAGTGTGTGAACACGATTTGGTAAAGGCAGCGGTGAGAGGCCATGTAGGAGTACATGGTGGGTTGTCTCATTGAAGCCGTCCTCAGGAACTGAGTTTTGTGTTTGTGATCCATGAACAGTTACTACCACACATTGGGCTCCGGGCACTCCAAGCTCTCTCGACTTATTAACCAACTCAATCTCTGTCCAGAAGTTGCAACTAGTTTCTGGTGTTTGTAGGTAGTGTTAGTAGTCTACCAAGTGGCACCCGGTACAGGTGGGCTTAGGACAGACTAGGCACCATGGCACGGTGTACCAAGCGTAGATCCACCCGTCGAGGTGGGCTTGGGAACCCTGCACACATCGTTTGGGGCCGTGAGCGACACCCCGGCCGGATCTCCTTGTGGATGGAACCCGAATAGGCGATAAACCTGGACTAGAGACTTGTGTGGTTAGTCGGTCGTGGCCGACTCCTCGCCGAGCTTCCGCTTGAAGGTTGCCGAGATACACGAGGTGTACATGGCGGTAAGTGCGCGAGGCGTGTGTGAAGAAGTACACCCTGCGGGGTTAATATGATCTATTGAATAGCCGTGTCCGCGGTAAAGGACTTATGGGTTGCCTGTACAGTTCATAGACAAGTGAAAGTGGATACTCTAAAATACGCAAGATAAGCGTGAGTGCTATGGATGGATTCTCGTAGGGAGACGGGAGCGGATCCATAGTGGTGTATTGATATGGTGAATATGTGGACTCGTGTGCGCCACCACAAAGAGTTACTTGCAGTCGTAGTACAGGATAGCCACTGAGTCAAAGCTGGCTTGCTGCAGTTAAACTCCACCACCCCCTTTGTTGATAATGATGCATAAGTAGTTAGTTCTGATGTAAGTCTTGTTGGGTACATTTGTACTCACGTTTGCCTATTTTATGTTTTTGCAGAGATACTTCAGTCTCACTAGTAGTTCCACGTGGACTTCGACGTTTAGCTTGTTACCTCAGCTACGGTCTTGTGCCCTCGGCAGGATCTGGTAGTTAGTCAGGCTTCTCAGCCTTTTTCATTTGTAGATGTCTGTACTCAGACATGTTAAGCTTCCGCTTGTGCTTTGACTTGTATGCTCTGAGTGTTGGGTCATGAGACCCATGTTTGTAATATCTCGCTCCTCGGAGCCTATTGAATAAAATACTTGAGTTGTAGACTCATGTTGTGATGCCATGTTGTATTTGCACATATCGAGCATATTGTGTGTATGTTATTGAAATGCTTGGTATGTGTGGGATCTGACTATCTAGTTGTTTATCCTTAGTAGCCTCTCTTACGGAAATGTCTCCTAGTGTTTCCTTTGAGCCATGGTAGCTTACTCTTGCTCCGGAACACTTAGGCTGGCGGCATGTGTCCTTCTTCGTTCTGTGTACATCCCTTGGCGAAATGTCACGCGATGAATACCGATCCTGTTAGCCGCTTCAGCCAGTTCACCGGAGTCTGCTAGCCCAGTGCTATAGCTTGCATTCACTCGGCGATGACCGACACGTTCGATCTTTGGGTCATGGATGCTGTCCTGTAAGTTTGTGCCACTTTGGGTTTACGACTAGCCATGTCACCAGGCTCCTTATCATATGGATGCTAGCGACACTATCATATCGTGTGCCAAAAGGCATAAGCGGTCTCGGGCAAAGGTAAGGCGACACCCGTGGGAATACCGTGCGTGAGGCCGCAAAGTGATATGAGGTGTTACATGCTAGATCGATGTGGCATTGAGTCGGGGTCCTGACATATTTATCATTATTAGCTGTTGTAGTACACTATTTTCTATTGTATAACATATATTCATTGCATTTGTAGGTTTATTTATGTGCCATCTCCTCGTACCACGGAAGTTATAGCTGAAGATCTTCATGAACCATTGATAGCTTGGAATCTTGATGAGAAGCTATCAACAGTGAAATGACAAGATAATTGACTTGTTGGTGAAGAGGATAGGGAAGGACAAGCTCATGTTGCAAGGTACCTTGACTCACATGCGTTGTTGTGCCCACATTCTGAGTTTAATTGTCAAAGATGGCTTACATGCTATGAAACCAGCAATAGAAAAGATTAGAGATAGTGTAGCTTTTTGGATTGCCTCACCAAAACGAATAGAGAAGTTTGAGGAAATTGCTAAGTTTCAAAAGGTCAAAATAACAAGAAGATTAATACTTGATTGTAAGACTAGGTGGAATTCAACTTTCACAATGCTTAGTGTGGCTCTACCATATAAGGTTGTTTTTGAGCGATTAAAGAAGGTTGAGAAGCAATACGAGAGTCTCCCTACTAAGGAAGAATGGGCGTTTGTTATTGATGTTGTAGAAAGGTTGCGGTTGTTCTTTGAAATCACTGAAATGTTTTCCGAGACAGATTATGTAACTGCCAACATCTATTTTCCCAAGATTTGTGAAATTAAAATGAATATGAGGCAATGGTCAACTTGCGGTAATGAGATGATAGCAGCCATGGCATTTAGCATGGAAGAGAAATTTAACAAGTATTGGACTGATATTCAAGGTCTAATGGGAATGGCTACGCTTCTTGATCCTCGGTACAAAAATGAAATGTTGCTTGTTTGCTTTGCTATGTTGCATGGTATTAGTCCTTGTAGTCCAGAATGTGAGGATCATGTTAATGGAAGAATTGCCAAGATATGCACATTGTTGGAGGAGTACAATCTTGAGAGTGATGATGATCATGGACAACCATCTTCCTCATTCTCTTCTTTGGAAGCTCCAGCCCTTATGTCACTCTTCAATGCATGTGTTGCTCAAAAGAGGCCAACATCTTTTAGGATGAAATCTGAACTAGACCGTTACTTGGAAGATGAGCTAGTTCCATTGTCCAAAGATAAATTCAATGTTTTAGATTGGTGGAAAGTTTCTGGAACACGCTATCCAACACTGAGGCTGCTAGCACGTGAGGTTTTTGCAACTCCAGTCAGCACGGTTGCCTCCGAATCAGCATTCAGCACAAGTGGAAGAGTTCTAAGTAACCACTGTAGTCGTCTTACCCCTGAAATCTTAGAGGCCTTGATGTGTTCACAAGATTGGATAAGAAACAAATATAAAGGTGTGTCTTTCTTTACATGTCATCATATAGTTTATCTTATCTCGCTGCAATGTTTTGTTAGATGTTCATTACTACTTATTTCATTCTTATAGATGCTGACAATGAAGTTGGGCAAAGCTTTTGGAGTTGTCTTCAAGACATTCAAGAGAGAATGCAGGTGAAGTACAAGTACTTGCAAATTTCATATACCAATCTGCATAATTTTTTTCATGTTTAACTTTAGCTTGAGCAAATTTTGATCTTCCCTAGGACTTGGCACTTTGATTTGGCATTGGAAGATTTGAAGCTGGTCTTTTGGAGGTTTGGAGATGTGAAAGATGCCATGATGATTCCAACTTTAAAGTGATTTGTGAACTACAAATTCTATTTCAGAACTTATGTATTCGACCATTTTGTCTCATTTGTGCTCGTGATTTGTGAACCAAGAATTTTATTTTAGAACTTGTGTAATTGCAGATCTTGTTGAAAATTGTATGGCTACAAATCTGATCATCTTTGTTGCTAAAATCTGGTCATCTTTGTTGCTGAAATGTGGTATCATGCTACTGAAATACACTCTATATGGCTGTTGAACCATCTACCATTGTTTTATTGAAATTTGCTCAAGCTATGCTGCTAAAATGTGCTTGTTTTGCTGCTGAAATGTTATTCTTTGTCGCCACTATGTTTGTTTAAATATTTTGATTTTCTCGTGGGTTCCCCGAAACCCGATGGGTTTAGGGGACGGGTGAAAAACTAGCCCCGCGCACGGTGATGTGGACGGGGACGGGTTTACGATTTTCTCACGGGGATGGGTTTGGGAAGGCAAAACCCGATGGGTTTCATCCCCGTTGCCATCTTGACACCAGGCCCGCAAGGTGTTCGGCAAGAACTCCGACGACAAGGAGGCGTTCGCGGCTCTGATAAAGGAGGAAGCCGAGGCCGACACCGATGATGAAGAGCACCTCATGATCCTCGTCGCTCTGGCCAGCCTGTTCGCCAACAATGCAAAGCCGCGGCGAGGTGGCTCGGCGTCGGGTCACCGCAAGAGAAAGCAGAGGCATCGAATGGAGGGCTATTGCTTGCTCTACGCCGACTACTTCGCCAACGCTTCATTGCATGGCAAGAAAGTGTTTCAGTGTCATTATCGGATTTACCGAAAGCTCTTCCTCGGGATTGTGAATGTCATCCAGGATTTCGATAGCTATTTCATTTGCAAAAAGGATTGCACCGGCACAGTTGGATTCTCCCCACTCCAGAAGTGCACGACAGCTATGAGGATGCTTGCATACGGAGCTCCCGGTGATATACATGAAGACTATGGACGCATGGGCAAGTCCACCACCATTGAGTGTTTGTACAAGTTCTGCAGGGCAATGGTGGCAGTGTTTGGACCACAATACATGCGGTCACCCATTGCTGAAGACACTGCTCGGATCCTTGCACAAAATGCAGCAAGAGGATTTCCTGCGATACTTGGAAGCATCGACTGCATGCATTGGGCATGGAAAAACGGTCCATTTGCTTGGTAGGGGATGTACAAAGGTGCCAAAGGAGCTTGCAGTGTGGTACTTGAGGCAATGGCCACACAGGACCTCTGGATTTTGTTGGTGAACGTAGTAATTTCAAAAAAAAATCCTACGCACACGCAAGATCATGGTGATGCATAGCAACAAGAGGGGAGAGTGTTGTCCACATACCCTCGTAGACCGAAACCGGAAGCGTTAGAACAACGCGGTTGATGTAGTCGTACATCTTCACGGCCCGACCGATCAAGCACCGAAACTACGACACCTCCGAGTTCTAGCACATGTTTAGCTCAATGACGATCCCCGTACTCTGATCCAGTAGAATGTCGGGGAAGAGTTCCGTCATCACGACAGCGTGGTGACGATCTTGATGTTCTACCATCGCAGGGCTTCGCCTAAGCACCGCTACAATATTATCGAGGACTATGGTGGAGGGGGGCACCGCACACGGCTAAGAGATCAAGAGATCAATTGTTGTGTCTCCAAGGGGTGCCCCCTCCTTGTATATAAAGGAGTGGAGGAGGGGGAGGGCCGGCCCTCTCTCTATGGCGCGCCCTAGGGGAGTCCTACTCCCACTGGGAGTAGGATTCCCCTTTTCCTAGTAGAACTAGGAGCCCTTCCAAGAAGAAGGAGTAGGACAGAAGGGAAGGGAAGGGAGAAGGAGAAGGAAGGAAGGGGGCGCCCCCCCTCCCTAGTCCAATTCCGACTAGTCCATGGGGAGGGGTGCGGCCACCCTTTGGGCCCTTTCTCTCCTTTCTCGTATCGCCCATTAAGGCCCAATACGAATTCCCGTAACTCTCTGGTACTCCGAAAAATACCCGAATCATTTGGAACCTTTCCGATGTCCGAATATAGTCGTCCAATATATCGATCTTTACGTCTCGACCATTTCGAGACTCCTCGTCATGTCCCTGATCTCATCCGGGACTCCGAACTCCTTTGGTACATCAAAACTCATAATATAACTGTCATCGAAACTTTAAGCGTGCGGACCCTATGGGTTCGAGAACAATGTAGACATGACCGAGACACGTTTCCGGTCAATAACCAATAGCGGAACGTGGATGCTCATATTGGCTCCTACATATTCTACGAAGATCTTTATCGGTCAAACCACATAACAACATACGTTGTTCCCTTTGTCATCGATATGTTACTTGCCCGAGATTCGATCGTCGGTATGTCAATACCTAGTTCAATCTCGTTACCGGCAAGTCTCTTTACTCATTACATAATGCATCATTCCGTAACTAACTCATTAGCTACATTGCTTGCAAGGCTTATAGTGATGTGCATTACCGAGAGGGCCCAGAGATACCTCTCCGACAATCGGAGTGACAAAACCTTATCTCGAAATACGCCAACTCAACATGTACCTTTGAAGACACCTGTAGAGCTCCTTTATGATCACCCAGTTACGTTGCGATGTTTGGTAGCACACAAAGTGTTCCTCCTGTAGACGGGAGTTGCATAATCTCATAGTTGTAGGAACATGTATAAGTCATGAAGAAAGCAATAGCAACATACTAAACGATCAAGTGCTAAGCTAACGGAATGGGTCATGTCAATCACATCATTCTACTAATGATGTGATCCCGTTAATCAAATGACCACTCATGTATATGGTTAGGAAACATAACCATCTTTGATTAATGAGCTAGTCTAGTAGAGGCATACTAGTGACAATATGTTTGTCTATGTATTCACACGTGTATCATGTTTCCGGTTAATACAATTCTAGCATGAATAATAAACATTTATCATGATATAAGGAAATAAATAATAACTTTATTATTGCCTCTAGGGCATATTTCCTTCAGTCTCCCACTTGCACTAGAGTCAATAATCTAGTTCACATCATCATGTGATTTAACACTAATGTTCACATCTGCATGTGATTAACACCCATAGTTCACATCGTCATGTGACCAACACCCAAAAGGTTTACTAGAGTCAATATCTAGTTCACATTGCTATGTGATTAACACCCAAAGAGTACTAAGGTGTGATCATGTTTTGCTCGTGAGAGAAGCTTAGTCAATGGGTGCATCACATTGAGCCGTATGTATTTTGCAAATATTCTATGTCTACAATGCTCATGCGAGCTACTCTAGCTAATTGCTCCCACTTTCAATATGTATCCAGTTGAGACTTAGAGTCATCTGGATCGGTGTGAAAGCTTGCACCGATGTAACTCTTTACGGCGGGCTCTTTTATCACCTCCATAATCGACAAATATTTCCTTAGTCCTCACTAAGGATATTCTTGACCAATGTCGATGATCTACTCCTAGATCACTATTGTACTCCTTGCCAAATTGAGCAAGGTATACAATAGGTGCAGTACATAGCATAGCATACTTTATAGAACCTTTGACTGAGGCATCGGGAATGACTTTCATTCTCTTTTCTATTTTCTGTCGTGGTCGGGATTTGAGTATTACTCAATTTCACACCTTCGCAACACAGGCAAGAACTCTTTCTTTGACTGTTCCATTTTGAACTATTTCAAAATCTTGACAAGGTATGTACTTATTGAAAAACTTATCAAGCGTCTTGATCTATCGCAATAGATCTTGATGCTCAATATGTAAGTAGCTTTACTGAGGTCTTTCTTTTAAAGAACTCTTATTCAAGTATCCTTTTATGCTTTCAGAAAAATTCTACATTATTTCCGATCAACAATATGTTATTCACATATACTTATCAGAAATGTTGTAGTGCTCCCACTCGCTTTCTTGTAAATACAGGCTTCTCCAAAAGTCTGTATAAAACCATATGCTTTGATCAACTCATCAAAGCGTATATTCCAACTCCGAGATGCTTGCACAAGTCCATAAATGGATCGCTGGAGCTTGCACACTTTGTTAGCACCTTTAGGATTGACAAAACCTTCTGGTTGCATCATATACAACTCTTCTTTAAGAAAACCATTAAGGAATGCAGTTTTGACATCCATTTGCTAGATTTCATAAAATGTGGCAATTGCTAACATGATTCGGACAGACTTAAGCATTGATACAAGTGAGAAAATCTCATCGTATTCAACACCTTGAACTTGTCGAAAAACCTTTTGCGACAAATCGAGCTTTGTAGATAGTAACACTACTATCAGCGTCCGTCTTCCTCTTAAAGATCCATTTATTTTCTATGGCTTGCCAATCATCGGGCAAGTCCACCAAAGTACATACTTTGTTCTCTTACATGGATCCAATCTCAGATTTCATGGCCTCAAGACATTTTGCGGAATTTGGGCTCATCATCGCTTCCTCATAGTTCGTAGGTTCGCCACGGTCAAGTAACATGACCTCCAAAATAGGATTACCATACCACTCTGGTACGGACCTTACTCTGGAAGACCTACAAGGTTTTGTAGTAACTTAATCTGAAGTTTCATGATCATCATCATTAACTTCCTCACTAATTGGTGTAGGAATCACTGGAACTGATTTCTGTGATGAACTACTTTTCAATTCATGAGAAGGTATAAATTACCTTATCAAGCTCTACCTTCCTCCCACTCACTTCTTTCGAGGGAAACTCCTTCTCTAGAAAGGATCCATTCTTAGCAACGAATGTTTTTGCCTTTGGATCTGTGATAGAAGGTGTACCCAACAGTTTCCTTTGGGTATTCTATGAAGACGCACTTCTCCGATTTGGGTTCGAGCTTATCACGTTGAAACCTTTTTCACATAAGCATCGCAACTCCAAACTTTAAGAAACGACAGATTAGGTTTACTGCTAAACCATAGTTCATACGGTGTCGTCTCAACGGATTTATATGGTGCCCTATTTAAAATGAATGCAGCAATCTCTAATGCATAACCCCAAAACGATAGTGGTAAATTGGTAAGATACATCATAGATCGCACCATATCCAATAAAGTGTGGTTACGACGTTCGGACACACCATTATGTTGTGGTGTTCCATGTGGCGTGAACTATGAAACTATTCCACATTGTTTAAAAAGGAAGGCCAAACTCGTAACTCAAATATTCTTCTCTACGATCAGATTGTAGAAAATTTATTTTCTTGTTACGATGATTCTCCACTTCACTCTGAAATTCTTTGAACTTTTTAAATGCTTCAGACTTGTGCTTCATTAAGTAGATATACACATATCAGCTCAAATCATCTGTGAAGGTCAGAAAATAACGATACCCGCCACGAGCATCAACACTTATTGGACCGCATACATCGGTATGTATTATTTCCAATAAGTCAGTAGCCCGTTCCATTGTTCCGGAGAACGGAGTTTTAGTCATCTTGCCCAAAAGGCACGGTTCACAAGCATCAAATGATTCATAACCAAGTGATTCCGAAAATCCATCTTTTATGGAGTTTCTTCATGCGCTTTACACCGATATGACCCAAACGCCAGTGCCACAACAAGTTGCACTATCATTATTAACTTTGCATCTTTTGGCATCAACATTATGAATATGTGTGTCACTATGATCAAGATTCAATAAACCATCACCATTGGGTGTATGAATATAGAAGGTTTTATTCATGTAAACAGAATAACAATTTATTCTCTATCTTAGATGAATAATCGTATGGCAATAAACATGATCTTATCATATTTATGCTCAACGCAAACACCAAATAACATTTATTTAGGTTTAACACTAATCTTGAAAATATAGGGAGTGTGTGATGATGATCATATCAATCTTGTAACTACTTCCAACACTCATCGTCACTTCCCCTTCAACTAGTCTCTGTTTATTCTGTAACTCCTGTTTCGAGTTACTATTCTTAGCAACCGAACAAGTATCAAATACTCAGGGACTACTATAAACACTAGTAAGGTACACATCAATAACCTGTATATCAAATATACCCTTGTTCAATTTGCCATCCTTCTTATCCACCAAATATTCAGGGCATTTCCGCTTCCAATGACTATTTCCTTTGCAGTGTAAGTGTAAGCACTCAGTTTCAGGCTTTGGTCCAGCTTTGGGCTTCTTCGCAGGAGTGACAACTTGCTTGTCATTCTACTTGAAGTTCCCTTTCTTTCCCATTGCCCTTCTCTTGAAACTAATGGTCTTGTCAATCATCAACACTTGATGCTCTTTCTTTATTTCTACCTTCGTCGATTTCAACATCACGAAGAGCTCAGGAATCGTTTTCGTCATCCCTTGCATATTATAGTTCATCACGAAGTTCTAGTAACTTGGTGATGGTGACTAGAGAACTTTGTCAATCACTATCTTATCTGGAAGATTAACTCCCACTTGATTCAAGCGATTGTAGTACCCAGACAATCTGAGCACATGCTCACTAGTTGAGCGATTCTCCTCCATCTTTTAGCTATAGAACTTGTTGGAGACTTCATATCTCTCAACTCGGGATTTGCTTGAAATATTAACTTCAATTCCTGGAACATCTCATATGGTCCATGACGTTCAAAACATCTTTGAAGTCCCGTGTAACGCCCCGGACACACCCGCCGGTGGTCGTTACTCCTGGCGGGATCTAGACTGGCCCCACAGATCAATACTAGTCTTTTCTGCGCACTTTGTCCTCACTCGTGCACCCGGGAGCAACTTCGATTCGGTCACCCATCTGAAACTACTCCAAGCTGAGCACGCTTAACTTTGGAGTTCTTTCGAATGGGCTCTGGAAAGAAGAATTCCTTATTGATATGAGTAGTCTGTCATCCCTAATAAGCCGAGCTATCACATACACCCACACTCAGAGGAACCGACGTCCTCGTCGGGCCACAGGAACGTTCCCTCTTGGCACAACCGTCTGTGCATCCAGTCCGGTACATGTGCCATGCCGTGTGCCACGACGGGTCACAAACATCATGAACAACATGACCGCGCACCTGTCCGCAACCATCCGTGTAACCGCGAGGGTCGGCTCTGATACCAACTTGTAACGCCCCGGACACACCCGCCGGTGGTCGTTACTCTGGCGGATCTAGATCGCCCCACAGATCAATACTAGTCTTTTCTGCGCACTTTGTCCTCACTCGTGCGCACCCGGAGCAACTTCGGTCGGTCACCCATCTGAAACTACTCCAAGCTGAGCACGCTTAACTTTGGAGTTCTTTCCGAATGGGCTCCCGGAAAAGAAGGAATTCCTTATTGATATGAGTAGTCTATCATCCCTAATAAGCCAGGCTATCACATCCCGATTCTAAGCCGTTAAGCATGGTGCACTAAACTATCAAGTAGTCATCATATTGAGCTAGCCAAAGCGTTCATAGCGTGCGCATCCGCTCCTGCAATAGGTACGTCACCTAGCGGTGCATTAAGGACATAATTCTTACGTGCGGCAGCAATGAGGATAAACCTCAGATCACGGATCCAATCCGCATCATTGCTGCTAACATCTTTCAACACAATTTTCTCTAGGAACATATCAAAATAAACATATGAAAGCAACAACGCGAGCATAATTTGCAAAATACTACCAGGACTAAGTTCATGATAAATTTAAGTTCAATTAATCATATTACTTAAGAACTCCCACTTAGACAGACATCTCTCTAGTCATCTAAGTGATCACGTGATCCAAATCAACTAAACCATGTCCGATCATCACGTGAGATGGAGTAGTTTCAATGGTGAACATCACTATGTTGATCATATCTACTATATGATTCACGTTCGACCTTTCGGTCTCAGTGTTCCGAGGCCATATCTGTATATGCTAGGCTCGTCAAGTTTAACCTGAGTATTCTGCGTGTGCAACTGTTTTGCACCCGTTGTATTTGAACGTAGAGCCTATCACACCCGATCATCACGTGGTGTCTTAGCATGAAGAACTTTTGCAACGGTGCATACTCAGGGAGAACACTTCTTAATAATTAGTGAGAGATCATCTTAAAATGCTACCGTCAATCAAAGCAAGATAAGATGCATAAAGGATAAACATCACATGCAATCAATATAAGTGATATGATATGGCCATCATCATCTTGTGCTTGTGATCTCCATCTTCGAAGCACCGTCGTGATCACCATCGTCACCGGCGCGACACCTTGATCTCCATCGTAGCATCGTTGTCGTTACGCCATCTATTGCTTCTACGACTATCGCTACCGCTTAGTGATAAAGTAAAGCAATTACAGGGCGTTTTGCATTTCATACAATAAAGCGACAACCATATGGCTTCTGGCAGTTGCCGATAACTTCGGTTACAAAACATGATCATCTCATACAATAAAATATAGCATCACGTGCGACATGCTTGTAAGCAGTATGACTTGTATCGCCCACAACTCACTTGTGTTCTACTCATGCATATAACATCTATGCATAAAACCTGGCTCTAATACCACTATTGGGGAACGTAGTAATTTCAAAAAAATTCCTACGCATACGCAAGATCATGGTGAGCATAGCAACCAGAGGGGAGAGTGTTGTCCACGTACCCTCATAGACCGAAAGTGGAAGCGTTAAAACAACGCGGTTGATGTAGTCGTACATCTTCACGGCCCGACCGATCAAACACCGAAACTACGACACCTCCGAGTTCTAGCACACGTTCAGCTCGATGACGATCCCCGTACTCCGATCCAGCAGAATGTCGGGGAAGAGTTCCGTCAGCACGAAGGCATAATGACGATCTTGATGTTCTACCATCGCAGGGCTTCGCCTAAGCACCGCTACAATATTATCAAGGACTATGGTGGAGGGGGGCACCGCACACGGCTAAGAGATCAAGAGATCAATTGTTGTGTCTCAAGGGTGCCCCCTCCCGTATATAAAGGAGTGGAGGAGGGAGGGCGGCCCTCTCTATGGCGCGCCCTAGGGAGTCCTACTCCCACAGGAGTAGGATTCCCTTTCCTAATAGAACTAGGAGCCCTTCCAAGTAGAAGGAGTAGGACAGAAGGAAAGGGAAGGAGAAGGAGAAGGAAGGAAGGCGCCCCTCCCTAGTCCAATTCGGACTAGTCCATGGGGAGGGGTGCGGCCACCCTTTGGGCCCTTTCTCTCCTTTCCCGTATGGCCCATTAAGGCCCAATACGAATTCCCGTAACTCTCCGGTACTCCGAAAAATACCCGAATCACTCGGAACCTTTCTGATGTCCGAATATAGTCATCCAATATATCGATCTTTATGTCTCGACCATTTCGAGACTCCCCGTCATGTCCCCGTTCTCATCCGGGACTCCGAACTCCTTCGGTACATCAAAACTCATAAACTCATAATATAATTATCATCAAAACTTTAAGCGTGCGGACCCTACGGGTTCGAGAACAATGTAGACATGACCGAGACACGTTTCCGGTCAATAACCAATAGCGGAACCTGGATGCTCATATTGGCTCCTACATATTCTATGAAGATCTTTATCGGTCAAACCGCATAACAACATACGTTGTTCCCTTTGTCATCGGTATGTTACTTGCCCGAGATTCGATCGTCGGTATCTCAATACCTAGTTCAATATCGTTACCGGCAACTCTCTTTACTCATTACGTAATGCATCATTCCGTAACTAACTCATTAGCTACATTGCTTGCAAGGCTTATAGTGATGTGCATTACCGAGAGGGCCCAGAGATACCTCTCCGACAATCGGAGTGACAAAACCTTATCTCGAAATAAGCCAACTCAACATGTACCTTGGAAGACACCTGTGGAGCTCCTTTATAATCACCCAGTTACGTTGTGACATTTGGTAGCACACAAAGTGTCGGGGATATGCCCCGCGGTGTAAACCGGCCGGGAGTTTAACCCGGCCGGACTGGACGACTCACTGTAACCCGCCCGGAGCTTGGCGGTTCACGGGATACCCGCCTGGTCTTGGCGGTTCATTCGTAACCCGGCGGGCGGGTCAGATGGATGACGAGGCCCATGGCCCAGAAGGCCGGTTCACGTTTAATGGTGGGCCGGTTTATGAGGAAAGCATAAGGATTATTCTCCTACAAAGGAATTAAGACCAGGACTTGTATCCGGTTTGTATTAGAGATAGACTAGTCTTAATCCTAATAGGACTCCACATGTAAACCGCCCCTTCAACATATATAAGGAGGGGCAGGGCTCCCCAAAGATGGACGAGTTAGAAGCTACAATCAAGAAACAATCCCTAGGGCTAGACACAATTAGAGGAGAGCCGGTTTACGGCGACTCCCTCGTGATGATAATGAGACCTAGCCTCAAACAGCATGTAGGGTTTTTACCGGATGATGTTTTCCGGGGCCCGAAGCTGTCTAAAACCCTTGTCTGCGTGTTGATCCACCCTGCGTCTCTCGTCCCACTCAACCCCTTTCAAGCTACCACATAGATGCGTTGGCCTCGCGACTAGGTCCTGACACTAAGGACATCTGACGTGACAAATCCACGACAGTTGGCGCCCACCGTGGGGCCTGCGCACGGTGGTGTTGAGTTCTTGGAGGGATCTTCCCAGGTTTTCGAGAAGCTCGCGATTAACCGGATGAAGGAGAGTCGGCATGGGATAGTCTTCGGCAGGAGCCGGAACTTCAATGTTTGCGATCAGGATTGTTGATTTTTAAGCTAATAGTATGAGGGTTTGGCGTTTTATGCGTTGCCGAGGCAACGTGATCCGTCGAATCCGAAGCACCCGTCACCGGTTGCGGCTCAAGTTCAGTTTCCAAGAAATCAGATGGCGAGTCACTGCGGCCATCGCTGACCGCCAAAACCCGTATAGATTCCATGATACGACCTGTGATGGCCGCGGTACAAGGTGCGTGCATAAGTTGATTTACGCCTAAGGCCCGTGCCGCGGGCAAACTATTAGCCGGATGTTTGGCGTGCCCACTTCAAACAAACCCAATGGAAAAATTCTTATTGTGAGCTCGGCATAAAAGAAAAGTGGGATAAAGGAAGCCCACGATTGAGAGGAAGACACGGATATGGATCGGTCAAACCAAGCTGCGGTCCGGAAGATAGCTGAGATGTGGGTTGGACTCGGGTGACAATGGCGTCGTTGAGCCGCTACTACCGCCTTAGCCTCGCGTCTCTGCCGCTGCACTCTCGAGCCATCAGCGGCGACAAGCCACTGTTCCAAGTGGCGCCCTGCTGCATCTTCGGCGCGCCGAAGTCGCCTCCGTCAAAGTGGCAAAGCCGCCTCTCCACCGGTCTCGGCGTCGCCCGGCGAGCCATCGCCAGCCGCCGCCTGGTGCGCCTTCACGGCCGAACTATGCGCTGCGTCCTTGTCTCCGCCTCGTCAATCAGCCTCGCCTCGTCGTCACCCGCGGAGTCGCCATCGTTGTTCACTCGACTGCGGGGTGAGCCGCTGCGAGCTGCGGTCGTGCTCACCTCCGCCTTGTGAGACACCTACACTCGAGCATTGTCGCGAGATGTAGCAAGCCGCCTCTGCTTCGGTTTGCCGCCTCGCCGCGCTGGCGCGTCTTGCGCCGAGCCACCCGCGTCGAGTGGTTTTCGCTGCTGCGAGCCGCCCGCCATCAGTGAGTTTTGCTGCAAGCCGCCGCTTCGGTTTGGTTCCGCCCGGCGTCGCCAAGTCTCTGAATATTTGTGGCACACTAGAAAGCGATTTGTCAATCGGTCGGTCATTCTGCGAAGTACTACCAATCCTTGAAACAGTACACGCACGAGTACCGGAAGGAGCGTGGCAACCACTTCCATGTGAAGACTAAGGAGGAATAATAAAAAAGGGGATCACGTGATGAAGGATCTAAGGTGGGTGACGGATAGCAATTTTAATGGCGAGGATCAACGGAGGAAGGACTAGTGTGCATCGGGGCGGATTAATGTACTGGTGAGATTTTTGCCGATAAATCGCTGGAACAAAGCGACTCCGATTACCGGTCTCCTACACCGATCGAAGCGGTGGCAGCGATACAATCCACATGTGTCGAGTTACACCGATGTGCATTACAGACGGTCGACAAGACATCTGATCAAATTCTCGGACGTTTCACATTGGTTGTCCAAATATATCGGTGCTATCTATTTCATTTATTTTATTAATACATATTAAATTGTTTAAGAACAATTATTGGGTCTCATAATATTTTTACGGGGCGGCTATTAAAAGAAAAGGGTGGTATTACACGCGAAGGCGGGTTAATTTGTGCCGCCCAGCTTCACGGACACGCGTATCGTGGTCGGTTTACATCAATCGCGCCGCCGCTCGCCGTCCGCACCGCCTTACAACACCACGGACAACTCGCATGTCGCGCCTACTCTAAGCGTCGCGGCCGACTCACCCTTCCGCACCGGTTTACCACGTCGCGGCCGGTTCACCCGTGAGCTACTTCAACCTCACCTAGCGATCATCAATTTCATGGCGGATTATTTCCGTCCTGGCACATCAGGTGATATCTATCTAAAATAATTTTTATTGGTACATATTATTTGTCAAAGAGCAATTTATCTTTGTCTTGGTCTGCAATACTGTTGATGCAGGACAATTGTTCACTACATCAAAACGACGTGGTTAATTCGCCCGTCCACGCCGGTTTACCACACCACGGCCGGTTCATCTGTTTGAGCCACTTCTGACACGGAGGTCATCTTTTTCGTCCGCCTCTCGTGGCCTGGTCTACACCAACACACCGGGCCGCACCTGTTTGCATGAGCTGTTTACTGAGTATGAGCAAGTCACTATTTGGGAAGCCCGGTTTTCTTTCAAGCAAAATGGAGGCAAATTATCATATACTATCAACCGCTGTCTGCACTGGGTGGTTCAATGGGCAGGCACACAAGTCGCCGCCATTAAAGTTCGGTTAACTTCAAATCACCAGTTGGAAGGAACTATTGGCCGAGTTGCTGACAAGGCTCACACGGGATCATTTATAACCCGCCGCAGTCACCTCAATCTTCTGTGGATTCACATCGGGCTATCAACACCGATGATATACAACTTATGCCGGTTTACATCACGGTCACATATGGAGAATCTCAAGCCAGCTCTTCGAGTCACCTTGAGACTCGGGGGCTACGATGATATGACGCAACAAGTCTTGCCAGTTTCAGCAAATTTAAAACCCGAGGACAATGGAGGAAAGATAACCCGGTCCGGAGGCTATGTTATTTGAAGGCCGTCAGAAATTTCCGGCTTAGAAAGTATATGACAATTACAAAATCCGGCTCAATGAAGAAGTTCCGGTCATCGTAAAAGATTCGGTTTAAAATCCGGCTCAAGGAAGCCAGTCTCACTGAAGCTCTCAAATCCGGTTTAAAATTTCCGGTTCAAAAGGAATTAACTTCGCAAGTTCGAGTTTAAAGGCCGTCGAGAAAATTTCCGGCTGAAAATGAAGATTCCGGTTTACAATCCGGTTCAAGGGAAAGATGTCCCCCACAAAGCTTTGAAGCTCTCAATGTCGGTTCAAGATCCGGTTCAAGAAGAATTTATCTCTTGCAAAAGTTAAAATTGCGAAGAGGACTGCTGCCATGATCGCGGTTCAAACATGGGTATCCTGCCTTATTGGCCTGACATATTATTGATCACATGGGGGCTTCTGCTTCATAAAGCGGGGTCTCTGCATTTTCTTATCATGTGAGGTTACATGGAGTGGTTCTGTTTTAAAGCGGCCTCCGGTTTACCCCTTGACATTTGCTTTTTTATATATCACTAGGGTCCTTGGTCGAGTCCGAACCAACGCGACACCTTTTGATAGGCGACAGCCACCAGATCACAGGGACATGGTCAAGTCTGAACCGATCCGCCTCTTGGTCGACCTAAGGCCACAAAATCACTTGGGGCATGGTCGAACCGAACCATTGCCACGCCTCTTGATCTGGCATATATGCCACGAGTCATTTGGGGACCTGGCTGACTTGAATCATTGTCACACCTATTGGGGGATTGATCCTGTCCGACCATGGTAACACCATCTGAACAGCTCAGTATAGCATATGTTTGCAAAAGGTTTTTTTTATCATTGCCTTGGCTTCCATGTTATTTTCATGGCTTGTTTGTTCTTTGTCTTTGTTGGATAACAAACACCTTTTTTCCGGTTCAGCCGATGGATTTGATTCCCCTTTAATCCGGAGATTATTTGCCCGGTTTGATTTTTTGATTTTATGTTACCATCTTATCATGGAGTAAACCGGTGTCCATTAACCCGGCTTGGCTTTCAACTACAAGTTGTCAATACACGATCAAGTTATAATCCGGAGACTGTCAGTCCGGTCTGGTTTGACTACGAGTCGCCAGTATTATATATGGATAATCTGGTGTTTATTACAACCCGATACGGTTTTATCATAAACCGGCACAATATGGAAGGAGTTATCAGTACTCAAGATTGGGATTATCACCCTTACTACAAAAAGTTGGTAAACCAATGATGTTATTCAATGTCACAGGTATGATATATTTCATATTTGATTATTCTTAAGTGCAGCCTTGGTTATAAACCTGGGTTATATGTTGGGCATTATGACCTGTCCGACGGTAAACCGCCAGGACACTTTAAACTTGTTGTATGCAGAAATAGGTTGAATAAAGCGTGATGATAAATCACCAGCGTTTAATAAACCGGCCTGGCTTTAAGACGATAAGTCGCCAGTATATGATGAGAAATTATCCGGTGTTTATTAAACCGGCCTGGCTTTGGACTATACGTCGCCAGTATATATTTGGATTGCGCCATTGGAATCATGCGCTTATAAATGATTGGGTTATATTATTCAAATAGCCAGACTTGGCTGAATTTTCATTATGATATTGGATGAATAAGGTTTCATACCGGATTATATTATCTTGAATAGCCAACATGGCTGGATTTTTATTATGGTTATTAATATTATGATTGAGGTTTTCAAAGTTGCTTTAGCGCAATGGATATTATGTTATCAATGGATATATTCTACAATTGAAGGAGTAGTCCCGAGTTGCTGCAGGCTTACAACCCGGCACTTGGGGGCTACATTATTGAAGTTGAGATTACATCAAGTATGCAAGTCTCATGTCGCTGCAAGCATGCACCATGACACTTGGGGGCTAATGCAAAGTCATTGTTTGTTCATCTTATTGAAGACCCGACTCATCACATTATAATGAGCCGGCCTTTGGGGGCTACCACTTGCTCCTGTTAAATAATTCAAGTATATATCAAAGTCCCAGCCCAATATTATCTTACTGAGCTGGCCCTTGGGGGCTACACCATTGTTGTTCAAAGATTACATGATTATATTTACAAAGTCCCTGCTCATTATTGCATAATGACCCGGCACTTGGGGGCTACATATGGGGAATATTCAATTCTGACTAGTGATTGAGATAAACAACCTAGATTTCTTCAAGATTGTGATATTTATATTGAAGCAAAGACTTAAGCCACCACTTTGTTCTGCTCAAAGACTTGGGGGCTACAGGTATTATATTATTATCGAAGAAATATTTTCAAATTCTCTGACTGAGCAAACTAGATTGACCCGGCATCACCAATCATTATGACTCTGTGGCTGCAACCCGGTGTCATCAATAATCATAAACCGGTGTTAGCAACAATCAAGAACCGGTGTCTGCAACAATCATGACCTGGAATTATCAGTTTTTATAACCCGATAGTTTTTGGCAATGATAAACCGGCAAGTTCTGCATCTTCAAGCCAGTTGAATATCATATGAGTATCTCAAGACCAATAATTCTTAAACCGGCGCTTTGGAAGCCGACTCAAGTGGATTATTCTTCACAATACTTTTCTATGAGAAACCAACGTCAGCAATTTGAGTATGAAGCTGGTTATTGACCCGGATTTTCTAGAAGGAGGAAATAACAAGGACTTAAGGATGATCAGTGTCGGTCTACAAGAATTCTTAACCCGGAGCACAACCTGTCAAAATTGTTCTGGTGTTTATTCTGCAGTATAAGTTTACCATGGATAAATCCAAGCTAAACTTGGAGGCTAATGTCGGGATATGCCTTGGTGTAAAACCGCGGGAGTTTAACCCGGCGGATCGACGACTCATTGAAACCGCCCGAGCTTGGCGGTTCACGGGATACCCGCCCGGTCTTGGCGGTTCATTCGTAACCGGTGGGCGGGTCGAGATGGATGCGAGGCCCATGGCCCGAAGGCAGTTCACGTTTAATGGTGGGCGGTTTATGAGGAAAGCATAAGTTATTCTCCTACAAAGGAATTAAGACCAGGACTTGTATCCGGTTTGTATTAGAGATAGACTAGTCTTAATCCTAATAGGACTCCACATGTAAACCGCCCTTCAACATATATAAGGAGGCAGGGCTCCCAAAGATGGACGAGTTAGAAGCTACAATCAAGAAACAATCCCTAGGGCTAGACACAATTAGAGGAGAGCCGGTTTACGGCGACTCCCTCGTGATGATAATGAGACCTAGCCTCAAACAGCATGTAGGGTTTTTACCGGATGATGTTTTCCGGGGCCCGAAGCTGTCTAAAACCCTTGTCTGCGTGTTGATCCGCCCTGCGTCTCTCGTCCCACTCAACCCCTTTCAAGCTACCACATAGATGCGTTGGCCTCGCGACTAAGTCCTGACACTAAGGACATCTGACGTGACAAATCCACGACACAAAGTGTCCTCCAGTAAACGGGAATTGCATAATCTCATAGTTGTAGGAACATGTATAAGTCATGAAGAAAGCAATAGCAACATACTAAACGATCAAGTGCTAAGCTAACGGAATGGGTTATGTCAATCACATCATTCTACTAATGATGTGATCCCGTTAATCAAATGACAACTCATGTCTATGGTTAGGAAACATAACCATCTTTGATTAATGAGCTAGTCTAGTAGAGGCATACTAGTGACAATATGTTTGTCTATGTATTCACACATGTATCATGTTTTCGGTTAATACAATTCTAGCATGAATAATAAACATTTATCATGATATAAGGAAATAAATAATAACTTTATTATTGCCTCTAGGGCATATTTCCTTCAGATTTGGCACTCCTTCTTTGGTATGCCAGGAACTTACAATGACATCAACGTACTGTAGTGCTCGAATGTCTTTGACAAGCTTGTTGAAGGTCATGCTCCTCCGGTGAATTTCGAGGTCAATGGGCGCCACTACAACAAGGTATACTACCTAGCAGATGGCATCTATCCGAGATGGTCCACATTTGTGAAGACTGTCTCAAACCCTGTGCCGGGAGGCAAGAACTCCTACTTTGCCAAGTGTCAGGAGGCTTGCAGGAAGGATGTCGAGCGGGCATTTGGTGTGCTTCAATCTCGATCTGCTGTTGTCTGGTACCCTGCTCTGACCTGGTCGAAATCTCAAATGTGGGAGGTGATGAACTGTTGTGTCATCTTGCACAACATGATCATTGAGAGCGAGAAGGAAGAGCCATTGTTTGACACTGAACCATATTTCAGGCAGGCTCCTCTTGCAACTGTTGATCACCAGGTACAGGCATCATGGGTTGCCTTCCTCAATATGTGTCAGGAGATCCGAGACTCACAGGTGCATCAAGAACTGTAGTACCATCCAGTGGAGCATGTATGGAGGCTCAAGGGCAACGCCTAGTTTGATGTGTTTTTAATTTGTGTTTGAATTATGAGTTTGCTTGGTTAAACTATTTGATTTGTATTCATTTCTGCGATGAACTATGTGATAAAAAAATACTTTTTGTTGAGTTTGTGCCGAATTATGTCGAATTTGGGCTGAATTTGCGCCAAATTTGGGCCGAAATCGGCGGCTGGGGGCGAACTTGGTGGGTCGGCTGGGAACCCAAGCCTCCCACTGTAGGACCTTGAAGTATGTCTAGAGGGGGCGTGATTAGACTAATTGACCAATTAAAAACTTAACCTTTTCTCAATTTTAGAGTTTGGCAGATTTTAGCTATCTTAGGACAAGTCAAGCAATCATCACACAATTCAAGCAAGCATGCAAAGAGTATATAGGCAGCGGAAATTAAAGCATGCAACTTGCAAGAAAGTAAAGGGAAGGGTTTGGAGGATTCAAACGCAATTGGAGACACGGATGTTTTTGGCATGGTTCCGATAGGTGGTGCTATCGTACATCCACGTTGATGGAAACTTCAACCCACTAAGGGTAACGGTTGCGCGAGTCCACGGAGGGCTCCACCCATGAAGGGTCCACGAAGAAGCAACCTTGTCTATCCCACCATGGCCATCGCCCACGAAGGACTTGCCTCACTAGCGGTAGATCTTCACGAAGTAGGCGATCTCCTTGCCCTTACAAACTCCTTGGCTCAACTCCACAATCTTGTCGGAGGCTCCCAAGTGACACCTAGCCAATCTAGGAGACACCACTCTCCAAGAAGTAACAAATGGTGCGTTGATGATGAACTCCTTGCTCTTGTGCTTCAAATGATAGTCTCCCCAACACTCAACTCTCTCTCATAGGATTTGGATCTGGTAGAAAGAAGATTTGAGTGGAAAGCAACTAGGGAAGGCTAGAGATCAAGATTCATTTGGTAGGAATGGAATATCTTGGCCTCAACACATGAGTAGGTGGTTCTCTCTCAAAAATGGTAAGTTGGAAGTGTAGGTTTGTTCTGATGGCTCTCTCCACGAATGAAGAGGAGGTGGAGGGGTATATATAGCCTCCACACAAAATCTAACCGTTACACACAATTTACCAAACTCGGTGGGACCGATTCAACAGACTCGGTCAGACCGATTTAGTAAACCTAGTGACCGTTAGGATTTTCGGTGGGACTGACATGCAACTCGGTAAGACCGATTCGATTAGGGTTAGGGCATAACGTAATCTCGGTGAGACCGAGTACACAAACTCGGTTGGACCGATTTTGGTAATAAGCCTTCCAGAGAGTTGGTTAGGTAAACTCGGTGGGACCGATTTGCTCTTTTCGGTGAGACCGAAATGTTAGAAAAGGGAAACAAAGAGTTTACATTGCAATCTCGGTGGGACCGATCGCTCACTTCGGTTAGACCGAAACGTTACGAAGGGAAACAGAGAGATTACAATCTCATCTCGGTGAGACCGAGATCCCTATTGGTAGGACCGATTTGCCTAGGGTTTGTGGCAGTGGCTATGACATTAGAACTCGGTGGCGCCGGATAGAAAGAATAGGTGTGACCGATTTTGGCTTTAGGTTTAGGTCATTTGTGGATGTGAGAAAGTAGCTGAGGGTTTTTGGAGCATATCACCAAGCACATGAAGCAAGAGGCTCGTTAAGCAACACCTCATCCCTCCTTGATAGTATTGGCTTTTCCTATAGACTCAATGTGATCTTGGATCACTAAAATGTAAAATGAAGAGTCTTGAGCTTTTGAGCTTGAGCCAATCCTTTGTCATTAGTATTTTGAGGGATCCACTTTCATCATCCATGCCATGCCATTCATTGAGCTTTCCTGAAATAATAGTCTTGGAATAGCATTAGCTCAATGAGCTATATGTTATTATGAATTACCAAAACCACCTAGGGATAGTTGCACTTTCAATCTCCCCCTTTTTGGTAATTGACGACAACATATAGATCAAAGCTTTGACAAATAATAATAAGATTTAACAACATCGTCGCTTTGAGAGGTATGTGATAAGCAAGAGCTCCCCCTAAATTTGTGCATAGTTTAAGATTTGCTTTGGACTGCAAATGCACAAGGAATTAGGCTCATGGGTTACTCTTCCATGTCACATACATCTTGGTGGAGCGCTAAAAATGATAAAGATTGAATACATGCACTCATCACCAAGCAAAGTGAATGATCACATATGGATAGGTAAGATAATATCATCAACCATGCATAAGTGTAGCTTATGATCAAACACATGATCATCAATGTCTCACAAAAACAGCATAGTATCTCAAGCACTCAAAAGCAAACAAAGTTTAACCACCAAAGCAAGAGAGAACAAAAGCAACACTCTCTCTCTCGAAGCCTATGATCTATACATTTTTCTCCCCCTTTGGCAACAAGTTACCAAAAAGTTCATAGAAAATGCATAGTGCTAGATCGACTCTCAGGCTTGATCTTCAAGTGGTGGTGTCCGGATAACTCCAAGAACGAAGGCTTCAGTTGAAGTGGATGGAGCTGGAGGAGTTGGTGCTAGAGCTGGTTGCACTAGAGCTATAGCTGGTGCAGATGATGTGGCTCTGGTGTCTGTCACAGGCACTGCAACTGACCGCTGAGCTCTAGGTACTCTAGCAAATACATTAGTGATAGTCTTGCCCTGCATCTCCTGCATGTCATCCTGTAGCTGCTCCACAACTGACTGAATCTCAGTTACTTTGACATCTAGATCATGGAATTTTAGTTCCATGATTCTTTCCAAGCTCTCCTGATTTCGAGTGAGGGTGGCCAATCCCTTCTCAATCCTCGGAGTTGATGCTATCAAGTAACCAAGATGCTCCTGTTTGTTCTTCAAAAAGTACTCAGATGCCTCCTCTTGAGTTGGCATCTTGGCAGCCTTCTCTTTCCTTGCCTTCTCCTTCTTCTCTTGAGCTTGTACTGATGATGGTTCATCCTCATTCATGACAACCTGATTGTCCTCAAAGTCTGGATAGAGAGGAAAATGTTCCTTATCCAATAGATATTTGCCTGTGCCCATCTTTGAGTTAATCAACTCCTGAATCTGAGGGGCATATCCACAACTCCTCTTTTGGTCGGCTGCAGTCCTCTTAATGGTCTCAACCATAAGGCTCATGACCTTGAATTTCTGTGGCACATCAAACAAATGCAACATGTTGATTGCATGCCCTCTAATCATGTTGTGTTCACCAGACTTAGGCAACAGAGTGTGCCTTAGGATGCAGTTGATTGTTGGCAGCCCTGACAGAAGAAAGTGGACTGACCCAAACTTATGTGTCTCAATTGCATTGTCTGGGATCTCCTTGTACATGTGTGCCATGGAATTGTGGTCCATCTTCTTCTTCGCATAGACATCCAAGTCATCTTCATTCTCCTTTGGGGCATTGATCAGATTTGCCCACTCCTCAATGGTTGACTCGTACCTTGTACCTTCAGACATCCAAACTATCCTCCCATCTGGATAGAAGTGTGCTGTGGAGTAGAATTGCATAATGAGTTCATCATTCCAGTTGGTGAGCTTTTGCCCAACAAAATCTGCAACTCCACAAGCAACAAAACTGTCTTGCACTCCAGGATAGTGCTCTTCATTTTCTTTCATGTAGGTCTAGTCAACCCACCTCATATCACACACTATGGGCTTCTTGTCCAACAAGATTGTCTCATAGAAGTCATGCTGTTCCTTTGTATGGAACCTGTAATCAAAAGCAGTTCTTCTCCTTGTGGCATATGGATCTGTCATCCTCCATAGCCTCAACCCTGAGTCTCTTCTAATGTTCATGTCCTCAGCCACTGGATGGACATCATTGTGGTCTGGTATCTTGGGCTTGAGCTTCCTCAGAACTTGTCCTTCTTCATCTTCCTCATCAGCAACTTCAGGCAATGGGGTCTTGTTCTTCTCAGCAGCTGGAATACTCCTGGTATTCCTCCTTGGTGCAAGCTTGGGCTTGGGGCAGCTTTGGGTGCTTCCTTGGGCTTTGATGTTGCAGCCCCTAATCTAATGCCATCACCCATCAGCTTTTGTGCCTTGGGTGCTGGTGCAGCAACCTCTTCTTCCTCTTCAGAGTCTTTCCTCATTGAGGGTTTTCCAAGAACCTGGGCAGTAGTGGTTATGGCTCTTTTCTTCTTCTTATCCTGAGCAGCAGCTTCATCTTCTGATTCAACGGTAAACTTCATAGTTTCTCCAGTGGGAACTTTCTTGGGTTTGGAAGTTGTGACTCTCTTTGCAGGTGCCTCTTTGGGTTCAGACTTATCAGGCACTTGAGTAGATCCTCTGACCTTCAGCATAGGTGTCCTCTTGGCAGGAACCTTTCTATTGGGTCCAGGTTTAGTGCTATGTGCTGAGGCATACTCCTTTTTGAGCACTACCTTCTTGGAGGTAGCCTCATCCTCTTCTGCTCTATAATCCTCATCCTCAGAATCTGAGGTTCTCTTCTTCCTTGTCCCGGTAGCAGCTTTAGGCAGGTTGCCTGGGGTGCTCTTGCTGCCTTCATCTGAAGTGCTAGAGGGACTAGTGCCCTCACTCATGTGAATCTGCTCTTCTTCCCTGTTCTGGCTGTCACTTTGGTCTGACATGCTGCAAACACCTTGATCGCTGACCTGTGAAGAGTTATAGATGAGATAGAGTGGATGAGCATCACAAAATGCGAGATTTTTGCAAAAGAATGATTCAAAAATTCAGTTTTAGTTTTCCTGAAAGCATTTCGGATCAACCGATTTTCAAACTCGGTGATACCAAAGCAGTTTTGGAACCTAAACCGATGGACTCGATTGGACCGAGTCACGGTTCGGTGGCACCGAGGCGCTAGGGTTTCACAAAGTCCTAAAATCGATCTCACCGATTAGCAATTCTCGGTCGACCGAGAGTTACTAGTGCAATGGCGTTAGCCAAATCGGTGGGACCGAGTTTTCAACTTCGGTGGGTGCGAGATGGTTTTGGCGAAACCTAACCCTAAATTTTCGAATCTCATCTAATCTAAGGATTGCATTGACTGGATAGGAGTGTTTCAATCATGGCAAGAATCATTAAGAACACAATGTGCTAGGAATCGGACGAGGATAGCACTGTGATCGAGTCCATACCCTAGCTTGGCGATGAATTCGCTACGGCGGGGGTGAAATCCATTGACGGTGGCGGAGACCAGCGACAGGAGGCGGCTAGCGACGAGGAGACGATCCGAAGACCCTGGAGGCAGAGCGAGCTATTGCACGGGCGAAGAGGTTCGGAGAAATTTCCAACATTTTCCCCGTGACTATATATAGCCCGACCCTATCGGTGTGACCGAGTGGAACGACCCGGTGGCACCGAGATGCATAATCGTGTGCGATTCTGACAACTCGGTGTGACGAAAAGTTCAAATCGGTTGCACCGAGATTGAAAACCTGGATCGACTTAGTGATCTCGGTAGGACCGAAATGGAGGAATCGGTCAGACCGAGAATCACAAAGAAGTTTTGGAAGTTTAAGTCTATGACGAATCGGGGACTCCGAGTGCTCCTCACACAGAGTGGTTCGAATCTGACTTGATCAAATTTTGTGATGTAGCATGAATAGAGTTTGAGACGAGAAAAGCATAGATAGCTAGAGAAGGTTCTTAGGCATTCTTGTCCATCCACTTGGCAAAAAGAAAAGGAAGCCAATCACTCAAAACAACAAGTGGATGTCCTTGAGTGAGTAAAATATGCACCAACATTCTCACACAATAATATGGCAAATGAAATATGTGGCAAAGCATGCACAACCAATTCTAGCATCTATCAAACAATTGGCGATGACTAGGTCATCTATATATGAGTATATTGACTTAGGAGTCAAATGAAAACATTTGATCATAGGTCATACTCATCGTTTAAGCTCAAGTGGGGTTACCACTTTTACATAATGCATTGATGTGTTCACACCATTAGAGTTGCTTTGACTCAATTTTTAGAGTTAAGCTCCCCCTAGATGTGAGATCCCCCCTTAGAGGGATGAACTAACCTTGGGTTTTGTCGATGATGACTTCATGTAGGTGTTGAAGATGTGGATGCTCAATGTTGATGTAGATCATTTGGAGCAATCCTTTGGAGTGAGTTGCACTTTCAACTTACCTACATGGGTTAGTCCCACAAGGAACAAACAAGAATATCCATAGACATAGAGTGATGCACACACAAGATGATGTCCATGAAATCATTAGGTTACCTTGTCCCTTGCCTTACCAACATGAGGGTTTGTGACTCCTTGAACTAGTGCAAGATGTGGAAGTTGATTGCACTTGTTCTTGCCATAATGATATGAGTGAAGAATGTTGGCGGAGTCACCCTCAAGAACTCTCTAGTTCTTCTTCTTCAGGATCCACATCATCTTGATGGGAATCCTCGGAGTTGTAGTTGTGCTAGATGAAGTAGAACTTGACATAGTCTTGGGAACCCACTTGACCGAGGCCTTAGGTGATTCTTCAAATGAATCAATCTCTTCTTGAAGCTTGTCCTTGCCTTTGTTCTTGTGGTCTTGTGGTGGAAGATCATCTTGTGCTTGTGTTCCTTTGAAGGAAGTAGGATCATACTTCTCTTGTTGGGGAACAAACTTTGTCTTGGGGTATTGATCTTCTTCCCACTCAACTCCATTGGCATTGAACTTTCGTTCAAAACCAACACCTTGATTCTTCCGGTGCCTTCCTTGCTTGCGTACAATTTCCTCGAATTGCTTACTCCCAGCAAGGCTCTTGTAAACACCTTTCTCTATAATTCCCTTCAATATGCTATTTTCTTGCTCAAGTGTAACTTGGCTAAGAGAATCATTAGTGGAATCAAGAGAACTACTAGAAGCAACAATATTGGATTTGACATTATTATTGTTACTACTAGAGGAAGGATCTGAAGGAAATATGCCCTAGAGGCAATAATAAAGTTATTATTTATTTGCTCATATCATGATAAATGTTTATTATTCATGCTAGAATTGTATTATCCGGAAACATGATACATGTGTGAATACATAGATAAACATAATGTCACTAGTATGCCTCTACTTGACTAGCTCATTAATCAAAGATGGTTATGTTTCCTAACCATAGACATGTGTTGTCATTTGATTAACGAGATCACATCATTAGGAGAATGATGTGATTGACTTGACCCATCCTGTTAGCCTAGCACTTGATCGTTTAGTATGTTGCTATTGATTTCTTCATGACTTATACAAAGTTCCTACAACTATGAGATTATGCAACTCCCGTTTACCGGAGGAACACTTTGTGTGCTACCAAACATCACAACGTAACTGGGTGATTATAAAGGTGCTCTACAGGTGTCTCCAAAGGTACATGTTGAGTTGGCGTAATTCGAGATTAGGTTTTGTCACTCCGATTGTCGGAGAGGTATCTCTGGGCCCTCTCGGTAATACACATCACTTAAGCCTTGCAAGCATTGTAACTAATGAGTTAGTTACGGAATGATGTATTACGGAACGAGTAAAGAGACTTACCGGTAACGAGATTGAACTAGGTATTGGATACTGACGATCGGATCTCGGGCAAGTAACATACCGATGACAAAGGGAACAATGTATGTTGTTGTGCGGTTAGACCGATAAAGATCTTCATAGAATATGTAGGAGCCAATATGAACATCCAGGTTCCACTATTGGTTCTTGATCATAAACAGTTCTAGGTCATGTCTACATAGTTCTCGAACCCTTAGGGTCCGCACGCTTAATGTTACGATGACAGTTTTATTATGAGTTTATAAGTTTTGATGTATCGAAGTTTGTTCGGAGTCCTGGATGTGATCACGGACATGACGAGGAGTCTTGAAATGGTCGAGACATAAAGATTGATATATTGGAAGCCTATATTTGGACTTGAATGGTTAGGGTGAAATCGATTTTACTAGAACACCGGGGTTATCGGAACCCTCCCGGGGGTTAATGGGTCTTAGTGGGCCATGAGGGAGAAGAGGAGGGCCGGCCAGGGCAGGCTGCATGCCCCCTCCCCCCTAGTCCGAATAGGACAAGGAAGGGGGGCGGCGCCCCCCTTTCCTCTTTCCCTCCCCCCAAGTCCTAATCCAACTAGGAAAGGGGGGTCCTACTCTCGGTAGGAGTAGGACTCCTCCGGCGCGCCTCCTCCTAGGGCTGGCCGCACCCCCCTCCCCCTTGCTCCTTTATATACGGGGGCAGGGGGCACCCTAGAACACACAGGTTGATCTACGGATCGTTCCTTAGCCGTGTGTGGTGCCCCCCTCCACCATATTCCACCACGGTCATATCGTCGCGGAGTTTAGGCGAAGCCCTGCGCCGGTAGAACATCATCATCGTCACCACGCCGTCATGCTGACGGGACTCATCCCCGACACCCTGCTGGATCGGAGTCCGGGGAACGTCATCGAGCTGAACGTGTGCTGAACACGGAGGTGCCGTACGTTCGGTGCTTGGATCGGTCGGATCATGAAGACGTACGACTACATCAACCACGTTGTCATAACGCTTCGCTTTCGGTCTCACGAGTGCGTGGACACACTCTCCCTCTCGTTGCTATGCATCACCGTGATCTTGCGTGTGCGAGGAAATTTTTGAAATTATTACGTTCCCCAACGGTGGCATCCGAGCCTAGGTTTTATGCGTTGATGTTATATGCATGAGTAGAACACAAGTGAGTTGTGGGCGATACAAGTCATCTTGCTTACAAAGCATGTCATACTTTGGTTCGGGCGGTATTGTGAGATGAAGCGGCCCGGACCGACATTACGCGTACGCTTACGCGAGACTGGTTTCACCGTTATGAGCACTCGTGCTTAAAGGTGGCTGGCGGGTGTCTGTCTCTCTCACTTTAGCTGAATCGAGTGTGGCTACGCCCGGTCCTTGCGAAGGTTAAAATAGCACTAACTTGACGAACTATCGTTGTGGTTTTGATGTGTAGGTAAGAATGGTTCTTGCTAAGCCCGTAGCAGCCACGTAAAACTTGCAACAACAAAGTAGAGGACGTCTAACTTGTTTTTGCAGGGCATGTTGTGATGTGATATGGTCAAGACGTGATGCTATATTTTATTGTATGAGATGATCATGTTTTGTAACCGAAGTTATCGGCAACTGGCAGGAGCCATATGGTTGCCGCTTTATTGTATGAAATGCAACGCATACGTAATTGCTTTACTTTATCACTAAGCGGTAGCGATAGTCGTAGAAGCAATAGATGGCGTAAACGACAACGATGCTACGATGGAGATCAAGGTGTCGCGCCGGTGACGATGGTGATCACGATGGTGCTTCAGAGATGGAGATCACAAGCACAAGTTGATGATGGCCATATCATATCACTTATATTGATTGCATGTGATGTTTATCCTTTATGCATCTTATCTTGCTCTGATTGACGATAGCATTTTAAGATGATCTCTCACTAGAAATTATCAAGAAGTGTTCTCCCTGAGTATGCACCGTTGCCAAAGTTCGTCGTGCCCAGACACCACGTGATGATCGGGTGTGATAAGCTCTACGTCCATCTACAACGGGTGCAAGCTAGTTTTGCACATGCAGAATACTCAGGTTAAACTTGACGAGCCTAGCATATGCAGATATGGCCTCGGAACACGGAGACCGAAAGGTCGAGCGTGAATCATATAGTAGATATGATCAACATAGTGATGTTCACCATTGAAAACTACTCCATCTCATGTGATGATCGGTTATGGTTTAGTTGATTTGGATCACATGGTCACTTAGATGACTAGAGAGATGTCTGTCTAAGTGGGAGTTCTTAAGTAATATGGTTAATTGAACTTAAATTTATCATGAACTTAGTACCTGATAGTATTTTTGCTTATCTATGTTTGTAGATAGATGGCTCGCGCTGTTGTTCCGTTGAATTTTAATGCGTTCCTTGAGAAAGCAAAGTTGAAAGATGATGGTAGCAATTACACGGACTGGGTCCGTAACTTTAGGATTATCCTTATTGTTGCATAGAAGAATTACGTCCTGGAAGCACCGCTGGGTGCTAGGTCTGCTGCAGGAGCAACGCCAGATGTTGTGAACATCTGGCAGAGCAAAGCTGATGACTACTCTATAGTTCAGTGTGCCATGCTTTACGGCTTAGAACCAGGTCTTCAACGACGTTTTGAACGTCATGGAGCATATGAGATGTTCCAGGAGTTGAAGTTAATATTTCAAGCAAATGCCCGAATTGAGAGATATGAAGTCTCCAATAAGTTCAACAGCTGCAAGATGGAGGAGAATAGTTACATCGGTGAGCATATACTCAAAATGTGCGGGTATAATAATCACTTGATTCAACCTGGAGTCAATCTTCCGGATGATAGCATCATTGATGAATTCTCCAATCACGCCACCAAGCTACAAGAGCTTCGTGATGAACTATAATATGCAAGGGATGAACAAGACAATTCACGAGCTCTTTGCAATGCTAAAAGCTGCGGAGGTAGAAATCAAGAAGGAGCATCAAGTGTTGATGGTCAACAAGACCACTAGTTTCAAGAAAAGGGCAAAGGGAAGAAGAAGGAACTTCAAGAAGAACAGCAAGCAAGTTGTTGCTTAAGAGAAGAAACCCAAGTCCGGACCTAAGCCTGGCCGAGTGCTTCTCTGCAAGCAAACTGGTCCTCGGAAGCGGAACTGCCCCAAGTATTTGGCGTATAAGAAGGATGGCAAGGTGAACAAAGGTATATGTGATATACATGTTATTGATGTGTACCTTACTAGAGCTCGCGATAGCACTGGTATTTGATATGGTTACATTGCTAATATTTGCAACTCAAAGCAGGACTACGGAATAAGCGAGCATCGCCAGGGCGAGGTGACGATGCGCGTGGGAAGCGGTTCCAAAGTCGATGTGATCACGGTCGACACGCTACCTCTACATCTACCTTGGGATTAGTTTTAGACCTGAATAATTGTTATTTGGTGCCGCGTTGAGCATGAACATTATATCTGGATCTTGTTTGATGCGAGACGGATATTCATTTAAATCGAGAGAATAATGGTTGTTCTATTTATATGAGTAATATCTTTTATGGTCATGCCCCTTGAAGAGTGGTCTATTTTATTGAATCTCGATAGTAGTGATACACATATTCATAATGTCGAAGCCAAAAGATGCAGAGTTGATAATGATAGTGCAACTTATTTGTGGCACTGCCGTTTAGGTCATATCGGTGTAAAGCGCATGAAGAAACTCCATACTGATGGACTTTTGGAATCACTTGATTATGAATCACTTGGTACTTGCGAACCGTGCCTCATCGGCAAGATGACTAAAACACCGTTCTCCGGTACTATGGAGAGAGCAACAGATTTGTTGGAAATCATACATACAGATGTATGTGGTCCGATGAATGTTGAAGCTCATGGCGGATATCATTATTTTCTCACCTTCACAGATGATTTGAGCAGATATGGGTATATCTACTTAATGAAACACAAGTCTGAAACATTTGAAAAGTTCAAAGAATTTCAGAGTGAAGTGGAAAATCATCGTAACAAGAAAATAAAGTTTCTATGATCTGATCGTGGAGGAGAATATTTGAGTTGTGAGTTTGGTTTACATTTGAAACAATGCGAAATAGTTTCGCAACTCACGCCACCCGGAACACCACAACGAAATGGTTTGTCCGAACGTCGTAATCGAACTTTACTAGATATGGTGCGATCTATGATGTCTCTTACTGATTTACCGCTATCGTTCTGGGGTTATGCTTTAGAGACGGCCGCATTCACGTTGAATAGGGCACCATCAAAATCCGTTGAGACGACGCCTTATGAACTGTGGTTTGGCAAGAAACCAAAGTTGTCGTTTCTTAAAGTTTGGGGCTGTGATGCTTATGTGAAGAAACTTCAACCAGATAAGCTCGAACCTAAATCGGAGAAATGTATCTTCATAGGATACCCAAAGGAGACAGTTGGGTACACCTTCTATCACAGATCCGAAGGCAAGACATTCATTGCTAAGAATGGATCCTTTCTAGAGAAAGAGTTTCTCTCGAAAGAAGTGAGTGGGAGGAAAGTAGAACTTGATGAGGTAACTATACCAGCTCCCTTATTGGAAAGTAGTTCATCACAGAAATCGGTTCCTGTGACACCTACACCAATTAGTGAGGAAGTTAATGATGATGATCATGAAACTTCAGATCAAGTTGTTACTGAACTTCACAGATCAACCAGAGTAAGATCCGCACTAGAGTGGTACGGTAATCCTATTCTGGAAGTCATGATACTAGATCATGGTGAACCTACGAACTATGAAGAAGCGATGGTGAGCCCAGATTCCACAAAATGGCTTGAAGCCATGAAATCTTAGATGGGATCCATGTATGAGAACAAAGTGTGGACTTTGGTTGACTTGCCCGATGGTCGACAAGCAATAGAAAATAAATGGATCTTCAAGAAGAAGACTGACGCTGACGGTAATGTTACTGTTTACAAAGCTCGACTTGTTGCAAAAGGTTTTCGACAAGTTCAAGGGGTTGACTACGATGAGACTTTCTCACCCGTAGCGATGCTTAAGTCTGTCCGAATCATGCTAGCGATTGCCGCATTTTATGATTATGAAATATGGCAGATGGATGTCAAAACAGCATTCCTGAATGGATTTCTGGAAGAAGAGTTGTATATGATGCAACCGGAAGGTTTTGTCGATCCTAAGGGAGCTAACAAAGTGTGCAATCTCCAGCGATCAATCTATGGTCTGGTGCAAGCCTCTCGGAGTTGGAATAAACGCTTTGATAGTCTGGTCAAAGCATATGGTTTTATACAGACTTTTGGAGAAGCCTGTATTTTCAAGGAAGTGAGTGGGAGCTCTGTAGCATTTCTAATATTATATGTGGACGACATATTGTTGATTGGAAATGATATAGAATTTCTGGATAGCATAAAAGGATACTTGAATAAAAGTTTTTCAATGAAAGACCTCGGTGAAGCTGCTTACATATTGGGCATCAAGATCTATAGAGATAGATCAAGACGCTTGATTGGACTTTCACAATGCACGTACCTCGATAAAGTGTTGAAAAAGTTCAATATGGATCAGGCAAAGAAAGGGTTATTTCCTGTATTACAAGGTATAAAATTGAGTCAGACTCAATGCCCGACCACTGCAGAAGATAGAGAGAAAATGAAAGGAGTTCCCTATGCTTCAGCCATAGTCTCTATCATGTATGCAATGATGTGTACCAAACCTGATGTGTGCCTTGCTATTAGTTTAGCAGGGAGGTATCAAAGTAATCCAGGAGTGGATCACTGGACAGCGGTCAAGAACATCCTGAAATACCTGAAAAGGACTAAGGATATGTTTCTCGTATATGGGGGTGACAAAGAGCTAGTCGTAAATGGTTACGTCGATGCAAGCTTTGACACTGATCCGGACGATTCTAAATCGCAAACCGGATACGTGTTTATATTAACCGGTGGAGCTGTAAGTTGGTGCAGTTCTAAATAAAGTGTCGTAGCGGGATCTACATGTGAAGCGGAGTACATAGCTGCTTCGGAAGCAGCAAATGAAGGAGTCTGGATGAAGGAGTTCATTTCCGATCTAGGTGTCATACCTAGTGCATCGGGACCAATGAAGATCTTCTGTGACAATACTGGCGCAATTGCCTTGGCAAAAGAATCCAGATTTCACAAGAGGACCAAGCACATCAAGAGACGCTTCAATTCCATCCGGAACCAAGTCCAAGTGGGAGACATACAAATTTGCAAGATACATATGGATCTGAATGTTGCAGACCCGTTGACTAAGCCTCTCTCACGAGCAAAACATGATCATCACCAAGACTCCATGGGTGTTAGAATCATTACTATGTAATCTAGATTATTGACTCTAGTGCAAGTGGGAGACTGAAGGAAATATGCCCTAGAGGCAATAATAAAGTTATTATTTATTTCCTCATATCATGATAAATGTTTATTATTCATGCTAGAATTGTATTATCCAGAAACATGATACATGTGTGAATACATAGACAAACATAATGTCACTAGTATGCCTCTACTTGACTAGTTCATTAATCAAAGATGGTTATGTTTCCTAACCATAGACATGTGTTGTCATTTGATTAACTAGATCACATCATTAGGAGAAGGATGTGATTGACTTGACCCATCCTGTTAGCCTAGCACTTGATCGTTTAGTATGTTGCTATTGCTTTCTTCATGACTTATACAAAGTTCCTACAACTATGAGATTATGCAACTCCCGTTTACCGGAGGAACACTTTGTGTGCTACCAAACATCACAATGTAACTGGGTGATTATAAAGGTGCTCTACAGGTGTCTCCAAAGGTACATGTTGAGTTGGCGTAATTCGAGATTAGGTTTTGTCACTCCGATTGTCGGAGAGGTATCTCTGGGCCCTCTCGGTAATACACATCACTTAAGCCTTGCAAGCATTGTAACTAATGAGTTAGTTATGGAATGATGTATTACGGAACGAGTAAAGAGACTTACCGGTAACGAGATTGAACTAGGTATTGGATACCGACGATCGAATCTCGGGCAAGTAACATACCGATGACAAAGGGAACAATGTATGTTGTTGTGCGGTTTGACCGATAAAGATCTTCGTAGAATATGTAGGAGTCAATATGAACATCCAGGTTCCACTATTGGTTATTGATCAGAAACAGTTCTAGGTCATGTCTACATAGTTCTCGAACCCGTAGGGTCCGCACGCTTAACGTTACGATGATAGTTTTATTATGAGTTTATAATTTTTGATGTACCGAAGTTTGTTCGGAGTCCCGGATGTGATCACGGACATGACGAGGAGTCTCGAAATGGTTGAGACATAAAGATTGATATATTGGAAGCCTATATTTGGACTTCAGAATGGTTCCGGGTGAAATCGGGATTTTACCGGAACACCGGGGGGTTACCGGAACCCTCCTGGGGGTTAATGGGCCTTAGTGGGCCATGAGGGAGAAGAGGAGGGCTGGCCAGGGCAGGCTGCGCGCCCCTCCCCCTAGTCCAAATAGGACAAGGAAGGGGGGGCGGCGCCCCCCTTTCCTCTTTCCCTTTCCCCAAGTCCTAATCCAACTAGGAAAGGGGGGAGTCCTACTCCCGGTAGGAGTAGGACTCCTCCGGCGCGCCTCCTCCTAGGGCCGGCCGCACCCCCCCCCCCTTTCTCCTTTATATACAGGGGCAGGGGGCACCCTAGAACACACAAGTTGATCTACGGATCGTTCCTTAGCCGTGTGCGGTACCCCCCTCCACCATATTCCACCTCAGTCATATCGTCGCGGAGTTTAGGCGAAGCCTGCGCCGTAGAACATCATCATCGTACCACGCCGTCATCTTGTGGGACTCATCCCGACACCTGCTGGATCGGAGTCCGGGAACGTCATCGAGCTGAGCGTGTCTTTGAACACGGAGGTGCCGTACGTTCGGTGCTTGGATCGGTCGGATCGTGAAGACGTACGACTACATCAACCGCGTTGTCATAACACTTCCGCTTTCGGTCTACGAGGGTACGTGTACACACTCTCCCCTCTCGTTGCTATGCATCACCATGATCTTGCGTGTGCGTAGGAATTTTTTTGAAATTACTACGTTCCCCAACAGGATCTTTCTTGTACTTGTTACTAGACTTGACTTGAGGCATATAAGTAGATAAGAGTAAACGCTTGGCAATGTAAGAAGAACTTTTCTTACGGAGATCATCATTGATTGCCTTTAAGAACTCATGCTCTTGCTCAAGATTGAGCTTTTCAAAGCGTAACTTCTCATGAGCCCTTAAAAGTTCTCGATGATCTTCGAAGATAGTTTCATGAGCTAACTTAAGAGTGTTTAGTTCTTTAGTTAGAAGCTCAATCTTCTCCTTATCATTGTCATTCGTTTTATCTTGATTAGCATGATTAATTGACGTTTCATCATAGTATTCATCACTAGAGTTGTCAACAAGTAAATCATCATCCACAAGCAAGTCATCTTCATCACTATTGAAATCAACATACTCAGGATGTGTTACCTTTGGACCTTTGGCCATGAAGCATCTTCCAATTCCTTCATTTGGTGAATCAAATATTCGTAGGAGTTGGTTGACACAAGTGCTAGACCGGCAACACCTTCATCTTGAGTATATTCGGAGTCGGAGTGATAGCTTCTCTCGGAGTGATTGTCGAAGTCGGAGCCGGATACCCATTCACCAACATGAGCTTGATGTCTTCGTTTTGTGTAGCTCCTTGATGACTTGTCCTTCCTTTCCGAATACTTGCTTCTCCGTGAGGGTCTTCATTCATAACAATCATCTCTACTCCTCCTCTCTCTCGATGGTGATTCTTCACTTTTGCTTCTTCTTTTCGGAGAATCTTCTCTTCTTTTGTAGGGTGTCGTACACTCATTGGAATAGTGCCCGGGTCTTCCACAATTGTAGCAATTTCGCTCTCGACTAGAAGATCTTTTGTCATTGTAGGACCTTGACTTAGAGCTTCTTTCTTTGCTTCTACTCTTGTAGAACTTGTTGAAGTTCTTCACCATTAGGCTCAATTCTTCATTGAAGGTTTGTTTCTCACTTGATGATGTGGGGGCTTCACTTGAGGCTTTGTAAGCACCACCTGACTTGTTGTGAAGTTCCTCCTTATCCTTGAGTGACATCTCATGAGCAACAATTCTTCCAATGACTTTCGTTGGCTTAAGATATTTGTAATTTGGCATCATTTGGATCAATGTGCACATGGTATCATACTTTCCATCCAATGCTTTTAGGATCTTCTTGATGATGAATTTGTCGGTCATCTCTTCACTCCCTAAGCCGGCAATCTCATTTGTGATAAGTGCAAGCCTAGAGTACATTTCAGTGACACCTTCACCATCCTTCATTTTGAACTTGTCAAGCTGACTTTGGAGCACATCCAACTTGGATTCCTTGACGGAGTCGGTACCTTCATGCATATCAATCAAAGTATCCCAAATTTCCTTTGCATTCTCAAGACGGTTGATTTTGTTGAATTCTTCGGGGCACAAACCGTTGAAGATGATATCACAAGCTTGAGCGTTGTATTGTAGCATCTTCAGTTCTTCCGCATTAGCTTCACGGTTCGGCTCTCTCCCATCAAAGAATTCACCTTGCAAGCCAATACAAATAATTGCCCAAACGGCGAGGTTATGTCCGAGAATATGCATTTTCATTTTATGCTTCCAACTAGCAAAATTAGTACCATCAAAATAAAGACCTCTACGGTGATAATTTCCCTCACTAGACGCCATACTCTCCTAGGTTGTGAAACCAAGGCTATGACCACCAAAAGCTATGGAAATCAAAGCAAATGGAGACCAAAGCTCTGATACCACTTGTAGGACCTTGAAGTATGTCTAGAGGGGGGATGATTAGACTACTTGATCAATTAAAAACTTAACCTTTTCCCAATTTTAGAGTTTGGTAGATTTTAGCTATCTTAGGACAAGTCAAGCAATCATCACACAATTCAAGCAAGCATGCAAAGAGTATATAGGCAGCGGAAATTAAAGCATGCAACTTGCAAGAAAGTAAAGGGAAGGGTTTGGAGGATTCAAACGCAATTGGAGACACGGATGTTTTTGGCGTGGTTCCGATAGGTGGTGCTATCGTACATCCACGTTGATGGAGACTTCAACCCACGAAGGGTAACGGCTGCGCGAGTCCACGGAGGGCTCCACCCACGAAGGGTCCACGAAGAAGCAACCTTGTCTATCCCAACATGGCCGTCGCCCACAAAGGACTTGCCTCACTAGCGGTAGATCTTCACGAAGTAGGCGATCTCCTTGCCCTTACAAACTCCTTGGTTCAACTCCACAATCTTGTCGGAGGCTCCCAAGTGACACCTAGCCAATCTAGGAGACACCACTCTCCAAGAAGTAACAAATGGTGCGTTGATGATGAACTCCTTGCTCTTGTGCTTCAAATGATAATCTCCCCAACACTCAACTCTCTCTCATAGGATTTGGATCTGGTAGAAAGAAGATTTGAGTGGAAAGCAACTTGGGGAAGGCTAGAGATCAAGATTCATATGGTAGGAATGGAATATCTTGGCCTCAACACATGAGTAGGTGGTTCTCTCTCAGAAATGGTAAGTTGGAAGTGTAGGTTTGTTCTGATGGCTCTCTCCACGAATGAAGAGGAGGTGGAAGGGTATATATAGCCTCCACACAAAATCTAACCGTTACACACAATTTACCAAACTCGGTGGGACCGACTCAACAGACTCGGTCAGACCGATTTAGTAAACCTAGTGACCGTTAAGATTTTCGGTGGGACTGACATGCAACTCGGTAAGACCGATTCGGTTAGGGTTAGGGCATAACATAATCTCGGTGAGACCGATTACACAAACTCGGTTGGACCGATTTTGGTAATAAGCCTTCTAGAGAGTTGGTCAGGTAAACTCGGTGGGAACGATTTGCTCTTTTCGGTGAGACCGAAATGTTACAAAAGGGAAACAGAGAGTTTACATTGCAATCTCGGTGGGACCGATAGCTCACTTCGGTTAGACCGAAACGTTACGAAGGGAAACAGAGAGATTACAATCCCATCTCGGTGAGACCGAGATCCCTATCGATAGGACCGATTTGCCTAGGGTTTGTGGCAGTGGCTATGACATTAGAACTCGGTGGCGCCGGATAGAAAGAATCGGTGTGACCGATTTTGGCTTTAGGTTTAGGTTATTTGTGGGTGTGAGAAAGTAGCTGAGGGTTTTGGAGCATATCACCAAGCACATGAAGCAAGAGGCTCATTAAGCAACACCTCATCCCTCCTTGATAGTATTGGCTTTTCTTATAGACTCAATGTGATCTTGGATCACTAAAATGTAAAATGAAGAGTCTTGAGCTTCTGAGCTTGAGCCAATCCTTTGTCATTAGTATTTTGAGGGATCCACTTTCATCATCCATGCCAATGCCATTCATTGAGCTTTCCTGAAATAATAGTCTTGAAATAGCATTAGCTCAATGAGCTATATGTTGTTATGAATTACCAAAACCACCTAGGGATAGTTGCACTTTCACCCACACTGAATATATCGCCGGTTAGCCCCTAAGCGGTGCTATTTCAAGCCCTGGGGGGCGAACGGCTGGAGATGGCCTTAGATTTGGGGCTTTTCCCTTTGTGAACCACGTTGCGGACAATAATACTAACGGTACAGGCTGATTGATACAAGACTTTACAGGGAGAGAACATGGCCTCATCTAATTGCCCCCCCCCCCACCCACCCACCCCCGCGATTTTCACTGGTGGGTCCGCCCTCCTAATTAAATCTCTGCCAATCACAGCCCATCAACCCTGTAAACTTACTGTGACTTCCCGTACGTCTAGCATTGCTCCGTTGCGGAAGTGTGATGTGATATTGGGGGCCCGAGGCTCATTAATTCGAAGAAAGAAGAAAACCGCGAAAACCAATGCACATTTCCACTTTCACCGATCCTCTTCTGCTATTTCAGAGAAAAAAAGAGGGTCACGAATCCATGACCAGGACATGAGAGAGTCCACCCAAAAATCCAGAATCAGCCCGTGTTCTGCATGCCCGCGGCGATTCCCTTCATGGTGAGGATGAGCGTGTCCTCCAGCCCGGGGTCGTACTCGCTGCTAGGGTTGAGCTCCATCAAGCTCTCTGCCGTCTCGTCGATGAACTCCTTGGACAGCGGCGGTCGCGTCGCCGGCCTGAACTCGCCGTCCCTGATCCTCTTCAGAGTGTACGCCTGGCACACGTTCAGCGCCGTGATGTACGAGTCCCGCAGCAACAGCCGCTGCCTCAGGTACGGGTCGCTCTCCAGCAGGTCTTCGTGCCCAGCAACCTACCCATGCAAGTTGCAAGTTCAAGAAATGCACATCAATGGTGACATGATCTCATCTCATCGTCTGCAATGTTGCAAGCAGCCGAAGGTGGCCACATTGATCGAGAGCTCATTTACCTTCAGGAGGAGGCTCTGCGTCTCGGCGTAGTTGGCTCTGAGCTGCTCGCCGAAGGGCCAGAGGTCTTGGGGGACGAGGAGCTTGTCGTAGAGCGCGGCGATGCCGGGGTCGCCCTTGGCGAAGACCATCTCGAGGAGGTCGATGGTGACGCGGAAGAACGGCCACTCGTCGTACATCTCCCGGAGCGTGGCGAGGCCGCCGGGCTTGTCCATGGCGTGCCGGAACGCGGCGCCGAAGCCCAGCCACACGGGGAGGTGGAACCGCGTCTGCGTCCACGCGAAGATCCACGGGATGGCGCGCAGCGACTCGATGCCGCCGCCCGGCTTCCTCTTCGACGGCCGGCTGCCGATGTTCATCCGCCCGTACTCCGTCTCCGGCGTCGCCGACCGGAAGTACTCCACGAAGCGCGGCTCCTGGAACACGATGGACCGGTACTCCTCGGTGGCCACCGTGGCCATGTCGTCCAGCAGCGCACGCCACTCCGGCTTCGGGGACACGGGCGGGTTCATGCCGTGCTCCAGCGTCGCCGCCGTGAACCTCTGCAGCGTGCGGAAGCAGAGGTTATCCTCCCCGAACGACTTCTCGATCACCTCGCCCTGGACGGTCACGCGGAGCGAGCCGTTGACGGTGTTGGGCGGCTGCGACAGGATGGCGAGGTGGCTCGGCCCGCCGCCGCGCCCCACGGTGCCGCCCCGGCCGTGGAAGATGGTGAGCTTCACGCCGTGCTGCTCGGCCACGTCCACGATCTCCTCCTGGGCCTTGTAGAGATACCACGCCGCCGACAGCCGGCCGGCGTCCTTGCCTGAATCCGAGTACCCGATCATGATCTCCTGCTTGCCGTTGATCCTCTCCTTGTACCAGTCGATGGAGAAGAGGAGCTCCATGGTGGCGCGCGCCTGCTGAAGGTCCGCGAGCTTCTCGAACAGCGGCACGACTCTCATGGGCTTCTTGACGCCGCACTCACGCTGCAGCAGCTCGACGGCGAGCACGTCGGACGGCGCGGTGGCCATGGAGATGACGTAGGCCCCGAAGCTGTCGGCGGGGAGCTCGGCGATGACCCGGAAGGTGCCGAGCACGTCGGCGACCTCGTCGGACTGCGGCAGGTCGGCGCCGAAGAGCGGGCGGTTGCCACGGAGCTCGTTGACGAGCCACTCCTGGCGCTGCTCCTCGGGCCAGTCCCGGTAGGAGCCGATGCCGAGGTGCGTGGTGATGGCGTCGACGGCGTCGATGTGGCGGTCCGACTCCTGCCGGATGTCCAGCTTGAGGAGGCAGAGGCCGAAGGTGGAGACCTGGCGCATGAAGTCCAGCAGGCTGCCGTCCGCGATCAGCTTGTCCCCGCAGTCGCACAGCGATCGGTAGCACAGCTCCAGAGGCTCCAAGAACTGAAACAAATCCACACATAGACTAACACTCAATCAAATGCACTACCGCTTGATTCTAGTACGAGTAAGTATTCTTAAGCTCATCCGCAGTGGAAATGAAATTCGGCAACCTCCTCGACCCTCGTGTAGGTATCTTCTTCTGGGATGCTCGATTCTCCATTGGACAGGATCTCTCGAGCGCGCTCGCAGGTGTTGTACAGCTTGTCCCTCACATCGCCGAGTATGATGCGGTAGGGCTCACGCGGAGAGATCTGCTTCCAAAACTCTGCAGCATATCGACGAGACCAGGCGAGCACATGAATGTTTGCTAATTCAGCCATGGCTTAGAAGGAATTTCTGGGAGGATGTGAGCACAATCGAATGGGCCGCGCATACCGATGTAGTATTTGGCGAACTTCCGAGAGGACAGCCGGTGCAGCTCGTCGGCGCGAGCCCGGAGCTCGTCGTTGCAGCGCCACATAGAAAGCTGCACACGAGCAAATGCATGGCTGGCGCCTTCAGAAACTGAAACTGGAACAGTGTACAGAAGAACTGGCATCGACTTGGGAATCAGAGGTTGAGGAATGGCACCTCGAACATGAGGCTGCCCATCTTGGAGAAGTACATGTTGGCGGCCATCATCCTGGCGAGCAGGCAGACGTCCCGGGTGACCTCGGGGGTGACCCTGGGGTTGCCGTCGCGGTCGCCGCCCATCCAGGAGGAGAACTGGATGAGTGGGACGTCGTAGGGGAGGCGCTCGTCGATGCCGATGTTCTTGAGCGCCGTGTCCACGCGCCGGAGGAACTTGGGCACGCCGTTCCAGATGGTGTCGTGGAAGTAGCTCATCCCCGCCCGCATCTCGTCCTGCGGCGTCGGCGGCGTCCGCCGGATCTCGTCCGTCCGGAACGCCGCCAGGATCTCCCTCTGAAGCGCCTCGTCGATCTCCTGCTTCTCGTTCTCGGAGACGCCCTCCACGCACAGCTGCGTCAGGCACGTCCGGATGCTGAGTGAGTGAAACCATGTCATCAACAACACACACGCGTCAGTTAGTGAAGTTATATAGCGCTGCTCGCGTGTAAGTACTGTCGACTGATTGATTTATAGGACGTATATACCTGGCGTGCTTCTCGAGGAGCGAGCGCCGGATGGACTGGGTGGGGTGCGCGGTGAAGACGAGGTCGATGGTCTGGGCCCTGAGCGCGTCGAACACCTCCTGGGGCGTCTTGCCCAGCCCGCCCACCATCCGCTTGAACGTCTCGTCGATGTCCGACTCGGTGGGCGCCAGGGCCTCGTCGGCGAAGCCGCCGCGCCGGCTCGTCTCCATCTTCTTCTGGTACACCATCTGGATCTCCTCCGCGAGGTTGGCCAGGTTGAGCATGTGCGACAGGGAGCTGGACACCATGATGGCGTCGCCCACGTCCAGGCTCGTGAACAGCGCCCCCAGCTCGCCCAGCTTCGCCGCCCGGTCGCCCAAGTCGCGCTGGTACTCGGCGGACACCCTCAGACACTCCTCGACCTGCACCAACAATCAATAGCCTCTTGGTTTGGTTTGATTGATCATCGGAGAGAGCATGTGCGGTGCAGGAGAATCAAGGAATTGCTCTGTCAGTGCCAAGTGTTTGCTTGCGTACCACTCGTCTGAAGTTGCTGCCGTGCAGGTCCTGGATGATGTCGAGGAACCGGGTGACGAGGAGGGTCTCGTAGTTCTGCAGCCGGTCGTCGTCCTCCGTCGCCCCGCCCCGCGCGAACTGCCGGAGCTGGGCGTCGACGGACTCGGCCACCGCCGCCGCGCGGACGCTGCTCCTCGGCGCCGGCCGGGGGAGCACGGCATACTGCGGCTGCGCGAGCCGCCTCCGGCCGGGCTCGAGCTTTATCAGGAGGGTGAACGGGGAGGTGTGGAGGGAAATCATCGCGCCGTCTAAAAACTTGACACGCCACGTATCAGCAGGACATGGCGGGAGAGTACGGCGAGCACGCCGTCCTCTGGGTTTTAAGCAGCGGGGAGAAGCGGAAGAGGATTTGGGTGGCTGTTGCTAATAGCATCTCCCGGGTCTCCGCTGTGGCTAACCCCTCGCGTGCCATACGATTTCTGCCGACCGTTCCGCCAGTACCACGGGCCGTACCACTAAACCCGTCACCGGTCCACGGCAGCAGTCGGTACACCAAAATCTCCAGGCCTTTGCTGCTTGTGAGGATTATGCGAGGTCGGCCTCTGAAATTTCTGCGCCCAATATGGCTCCCCGTTTTTGTTCCTTCTGGAGAACCGACGCTTAGGATGGCTGAAGAGCTGCAGACTGGACCAACAGAGACATGGGGGAAGCTGCTAAACCTTCCTCCGTGACAGTATTGACACTGGACAGCAACAATCTGATAAAAACTAGTAGATGCAACCAAATGTCATCTGCGTCGGAAATTCACAAAAATGGCATAATAAATTGGCATCCCAGTATCCAGACTTTGGAATATTCTGTAGACGATGAGACATTGTGCCGCTTCAATTGGTATCTGCACAGATATTCGCAAAGCGGGGCCGCTTGCTGCAGCAAGAGTAGAAATGACCACCTTCCAGTTCTTCACAGGCCACAGGAACTGAGGACCAGATCAGTCTTATAACAACGGCCCATCATGTATCATCAAAATATGCATTACCATCTCCCAAAGCCCCAGAAAAGGGAAGTGCAATGCCAACCTTTCTTACATACTACTCCCTCCGTCCGAAAAAGCTTGTCCCTCAAATGGATGTATCTAGCACCAAGTTTTCTCGACGGAGGGAGTACGAACTAAGAAGATCCGAGACATGAAATGACATTTAGCAGGGATAGAATTCAGTTGCACATCCCTTACAAATGAATAGAATTCTGTTGTAAGAAAATATTAACTTAGCCTGAAATTTAAATTAACCAAACATAAGAAGAATAATGTAGATACTCCCTCCGATCCGAACTAATTGATGCAGCCTCTACACAATTAATTCGGACCGGAGGGAGTATAATTTTTTTTGCTAACTCTTACTACTCCCTCCGTCCCATAATGTAAGACTTTATGGGACGGAGGGAGTACATGATATTACTAACATGAAAAAAATTTAATTGCATCTCCTGATTTAGATTTTGCTACTCAAATACAAAGTATGGAGGTAATGCAGTGAGACTTCTTAAGAATTATTTTGCCTTTGCCAAAAAAATAACATGCTTGCAAATGACAGGATAACTTTTTTTTTATCAGTATGCCCCCATCTTATTAACAATGCAAAGAGACAATTTTTTGTACAATGCTACAAAAGATAGCTTAACATACTTATTTTATTAGTCCATATCACTACCATTAATAAATAATAAGATAAATTTACATGATGTGGAGATGATTTAACATCTCTACAACCACAGGGATCTAAGATACACTACCATGAACTAAAAAAAGGTTAAAAACAGAGCTACAATATCTAATTACAATGAAGAAAAAGGTGTTATTCACATTTTCACTCTTCATCTTGTGCTAGTTGCATATACAGAAAAGGATTGTCATATGCATTCTCAGTTGATATCACTCCAGTTATCATCATCACCTCCCTCATCACTGGCCACAGCCTGATAACATGGAAGTAATCAGGGGGGAACGAAGAATAACCAAAAATCTGATACGAGGGGTAATATCAAGGCAATGCATACCTGCCGGATTGCATTCGCCTTCTCCAAAATTGCTACAACGCTGGAATTGGCAGTGGACTCGGTTGACTGTGATGAGGTGTTTGTCTTAGATCCATTTGTTCGTCTTAAGTTGAATGTCTGCATTGTACAAACATGTTAACAAACCAGTGAGTGGTCCTCTAGTGTGCTGTGGTGCAACTGCAGAGAATCAACAAATCTCAAAGGGCATGAAGAGCTGTGGTACGCAAGTACACCAGTTCATATATTTGACATACCTTGCTCCTGATTTGCTGAAGCAACTCCCCCCTTTCATCCAAACTGTTAACATCATTGAATACTGCTTTGGGCTTTTCATGTCCATTCAGCTTGTGCAGATCTGGCTGCAATAGTTTGTTATGTAGAGTGAGGAGAAATGTCAGTATCACATACAACAGTCAAATGCTACAAACTAGGTAATGACCTTTCAAGTTCAAGAATCAACTAACTGTTATTATAAATATTACTGCCTCTGTAACTTTTTGTAAGGCATTTTTAGAGATCTTATATTAAGTTACAGACAGAGTACTTGTTATGGCATTCATTTTATGAACATAAAATGCTAACTCGCTCGTAGTGATGAATCCATAACTTTGATTCTATTGGTCTGACTACACATATCACACATACGAAGTTCCACTTTTAACAAATTTAGCCAGCTCGTCACTTATATCCATAAAATTACCAAATAATTATCAAAAACCAACTTCCAGACTGGGGAAGAGGAAGTGGGTTCTTCACTTGCGCTTTTTCCTTTCGAACTCATTGGTGGGAAGTAGCCAGACTGAGAACATAGATAATAAATAACATTTTTTTAAAAATAAAATAAAAAGCAAACAAACCTTATCCCTGATTTGCTGAAGCAAGCTTGATTTGATCTCAAATATATTAGGAAGATTACTCGTTTCATTGATCACATCAACTTTCTGATGGTTCTGCATGCACAGAGTTCATATAATGTCATCAGCAAGAGATTACAATGACAACCGACACCAAGGTATTCAAAAAAGGGTTAAGTCTTACCACTTCCTTAACATTTCCTTGTGGAAATGGTGGTGCACACGGCGGAAGATGTTGTTCCTGCACAGGAGTGTGTACAGGTGGTAGACTTGAGGCATTCTTAAGTATGTCTTTAGCTATAGAGTCTCTTTCTTCATCCAGGGAAGTTGTTTGTCTCATTGTCCTCCACTGCATTGGGGGAAGAGGAGGCGGCGGCGGCATCTGATCTTCATCTGGTGATAAATTGACTGGATTATGTGGAATGAGCGCATCTCCATTTTGAAGATTACTTGTTGACATCAAAGTGTCAAAGTTCGGAAGTTCTCCAGCAGGATGGGATTCTAACGAGCCGAGTCCATTATGATCTCCAATATCTGAAAGTGAAATAGTGGACTTCTCACCAGATAAGTTCATCTGCTCGAATCCCATATAGCTAGAGACAGGTGTTGTGGAGGATCCTATCTGATTTGAATCATTATACAGCTCATGATCCTCCAATCCAATTCCATCTTCTTGATCCCACAACTCAGAGTTTGAATATAAACGTGGACTTAGATCATCATATGAAGAATAACTATAAGATCTACCAAAGGTGTCATCTTCTGATTCAGAACCACTACCGGGCTGTGGGACAGAAGACCCTGGAAGTAACTGAAATGTTGGTAACATCATATCATCAACATTTTCATGAAGGTTGCCATCAGAGAAATCTAGGTTCAATTTTGACGTTTCAAATGCACTCATGGGGTGAAAGGATATTTTCATATGCTCTAGTGGCGGAGATGATTTCTCAGAGTAATGGCGACTAGAGAAGATTGATGACTTGGGCAGTCCATCCATGCCATTATCTGCTTTCTTCTCAAACTGAGATGCCTCAAATACTGCTTCCTTTGGTGCAAGAGTAGAATTTACAGTAGCGTCATCAAACCCATTTGCATCAGTGTTCACTCTCCCAGATGACATAGGGAGATCATTATATTTGGGAGAAGTTCTTCTCTGAAGTGTATTGGCAAGGAATCTTTGTGCAATGCTCGAGAAGCTTGATGCAGACACCACGTCCAAGTTATTCCTTCCAGCCAAGTCAGTGCCAGAGTATGTTCCAGCACCATTTTCAGCATTACCTTCAGATTCTAGGAGCTCACTTATTGAAGCTTGCTTGCCATTCAAATTTTTGTGCTCCCTGTGCTCGAAATATGTGGAAGAATCTGAGGGCCGGTCTGTTTGACCATAAACTGCATCAGGTGTTCTTATGGCTGATTGATTAGTCTCTGAGTAGCTTTGGCTTGCAGAACCAGGACATATGCCAACTGGAGGCTTAGACGGTTCAAGTCCAAAGAGCCCAGCATTTGTCCAGAGCTTAACAGAGGATAATTCTACAGAACTAGTAGGAGCATGTGTGGGAAGGTGTTGGGTTGCAGATCCATTCTCTGATGACTCGTTCAAAGGCATGGTCTGTGAATTAGACACTTCAGCCATGCCACAGCCACCAAATTCCTGATGATTTTCTCCAGGATAATCCTGAGGACTCTTTTCTGAAATTACAGAGTTACCGGTGGTATCACCAGGTAAGATTTTTGCAGGAGATGCCTCACTAGTTGGAGCAAAAGAAATCGCAGGTTCCGGTACAAGACAACTAGTGCTTTCAACGGTACCATCTTCTGACGCATCTTCTACATTATTCTCAGGGATCTGATTGACAACAGACTCCTTGTTGGGAGGAAAAACTGCATAGGTTGACAGCCCTGGTTTTGAAATCTCAGGAGAATCTCTGGGGGCAACTTCTGCCTTACTCTCAGGAATGTCATTTGCATGAGGGGGGCTTTGATTGGGTGGTGTAGCTGTATATGCTTGCAGTGCCGGTTCTGAAATTTCAGTGGGGTCTCCAGCAGCCTCATTTGCATTATTCTCAGGGATGGTGGTAACAGATGACCATTCATTAGGATGTATATCTGTATAACCTGACAATGTATGCTGTGAAATATCCGGAGCATCTGTACTTGACAAACTGGGGAAATTGGCAGTTCTTTCAAAAGTATGTAACATTCTGGAATTTGGACTTGTATCAGGAAACTCAGCGGGAGAAGAATCAGGAAGCTGTGAGACGATATTATCTGCCGACTCTATTTGAGGTGCATGAGCATTGAAGGAATGTACTGGCTTCCCTCGTTTTTTAGTTTGAAAGTCAACTTCAGTCTCTGTCTCGGATTCAAGTGTGTTAAGTGCATCCATGTAGTTATCTGTTTCACTGGGGACTTCATCACGGTGGTTTAAGCCTGATGATAGTAACAACTTTGCCTTCTGAAGTAAGGCCCCCTGCTGCTCCAAGGTCTCCATCTCACTATGATCAAATTCTCGCTGCACGGGCTTAATATGTTTAGTTTCTGCATTTTCAGCCCTGTCCATGACAACATCATCACAGTAGACAGAACTTGTAGTCATAACAATTGCAGTCTTTTCATGCCATTCAACAGAAGGTGACCTAGCATTCATTTCATCTGACAGGGAACCTTGCTTCGAATCATCACCCAGATCATCTTCCCTGTTCCCGCTAAGCAAGATGGGAGAAGAGCCATCATTAAGCTTGTGCGTATCAGTATTTGACAGCTTGCCATGACCATTCTCATGAGGAACTACAGAAGGTTTTGTATCTGAAGCTTGTTCTGCAAAACTCAGTCGTGCCTTTGAACTGAATGAAGAAGATCTGCTTATATTGTCAGGGTTGGATCTTGCATCAGATGTAGATCTATGCTCTGAAAAACTCCGGCCATCCATGCTGGGAGATGCACACTGCCTGCTGCAAAAGAATTACTATGAGTACTGTCCTAGATGTATTATTAAATACACAATAAAAACAAAGTCATGGACGATGAAAACATATATGCAGTTGTTGTATCTTCGAGTTCGGGATTTGTGTGTAAAACCTGCTGGTAAGTTGAACAGCAGTGAGTGCGCGCTGCAATTCACCATTCCTATGCCTGGATGTGGCTTGTCCATGATATGATTCTTTTAGGCATGATCCTTTTCTCTGTCCAAGTTCAATCAAGTCTTTCAGCATAGAGTTACCAACAAGGAAAAAAAAACTTGCATCTGCCAAACTAACACCAATAAGCCACAACCATCCAATAATGAAGCACGGTAGCTCAGCAATGAATTAGCAATAAAGACTTGAAGTGGATTAAATAACAGTGATAATTAATTTCAGATTAGTACATAATGGTTGACATGCTCATAGATTAGACTGGAGCAGTAACAACACAAATAAATTGATTTCAAGTTAGTTGTGCCTGTGTATTGACTAAAATAGCTATGCATAGACATTGATCTTCGGACGCAGAAAACGAGAAATAGAACCTTGATTTTATGAGATTTCCTTTCTTTTTGGAGATGTGCAGTCTTGTCTGCTCTCATCACATCCCATGATTTCTTGAAGTATGATGGGTCAGAATATCTCTTCAAACAAGCCCCAGCACCAGCATTATCGAATCTGAAAATAAATCATGTTAGATACCAAAAATCACTTGAAAAAAAGAAAACAAGCATACTTACTTGTCGAGAAGGTAAAGTCGTGGAGGGTCTCGACATTCTTCATAGGAATCCATCATAAACCGAGGCAAATCACTGGATAGGAGATGATTTTGCTCGTTTTGAAGTTGTGTGTGCCAGTCAGAGCCTGCATTTAATTAGCAAATTAAGTAAAGCTGCACGATAATCTTAGACCAAATTGTTGGTTATGGTCAAGAGACAGTTGATTATGAGACTCTGTTACAAATGAGCCGTTTTCTACCATGTTGGTCCCGTAATGGTAAAGCAAAAGTTAGATCGATTATTTATTACTGCCAGCCAGGACTGCTCTAACATTATGGACAGATTAACTTATTACCCAAAAAGGTCTGTACTGATTTAGTGACACCAACCTCAATCAGTTGCCATTCTTTGTTTTGCAAGTTTGCCCTGATTTCAGATTGCCACTGCTAACACTCATATCAGTATGATGAAGTCAACATCAGCCAACTTCAACTACTATCAATACACTTCGATAAATTAGTGGGAACTAAATATGGGCAAAATGATTATTGATGACTAAAATGTGCGTAAGAATCCTTAGCTCGATTTTCTATATTTCTACTTGTGAACACATGTATAGTCATTGATGAAGTAACTACCTGGTACATAAGCAAAATGTATATGGCTCTTCTGATTCTTCACAGCTTTTTCAAGAGACGGAAGTGCTGCTTCAATGTTTTGTACTCGAGTCAGTACCTTACGCCCCCTAGCCGATGTAGTTATAACTTGCTCATGTAGGTCATGAAAAACATCTGCTGCAAATCTGGTATGACCAAAGAATATCTCAGGCTTAGTGAACTAAATGTTAACAATTTAAGATGAATATTAGAGAATTTATAGCATTCCTTGAGCCAACTCAAAGCTAGCAGATCAATTCTGACATTGTCATAAGCATATGGCATTAAAATTTGGGGCGAAATAGGCAATGCAATGACAAATAATAAAAACGGTAAAATCGTAAAAATGACTTCCCAAGAGCGATGACAGTTTTCGATCAACAACCAGTAGAAATTGACAGCAGCCATGGAAACACTTGCACATTAGCCCCAAGCATTCACAAGATACATCTACGAATTCACTCAACCACCCAATAGACCGTCTAGAACAGGAATTTTTCAGAATCACAGTCTACATCACAAAGAAAAGACATGGTCTTAATAAGATAAATTCATCCTAACATGGGATCTTACCCAAAACATGGAATACCTGGACTACACCAATAGTTCCTACCAATTCAGCAAAGCATGCCTCCAAAAACCTAGCAAAGGCGGTAAAAAACCACCTGATTATAGAGGTTAGCTCGTATAACGCTCGGAAGACACACAATTTGGTTCTACCCGACCCAATCCTAATGCTATTTCGGAAAATGAGCTCAAAAGCCACCGGTGCCCAAAACGAAATATCCACTTCCAGCCAGGCAGCACTGCTACTCTGTCGATAACCGGCGAGCGGAAACCCTGCCATGATTCCTAGAACCCGGCACTTAATCTCGCGTAATCGAATGCAACCAGCTCAACACCAGATCCCACTACCTTCCAATCACCCCCAATCTCAAGCACAAACACCTCAACTACACTAACCGGCGACGAAACACTTGCGCAACTGCGGCTGCCCGCCAAAATTAGTACACACGGAGCGCGCCAGATCCCACACTGGAAGGCTGGAAACACAGAGACAGACACGCCGAATCGAATCACGCACGAACAACTGAAATCAGACAGCGAGGCAGAGAGAGAGCAGCGGGGACGAGGGAAGGGGAGCGGGCTTACTCCGCGAGATCTCCGAGCTGGCGCAGGATCCCGACGAGGCCCGCGACGGCGACGCCCTCGAGCAGCGCCTTGGGCTCGGCCTCCCCGGCGGCGCCGGCAACGCCGCCTCTCTTGCCGGCTCCCGCGCCGCCGTACAACCCGGGGTCCCCGAGCCCGACCTCATTCCGCACCTCGAACCTGACCAGCGGCATCTCCACCCACCGAGCGCGCTCCTCCTCGTCCTCACCGCCGGGGCGCGGCCATCGTGACGCCTGGCGGTCGCTATAAATGCGACGCCGCAACGGCTACTTTCCCAGTGGGAGCAGGTGCGCCGACTTTGGGGCGTCACAGGTTGCCGCCTCCGCACGGAAGAGGGCGGCCGAGGGGAGTGGCGGGGAGGAGGAGGAGTGGAGGCGACGCCGAGGCGCGTGGCGAGGAGGAAGGGAGGGGAGGGGAGGGGGAGGAGCGTCGGTCTCCGACAGGGTGCGGGGCGAAAGGGACGGTGGGAAAGGGAAGCGCACGCAGCGCTGCGGGCACGAGGGGGGTGGGCAAGTGGCGCGTCCGGTTCCGGTGGTAGGAGTAGTAGGCAGGCGCGGCCTGGTGTGATTATGCTCTCAGCTCTCAGGCTCGACTTGGATCCTCGATGCCGATGCCGCCGCTATGTTGTGGAGTCGAGGCTGCTGGGTCGCGCGGGGGCCGGGGGTGCTTTGCCACTTCCGGCCGTGCTTGGCCCTTCTTGGTTTTCACTTCCTCGGGCTGCCGGGGGTTGGAACATGCGTTCTGTGCTTTGCGTTGCGGTGTGGTCACGTCAACCGCGTGTCAAAAAATGCATGTGTGTGCTCCTAGCCTATCTTTCCCTTTAGCACAAGGGTTTCAGTGGTATTTTGACAAAAAAAAATGGAAATAGGAACATTTAAAAGCCGTTCCGAATCCCTCCGCTCTGCAATGCAATTATATTTCGGCGAGCGGCTGGCAGGGTGCTCCGCGCGCTCCGCTCCATAGCGAAGGAATGGAGGGTTGCTGAACACAACCTTAAAACCGACGTCTGATTTTTAAGATTTCCCCGCGAACGCCTAGAATTGCCATTCGAAAACAGATAAAATAGGCCTGATATGATGTTTATAAGAGATTTGCCATACTTTGAAGGGAAAATTACAGCATTAAAAAATGGCAGCAAAATTGCCAAGCCGCGCAAAGGAATTGCCATGCGTTCGATCGGGTCTGGCGGTTCTAAGGATGTTTGCTGGGATTGTTTAAAATTCCGACATTCACTGGTTAGTGGCATCCAAAAGAAAAAGGATTTCTATTGCTATAGGTCTATGTTGCACTTACCAGTTACCACTACACCGCTAAAAACTATAGTTGGTCTTTTAAAACTTTGCGGACGATGTGTACATGTATGCATTTTTCCTTTGTTTATACTTTCCAGAAAATGGATTAAAAAGGAAAATTTGGGCTTGTAGATTTGGTGTTTTCTGTAACTTATCACTAGAAGAAAATAAAGATGCAATGTGTATTACTCCCCCCGTTCCTAAATATTTGTCTTTCTAGAGATTTCAACAAGTGACTACATACGGAGCAAAATGAGTGAACCTACACTCTAAAATAAGTCTACATACATCCGTACGTTGTGTCCATTTAAAATGCCTAGAAAGACAAATATTTGGAAACGGAGGGAGTAGATCGCACGTACTCAAGATGATCTATTCTGGCTTCGGGATGCTGTTGAGTTATAGTTAGGGTAGGCCTAATTATTTAACGGAACTGTCTATAAGATATGGATGCCCAAAAGTATAATGTAGCCTTTTGTAAGTACTTGAGTCTTGACATTAGTAATGATGGTGGTAGAGTGGGTGATGGTGGAGCAGTGGTGCTCAATGATCGTGTCTGCAGTTTTGCAAGGAGCACATGAATGGCATTTAATTTCGTGGCGAATGGATGCCATGACAATGGATAAAACGGCATGACTGTGCTCTCCTGCCAGCTGCTACATACACTGATTATATCATGAAAAATTTCCACAAATCATTCTTCTTTAACACTCATATCAAAACTAGACACACATTCTAGACCTTACAAAAACATCTAGCATGTATCATTTGATAATGGAGTCATCGGCGGTCCATATTCGAACATCTTTTTTACAGTTTAAAAGGAATGTCATGCATGAATTCAAGTGATATAAAAAACAATTAATACACCCATTGCCTGTGTATGGTATAAAAAACAATTAGTACTAATACAGTAATTTTTTTCCTATAAAGACTAATATAGTATATGGTATTGTAGCTATACCCCGTGTCCCCTCCCGACTCCTCCCGTGTCGCCCTGCTTGGCGCGCATCGGGAACCTTAGCGCCGCGCGCCTCGCCCCTCCTCGACCTCTCCTCCCGCGCTGCCGGAAGCGCGCCGGCAAAGCCCGTCGTCGTCGGCCGCGGCGGGATCTTCTCCCACGGCTCATTGGATCTGGCGAGGGCGGATCGCGGCGGTGGTTGGCGCTATTTGAGGCGGGGGCTACTGGCACTGGCTTAGAGGCGACGGTTGTTTCCCGGTGTGCGTGGGAGTCGCCGGCACGCGGTGGCGCCCTCGAAGCGGTGGCGGGCGCTGGGCTCGGCGCGCTCCGGCGTGTCTGCGGCGTGGTGGTCCACATGCTGCGGTCGGCGCTTCGTCTCGACCCGGACGGCGCTGAGGATGGCGTGGTTCAAGCATAGCCGGCGATCCGATCTTGATGGTGCCGCGGCTCATTGGTCTGCCGGTGCTCGTGGTTTTACTGGTGGTCTTTGGTGGTGACGGCGACCCGTGCACGAGAGTTGGATCCCTTCGAACCAATCTGGGTGAAAACTTGCCTTCGGCGTCTGCTAAGGCCGCCGGTGGCGGCGCTATCTGCGTCGTTCCCTTCTTGAAGGCATCGCCGTTGAGAAGTTCAAGGCCACTCTCTGCTACCTATGGGGGAAACCCTAGATCAGATGACGGCGGCGCTCTGGTGTTGTTCCTCCCTTGGGGGCGTCATTCTTGGAGGTACACACGTGATCGAGGGACCAGAGGGCGGATTCTTTGGTGGGCGGTGCTTCACCCTACACCTCGATGGCGACGGATCTTGACGGTGTGGCGCGGTCTGATTCTAAGTTCATTGTGGGAGGATGGACTCACAGGAGGGCGATCTTGTCGAGCGTCGGGGTGGCGTCGATGGCGAGAGGCGACACGGTGCATGCAACAAGACTGACTAAGAAGATGGATTGGTGGCGGTGGCTGCGGTGGCCTCATACCCGCAGCGTCTGGTCGAGGAGTGCGCCGGATGGTAGGTGCCCCATACCCGACAAAGGCGTCTGGTTGGGACCTCGGTCTTAAATGTTTAGGTTTGGCTGCGATGTCATTTGGTATTAGGCCTGCACTATCTGCGCCTTCATCAATTGGATAGGTGTAGCGACAGTTGTTGCTTAGACGGTGGCTTTAGTCTTACTGTTGTACAGCTTTGTAAGGTCTTGTGAGAATAATTAATAAAGTGGCTGTATGCATCGCCCAGATGCAGAGGCCGGGGTCATCCTCCTTTTCTAAAAAAACCATTACCTGACCTGAATCATACCGCGTGCTTGCTATTTGGGATCATGGGGAACTTGGAAGTTGTCACGTACCACTAAACAAACCTTGGAAACAAAATGGGCCATCTATCCATTACTAATTGATTTATGGAGCTATGGGCCATCACTTCAATATGGTTGTTGGGCGGTACAGCCATATAAGGAGCTGGAGCTTTGCTTTATCAAGCTATCCCTTTTAATCGCTGGTTCACATAGTAAAAGACCTATAGCATGATCATGACCGAACCTTTTCTCCCCGCATCATTTTCCGGGTGGGGACATCACAGAATCAAGGAAGAATCGTGCATCGTGATGTCAGTGACGGAGGATTGGATGGGCGGCACCTCGTGTAGTCCTAGGAAGGGAGGAGTGGCAGTAGGTGCAAACATTTCTTGCCTGTGGGCCATGGGGGTAATAGACGTGTGGCGCTGGTGATTTGCCCGCAGATTGCCGTGCAGCATTTGATCTGCGTAGCGTGATGCTCAAGGGTGGTTTTTATTGTTTTTATACTGTGTCTTTGGTCCTTGGCTTGTCCCCCTTTTTATTGCTTGTTTGTGTACGAGCCTAGAAGGATTCAGTAAGTTGTTGGCACGTACATGTCTATCTTTAACGAGATAACGATCTGTTTAGTAAAAATAACTTGGCCTGTGTTGAGCTCCATTGAACATGTGTGCATGTATTGTAGGTCTGGATTTCGTATGCAGTACTTGTAGTGTTTGTCTTTCTCTGTATGCACGCGTATTTTAGGAGACACGATACCGGTCGCATCCCTTGACCTATATATATATATATGTGTGCCTAGTGCACGATCAATCAATTACTCATGCACTAAATCATTTTCTACATGGTATCTATCGCAAGTCGATCCCCTACCGCTTCCACCTAACCCTAGCCGCCGCCAGATCGCGTCAGCCAGCTGCGATCTCAAACGCCGCCGCGCGCCACGCCACCGTCGCTCACTGCGCGCGCCTCCTCCCGCCAAGCGCCGCCACCCCACGTCGCGCCTCTTCCCGCGCGCGCCCACGCGCAGGCCCGCCACCGCGCGCCGCGCCTCACCTTTCGCGCGCGCCACACCGTCGCGCCGCTCCTTTCCCGTGCCGCCATGACTTCCTCCGGCTCCTCCTCCTACAACCCCTTCACTGGACCGGACCCCGCTGACATCCACGACCACATCCCCGTCGTCCTCGATGCCACTGACGCCACGTACTTCGCGTGGAAGACGTACTTCTCGCTGCTCTTCCACGAGAACAATCTCGTGGATCACGTTGACGGCTTCGTCGACTCCCGCGCCATGATGGGCGACTTCGAGTGGACATCGATCGACTCCACGCTCATCCGGTGGTTCTTCACCACCATCTCGAAGGACCTGTTTCACACGGTCGTGAGCGATGGTGATGACGACCGCGCCGTGTGGGTCAAGCTCAACGGCCTCTTCACCGACAACAAGCTTCAGCGCCACTTTTTTTGCAGCAGGAATTTTTTGACTGTCATCAGGATGATCAGTCTATCGATGACTACTGCCGCCGCCTGAAGACGTTGGCGGATGAGCTCCGTGACATCGTCGTCAAGGTTGATGATGACCTCCTCCTCAGCACGCTCACCGCTGGCCTCAACGAGGACTTCGGTAATGTCGTCTCCAACCTCACCCTCATCAGGAGCCCTCCTTTCCCAAGTTTGTGGCATACTTGCGGTTCGAGGAGCGCCGAATGAAGGGGGTCAAGAAGCGCGTGCAGCACCACGCCCTCGCCGCCGGCACCTCGCGTGGCGCCCGCCATCGCTTTGCCCGCCCGCGCTGCATCGCCGCCACCGGCCGGCGCCCTGCGCCTCGGGGTTCTACCCCTCGAGCCGCGCCCGTCCCCTCCTCAAAGAATTTCCCCGGCAGCGCGGAGGAGGTGGCGGCATCACTGCAACCGCCGCAGGGGCGGCCGCAAACAGGCGCAAGGGGGGGCCCTCATCATCAGCAGCAGCAGCAGGCCACCCCATCCTGGACTTATGACACCAACCCGTGGACGGGCGTCGTACACGCGTACTCAATGCCGGTCCCTCAGGCTCCCGCTTCGGGCATCCTTAGGCCTCGTCCGGCAAGCCACCAGGCGCTCTTCACCGCGTAGAACACCGCCCCTACAGCGACTACGGCGCCGCGCCCACGCCCGCGCCCGCGCCTGCATACGGTGCCGCTCCCGCGCCGACCTATGGAGGGTCTCTCCCTCCCCAGGTGCTGCCACCGTGGGACCCGACCCTCCTCGCTGCTCTGCACTCGGCTCCGTCACCAAGTAACTATGGTGGCAGAGGTGACTGGTACATGGACTCGGGCGCCACCGCTCACATGACTGCTCATCCCGGTAACCTCACGTCTTCCACTCCCGTTCATACTCCCACTCGCATCACCGTTGGTAACAGTTCCTCCCTACCCATTACACATGTCGGTCATATGTCGTTTCCTTCTAACTCTACTCCCATTAACATGTCTAATGTTCTTGTTTCCCCTGAACTAGTTACCAATCTTGTATCTGTTCGTCGCCTTGCTCGTGAGAATCCTATCACTGTTGAATTTGACGACATTGGCTTTTCTGTGAAGAACGCCTGTACACGGATGGTACTCCACCGATGTGATAGCCCGGACGAGCTTTACCCGATGCATCCTTCCGGCGCCACGACCACCCGTCCTGTCGCCCTCGCCGCTAGTGTCGATTTCTGGCACGCCCGCCTCGGTCACCCCAACTCCATAGTTTTGCGTCAGATTCTTCAGAGTTTTTCATTCTCATGTAATAAGGTTGACGACCACTCCTGTGAGACATGCCGTCTTGGCAAGCATGTTCATCTCCCCTTTAGCGAGTCTACACACATTTCTACTTTTCCGTTTCAGTTATTGCATAGTGATGTCTGGATGTCCCCGGTTGCGAGCAACACGGGTTATTTATACTATTTGGTGATATTGGATGATTTTTTCCATTATGTGTGGATGTTCCCTCTCTGCCGCAAGTCTGATGCTCTCGCCACACTCACCGCCTTTTATTCATATGTCACCACACAATTCGGTCATCCTATTCTTGCCTTGCAAACTGACAATGGAAAAGAGTTTGACAACGTCACCATCCGCAATCTCCTTGCGTCGTATGGCACTATCTTTCGGCTCACTTGCCCCTACATGTCACAGCAGAATGGCCGCGCCGAGTGCGTCCTTCACACTCTTAATGACTATGCTCGCACGTTGCTCTTCCACTCCAACGTGCCTCCTCGGTTCTAGTCGGATGCCCTCGCGACCGCCAGCCTTCTTATTAACATTTGCCCCTGTCATCCCCGCTAGAACTACTCCCCTCACCAGCTCCTCTTCGGTGCGGCTCCATCTTATGATGGTCTTCGCATTTTTGGGTGTCTCTGTTATCCTAGCACCGCGTCCACCACTCCTCACAAACTCACTCCCCGGTCGCTTCCTTGCATCTTCCTCGGTTATACTCCCAACACCAAAGGTTACCGGTGTTATGATCCAGTGTCCCACCGCGTTATCACTTTGCGGCATGTGTACTTTGATGAGCTGGTGTTCCCGTTTTAGCAGGTACCCTTGGCGTCTCCCGCGGCGCGCCCCTGCTACCACCCCTGGCGAGCCGCCCTCTACGCCGCCCCGAGCACTGGGCTTGGCCCTGCCTACGCTACCCGCGCCGGTCGCGCCCTACCGCGGCGCCTCGAGCACGGCTTCCCCCTCGGGCGCCCCCGACGACGCTGTTGGAAATATGCCCTAGAGGCAATAATAAAAGGATTATTATTATATTTCCTTGTTCATGATAATTGTCTTTATTCATGCTATAACTGTATTATTCGGAAATCGTAATACACGTGTGAATACATAGACCATAATATATCCCTAGTAAGCCTCTAGTTGACTAGCTCGTCGATCAACAGATAGTCATGGTTTCCTGACTATGGACATTAGATGTCGTTGATAACGGGATCACATCATTGGGAGAATGATGTGATGGACAAGACCCAATCCTAAGCATAGCACAAGATCGTGTAGTTCGTTTGCTAGAGCTTTTCCGATGTCAAGTATCTTTTCCTTAGACCATGAGATCGTGTAACTCCCGGATACCGTAGGAGTGCTTTGGGTGTACCAAACGCCTGGCGAATCGGGTGACTATAAAGGTGCACTACAGGTATCTCCGAAAGTGTCTGTTGGGTTGACACGGATCGAGACTGGGATTTGTCACTCCGTATGACGGAGAGGTATCTCTGGGCCCACTCGGTAATCCATCATCATAATGAGCTCGAAGTGACCAAGTGTTTGCTCATAGGATCATGCATTGCGGTACGAGTAAAGTGACTTGCCGGTAACGAGACTGAAAAAGGTATTGGGATACCGACAATCGAGTCTCGGGCAAGTAACATACCGATTGACAAAGGGAATTGTATACATGGTTGATTGAATCCTCGACATCGTGGTTCATCCGATGAAATCATCGTGGAACATGTGGGAGCCAACATGGGTATCCAGATCCCGCTGTTGGTTATTGGCCGGAGAGTTGTCTCGGTCATGTCTGCATGATTCCCGAACCCGCAGGGTCTACACACTTAAGGTTCGGTGACGCTAGGGTTATTAGGAAGACTTGTATGTGATTACCGAATGTTGTTAAGAGTCCTGGATGAGATCCTGGATGTCATGAGGAGTTCCGGAATAGTCTGGAGGTGAAGATTTATATATAGGAAGTGCTGTTTCGGCCATCGGGAAAGTTTCGGGGTCACCCGGTATTGTACCGGGACCACCGGAAGGGTCCTGGGGGTCCACCGGGTGGGGCCACCTATCCCGGAGGACCCCGTGGGCTGAAGTGGGAGGGGAACCAGCCCCTAGTGGGCTGGTGCGCGCCTAGGCCCCCTGCTCCTAGGGTTGGAAACCCTAGGGTGGGGCGCACCACTGCCTTGGGGGCACTCCACCCCTCGGCCGCCGCCTTGGGAGATTCCCATCTCGGGGCGGCGCCCCCTGGGGCCTATATAAAGGAGGTAAGGGGAGGCAGCCGCACCGAGTCTTGGCGCCTCCTCCCCTGCTACACCTCTTCCTCCTCCATGATTGCTTGGCAAAGCCTGTAGAATCTTGCATCTCCACCACCACCACGCCGTCGTGCTGCTGCTGGAGCCTTCTTCCTCAACCTCTCCTTCCCCCTTGCTGGATCAAGAAGGAGGAGACGTCATCCGCTCCGTATGTGTGGTGAACGCGGATGTGCTGTCCGTTCAGCACTTGGTCATCGGTGATTTGGATCACGGCGAGTACGACTCCATCATCCCCGTTCTCTTGAACGCTTCCGCTTGCGATCTACAAGGGTATGTAGATGCACTCCTATCACTCGTTGCTTAGATGAACTCATAGATGGATCTTGGTGAAACCGTAGGAAACATTTTAATTTTCTGCAACATTCTCTAACAGTGGTATCAGAGCTAGGTCTATGCGTAGTTCTCTATTGCCCGAGTAGAACACAATTTTGTTGTGGGCGTAGATGTTGTCAACTTTCTTGCCGCTACTAGTCTTATTTTGCTTCAGCGGTATTGTGGGATGAAGCGGCCCGGACCGACCTTACACGTACGCTTACGTGAGACAGGTTCCACCGACTGACATGCACTAGTTGCATAAGGTGGCTAGCGGGTGACTGTCTCTCCCACTTTTGTTGGAGCGGATTCGACGAAAAGGGTCCTTATGAAGGGTAAATAGAAGTTGACAAATCACGTTGTGGCTTTTTCATAGGTAAGAAAACGTTCTTGCTAGAACCCTATTGCAGCCACATAAAAGATGCAACAACAATTAGAGGATGTCTAACTTGTTTTTGCAGCAATTGCCTTGTGATATGATATGGCCAAAAGTTGTGATGAATGATGAATGATATATTGTGATGTATGAGATCATGTTCTTGTAATAGGAATCACGACTTGCATGTCGATGAGTATGACAACCGGCAGGAGCCATAGGAGTTGTCTTTATTTTTTGTATGACCTGCGTGTCATTGAAGAACGCCATGTAAATTACTTTACTTTATTGCTAAACGCGTTAGCCATAGAAGTAGAAGTAGTCATTGGCTTGACAACTTCATGAAGACACGATGATGGAGATCATGATGATGGAGATCATGGTGTCATGCCGGTGACGAAGATGATCATGGAGCCCCGAAGATGGAGATCAAAGGAGCTATATGATATTGGCCATATCATGTCACTACTATATAATTGCATGTGATGTTTATTATGTTTATGCATCTTGTTTACTTAGAACGACGGTAGTAAATAAGATGACCCCTTATAATAATTTCAAGAAAGTGTTCTCCCCTAACTGTGTGCTGTTGCTAAAGTTCGTCGTTTCGAAGCACCACGTGACGATCGGGTGTGATAGATTCTTACGTTCACATACAACGGGTGCAAGATAGTTTTACACATGCAAAACACTTAGGGTTAACTTGACGAGCCTAGCATGTACAGACATGGCCTCGGAACACAGAGACCAAAAGGTCGAACATGAGTCGTATAGAAGATACGATCAACATGGAGATGTTCACCGATGATGACTAGTCCGTCTCACGTGATGATCGAACACGGCCTAGTCGACTCGGATCGTGTAACACTTAGATGACTAGAGGGATGTCTAATCTGAGTGGGAGTTCATTAAAATAATTTGATTAGATGAACTTAATTATCATGAACTTAGTCTAAAACCTTTGCAAATATGTCTTGTAGATCAAATGGCCAACGCTCATGTCAACATGAACTTCAACGTTCCTAGAGAAAACCAAGCTGAAAGATGATGGCAGCAACTATCTGGATCGGGTCCGGAACGGAGGATCATCCTCATAGCTGCCAAGAAAGCATATGTCCTAGATGGACCGCTAGGTGAAGCACCCATCCCGAGAACCAAGACATTATGAGCGCTTGGCGATCACGTCTTGATGATTACTCCCTCGTTCGAGGCAGCATGCTTTGACCTAGAACCGGGCTCCAAAAGCGTTTTGAGCAACACGGAGCATATGAGATGTTCGAGGATCTGAAAATGGTTTTCCAAGCTCATGCCCGGTCGAGAGATATGAAGTCTCCGACAAGTTCTATAGTTGTAAGATGGAGGAAAATAGTTACATCGGTGAGCACATACTCAAAATGTCAGGTTGCACAACCCTTTGTCCCAGATGGACATTAACCTCCGGACGAGGCGGTCATTGACAGAATCCTTGATCGCTCCCACCAAGCTACAAGAGCTTTGTGATGAACTACAATATCACGGGGATGGTGAAAACTATTCTGAAGTATTTTCAATCTTGAAGTCGGCAGAGGTAGAAATCAAGAAAGAACATCAAGTGTTGATGGTCAATAAAACCACCAAGTTCAAGAAGGGCAAGGGTAAGAAGAACTTCAAGAAGGACGGCAAGGATGTTACGCGCCCGGTAAGCCGATTCTTGGGAAGAAGTCAAAGAATGGACCCAAGCACGAGGTGAGTGCTTTTATTGCAAAGGAAGGGCCATCGAAGCGGAACTGTCCCAAATACTTAGCGGACAAGAAGGCCGCAACACTAAAGGTATATTTGATATACATGTAATTGATTTGTACCTTACCGATTACTCGTAGTAACTCACCGGTATTTAATACGGTGCCGTTGCTCATATTTGTAACTCACAAGCAGAGCTGCGGAATAAGCGGAGGCTGGCGAAGGACGAGGTGACGATCTTGGCGTCGGGAATGGTTCCAAGGTCGATGTGATCGCCGTCGGCACGCTACCTCTACATTTACCTACGGGATTAGTTTTAAACCTTAATAATTGTTATTTAGTGCCAAGTTCGAGCATGAACATTGTATCTGGATCTCGTTTGATACGAGATGGCTACTCATTTAAATCCGAGAATAATGGTTGTTCTATTTATATGAGAGACATGTTTTATGGTCATGCCCCGATGGTCAATGGTTTATTCTTGATGAATCTCGAACGTAATGTTACACATATTCATAGTGTGAATACCAAAAGATATAAAGTTGATAACGATAGTCCCACATACTTGTGGCACTGCCGCCTTGGTCACATTGGTGTCAAGCGCATGAAGAAGCTCCATGCTGATGGACTTTTAGAGTCTCTCGATTATGAATCATTTGACACATGCGAACCATGCCTCATGGGCAAAATGACCAAGACTCCGTTCTCCGGAACAATGGAGCGAGCAACCAACTTATTGGAAATCATACATACCGATGTGTGCGGTTCAATGAGCATTGAGGCTCGCGAAGGATATCGTTATGTTCTCACTCTCATTGATGACTTGAGTAGATATGGGTATGTCTACTTAATGAAACACAAGTCTGAGACCTTTGAAAAGTTCAAGGAATTTCAGAATGAGGTAGAGAATCAACGTGACCGAAAGATAAAGTTCCTACGATCAGATCATGGAGGAGAATATTTAAGTCACGAATTTGGTACGCACTTAAGGAAATGTGGAATCGTTTCACAACTCACGCCGCTGGAACACCTCGGTAGAACGGTGTGTCCGAACGTCGTGTCGCACTCTATTGGATATGGTGCGGTCTATGATGTCTCTTACCGATTACCGCTATCATTTGGGGATACGCTCTAGAGACAGCTACATTCACTTTAAATAGGGCACCGTCTAAATCCGTTGAGGCGACACCGTATGAATTATGGTTTGGGAAGAAACCTAAGCTATCGTTTCTAAAAGTTTGGGGATGCGATGCTTATGTCAAGAAACTTCAACTTGAAAAGCTCGAACCCAAGTCGGAAAAATCGTCTTCATAGGATACCCTAAGGAAACCATTGGGTATATCTTCTACTTAAGATCCGAGGGCAAGATCTTTGTTGCCAAGAACGGATCCTTTACGGAAAAGAGTTTCTTCGAAAGAAGTAAGTGGGAGGAAAGTAGAACTTCGATGAAGTACTACCTCTTGAACAGGAAAGTAGTGCAGCTCAGGAAAATGTTCCTGTGATGCCTACACCAACTGGAGAGGAAAATAATGATGACGATCAAGGTACTTCGGATCAAGTTGATACTGAACTTCGTAGGTCCACAAGGACACGTTCCGCACCAGAGTGGTACGGCAACCCTGTCTTGGAAATCAAGTTGTTAGACAACGGTGAACCTTAGAACCATGAAGAAGCGATGGCGGGCCCAAATTCCAACAAATGGCTTGAAGCCATGCGATCCGAGATAGAATCCATGTATGAAAACAAAGTATGGACTTTGACAGACTTGCCCGATGATCGGCGAGCGATAGAAAACAAATGGATCTTTAAGAAAAAGACAGACGCAGATGGTAATGTTACCGTCTATAAAGCTCGACTTGTCACTAAGGGTTATCGGCAAGTTCAAGGGGTTGACTACGATGAGACATTCTCTCCCGTAGCAAAGCTGAAATCCGTCCGAATCATGTTAGCAATTGCCGTATACTATGATTATGAGATATGGCAGATGGACGTCAAAACGGCATTCCTTAATGGACATCTTAAGGAAGAACTATATATGATGCAGCCGGAAGGTTTTGTCGATCCTAAGAATGCTAACAAAGTATGCAAGCTCCAGCGATCCATTTATGGGCTGGTGCAAGCATCTCGGAGTTGGAACATTTGCTTTGATGAGATGATCAAAGCGTTTGGGTTTATCTTGAGACTTATGGAGAAGCCTGCGTTTACAAGAAAGTGAGTGGGAGCTCTGTAGCATTTCTCATATTATATGTATATGACATACTCTTGATGGGAAATGATATAGAACTATTGGACAGCATTAAGGCCTACTTGAATAAGTGTTTTTCAATGAAGGACCTTGGAGAAGCTGCTTACATATTAGGCATCAAGATCTATAGGGATAGATCGAGGCGCCTCATAGGTCTTTCACAAAGCACATACCTTGATAAGATTTTGAAGAAGTTCAAAATGGATCAGTCCAAGAAAGGGTTCTTGCCTGTATTGCAAGGTGTGAGATTGAGCTCGGCTCAATGCCCGACCACGGCAAAAGATAAAGAAGAGATGAGTGTCATCTCCTATGCTTCACCATAGGATCTATTATATATGCCATCTTGTGCACTGCACTGATGTAAACCTTGCCGTAAGTTTGGTAGGAAGGTACCAAAGTAATCCCGGCAAGGAACACTAGACAGCGGTCAAGAATATCCTGAAGTACCTGAAAAGGACAAAGGACGTGTTTCTCGTTTATGGAGGTGACGAAGAGCTCGTCATAAAGGGTTACGTCGATGCTAGCTTCGACACAGATCTGGATGACTCTAAGTCTCAAACCGGATACGTGTATATGTTGAATGGTGGAAGCGATGGTAGTGCGGCTTCAAGCGAAGCGTCGTGGCGGGATCTACATGTGAAGCGGAGTACATGGCAGCCTCCGAGGCAGCGATGAAGCAATTTGGGTGAAGGAGTTCATCACCGACCTAGGAGTCATACCCAATGCGTCGGGGCCGATCAAACTCTTCGTGACAACACTGGAGCTATTACCCTTGCCAAGGAGCCGTGTTTCACAAGAAGACCGAGCACATCAAGCGTCATTTCAACTCCATCCGTGAAAATGTTCAAGATGGAGACATAGATATTTGCAAAGTACATACGGATCTGAATGTCGAAGATCCGTTGAGTAAACCTCTCTCGCGAGCAAAACATGATCAACACCAGAACTCTATGGGTGTTCGATTCATCACAATGTAACTAGATTATTGACTCTAGTGCAAGTGGGAGACTGTTGGAAATATGCCCTAGAGGCAATAATAAAAGGATTATTATTATATTTCCTTGTTCATGATAATTGTCTTTATTCATGCTATAATTGTAATATCCGGAAATCGTAATACACGTGTGAATACATAGACCATAATATGTCCCTAGTAAGCCTCTAGTTGACTAGCTCGTCGATCAACAGATAGTCATGGTTTCCTGACTATGGACATTAGATGTCGTTGATAACGGGATCACATCATTGGGAGAATGATGTGATGGACAAGACCCAATCCTAAGCACAGCACAAGATCGTGTATTTCGTTTGCTAGAGCTTTTCCAATGTCAAGTATCTTTTCCTTAGACCATGAGATCATGTAACTCCCGGATACCGTAGGAGTGCTTTGGGTGTACCAAACGTCACAACGAATCGGGTGACTATAAAGGTGCACTACTGGTATCTCCGAAAGTGTCTGGGTTGACACGGATCGAGGCTGGGATTTGTCACTCCGTATGACGGAGAGGTATCTCTGGGCCCACCCGGTAATGCATCATCATAATGAGCTCAAACTGACCAAGTGTTTGGTCACGGGATCATGCATTGCGGTACGAGTAAAGTGACTTGCCGGTAACGAGACTGAACGAGGTATTGGGATACCGACGATCGAGTCTCGGGCAAGTAACGTACCGATTGACAAAGGGAATTGTATACGGGGTTGATTGAATCCTCAACATCGTGGTTCATCCGATGAAATCATCACAGAACATGTGGGAGCCAACATGGGTATCCAGATCCCGCTGTTGGTTATTGGCTGGAGAGCTGTCTCGGTCATGTCTGCATGATTCCCGAACACGTAGGGTGTACACACTTAAGGTTCGGTGACGCTAGGGTTATTAGGAAGACTTGTATGTGATTACCAAATGTTGTTAGGAGTCCCGAATGAGATCTCGGACGTCATGAGGAGTTCCGGAATAGTCCGCAGGTGAAGATTTATATATAGGAAGTGCTGTTTCGGCCATCGGGAAAGTTTCGGGGTCACCCGGTATTGTACCAGGACCACTGGAAGGGTCCTGGGGGTCCACCGGGTGGGGCCACATATCCCGGAGGGCCCCGTGGGCTGAAGTGGGAGGGGAACCAGCCCCTAGTGGGCTGGTGCGCCCCCCCTTGGGGCTCCCCTGCGCCTAGGGTTGGAAACCCTAGGGTGGGGGGGCGCACCACTTGCCTTGGGGGCACTCCACCCCCCTGGCCGCCGCCCCCTTGGGAGATTCCCATCTCCAGGGCCGGCGCCCCCCTGGGGGCCTATATAAAGGAGGGCAGGGGGAGGGCAGCCGCAACCTGTGTCTTGGCGCCTCCCTCCCCCTGCTACACCTCTTCCTCCTCCCGCAGTTGCTTGGCGAAGCCCTGCCAGAGTACTGCATCTCCACCACCACCACGCCGTTGTGCTGCTGCTGGAGCCTTCTTCCTCAACCTCTCCTTCCTCCTTGCTGGATCAAGAAGGAGGAGACGTCATCCGCTCCGTACATGTGTTGAACACGGAGGTGCTGTCCGTTCAGCACTTGGTCATCGGTGATTTGGATCACGGCGAGTACGACTCCATCATCCCCGTTCTCTTGAACGCTTCCGCTCGCGATCTACAAGGGTATGTAGATGCACTCCTATCACTCATTGCTTAGATGAACTCATAGATGGATCTTGGTGAAACCGTAGGAAAAATTTTAATTTTCTGCAACCTTCTCCAACAGACGCGGCCCCTGGCGCCCCCTCGGCCGCCCCTCGGCTGCCCCGGTGCCGCGGCCCCACTGGCCGCCCCCGATGCAGCGGGTCCTTTGGTTGTTCCCGCCTCGCCCTCTCGCGCCACCGCGGGTGGGCCCTCAGCGTCTTCGGAGACCGGCTCGAGCTCATCCTCGCCGATCCCCCTCTCGGTTCCGCTGGCTACCGCCGCACCTCTCACCAGTGTGGTCACTCGGGCTCGGACTGGGACGTTTCGTCCAAGCACACGTTACACCTCCGATGAGTACGCGTGTGACATGTCTACCTCGGTTCCGTTCCCGCTCCCACCTCCGTCCGCGCAGCCCTTCGGGATCCGAACTGTCTTGTTGCGATGCGTGAGGAGTTCGACGCCCTGCAGCGCAACCGTACGTGGCAGCTTGTTTCGCGGCCTCCCCGTGCCAATGTCATCACTGGCAAGTGGGTCTTCCGCCACAAGACTCGCCCCGACGGTTCACTTGAGCGCTACAAGGCGCGTTGGGTCGTGCGTGGCTTCCGCCAGCGCAACAGTGTGGACTTCACCGACACCTTTGCCCCGGTTGTCAAACCGGGAACGATTCACGTTGTTCTCTAGCTTGCTATTTCTTGCGCCTGGCCCATTCACCAGGTTGACATGTCCAATGCTTTTCTGCATGGCCACCTCAACGAGTAGGTCTTCTGTCAGAAACCTACTGGTTTCATCGACACTGACTATCTGGACCACGTGTGCTTGCTCTCCCGTTCTCTCAATGGGTTGAAGCAGATGCCTTGTGTTGGGGAACGTAGTAATTTCAAAAAAATTCCTATGCACACGCAAGATCATGGTGATGTATAGCAACGAGAGGGGAGAGTGTTGTCTACATACCCTTGTAGACCGAAGCGGAAGCGTTGACGCAACGTAGAGGAAGTAGTCGTACGTCCTCCCGGTTCAACCGATCCAAGCACCGTTACTCCGGTACCTCCGAGTTCTTGACACACGTACAGCTCGATGGCGCACCCGATCTCCGATCCAGCAGAGGCGCGGGGGAGTTCCGTCAAGACGACGGCGTGGTGACGATCTTGATGTTCTCCTGTCGCAGGGCTTCGCCTAAGCACCGCTACAATATGACCGAGGTGTAATATCGTGGAGGGGGGCACCGCACACGGCTAAGGAACGATCTCAATGATCAACTTGTCTGTCTAGGGTGCCCCCTACCCCCGTATATAAAGGAGGGAGGGAGGAGGTGGCGGCCCAAGGGGCGCGCCAGGGAGGGGGAAACCTACTCCAAGTAGGTTTCCTCCTTTCCTAATCCAAGTTGGAGGGAAGGAAGGAGTAGTAGTAGTAGGAAGGAAGAGGGGAAGGAGAGAAGGAAAGGGGGCCCCCCTCCCAGTCGGATTGGGCTTGGGGGCGCCCCTCCCTTGCTCCTTCTCCTCCTTCCAATAGGGCCCAATAAGGCCCATATACTTCTTCGGGGTTCGGTAACCTCCGGACTCGATATATTCCCAAACTCTCCGGAACCTTTTCGGTGTCCAAATATATCCGTCCAATATATCAATCTTTATGTCTCGACCATTTCGAGACTCCTCGTCATGTCCGTGATCACATCCGGAACTCCAACAAACTTCGTACATCAAAATACATAAACTCATAATATAAGCATCATCGAAACCTTAAGCGTGCGGACCCTACGGTTCGAGAACAATGTAGACATGACCGAGACATGTCTCGGTCAATAACCAATAGCAGGACCTGGATGCCCATATTGGTTCCTACATATTCTACGAAGATCTTTATCGGTCAGACCGCATAACAACATACGTTGTTCCCTTTGTCATCGGTATGTTACTTACCCGAGATTTGATCGTCGGTATCCAATACCTAGTTCAATCTCGTTACCGGCAAGTCTCTTTACTCGTTCCGAATACGTCATCTCATAACTAACTCATTAGTTACATGCTTGCAAGGCTTAGGTGATGAGTATTACCGAGAGGGCCAGAGATACCTCTCCGACAATCGGAGTGACAAATCCTAATCTCGAATTATGCTAACTCAACATGTACCTTGGAAACACCGTAGTACTCCTTTATAATCACCCGCCACGTTGTGACGTTTGGTAGTACCAAAGTGTTCCTCCGTAAACGGAGTTACACAATTCTCATAGTTACGAGAACATGTATAAGTCATGAAGAAAGCAATAGCGAGAATACTAAGCGATCAAGTGCTAAGCTAACGGATGGGTCATGTCAATCACATCATTCTCCTAATGATGTGATCCCATTTAATCAAATGACAACACATGTCTATGGTTAGGAAACATAACCATCTTTGATTAATGAGCTAATCAAGTAGAGGCATACTAGTATTTGTATGTTTGTCTATGTATTCACACATGTATCATGTTTAGGTTAATACAATTCTAGCATGAATAATAAACATTTATCATGATATGAGGAAATAAATAGTAACTTTATTATTGCCTCTAGGGCATATTTCCTTGATCTCCCACTTGCACTAGAGTCAATAATCTAGATTACATAGTAATGATTCTAACACCCATGGAGTCTTGGTGCTGATCATGTTTTGCTCGTGAGAGAGGCTTAGTCAGCAGTGCGCAACATTCAGATCCGTATGTATCTTGCAAATCTCTATGTCTCCCACTTGGACTTGGTCCCGAATGGAATTGAAGCGTCTCTTGATTTGCTTGGTCCTCTTGTGAAATCTGGATTCCTTTGCCAAGGCAATTGCACCAGTATTGTCACAGAAGATCTTCATTGGTCCCGATGCACTAGGTATGACACCTAGATCGGAAATGAACTCCTTCATCCAGACTCCTTCATTTGCTGCTTTAGAAGCAGCTATGTACTCCACTTCACATGTAGATCCTGCTATGACGCTTTGTTTAGAACTGCACCAACTCACAGCTCCACCGTTTAAAATAAACACGTATCCGGTTTGCGATTTAGAATCGTCCGGATCAGTGTCAAAGCTTGCATCGACGTAACCATTTACGACTAGCTCTTTCTCGCCTCCATATACGAGAAACATATCCTTAGTCCTTTTCGGTATTTCGGGATGTTCTTGACCGATGTCCGATGATCCACTCTGGATTACTTTGGTACCTTCTGCCAAGCTTATTGCTAAGCATACGCGGTGTGGTACACTGACATTGCATACATGATAGAGCCTATGGTGAAGCATAGGAACACCTTTCATTTCTCTCTATCTTCTGCTTTGTGGTCGGGCATTGAGTTTGACTCAACTTCACACCTTGTAGAACAGGCAAGAATCCTTTCTTTGCTCGATCCATTTTGAACTTTTCAAAATTTTGTCAAGGTATGTGCTTTGTGAAAGTCCTATTAAGCGTCTTGATCTATCTCTATAGATCTTGATGCCCAATATGTAAGCAGCTTCACCGAGGTCTTTCATTGAAAAACTTTTATTCAAGTATCCCTTTATGCTATCCAAAAATTCTATATCATTTCCAATTAATAATATGTCATCAACATATAAAACAAGAAATGCTACTGAGCTCCCACTCACTTTCTTGTAAATACTGAGGCTTCTCCAAAAGTGCAGATAAAACCATATGCTTTGATCACTTTGTCAAAGCGTTTATTCCAACTCCGAGAGGCTTGCACCATCCATAAATAGAACATTTGGAGCTTGCACACTTTGTTAGCACCTTTTGGATCAACAAAACCTTCAGCTGCATCATATACAACTCTTCTTCTAGAAATCCATTCAAGAATGCAGTCTTGACATCCATTTGCCAAATTTCATAATCATGAAATGCAGCAATAGCCAACATGATTCGGACAGACTTAAGCATCGCTACGGGTGAGAAAGTCTCATCGTAGTCAACCCCTTGAACTTGTCGAAAACCTTTCGCAACAAGTCAAGCTTTCTAGACAGTAACATTACCATCAGCGTCAGTCTTCTTCTTAAAGATCTATTTATTCTCAATGGCTTGCCGATCATCGGGCAAGTCAACCAAAGTCCATACTTTGTTTTCATACATGGATCCCATCTCGATTTCATGGCCTCTAGCCATTTTATGAATCTGGGCTCATCATCGCTTCCTCATAGTTCGTAGGTTCATCATGGTCAAGTAACATGACTTCCGAATAGGATTTCCGTACCACTCAGTGCGGATCTTACTCTAGTAGACCCACGAGGTTCAATCTAAACTTGATCTCAAGTTTCATGATCAATATCATTAGCTTCCTCACTAATTGGTGTAGTTGTCACAGAACCGGTTCTTGTGATGAACTACTTTCCAATAAGGGAGTAGATCTGATTATCTCATCAAGTTCTACTTTCCTCCCACTCACTTCTTTTGAGAGAAACTCTTTCTCTAGAAAGGATCCGAATTTAGCAACGAAAATCTTGCCCTCAGATCTGTGATAGAAGGTGTACCCAATAGTCTCCTTTGGGTATCCTATGAAGACACATTTCTCCAATTTGGGTTCGAGCTTATCGGTTGAAGTTTCTTCACATAAGCATCGCAGCCCCAAACTTTAAGAAACGACAACTTTGGTTTCTTGCCAAACCACAGTTCATAAGGCGTCGTCTCAACGGATTTTGATGGTGCCCTATTTAACGTGAATGCGGCCGTCTCTAAAGCATAACCCCAAAACAATAGCGGTAAATCGGTAAGAGACATCATAGATCGTACCATATCAAGTAAAGTACGACACGACGTTCGGACACACCATTCATTGTGGTGTTCGGTGGCGTGAGTTGCTAAACTATTCCGCATTGTTTCAAATGTAAACCAAACTCGTAACTCAAATATTCTCCTCCACGATCGATCGTAGAAACTTTATTTTCTTGTTACGATGATTTTCCACTTCACTCTGAAATTCTTTGAACTTTTCAAATGTTTCGACTTATGCTTCATTAAGTAGATATACCCATATCTGCTCAAATCATCTGTGAAGGTGAGAAAATAACAATATCCGCCACGAGCCTCAACATTCATCGGGCCACATACATACAGTATGTATGATTTCCAACAAATCTGTTGCTCTCTCCATAGATCCGGAGAAGCGGTGTTTTAGTCATCTTGCCCATGAGGCACGGTTCGCAAGTACCAAGTGAGTCATAATCAAGTGATTCCGTAAGTCCATCAAGATGGAGTTTCTTCATGCGTTTTACATCGATATGACCTAAACGGCGGTGCCACAAATAAGTTGCACTATCATTATCAACTCTGCATCTTTTGGCTTCAACATTATGAATATGTGTATCACTACTATCGAGATTTAATAAAATAGACCACTCTTCAAGGGTGCATGACCATAAAAGATATTACTCATATAAATAGAACAACCATTATTCTCGATTTAAATGAATAACCGTCTCGCATCAAACAAGATCCAGATATAATGTTCATGCTCAACGCAGGCACCAAATAACAATTATTCAGGTCTAAAACTAATCCCGATGGTAGATGTAGAGGTAGCGTGCCGACCGCGATCACATCAACTTTGGAACCATTTCCCACGCGCATCGTCACCTCGTCTTTAGCTAATCTTCGCTAATCCGTAGTCCTGCTTTGAGTTGCAAATATTAGCAATGAACCAATATCAAATACCAGTGCTATGCGAGCATTAGTAAGGTACACATCAATAACATGTATATCACATATACCTTTGTTCACTTTGCCATCCTTCTTGTCCGCCAAATACTTGGGGCAGTTCCGCTTCAGTGTCGATCGCTTGCAATAGAAGCACTTTCGGTTTGAGCTTAGGTCCGGACTTGGGTTTCTTCTCTTGAGCGACAACTTGCTTGTCTGTTCTTTTGAAGTTCCTTCTTCTTCCCTTTGCCCTTCTTCTTGAAACTAGTGGTCTTGTTGACCATCAATACTTGATGCTCTTTCTTGATTTCTACCTCCGCGGCTTTCAGCATTGCGAAGAGCTTGGGAATAGTCTTGTTCATCCCTTGCATATTATAGTTCATCACGAAGCTCTTGTAGCTTGGTGGCGATGATTGGAGAATTACATCAATGACGCTATCATCCGGAAGATTAACTCCAGTTGAATCAAGTGATTATTATACCCGGACATTTTGAGTATATGCTCCTTGTGAGCTGTTCTCCTCCATCTTGCGGTTGTAGAACTTATTGGAGACTTCATATCTCTCAATCCGGGCATTTGCTTGAAATATTAACTTCAACTCTGGAACATCTCATATGCTCCATGACGTTCAAAACGTCGTTGAAGACCCGGTTCTAAGCCGTAAAGCATGGCACATCGAACTATAGAGTAGTCATCGACTTTGCTCGCAGACGTTCTTAACGCCGTCGGTTACAAGAAGTTCGCACTGGCACCCAGCAGTGCTTCGGGGCGTAACTCTTACATGCAAGCAATGAGGATAATCCTCGAGTTCTGGACCCGATCCGTGTAATTGCTACCATCATCTTTCAACTTTGCTTTCTCAAGGAACGCATTAAAATTCAACGGAACAACAAAGACGAGCCATATATCTACAAACAAACATAGACAAGCAAAATACTATCGGTACTAAGTTCATGATAAATTTAAGTTCAATTAATCATATTACTAAAGAACTCCCACTTAGGCAGACATCTCTCTAGTCATCTAAGTGATCACGTGATCCAAATCTACTAAACCATGTCCGATCATCACGTGAGATGGAGTAGTTTCAATGGTGAACATCTCTATGTTGATCATATCTACTATATGATTCACGCCGACCTTTCGGTCTCCGTGTTCCGAGGCCATATCTCAGATATGCTAGGCTCGTCAAGTATAACTCGAGTATTCCACGTGTGCAACTGTTTTGCACCCGTTGTATTTGAACGTTGAGCCTATCACACCCGATCATCACATGGTGTCTCAAAGACGAAGAACTTTCATAGCGGTGCATACTCGGGAGAACACTTCTTGATAATTAGTAAGAGATCATCTTAAAATGCTACCGTCAATCAAAGCAAGATAAGATGCATAAAGGATAAACATCACATGCAATCAATATAAGTGATATGATATGGCCATCATCATCTTGTGCTTGTGATCTCCATCTCCGAAGCCCGTCGTGACCACCATCGTCACCGGTGCGACACCTTGATCTCCATCGTAGCATCGTTGTCGTTTACGCCATCTATTGCTTCTACGACTATCGCTACCGCTTAGTGATAAAGTAAAGCAATTATAGGGCGTTTGCATTTCATACAATAAACGACAACCATATGGCTCCAGCCAGTTGCTGATAACTTCGGTTACAAAACATGATTATCTCATACAACAAAATATAGCATCACGTCTTGACCATATCACATCACAACATGCCCTGCAAAAACAAGTTAGACGTCCTCTACTTTGTTGTTGCAAATTTTACGTGGCTGCTACGGGCTTAGCAAGAACCGTTCCTACCTACACGTCAAAACCACAACGATAGTTTGTCAAATAGACTCCGTTTTAACCTTCACAAGGACCGGGCGTAGCCACACTCGGTTCAACTAAAGTTGGAGAAACCGACACCGCTAGTCACTGTGTGCAAAGCACGGCGGTAAAACCAGTCTCGCGAAGCGTCACGCGTAATGTCGGTCAGGCGCTTCATCCAACAATACCGCTGAACCAAAGTATGACATCTTTGGTAGGCAAGATGACTTATATCGTCCACAACTCATTTGTGTTCTACTCGTGCATATAACATCAACGCATAAAACCTAGGCTCGATACCCATTGTTGGGGAACGTAGTAATTTCAAAAAATTTCCTACGCACACGCAAGATCATGGTGATGTATAGCAACGAGAGGGGAGAGTGTTGTCTACATACCCTTGTAGACCGAAGTGGAAGCGTTGACGCAACGTAGAGGAAGTAGTCGACGTCCTCCGGTTCAACCGATCCAAGCACCGTTACTCGGTACCTCCGAGTTCTTGACACACGTACAACTCGATGACGCACCCCGATCTCCGATCCAGCAGAGGCGTTAGGGGGAGTTCCGTCAAGACGACGGCGTGGTGACGATCTTGATGTTCTCTGTCGCAGGCTTCGCCTAAGCACCGCTACAATATGACCGAGGTGTAATATCATGGAGGGGGCACGCACAGCTAAGGAACGATCTCAATGATCAACTTGTCTGTCTAGGGTGCCCCTACCCCGAGATATAAAGGAGGGAGGGAGGAGGTGGCCGCCCAAGGGGCGCGCATAGGGGGGGGAAACCTACTCCAAGTAGGTTTCCCTCCTTTCTAATCCAAGTTGGAGGAAAGGAAGGAGTAGTAGTAGTAGGAAGGAAGAGGGGAAGGAGAGAAGGAAAGGGGGCGGCCCCCTCCCAGTCGGATTGGGCTTGGGGGCGCCCTTCCCTTGCTCCTTCTCCTCCCTTCCAATAGGGCCCAATAAGGCCCATATACTTACCGGGGTTTGGTAACCTCCTGAGCTCCAGATACTCCCAAACTCTCCGGAACCTTTCCGGTGTCCAAATATATCCGTCCAATATATCAATCTTTATGTCTCGACCATTTCGAGACTCCTCATCATGTCCGTGATCACATCCGGACTCGAACAAACTTCGTACATCAAAATACATAAACTCATAATATAAGCATCATCGAAACCTTAAGCGTGCGGACCCTACGGTTCGAGAACAATGTAGACATGACCGAGACATGTCTCGGTCAATAACCAATAGCGGGACCTGGATGCCCATATTGGTTCCTACATATTCTACGAAGATCTTTATCGGTCAAACCGCACAACAACATACGTTGTTCCCTTTGTCATCGGTATGTTACTTACCCGAGATTTGATCGTTGGCATCCAATACCTAGTTCAATCTCGTTACCGGCAAGTCTCTTTACTCGTTCCGTAATACGTCATCTCATAACTAACTCATTAGTTACATGCTTGCAAGGCTTAGGTGATGAGTATTACCGAGAGGGCCCAGAGATACCTCTCCGACAATCGGAGTGAGAAATCCTAATCTCAAATTATGCTAACTCAACATGTACCTTCAGAAACACCTGTAGTACTCCTTTATAATCACCCAGTTACGTTGTGATGTTTGGTAGTACCCAAAGTGTTCCTCCGGTAAACAGGAGTTACACAATTCTCATAGTTACAGGAACATGTATAAGTCATGAAGAAAGCAATAGCAGAATACTAAACGATCAAGTGCTAAGCTAACGGGATGGGTCATGTCAATCACATCATTCTCCTAATGATGTGATCCCATTTAATCAAATGACAACACATGTCTATGGTTAGGAAACATAACCATCTTTGATTAATGAGCTAGTCAAGTAGAGGCATACTAGTGACTATATGTTTGTCTATGTATTCACACATGTATCATGTTTCCGGTTAATACAATTCTAGCATGAATAATAAACATTTATCATGATATGAGGAAATAAATAATAACTTTATTATTGCCTCTAGGGCATATTTCCTTCACCTCGGGCCTGGTACCAGCGGATCGCGGCCTTCCTTCAGTAGCAGGGGTTCCGGTACACATGGTCCTATGCCTCCCTGTTTGTGTATCACCAGGGTACCGCCACCGCGTACCTTCTCCTCTACGTCGATGACATCATCCTGACAGCGTCCTTGCCAGTGCTACTTCAACAGATCACAGCTCGCCTCGGCATTGAGTTCGCCCTCAAGGACTTGGGGGCTCTCCATTACTTCCTCGACGTCGAGGTTGTTCGCCGGGCCACTCTCTTCTTTCTGCACCAGCAGAAGTATGTCTACGAGCTTTTGGAGCAAGCGGGCATGCTTAACTGCAAGCCTGCTCCTACACCTATCGATACGAAGGCTAAGGTGTCCGCCGTCGAGGGTTCTCCGACGTCAGACGCTCCCTTCTACCGCTCCATCGTCGGTGCTCTTCAGTACCTCACACTAACGCGTCCGGACATTCAGTACGCTGTCCAGCAGGTGTGCCTTCACATGCATGCTCCTCGTGATACTCATTGGGCTCTGGTGAAACGTATTCTCTGGTACATACGTGGCACCACAGCTATGGGTCTCACCCTAACGGCATCACCTGACACTAGCCTTGTCGCCTACTCCGACGCCGACCGGGTTGGGTGTCCCGACACTCAACGCTCCACTTCCGGCTATTGAGTCTACCTCGAGCCCTCTCTGATTTCGTGGTCATGTGAACGATAACCCACGGTCTCACGATCGAGCCTCGAGGCTGAGTACAGGGTTGTGGCCAATGCCGTCGCGGAGTGTTCTTGGCTACGACAGCTAATTCAGGAGTTGCTATGTGAGGTTACCAAGGCTACACTTGTCTACTCCGACAACGTCTTTGCGGTGTACCTCGCTGCCAACCCTGTCCATCACCGACGGACAAAGCACACTGAGCTCGACATTCACTTTGTCAGGGAGCACATCGCACTTGGTCGTGTTCGAGTTCGACATGTGCCCACTGATCAGCAGCTCGCCGATGTTATGACAAAGGGACTACCCACCTTGACATTCGAGGGTTTTCGGTCCAGTCTCTGTGTCACTGGCGACACTTCGACTGCGGGGAGGGGGGGTGTTGAACATGTGTACATGTACGTAGGTCTGGGTGTCAGGACCCCGACTCAATGCCACATCGATCTAGCATGTAACACCTCATATCACTTTGCGGCCTCACGCACGGTATTCCCACGGGTGTCGCCTTACCTTTGCCGGGACCGCTTATGCCTTTTGGCACACGATATGATAGTGTCGCTAGCATCCATATGATAAGGAGCCCGGCTGACATGGCTAGTCGTAAACCCAAAGTGGCACAAACTTACAGGACAGCATCCATGACCCAAAGATCGAACGTGTCGGTTATCACGAGTGAATCCGGGCTGTAGCATCGGGCTAGCAGACTCGGTGAACTGGCTGTAGTGAGCTAACAGACTCCGGTATTCATCGCGTGACATTTCCCCAAAGTGATGGAACACGAGAACGAAGAAGGACACATGCCGGCCAGCCTAAATGTTCCGGAGCAGTAGCAAGCTACCATGGCTCAGTGGAAACACTAGGAGACATTTCCCGGTAAGAGAGGCTACCAAGGATAAACAACTAGGTTGTCAGATCCCACACATACCAAGCATTTCAATAACATACACACAATATGCTCGATATGTGCAAATACAACATGGCATCACAACATGACTCTACGACTCAAGTATTTATTTATTAGGCTCCGAGGAGCGAGATATTACAAACATGAGTCTCATGACCCAACATTCAGAGCATACAAGTCAAAGCACAAGCGGAAGCTAATATGTCTGAGTACGACATCTACAAATGAAAAAGGCTTAGAAGCCCGACTATCTACGAGATCTCCGCCGAGGGCACAAGATCGTAGCTGAGGTAACAAGCTAAACGTCAAGTCCACGTGGAACTACTAGCGAGACTGAAGTCTCTCGCAAAAACATAAAATAGGCAAACGTGAGTACAAATGTACCCAAAGAAGACTTACATCGTAACTAACTACATATGCATCATTATCAATAAAGGGATGGTGGTGTTTAAGCGCAGACAAGCCAGCTTTGACTCGGTGGCTATCCCTGAACTACGATCGCAAGTAACTCTTTTGAGGTGGCGCACACGAGTCCACATATTCACCATATCAATACACCACTATGGATCCGCTCCCGTCTCCCTCACGAGAACGCCATCCATAGCACTCACGCTTATCTTGCGTATTTTAAAGTATCCACTTTCACTTGTCTATGAACTGCACAGCAACCCGTAAGTCCTTTTCCACGGACACGGCTATTCAATAGATGATGTTAACCTGCAGGGTGTACTTCTTCACACAAGCTCACCACTTACCGCCGTTTACACGACATGTACTCGGCAACCTTCAAGCGGAAGCCCAACGTGGGTGTCGCCACGGCCTACCTAAACACTCAAGTCCCTAGTCCAGTTTATCGCTTATTCGGGTTCCATCCATGAGGAGATCCGCCAAGTTTCGCCACAGCCCCAAACGATGTGCACAGGTTCCATGACACCAAACAGGCGCCCGTGAACTCTGCCACGTGCCTACCGCATCACAGCCCACCCCTACGGTCGGCTGCACAAGCACGGCCTCCAAAGATACTACAAACACCGAAACTACTTGCAACTCCGGACAGAGGACAAGGGTGATTAAGAAGCCGAGAGGGTCCATTGGTTTCGGGCCCAATGCGTGGTAGTAATCAGATCATGGATCACAAACACGTAACTTCAGCCTCGAGGACGGCTGCAATGAGACAACCCACCATGTACTCCTACATGGCCTCTCACCACTACCTTTACCAAATCGTGTTCACACACTTAGCTCACACAGTGAGGACATGTTCACACACCTCCGATTCATCCTTGATGAATCGGACCCGACTCAACTCTAAGCAAGAGCAGGCATGACAAGCAAGCATGAATGAGTAGGCACAACAGGCTCAAACAACTCCTACTCATACTAGTGGGTTTCATCTATTTCTTGTGGAATGACAGTCATGCAAAGGATAAAGGGTTCACTACCGCAGCAAGTAATGAGATGAATCGTTGTTGTCCTAATGCAGTAAAAGAGAGCAGAAGCGAGAGAGTCGGATTGTATCGGAATGAACAAGGGGTTTTTGCTTGCCTGGCACTTCCGAAGATAATATAGCTCTTCATCAGTGTCATCGATCTCATCGTCAAAACCACGTCTATCGAGAGGGGACAATTACCGGCAAACAAAGAGGGACACAATCAATGCAATGCAACAAATATGATGCATGATAATGTCATGGCAATATGCTATTGATTAAGCTAATGCAACTAAAACCAGAGTGGTTTGATCTTATCTGAATCAAAGATTCAAATATATAAGCCTAAGCTATGAACTCATATAAGTGCATTATCATGTTTCATCTGAACAGCAAGGTTAGGTTGCTCTAACATGCATGAAACCAGTACAGATGGATAGATTGGATTTTTCTAATCATTTTTCATATATAATTTATCTCATTTGGAGTTACAGTTGAATTTATATGAATTTTAGAAGTTTGCATTATTTTCGGAATTTCTTGAAAAGAATAAATCCGTAAAAGAGTTATTCGTCAAGATGACATAGGTGTGACGTCAAGAGGTCAATCTGGGTCGGCCAGTCAAACCTGACTGTGGGACCCATCGTTAGTGTCTCCGGCTTGTTTGGGTGTATGATGTGGGACGGTCGTCACGACTTGGTCAAAGTCGAGAATGACACGTGGGGTCCGTGACGTTAGCACTAATCTAAACAGAAATTAAACTAACCTAAACAGGCACAGGGGCCCACATGGCAGTGGCTCTGGGGGTGTTTAGCGTGGTCATTAGTGCTAGCTAAAACAGCGCCACGTCGGCTGCCGGCATTTAACCGCCGGCGACCTCAGATCGCGGCGGCGTCCGCGTCGGGTTTGCGCTACAGGGCACCGTTTTACTCGTGGTTTGCGGCTACGACTAGCTGGCAATGCGGCGCATCTAATGGAGCGAACGGGAGGAGCTGGGGTGGCCTGAGTCGATGGCGGCGAGCTCCAAGGCGGCGGCCGGAGTTCGGGCACCTGCGGGTTTGGCGTTGTGGTGCTCGGGAGGGGAAGCTGGTGGGTTCTACGTGCTCCTGGTGAGGTTTGGAGCACGGTGGTGTGCCCGGCTTTGAGCCACGGTGGCTCTGGCCATGACGGTGACGAGGCACGGTGGCGGCAAGCTCTCGGGTCCGGCGGAAGCAACGGCTAGAGCGGCCAAACGGCATGGGAAGAAGAGGGGAATGGGTCAGCGGCTCACCGCGAGTCCAACGAGCGCGAGGGCGAGGCCGGGACGCCTACGTGGCGGCGAATCAAGCGACGGCGGCCGTCAGTGCAGAGGAAGAAGATGGCGTCGGTGACGGCGCTCCAGGGCGTCCGGCGTCTTGTGGCTCCGTGGTAGGGACGGGGACGTCACGGCGGAGCTCGGGGGCGCGTCGGAGAGGCGAGGGGGAGGCGGTGGCCGCGGTGGTGCTCGGCGGCATGCTGCGGTGCGCTCGGGAGAGAGGAGCAGAGGAGGGGGGGAGAACTTAGGGAGAGTGAGAGGGGTCGAGCGGTTCGGGGCGACGCCGGGCGTTCACCCACACGTCCAGGGGCTCGGCGGCAAGCAGGAGGAGGCGTGGCGAGCTCGGGCATGTCGCAGTGTCCCTCCTCTGCCTACTGGCAAAGGTAGGTGACGACGGCACCAAAGCCGTGGGCTGGGCAGCAGTGAGGCCAGTGGGCTTGGTGGGCGCCAGGTAAGTGCCCAGGTGAGTCTATGCTCTGTTTTATTTTTCTGTTCTATTTTCTATTATTCTGTAAAATTTAGGGCTTTATTAAAAATGCCATGGTATTACCAAAAATCATGAAACTGCTCCATGTCACTGTTTGGAATATTTCCAACAGTAAACATTTCAGTTTGTGATTATTTGAGCATTTAAAATATTATTAGCAATTAAATGCCCAAATGCAAATACTATATAGTTTAATTCAAAAATCCAGGAATAGCCTATAAATATGTTCATCATTTTTGGAAGAGGTTTTCACCTTTAACACAAATTATGAACATTTCCAAAGGGCATTCTGGGTTATTGAAAATATTTTTATTGAACCTAGTTAAATTTCATTTGGTGCTAGGGTTTCAACAATCCCCATTTCAAATTTCTTTGGAATTTAAACATGATGGCATGATGAACAAGCAAAGTCAAGCAAGGCTGAACTGGGGCTGTGACAACTCACCCCCACTAAACAAGAATCTCGTCCCGAGATTCAAGACGTGAGGTAAGAAGACAGAGGGGACATGGAACTGACACAGTCTTCATGATCCATTGCATTCCTCGAAGATGTTGATTCATTGCTTCAAATCAATCTTAACGTCTTTGCTTTCGAGATCTTCATTCAACATGATGACAAGAAGAAATGGAAAACTCTAGAAGGATCGATCTCCTCGAAGATCGAACAACTTAGGATCAACTCATGGATTGAGACATGGAAACATCTCTCAAGCTGAGACATGAAGCACACATCTGGAGGGATGGAGTGGAACAGATGACGAGGGTTCACTAGGTAGACAACAATTTTACCCTTAAGAGGGTGGTTAACGGTTGTCAACGTAGCAAGGAGTTGAGTTGCCATGATACCTCAGCGAGACATCCTGGAGGAGGGTGATTCGTAGATTATTACCTTAAGTGGCAAAAAGAATTACCTTTGATTCAGAGATCATTGAAACTCTTTATACCAGCCTAAGGCAAATCAGAATTAATCATTTGAAGGAGTCCGAAAGAATGACATTCTCGGGCCAGAATGGATGATGTGGATTACCCCGTTGAAGACAACACAAAGGATGATTTTGCTTATCATCGGAAATGGATGGGACCCAAGATAGGATGGCATAATGATGGTGCAAGCTGGGAACAAAACACAAATGCTGGGAATGATTCTAGTAACTGGGGGGGGGGGGAACTCAACAGCAGAGAGTGATTCCACTATTGGAATGGTTATAGCATAACCGAGAAACTAGAAGTAATCCCAGTTGGTGCCGATGATAACACCTAGCGCTTGTGTGTGCTCTCAAGAACTTGAGCATTTCCATATTCATCAAGGTTTTATCAACATCCTTGTCAAGGGTGCTGACAACACAACATACTACCATGATGAGTAGCGATGGACGATGCAGATGCAAAGGAAGATAACACTTTCTCAGATTTCACCTTAGCGAGGCCAAGGGGACGAAATCAGACGATCGATCGAGAGACATTTAGCACTCCGCTTCTAATGTTCTCCTTGATGTACTAGCGTATCCCATTCATTGAAATGGTCTGGTATCTAGAACATCAAGTAAAGGTCGGACTTCGGAAACACAAAAAATCCATAAGGGACAGCTAGGGAGTAAATCCTACGAAATCCTCATGGTGAGGTGGCCAACTTTCTCCATCAAGATACTACAATAATAGGTCTTCCGGCTGGGTGTGTTGGCCATGACATCCACTTTACCGGTTATCGAGAGACCAATACTATAGTTCTTGGGAAATGTCCCAACCATCATCTCTGCCTGGGATTCAGATCTGGTTGGTGTCAGAATATTCCAGACTCATCAAGTCTAGAAAGAAGAATGAAAGTTTGCAACACAAATCGACGAGACGACGTTGCGAGATTCTCGGGAAATGGACTATGGTAGTAAGCTCCAAAACATGAGCTGGTTTTGCTACAAACACGTGAACGCGTTGTCCAAGACAAGCATGACCACATAGTAGTCTTACAATGAAACACTACCGAGTTCTGGTTGGGAACATCATGAGGATAATAGAATCTTATACAAATCCGTCTGGTACCTTCAGGACTAGCACGTAGAACCTATTATCCTTGAACAAATCAATCAATGGCTTGGTGTGCTAGAAACACATATAGAATGGAGGCGGCCAACCTATCAAACCATAGAGTACTTCGCACATATGCGTGACCAACTTGGGATGATTCCAGAGGAAGCAAAAACTAACTTTCTCGAACCCACGGCGGCAGCTTGCATCAAATGCACATGAGTTAGAGAGAGTCACTTCTTTCATCCGGACATATGCTTCATGAGCTAGCATGAAGAAATGCTTTCAAAAGTTTCCAATACTAGCTTAATGTTCAACAAGATTATGGAGAAGATAAGGATGTTGTTGATGGGCTCAACAACAGTTCATCCTAGTTTCCATATAAATGGAATTCCATAATTAGGTGAACACAGTGATAGCATTGGTCAGACCAAAGGATATAATGGTGTATGCCCGAGGGATCAACCACGGGTAAGACAACATTACGAACATCGTTGATTCTGATTTGATTTGAGAATAGCCCACACTCAAATCAAAGTTTGGGCAAGACAATAGATCCAACAACTGATCACGAGGACTAATCGATGGAGATATCATCTTTCTTCAACACACACACAAAAAGACATCCCTTAACATGAACTAAGTCGGACAAGCTTTTATCTTCCAACTCTCCAAGTTGTTGTTTAGCTTGAACAACTAGCTCAGGGGTATCCCACACAGATTTTTGGGGAAGGAGTGGTTTATTGGAAACCAACTTGATCACGAACTCAACATAGCGGTCAGGTGACAACCTGGTAATACTTCCGAGAAGATATTCGGAAAATCACGAACCACCGGTATGTCACTAAGCTCGAGAACAATCTTGCTTTTCAAGGCAAGATGATATGATCAAATGAGCGAGGGATTGACAAAATCCAAACTCAACGACCGAAGAGTGCACCGGAAATAGGGACTAGGTAGCACAATCATACTTAGGGTGATGATTCAATAACCAACATGCTAAGAATGAAATTATTGTCCTTTAACTACCAAGCAACGGGTTTCTCGGAGTATTGATTTCACACATCACAATTCACTTGTCGGCATTCCGATTACAACAACACGGGACCGAGGAATGAATAATGGTGGCGAGAAGTATCACTACGTCAAGAATTCACAAGAGCTGGTGCAATTCTCATGAAAATCCTGACATAAAGACGGTAATACTTCAGGGTAGAACAGAATCAAAAGCTGGGTTGGCATTTTGATCATGAGCACAACTATTTTGACCCAACTCGGATATGGATGAGGTCTTCGGAGTTTTGTTTCTCCTAGTCATTTTGAATAGGATGGCCTGACGGACCACAAGAGTGATAGGCATCGATAACCGAATGCACGCATACTCTTGACTATCAATTGATAGACGGGGGTCAGAATATAACTAAGAGGGACAACTCAAAGGAACATATGATTTTCTGAGTTGTGGTTGCATAGATTAGTATGTCGAACCAAGTTCAACAAATTTCTTCCGGATAATCCATGCGGAAAGGTAGAACTGGCAGAGTCACAAAATAAAATGGAGAACTCATCAAGAGCACTCCTGTTGTGATCTTTTGATCCAACAAACTTCTGCCATAAGCGGTTCATAGTATTTGGAAGAAGGAAATACCACGGACCATGAGGAATAATGCAAAGGTTACTAATATCCTAAAGGAACGAGCAAAGACTATCAACATGAGGTAAGTAGGGTGAGTCCCGGGTTCAAAACCCAGAGGTAGAATACCTACTAACTAAATGGCATCACGGGATGCTTTTCGAGAATGATGGCCAGAATCTTCACACTGGGAACAAATCATGGCTAGATTACTAGATGATCCCCTAAGACACCTAGGGTCATAATAATAATACCAACATATATGTCGAGGCAATGGAATACCTCTACTCAGCAATTAGTGTGATTAACCTGGCCCAAAGGAACATCAAAACCAGAGGAAAAGGATTTGCAAGTGCATCAGATTGTTTAGAAACCTGGGATGACTCGGACAGCATAACGGCTGTAAATGCTCAAAAAGTTGGAGACATGCTACAAAAATGGTGGCATAGCCACTCCAAAGCACAATATCAAGGTTTCGAGATCAACAGTTATGAACATACGGAAGTAGTAAAACTGAGCTGAAATTTGAAACTATCAATTCTATAAGTCTATGGATTAGTAACACGTCATCCTGATAGATAGATGAGAAAGCCTAGTTCTTAATCCCCATAGAAGAGAAGAGGATGACTCAGATCAGAAGGCCATGAGGTATAAGGAGTAAAAGAGCCTTACGTTCCATCCCACAATCAATTCCCTTACATAACTAAAGCATTTCTAGACACAACTTCGACCGATTTGGCTTGGTAATCCTACAGGCAGTCAGGCTCTGATACCAAAGCGGTCAGGACCCCGACTAAATGCCACATCGATCTAGCATGTAACACCTCATATCACTTTGCGGCCTCACGCACGGTATTCCCACGGGTGTCGCCTTACCTTTGCCCAGGACCGTTTGCGCCTTTTGGCACACGATATGATAGTGTCGCTAGCATCCATATGATAAGGAGCCCGGCTGACATGGCTAGTCGTAAACCCAAAGTGGCACAAACTTACAGGACAGCATCCATGACCCAAAGATCGAACGTGTCGGTCGTCATCGAAAGTGAATCCGGGCTGTAGCACTGGGCTAGCAGGACTGCGGTGAACCGGGCTGTAGCGGGCTAACAGGACTCCGGTATTCATCGCGTGACATTTCCCCGAAGGGACAGACACAAGAACGAAGAAGGACACATGCCGGCTAGCCAAAATGTTCTGGAGCAGTAGCAAGCTACCATGGCTCAGTGGAAACACTAGGAGACATTTCTCGGTAAGAGAGGCTACCAAGGATAAACAACTAGGTTGTCAGATCCCACACATACCAAGCATTTCAATAACATACACACAATATGCTCGATATGTGCAAATACAACATGGCATCACAACATGACTCTACGACTCAAGTATTTATTTATTAGGCTCCGAGGAGCGAGATATTACAAACATGGGTCTCATGACCCAACATTTGAGCATACAAGTCAAAGCACAAGCGGAAGCTAATATGTCCAGTCTGAGACATCTACAAATGAAAAAGGCTTAGAAGCCTGACTATCTACCAGATCCTGCCGAGGGCACAAGATCATAGCTGAGGTAACAAGCTAAACGTCGAAGTCCACGTGGAACTGTAGGATCGAAAGTATGTCTAGAGGGGGGGGGGTGATTAGACTACTTGACAATATAAAAATTCTGCCTTTTGACAAAGAACAATTTTTGGTAGATTCACAATTATGATCAAGTCAAGCATCACCCTACACATGCAATTCTAGAGTATAGGCAGCGGAAAGTAAATTGCACATGTAGTAAAGAGAGGTGGAGAAGAGCAAACGCAATTTTGGAGACGCGGTGATTTTTCTCGTGGTTCCGATAGGTGGTGCTATCGCATTTCCACGTTGATGGAGACTTCAACCCACGGAGGGTAACGGCTGCGAGAGTCCACGGAGGGCTCCACCCACGAAGGGTCCACGAAGAAGCAACCTTGTCTATTCCATCATGGCTCACGCCCACGGAGGGCTAGCCTTACTCGGGGTAGATCTTCACGAAATAGGCGATCTCCTTGCCCTTACAAACTTCTTGGTTCAACTCCACATCTCGACGGAGGCTCCCAAGCGACACCTAACCAATCTAGGAGGCACCACCTCCAAAAGGTAATAGATGTTGTAGATGATGATGAACTCCTTGCTCTTGTGCTTCAAATGATAATCTCCCCAACACTCAACTCTCCTCACTGATTTGGCTGTGGTGGAAGAAAGGATTGAGTGGAAAGCAACTTGGGAAGGCTAGAGATCAAGTTTCATATGGTGGGAGTGGAGCAACTTGATCTCAACACAAGGGTAGGTAGTTCTCTTCTCAGAAATGTAAGGTAGGAGTGGTAGTTCTTTCTGATGGCTCTCTCCACGAATGAAGAGGGGGTGGAGGGGTATTTATAGCCTCCACACAAAATCCAACTGTTACACACATTTGACCAATCTCGGTGGGACCGAAGTTGACATCTCGGTGAGACCGATAGTTCAAATAATGTGAACGTTGGGATTTTCGGTGGGACCGAAAATACAATCTCGGTTAGTCCGATTCGTGCAATGACAAGAGCATGCCAATTTCGGTGGGACCGACTTCATCATCTCGGTGACACCGATTTGATGACAGAAGGTTGCAGAAGCTTGGCAACTCATGTTTCGGTGAGACCGAGTTCGAATCGGAAAATCCGAGTTTTCTAGGGTTTGGCTTTATGGTGAGGTGGTTCATCTCGGTGTGGTGAGTTTGGAATATCGGTGGGACCGAGATTACTTATGAGTGTATATGGCGTTGAAAGTTGCCGATAGTTTAGGAGATGTATCACTAAGCACTTGAGCAACCAGATCATCATCATAACCTCATCCCTTTTAATAGTATTGGCTTTTCCTATGGACTCAATGTGATCTTGGATCACTAAACAAAAATTGGAGTCTTGAGCTTTTGCCAATGCTTGCCTTAGCATTTTGGGGGTCCACTTCTTCATCCTTGCCATACCCATATCCTTGAACTCTCTCAAATAATTCTCAAGTAACTATTAGTTCAATGATATATATGTTGTTATTAATTACCAAAACCACCCGGGGATTAGTTGCACTTTCAATCTCCCCCTTTTTGGTAATTGATGACAACATATAGATCAAAGCTTTGACAAAGGATATAATCAATGAATAATATCGTCGCTTTGAGAAGTATGTGATAAGCAAGAGCTCCCCCTAAATTTGTGCATTATTTAAGATTTGCGTTTGAATGCAAATGCACAATCGATTAGGATCATGGGTCACTCTTCCATGTCACATACATCTTGGTGGAGCGCACAAAATGATAAGAATGAACAGCATGCACCCAATCACCAAGACATGAGTAAATGGTCATACAAGATATGAATGGCATATGATAAGCATTAAGCACACATTAAAGCATAGTACGACCAAGCACTCAATAAGGTAGAATCAAACGGAGTATCAAACACACTGAATGTCTCGAAAACCAAAAGTATCTCAAAGAAACCGCAAAAGAATGAAAGAGCAAAAGCGACAACAGCACTCTCTCTCTCGAAGTCCTATGATCTATACAATTTCTCCCCCTTTGGCAACAAGTTACCAAAAAGTTTGAAAAAGCATAGAGCTAAGCGCCTTTGGGGACTCTGTTTGGCGGCTCCCGCTCAGGTTGATGTCGGAGTAGATATGACAAAGATCGGCGAAGACTTGGTGATGTCTCAGGCTGGAGGAGTGGTCTTTGGAGCTGGAGCTGGAGTAGGAGTAATCGCTGGAACTGTGGAGGTCTCAAGCTGTAGTCCTGGTGTCGATCCATCGAATAGCAGTGATCGGGTCCTTTGGGAACCGGAGCGATCTGTTGATGAGAATCTGGACTAAGTCATCCGCATCTCACGATAAGCTCTTCCTTCTCCCACTTTGCTTCCTCAATGTCCGCCTCGAGCTTGTTGACAATCACTTGCACTTGATCGACTTCACATCCAGAGCGTGGATCTTGTCCTCAACAATCCTCTCTAGGCTCTCCCGAGGCTGTATAATGCTGGCCAGCGTTGTTCAATCCTTTGAGTAGCTTCAAGAATCTGCTCTCAAACTCTTTGGTTTAGTCTTTGTTCTTCTTTGCTTCCTTGTCGACTTTGGCTTTCTTAGCAGCTTCGATCTTGGCTTGACCTTCAACAGATGTTGGATCCTCCTCATCCATCACAACAACATTGTCTTCATGCTCGCTGCAACGGTAAATGTTCTCTATCCAACAAGAATGTGCCCGTGCCAAACTTGGCATTGATAAGCATCTGAATCATGGGCAAATCCACATGACCTTTTCTCGTCATTGCAGTCCTCTTAATGGTCTCTACCATCAAGCCCATCACCTTGAAAGGTGCTTTCTCATCAAGTATGTGCAGCATGTTGATAGAGTATCCTCGATCATGCGATGATCTCCAGATTTGGGCATCAAGGTATGCCTCGTAATGGTATTAGTGGTAGGTAAGCCTGCCTCGAGATAGTAGATCGAGCCGAGCTTCAGATTCCCAAATCCTTTCTTTGGAACCTCTTTGTACATGTTCTTCATGGATTCATGATTCTTCTTTGGAATCCCATATACATCAATATCATCTTCTTGTTGCCTTTGGAGCATTCAATTTCTGCCCATTCTTCAACAGAAGAAGAAAATATTTGACCTTCATCATCCATACAATCTTTCCATCGGGGTAGAAGTGAGTGTGGCATAAAATTGCATTATCATCTCATCGCTCCAACTGGTCAATTTCGACCTACAAAATCTACAACGCCACAAGCGGTGAAACTTTCATGCACATGTGGAAAGAAATCTCTGTGCTCTTTTTGTCAATGTACTTCCAATAACATATCTTGTGTCTGCGACTATGGGCTTCTTGTCCATCAAGACGGTCTCATAGAAGTCCCGCTGTTCTCGTGTGAAATCTGGGATCTACAGCAGTTCTTCTCCTCACGGCATATGGGTCACTTGTCTCCATAGCCCGAGACCTCTATCTTTCCTTGCCTTCATATCCTCGGCTTGAGGATGAGCATCATTATGTAGTGGCAGTTTTGACGAAGTTTCAAAAAATCGGTCCTTCACCATCCGACTCATTGGTGGCACATCATCCTTGTTCTTTTCAGACGCTGGAATGTTCCCTGACGGTCTTCTTGGGCTTGGGAGCAGGCTTTTTTTGGAGCTGCCTTAGTGGAGCAGATTTCTTGGGCTTTGATGTGGCTCCGGCCTTAATGGCATCACCAATGAGCTTCTGCTTCTGAGGAGTAGGCTGGGGTGCTTCCTCATCCTCATCCTCTTCTGCTGCATCATGCACTATCCTCTTTCTCTTGGAGGTGTTCTTCACTTTGCTTGCAATTGCCTCTCCCAAATTCAGCTTCTTAGCAACAGTTGATTGCTTGACTTTCTTTGGTGCCCTTCTTAGTTTGTTGACCTTGTTGCTCTTTGGCAACAACCTTCCTCTTAGGCTTTGAGGTCACCTCTTCCTCAACGACAAAATCTGAATCTTCATCATCTGAATTCCTCTTCTTTCTAGCTCTGGTGGCTGCAGGAGGCAAGCCACTTGGTGTACTCCTCTCACCATCATCGATGAGCTGCTAGGATCGGGACTAGTGCCTCGCCTCGAATATCTGCAATGGGTGTCTCGACTGTTACTCGATGCTTTGGCATCGGCATGGTGACAACCCGTGAATAGATAAGGTGTAGGCAGAGAAGAAGAGTCATCACAAAATGCGAAGTTTTTGCAAAAAATGAGTTCAAATTCTAGTATTAGGTTTTCACAGAAGACATTTGGTCCGACCGAGTTTAAGATTCGTGAATCCGAAGTGTAAAACAGGAGCTTTCACACCACTTTCGGTTGGACCGAAGTGGGTTTCGGTCCTGCCGAAAACACTAGGGTTTCACAGAAATTTCATTTCGGTCACACCGATTTGCACAACTCGGTTGGACCGAAGGGTGCAGTGCAATGGCCATAGGCCAAATCGGTCATACCGAAATTATAAAATCGGTCTCACCGAGATGTGTTCGGCGAAAACCTAACCCTAAAACTTTTACTCGAATCTAGTTCAAACGAACTAATCTGGTGTACAGGAGGATTTCAATCGTGGCAAGATTCTAGGCAATCCAAACGTGCATTGAATCGGAGATGGGAGCACGAGTGGGATCAAAACTCACCCTAACTTGGTGGAGTTTTCTCTGGCGCAACGGCGCGGAGGAGATGTCCGTGACGGCGACGGAGACTGCGGCGAGGGCGCCTGCGATTTACGCGACGATCCGGAGACCAAGGCGACGGCAAAGAAGCGGTGTGGGGCGAAATGTTTGAAGGAGGAATCAACGCGTGGCCCTCGGAGTATATATACCCCTTCTTTGTCGGTGGGACCGAGTTGTAAAACTTCGGTGGCACCGAGATGGATCTTGCTAGGCGATTATGCACTTGATCACGCCGAAAATCACAACTCGGTTTCACCGAGGTGAAAACCTAGATCGTCTAAATGCTTTCGGTTCGACCGAGTTTGAGTGAGTTGGTCTGACCGAAATCAATTAGAAGGTTTTGGAAATTAGCCCTTGACGGATCGGTGGCTCCGAGTGCTCCTCACTCGGAGGGTCCGAAAATGACTTGTTCAATTTTTGTGATGTAAGCATGAATAGAATTTGAGACAAGAAAGCATAGATAGTTAGGGGAGGTACTTAGGCATTCTTGTCCATCCATTTGGTCAGAAAAATCAAAACGACCAAAACAACAGATGGATGTCCTTGAATGGATAAAATCATGCATCCAACATGCTCACACAATAAGATAGCAAATGAAATATGTGTCAAACATGCACAATCAAAACTCTAGCTACTAACACACAATTTGTCGATGACTAGGTCATCTTTATATGAGTATATTGACTTAGGAGCCAAATGAGAACATTTGATCATAGGTCATACTCATCGCTTAAGCACAAGTGGGGTTACCACTTTTACATAAAGCATTGATGTGTTCACATCATTTGAAGATGCTTTAGCTCAATTTTTAGAGCAAAGCTCCCCTAGATGTGAGAACCCCTTTAAAGGGTCAAACTAACCTTGGGTTGTCGAGAAGACTTCATGTAGATGTTGAAGATGTGGATGCTCAATGTTGATGGAGATCATCAAGAGTTGGGAGCTATCCTTGGATTGGGCACTTTCAATACCTACATGGGTTAGTCCCACAAGGAACAAACAAGGATATCCATGGACATAGATTGAAGTTCACAATAGATGATGTCCATGAAAGCAATGATTACCTTGTCCCTTGACTTACCAACAAGAGGGTTTGTGACTCCATGAACTAGTGCACAATGTGGAAGTTGATTGCACAAGTTTTTGCCAAAATGAATGTGAGTGAAGTATGTTGGCGGAGTCACCCTCAAGAACTTTCTAGTTCTTCTTCTTGGGATCCACATCATCTTGATGGGAATCCTTGGGGTTGTAGTTGAGCTTGACGAAGTAGAACTTGACGTTTCCTTGGGAACCCACTTGACCATGGCTTGAGGTGCTTCAACAAATGCATCAATCTCCTCTTGAAGCTTGTCCTTGCCTTTTAGCTTGTGGTCTTGTGGTGGAAGGTCATCTTGAGCTTGTTCCACATTGGAAGAAGTAGGATCATACTTCTCCTTTTGAGGAATAAACTATGGAGTAGGATATTGACCTTCTTCCCATTCAACACCTTCGGCGTTGAACTTTCGCTCAAAACCAATTCCTTGATTCTTCCGGTGCCTTCCTTGCTTGCGAACAATTTCCTCAAAGTTCTTGCTTCCGGCAAGACTCTTGTAGACACCTTTCTCTATGATACCTTTCAATAAACTATTTTCTTGCTCAAGTGTAACTTGGCTTAAAACATTGTTAGTGGAATCAAGAGAACTACTAGAAGCAACAACATTGGATTTAGCATGGTTATTGTTACTACTAGAGGAAGAATTTTTCTGATGCTTGTCATGCTTAGACTTAATGGGTGGCAAGAAATTCGACAAGAGAAGTCGTTTGGCAAGATATGAAGAACTCTTCTTTCGAAGATCGTCATTGATTGCTATTAGAAACTCATGTTCTTGCTCTAGAGTGAGCTTCTCGAAGCGTAGCTTCTCATGAGATCTTAGGAGCTCTCTATGATCTTCTTGAGTTGTTTCATGAGCTAACTTAAGAGTTTTTAGTTCTTTAGTTAGACGCTCAATCTCCTTCATAGCATTGTCATTCGACTCTTCTCGATTATAAAGACTACTAGCATGTTCATCATTACTAGGTTCATTGGATTTACCATGTAAGAGCTCATCTTCACCAAGCAAGTCATCCTCATCACTATCGAAGTCAATGAATTCAGTGTGTGATACCTTGGGGCATTTAGCCATGAAGCATCTTCCAATTCCCTCATTTGGTGAATCAAATAAGTCGTAGGAGTTGGAGTTGGAGGATACGAGAGCAAGACCGGCAACACCTTCATCTTGACTGTAGTCTGAGTTGGAGTGATAGCTTCCTTCGAATTGATTGTCGGAGTCGGAGCGGAGACCCATTCACCTACATGAGCTTGATGTTTTCTTCTTGTGTAGCTCCTTGATGACTTGTCTTTCCTCTCCTAATCCTTGCTTCTCCGAGAGGGTCTTCGCTCATAACGATCATCTCTACTCCTTCTCTCTTTCCGAGGTGACTCATCTCTTGAGCTTCTTCTTCTTGGATATTCTTCTCTTCTCTTGTGGGGAGCCGACACTCATTTGAGTAGTGTCGGGTCTTCCACAATTGTAGCATTCGATCACGACTAGAAGATCTCTTTTCATCATATGATCTAGACTTTGAGGTTCTTTCTTTGCCTCTGTTCTTGTAGAATTTGTTGAAGTTCTTGACCATTAGGCTTATCTCTTCATTGGAAACTAACTTTTCACTTGAGGTTGTGGGAGCATCACTTGTAGCTTTGTAAGCACCACTTGACTTGTTGTGAAGCTCTTCCTTATCCTTAAGTTTCATCTCATGAGCAACAATTCTTCCAATGACTTGGTTGGCTTGAGATTCTTGTAGTTTGGCATCATTTGGATCAAAGTGCACACGGTGTCATACTTTCCATCCAAAGCGTTCGACATGTGCCCACCGACCAAGAAATGACAATGACAAAGGACTACCCACCTGACATTCGAGGGTTGTCCGCCTTCCTGCGGTCACCGGGCGATGGGAGGGGGTGTTGAACATGTACATGTACGAGGTCCGTGTCGACCCCGACTCAATGCCACATCGATCTAGCATGTAACACCTCATATCACTTTGGCCCACGCACGGTATTCCTACTCGTGTCGCTTACGCTTCGGGACCGCGCTTTTGGCACACGATATGATAGTGCTAGCATCCATATGATAAGGAGCCCGGCGACATGGCTAGTCGTGAAACCCAAAGTGGCACAAACTAAGGATGCATCCATGACCCAAGATCGAACGTGTCGGCATCACGAGTGAATCCGGCTGTACGGGCTAGCAGACTCGTGAACTGGCCAGAGTTAACAGACCTCGATTCATCGCAAGTGACATTTCCCCAAAGTGATGCACACAGAACGAAGGACACATGCCGCCACTAATGTTCCAAAGAGTGCTACCATGGCTCAAAGGAAACACTAGGAGACATTTCCGAAGAGAGGCTACCAAGGATAAACAACTAGGTTGTCGATCCCACACATACCAAGCATTTCAATAACATACACACAATATGCCCGATATGTGCAAATACAACATGGCATCACAACATGACTCTACGACTCAAGTATTTATTTATTAGGCCCGAGGAGCGAGATATTACAAACATGAGTCTCATGACCCAACATTCGTGAGTACAAGTCAAAGCACAAGCGAGCTAATATGTCCGAGTACGTATATCTACAAATGAAAAAGGCTTAGAAGCCCGACTATCTACCAGATCTCCGCCGAGGGCACAAGATCGTAGCCGAGGTAACAAGCTAAACGTCAAGTCCACGCGGAACTACTAGCGAGACCAAGTCTCTCGCAAAAACATAAAATAGGCAAACGTGAGTACAAATGTACCCAAGAAGACTTACATCGTAACTAACTACATATGCATCATTATCAATAAAGGGATGGTGGTGTTTAATCGCAGCAAGCCAGCGACTGTGGCTATCCAACTACGACCGCAAGTAACTTTTTGAGGTGGCACACGAGTCCACATATTCACCATATCAATACACCACTATGGATCCGCCCCCGCCTCCCCACGAACGCCATCCATAGCACTCCACGCTATTCATGATTAAAGTATCCACTTTCACTTGTCTATGAACCCACAGCAACCCGTAAGTCCTTTTTCCACCATTAACGCTATTCAATATGATGTTAACCCAGTGTGTACTTCTTCACACAAGCTCACCACTTACCGCCACATACCTACATGTACTCTAAGCAACCTTCAAGAAGTCCAACGTGGTGTCGCCACGCCTACCTAAACACTCAAGTCCCTAGTCCAGTTTATCGCTTATTCGGTTCCATCCATGAGGAGATCCCCAAGTTTCGCCACAAATTCAAACGATGTGCACAGGTTCCATGACACCAACCGGGCGCCTTGTGAATCTCACGGTTTACCAGACAGCACAACCCTCACGGTCAGGCCAGGCACGGCCTCCAGATACTACAAACACTGTAAACTACTTGCAACTCGGACAGAGGACAAGGGTGATTAAGAAGCCGAGAGGGTCCATTGGTTTCGGGCCCAATGCGTGGTGGTAGTAATCAGATCATGGATCACAAACACGTAACTCGCCTCGAGGACGGCTGCAATGAGACAACCCACCATGTACTCCTACATGGCCTCTCACCACTACTCTTTACCAAATCGTGTTCACACTTAGCTCACACAAAGAGGACATGTTCACACACCTCCGATTCATCCTTGATGAATCGCACTCGACTCAACTCTAAGCAAGAGCAGGCATGACAAGCATGAATGAGTAGGCACAACAGGCTCAAACAACTCCTACTCATACTAGTGGGTTTCATCTATTTACCGTGGAATGACAGTCATGCAAAGGATAAAGGGGTTCAGCTACCGCAGCAAGTAATGTGATGAATCGCTGTTGTCCTAATGCAAGAAAAGAGAGCGTATGCAGAGAGTCGGATTGTATCGAATGAACAAGGGTTTGCTTGTTCGGCACTTCCAAGATAATATAGCTCTTCATCGCTGTCATCGATCTCATCGCAAAACCACGCCTATCGAGAGGGGACAATTAACCGCAAACAAAGAGGACACAATCAATGCAATGCAACAAATATGATGCATGATAATGTCATGGCAATATGCTATTGATTGCTTAATGCAACTAAAACCAGAGTGGTTTGATTTATCTAATCAAAGATTCAAATATGTCTAAGCTATGAACTCATATAAGTGCATTATCATGTTTCATCTGAACAGCAAGGTTAGGTTGCTCTAACATGCATGAAACCAGTACAGATGGATAGATTGATTTTTCTAATCATTTTTCATATAATTTATCTCATTTGGAGTTACAGCTGAATTTATATGAATTTTAGAAGTTTGCATTATTTTCGAATTTATCAGAAAAGAATAAATCCAGTAAAAGAGTTATTATGCCAAAGATGACATAGGTGTGACGTCAAGAGGTCAATCGGTCGCCAGTCAAACCTGACCAGGGGACCCATACGCTAGTGTCTCCGCTTGTTTGGGTGTATGATGGGGATCGGCCGTACGACTTGGTCAGTCGTGAGACATCGCGGGGTCCGTGACGTTAGCACTAATCTAAACAGAAATTAAACTAACCTAAACAGTACAGGCCCACATGGCGTGGCTCGGGGTGCTTAGCGTGGTCATTAGTGCTAGCTAAAACACGCCGGAAGATTTAACCGCCGGGCGCACTCGTGATCGCGGGCGGCGTCTGCTGCTGGTTTGCGCCACAGGCACCGCTTTGCGGGTTTGCGGCTACGATTAGTCGGGTAATGCGGCGATCTAATGGAGCGAACGGGAGGGTGGCTCGAAGTCGATGGCGGCGTAGCTCCAAGGCGCGCCGGAGTTCGCACCCGCGGGTTTGGCGTCAGGGTGCCCGGAGGGAAGTCAGGGGTTTCTACGTGTTCTCGTGAGGTTTGGAGCACTTGCAGCGCCTGCCGGAGCTACTGGGTTTCCGCGATTGCGACGAGCGAGCCGGGACGTCATAATCAAGCGACGGCGGCAGAGGAAGAAGATGGCACGGCGGCCCTGTATGTCTGCCTTGTGGCTCAGTAGGGACGGGACGCCACCTGAGCTCGCGGCTTGAGAGGCGAGGGGAAGGTGCTGTGGTGCTCAAGTGCATGCAGGTGGCCTGGAGAGAGGAGCAGAGAGGGGGAGAACTTAGGAGAGAGGAGAGGGGTCGAGCGGTGTGGGCGCACGCCATGCTCACCCACACGCCCAGGCTCCTGCAAGGTGGAGGAGGCGGAGTGAGTCAAGATGTCGCAGTTGTCCTCCTCCCGCCACGGGCAAAGGTAGGTGATCGGCACCAGCTGTGCCCAAGCAGTGAGGCCCAGTGGGCTTGGTGGGCGCTGTAAGTGCCTGTGTGAGTCTATGCTCGCTTTTATTTTTCTCGTTTCTATTTTCTATTATTCTCAGAAAATTTAGGGCTTTATTAAAATGCCATGGTATTACTTAAAAATCATGAAATCTGCCCATGTCACTGCTTGGAATATTTCCAAGAAACATTTCAGTTTGTGATTATTTGAGCATTTAAAATATTATTAGCAATTAAATGCCCAAATGCAAATACTATATAGTTTAATTCAAAAATCCAGAATAGTTTATAAATATGTTCATCATTTTGGAAGAGGTTTTCACCTTTAACAGAAATTATGAACATTTCCAAAGGGCATTCTGGGTTATTGAAAATATTTTTATTGAACCTAGTTAAATTTCATTTGGTGCTAGGGTTTCAACAATCCCTATTTCAAATTTCTTTGAATTTAAACATGATGGCATGATGAACAAGCAAAGTCAAGCAAGGCTGAATCGGGTCAGGATAACTCAACCCCACTAAACAAGAATCTCGCCCCGAGATTCAAGACGGAGGTAAGAAGATGAGGGGACATGGAATCGACATACTTTCATGATCCATTGCATTCCTCAAGATGTTGATTCATTGCTTCAAATCAATCTTAACGCTTTTGCTTTCGAGATCTTCATTCAACATGATGACAAGAAGAAATGGAAAACTCTAGAAGGATCGATCTCTCAAGATCGAACAACTTAGGATCAACTCATGGATTGAGACATGGAAACATCTCTGTCCGAGACATGAAGCACACATCCGGAGGGATGGAGGAACAGATGACGAGGGTTCACTAGGTAGACAACAATTTTACCCCTTAAGAGGGTGGTTAACGGCTGTCAACGAGCAAGGAGTTGAGTTGCCATGATACCAAATGAGACATCCGGAGGAGGGTGATTCAGAGATTATTACCTTAAGTGGCAAAAAGAATTACCTTTGATTCAGAGATCATTGAAACTCTTTATACCAGCCTAAGGCAAATCAGAATTAATCATTTGAAGGAGTCCGGAAGAATGACATTCTCGGCCGTAATGGATGATGTGGATTACCCGCTGAAGACAACACAAAGGATGATTTTGCTTATCATCGGAAATGGATGGGACCCAAGATAGGATGGCATAATGATGGTGCAAGTTGGGAACAAAACACAAATGCTGGGAATGATTCTAGTAACCGGGGAACTCAACAACAGAGAGTGATTCCACTATTGGAATGGTTATAGCATAACCGAGAAACTAGAAGTAATCCCGCTGGTGCCGGCGATAACACCTAGCTTTGTGTGTGCTCTCAAGAACTTGAGCATTTCCATATTCATCAAGGTTTTATCAACATCCTTGTCAAGTGCTGACAACACAACATACTACCATGATGAGTAGCGATGGACGATGCAGATGCAAAGGAAGATATCACTTTCTCGCATTTCACCTTAGCGGGCCAAGGGGACGGTCTGACGATCGAATCGAGAGACATTTAGCACCGCTTCTATGTTCTCCTTGATGTACTAGCGATCCCATTCATTGAAATGGTCTGGTATCTAGAACATCAAGTAAAGGCCTGACTTCGAAACACAAAAATCCATAAGGGACAGCCTAGGAGTAAATCCTACTAAATCCTCATGGTGAGGTGGCTAACTTCTCCATCAAGATACTACAATAATAGGTCTTCTTCCTACCGTGTGTCATGACATCCACTTTACCTGTTATCGAGACCAATACTATAGTTCTTGGGAATGTCCCAACCATCATCTCCTGCCGATTCAGATCCGTTGGTGTCGAATATTCCTGACTCATCAAGTCTAGAAAGAAGAATGAAAGTTTGCAACACAAATCGATTTAGACGACGCTGCGAGATTCTCGAAATGGACTATGGTAGTAAGCTCCAAAACATGAGCTGGTTTGCTACAAACACGCGAACGCGTTGTTCAAGACAAGCATGACCACATAGTAGTCTTACAATGAAACACTACCGGTTCGTTGGGAACATCATGAGGATAATAGAATCTTATACAAACCGTCTGTACCTTCAGACTAGCACGAGAACCTATTATCCTTGAACAAATCAATCAATGGCTTGGTGTGCTAGAAACACATATAGAATGGAGGCGCCAACCTATCAAACCATAGAGTACTTCGCACATATGCGTGACCAACTTGGGATGATTCCAGAGGAAGCAAAACTAACTTTCTAACCCACGGCAAGCAGCTTGCATCAAATGCACATGAGTTAGAGAGAGTCACTTTTTCATCCTACATATGCTTCATGAGCTAGCATGAAGAAATGCTTCAAAAGTTTCCAATACTAGCTTAATGTTCAACAAGATTATGGAGAAGATAAGGATGTTGTCGAGGCTCAACAACAGCTCATCCTAGTTTCCATATAAATGGAATTCCATAATTAGGTGAACACAAGGATAGCATTGGTCGCACTAAAGGATATATGGTGTATGCCCGAGGGATCAACCACGTAAGACAACATTACGTAACATCGCTGATTCTGATTTGATTTGAGAATAGCCCACACTCAAATCAAAGTTTGGGCAAGACAATAGATCCAACAACTGATCACGAGGACTAATCGATGGAGATATCATCTTTCTTCAACACACACACAAAAAGACATCCCTTAACATGAACTAAGTCGGACAAGCTTTTATCTTCCAACTCTCCAAGTTGTTGTTTAGCTTGAACAACTAGCTCAGGGTATCCCACACGATTTTTGGGGAAGGAGTGGTTTATTGAAACCAACTTGATCACTTAACTCAACATAGCGGCCAGTGACAACTCGTAATACTCTCCGAGAAGATATTCGAAAATCACGAACCACCAGATGTCACTAAGTCGAGAACAATCTTGCTTTTCAAGGCAAGATGATATGATCAAATGAGCGAGGGATTGACAAAATCCAAACTCAACGAATCAAGAGTGCACCGAAATAGGGACTAGGTAGCACAATCATACTTAGGGTGATGATTCAATAACCAACATGCTAAGAATGAAATTATTGTCCTTAACTACCAAGCAACGGGTTTCTCGGAGTATTGATTTCACACATCACAATTCACTTGTCGATTCCATTACAACAACACGGACCGAGGAATGAATAATGGTGGCGAGAAGTATCACTACGCCAAGAATTCACAAGAGCTGGTGCAATTCTCATGAAAATCCACATAAAGACGGTAATATCAGTGGTAGAACAGAATCAAAAGTCGGGTTGGCATTTTGATTCATGAGCACAACTATTTTGACCCAACTCGATATGGATGAGGCCGGAGTTTTGTTTCTCCTAGTCATCTCAATAGGATGGCTCGACGACCACAAGAGTGATAGGCATCGATAACCGAATGCACGTACTCTTGACTATCAATTGATAGACGGGGTCGTAATATAACTAGAGGGACAACTCAAAGGAACATATGATTTTCTCGAAAGGTTGCATAGATTAGTATGTCGAACCAAGTTCAACAAATTTCTTCCGGATAATCCATGGAAAGGTAGAACGGCAGAGTCACAAAATAAAATGGAGAACTCATCAAGAGCACTGCTAGGATCTTTTGATCCAACAAACCGCCATAAGCGTTCATAGTATTTGGAAGAAGGAAATACCACGACCATGAGGAATAATGCAAAGGTTACTAATATCCTAAAGGAACGAAAGCAAAGACTATCAACATGAGGTAAGTAGGGTGAGTCCCGGTTCAAAACCCGTGAGGTAGAATACCTACTAACTAAATGGCATCACGGATGCTTTTCGAGAATGATGGCTTTAATCTTCACACCGGGAACAAATCATGGCTAGATTACTAGATGATCCCTAAGACACCTAGGGTCATAATAATAATACTAACATATATGTCGAGGCAATGGAATACCTTACCAAAGAATTAGTGTGATTAACCGCCCAAAGGAACATCAAAACCAGAAAAGGATTTGCAAGTGCATCGATTGTTTAGAAACTCGATGACTTTGACAAAGATAACGGGCAGAATGCTCAAAAGTTGGAGACATGTTACAAAAATGGTGGCATAGCCACTCCAAAGCACAATATCAAGGTTTCGAGATCAACAGCTATGAACATACCAAGTAGTAAACTGAGCTGAAATTTGAAACTATCAATTCTATAAGTCTATGGATTAGTAACACGCCATCCTCGATAGATAGATGAGAAAGCCTAGTTCTTAATCCCCATAGAAGAGAAGAGGATGACTCGCATCGGCCATGAGGTATAAGGAGTAAAAGAGCCTTACGCTCCATCCCACAATCAATTCTTACATAACTAAAGCATTTCTAGACACAACTTCGACCGACGGCTTGGTAATCCACAGCAACAGCTCGATACCAAAGCGTCAGACCCCGACTAAATGCCACATCGATCTAGCATGTAACACTCATATCACTTTTGCGGCTTCACGGTATTCTACGGGTGTCGCCATTTTTGCCAGACTGCTTATTTTTTGGCACACGATATGATAGTGTCGCTAGCATCCATATGATAAGGAGCCGGCCGACATGGCTAGTCAGAACCCAAAGTGGCACAAACTTACAGGACAGTATCCATGACCCAAAGATCGAACGGTTTGGCCATCGAGTGAATCCGGCTGTAGATCGGCTAGCAGGATGCAGTGAACTGGTCAGAGCGGGCTAACAGACTCGAGATTCATCGCGCGACATTTCCGGGGATGTACACAAGAACGAAGAAGGACACATGCCGGCTAGCCAAAAGCTCGAGCAAAGAGTAAGCTACCATGGCTCGCTGGAAACACTAGGAGACATTTCTAAGAGAGGCTACCAAGGATAAACAACTAGGTTGTCAGATCCCACACATACCAAGCATTTCAATAACATACACACAATATGCTCGATATGTGCAAATACAACATGGCATCACAACATGACTCTACGACTCAAGTATTTATTTATTAGGCTCCGAGGAGCGAGATATTACAAACATGGGTCTCATGACCCAACATTCAGAGCATACAAGTCAAAGCACAAGCGGAAGCTAATATGTCTGAGTACAGACATCTACAAATGAAAAAGGCTTAGAAGCCCGACTATCTACTGATCCCGCCGAGGCACAAGATCATAGCTGAGGTAACAAGCTAAACGTCAAGTCCACGTGGAACTCAGAGGATCGAAAGTATGTCTAGGGGGGGTGATTAGACTATTTGACAATATAAAATTTCTGCTTTTGACAAAGAACAATTTTGGTAGATTCACAATTATGATCAAGTCAAGCATCACCCTACACATGCAATTTAGAGTATAGCAGCGAAAGTAAATTGCACATGTAGTAAAGAGAGTGGAGAAGAGCAAACGCATTTTGGAGACGCGGTGATTTTTCTCGTGGTTCCGATAGGTGGTGCTATCGCATTTCCACGCTGATGGAGACTTCAACCCACGGAGGGTAACGGCCATGCAGAGTCCACGAGGGCTCCACCCACGAAGGGTCCACGAAGAAGCAACCTTGTCTATTCCATCATGGCCTCACGCCCACTGGAGGGCTAGCCTTACTCTGGTAGATCTTCACTTAAATAGGCGATCTCCTTGTTCTTACAAACTTCTGGTTCAACTCCACATCTCGACGTGAGGCTCCCAAGCCACACCTAACCAATCTAGGAGGCACCACCTCCAAAAGGTAATAGATGTTGTAGATGATGATGAACTCTTGCTCTTGTGCTTCAAATGATATCTCCCAACACTCAACTCTCCTCACTGATTTGGCTGTGGTGGAAGAAAGGATTGAGGAAAGCTTGGGGAAGGCTAGAGATCAAGTTTCATATGGTGGGAGGGAGCAACTTGATCTCAACACAAGGGTAGGTAGTTCTTCTCTAAATGTAAGGTAGGAGTGGTAGTTCTTCTCGATGGCCTCTCCATAATGAAGAGGTGGAGGGTATTTATAGCTCTCCATTAATAAAATCCAACCTATAACACATTTGACCAATCTCGGGACCGAAGGGACATCTTTGAGACCGATAGTTCAAATAATGTGAACGCTGGATTTTCTGGGACCGAAATACAATCTCTTGCTAGTCCGATTCGCAATGACAAGAGCATGCCAATTTGGGGATCGATTTCATCATCTCGTGACACCGATTTGATGGTATGCTGCGTAAGCTTGGCAACTCATGTTTCGTGAGACCGAGTTCGTAATCGGAAAATCCAGTTTTCTAGGGTTTGGCTTATGGTGAGGTGGTTCATCTCTTGCAGACTGAAGGAATATCTGTGGGACCGAGATTACTTATGAGTGTATATGGCAAAGGAAAGTCCGATAGTTTAGGAGATGTATCACTAAGCACTTGAGCAACCAGATCATCATCATAACCTCATCCCTTTTAATAGTATTGGCTTTTCCTATGGACTCAATGTGATCTTGGATCACTAAACAAAAATTGGAGTCTTGAGCTTTTGCCAATGCTTGCCTTAGCATTTTGGGGGTCCACTTCTTCACCCTGCCATACCCATATCATCAACTCTCTCAAATAATTTCAAGTAACTATTAGTTCAATGATATATATGTTGTTATTAATTACCAAAACCACCGGGATTAGTTGCACTCAATCTTTTGGTAATTGATGACAACATATAGATCAAAGCTTTGACAAAGGATATAATCAATGAATAATATCGTCGCTGAGAAGTATGTGATAAGCAAGAGCTCCCCTAAATTTGTGCATTATTTAAGATTTATGCTTGAATGCAAATGCACAATCGATTAGGATCATGGGTCACTCTTCCATGTCACATACATCTTGGTGGAGCGACAAATGATAAGAATGAAAGATGCACCCAATCACCAAGACATGAGTAAATGGTCATACAAGATATGAATGGCATATGATAAGCATTACACACATTAAAGCATAGTACTACCAAGCACTCAATAAGGTAGAATCAAACGGAGTATCAAACACATCTAATGTCTCAAAACCAAAAGTATCTCAAAGAAACCGCAAAAGAATGAAAGAGCAAAAGCGACAACAGACTCTCTCTCAAGTCCTATGATCTATACACTTTCCCTTGGCAACAAGTTACCAAAAGTTTGAAAAGCATAGAGCTGTTGCCACCGGGACTCACGGGCGTTCTGCCCGGGTTGATGTCGGAGTAGATATGACAAGATCGGCGAAGACTTTCAACTGATGTCTCAGGCCGAGGAGGGTCACCGAGTCGAGCCGAGTAGGAGTAATCGCTGAACTCGGGAGGTGCTGTCGCAGTCCCGTGTCACATGGAATAGCAGCCTGATCGGGTCCTTGGGAACCGGAGTATTGCTGATGAGAACTCGGACTAAGTCATCTCGCATCTCACGATAAGCTCTTCCTTCTCCCACTTTGCTTCCTCAATGTCTCCGCCGAGCTTGTTGACAATACTTGCACTTCGGCCAATTTCACATCCGTGAGCGTGGATCTTGTCCTCAACAATCCTCTCTAGGCTCTCCCGAGATCGTAATGTCGCCAGCGTTGTTCAATCCTTTTGAGTAGCTTCAAGAATCTGCTCTTCAAACTCTTTGGTTTAGTCATTGTTGCCGCTTTTGTCGCCTTTGGCTTTCTTAGCGCTTCGATCTTGGCTTGACCTTCAACAGATGTTGATCCTCCTCATCCATCACAACAACATTGTCTTCATGCTCGTGCAACGGTAAATGTTCTCTATCCAACAAGAATGTGCCCGTACAAACTTATTGATAAGCATCTAATCAAGGGCAAATCCACATGACCTTTTCGTCACCGCAGCCTTTAATGGTCTCTACCATCGCCCATCACCTTGAAAGGTGCTTTCATCAAGTATGTGCAAGATGTTGATAGAGTATCCTCTCGATCATGCGATGATCTCCAGATTTGGGCATCAAGGTATGCCTCGTATGGTATTAGTGGTAGGTGTTCGCTCGGAGATAGATCGAGCCAAGCTCCAGATTCCCAAACTTTGCCGAACCTCTTTGTACATGTTCTTCATGGATTCATGATTCTTTGGAATCCCATCAATATCATCTTCTTGTCAGACCGAGCATTCTAATTTCTGCCCATTCTTCAAAGAAGAAGAAAATATTTGACCTTCACCATCCATACAATCTTCCATCGTAGAAGTGAGCCAGGCATAAAATTGCATTATCATCTCATCAAATCAACAATTACAAAATCTACAACGCCACAAGCAAAGGAAACTTTCATGCACATGTGGAAAGAAATTCAGGTTTTCATTGTCAATGTACTTCCAAATAACATATCTTGTGTTCGCGACTATGGGCTTTTGTCCATCAAGACGGTCTCATAGAAGTCCCTTGTTCTCGTGTGAAATCTGGGATCTACAGAGTTCTTTTTCTCTCACGATATGGGTCACTTTGTCTCCATAGCCCGAGACCTCTATCTTTCTTGCCTTCATATCCTCACTTGAGGATGAGCATCATTATGTAGTGGCAGTTTTGACGAAGTTTCAGCAAAATCGGTCCTTCACCATCCGACCACCGGTGGCACATCATCCTTGTTCTTTCAGACTGGAATGTTCCCGACGGTCTTCTTGGGCTTGGGAGCAGTTTTGTCGAGCTGCCTTAGTCGAGCAGATTTCTTGGCTTTGATGTGGCTCCAGCCTTAATGGCATCACCAATGAGCTTCGCTTCGAGGAGTAGGCTGGGTGCTTCCTCATCCTCATCCTCTTCGCTGATCATGCACTATCTTTCTTCTTGGAGGTGTTCTTCACTTTGCTTGCAGCTTCTCTCCCAAATTCAGCTTCTTAGCAACAATTGATCTTGACTTTGCGGTGCCCTTCTTAGTTTGTCGACCTTGTTGCTCTTGGCAACAACCTTCCTCTTAGGCTTTGAGGTCACCTCTTCCTCAACGACAAAATCTGAATCTTCATCATCTCAATCTTCTTTCTAGCTCGTGGCTGGGAGGCAAGCCACTTGGTGTACTCTCACCATCATCGATGAGTCTGCTAGGATCGTGACTAGTGCCTGCCTCGAATATCTCGCAATGGGGTGTCTCGACTGTTCCGATCACACGCATCTCGGGTATACAACCCGTGAATAGATAAGGTGTAGGCAGAAGAAGAGTCATCACAAAATGCGGTTTTGCAAAAAATGAGTTCAAATTCTAGTATTAGGTTTTCACAAGACATTTCATTGCATCGAAGTTTAAGATTCGGTGAATCCGGCGTAACACAGGAGCATTTTACACCACTTTCGTTGACTGAGCAACCAGGAATCTCCCAAAACTTTACTCAATCTAACTCTAAACGAATCTGCTAACTGCATGAGGATTTCAATCGTGGCAAGATTCTAGGCAATCCAAACGCGCATTGAATCGGAGATGGAGCAGCAGTGGGATCAAACTCACCCTAACTTGGTGGAGTTTTTCACGGCGGCAACGGCGCTGAGGAGATGTCCGCTGACGGCGACGGAGACCGCGGCGAGGGCGCATGAAGCACGACGGCACGATCCGAGACCAAGGCGACGGCAGAAGCGTGGGGGAAATGTTTGAAGGAGGAATCACACGCTGGGCCCTGGAGTATATATATTGTTTCGGTGGGGACCGAGTTGTAAACCTGTGGCACCGAGATGGATAACTGCTAGGCGCATGCACTTCGTCACCAAAATCACAACTCGGTTTCACCGAGGTGAAACCTAGATCGTTCAAATGCTTTCGTTCGACCGAGTTTGAGTGAGTTGGTCTGACCGAAATCAATTAGAAGGTTTTGGAAATTAGCCCTGACGGATCGGTGGCCCGAGTGCCTCACTGGAGGGTCCAAATGACTTGTTCAATGTTTGTGATGTAAGCATGAATAGAATTTGAGACAAGAAAGCATAGATAGCTAGGAGGTATTTAGGCATTCTTGTCCATCCATTTGGTCAAAATCAAAACGACCAAAACAACAAATGGATGTCCTTGAATGGATAAAATCATGCATCCAACATGCTCACACAATAAGATAGCAAATGAAATATGTCAAACATGCACAATCAAAACTCTAGCTACTAACACACAATTTGTCGATGACTAGGTCATCTTTATATGAGTATATTGACTTAGGAGCCAAATGAGAACATTTGATCATAGGTCATACTCATCGCTTAAGCACAAGTGGGGTTACCACTTTTACATAAAGCATTGATGTGTTCACATCATTTGAAGATGCTTTAGCTCAATTTTTAGAGCAAAGCCCCCTAGATGTGAGAACCCTTTAAAGGGTCAAACTAACCTTGGGTTGTCGAGAAGACTTCATGTAGATGTTGAAGATGTGGATGCTCAATGTTGATGGAGATCATCAAGAGTTGGGAGCTATCCTTGGATTCGCACTTTCAATACCTACATGGGTTAGTCCCACAAGGAACAAACAAGGATATCCATGGACATAGATTGAAGTTCACAATAGATGATGTCCATGAAAGCAATGATTACCTTGTCCCTTGACTTACCAACAAGAGGGTTTGTGACTCCATGAACTAGTGCACAATGTGGAAGTTGATTGCACAAGTTTTTGCCAAAATGAATGTGAGTGAAGTATGTTGGCGGAGTCACCCTCAAGAACTTTCTAGTTCTTCTTCTTCGATCCACATCATCTTGATGGGAATCCTTGGGGTTGTAGTTGAGCTTGACGGTAGAACTTGACGCTTCCTTGGGAACCCACTTGACCATGGCTTGAGGTGCTTCAACAAATGCATCAATCTCCTCTTGAAGCTTGTCCTTGCCTTTTAGCTTGTGGTCTTGTGGTGGAAGGTCATCTTGAGCTTGTTCACATTGGAAGAAGTAGGATCATATCCTTTTGAGGAATAAACTATGGAGTAGGATATTGACCTTTCTTCCCATTCAACACCTTCGGCGCTGAACTTTCGCCAAAACCAATTCCTTGATTCTTCCTTCCTTGTTTAAGTAATTTCTCAAAGTTCTTGCTTCCGCAAGACTTTGTAGACACCTTTCTATGATACCTTTCAATAAACTATTTTCTTGCTCAAGTGTAACTTGGCTTAAAACATTGTTAGTGGAATCAAGAGAACTACTAGAAGCAACAACATTGGATTTAGTATGGTTATTGTTACTACTAGAGGAAGAATTTTTCGATGCTTGTCATGCTTAGACTTAATGGGTGGCAAGAAATTCACAAGAGAAGTCGTGGCAAGATATGAAGAACTCTTCTTCAAGATCGCCATTGATTGCTATTAGAAACTCATGTTCTTGCTCTAGAGTGAGCTTCTCGGTTGTAGCTTCTCATGAGATCTTAGGAGCTCTATGATCTTCTTGAGTTGTTTCATGAGCTAACTTAAGAGTTTTAGTTCTTTAGTTAGACGCTCAATCTCTTCATAGCATTGTCATTCGACTCTCTCGATTATAAAGACTACTAGCATGTTCATCATTACTAGGTTCATTGGATTTACCATGTAAGAGCTCATCTTCACCAAGCAAGTCATCCTCATCACTATCGTCAATGAATTCAAGCAGTGTGATACCTTGGGGCATTTAGCCATGAAGCATCTTCCACCTCATTTGGTGAATCAAATAAGTCGAGGAGTTGGAGTTGGAGGATACGAGAGCAAGACCGCAACACCTTCATCTTGACTGTAGTCCGAGTTGATGGGATTTCAGCGGTTAGAATGGCGCCACCGTCACGCGGCGCAGGGGCGGGATCGGCCGTGGATCTGGTGAAGATCCTGTCTAGCCTTTACAAGGGGGAGAAGGAGGACTTCCTCCAAACGCGCCCATTGAACGGGTTCTCCATGAATAACCCTCGGAGCTGGGTAAGCGGACGTTTATTCATCCGACCCGTGCTTTCAAAGTTAAGTTCCTTACTTTATGATTTTGACGCAGGAACTGCGTCGGGATGTGGAGGGCATACACAGTCCGGCTCCACAACCCGAGGACCCGAGAAGATCCCTTGACCCGGCCTCCGAAGAGGACCCAGACATAAAGGTGGAGCTAATTGACGGGGTGTTCTACCAACTCAGCATGGACAATGCTCTAGTCGCCATTACGGCTGACTACCCCGGCTTATCTCCGGCTTCCCAGGTAATTATGGCGGAGCCACGACACCATGCCGTCCTTGCGTATTTCTGACCACCATATACAACAGTGTCCTGCAGGAGGTGCCTTCAAGGCGGGAAGCCGAACCCGCGGGGGCTAATCAACAAGGGTCAGTCCGGCCCAGCAGGCGGAAGAGGGGTGCGGTGCGAATCGAAACATCACCGCAACGGTATAGCTCGCGACCGTTATTTAGGGAAAAGATTCCTTGGAGGTGTATTAATGCTCATGACCTTTCCGGAGAAAAGCTCGTCGGACTATGCGGGAGGTTGCCAACCAAGCCTTCGCCAACCAGGCTCCAACACTGGTGGGAGGGGAGGCGGCGCAAAGCGCGAGCAGTACTCCTCAGCGGAGGATGCCGACGAGCTGTCGCCACCAGTGCGAGGTGGAGGCGCCATGAATCATAAGCGTTGCCGGACGATTCTGCGTGGCGCATGTTTCTCCCGAGGCGTTGAATGCCTTTAGCGGGAGGCGCGCACCTCCGTGCCGCTCAAGATGGTTTAACGAGCCACGGGCGGTATGTAAAGACATACGGGTAAGGGATTTTAATAGTTGTATATGCGGTGGCCCCGAGACTTAAAGTAGTTAAAATAACTGATTTAAGGATCATTTGATATCTGAGGATCTTACGGAGAAGAATGCCCAATTGTCTCGGGAGCTACAAGGGTGCAAGGCCCAACTTGAGGCCGCACTAGCCGCCCCAGGAGGAGACACCGAGACCCCCTCCGGTAACACATATTTCAAAAGGATAAGTAGTGTGCGGCGTGCGTATAAGTCTGACAATGATATTGCAGATGTTGCATTTGATCCGGACAAGCAACGACTCTTGTGCGGTGAAGGCGGCGAGAGGTGCTTATGAAGGTGCGGCGGAGAGGAACAAACTCGGGATGCCCACCCAGCTTGGAGAAAAGCTAAAAGGTGTTGGGCGAGTATGCAGCTCCGTGAAGGAGAATCGGTAACCGTCGCGGCATCTATAGTAAGTGCTTGAGCAAACTCTTTTGAAAAGAAGAGTTTGGCGAGAAATCAATTGATGAAATATGCGTAGGGTGTGCTCGCAGTCGTCTGCGGAGAAATGCGGTTCAATGGGTGACCAACTTCGAGCTGGTGCTGCTGCTCGAGCGTGTTGGCGGCGATGAGTGGTGTCGTCCGGGCCTTATGGTCCGTCTCCCTCCCGAGGGCCTTGGAAGCTTGCGGAGAAGCTTGAGAACGCAGCAGTGCTTCCGTTTATGGAAGATACCGGCTGCCGTCAAGATGCCGAGGAGGCTGGGCCATGGTGAAGGCGTGGTACAGAAGGCGGATCAAACCACATGGCGAGGTGGGACCTATGGGGCTGATGGGAAGGAGATCCTGTGAGCTTAGTATGCGACCAAGTAGAGTTGGCGCTAAATATTCCCCAGCGGGCTGTAAATTAGACAGACTGTTAGGCGGGATTGAGGAGAATCTGGTCGGTCGATTTGTGATGTATTTAAAATGACATGTAAAATGCCTTCTAGCGGATTGTAGATCATTTGTCTTTGCCGACCTTTTCGCTTCAACCTTGGGACCCTAGAGTCGGGTGTGTCGAATACCTTCTCGGTTATGAAAAAGCTGGGGCATGCATGGAGACCGGTGAGGAGTCTGGACTAGGGGTGTCAGGATAGCGGACTATCATCGTCGGCGGACTCCAAGACTATGAAGATACAAGATTGAAGACTTAGTCCGTGTCAGGATGGGACTTTCCTTGGCGTGGAAGGCAAGCTTGCAATCTGGATATGTAGATCTCCTACCATTGTAACCGACTACTGTGTAACCCTAGCCCTCTCCGGTGTCTATATAAACGAGAGGGTTTTAGTCCGTGGGACGAACAACCATTACAACAATCATACCATAGGCTAGCTTCTAGGGTTTAGCCTCCTTGATCTCGTTGTAGATCCACTCTTGTACTACCCATATCATCAATATCAATCAAGCGGGGTAGGGTTTTACCTCCATCGAGAGGCCCGAACACAGGTAAAAGCATCGTGTCCCTTGTCTCCTGTTACCATCCACCTAGGCGCCGATTCGGGACCCCTACCGAGATCGCGGTTTGACACCGACATTGGTGCTTTCATTGAGAGTTCCTCGTAGTCGTCACCGATAGGCTTGATGGATCCTTCAATCATCAACAACAACGCAGATCGGTGAGACTTTTCTCCCGGACAGATCTTCGTGTTGGCGGCTTTGCACTACGGGCGGTTAAGCAGCCATCTGGAGCGGATCAGCTTCGCCCTGGCCGTCGGTCATATTTGGAAGCCTAAACTTCACGGTGACATCGCGGAGACTTGATCTTGATGGATTGAGCCTGACCGCCAGCTGCTTGTTATCACAGTGGGCATGATTTAGCTCTGCTGCCGGACGGTGCCACAGAGGCCGCACAAGAGTGCGCTCCGACCCCTAATTCGGAGCCGACCGCGCAGATTGAGGACGGGTGGTTAGACACCGCCTCGGGGGCTGCAACCTCAATGGCGATGGAGCCGGATACTGACCTTGTCCCTTGTAAAGCCCGTGACTCCGAGGTGCCGGACTCCTCGCTGGACTCCGAACCTCCTACGCCCCTACCAATCGAATCCGATTGGGCGTCGATCATGGAGTTCACCGCTGCGGACATCTTTCAGCATTCACCCTTTGGCGACATCCTGAATTCGCTAAAGTATCTCTCATTATCGGAGAGCCTGGCGGACTGCGGTCGGGGCGGTTGAGATCGGACGACGAAGAAATTCAAAACCCACCCACCACCCACTTGGTAGCCGCGTCGATGATCTAGCCGACATGCTGACTACGACTCGAAGACATCGGCGGTATGGGCGGCGATGCGAGAGGCGACCAGAACCAGCGCCTACGGGCCTTTGGAAGACCACCTCGTCATCGACATATACATGGTGGACATCCCAAAGGATGGGAACAATGAAAAAGCGGAGGCGATTCCTCTAAGAAACAGCCCAAACGACGCGTGGTGGCGCTCTAAATCCCGCCACAGCAAGAATGGAGATTCCATCACCATAGATAATAACACCCAGAGAGTGCCAAAGATAATCCCCTCCAGCAAGATTCAGCGCAGGAGGACGGAGAAGCCAGCCCTCACGAGAGAGCGGCAGACGAAGAGGTCGAGGATGATAACTACATGCCTCCCTCAGGAGGCGAGGCAAGCCTCAGCGACAGCAATTCGTCGTGCCGAGGATCTGTCAAACAAGGCGTTTTAAGCGTGGGCTCATGGCCACGACAAACAGCCTAAAGAAAAAGCAACAACAGCTCAGAGCTGATCAAGACCTGTGGCGATAGATGGGTGAAGTCCTCGCGGTGAAGAGCATGAACTCGAACGCCCCTCCAAAAGCTACCCAAAATGCAAGTTGCTCCCCCGATTAGAGGAGGAGGCATATAAACCCTCATCACCAGCGCACAATACAGCAGACCGACCACCTCGCGGCCGCGACAGAGAGGCATCTAGGCCCTCCACCAGAACTGTACCCGGGCACCGCTCGAAAAGCGTGAAGCCACGGGGTAATGCGCCAGACTTGCGAGACATATTGGAGGACAGGGCAAGACAATCAAGATCGATCTACGAGTCACGTGGGCGCCCCACGATGCACGAAGATTACCGTCGCGCCAGATACAGCAACTCCGGCCGGGCCGAACATAGTAGACAAAGCTCGCTCGAGCTACGTCGTGATATTGCCCAATATAGAGGCGCCGCACACCCACTATGCTTCACAGATGAAGTAATGGATCATCAAATCCCTGAAGGGTTTAAACCCGTGAACATTGAATCCTACGATGGCACAACAGACCCCGCGGTTTGGATCGAAGATTATCTCCTTCATATCCACATGGACCGCGGTGACGATCTTCACGCCATCAAATATCTCCCTCAAGCTTAAAGGACCAGCTCGGCATTGGCTTAACAGCTTGCCGGTGAGAGTCAATTGGGTGTTGGGAGGACACGGAAGCTGCATTCCTCGACAACTTCCGGGGCACATATGTGCGACCACCGAGCGCCGATGACCTAAGCCACATAATTCAGCAGCGAGACGAATCGGCGGACAGTTCGGACACGGTTCTTAACAAAGAAAAATCTAATCGTCATTGTCCGGATCACGAGAGGCCCTAGCAGCCTTCAAACATAACATCCATGACGAATGGCTGGCTGGCACCTAGGATAGGAAAAGCCGAAATCCATGGCAGCCCTCACATCACTCATGACCCGCTTACATGCGGGAGAGGACAGTAGCTAGCCAGCGGTAACAACCTCGGCAAAAATTCGGCGGTCCGAATACCAAGGACCGCAATGGCAGGTCGCGTCGAAACAAAACAAAGCGCCGCGTTAGCGGCGATAACACTAAGGATCGTCGGTCAGCGCCGGATTGAGGCTCTAAACCGGTCATTGGAAAAAGCCATTCAAAAGAACTACCCGGGCCCGTCAATTTGGACCGAATACTCGACCGCTCTTGCGGATACATGGCACCCGAAAAACCAGCTAGTCACACCAGCGAGGATTGTTGGGTATTTAAGCGAGCGAGCAAGTTAATTGCGAAAACAATGACAAGGGGCTGCATAGCGATGGCGAGGAAGAGACCGGCCGCCCGAGCGATGAGAGGACGAAGGGTTTCCCCACAGTGCGGACGGTAAACATGATATCATAACCCACATACCCAAGAGGGGCGGAGCGTGCTCTTAGGGATGTATATCGCGATGGAGCGATTGCCCAAGTTCAATCCATGGTCCTCTTGCACGATCACCTTGATCGAAGGACCACCCACTAGTATCCGCCATGGCGGATTCGCGCGTGGTTTTAGACCCAATCGTCGATGGATTTCACCTCACGAGTCGATGCGGCGGCGGCAACTGAACCTGCTTTATCGGGATACGGTCGCGCAAGATGGGCATAGACCCTCAAGATTAAACCTACAAAGACGACCTTCAAAGGCGTCATACCAGTGTAGAGGCCAATTATGCGAGCTCGGTCTGCTGGAAGTGGTCTTGGATCCCGGATAACTTCCAAAGCGCGAGTTAATCTTGACATAGTCCCGTTCCACGATGGCTATCACGCTCTGCTTTCAGACGAACGCGTTTGCAAAGTTCAGCGGTGCCGCGTCACGCATACCTCAAGCTCAAGATGCGGGCCCTCGAGATTCATCACGGTCAATGGAAACATGAGCGCTCCTCGAGCGGAGGAACACACAGCGGCTCTCGTGGCGGAACTGAGCAGCCTCTTAAGGCAATTCTCAAGTCCGGCCGTTAAGCGGCCGGACATGGCCTGCGCCGGAGTAACATACATCAAGACCACTGGCACCTTAGAAACGCAGCGTAGCTGCGGCTAACCCAGCCCTTGCATGATTGCAAGACTAGCCCTTCAGCGTACATCATTACGCTCTGGAGATACCATGGGCGTGGGGAGAACACGACCATAGCAGAGCCCAGTGCGTCTCAACCACACGGGGGCTCCCAAGTGTGTCGCTCTTTTCTTTTTCTTTTTTACCCACGGGACTCCGTTCACGGAGGCCTGTTTGGCGGCAGAACTGCCGAACTAACGATGCAACAGCCGGGGAAGGAGAAAGGCTCTGACGAACACTCGGGTGGTCTCCATTCGAGCATTAAATCTGTTTAATACACCATTCTACAGCCTACCCACGGAGGACATGTAATAGTCAATCCTTGCTTGCCGCACTATTTGTATCGCTCTGCATTCATGGCAGTATTTCTGAGTAAACAATGCATCGCTTTTTGCTTATAATTGCATCCCTTTCCTATATATGTTCATTTATGACATTTTGCATCCATACACTTTGGTACGGCCGAATACACCAGGGGCTTATGTTCCCCGCATTATGGTGTGATAAGTCCGAACACTTTCTAAGTCGGCACCCGAACTTATAGCATTATATGCATCGGCTCGAATCATGTCTTGGGTCAATAGTTGGGTTTGCCCAGCTCCCATGTTTTGGTACCTTACGTTCCGTTTTATCGGCTAAGGTAGCCTTTGGGAGAACCACTGCGATTGCGCCCGGTTGAGCTGGCGGCGCCTCGATGGAAAGCTAAAACTGGCCGTCATGATAAGGTGAGAGCTGGTCGCTATTCGAGAGGTTTTTCGAGTCCCTAAAGACTTATGCCGCTTAGAGCGAGGAACCGGCTTTGTCCGGCCCAGGCATGGATAGCGCCCCGAACTCGGTCTTCCAAATACTAGGGGCTTCGCCGAAATTTAAAATTATAGAATTCTATGGCTAAGTGAGAGTGTTCAAGCATTATAAGTCCGGTTGCCTTATTCGTCGTGTTGAGCGCCTCCCTAGATGGACCAAAAAATGGGAACAAGACCACTCAAGTTTATCCCGAACACCCCAGCACTCGTGGCATGGGGGCTGAAGCCGACGACTTGCCATCTCTCAGATTTGATAAAGGGCCACACAGAAGGTAATACTTTAAATCAATAAGCGTTGCTTGGCGCATATGAACAAAGTTTTCAGCGCACAGGATAACACATTGCGAGTCTACTCAAATAGATCTTTGGAGCACTCATCCGCAATCTTGCGGGCACCCTTCAGGACACTCTTATAATACATTTCGGGCGTGCGATACTCCTTGGCCGCTGGCGGCGCGTCCGTCAGAAGCTTCTCAGCATCCAGCCTGCCCCAGTGCACTTTTGCACGGGCAAGGCCAACAGGCACCTTCAATGCGGCGGAGCCTTGCGACTTCCACCCGAGGACGCATCCACCAGCCGCGCACTGGGCGAAGTAGCTCCCGGGCATGGCCTCCTTGGGCCACGGCCGAACTATGAGGCCCTTCATAGCCTGTTCGGCTACCTTGTGGAGCTCGACCAGCTGCTTGATTTGGTCGCTAAAGGCACCGGATGTCCGGCCTCGGCATATTGAGACGAAGACCTTCTCCGTCGAGCTCCCTCCTCGGCCCGGTAGAATCTGGCGGCATCGGACACGCTGAGGCAGATCTGCAAAAGCTCTGGAGAGCTCGGTCGGGTAAGTAACGGGTAATTCACATTCACATGCTTGCTTTGCATGAAAAATGCCTTACCGCCGCTATTTTCTTCACGCCTCGATCTCTTGGAGGGCCTTATGGGCTTCGGCCTTAGCGGCTTTGGCACTCTCAAGAGCGAGGCTAGCTCGGACTCTCGAGTCTTGAGTCGCCTCAAACTCTCATGCTTTTCCATGAGAACACGGAGCTCTTGCTGCACCTCCGCCACCGCGCCTCCTGCTTCTCTCTCTCGGCTCGTTCGCGGCGCATTACGCTCGGCGCGGACACGGCACCCCTCGCCAGTCGCCACCTCATTCGTGGCCCTGCGGTGCCACGTTATCCTCGTTTTTTCTCTTGCAACCAAAATCCTTTTACATAAGGTACAAATTTATCTGGTGTTACTCACCTTCTTTGTCCTCGAGCTGCTTCTTGGCAAGGGCAGAGCTCATTCTCGACCGCTCGAGGCTCTGCTTTAAGCACCGACCTCCATGATCGGTCTTGGCAGAGGTCGGCAGCGCAGCCTGCAATCCCATATTGACATAATTTTTAGAACTCCTGCATATATCTTTATTAGATCCTCGGTCCGGCTTTTCTTTCCGAACACGAACCGAGCATCGAGGGCTCTTGTCTAAGCGGTATTACATTACATATTTTAAATTTCTTACCTCAAAGCTTGTTAGAAGGCTGCTGCGAGGCTTCGTCGGCCCGCTCTTGGCGGTGAACCTTGAATCACCGCACTCATGATAGTGCGGTGTTCTTCCTCGATGGAGCGCCGTTGGCGCCTCCAACAAGTTGTCCGGCGCCTCCGGTTGAGCAGAGGCGCGCGGTGTCACGATCTTGCCCTTCTTAAGAAGAGGCGCCTACGGACTCCGGAACCCTTCTTTGGTTCGATGCGAGTCTGGTGCAAAGTCCGGAGGTTGCCTTGCGGCACCTCGGAGCCTCCTCCTCTGATGGGTCCCCTCACGGGATCCCACCTCAGCGTCGTTAGCATCACGGGGAGTTGAGGCGGTCGGAAGGGAATCCACATCCGATGGAGCCAAGGACCCTTCGATGAAGCGGGAAGATCGTCCTCGGCGGACTACAGGTTGTATGCGGCATTAGAAGGACACTCACGTGGCACAAAGAAATTATAAATCATTGAGAATCCGGATACTTACGATCTTGCGGGGCTTGGCCTTGAGGCCACTCCTCGTCGCCGTCGCGGCGTTGGCGGAGCAGTCCGGAGGAAGGTCCTTCCTTCTTGGACCCTTGGCTTCCCTCGTTGGGAAGCCTTCCTCTTATTCTCTCCCCTCTTGGGAGAGGCCTCTTTCTCCTCCTCGTCTTGGGAGAGAGTCGCCTCGAGCCATCGGACGGCGAGTCGATACCACTGGCGCTTGGGAACTCCTTGGGTTCCGTGGCCTTCTTCTTAGCCTTCTTCTCGGCACCACGTAAAGTGCGGGACCAGCAACCCGTCAAGCGGGTGTCCGCTGGGTCTTGGGAAGGAACCGGACGATTAACTTGTCCGGACGTCTTCTGCCAGTCCTGTTAAAGGCATTGGTAGTTTAGATCCCACATAGAGTCAAACTATGAAAGAAATGAGTATCCCATAAAGGATAACATAGCTTACCTCGCCGGCCGGGCGCTGCGTGCTGAATCCGCGATCTTCAGTTGCGGATGCGGGGGCTTCTCCGCCCTTGAACAGCACCCTCCAGGCAGCTTCGTACGTCGTGTCAAAGAGCCCTTCAGGGTCGGTCTTTGTGCGGATCAAACTCCCACAAATTGAAGGCCCGTTCTTTGGCGGGGAGAATCCGCGGACGAGCATGACACGGATCACGTTGACAAGCTTAAGCTTCTTGTTCACCCAGTGCAGGCAGGGGTGGAGTCGGTCGGCTCCTCCGAACTACTCCATAGCAAGCCCTTCTCTTTCCGGAGGTGAGCTGCATGGGGTACCAGATCTGAACTTCGGGGCGCTGCCCATTTAGGGTCCGCGGCTCGATGATGTAGAACCACCCGATTGCCACCTTGGCGCATTCCACAAAAGCGCCCTCGAGCCAAGTGGCGTTGGACATTTGCCCACCATGGCGCCTCCGCACTCCGGCTTGGGCGCCCTTCACCACCTTGACAACATTGAAGGTCTTTAGCCACAAGCGAAGTGGGGCTGGATCTGAAGGAAAGCCTCGCACACTCGATAAGCGTCGAGATGTTGAGGATGAAGTTTGGCGCGGATCATGGAAGTCGAGGCCGTAGTAATACATGAGCCCCGAGCGAAAGGGTGAAGTGGAAAGCCCAGTCAGCGGAGGAAGTGGGGAAAAATCGACCCTCTCATGGGGCAGGGGTGGGAATGAGCTGCCCCTCGTCGGGCGGCCGGTGCTGTGATGTCGCCCGGACAGGTATCCGGCACGCGCAGCTTCTCGATGTGCCCCTCCGTGGCGGAGAGGCCATCCACTGCCTCCGCTCCGGACATGGCTGGAGAAGGTTGAGGCGAGATGTGCGGACTTGGCCTTTGGGCTCGAGTCGCGGAGATGGATAAGCAAAGGAGGAAGGGCGTGGGTGAAAAAGGCGGATCCTTATCCCTTATATATGGGCGGGCGAAGACTATCGTCCCCGGCTGGTAAACTTCGCTTATCTCCCAAAGCGCCGCAATCAATGGCGCGGTTGGGTTACTGCGTCCGTATTGATGGGAATCCGGAATAAAGGAAACACGATCTACTGCCCGACAAGGCGTGCCAAGAAACGCTTTGCTAAGCGTTGAGGTGGTATAATAAAAGCGATTCAAGTAAAAGCTTGGTAGTGGTGTGGCGTCACGCCACGAGAATCGTCGGCAGATTGAACTTGTGTAAATATTATTCTCTCTACGGTGGTATGTGGAATTTATTTTGCGAGCGGACACTATCTGGTGTTCACAATCTTCTATGAATTATTGGAGGAGGAACCCGCCTTGCAATGCCGAACAATATCGCGCCGGACTCATCGTCATTGAAGCTTGGTTAGAGGCTCTTGAGGAGTCTGGACTAGGGGTGTCCGGATAGCGGACTATCATCGTCGGCGGACTCCAAGACTATGAAGATACAAGATTGAAGACTTCGTCCCATGTTTGGATGGGACTTTCCTTGGCATGGAAGGCAAGCTTGGCAATCTGGATATGTAGATCTCCTACCATTGTAACCGACTCTATGTAACCCTAGCCCTCTCGGTGTCTATATAAACCGGACGGTTTTAGTCCGTGGGGCGAACAACCATTACAACAATCATACCATAGGCTAGCTTCTAGGGTTTAGCCTCCTTGATCTCGTGGTAGATCCACTCTTGTACTACCCATATCATCAATATCAATCAAGCGGGAGTAGGGTTTTACCTCCATCGAGAGGGCCGAACACAGGTAAAAACATCGTGTCCCTTGTCTCCTGTTACCATCCGCCTAGGCGCGACAGTTCGGGACCCCCTACCGAGATCGCGGTTTGACACCGACACGGGCATAGGGGTCATTAGTGCTTTATCGGACAAGTGCCCAACTAGTTATGTTATATTACATGGTTAGTAGAAACATCTTCGGGAGAATAGTTCCATTAGGGGTTCCTTTCACAGGAGGCATGCCCTAAAGTGCATGTCGGACTGCGAAAAGAGCAGGAAAACATCTGGGGCAGATAAATAAATAGGTAAAAATCATCTTTCAAGTCACCGACCGAATATTCCCTTAAAACGCTAGCTTTCGGCTTCACCGGTCGAGGTACACATCCGGCTGATCCGTGATAAGAATCGCGAGTTGCTCCTTTACCACCTAGGCGAACAATCGGGAGCGTAGGGGTAAGCACAGAGCCGAACAACCCAGCTTGGCCAAAACTTAAGTCATATCGATGCATATAATGGTGAATAAAAGGTACATGCGGAAGTTTGACACATCGTTGGGCATGAAGCCCGTATAAGTAAGCTTCTATTAAAGAAGCCCCCAGGTATAATGAGTGTGGGTAGCACATCAAGTGTGTGCGAACAATGCGCAAATCGGCCCTCAAGGGCTTTATGAAAAAAGGTGGGATAAAGAGAGAAACAAAAGGCAACTGAAGTATAAAATGTGGGCGGGAAGGAGGCGAACTCGAGTCGGCGCTAGGCATAGAATCTTGAATGGGCTGCGTTCCATGGGTTTGGCTCGAGTCGGTTGTCCGTCGTTTATGACGGTATGCTCCGCCGGTCAGGACTTGGTCAATGATGAAGGGACCTTCCCATTTGGGCTTGAGTTTGTCCTTTTTCTTGTCCGGCAGGCGTAGAACTAGTTCACCAACATTGTAAGTTTTAGCCCATACTTCTCTGCTTTGATATCTTCGAGCCTGCTGCTGATAGAATGCGGAACGAGCCTTTGCCATGTCGCGCTCCTCCTCTAATGCGTCCAATCTGTCATGTCGATCCAACTCGGCTTCTCTTTCTTCATACATGCGCACTCGAGGTGAGTCATGAATTATGTCGCAGGGCAAAACCGCCTCTGCGCCGTATACCATAAAGAATGGTGTGAATCCAGTAATGCGGTTTGGCGTGGTCCGCAGCCCCAGTCTGGTCGAGCTCCTCTACCCGGTGTGTGTTAGATTCCGTGAGGACCGCACTAATGCGGGTTTGATGCCGCTCATTATTGGACCATTTGCTCGTTCAACAGCGGTTGGTTTGAGGATGATAGGCTGAAGCGTAGTCGAGCTTAATGCCCATATTTTTGCACGAGTTTAACCTCATCGGCCGTGAAGTTCGTGCCATTGTCGGTGATGATCTTTGTGGGGGCGCCATAACGGTGTACTACCCGGATATGATGTCTATCACTGGTCGAATTGGCCGTTTTAAGCGGCTTGGCCTCTATCCATTTGGTGAATTTGTCCACCATGACCAATAGGTACTTTTGCTTGTGGGTTCCCCCTTTAAGGGGTCCAACCATGTCAAGCCCCGGACCCTGACGGCCGGTGATGGGTATAGTTTTGAGGCGGCGGGTGGCATGTGGCTCGATTAGCAAAGAGCGACAACCGACGCATCATTGGACTAAGTCCTGAGCATCTGCCCGGGCCGTCGGCCAATAAAATCCTATATGAAAGGCCTTGCCTACGAGGGCCCGGGCAGCAGCATGGTGTCCGCCTAGTCCGGCATGAATTTCAGCCAGAAGGTTTCGCCCTTTGAGGGAGTCCTGGACTAGGGGGTGTCCGGACAGCTGGACTATCATTATCCGCCGGACTCCAAGACTACGAAGATACAAAATTGAAGACTCCGTCCCGTGTCCGGATGGGACTTTCCTTGGCGTGGAAGGCAAGCTTGGCAATACGGATATGTAGATCTCCTACCATTGTAACCAACTCTGTGTAACCCTAGCCTCCTCCGGTGTCTATATAAACCGGAGGGCTTTAGTCCGTAGGACAACATACATTACAACAATCATACCATAGGCTAGCTTCTAGGGTTTAGCCTCCTTGATCTCGTGGTAGATCCACTCTTGTACTACCCATATCATCAATATTAATCAAGCGGGGCGTGGGTTTTACCTCCATCGAGAGGGCCCGAACACAGGTAAAAACCGTGTCCCTCGTCTCCTGTTACCATCCGCCTAGAGCTTGCGATCGGGACCCCCTACCGAGATCCGCGGTTTTGACACCGACATTGCTGCTTTCATTGAGAGATCCTACGTATGCGTCACCGATAGGCTTGATGGCATCTTCAACCAACAACGCCGTCGGTGAGGCTTTTCTCCCGGACAGATCTTCGTATTCGGCGGCCGCCTTGTGGGCCAATTCACTTGGCCATCTGGAGCGATCAGCTTCGCCTGGCCGTCGAGTCGATTCGGAAGCTTGAACTTCACGGCCGATATCGCGGAGACTTGATCTTCAGCGGACTCGAGCCACAGCCAAGCGCGCGCCTTGTGGCGATGGGCATGATCTAGCTCGCCGCGAGCAGTACCTTGGTGGCGCTGCGGATTCGCTTCAGCCATTAACCGGAGCCGATCGCCCAAATCGAGGGTCGGTGGATAAGCGCCGCCACAGGGGCTTCAACATCCACGGCGATGGGCGAACACTAATCTTGTCCCTGCGAAACTTCGTGATTCCGGCGCCGTGTAACGCCCGGATTCGATCGCCAGTGTCTCGCCGATTATTCGCCGTCATTGCCATGTCATTTGCTTGCGTGTTGCACTTTGCCACGTCATCATCCGCATTTCATATCATGTCATCATGTGCATTTCATTTTGCATACGTGTTCGTCTAATGCATCCGAGCCTTTTCCCCGGCGTCCCCTTCTTGTCTCCTTTCGTGTGTGGGTATTAAACTTTCTCGGAATGGCCCGAGGTTTGCCAAGCGGCCTTGGTTTAGCACTGGTAGACCGCCTGTCAAGTTTCGTGCCATTGGGAGTCCGTTTGATACTCCAACGATTAACCGGGTAACCGCAAAAGGCCTCTTTTGTTGCAGCCCAACACCCCTTCCAAAGTGTCCCAAAACCCATCTAACTCCCCTCCATGCTCTCGGTCGTTCGATCACGATCGCGTGGCCAAAAACCGCACCTCATTTGGACTCTCCTAGCTCCCTCTACCTATAAATAATAGTCCCTCCCCCGAAATTCACGGATGATCCCCCCGAAACCCTAGATTTTTCCCCTCCGCGTGCGCCGGACATGCCTGGACCGGGCCGGACACGTCCGCCGCCGCCGCCCCGGCCAATCGGGAGCCGCCGCATGTCCTCCTCTCCCCGCCGCCGCCGGCCGCGAAACCAGCGCGAGACCCGCATGGGCTCAACTCCGCCGCCGCCGCCGGATCGCCCCCGCCTGCTCCCTTCGCCGCCTCCGTTCGCCGCCGGCAGCGCCGCCGCTCCCTCGCCGCCCGGCCCCTCGCGGACCCGTCGCCGGTTCGCCGCGCCTCTCGACCCTCCGCCGCCTCGGCCCGGAAACGCCGCGCCGCGCCGCGCCCGGCTCGCTCCGCCGTCGCCGCCGCCGTCTGCTTTCGCCTCCACCGCCAGCCTCCTCCGCGCCCCAGGCGCCCGCCGCCGCCGCCGCCGGCCGCCGGCCGCGCGCCAGCCAGCCTGCCCGGCGTCCCGCGCCCGCCGCCTCGCCCGCCGGCGCCCGCGTCCTGCTGCTCTCCCGCCCGGCGTCGCCTCGGCATCCGCGCCGCTCGCGGGAGCTCCGACCGGATCCGGCACGGGCTGGATGAGATCCACCCCTCCGCCCAACCAAACGCGCCCCGAGCCCCGGATCCCTCCGTCCCGGGATTCCCTCGTCCAGATTTCTCGGGGTATAATTTTGGCTAAGTCCCAGATTTTCGTTATTTTCATGCCATGTTCATCATGTCACATCTCTGCATCCGTAGCTCCGTTTCGTGCGTATAATATGTCAAATTGTTCGTCTCGACGAGTAATTCATTTCATTCCATTGCATTATTTTTATTTGAGCTCATCTTGATGCCCGAAATGCTGTTGGAAGAGTGCATGTTGATGTTAATCTGCTGAAACTGTTATAACTTGCTGTTTTATCATTTTTGCCATGATTGATGTGTGCATCCTATGAGGTTGAGCTCTACATGAATGTTGATCTATGCCATGCCATCTTTCCAGGGGTGTATACCATGTATTTTTGTGAGTTGTGTGCTGAGTGCATCGAGCTTGCTAAGTAGGGTAGTAGCTGTTGCTGTTTTCCTGACAGATTCTGTTATATTTTGTTGCTATGTTAACATGCTTCTACTAATCATTCTATGCATAATCTGGAGATGCTCTATAAACATGTTTTGATCTACATATATTGCTCTATCCATTCATGCCCTTGGTTGCAATTATAGCCTGCTGGAACATGTTGTTATCTTGCTCTAAAGTTGCTTGAAAATGTTGCTGTCAACCTGTTAACATTAAGTTCACTTGTTCCCATGTGTTTTCCTAGTGATCCATGCATCCTATGAACTTGCTCTTGCCATGTATAGCATCACAAACATGCCTTCTTACTGTTGGTTACCTTGCCATGCCATGTATTGCCCTGTGGTGAGTGGTTCAAGCTCACCAACATGCCTACTTATTGTTGTTCCTGCCATGTTTGAATCTGTAATATAACTTGCCATGTTTACATGGGTGCCATTATATCTTCTGATCCTTTTTGGCTCATGGTCAGTAAGGGACTTTTGATCTATGCAATTAGTAGATTCATGCCATGCCTTTGTTTGCCATGATAGTTCCTATAACATGTTGTTTGCTTGCTCTAAACATTGCAACTTGATGTTATTTCCTGACAAGTCTGAAACTGTTATTATTTGCGATCTTACCATGTGTTTTGGAGCATGTTTTAGTTGTCTCTGGAGATAGCTCAGTGTTCATGTTTTGTTATGCTTTACCAGTAATTCATGCCCATGCCTTTTGTTATTATGTTGGGGTGCTGTAGCATATTGTTTTGATGCTTGTAAGATGCCTAGTTGCTGTTATGGACAGATTGTTGCTATGACTTGTATAGTGTGCATGTGTTGAACCGTTGCCCCGTTTTGAGTGTACTCTATATGAAACTTGCTTGATTTTGCATGTACCTTCATATTATCATGTTGCATCCTTGTTTTGGTGTGTTTGCTTGATGTTTGGGTGCATTTTGCATCAATGCCATGTTTAACTTGTTTTGCTCATATCTTCTAGGCCGTAGCTCCGAATCTAATGAACTTTATATGTAACTTGACTAGAATTTCGTGTAGTTCCTCTTGGTGCTCTTTAACTTGCTGTTTAACAACTTGAACATAATGTTTATTCAGTTCTGGACCAATTTCGAAATTTGCATATGAGGACTTACCGGAATTGTTATATGTTGTTCCCGGCCTCATTTAAACTTGCCTTGATGTGTTGTTCTTGTTTGCATCATCTCTTGCCATGAGAAGCTTCATGTAGCTTGGTCATGCATCATGCTTGTTGTGCATCATGCCTTGTTCATGTGTGGTGTGTTTACCTATGTTGTGTGCTTCTTCTTGTTAGTTCCTGTTTCGTTGCGATCATGAGGATTCGTTCGTCTACGGTTGGTTCGGCTTCATCCGTTCGTCTTCTTCTTGGACTCGTTCTTCTTCCTTGCGGGATTTCAGGCAAGATGACCGCTACCCTAGATCTCACTACTATCATTGCTATGCTAGTTGCTTCGTTCTATCGCTATGCTGCGCTACCTATTACCTGTTTATCAAGCCATCCCATATTGCCATGAACCCCTAACCTTTGACCCCTTTCCATGCAAACCGTTGTTTGGCTATGTTACCGCTTTGCTCAGCCCCTCTTATAGCGTTGCTAGTTGCAGGTGAAGTTGAAGATTTCTCCATGGTGGACAGGATTTTGGTTGGGATATCATAATATCTCTTATATTATTAATGCATCTATATACTTGGTAAAGGGTGGAAAGCTCGGCCTTATGCCTGGTGTTTTGTTCCACTCTTGCCGCCCTAGTTTCCGTCATACCGGTGTTATGTTCCCGGATTTTGCGTTCCTTACGCGGTCGGGTGATTTATGGGACCCCCGACGGTTCGCTTTGAATAAAACTTGTCGGCAAGGCCCAACCTTGGTTTTACCATTTGCCTCACCACCACCTACCCTTTCCCTTGGGAGTAATTAACCCAAGGGTCATCTTTATTTAGCCCCGGGCGGTGCTTGTCTAAGTGTTGGTCCAAGCGAGCAACTTCTTGGGCCACCACCGGGCAACTCGAGGGCTGGTTTTACTCGTAGCTTGACTTATCCGGTGTTGCCCTGAGAACGAGATATGTGCAGCTCCTATCGGGATTGTCGGCGCATCGGGCGGCTTTGCTGGTCTTGTTTTACCATTGTCCAAATGTCTTGTAAACCGGGATTCCGAGACTGATCGGGTCTTCCTGGGAGAAGGTCTATTCCTTCGTTGATCGTGAGAGCTTGTCATGGGCTAAGTTGGGACACCCCTGCAGGGTATAAACTTTCGAGAGCCGTGCCCGCGGTTATGTGGCAGATGGGAATTTGTTAATGTCTGGTTGTAGATAACTTGACACTAGATCTGAATTAAAACGCATCAACCGCGTGTGTAGCCGTGATGGTCTCTTCTCGGCGGAGTCCGGGAAGTGAACACGGTTTCCGTGTTATGTTTGGCGTAAGTAGGTGTTCGGGATCACCTCTTGATCATTGCTAGATTCACGAACGTTCCTTTGTTTCTCTTCTCGCTCTCATTTGCGTATGTTAGCCACCATATCATGCTTAGTCGCTGCTGCAACCTCACCACTTTACCCTTCCTTTCCCATTAAGCTTTGCTAGTCTTGATACCCATGGTAATGGGATTCTTTGAGTCCTCGTGGCTCACAGATTACTACAACAACGATTGCAGGTACAGGTTTTCCGATGATCATGACGCGAGAGCGATGCTTGCTTGCATTGAGTTCTTCTTACGCTTCTTGATCGGGGATAGGTTCGGTCGGGCACTGGGCTAGCGAGGTGGATGTCGTTTGAGTTTTGTTTGTGTTTCATCCTTAGTCGGATGGTGCTCTTATGTAAGATGATGTTGTATTCGTGTGGCATTGTATGCCTTATATATGTATCCCCATCTATTATGTAATGTTGATGTAATGACATCCACCTTGCAAAAGCGTTCCAATATGCGGGTCTATCCTTGGTGGGACCTTCGAGTTCCTTTTGGATAGGATCACATATTGGACGTGACAAGTTGGTATCAGAGCCTCGACGGACCCTAGGAGCCCCCCTTGATTGATCGTGTAGTTTGGCCGTTGTTGAGTCTAGAAGAAAACTTTTTCGGAGTCTAGTTATATCGGAGAGTAGGAATTCTTTTTACTCCTCTGCCCCTTCGTCGCTCTGGTGAGGAATCTTGAGGTAGGTGTTTTGAACTACTCCTCTTCCCGTTCAAATTTTTCTTTAGGATCACGTGGTTAGTTTCGTGAGTTGTCCATCCTCTTTTATCCGGTGCATTTCTCGTCGAGTTGACTCAAGCCTCTTCATCTTTGAGTTCAATCCTCAGTTGTTTTCTTTTCCCACCCACCCACCCTTCTTCCTTTCGGAACCGGAGTCTGTTGTCGAGCATCCATCCTACTCATGTGAAGTCTTTGCTTTCTTTCCTCAATGATTTTAACCGGTGTTTTCTCTTCAAGATATTCGTCGGTTCCCCCTTCCTAGTTGCCTTTGTTTTCCCGCCCTCCCACCCCTTTTTCTTCCCGGAGTCTGACTCTCTCTCGACCATCAATTCCATTCGTGTGGAGCCTCTTCAGTCTTTCGGCAATCATTTCAACCGGTGAATTCTCGTTTTGTTCGTCATTCTTCATCCCTTTCTTTTTCCGGTGCTCACAATTCAAGTTTTCTTTGTTGTAGATCATATTCTTTACCTTAGCTCAAATATTTCCCTTTGCTTGTTCGCCTCTCGCCATTTTATCCTTCCGGAGTATGATGCACCGGAACAATTCAAATATTTCAATCATCCCGGCGCATCATTTATCTGTGCAACAATCCTTTCTAACGGTGTTATCTTTTCGGTGGGCCCTAACCCACAGGTCTTTTCCCAGGATCTTACCTGACTCTTCTGATTCCCCCGGAGTTATTCTCAATTCTTTTCAAAGTGTGACGTAAGAATGGATCCATCAGTCACATGCCTTCTCCAAGATCGTTTTCAAATTCTTTCATTGTTGGCTCAACCCCTCTGTTTTTCTTTCTCCCAGAGTACCTCAGTAATTTTGGTGGTGTTCCTCGCCGTCATTTGAAGATCGAAGAAGATTTCTCTTAAATTTTGTCCGTTCTCCCGGAGATTCGCGGTGCTAGCTCCATGTTATCCTATCAAATTGTTCCAAGTCATGCAAATTCTTTTCATCTATCCGGAGCTTTTCAGGAGTTGCTTTCTCTCTCGATCATCCGGAGGCCATCTTTTCGGAAGATTTCTTCGTTCTAAGTATTCAGCTTCGGTCGCCTCTATATTCTTCCGGTGCTTCGTTCAAGTGTTCTTTAATCAGCTCATGATCTCTTTGTTCTTTTCCATCTGAATCCCCTCTAGCATATTTGTTCTTCTAATTCTTCCCAGTGATTCATTCTCTTTCATCAGCCTTTTTAGAATTCTCACGGTGGTTCGTTCAAGATTCTTTTTCCTTGTTTATCATATTAATCCATTCGTTCTTTTCAATCCTACCGGTGGTTCATGAAGACCTTCCCAAGTTTGCAATATGTCACTTCTCAATCCTTTCTCAAGAAGAATAAGTAGTATGCTAAATCCATTGCTTGTCATCAATTTAATTTGATGAAGGATAAGCATACAATAAATCTTATTTTTATTTCATCCAATTGATTAATCCCTTCCATTAGAGTTTGTTCTTGTTGAATAAATTCTACTTCCAAGTGTTTTCATCTTTTCTTTTCCGGAGTTCGAATTTCCTCGGCCATTTCGTCGGAACCTCCATCTAATCATCGCAAGGCTCATCTTATTCTTTCATCCTTCATTCTATCTCATCATCCTTTTGTCACCGGAGCTCTTCATGGTGGTTCTTCATGATTCAATTCATTCTTCAAGTGTTCATCAAGATTCTTGTTGATGGAGTTCAAGTATCTATTCTTCTCATGTCTCAAAGTGCAATTAATTCTCCATATTCTTTTGAAGTGGAGTTTTGCATTTCTTTGTTCTTCTCAGCTATTTAATCATTTCCGTTTGTGGTCGGTTATCACCTCATAATTTCTGAGTTGTTATCCATAACTCCACAACAAGCTTATTCTTTTCGTTGTTGATTTTCTAAACAACTCCATTCAACCCTTCCTTCTAAGCTCGTGTTCTATTCCTTCCATTTTTAGCCGGAGTGCTGCCTAAATCCTTTCAGTCTTATCCGTTTCTTTTCTCATTCTAACCACTCCGGTTAGAACGAGTCATTTCATAGTCTATCCGATGCCGTGAGCTTTCGATTCTCGTCATTCTCGTCATTCCTTTCTTCTTCTCGAGTGTTCTCAATTCTTTGCTTCTTCTATTGAGTTCTTGTTTCACCTCATCCCTTTTCCCTTCCGTCTCGGTCCTAAGATCTCGGGACGAGATCTCTTGTTAGTGGAGGAGTGTTGTAACGCCCCGGATTCGATGCGCCAGGTGTCTGCCACTTATTCGCCGTCATTGCCATGTCATTTGCTTGCGTGTTGCACTTTGCCATGTCATCATCTGCATTTCATATCATGTCATCATGTGCATTTCATTTTGCATATGTGTTCGTCTCATGCATCCGAGCCTTTTCCCCGTTGTCCATTTTGCAATCGGCGCTCCTATCTCACCAGGCGTCCCCTTCTTGTCTCCTTTCGTGTGTGGGTATTAAACTTTCTCGGAATGGCCCAAGGTTTGCCAAGCGGCCTTGGTTTAGCACCGGTAGACCGCCTGTCAAGTTTCGTGCCATTCGGAGTCCGTTTGATACTCCAACGGTTAACTGGGTAACCGCAAAAGGCCTCTTTTGTTGCAGCCCAGCACCCCTTCCAAAGTGGCCCAAAACCATTTTAACTCCCCTCCATGCTCTCGGTCGTTCGATCACGATCGCGTGGCCAAAAACCGCACCTCATTTGGACTCTCCTAGCTCCCTCTACCTATAAATATAGCCCCTCCCCCGAAATTCACGGATGATCCCCGAAACCTAGATTTTTCCCTCGCGCGCGGACATGTCCGGACCGGGCGGACACGTCCGCCGCCGCCGCCCGGCCAATCGGGAGCCGCCGCGTGTCCTCCTCTCTCCCGCGCTGCCGCCCGCGAAACCGTGCGGGCCCGCGAATCCGCCTCGCCCGCCGTCGCCGGGCTCGCCACTTTGCTCCCGCCGCCGCTGGCGCCGCCGCTCCCTCCGCCCGCCCGGCCCCTCGCCGGACCCGCCGCTGATTCGCCCGCGCCTCCCGGCCCCTCGCCGGACCCGCCGCTGGTTCGCCCGCGCCTCCCGGCCCTCCGCCGCCTCGGCCCGGAACCCGCCGCGCCGCCGCGCCCGACTCCGCTCTGCCGTCGCCGCCGCCGTCTGCTCGCCTCCGCCGCCGGCCTCCTCCAGCGCCCGAGGCGCGCCGCCGCGCCGCCCGCCCGGCCGCGCCGCGCCGCCAGCCAGCCCTGCCCAGCGACCCAGCGCCCGGCGCCTCGCCCGCCGGCGCCCGGCGTCCAGCTGCTCCCCGCCGGCGTCGCCTCGGCATCCGCACGCTTCGCCGGAGCTCGGCGGATCCGGCCGGGCTGGATGAGATCCACCCCTCCGCCCAACCAACGCGCGCCCGAGCCGGATCCCTCGTCCGGGATTCCCTCGTCAGATTTCTCGGGGTATAATTTCGTCTAAGTCCCAGATTTTCGTTATTTTCATGCCATGTTCATCATGTCATATCTATGCATCCGTAGCTCCGTTTCGTGCGTATAATATGTCAAATTGTTCGCCTCGACGAGTACTTCATTTCATTCCATTGCATCATTTTCATTTGAGCTCATCTTGATGCCCGAAATGTTGTTGGAAGAGTGCATGTTAATGTTAATCTCTTTGGCTGTTATAACTTCTTTGTTTTATCATTTTTGCCATGATTGATGTGTGCATCCTATGAGGTTGAGCTCTACATGAATGTTGATCCTATGAACTTGCTCTTGCCATGTATAGCTTCACAAACATGCCTTCTTACTGTTGGTTACCTTGCCATGCCATGTATTGCCCTGTGGTGAGTGGTTCAAGCTCACCAACATGCCTACTTATTGTTGTTCCTGCCATGTTTGAATCGTAATATAACTTGCCATGTTTACATGGGTGCCATTATATCTTGATCCTTTTTGGCTCATGGTCGATAAGGGACTTTTGATCTATGCAATTAGTAGATTCATGCCATGCCTTTGTTTGCCATGATAGTTCCTATAACATGTTGTTTGCTTGCTCTAAACATTGCAACTTGATGTTATTTCCGACAAGTCTGGCTGTTATTATTTGCGATCTTACCATGTGTTTTGGAGCATGTTTTAGTTGTTTCTGGAGATAGCTCAGTGTTCATGTTTTGTTATGCTTTACCAGTAATTCATGCCCATGCCTTTTGTTATTATGTTGGGGTGCTGTAGCATATTGTTTTGATGCTTGTAAGATGCCTAGTTGCTGTTATGGACAGATTGTTGCTATGACATGTATAGTGTGCATGTGTTGAACCATTGCTCCGTTTTGAGTGTGCTCTATATGAAACTTGCTTGATTTTGCATGTAGCTTCATATTATCATGTTGCATCCTTGTTTTGGTGTGTTTGCTTGATGTTTGGGTGCATTTTGCATCAATGCCATGTTTAACTTGTTTTGCTCATCTTCTAGGCCGTAGCTCCGAATCTAATGAACTTTATATGTAACTTGACTAGAATTTCGTGTAGTTCCTCTTGGTGCTCTTTAACTTGCTGTTTAACAACTTGAACATAATGTTTATTCAGTTCTGGACCAATTTCGAAATTTGCATATGAGGACTTACCGGAATTGTTATATGTTGTTCCCGGCCTCATTTAAACTTGCCTTGATGTGTTGTTCTTGTTTGCATCATCTCTTGCCATGAGAAGCTTCATGTAGCTTGGTCATGCATCATGCTTGTTGCGCATCATGCCTTGTTCATGTGTGGTGTGTTTACCTATGTTGTGTGCTTCTTCTTGTTAGTTCTGTTTACGTTGCGATCGTGAGGATTCGTTAAATCTCACGGTTGGTTGGCTTCATCCGTTCGTCTTCTTCATGGACTCGTTCTTCTTCCTTGCGGGATTTACGGCAAGATGACCGCTTCCGGATCTCACTACTATCATTGCTATGCTAGTTGCTTCGTTCTATCGCTATCTCTGCGCTACCTATTACACATTTATCAAGCCATCCCATATTGCCATGAACCCTAACCTTTGACACCTTTCCATGCAAACCGTTGTTTGGCTATGTTACCGCTTTGCTCAGCCCTCTTATAGTGTTGCTAGTTGCGGTGAAGTTGAAGATTTCTCCATGGTGGACAGGATTTTGGTTGGGATATCACAATATCTCTTATATTATTAATGCATCTATATACTTGGTAAAGGGTGGAAGGCTCGGCCTTATGCCCAGTGTTTTGTTCCACTCTTGCCGCCTAGTTTCCGTCATACGGTGTTATGTTCCCGGATTTTGCGTTCCTTACGCGGTCGGGTGATTTATGGGACCCCCCTGACAGTTCGCTTTGAATAAAACTTGTCCAGCAAGGCCCAACCTTGGTTTTAACATTTGCCTCACCACCACCTACCCTTTCCCTTGGGAGTAATTAACCCAACGGTCATCTTTATTTTAGCCCCCCCCGGGCCAGTGCTTGTCTAAGTGTTGGTCCGAAACGAGCAACCTGCGGGGCCACCACGGGGCAACTCGAGGGCTGGTTTACTCGTAGCTTGACTTATCCGGTGTTGCCCTGAGAACGAGATATGTGCAGCTCCTATCGGGATTGTCGGCGCATCGGGCGGCTTTGTTGGTCTTGTTTTACCATTGTCGAAATGTCTTGTAAACCGGGATTACGAGATCGATCGGGTCTTCTGGGAGAAGGTCTATTCTTCGTTTATCGCGAGAGCTTGTCATGGGCTAAGTTGGGACACCCTGCGCAGGTATAAACTTTCGAGAGCCGTGCCGCGGTTATGTGGCAGATGGGAATTTGTTAATGTCGGTTGTAGATAACTTGACACCAGATCCGAATTAAAACGCATCAACCGCGTGTGTAGCCATGATGGTCTCTTCTCGGCGGAGTCCAGGAAGTGAACACGGTTTCTGTGTTATGTTTGATGTAAGTAGGTGTTCAGGATCACCTCTTGATCATTGCTAGCTTCACGACCGTTCCTTGGTTTCTCTTCTCGCTCTCATTTGCGTATGTTAGCCACCATATCATGCTTAGTCTGCTGCAACCTCACCACTTTACCCCTTCCTTTCCCATTAAGCTTTGCTAGTCTTGATACCCATGGTAATGGGATTCTTTGAGTCCTCGTGGCTCACTGATTACTACAACAACGATTGCGGTACAGGTTTTCCGATGATCATGACGCGAGAGCGATGCTTGCTTGCATTGAGTTCTTCTTACGCTTCTTCGATCGGGGATAGGTTCGGTCGGCAGACTGGGCTAGCGAGGTGGATGTCGTTTGAGTTTACATTTGTGTTTCATCCTTAGTCGGATGGTGCTCTTATGTAAGATGATGTTGTATTCGTGTGGCATTGTATGCCTTATGTATGTATCCCCATCTATTATGTAATGTTGATGTAATGACATCCACCTTGCAAAAGCGTTCCAATATGCGGGTCTATCCTTGGTGGGACCTTCGAGTTCCTTTTGGATAGGATCACATATTGGGCATGACAGCCGGACTCCTCGCCGGACTCCGAACCTCCCACGCCCCTACCAATCGATCCGGATTGGGCGCCGGTTATGGAATTCACCGCCGCGGACATCTTTCAATACTCGCCTTTTGGCGATATCCTGAATTCGCTAAAACATCTCTCGTTATCAGGAGAGTCCTGGCCGGACTATGGCCAGGATGGTTGGGGTACGGACGACGGAGATATTCAGAGCCCACCCACTACCCTTTGTAGCCACTGTCGATGATCTAACCGACATGCTAGACTACGACTCCGACGACATGGACGCTATGGACGACGATGCCGGAGACGAACAGGAACCAGCGCCTACAGGGCACTGGAAGACCACCTCGTCATACGACATATATATGGTGGACACCCCAAAAGACGGGACGGCGAAGAAGCGCGGAGGCGAGACTCTCTAAAAAGCAGCCCAAACACCGGCGTCGTGGCGCGCTCTAAATCCCGCCACAAAGAAGAATAGAGATTCGGCACAGGAGATAATAATACTCCGGAGTGCCGAAGACAATCCCCTCAGCAAGACTCGGTAGCGGGAGGATGCGAAGCAAGCCCTCACGAGAGGCGGCGAGCGAAGGTTGAGGATCATAACTATATGCCTCCCTCCGAAGACGAAGCAAGCCTCAGCGATGATGAATTAAATGCGTACTGAGGATCCCGTCGAACAAGAGCGCTTCAAGCGCAGCTTATCGCCACGACAAACAGCCTAAAAAAAAAGCAGCAACAGCTCCAAGCTGATCAGACCTGCTGGCGATCGATGGACCGAGGTCCTCGCGTCAAGAGTATAAACTTCGAGCGCACCTCCAAAAGTTACCCAAGATGCAAGCTGCTCCCCGATTAGAGGAGGAAGCATACATACCTCCATCACCGCAAGACGATATGGTGACCGAGCACCCGTGGTGCGTGACGAGAGGCATCTAGGCCCCCACCAAGACCGTACCCGGCATCGCTCCAAAAGTACGAAGCCAAGTGGGAACGTGCCGGACTTGCGAGACATATTGGAGGACAAAGCAAGGCAATCCAGATCCATCTACGGATCACGTGGGCGCCCTACGACCCACGACGAATACCGTCGCGCCGGATACAATAACCCCGGCCGGGCCGAACACAGCAGACAGCGCTCTCTCGAGCTGCGTCGCGATATCGCTCAATGCAGAGGCGCCGCACACCCTCTATGCTTCACTGACGAAGTAATGGATCATCAGATCCCCGAAGGGTTTAAACCCGTAAACATCGAATCTTACAATGGCACAATAGACCCCGCGGTTTGGATCGAAGACTATCTTCTCCACATCCATATGGCCCGCGGTGATGATCTCCATGCCATCAAGTATCTCCCACTCAAGCTTAAAGGACCAACTCGGCATTGGCTAAACAGCTTGCCCGCAGAGTCAATTGGGTGCTGGGAGGACCTGGAAGCCGCATTCCTAGACAACTTCCAGGGCACGTATGTGTGACCACCAGATGCCGATGACCTAAGCCACATTATTCAGCAGCCAGACGAATCGGCCAGACAATTCTGGACACGGTTCTTGACAAAGAAAAACCAAATCGTCGACTGTCCGGATGCAGAGGCCCTTGCAGCCTTCAAACATAACATCCGGGACGAATGGCTAGCCCGGCACAGGGGCAGGAAAAGCGAAATCCATGGCAGCCCTCACATCGTTAATGACCCGCTTTTGCACGGAGAGGACAGCTGGCTAGCCCGTAGCAACAATCTTCGTAAAATTCGGCGGTCCGGATACTAAGGACAACAACGGCGGTCGCGTCAAAACAAAAAACAAGCGCCGCGTGCGGAGATGATAAGGAGGATACGGCGATCAACGCCGGATTCCGAGGCTCTAAACCGGTCGTGGAAGAAGCCATTCAAAAGAACCACTCCGGTCCGTCAAACTGGACCGAATACTCGACCGCTTATGTGGGATACATGGCACCTCTGAAAAGCCAGCTAACCACACTAATAGAGATTGCTGGGTGTTCAAGCAGGCGGCAAGTTGATTGCGAAAACAATGACAAGGGGCCAAATAGCGGCGACGAGGAAGAGACCCACCGCCCGAACAATAGAGGATGAAGGGTTTTCCCCACAAGTGCGGACGGTGAATATGATATCGCGACCCACATACCCAAGAGGGAGAGGAAGCGCGCACTAAGGGGCGTCTATGCGATGGAGCGATCGCCGAAGTTCAATCCATGGTCTTCTGTCCGATCACTTTCGATCGAAGAGACCATCCGACCAGCATCGCCATGGCGGATTCGCGCATTGGTTTTAGACCCAATCGTCGATGGATTTCACCTCACAAGAGTCACGATGGGCGGTGGCGAGCTGAACACGCTTTATCGGCATACGGTCGCGCAAAATGGGCATAGACCCATCAAGGATTAAACCTACAAAGACAACCTTTAAGGGTGTCATCCCAGAGTGGAAGCCAAGCTATGCAGGCTCGATCCACACCGAAGTGGTCTTCGGATCCCGGATAATTTCGGGCGAAGAGTTAATCTTCGACATAGTCCCGTTTAGCGGCTATCACGCTCTGCTCGGACGAACCGTGTTTGCAAAATTCAGCGTGGTGCCGCATTATGCATACCTAAAGCTCAAGATGCGAGGCCCTCGTGGAATCATCACGGTCAATGGGAATCTGAGCGCTCCCTCGAGCGGAGGAACATCTACAATGCTCTCGCGGAAATCTGAGCAGCCTCTTAAGGCAATTCTCGAGTCCGGCTGTTAAAAGGCCGGATAAAGCAAAACGCGTCTGGAGCAATGCCAATCAAGACCACCTGGCGCAATCAGAGCATGCGTAGCAATGCGGCCCCAACCCTCGCCTCGCGATATAACGCAAAAATAACCCTCGCGTACATCATTACGCTTTGGAGATACCATGGGCGCAGGGAAAGGGCACGATCACAATGGACCCAGTGCGGCTTGACCACACCAGGGCTCGCAAGTGTGCCCCCTTCTTTTCTTTTTCACCTTACTACTTTGTGTACACAGACTCCGTTAAGCAAGCCTGTCCGTGGCGAATCTGCCGAACCCACGATCTGTGATCGGGGACTAAAGAAGGCTGCGACGAACACCCAGGTGGTCTCAATTACGAGCATTAAATTCGATTATATACACCAAGTCCGTAGCTCATCCCTGGAGGGGGACATGTTTATTTAGTCCAAATACCTTGCTTACCGCACTATTTGTATCAGTCCGCTCTACTAGTAGACTTTCTTTCATAAATAATGC